>OX940958.1:24877845-26218345 GCA_954870475.1 Euphrasia confusa
TAGAACCCCCTCAATATTATTTCGGTTTTGGTTTATCGAAATTACCGTAGAACGCAAGATCCGAAGTTCGAACCCGGAGTAGACGGAAGATCACGCGGTGGTGGCGAAGCCACCGGACCGCGTGGATCGACCCGCCTAGGGTTCGGCGGGCGCGGAGGAGGCGACCCTCGGCTGGGCCGAGGGCGCGCGGTCGATCGCGGTGATCGATCGCCGGGGCGCGGGCTGGAGCCGCACCCCACCCCACCTCGACGGTGGGGACCTCCAGGCGGCGGCGAGTCGCCGGACTCGCCGCGGGGGCTGCTGGGCAGCCCCTCCCCGATCGATCGCCGGCGTGCGATCGATCCTTCGATCATGTGAACCCCGACTCGCGGGGGTTCGGCTGGGGGCGGGCTGCGTACCTTCGGGTGCGTAGTCTCCAAAGGTCGGACTCCGGCGGATGAGTCGCCGTTCATGTGATTTCCGGCGAAGGGTTTGATCGGGCTATGGTTTCCGCAATTTTAATAGCCCGGGATATCGAATTCCAGCAGGGGTTCCAGAAAACCCGACGACTTAGAGAAGAAGAGTTCGAGTCTACACGGGCAAAAGCTGTAGAGGAGGCAGCTGTTGCGGTGGAAGACATTTATCTGCTTTAGTAGTTAAATAGGATTTCATTTCAAGTTTATTGCTTTATGTACCCTTTAATTTAGAAAGAACTTCTATTCTGGATTTCTATTATTTATGAATGGATATTTTATTTCTTTAATCATGTTGATGATTTTGATAAGAAATAATGGCATTATCTATTCTGGTACATTAGATAGCAATAATGTGAATGATGAGTCCTTAGTCTACCACAATGCAACAAACCGTTCTATAACTTGTTTTACTTTATAAGATATATTTCTTGTTAAATCATTATACTTGTGAATTCTTGCACTTAGTAGTATTTATTCAAATAAAATTCAAGTGGTCGAAATTGATTTAATCAATTATAGTTGAAGGAATGGACCTTCCGACCTAAGAATTGAATTTGGAAGATAATACAACTAAGAACACCTTTCTGGATAAAGGATAGAATTCAGACAAGTATTGAGAATGATCAATGGTATGCAGACATATGTGTAATTAGAAAGGTACGAGTAGTTCTTCTTTAAGAATACTCGAAAATGGATTAGAATACTTGATGTGCCATAAAAGCGAAGTGTTTTAGTCACAAAGCAATTATGGGGAACCTTCTAAGTATATCCATTGGAAGCCTGCGACTTAAATCGCGGAGGCTATCACCTATCTGAATAACACATAGCATAATCAAAGAGTGGGATTGGATCCCAAACGACTTCACCATACACTTACGTGTAGAGATGGTGTGTCAGAAATAAGAAATGGAAATCTAATAGTATAAGAACAAGTTGTTCGGAACTACCTATGTTCTATGGATATTCCTGGAGACAACGGCATATTCAATATGGTTGTAGGATATCCTAGATGAACAAAATGATGTATGTTCAATAGTACTATGAACCAGAAGGGTGTTATAAGCTCTAATACACGGTTCTTAGAGGAAGACTATTAGATGAACTACAAAGCCCTAACTGACGTAATACTTTGGAATGAGAAAAAGGACAAAGACTTAGAACCAGCCAAACCGAGTAGTAAACCACACACTGCACCTACTGTTATTACTGTTATACACAAGGACGCCGTTGCAGTGGGAGGTTGTTAGAGAAACGGAGATGTTCATAAGACTAGAAGAGTTTTGAACTCTGGATCTAGTAAAGATGAAATCGATCCCTAGCTCTGCATGAGGGCGGTACTAGATCTAAATGTGCCTGCTTGGAGAACAATAAAGTTTATTGTTAAGAGGTTAGATCATTTAGAGTACAAGCTTAGTAAATCCATTTATGGATTGTGACAAAGCTATGAATCGTGGAACTTGTGAGTTGATGAGATAGTCCATCTAAATGAATCAAGATATAAGATTGAAAAGAAGTTAGAGCATGTTCTTGAGATCTTGTGATCTAGGGATAAGAACATTGTACTTCTCCTAGACATCTTATACGATCAAGGTTTGTTTTAAACATGCATAATTCTGAGAAAGGTTATTGCCTTTCAGAGTCAGAATATACATCTATCTAAAGGGTATGTGTTTCGAACACATGAAGGAGATAGATGAAGACAAAGCAGTTTCCTACAAGTGTGGAAAGCTTTATAGATGCAATGTTGAAAAACGAGAACCTGATATCAACTATGCGGTTTGCGTAGTGGGAGGATATCAAAGTAATCTGGACAAGAGATATTCGAATGCTGTAAAAGTACTTGGAAGTACTAAATTAAGCAAGACGAAATCTTCTTTGATTACAAATTCTCAGATCTCAAATCAGAGAAGGACCAGTGTAAGTCGATATCAGGCTATGTGTTCACTTTTAGAAAGAGGTGGAACCATGAAATGAAAGAGTGCAGACTCTCTCATAACCGAATAGCAGCCTCAGAGGCAGCGGAAGTTTTGGTTAGGTTACCAAAGGCTATTGGATAGCGGTGCACGGTAAACTGAAAGAGGTCATAAGTCAAAAGTGATGATAACACATAGAGCAAGTACCACCTGATACGAGTCATCGTCGAGGGAGACGACGCTGTAGTCACCAAGATAACTTCAGAGCGGCAACCTAGAGTGCTCATTCACATAGTACTTCTTGGAAGTACAATTTAAGCACGTGATGAGTATGGGAGTCGGGAGTTTGGAGGAAATGACTAGACCTTAGTACAAGTGGGAGATTGTTGGAGTTGTGTACTTAATGTCTAGATTTAAGTAACGGTAAACTCCCGGTCATAGCATTTAATCTATTAAATTAATAAACAATTGTTTGCATTTAATTATTGATAATTAAATATATGCAAATCATAGTCCTGGATTTTATACGTTGTAGTTAGTATGGTGTGTCGGGCCCCACACAGAAGATCGTACTATCGGTTACTCGTATTTAATCAAACAGTTGCTCACGACCTAGATGGACACGGACCAATCCATCGGTATAGTCGTTGTGTGAGAGAGAAAATAATTTGTCTTAATTATTTTATCACACTTGTACACTTGGTGTATTGGGCGGATCACTTGAGATTTATCGATTAGGATTGCCTGCGATAATCGATTCAAGTCTCAGAGTATTTTATTCTTAATCCCCGATACTATTGCGGGTGTGTATATTTAATATAAGTAACTTTGATTTACCAAAGGAATTAACCGATTTAATTATTGGGTTAATTACCGGTTAAGTTGGGTCACTATATTTTATATATGACATGCCGTGAATACTTGACGGGAAAGTGTATCCCGGAAGGGTTGATAATATCCCCGAGATGAGTTCATAAGGAATTATTGTGTAAACCTCATGAGTGGATTCGTTCCGCACAATAATTAAGGTTGAATGGTACTAGTCTCGGATTCAAGAGATGAATAATTTAATTAACAATAAATTAATTTTATTCATGGATATTTAAATCTTAAATACACGGAATAAATAATACTACCGGAGAAATATTATTTGATATAATATGGTTTAATATTCGGAGTGCAATTAATTTATATAGTGG
Organism: Euphrasia confusa; assembly: GCA_954870475.1. Lineage (NCBI taxonomy): Eukaryota > Viridiplantae > Streptophyta > Magnoliopsida > Lamiales > Orobanchaceae > Euphrasia > Euphrasia confusa. The sequence goes on from OX940958.1 coordinate 24,881,413, forward strand.
AAAATAAATTAATTAATATTAATAGAGGATTAATAGATTTGGGCTTGAGCTCAATTTAATCTTTAATATTGGAAGTCCAATATTCCACCTCCTTTAGATCCCTATAAAAGCACTACATGGTCTTCTCTATTCTCATATAACTTGAAGATCATAATTCTTCTAGAGAAAGAAAGTAGAGAGAGAGAAGAGGATCCATAAGCTTGGAAGATCGTCGCCCACCCGACGTTCAAGCTAGTGCAAGGAATACGTGGGAAGATCGTAAGGTCATCAATTGAATTCGTTTCTCCGCACAACGAATCAAAAGGTAAAATCATAAACTCCCTTGTGTGTTTTTATGTGAATTAATTGTAATACGTACATGAACACACGATCCGGGTAAACGACGAACTTCGGGGACGGGGATTCGAGATCCCCGGCGAAAGTTCGAAGGACCCTCGGCTGGGAGCCGAGGGGTGGCGATCGAGCCCAAGGGCATCGATCGCCGGCAGCCGCACGAGGGGAGCCCCGGCTGGACGCCGGGGCGAGCGATCGACCTAGGGTCGATCGCTGAGGGCTGCCGCGGCTTCGCGCCGCGGCAGGGCGCTCCCTCCCCGGTCGGTGGTGGCGGTGAGTCGCCGGACTCACCGCCGGGGGCTGCTAGGCAGCCCCATGCGATCGGTTTCGATTAAATTTAAAATGATTGTCAATTTAATATATCTTTCAATTAATTTATAAAATTTTAAATAATTTTCTCACTTTTGAAAAATCTATGTATATATCATTTATTTTATTGTGAAATCTTACTATATAGAATATGAATTCGTGGAAGAAAACTAATTAAATGAAAAGAATTAAATGTTTACAATCTACGGAGAAAGAAGAAACGACTGGTCGAAAATTATCAATTCGATCGGACAATGTCTAGTCGAATTTCGTCGCTCAAAGAAATAATTGTTCGGTTGACTGTAAAAACACATATTTACGCGAGGAAAAGGAAAGTGGAAATCAAGAAGAAGCGGAGTTAATCGGATCGAGCAACGATTATTTTTATAATCCGGGTGAATTTACGATAGGCGATGTGATTTGGGCGAAATAGGGAGGACTTCCGCTTTTTTCCAACGATTTTAATGGATCTATCGTGTGAAGCCCACCTCCGGCAGTAATTAAGGCTTCTTTTGCCGATGCGTGTGAGATCTACTGGCACTCGAAAAGTATGGAAATGGTCTGTATATTCGTAAACGATGCGTGAGTTTCATGGTGGATCTCTTCTCAGAGAAACACCAATTGTCTCGTGGAAAAAGCTTCTTAAAGAAACTAATTTGTAAAAAACCAACTAGACCCAACTTGTCTTTTCAAGGGCGCGTCTACTTCTTTTGAGCCGTCTCGAAAAAAGAAGAATAATTTTCAAGTACAAGGACCTTGAACCCCATGAGCAATAACAGAACTTTCATTATGTAAGTTGATTAATTTCTTTAAATCAATTTTTTTCCATTAGCGCATTTTTTATAAAAAAACTACTGTAACAAAAATTAGCGCGAAAAAATTAAAAATAATATAAAATATTATAAATTAATTGAAAAACTCTTAAAAAATTAGCGCACAATAATAAAAATACTAGTGTAATTTTTTCTTTTATCAAAATCTACCGCAACAAAAAATTAAAAATAATATTAAATATTATAAATTAATTTAAAAACTCAAGTGAAAATTTAGTGCATTAAAATAATACGAAAAGCAAGTGTAAGATAAAAAAAAGTCAATAATAAAAAGACTAATGTAAATTAAAAATAGCAATAATAAAAAGACTAGTTATAATAATTAAAAAAGACTAATTTAAATTAAAAAATAACGTATTAAAAAAAATTAGAACAATTATAAAAAAACTAGTAAGAAAAATATTTACTATACAAAAAATCATATATTTTCAATATTGTTACATTAAAAATTATATACAATTAAATTTGAAATAATTATCAATTTAATATATCTTTCAATTAATTTATAAAATTTTAAATAATTTTCTCACTTTTGAAAAATCTAAGTATATATATTTTATTTTATTGTGATCATGAATTTATGGAAGAAAAGTAATTAAATGAAAAGAATTAAACGTTTATAATCAACGGAGAAAGAAGAAACGATGGTCGAAAATTATCCATTCGATCCGACAATGTCTAGTCGAATTTTGTCGCTAGATAGTAATAATAAGTGATAGTAATGATAATAAAAATAAAAATAATACTAACGGCCTTAAATTTTTGGAGGCTACTTAATGGATAAGTCATAGTTTTAATTTAAAAGAAGGATTTGGGATGAGAACAGAACACACACACATAAAACACATGGCTGGGGAGAAATAGAAGAGCAGCGTTCAAAGAGAAATTCACGGAAATATTTTGAGGCATCAAATCTGATTTTGTCAAATGTAAAAGTTGTTCTTAATGAGGTAAGCTTCAACTTTAATTTGTAGTTTTGAGCTTGTCGATCGTGGTAATTAAAATAGTTAGGGTTTGCTGTTTACTGGTGTTCCGATTTCCAGACTGTTGGTGATGTTGATTCCGATGATTTCTGTTCGTCCAAAATCTTGAATTTAAATTTCTGGACCATCCTTGTTGAGTCTAGTATCTGTGTGTCAAATTTGGTAATTTTTGGACACTTATGGAATTTACTATTAATTTTCTTATAAACTGTGGCAGTCCTGGGAATTTTAGATTTAACTGAACAAGGTGTAGTGTTTGGATCATATTTGATAATACTTTGACTCAAATTGAATTTGGTTTGATGTTTTGAAAATTAGATTGATAGGGCTTTATTTATTGACTGGTTTGGCTTTGTAAAAGTGTTTTGAAAAGAAGTAATTTGGTTTGATGAAACTAGGATTGTGTGCTGAAATGTGAGTAATGAGTAATGCGATAAATGTTTTGGAATAGTTTTTGATCTCTTTCAGTAAAGGGATAAATCTTACAAAAATATAAAGGTGTAGATAATGAGGTACGTGAGTTGCTTGTTTATTTTATAAGTTATTTATAGGGTATGAGAATTATTAGAATGTTTGGAAAACTGTTGTTTCAATTAGAGTGTGATTTACAGCTTTGAGCGGTTTTACGAAAACAAACGTAACTTAAAACTCTTTGATCCGATTCTTCTTTCGTTTGTTTTAAAAGTTAATAAACTGTTTTAGCTACAGATTGTATGTATGAACCTTTGTCCAGTTGTGAGTGGTGTAACCTCGGTGAGCCTAGGAAGTTGACTGGTGGATTGAGAGTATGGCTGTACGAGCAGTTTTAGGATTATTGTTATATCTCCTAATCGGTTGATCGAAACTTCGTTTTATTTGTTGGAGTCAGAATTTAACTGAAGTATCTTCATCTTCTTAGTTGCAACAGAACACTAAATTAAAATATTATTCCTCTTAAAGCCTTTGAAACGGACTGAAATAATGTATGAATAACCTGGAATGTTAAGCGTGCGTAGTTTTATTAAATTGAGCATAACCCCTAAACCATACATCGAAATTGGAGTTCGTTTGGCAGATATGTTTGACATTCGAATAAGCTATAAATATTATGTTGTAACTAATTATATATGAAGTATTATTTAGGCTTACGGGGAGTCCGAAAATAAAGATGTGATCCGTCGTCGAGCGAAATACACGAGGCACATGAAAGGTACGAGAGAGAGTTGTTCGAGACCTTAAATGTGACGTACACAGGTGGGTAAAACTTATAACCTAAATATTATGCGTATGATTATTTGATTATACGATATCGATATTAATTGATTTTGTGATATGTGATATATTTTGAATTGACTTGTGGATTGGATAATCTCATATTTGATTGGGGTGAATCATATACTGTGAGTATATGATTTTGCGATTATGTGTATATGATGTGATACTGGTAGACTCTATATGATGAGTTATGGTATGAGATGTCATGTGAATTGGTCATGATATATTTGATTGAGATTGAGGTATGGGTCATGACATATGCATAAAATCCAAGATTGGATCTTGGTACTCTCGTTGGACGGGAGTTGTTTGGCTATATTGCCATATTTATTTTTCGGATTGGATTCGGATGGCCGTAGTGCCTTATATATAATTCCAGATTGGATCTGGTACTGGATTGGATCCGGAATGGGCCCGGGTGTGTGAGTCATGGCACGTATGAGATTGCACAGTAGCTTGCATTGATTGCTGCATTGTGCATATTTATTTGTGATTGAAGTTGTGATCTATGATTGATTTTGAGTATGATGATTGTGTTGGATGTTGTGACTTGTTTTGAGTCGATTGGTGATATTGGAGTTTGACATATTTGATTGTTGTGATATTAGTGACTTTTGTGATAAAACATGTGATTGTTGTGATATTGGTGAAATACGTGATAAGACTTGTGATAGGATATAGTTTAGTATTAACCAAGTTTTGTTATTTATTTGAAAATGTTAAATGGTGAGTTGATGTGGCGTACTCACCCCACACCGATTTTGAGTTTTGCAGGTACGTAAAGAGATCGTGGTCATTACCGTGTCTCGTCCGTTAGTCCGTCTCTGGGTCCTTGGGAGTTTGTGTAGGGTTGTGATTGTATCTATTTTTGCGATTTGTAAATGTATATATTTACAGAGATTGTTGTTTGTAGTTAATGTCCCGAGTTTGTAGATTGTTGTTTGTAGTTAATGTCCCGAGTTTGTATGTTTAAATTTTGTTTTATGTTTATAATTTATTCAAAATGTTTGTTGTGCTAATTGTGTTTATAGTTTTAAACCTTATTTGTCGATTGTTTTAGGGTTGGGGCGTGACATTAACAACAACACAACTTTTATCATGTAAGTTTCATTAAATTTTTTAAATCAATTTTTTTTATGTAAGTTTGATTAAATTATTTAAATCAATTTTTTATTCCATTAGCGCATTTTTTTTATCAAAAAAAAAATTCAAAAAAAATGAGCGCTAGAAAAAATTAAAAATAATATAAAATATTATAAATTAATTGAAAAACTCCAAAGTAATTTAGGGCGCAATAATAAAAATACTAGTGTAATAGAAAAATAGAGTACTATAAAAAATAGCGCAATTATAAATAAACTAGCAAGAAAAATACTACTCTATCCCTTAAAACAGTGCATAGATCCTTTGTAATTTACAAAGGAACTGTGCACTGTTTTAAGGGAAGGAGGGAGTATATGTTTAATGATTTATTTTTATTAAAATTTAAATTTATATTATATCATATAAATATTTATTTAAAAAAATCATATATTTTTCAATATTGTTACATTAAAAATTATATAAAATTTAAATATAAATAATTATGAATTTAATATATTTTTCAATTAATTTATAAAATATTAAATAATTTCTCAACTTTTGAAAATCTACTTATATATTTTTCATTTTGTTGTGAAATCTTACTATATAAATCATGAATTCGTGGAAGAAAACTCGAATTAAATGAAAAGAATTAAAAGTTTTCAGAACGGAGAAAGAATAAACCGCCGACATTCTAGCATGAATTCGATGTGCGAATTCAAAAAATCATAAAAGAAAGACTAATCGAGAATTATCCATTCGGTCAGACAATGTGGACGAATTCCGTCGCTCAAAGAAATAATTGTTCTAATGACTGTAAAAACACATATTTACAGAAGGAAAAGGAAAGTGGAAATCAAGAAGACCCGGAGTTAATCGGATCGAGGAACGATCATTTTTATAATCCGAGTGAATTTGCGATAGGCGATGTGATTTGGGCGAAATTTGAGAGGACTTCCGCCTCTTGGCTAACGATTGTAATTGATCCATCGTGTGAAGCACCTCCGACAGTACTGAAGGCTTATCTTTGCTGGTGCGATTGTGTAATATTCTATTAGCACGCGAAGAGTAAGTAAATGGTAATTTTTAAGTTAGCTTATGTATATTTGTAGAGAATGAGTGAGGTTCATGATGAATCTCCATCTCGGAGAAACAACAATTGTCTCGTGGAAGAAGCTTTTTAAAAAAACCAATTTGAAAAAACCAATCAGGCTAAATTGTCTCCGTGTCTACTTCTTTTGAGCCGTCTCGAAGAAAGAAGAATAATTTTGAAATAGAGGGACCTCTAACCTCATTAGCAACGAAAAAAAATTTGTTATTTAAGTAGGATTAAATTCTTAAAATTTATTTTTTCCCAATAGCATAATTGTTTTTATCAAAAACTAGTGCAACATAAATTAGCACAAAAATATTAAAAATTATATAAAATATTATAGATTGATTGAAAACCCAAAGTGAAAATTTAGCTCCTGTAACTTAGATTTTAAATTCAATTTTTTTTCATTAGCGCATTTTTAATAAGGGTGTTGCTATTTGCACCCCTTAAAATACTAAGTACACCACTTTCATAAACTCACTAAATATTTAATAAAAATAATATCAAATTTTACTAAATACACCTCATTCTATTCCAAATTTACTCTTGTTAAAAATACTTTGAATCAAATAAAAATTTTAAGGTAGCGCTATTTACGCCCCTAAACACTCTAAATACACCTTATCTTAATATTACAATTATGCCACTAATTTTAAAAGTCCAAAATAACTTTATTAAATCTAAAAATCTTAATACTGTATATATAAATGAACTGTTAAAAGAATCATGTTATTTATAAACTGTATTCACAGAAAAATCATGTTATTTATCTTAATATATAGAGTTAATTGATAAAAATACCCACTCTTCTAATTCAAAAATGAAAAATATCCAAATTAGAAGAGTGGGTATTTTTATCAATTAACTCTATAGGGTGAAAATTTATTTTACCCACTTTTATAATATAAAAATTAAAAATACTCACTTTTATAATAACATGTAAAAAATACCCATTTTTAAATAAAGAGACTAAATTACCCTTTTTTAAATGATAAATGAGAGCTATGCGACTATAAACATTAGTAATTATTCTTATAAATAACATAATAATTTATTTTCTTAAAGAAAAATAATTATTCTTATACTTTATTTAAATTCATAAGAACATGTAAAAAATACCCATTTTTAATTAAATAGACTAAACTAACCTCAATTTTGAGCACTTTTAAAAATTTAGGTGTATTGACTTTTACTATTTGTAATAGTTATACTTTTCAATATTATTTTTATGTTTTTATGTGTAAATTTATTTTTTGAAATAATGTTGTTATCTATTCAAATTGATTTTTTATATATTACGAGTAGTATAAAAAATATATTTTGTCATAAGTCTTCAATTAAATTATTATAGAATTTTAATATTTCCCTTTATTGTAGTATTTTTAAATAGACTTCAATTCCTACCTAAATACATTATTTAACTTTTAATAATTGATTATGTTTGAAAATAAAATTAATTTAAAACTATAAAATTAAAATTATTTTTTTATAAGAACTTAACTATCACTTTTTTCGTTCATGATTTTCAAAACAAAAACTATATTTTTTGATATTTTTATTTTAACTTATTTGCGTTTTCATACAATATTATATAAATTTATTAATTTATAAATAAAATGATATAATGTATAAGTAAAAAAAATGTATATTTTTTTATTCTTAATAATTGTAATTTATGTTAATATTTTATATTGCATACTATTTTAATACATAAAATTATTAATACCACTGTAAAATAATATAAATAATTAATGAAATAAAGTATAAGAATAATTATTTTTCTTTAAGAAAATAAATTATTATGTTATTTATAAGAATAATTACTAATGTTTATAGTCGCATAGCTCTCATTTATCATTTAAAAAAGGGTAATTTAGTCTCTTTATTTAAAAATGGGTATTTTTTACATGTTATTATAAAAGTGAGTATTTTTAATTTTTATATTATAAAAGTGGGTAAAATAAATTTTCACCCTAATATATATATATATATATATATATATATATATATATATATATATATATATATATATATATATATATATATATATATATATATATATATATATTAAAAAAACTCGTGTTATTTATAAACTGTATTACGGTTTCTTTATTTTTCTTGTTTATTTTTATAATTCTTTTTGTTTATAAATTTTAGTATAAGATTTTTTTCTTGTTTATTTTTTAATTTTTTTTAATTAATAAATTGTATTATACAATTTTTAAGAAGTAGTTTTTATTTTATTTTTTGATTTTTTGATAGCGATTGTTTTTCTTATTTTTGATTTATGATTTAATTTTTTTTATACATTAATATATATATTTTATTTTGTAATACAATATTCCAGCATTCGACATCGCGCATTCAAAAAAGCTTAAAAGAACAACTAATCGAGAATTATCCATTCGACAATATCAGATCGAATGTTGTCGCTCAAATAAATAATTGTTCGGATTTCCGTAAAAACACATATTTATAGGAGGAAAAGAAAAGTGGAAATAAAAAAAAACGCGAAGTTCATCGGATCGGGTAACGATTATTTTTATAATCCGAGTGAATTTGAGATAGGCGATGTGATTTGGGCGAAATGTGAGAGGACTTACGTTTTTTGGCCAACTATTGTAATTGATCCATCGTGTGAAACACTTCCGACAGTACTGAAGGCTTCTCTTGCCGGTGCGATCTGTGTGTAATTTTCAAGTTATGCTATGTATATACGAGATGCGTGAGGTTCATGCCGGATCTCCGTCTAGGAGAAATAAAAATTGTCTCCTTGAAGAAGCTTCTTGTAACGCCTAATAAATATTATATACCAGAGTTCATACAATTCGTAGCCGATTCTAAGTCCAAAAATATTTACATGTCTTTGTCTTAATATAGATAAAACTTACATAAAAATATATTTTTCAAAACATGAAAAAAGATACTTATATACATGCGTCACCATTTTAAAATTGAACTACAACAATTACACTCAAACCCAAACATCTAGTCTTCAAGCAAGTGGCTAATACAAGAATTCAAAGTATGCGCATCTGAAAATTTAAGAAATGAAAATAGGCTGATACAAGAATCCAAAGTATACGCATCTGAAAATTTAAGAAATAAAAATAGGGTATAAGCCAAAATGGCTTCATTTTATTTTTTTAAATAAATAAATCATAAGAAATTTTGAACAAATGTATTTAGCTTAGATATTGATTTTTCTTTCTTTTTGTAAAATAAATTGTAAACTGTAACACTCGGTTTTCACTTTTAAATTTATAAGCTACATTTCACGTGCTTAGACGACTAAGCTCTAATAAAATTTTAAAGTAATTTAAAATACTAAATTAAGAATTTTTATTTATACACTAAAATATTAATTAAATATTTATTAATAATACTTTTATTAAAGGGAAAAATGGTAAGGCCAATTTTCAACAATTTTTGCTCAATAAGGCTTTCGAGAAATTACGCGTGTCAATTAGGCCGCCTAAAATATGTAAATACATTATTACCCTCCTCCCCAAATTCATGTTTTTTCAGGATCGATACCTACCAGATTCATGGGCAAATTCAAATCGATAGATCGCCCCGCACACAATCCTAAACTCGATCCTCCGTTGCCCCTACGTTTCTCCGCCTCCATGCCGTCTACGAGGACGACGAATTCCTCCACCTCGTCACCGATTTTTGCGATGGAGGCAATCTCTTCGACCGCGTCTCCTCCGGCGCACGATTCTCCGAACCCGCCGCCGCCGCCGTCCTCAATCAGCTGATGACGGCCGTCGCCTACTGCCACCGCCTCGGCGTCGCTCACAGGAACATCAAGCTCGACAACATCATCTTCCATTGACGGGGGAGGCTGAAGCTCGACGACTTCGGATATCGACCGGAGGTTCGGTCAGACCTCAACCACGCACCACCACCGCCTTCCTCCACCGTTCAGATCTCACCGTCGCAGACGAGAGCTTCGGAGCGCTAGCTACGAGGATCTCGGCCTCTAGATCGACCCGCCCGCCACATGTTCGACGAAATGCCCCGAGCTCAGCTCTTTGCTTTTCAAGTAATTCTGAATCCTCGAAAATGCTATTACTTCGTACTGTGTTCTTGTGATTTTCGTTTTTTTATGGTCTGTTATTTTTCTTCCGGTGCTTGCAGCTACAGCGAGGCTTACGATGGAGATGTATTGGCGTACGATTTGCATAATATTAGTAATTTGGCTAAAATTTAACCGAGAATCCATCCCACGTTTGGCGTGAAATTGCAAGCGAACTTGCTGCTCTTCAAGCCGACTCCCGACATGATTTTAGGTAATTTTTGCAAGCTGAAGGGACGTGTTTTCGTTGCGTTTTTATGATCATGTTTTATCGTCTCCCCCGACTTTTATATGACATAGGGAAGGGTGGTTTAAATTACTCATCGTTCGATACTTCTCTTGCAACTTATGCATGACTTTTTCGTTTTTGGAAAATACATCACTTTTGGGTCTGCCTTAATGTTTGACACTTCTTCGTTTTTTATTGCTCCGAGAGAGTCTTGTGTTTATGTATTTTGTTCATGTGTTATCAATCATGTATGTCTTGTCTTGGAAATTGTTTACCAAAACCTGGATATAAATGAGCTTTTTCTTTTGCCTTGAATTAGATAATATTTGGGTAATATTTCTTGATGTAGTATTCGTTTACCAATATTAGTAGTATTTCTTTTGCTGTAGTAGTTCATACTTGAAGTAGCACAAATTCTAACTTTATTTTTTATCTTCCAATCTCTATCCAACTAAGACATCGATGTTTACCTTACACATATTGATGGCCCTCCATCACATATACATAATCTTCAGTTAGTTACGTTTTTGTTTATTTTCTGAGACAAATTGCCTTAATGAAATACTACTACATATTAGGGGCACTTTATCTTCTTAATAGTTTCACTTTATATCAGTTAATAAACTGATAATTTATTTTTCCGACTGTACTTATTTGAGTGTAGGCAATTTTAATATCTGACTGCAATCCTCGATGGTTGAGGAAACATTTGCCAGCATTGGCCGCTTCAAGAAATGTGCATTGTCAGTTTATTAATCAATGAAAAATGTTTTTATGATATTCATTGTATTTTTATAATATTTTAGTGTAAAAATCCGACATTAAGTGTTTTTCAGTGACATTCAGTGTTTTTTTATGATATTCCGTGTTATTATAATATTTAGTGTAAAAATTTGACATGTTTTTTTATGAGATTCAGTGTTTTTTAATGACTTTCAATGTTCTTATAATATTCATTGTTTTATAATGATATTTAGTGTATTTTTATAATATTCTAGTGTAAAAATCCAACATTCAGTGTTTTTTAATGATATTCAGTGTTTTTAATGACATTTAGTATTCTTATAATATTCTGTGTAAAAATCTGGCATTCGGTGTTTTTTAATGACATTCAGTGTAAAAAAATCTGACGTTTAGTGTCTTTTAATGGTATTCAGTGTCTAGGGTTGGGTGACATTCAGTACCTTTTAATGGTATTCAGTGTCTGGAGGTGGGTGGGTTGAGTAGAAAAAAAAATCTGACGTTCAGTGTCTTTTAATGGTATTCAGTGTCTGGGTGACATTCCATGTCTATTAATGGTATCCAGTGTATTCAGTGTCTTTTAATGTTATTCAGTGTTATTAAGTGTCTTTTAATGGTATTCAGTGTCTGACATTCAGTGTCTTTTAATGGTATTCAGTGTCTAGGGTGACGTTCAGTGTCTTTTAATGTTATTCAGCGTTATTCAGTGTCTTTCAATGTTATTCAGTGTTATTCAGTGTCTTTTAATGTTATTCAGTGTCTTTTAATGTTATTCAGTGTTATTCAATGTCTTTCAGTGTTATTCAGTGATATTCAGTGTCTTTTAATGTTATTTAGTGTTATTCAGTGTCTTTTAATGTTATTCAGTGTCTTTTAATGGTATTCAGTGTTATTCAGTGTCATTCAGTGTCTTTTGGAGTGAGATGGATTCAGTAGAAGAAAAAATCTGACGTTCAGTGTTTTTTTATGATATTCAGTGTCTGGGGTAGGGGTGGGGTGGGGTAGGGGTGGGGTGAGTATAAATAGAGTAAGGGTATTTTCGCCCTTTCATATATATATTTTTGGCCCAATTGAAACAAAAAAGCCTAATTGACACATAAATTAGAATTTGACCTTATTAGACAAAAAAAGTTGAAAATTGGCCTTATTGCCATTTTTCCCTTTATTAAAATTTACTATAATATATTAAATTCAATTCAAATTTATCTTTAATGTTTCTAAAAAAAAAAAAAATAATAAATTTAAATAAATTACAAATTAATGTATATACAATTTTTACGGAGTCAAACTTGACCACGTATCAAATCCTAAGAATTCTCAACTTCTTCCCGAATATATTCATGTTATCCCACCACCTAGTAACCACGTCTAAATTCATCGTCATAAACCTTCAACACCTCTTCTCTTTCTCCCCAACCGTAAAACACCACCGAAGTTCTTCCCCAACAAAGGCCTGCCGCCGTCCGGACCGTAACTGTCTAGCCGTAATCGAGAAGCCGATCAATCATCTCGTCTGCCGGAGGCACGTCGACCACGTCCGTGCCACTCCAACATCGTGAACCGCCGACGAACTTACTACCGGAATTTGGACGAGCGCTCGTTGTAGAAACCACCATCGCATCTAAACGTTGCCTTCGGGAATCGCCGCTGTTAATTCTTTCTCACTTCGATCCCTCTCTGTAAGTAAGTAAAGTATATGATTTATGGATTTAAGGTTAAGCTGACTGATTCCATTGACTTCTTTTGGTATTTATTGATGTTATTGTTTTGATCCCCGTTCACAATTGAGTTTGTTGAGTTTGTTGAGTTTAGTTTCATCCTGCTACTCGACCCATTATATTCCTTAGCCTAAATATTTGGTCTACTCTATATTATCTATATACCTTGCGGTCCAAATGGTTCCCAAGTCCAACATTTACTTTTTGGTCCAGTAGAATAATTTCCATCCTATTCCAAATTCATTAAGTCAAACTAACAATTGAAAATACTTCAAGATGCACGTGCATAAATACATGTACATTTAAATAAACTAGCTACTGTAAATGAAAATACATACATTAATTATGTAAAATTATTTCAAAATACTTTGTATAGGAGGAGTTCAACAGTTGAGACTTAAGAATTTGACTTCCTAATTTAAGGGATTTTGCTTCAGGGATCGACACGGACTAGGAACACGCACCCTACGAGAGGTAAGGGGACACTTTTCTCATCTTTTTATAACATTTATGTTCAAAGTATGTGTGTACGTGAATTGAAATGTGCAATTGTAAATGTTGAAATGTTAAACTCGGTGACTACGAAAAGGGTCAGTGGTCCATATAAGTTGACCATCGGGCTTACGACCCGTCGAGCTATGTTTTCTATGTTAAACTCGGTGACTAAGAAAAGGGTCAGTGGTCCATATAAGTTGACCATCGGGCTTACGACCCGTCGAGCTATGAATGAAATGTTTGGCCGATGACTAGGAAAAGGGTCAGTGGTCCGTATAAGTTGACCATCGGGCTTACGACCCGTCGAGCTATATGTTATATGAAACTTGTGGCTAGGAAAAGGGCCAGTGATCCGTATAAGTTGATCATCGGGCTTACGACCCGCTTGTTTTATATATTTATATATATGCGCACCTAAATGTTACATGTTACGTGTTTATTTATGATTCATATTTTGAGGAATGTATGTCGTACGATGATAATGATTGTTATGTTTAGATGATTATTGTTTCTCCTTGCTGAGCACGTTGAGCTCACCCCAATCAACGACATTTTTTTTAGGTACGAACGGAGACTTCGAGGGGCGTGACGAGGACGCGGCGCAGTGACACGTGTTTATGATATTGTTTCTTTTACTTTTATGACTATGTTTATTTAGACTTAAATGCTCGACTTTTATTTTTAAGTATTCTGTTTTGAAGGACTAATTTATTTTGGAAAATGTTACTATGATTTTGAAAAATCAATCTATTTTACGTAACTCCCGCATTTTATTAAATGCTACTTTTAAATAAATTATTTTATTTAAAGGCTTCCGCTTTATTTTACAAAATTGTAATCTGGGCGTTACATAAACCATCTTATGTCCAACTTCAGGTAGTGACAAGTTAATAACAAGTTTCAAGAAACAAAATAAAATCAACACTCACGGCAACCAAATTAAAGTAAGTTTGACCAACGACCAAGCAACCATCTTATGTCCAACTTCAGGTAGTGACAAGTTAATAACAAGTTTCAAGAAACAAAATAAAATCAACACTCGCGGCAACCAAATTAAAGTAAGTTTGACCAACGACCAAGCATCATCCCAAACGTTTCCCTCATTCACTTTTACGTCCGTTGACAATGTAAATGAAAAATAATGTATTAAAAAAAAATTAGAGCAATTATAAAAAAACTAGGAAGAAAAATAAATGTTTAATAATTCATTTTTATTAAAATCAACATTTATATTATACAAACTATGAATTATCATACAAAAATTTACTACACAAAAAATCATATAATTTTCAATATTGTTATATTAAAAATTATATACAATTAAATTTGAAATAATTATCAATTTAATATATCTTTTAATTAATTTATAAAATTTTAAATAATTTTCTCACTTTTGAAAAATCTACTTATATATCTTTTATTTTATTTTGAAATCTTGCTATATAGATCATGAATTTCTGGAAGAAAACTCAAAATTAAATGAAAAGAATTAAACGTTTACTATGGACTTAGAAAGAAGAAACCCCGACGACATTCTCGCATTGAATCACGAAGAATTCAAAAAAGCTTAAAATAACGACTGATTGAAAATTATCCATTCGATCTAACAATGTCAGGTCGAATTTCGTCGCTCAGAGAAATAATTGTTCGGATGATCGTAAAAACACATATTTACGGGAGGAAAAGGAAAGTGGAAATCAAGAAAAAGCAGAGTTAATCGAATCGAGCAACGATCATTTTTATAATCCGGGTGAATTTACGATAGGCGATGTGATTTGGGCATGGGAGGACTTCCGCTTTTTTTTCAACGATTGTAATATATCTATCGTGTGAAGCACCTCATGCAGTAATTAAAGCTTCTTTTGCCGATGCGTGTGAGATCTACTGGCACTCGAAAAGTAAGGAAATTGTCTGTAAATTAGTAAAGGATGCGTGAGTTTTATGGTTGATCTCCTCTCGGAGAAACAACAATTGTCTCGTGGAAGAAGTTTCTTAAGGAAACTAATTTGAAAAAAACCAACCAGAATCCCATGAGCAATAACAGAACTTTCGTTATGTAAATTGATTGATTTCTTTAAATCAATTTTTTTTTCATTAGTGCATTTTTTTTATAAAAACTACTGTAACAAAAATTAGCGTGAAAAAATTAAATATAATATAAAATGTTATAAATTAATTGAAAAGTTCCTAAAAATTTAGTTGTAACAAAAATTAGGGCGAAAAAATTAAAAATAATATAAAATACTATAAATTAATTGAAAAACTTCTAAAAATTTAGCGCACAATAATAAAAATACTAGTGTAAATTTTTTATGCAACAAAAAAAATTAAAAATAATATTAAATTTTATAAATTAATTTGCACAATAATAAAAATACTAGTGTAAATTTTTTTATCAAAATCTATGCAAAAAAAAAAAAAAAATAATATTAAATATTATAAATTAATTTAAAAACTCCGAAGTGAAAATTTAGCGGATTAAAATAATAAAAATACTAGTGTAAATTTTTTATGCAACAAAAAAAATTAAAAATAATATTAAATTTTATAAATTAATTTGCACAATAATAAAAATACTATTGTAAATTTTTTTATCAAAATCTATGCAACAAAAAAAAATAAAAATAATATTAAATATTATAAATTAATTTAAAAACTCCGAAGTGAAAATTTAGCGGATTAAAATAATACGAAAAACAAGTGTAAGATGAAAAAAGGTCAATAATATAAAGACTAATGTAAATTAAAATTAGGAATAATAAAAAGACTAGTGTAAATAAAAAATAAGGACTAATGTAAATTAAAAATAGCAATAATAAAAAGACTAGTGTAAATAAAAAATAACGTATTAAAAAAATTAGAAAAAAAACTAGCAAGAAAAATATATTATACAAAAAATCCTATATTTTTAAATATTGTTAAATTAAAAATTATATACAATTAAATTTGAAATAATTGTCAATTTAATATATCTTTTAATTAATTTATAAAATTTTAAATAATTTTCTCACTTTTGAAAAATCTATGTATATATCATATTATCATTTATTTTATTGTGAAATCTTACTATATAGAATATGAATTCGTGGAAGAAAACTAATTAAATGAAAAGAATTAAATGTTTACAATCTACGAGAAAGAAGAAACAACTGGTCGAAAATTATCAATTCGATCGGACAATGTCTAGTCGAATTTCTTCGCTCAAAGAAATAATTGTTCGATTGACAGTAAAAACACATATTTACGCGAGGAAAAAGAAAGTGGAAATCAAGAAGAAGCGGAGTTAATATGATCGAGCAATGATCATTTGTATAATTCCGTGAATTTGGGATAGGCGATATGATTTGGGCGAAATATGGGAGGACTTCCGGTTTTTTTTCAACCATTGTAATGGATCTATTGTGTGAAGCACCTCCGGCAGTAATTAAGGCTTCTTTTACCGGTGGATCTTTGTGATAATCTACTGGCACTCCAAAGGTAAATAAATGGTATGTATATTCGTAGAGGATGAGTGAGTTTAATGGTAGATCTGCATCTGAAGAAACAACAATTGTCTCATAGAAAAAACTTTTTAAAGAGACTAATTTGAAAAAAATCAACCAGACCCAATTTTCAACTTCTTTTTAGCCTCGGAGAAAGAAGAATTATTTTCAAGTACAGAGACTGGAACCACATGAACAACAACAGAACTTTTATTATGTAAGTTTCATTAAATTTTTTAAATTAATTTTTTTTTTGTTATGTAAGTTTGATTAAATTCTTTAAATCAATTTTTTTTCCATTAGCGCCGAAAAAATTAAAAATAATATAAAATATTATAAATAATTGAAAAACTCCTAAGTAAAAATTGAGGGTGCAATAATAAAAATACTAGTGTAATAGAAAAATAGCGTATTAAAAAAAATAGCGCAAATATAAATAAACTAGCACAAAAATATATGTTTAATAATTTATTTTTATTAAAATCTACATTTATATTATATCATATAAATATTTACTAGGCAAAAAATCATATATTTTTCAATATTGTTACATTAAAAATTATATAAAATTTAAATTTAAATAATTATGAATTTAATATATTTTTCAATTAACTTATAAAATTTTAAATAATTTCTCAACTTTTGAAAAATCTACTTACATATTTTTCATTTTGTTGTGAAATCTTACTATATAAATCATGAATTCGTGGAAGAAAACTCGAATTAAATGGCAAGAATTAAAAGTTTCATGACGGAGAAACAAGAAACCGCCGAAGACATTCTAGTATCTAATTCCAATGTGCGAATTCAATAAAGTTTAAAAGAAAGACTAATCGAGAATTATCCATTCGGTCTGACAATGTGGACGAATTTCGTCGCTCAAAGAAATAATTGTTCCCATGACTGTAAAAACACATATTTACAGAAGAAAAAAAAAAGGAAAGTGGAAATCAAGAAGACGCGGAGTTAATCTCATCGAGGAACGATCATTTTTATAATCCGAGTGAATTGGCGATAGGCGATGTGATTTGGGCAAAATTTGGGAGGACTTCTGCCTCTTGGCCAACGATTGTAATTGATCCATTGTGTGAAGCACCTCCGACAGTACTAAAGGCTTCTCTTTGCTGGTGTTATCTGTGTGATATTCTACTGGCACTCGAAGAGTAAGCAAATGGTAATTTTCAAGTTATGTTATGTATATTTGTAGAGAATGAGTGAGGTTCATGCTGAATCTCCGGAGAAACAACAATTGTCTCGTGGAAGAAGCTTCTTACAGAAAAAAATTTGAAAAAACCATCCATGCTAACTTGTCTGCGCGTCTACTTCTTTTGAGCGTCTCGGAGAAAGAAGAATAATTTTGAAGTAGAGACCTGGAACCCCATGAGCAACGAAAGAACTTTCATTATGTAAGTTGGATTAAATTCTTAAAATTCATTTTTTCCCAATAGCGCAATTTTTTTTTTTTTTATCAAAAACTAGTCCAACATAAATTAATTGTTTTTTTTTTATCAAAAACTAGTCCAACATAAATTAGCGCAAAAATATTAAAAATTATATAAAATATTATAGATTGATTGAAAACCCAAAGAGAAAATTTAGCGCATGTAACTTAAATTTTAAATTCAATTTTTTTTCATTAGCGCATTTTTGATAAACTGCAACTAAAGTTAGGGTGAAAAATTAAAGATAGACGGAGAAAGAAGAAACTGCCGAAAACATTCTAGCATCGAATTCCGACACCGCAAATTCAAAAAAGCTTAAAAGAACGACTGATCGAGAATTATCCATTCGGTCTGACAATGTCAGGTCGAATGTCGTCACTCAAATAAATAATTGATCGGATTTCCGTAAAAACACATATTTATAGGAGGAAAAAAAAGTGGAAATCAAGAAAACGCGGAGTTAATCGAATCGGGTAACGATTATTTTTATAATCCGAGTGAATTTGAGATAGGCGATGTGATTTGGGCGAAATGTGGGAGGACTTACGTTTTTTGGCCAACTATTGTAATTGATCCATCGTGTGAAGCACTTCCGACAGTACTTAAGGCTTCTCTTGCCGGTGCGATCTGTGTGATGTTCTACTGGCACTCGAAGAGTAAGCAAATGGTAATTTTCAAGTTATGCTATGTATATTCGGGATGCGTGAGGTTCATGCTGGATCTCCGTCTCTGAGAAATAACAATTGTCTCCTTGAAGAAGCTTCTTGTAACGCCCGAAAGAAATAAACATATATAAAATAAATATTACATACCAAAGTTCATACAATTCGTAGCCAATTCTAAGTTCCAAAAATATTTACATGTCTTTATCTTGTAGGCATAATATTGATAAAACTTATATAAAAATATATTTTTCAAAACATCTTAAGGTGACCAAAAGAGATACTTATATACATGCTTCACCATTTTAAAATTGAACTACAACAAGTACACTCAAACCCAAGCATCTAGTCTTGAAGCAAGTCGCTGATACAAGAATCCAAAGTATGCGCATCTGAAAATTTAAGAAATAAAAATAGGGTATAAGCCAAAATGGCTTCATTTCATTTTTTTAAATAAATAAATCATAAGAAATTTTGAACAAATGTATTTAGCTTATTATATATTGATTTTTCTTTTCTTTTTTTGTAAAATAAATTGTAAACCATCTTATGTCCATCTTCAGGTAGTGACAAGTTAATAACAAGTTTCAAGAAACAAAATAAAATCAACACTCGACGACAACCAAATTAACGTAAGTTTGACCAACAACCAAGCATCATCCCAAACGATTCCCTCATTCACTTTTACGTTCGTCGACAATAACAATGAAAACACGAGTCAAAACCAAGAATCAACTAGCAAATACCCTCTCAGAGGCATATTAACAAACACCTTGTATGTATTAATCCCAACAAAATGTTGGGATATGTCCTTCGATCCTACGTGTGCTATCGATAAAGTCATAAGGTCGTCTATGGATGTTAAATGATTATTTGATAATATTAATTGTTGGGAACAATATAATATTGATCGATAAAATCATACCTACAAGGTCACACACGAGCTCGATATTGATATACATTGCTTAATAAATATATTGATTTAGAATCAATATTTACGTGGGTTTTCACATGCATGAGATGCATGGCTTGCATGGAATGCATGTCACACAGTGTGACATGGCATGCCACACAAGCCAATGGGACCACATATCATGATTTGGCATGATTATGTGGAGGTGGCCTTTGAACTTCGCCATAACACCCCATTATGTGTGGTTATGACACACACATTATGGTGGGGGTTACATGTGAAGTAAAAGGGGTATAATGAGCATGAAAATCAGATTTTCATGTCTCATTCTAACACCATCATCATCAGCCACGAAATTCACAAGAAAGAGTGAGAAGAGAGAGTGTTCTTGGAGAACCACTTCAAACAAGCAAGGTGTTTATCATCCGGGTTCGTGTGCAACACGTAGAGGCCGGGCCATTTGTGCGGCTTCAACATCCGAACGATCTAAAGGAGTGACGAGGTCATTCACAAGGAGAGCTTCGAGAGGCTGATCCATTTGAGGTGGTTCAATCGACTCAACACCACCTCAACGACTTCAACGAATCACTTCGTCACAAAAGTAAGTAATCGTTGAACCTTATATATATATATATATTGGATGTGTATATATATATGTTTATATGTGTTCTTATACACATTAAGTGTGCACTAAGATCATGGCATAGTAGATCTATTGCTTTACACGCTTCCGCACACACGGTATATCGATCGGATCGGTATATCGGTACCTTCAATTGGTATCAGAGCCTAGGGCTCGTGCACACTTTTGTGTTGGACACGAAGGTTAAATCAACATAATTGGATTAATTGTTTAATTGTGATTATGTGATTAGATGTAAGGCCGACCACCGTTAGTGGTCGGGTGAATGAATTCGTCGTTTTTTACGTTTCGATTGGCCGTAGTATTTGAGGGTTGCGTCCCTTGGAATCATTTGTAATAGATAGGTTTTTCTATTATATTTGTATTGTACTACTTGTAAGCGATGGACTTGGTCCATGGTTCGATGGAGGATCTCGGCTCTCCGGCGAAAACGAGAAGAAACGAAGCAAAACGAAGCAAACCGGGCTGCTGGAGCCAAACGGCGGTCGCCGTTTGAGCTCCGGCGGGCGCCTTTTTCTTGGCAGATTGTTCCCGGACCTTTCGGCGGGCGCCGTTTTGGAAACGGCGACCGCCAGTGGTGTTCGGCGACCGCTGATTGTGAAACGGCGGGCGCCGTTCGTGGTTTTATGGGTACGGAATAGATTTGACCAAAATCGGAGGGCACGGAACTAAAACGGAGGGCGAGGACCAATCCAGAAGATGTTCAAGGCTTTTGTTATTACTTTAATTCTTTTCGTTTGAGAGGTTTGAGGTTCTAGTGGCCTTTCGATGTCGTATTTATATGCTTTGCTAGTTATAGGTTGTTTTATGTTATAAATGTTCAACTTACATATAAACAAACCTATGCATGCAAGTTCCCAAAAATAATGAGTATAATGTCTTTTCCAAAACGTCACACTCATGAAGCCCTCGATCATAAGTTGGTAGGTCCGCCTCAACGGGGTACTACTTGTTATCTTGGGATAAGTGGGAGTAAGGGTTAGACCCTTACACGTGAGTTTGATTTTCTCATCGATAGATCCACTGCAGGCGTGGCTATCGAGACATGAGATGAGAATGGGACTCTCATCGACCGAGAGTGACATTAGATGTCATTGACATGGGATGTCTACCTATCTTGGAGTTTCTTAAGTGCGGACTCAGTCGGCTTAAGGATTCGCAAGATGAGGGTCTTGGGATTGTTTTGTTTAAGGGAACAACGATATTAGATATCGATTGAACAAAATGTAACAAATAAGTAATTTTGATAGACAACCTTATTTGTTTACCGTTTTGTGGATGTTTACATACTTTAGTTATCTTTCTTTTGTAGTTTATCATGTTAAATATCAACTCAATTCAAGTTTGGTTCAATTCTTGATTGTGAAAAATAGAACAACACAAATTTTCTTGATTGACAACGTAATTTGAGGATGGTCCTCAACTACGAATACAAAGAGAATGTGTTAGATTACCAATTCCTATGATATCATTGAACAACTCAATAGCATGTTCGGGGAACATACTATGATTGAGCGGTTCGGTATGACCAGGGTCATCGCTTCAGCTAGGCTGGAAAAATGGAAATCTATGGAATCACATGTGCAACAAATGATTGGATTATTTGTTTCAAGTGACCGCCTAGATTTTTCCTATGATGATTATTTGGCAACCGATTTCATACTTCAATTTCATGATGGTTATAATGCCTTTAGGCTAAATTTTCCATATGAATGGTTTGAAGAAATCGCTTCATGAGCTCCACGGGATGCTTAAGGCTGCTGAGCCGGCGATAGAGAAGGACCCTAAGAGGGAAATTCTTATGATATGGGATAGGGTATTCAAAAGAGCAGGGGCAAGAAGGCTACTAGGGTTCCTAGGGAATCTCAATGCGTCTTTGCAAAAGTGTTGGACACTACTTGCAAACATATAAAAGTTCATATTTTATTCAATTTCAAAACAAATGCCTAATTTGTCTTTCATATGATGGATTCTAAGGTTATGATTATTTACACCTCGGGGAGTGATTTAATCCAAAACACTTAAGTTCATCAATGACACAAATTAGAGACTTTCGAGCCATTGGATGGTGTGAATCGATTGTCTGGTTGGCTCCCTCATATTTTATGAGAGATAGGGCTTCAATTGCATGATAATATCGCTGGTTAGAAAACTTCGATTTTTCACTTACGATTTATCACGTTTTGACATTGAGATAATTTTGAATGGGAAATTTGAATGAGACTCAATTATTGGGAATAATTGAATTTGCCCAAAGTTCAAAGAAGATGTGAAGAACGTGGTTGCTTCATCTTCAGGTATTAATGATATAGACATTAAACTTCACAAATTCTACTTCTTGGGTATTGGATGCCAAATGTGGTTCTCACATTTGTATGTGGAGGAACTACATAGAAGTGTAAGTTTGGTGAGTAGAGATGTCGATCTACAGGCGAGAAATGAAGCGAATGTCGCTGCATTAGCCGCATGATCATATGATGTTGTTTTGCCTTAGGGCCTTGTTTTAGTATTATAACTATGTAATTTCGTACCTTCAATAAACAATGAATATTGGTTCAGTATTGGATACTGATGGATTAGTTTTTCACTATTAAATAGTTTGGTAACTATTTTAATTGTGAATTATTCTTTGTTTTGGTACGATTATTATATTGTTTATCTATACTTTAAACTTGACAAATCATATATAACATTAACACTAAAGGCCGAATCGAATAAGTCTCAATGAGACATAACTATAACATTGTTGATTAGGTCAAATCATCATCTAAATATGTAACGAAGCTTCTTTTAGAATGCATTCAAAATCATTTGACTTGGAATCATTTGATACATGTGGATGATGTGTGATGGACAAGATAACAATGTCATCTTTCTTGGAGAAAGGAGAACATGTGAGTGATTTATTAGGGATGATCCATACTGATGTATGTGGAACCTATCAGTTCACAAGCACATGAAGGTTATGTTTCGGAAAAGAGAAAACAAACTATATTAGATATAGTTCGACCATTCGATGAGAGGTCTAAATGAACTACTGGTCTCTTTTGGGAACACACAATTCTAGACTTCAACTTATACACTGAATAGGACATCGTCAAAAGCTGTTGATAAGACACCATACAAGGTATGGAAAGGGAAGGTCCCTAACTTGTCTTATATCAAGGTTTGGGGATGTGAAACTTATGTGAAGAGAAATATCTCTACAAAGCTTGAACCCAAATCGGATAAATGTTTCTTTGTGGGTTATCCAAAAGAAACACGAGGGTACCACTTTTACAACCAATCTGAGAACAAAGTCTTTGTTGCTCGAGATGGTGTATTTCTTGAAAAGGAATATCTTTCCAAGAAAGTAAGTGGGAGCTCAGTTGAATTGAACGAGGTTCAAGAAGATCAAACTGAGATGGACACTCAAGACCAAGTCGAGAGTGCTCCAGTGGTTTTGGAAAACACACCTAACCCTCGAAGGTCCGGAAGGATTAGAACTCAACCTGAAAGATACTTAGATATTCTGACAAACGAGAACTATGAAGTCATGCTTTTAGAAAGCAATGAACCTTCGATCTATATCCAAGCTGTGACGAGTCCAGATTCCGAGAAATGGCAGGGTGCCATGAAATCCGAAATGGAATCAATGTCTGAAACTCAAGTTTGGAACTTGGTCGATTTGCCTAAATGGGCTAGGCCCATTGGATGCAAATGGATTTACAAAATAAAAACAGACATGAATGGAAAACATAGTGTTTTCAATGCAAAGTTGGTGGCAAAAGGAGTTAATCAAATTCACGGGGTGGATTATAATGAAACCTTTTCACTAGTTGCTATGATTAAATCCATTCGGATTCTCTTAGCCATTGTAGCTCATTATGATTATGAGATATGGCAAATGGATGTTAAAACCGCCTTCTTGAATGGGATTCTAGAAGAGGATGTGTTTATGACACAACCAGAGGGTTTTATCGATCCTAATCAGGCTGAGAGAGTATGCAAGCTTAATAGATCCATCTATGGATTAAAGCAAGCATCTCGGAGCTGGAATCTTCGGTTCGATGAATCCATACAGGAGTTTGGATTTCAAAAGAACATGGAAGACTCTTGTGTTTACAAGAAGGTCATTGGGAGTTACGTTGTATTCATTGTGTTGTATGTCGATGACATACTCTTTATTGGAAACAATGTTTCTATTGATGGAGTTATATTCTAAATGTCTAGTTTAGTGACAATATGGAACTCCTTATCTGTGTTTTTCATTATCTATTAATCAAACTGTCGGCATTTTGTCTATCTTGTACTAGAATGCAATAGTCCTAGATATATACGTTGTAGACAGTATGGCGTGAGGAGACACGCGGAAGATCATACTGTCGGTTACTCGTATATTATCAAACAGAAGCTCACGACTTAGATGGACAGGGACAATCCATCGGTACGTCGTAGTGTGACTGGGTAATAGTTGGTCTTGACTATTATGTTACACTTGTACACTTGGTGTATTGAGCAGGACCACGGGAGGGCGTTCGATTTATACTAATCGACGTAATCGAACTAGACCTCAGAATTACGGATATACGAATTCCTAATCCCTATATAATTATAGGTGCGTATGTCCAATTCTCGGTTCTTTAACTTGCCAATGAGTGAGACTAATTGATTAGTTGAGATACTCGGTAAATTGGGAATCGGAATTGTACACACGGCATGCTATAGATTATAGACAGGAAACCGTGTCCCGTTTATCGGGTTGATAACGTCCCCGAGATGAGCTCATAAAGTTTATCATGTAAACCCTGCAGGTGGATTTGTTCCACATGATAATAAGGATGAGTGGTACTAGTCTCGGATAATAAGAAACGAATTAATTTAATTATTAGTAATTAAATAAATTCGTGGACGTTCGATATCTTAAACACGGGGAAAGTCGTATATGTAATTTCGGCGGATTTATTATTGTTGAAATAATATTAAAATTAATTTCGGGAATTCAATTATTATTTTATAGTGGAGTTAATAATAATTAAAATTGAAATCGATTAATTAAGGAATTGCTTTTACGTATTCCAAGTTAATTAATATTTCAATTTAGCCCTTAATTATTTTATCCTTAGGTCCCTAACGTAGCTCTATATAAACCCCTCCCTTACCCTCTCTTAACCTACAATTCGCCGCAACATTTATTTTTGCTGAGAAAAATAATTGCGTTAGCGCAAATATATTTTTCTCTGTAAAAGTAAAAAGGTTAACACAAATAAAATTTTTATTCTCACATAGAGAATAATCATACGCTGGTTGAGACAGAGAGAGTATAGACGGGAGAACTCCAGCGGATCGTTGCCCACACAACGGTTGGAGACGGGATCAGAGAATACGTTAGAACCTCTAAGGTCTCAACAATCGACCGAGAAGGTATGAGATCGATTCCTTTTCCGCAC
The DNA here is from genome assembly GCA_954870475.1 of Euphrasia confusa. NCBI lineage: Eukaryota > Viridiplantae > Streptophyta > Magnoliopsida > Lamiales > Orobanchaceae > Euphrasia > Euphrasia confusa. The sequence goes on from OX940958.1 coordinate 24,907,139, forward strand.
TTTTCGATCTCATGTTATTCGTTAATCATACATGAATGTACGATCGGGTTCCGGGTATCGTGGATTGTATTCCTCGACTACTGGGGGTTCTAGGACCTCTGGATCGGTAGTCGGATGAGGAAAAACGACCCGGAAACGAGCCCGGAACAGCAACATCGCGTTGCTGTTCGCGGAGAAACGGCGACCGCCGTTTCTAAACGGCGACCGCCGTTTTGCTGTTTTCCTGGCAGCCCGCTCCAGCTCGCGCGGTTGTCCTTCGGGGCAATGGCTGGGCGTGAATCGGGGCACAGGCTGGAAAAGCGAACGAAGTAGCGACACCGGATGTCGACTGGGATCGTTCGGATGTTCGAGTGATCGAACGAACGCATCCCGGGTAGTCGATTTCCAACAATTGGTATCAGAGCCGGTTTATACGTTCTTTGTATTGTTTGCGAGCTTGTTTTGCAGGATCACCCGATTATTATGGTCAATTTTTTTGTACTGTATGTTGTGGTGTGTTAAACTCTCGGGATTGTCGAGATCTTTTGGTTTTAACGTTGCTTGTTTGTAATAGTTTAAAACGACGGGTTGAGTCGTTTAGGGTTTTTCGTTTTTTCGTTTATCCGGGTGTATAGGATCGATCATTCCTGTATAGGATCGATGCCGGAAGTAGTATGTTTTACTCTTGTAATGTTGCTGCTGCTTGGTGGATCGAGACGAGATCGAGGGCCGGACGAACGAGGGTCGAGAAGTCGAACCCGCGGCTGCTGAAGGGCAAACGGCGGTCGCCGTTTCTCAAACGGCGGTCGCCGTTTCGCTGGATTCTTGGCAGCAGCTTGCGGGGGTTCGACGGACACCACGGATCGCTCGTCGAGGCCTGGGATGATACTCCAGTGGGAGGGGTTCGTCTCTTGGCACTTAGACGAGTCGGTGGTGGATCGAGACCTAGACGAGCAACGAGACGAAGATCCGAGGAGACGTGCATCGAAGATTTTAAAGGCCATAATAATCGGGCCACGTTAAATGCTTTTTGTGTGTTTACGTGCTTTTTATTATGCTTTAATTTTAATATGCATGCTTGTTATCCTTTTCGTAAAAACTAAGTGGGAGAGGGATTGGAAACAATCCCGCGGTCTCCACTCTCTGTTTTGATAGTGATGTGTGTCGCTTACGAATTGGCTTTAGTGTCATCCTCCCTATCGGATAAAGTTGACACACGGATATCACTGGATCAAAATTCGAATTCAATTCCATTTATAGAATTGAACACTTAAGTTTTTCAAAGCAATGCCTAATCTGTCTTTCAAAGACTAATTTCAACTCGACTCATTCTCACCCCGGGGAGTGGAATGGAGCCAAAGCGCTTGGTTATGTCGATGACACAGATTAGAGACATTCGAGTCATTTGATGACTAGATCGATTGTCTGGTTGGCTCCCTCACTTTGTGAGAGATAGGGCTCAATTGCATGATTGATCGCTGGTTAGAAACTTCGAGTTTCACTTACGAGATATCAAGCTTTGATTAACGAAATTGTGAAATTTATTAAATGGAATTCAATTAACAAAGTTGTTTGTTTAGTAAACGTCCACACTATCGTGGCTTGCTAGACGGAAACGGAACTTTGGGTTAATTGAGGCTCGACAGTTATAGGAAATCGTAAAGGGACCGCATGTCAACGTAAACGTCCACACTAACGTGGCTTGCGGTGGGCGTGTAGTTTCCGAGCGGTTAACTTAGTACTGAGAAATGGTATACACTTAGGTACGCTTTACAGTATCCTCCCCATCGGAGTCACTGCTGTAATGATGTACGACCAAAGTAAAAGTCCAGTTATAAAATCGTTTGGACTAGTATACGTCCACATGAACGTGGCATGCTAGTCTGATGGGATTTTAGGATTAATTGGTAAATTTAATGATATTAATTAAGGGAGTTAATATCGAATTAAATTTGACAGTTTGATTTGTCTCTTTTATAGATATGGCACTCAACCCGCTGTCCATTATACTAAAAGAAAACAAACTCACTGGTCCAAACTATGTTGATTGGAAACGAAACTTGGACATTGTCCTAACTGCTGAGGAGTACAAATATGTACTCCATGAGGTTTGTCCTGATGAACCTATTGATACCTCCACTCCTGAGGAAAATGAAGCTCATCGGAAGTGGGTCAAGGCTGATCAGATGGCGCGGTGCTACATTTTGGCTTCTATGTCAAACGTGCTGCAACATCAGCATGAGGCCATGACCACTGCCTATGATATGATGCTTAACCTCAAGGAGATGTTTGGTAGTTAGGATAGGGCAGCCAGACAAGATGCTATGAGAAAACTCATGACGGCCACTATGTCCGAAGGAACGCCCGTGAGGGATCACGTTCTTAGGATGATAGGCTATCTGACTGAGATAGAGATTATGGGAGGAGCTATCGATGGGGAAACCCAGATCGATATAGTGCTCCAGTCTCTGCCTAGGAGTTTTGAGCAGTTCCGCCTGAACTATAACATGAACAAGAGGTTATATTCGTTGGCGGAGCTCCTGACTGAACTCCAGGCGGCAGAGGGAATCTTTAAGAAATCTCAGGCACTTGTGGCTGTGAAACTTCCTGGCCCTCCGGGGACTAAGAGGAAGAAGAAGCAAGGACGGAAACCCAGTGGACCCAGAAATGGTGGACCACAGAATGGAGTGAACAAGCCCAAGGGCAAGTGTTTCCGTTGCAAGCAGTCTGGACATTGGAAGTCTAATTGTCCTCTCAGACAAGGAGGTATGAACTTTTCCTTAGTCACTGAAACATGTTTAGCGGTGTTATCCACCGGTACCTGGTGTGTGGATACGGGAGCCACTGATCATGTCTGCAATTCTTTGCAGGGGTTCCAGGAAACCCGACGGCTTAGAGAGGGAGAGATCACTATCTACATGGGCAACGCTACGAAAGTGGCGGCAGTTGCAGTGGGAGATATTTATTTGTCTTTTAATAATAAAATTTTGGTATTGAATAATTGTCTTTATGTACCGAATTTTAGAAAGAACCTTATTTCGGTTTCTAAATTGGTTTTGAATGAATATTCTGTTTCTTTTGATAGTTCTGTTATTATAAAAAAGAATGGTGAGTATATCTGTTCTGGTACATTGATAGGCAACTTATATATACTGAATCTTGATTATTCCACGATGCAACGAGTAGAGTCAAATAACACATCTAGTACCAATAAGAGAAAGGAGCCTTCTAGAATGAATCAAAAGTATTTATGGCATCTTAGGCTAGGTCATATTAACTTGGGCAGGATTCAAAGGTTGATAACTGATGGAATACTCAGTGGTGTGAAAGATGAGGACTTTCCGACCTGTGAATCATGCCTGGAAGGAAAAATGACCAAGCGACCTTTTAGTGATAAGGGGTATAGATCCAAGGAAGTACTGGAATTGATTCACTCTGATTTGTGCGGGCCTTTATCTGTCCAAGCGAGAGGAGGTTATGAATATTTCGTAACCTTCACTGATGATTACTCAAGGTATGGTTTTATATACCTAATGCGCCGCAAGAGCGAGTGCTTTGACAAGTTCAAGGAGTACAAAGCTCTTGTGGAGAACCTTCATGGTAAAACCATAAAAACTCTACGATCTGATCGTGGAGGAGAGTACCTCTCGGGAGAGTTTAAGGCGTACTTATTAGAGAATGGGATTGACTCCCAGATGACTGCACCATACACGCCCCAGCAGAATGGTGTAGCAGAAAGAAGGAATAGGACTCTTATGGAAATGGTAAGATCTATGATGAGTTATTCAGAGCTACCAGTTTCGTTCTGGGGATATGCCTTAGAAACAGCAGCGTATATCCTGAACTTAGTTCCTTCTAAATCAGTCCCTAAGACGCCCTCGGAATTGTGGACCGGGCGAAAGCCAAATTTGAAACACATTCGGATCTGGGGTTGTCCAGCACATGTGCTGAAGCATGGGGCTGATAAGTTGGAATCTCGTTCAGATATTCGGTTGTTTATAGGATATCCTAGAGGAACGAAAGGTGGTCTATTTTATAGTCCTAAGGACCAGAAGATCGTTGTTAGCACCAACGCTCGGTTCTTGGAAGAGGATTATATAATGGACCACAAGCCCAAGAGTGAGATAATACTAAACGAACTGAGAGGGGACGATCAAGGCTTAGATCCAACCGAACCGGGTGATACGCCACCACAGTCTGCACCTGTAGTTACTGAGGTTACACCGGAGCCTCGTCGTAGTGGGAGGGTTGTTCGACAACCCGATAGGTTCATGTTTATAGGTGAGTCTTCGGACTTGTTACCTGGAAAACATGAAGCCGATCCCTGGACCTACGGCGAGGCGCTTAAAGATCAAGATGCTCAGTCTTGGCAAAAGGCGATGAAATCTGAGATTGAATCAATGGATTCAAATTAGGTCTGGAATCTTGTAGCACCGCCCAAAGGTGTAAAAGCCATTGGTTGCAAGTGGGTGTACAAGAGGAAAAGAGGGTCTGACGGGAAGGTTGAAACCTTCAAGGCTAGGCTTGTTGCGAAAGGGTATACTCAGAAAGAAGGGATCGATTATGAGGAAACCTTTTCGCCGGTAGCTATGCTAAAGTAGATCCGGATTCTTTTGTCTATAGCATCTTATATGGATTATGAGGTGTGGCAAATGGACGTCAAGACAGCATTCTTGAATGGGAATCTTGACGAGACCATTTACATGAGACAGCCAGAAGGTTTCATCAAGAAAGGCCAAGAGCATCTAGTGTGTAAGCTGAACCGATCCATTTATGGATTGAAGCAAGCTTCTAGATCTTGGAACATGCGGTTTGATGAGGTTATCCAGTCTTATGGATTCATTCAAAGCATGGACGAGTCGTGTGTATACCGGAGAAGTGACGGAAACAGTGTGGCGTTTCTCGTGCTTTATGTAGATGACATCCTTCTAATTGGCAACAATGTGAAGATGTTGTCGGACATAAAGGGATGGTTGTCCAAGCAATTCGATATGAAAGACTTAGGACAAGTTGGGCATGTTCTTGGGATCAAGGTTATAAGGGATCGCTGGAAAAGAACATTAAGCTTGTCCCAGGCTTCATATATTGATACGATTCTGGCTCGTTTCAACATGCAGAATTCCAAGAGAGGTGCTCAACCTTTCTGCCATGGAATTCATCTATCTAAAGACATGTGTCCTAAAACACAAAAGGAGATAGATTACATGAAGAAGGTTCCTTATGCTTCGGCAGTAGGAAGTCTAATGTATTCCATGTTGTGCACGAGACCTGATATCTGCTATGCCGTGGGCATGGTGGCTAGATATCAGAGTAACCCTGGACAGGGTCACTGGACTGCTGTAAAGAACATACTTAAGTACCTGCGAAGGACTAGGAATTATGTTCTGAGTTACAAAGCGTCCGAATTGATTCCTATTGGTTACACAGACTCGGATTTCCAATCTGATAAGGATCAGCGAAAGTCTACATCAGGCTATGTGTTCACATTGGGAGGTGGAGCAGTCTCATGGAAGAGTGTTAAGCAGAAATGCATTTCGGACTCTACCATGGAAGCCGAATATGTAGCAGCCTCTGAGGCAGCTAAAGAATCGGTGTGGCTCCGGAACTTCCTTATGGACTTGGATGTGGTTCCTAAAATGCCTAGAGCTATCACAATTTATTGTGACAATAGCGGTGCAGTGGCTAATGCAAAGGAACCACGAGCCCACAATGCGAGTAAACACATAGATCGCAAGTACCACCTGATTAGAGACATCGTCAGGAGAGGCGATGCGGTTGTCACCAAGATTGCATCAGCGGATAACCTGGCTGACCCCTTTACGAAGGCACTTCCAGCGGAAGCGTTCAAGAGACACGTGAAGGGGATGGGTATCGGATATATGGTAGAGGGCAACTAGAGATTTAGTATAAGTGGGAGATTGATGGAGTTATATTCTAAATGTCTAGTTTAGTGACAATATGGAACTCCTTATCTGTGTTTTTCATTATCTATTAATCAAACTGTCGGCATTTTGTCTATCTTGTACTAGAATGCAATAGTCCTAGATATATACGTTGTAGACAGTATGGCGTGAGGAGACACGCGGAAGATCATACTGTCGGTTACTCGTATATTATCAAACAGAAGCTCACGACTTAGATGGACAGGGACAATCCATCGGTACGTCGTAGTGTGACTGGGTAATAGTTGGTCTTGACTATTATGTTACACTTGTACACTTGGTGTATTGAGCAGGACCACGGGAGGGCGTTCGATTTATACTAATCGACGTAATCGAACTAGACCTCAGAATTACGGATATACGAATTCCTAATCCCTATATAATTATAGGTGCGTATTTCCAATTCTCGGTTCTTTAACTTGCCAATGAGTGAGACTAATTGATTAGTCGAGATACTCGGTAAATTGGGAATCGGAATTGTACACACGGCATGCTATAGATTATAGACAGGAAACCGTGTCCCGTTTATCGGGTTGATAACGTCCCCGAGATGAGCTCATAAAGTTTATCATGTAAACCCTGCAGGTGGATTTGTTCCACATGATAATAAGGATGAGTGGTACTAGTCTCGGATAATAAGAAACGAATTAATTTAATTATTAGTAATTAAATAAATTCGTGGACGTTCGATATCTTAAACACGGGGAAAGTCGTATATGTAATTTCGGCGGATTTATTATTGTTGAAATAATATTAAAATTAATTTCGGGAATTCAATTATTATTTTATAGTGGAGTTAATAATAATTAAAATTGAAATCGATTAATTAAGGAATTGCTTTTACGTATTCCAAGTTAATTAATATTTCAATTTAGCCCTTAATTATTTTATCCTTAGGTCCCTAACGTAGCTCTATATAAACCCCTCCCTTACCCTCTCTTAACCTACAATTCGCCGCAACATTTATTTTTGCTGAGAAAAATAATTGCGTTAGCGCAAATATATTTTTCTCTGTAAAAGTAAAAAGGTTAACGCAAATAAAATTTTTATTCTCACATAGAGAATAATCATACGCTGGTTGAGACAGAGAGAGTATAGACGGGAGAACTCCAGCGGATCGTTGCCCACACAACGGTTGGAGACGGGATCAGAGAATACGTTAGAAGCTCTAAGGTCTCAACAATCGACCGAGAAGGTATGAGATCGATTCCTTTTCCGCACTTTTCGATCTCATGTTATTCGTTAATCATACATGAATGTACGATCGGGTTCCGGGTATCGTGGATTGTATTCCTCGACTACTGGGGGTTCTAGGACCTCCGGATCGGTAGTCGGATGAGGAAAAACGACCCGGAAACGAGCCCGGAACAGCAACATCGCGTTGCTGTTCGCGGAGAAACGGCGACCGCCGTTTCTAAACGGCGACCGCCGTTTTGCTGTTTTCCTGGCAGCCCGCTCCGGCTCGCGGGGTTGTCCTTCGGGGCAATGGTTGGGCGTGAATCGGGGCACGGGCTGGAAAAGCGAACGAAGTAGCGACACCGGATGTCGACTGGGATCGTTCGGATGTTCGAGTGATCGAACGAACGCATCCCGGGTAGTCGATTTCCAACATCTATGCTTAATCTATTAAAGAATGGCTTGGAAATTGTTTTTCAATGAAGGATCTTGGAGAAGCACAGTACATATTGGGCATCAAGATCTGTCGGAACAGATCGAAAAGGATGTTTGGACTTAGTAAAGCTACCTATTTTGAAAAGGTGCTTGATAAGTTCAGAATGAAAGACGCCAAAAAGGGTCTCATTCCAATTACTCATGGCACATCTCTTAGCAAGATTCAAGGCCCTACAGGGATTGATGAGCAAAAGAGGATGGAAAACATTCCTTATGCTTCGGCAATAGGGTCTATAATGTACGCCATGATATGTACATGACCAGACGCATCGTATGCTTTGAGCATGATGTGTCAGTTTCAAGGAAACCCAGGTGAGGCGCGTTAGACTGCGACCAGGAATATTCCTATGTACCTTAGATGGACAAAAGAATATTTTGTTGTCTTTGGAAGACAAAAAGAGTTGATGTTAACAAGCTATTTTGATGCAAAATTCATAACGGGCTAAGATAATTTCCGATTTTTAATCTGGTTATATCTTTTGTCTAGATAGAGGTGAAATTTGCTGGAATAGTTCCATGCAATGCAATAGCTGATAAAACTACAGAAGCTGAGTACAGCACTGCATTGGATGCAGTGATGTTGGCAGTTCGGATTTGAAAGTTTTTCGATGAACTAGGTGGCGTAACTAGCTCGGCCCATCCGATAAGTTCTCTATTTATAGTAGAGCTATCGCGCAAGCCAATGAGCCTAGGGAGCACCACAAATCTAAAACTAGTGCTCAGGAAGTTCCACATTAATCTAGGAGATGATTTTGTGGAGACATCGAGATAATAAAGTTGCAAGTCTTGGAATTGTTGCAAACCCATTTTATAAAACCTCTCCAGCAGTTTAAGCTTGAGGCTTTCACGACTGCAATAGAGATCAGACATCTTAGAGATGGGTTGTGATTTCTATTACTGTATTAGATACTTTTGGAGAATTGGTAAACATTCACTCATATGTATAATACATAATTCTTCATATAAATATGGTTTAATTTATATGAATTGTCCAAATGATTAAGTTATATCAATTGGGTTATGAGGTCGACTTACCGCATAATGAAGTCCCAATGGTTGAACTGATATACTTGAATCATATAGCTGTTCCTGGTTCGTATAATCGAGTACGGACAAACCGATAATACAAAGAACTAGATTGTAATGTGTACTATAGCGCCGCTTCATGGGCTAGTGATGTGGGACATCAAGTACAATTACATAGATATTAGCTGGGAGCTAATGATCGAACAGACCCGACTGTAATAGTATTTAAGATTTCGAGTCATAATACTATTTCATTTACTGTCGAGAAATTTCCTCTGACCTGAGTAGTCCAGAGTGATTCCATTGTGAAATGGTGTACTTTGATACAAGTAAACGCCTTTCGTAAAAGGAGGTTATAAAACTTTTTATTGGGTATATCAGGAAGCAAGTTGGAGAGCTTGGATTGACAAGATGGGATTGTCCTCCATTTTATAATGGGATACATGTCTTACCGGCCACTTGGAGAGTCGAGACTGTGGAAAATACGTGACCACGTCCAGATTCTTATCATAGTGATAAATCTGGTTTTACAGTCTGTCTCAAAGTCCAAGAAAGGTTTGAACCGATTGAGGATGACTCGATTCTTGCCTCAAGTTCAAATTTAGACATAAAGTGACAACAGGAAATTGGCAGCACACTGGCTCTGAAGGCCAAGTGGGAGATTGTTGGGATATGTCCTTCGATCCTACGTGTGCAATCGATAAAGTCATAAGGTCGTCTATGGATGTTAAATGATTATTTGATAATATTAATTGTTGGGAACAATATAATATTGATCGATAAAATCATACCTACAGGGTCACACACGAGCTCGATATTGATATACATTGCTTAATAAATATATTGATTTAGAATCAATATTTACGTGGGTTTTCACATGCATGGGATGCATGGCTTGCATGGAATGCATGTCACATAGTGTGACATGGCATGCCACACAAGCCAATGGGACCACATATCATGATTTGGAATGATTATGTGGAGGTGACCTATGAACTTCACCATAACACCCCATTATGTGTGGTTATGACACACACATTATGGTGGGGGTTACATGTGAAGTAAAAGGGGTATAATGAGCATGAAAATCAGATTTTCATGTCTCATTCTAACACCATCATCATCAGCCACGAAATTCACAAGAAAGAGTGAGAAGAGAGAGTGTTCTTGGAGAACCACTTCAAACAAGCAAGGTGTTTATCATCCGGGTTCGTGTGCAACACGTAGAGGCCGGGCCATTTGTGCGGCTTCAACATCCGGACAATCTAAAGGAGTGACGAGGTCATTCACAAGGAGATCTTCGAGAGGCTGATCCATTTGAGGTGGTTCAATCGACTCAACACCACCTCAACGACTTCAACGAATCACTTCGTCACAAAAGTAAGTAATCGTTGAACCTTATATATATATATATATATATATATATATATATATATATATATATATATATTGGATGTGTATATATATATGTTTATATGTGTTCTTATACACATTAAGTGTGCACTAAGATCATGGCATAGTAGATCTATTGCTTTACACGCTTCCGCACACACGGTATATTGATCGGATCGGTATATCGGTACCTTCACAAAAAGTAGAAGTATAACTTGATATTCTTCTACTTAGCCCACACATAAATCAACAATCGCAGTACATATAAATCAAGTAGTCATCTAATCTCAATACCACATGTATATCAACAACATCACAAGTAATCAAAACCCACGTAATATACACACTTGGTGCACACACACACACTCATTTCTTAAGTTTAATTCTTTTAATCTATAAATTACACACCTGTTTATATGCATAACACTATGTTAGTGTGTAGTTCTATCTCGTTCACATAGAGTCTTCGGACTCTTGTGAACTAGCTTGAACTTCACACTATAGTTTTTGAATGAACTTCATTCTTATGTGAATTTGTTATTTGTGTAGGCTAAGTATATCTAAGTATGCTAGTACTTAGAAGATCTATCCTCATGCAAATGCCAAATGCACTGTGGGACTTGGAAGCACTGCTGTTACAAGTTCCCTGGAGTTCGAAGACCCCAGGAGTTCGAACTCCTTGACCCTTCCACCGAAGGAGTGCTTTAGCTGCTGGCTCCGGAGTTCATCCTTCTAGGGCAATGAAGCCAGAAGCTCGAAGAGTGAGAAGGCCCTGCTAAGGGACTTCGAACTTATTGATTGAAAATCAAAGAGCTACTACGCACTCCAAGTTCGAAGTTCGAAGCCTCGCTAGAGAAGAAGAATCGAGAACAATGTCGGTGTTGGAATATTCGAGATTCCATAGAAGATGCTTTGGGCTTGGCCCATTTAGCGAAATTTCCAGAAGCCCATTAGGGTTTCACCCATGAGGTCTATAAATAGTCGCTAGATTGTTTTCAGACTTTAACACTTTTAATTGGAATTTCTAGAGAGAGAAATATTGTAATCCGAGAGACTTCGCTAGAAAGCTCCCGGAGTTCACTCTTTTAGTACACTGAGAACGAGTTCGCTAGAAGGAGTTCGTAGTGCACTTTGTGTAGTCTGAAAGTTCATAGGCCGCTAGGACTTGGAACTATAAGACTTGGTTTTTGGTCGTGTGACCTTTCTATAAGTTCGCAAGGACTTGTAGATGTTTATTTGAAGTGTTCAACTGTGCATGAATATATTGTCTTTATTCAAGAACCTCTTCATTGTGTTTTCATATAATCAAAGTACATAGACCTAGCAAGTTTTACATTACGGGTCTACTTCGTACTGCAGTTCTTAACACTGTAGTGCTACAAACACAATTTCACACTAACCACTAAAATTTTTGAAATCTTTGGAAAGAAGTTGTTTTACCCACATGATATTATCTCTACTTCTATTCGAACTTGATTCACGTAGTTGAGTTTTGGTTTACTCCTTCATACTCCTTCAGTAGCTAGAGTTTTATTTTATTTCTTTTTATTTATTTTCCATTCTTGTGATTCTCTATTAACCCCATCCAAACATCTTAAGGCGGTTTACTAAACATTAGGTAGCAAAAGACTAAAAATTTTAACATTTCCACGTTTTCCATATATATTTAAGTGATTACTCAAAAACTATTTATAAAACCGAAAGATTTACTATGTAAATCCCCCGAGTCGATCTCTCGAGGAGCATTGCTATCGGCTTGTGAATATCACTTTGTATATGCTAAGTAAAAGTTCCAATAGGGGGAAGAAAATCATTAAACTAAGGGGGTTGCAATGAGTGATTGATTAACAACTACGAACGAGTAATTAAAAGCGAGTAATTAAAGATCTTTTTGTAACAAATGAGTTGGTAAAGCAAGGGTGTTCCGATTACTCTTTCTAACGAACTAGAGTTGAATTAGATTTATAAACTCCCCATTAACTAATAATCGGACTAAAGAGATCACGGTGTTGTCACGTGCTCCCTCACCAATGATCGTCTAATTACACATCGACCGTATGGTCCACTAGCGATATACTACGAAGTTGTTCGACACGAGACCACAAATCGAGATGTGTAATCGTCCAATTAATAGAAATCGAGCTACTTTAGAAGATCAACTCTAATTCATTGAGGAATTTCATCAAACACCCTCACACAAGTTTAGCTAGCCATAATCAAGCACTCAACATCACAATCCATAATCGAATAAGCCATAATCGAGACGAAACAAAGAGAATCTCACCACGGGAATAATGAAATCGATGGATGAAGGAGGGGATCGAGAAAAGCTTCCAAACTCGGGACCGAGCTTCAACTTGTCACACGAAGAAACTAATCCAATGAAAACGTCCGTCTCGATGAGGTGAACAACGTTTGTGAATGAGATTTTATCGGATTCTCGACATACGGAATTTAGATCGTGAATTTATGTTGAGAAATTGAAGAACACAAAATGGAGATATAGAAAGCTTGGAGAAGAAGCTAAATGCAATCTCTAAAATTGGGGAAATGTAAGTTAGTTATGAAATTACAAGCCAAACACCTATTTATACCCTTAAAAACGAGGGTCAAACAAAGTCAAATCGAAATGGAGACTAGAGGTCTACTCAGCAAAAGATGTCGGACGACAGCGAAATCATGTCGCCCGACAAACGACTTGTCGTACGACATAAAACCATGTCGTCCGACAAATCTCTGTCGATCGCAGGTCGAACCTGCGTTACCCCTCTGTAAGTTTCTTCCAAAAACGCCTTCCTGTCGTTCGACAGGCAATTGTGTCGTCCGATAGACATGTCGTCCTCCATCTTTCACACTTGGTCAACTGTCGTCCTCTAGGCGTATGTCGTCCGACATGGTCTTAGTGCAATTATTCTGTCGGCCGACAGGTGGTCAACCTTCTTCCCAAAAAGTCATTTTCACTCGTTTTCCTGCCGGTTCGCCTACAAAACACTGAATACATCTCGATCACACTATTCTGACCATTAATCATCAAAGGCTATATAAACGGGGAAAAGAGAATCGATAGAGAGGGAAAAGGACCAAAAACTGACCCGAATGATGCACCAAAAACGGACCAATCAACCCCCCCACACTTAATCTATTGCTCGTCCTCGAGCAAACAAAAGCACACAAGGAACAACGAAAACAAGGCGAGTTTTCCACAAAAGAGTTTAGAAATTAATTCCGGCTATCGATCAAAGCAAGTACTACCGAGAAAAGTTCGAACAACACAAAGATCACATCTAGTAAGTTCATAAGCAATCGGGTTACCTCAACAAACCGTCTTTCTCCTCACAAGGGAAGCACTCATTTCTTTTACCTCTCGAAGCATGGGTTCACTCAAATCAAGCAATGCAAGCGAATAGAAGCAAATCAAGGTGAACTTGCATATAAAGAACAACCGGGAACAAAGAGTGAACAAGGAAAGACTTCATGTAATAACCACAATATGTAGAGGATAACAACCATAGGCACGTGTACACGGAAGACTCCACTCAACAAGATTATCAATCTCAAGAATCAAGGAACTCTAATCAATTCAAGGTTGTAATGGGGCTCGGTTAAGGGTGATTCGGGTAAATTTGGGAAAAGTAACTCAATGGCCATTGTGGCCTCAACCTTATTTCTCCTTTACCTCACCTTCATCTCCACACTCAACTCTCACAAGACACTCAAGGATCAAGTTATACAATTAAACACTTAACCCATTTTTCGGGTCATCAAGGAATAGTAATATTCAAGTACTCACGCTTTATGAATTTATAATAATGCTCACAATCAACAAGAACTCTCTCATATAAGTGGATATTTCACTTCTTTTTCATTCTTTCTTTTTTTATAGAGAGGTAATATAAGCAAAGAGCAATATTTGGGAGTACATGTGGTTTAAACGCCCACATAATGATAAATCAATCGAAGCAAAGGTGGCTACTAGCAAACACCTAGAGGTACAAGTCCTCAACACTCAACACGGAGCTTTTTTCTCAAATAAACATATACACACACTCCAACATCGGCTTAGGGGTGATGAAAGAACGGGTAAAACGTAGTCTCAAGGTGGTTAGCTAGGGTGTCCCTCGACGGGCTCGGGGGTTTAATATATCTCCTTGAAAGGGTTAGATCCTAAGTGATTAATTCCCGTCATTTTCAAGATCATGAAATTTATGATAAAGAGCTTTGAAAACCGAAGTACACGAGTTCTAGTTATCTCATATCCTCAAAACACACCGAGTTATAGAACAAGAAAGCATGAGTCTCAAGAAGCAACGGGATTTTTAGAATTTCGCTCAAGAAAGAAGTTAACAAGGCTCAAAACTCACAAGTCGGCTTTTGAAAAATTCGAATTTGTCAAAGCAACCAAATTACATACTCACTCACCCAACATTCAACTTTGAAATATCCAACCTTTTCTCAAAATTTTTTGTTATACCGGAAAGAACTTCAATTTTCGATCATTTCAAACTCACCGAGGTTTCGGAAATCCCCCCCCCCCCACCCACACTTAGTAATAGAGCATGTCCTCATGCGAAAAAATAACATGCATATGCAATGAAAAATCGGGCATGACTTCTATGTATATAATGAAACCGGGGGAAACAACCAAAAACCACACAACAACACAACCTAACAACTCAAAATAAAATAACACAAATAAGAACATCCCAAAGTAAAAATAACCTCCAAATAACAAGCAAAAGGGAACATCCCCACATCCAAAGTTTAACAAACATCCACCAAAGCACACAAATAAAACTACAATATCCAAATAACACGAATAACAATAAAAGTCTCAAAATACGCTCAAAAGAGTACGAACAAAAGAAAAGATAGGGTAAGATGCAACCATCGGTCAAGGACGATCAAAGTACTCGTACGCCCGGGTCTTATACTCCTTCCACTCGGCATCCCAAGCAATCTCCCGGTCCCTCCTCTCGGTCTCGGCTACCTCCAAGGCGGTGAGGCGCGTGTCAAAGCCAGCGGCTCTCTGATCGGCAGCGGCAAACTGGCCCTCGAGATACGTGCGAAGCTCCCGGAAGTGGATAGCACCATCCTGCCCGGCTCCGGACGACGAAGCTCCTGCAGCATCGATGACTGGGCGGAGAACGAGCTTCTGTGCTTTAGCTCGCTCATGGATAGGCCAGAAGTGAGTCGGATCCTTCATATAGGATCCTCGAGTGAGCTCGTCGCAAGAGATGGGCTTCGTCTCCGTCGGGGCGATATCTCCAACATAAGCCGCAACGTCAACCTGCAAATGAACAGCGAGCATAGAAATGAGAGTACCTAGGCATAGCTTAAGAGGCGGGCGCTTCACGAGGGTCTCCAACATCGAGAACACGGCACCTATAAGAGAGATCCGGGTGCCGACGTGTTGGGATATGTCCTTCGATCCTACGTGTGCAATCGATAAAGTCATAAGGTCGTCTATGGATGTTAAATGATTATTTGATAATATTAATTGTTGGGAACAATATAATATTGATCGATAAAATCATACCTACAGGGTCACACACGAGCTCGATATTGATATACATTGCTTAATAAATATATTGATTTAGAATCAATATTTAAGTGGGTTTTCACATGCATGGGATGCATGGCTTGCATGGAATGCATGTCACATAGTGTGACATGGCATGCCACATAAGCCAATGGGATCACATATCATGATTTGGCATGATTATGTGGAGGTGACCTTTGAACTTCACCATAACACCCCATTATGTGTGGTTATGACACACACATTATGGTGGGGGTTACATGTGAAGTAAAAGGGGTATAATGAGCATGAAAATCAGATTTTCATGTCTCATTCTAACACCATCATCATCAGCCACGAAATTCACAAGAAAGAGTGAGAAGAGAGAGTGTTCTTGGAGAACCACTTCAAACAAGCAAGGTGTTTATCATCCGGGTTCGTGTGCAACATCCGGACGATCTAAAGGAGTGACGAGGTCATTCACAAGGAGAGCTTCGAGAGGCTGATCCATTTGAGGTGGTTCAATCGACTCAACACCACCTCAACGACTTCAACGAATCACTTCGTCACAAAAGTAAGTAATCGTTGAACCTTATATATATATATATATATATATATATATATATTGGATGTGTATATATATATGTTTATATGTGTTCTTATACACATTAAGTGTGCACTAAGATCATGGCATAGTAGATCTATTGCATTACACGCTTCCGCACACACGGTATATCGATCGGATCGGTATATCGGTACCTTCAATTGGTATCAGAGCCTAGGGCTCGTGCACACTTTTGTGTTGGACACATGAAGTTTAATCAACATAATTGGATTAATTGTTTAATTGTGATTATGTGATTAGATGTAAGGCCGGCCACCGTTAGTGGTCGGGTGAATGAATTCGTCGTTTTTTACGTTTCGATTGGCCATAGTCTTTTGAGGGCTGCGTCCCTTGGAATCAATTGTAATAGATAGGTTTTTCTATTATATTTGTATTGTACTACTTGTAAGCGATGGACTTAGTCCATGGTTCGATGGAGGATCTCGGCTCTCTGGCGAAAACGAGAAGAAACGAAGCAAAACGAAGCAAAACGGACAAAACCGGGCTGCTGGAGCCAAACGGCGGGCGCCGTTGTAGCTCCAGCGGGCGCTGTTTTGTTTCGGCGGGCGCCGTTTTGGAAACGGCGACCGCCGAAAGCCCTTTTTCTTGGCAGATTATTCCCGGACCTTTCGGCGGGCGCCGTTTTGGAAACGACGACCGCCGGTGGTGTTCAGCGACCGCTGGTTGTGAAACGGCGGGCGCTGTTCGTGGTTTTATGGGTACGGAATAGATTTGACCAAAATCGGAGGGCACGGAACTAAAACGGAGGGCGAGGACCAGCCCAGAAGATGTTCAAGGCTTTTGTTGTTATTTTAATCTTTTCGTTTGAGAGTTGTGAGGTTCTAGGGGCCTTTCGATTTCGTATTTATTTGCTTTGCTAGTTATAGGTTGTTTTATGTTATAAATGTTCAACTTACATATAAACAAACCTATGCATGCAAGTTCCCAAAAAAAAAATAATGAGTATAATGTCTTGTCCAAAACGTCACACTCATGAAGCCCTCGATCATAAGTTGGTAGGTCCGCCTCAGCGGGGTACTACTTGTTATCTTGGGATAAGTGGGAGTAAGGGTTAGACCCTTACACGTGAGTTTGGTTTTCTCATCGATAGATCCACTGCAGGCGTGGCTATCGAGACATGAGATGAGAATGGGACTCTCATCGACCGAGAGTGACATTAGATGTCATTGACATGGGATTGATGGAGTTATATTCTAAATGTCTAGTTTAGTGACAATATGGAACTCCTTATCTGTGTTTTATTATCTATTAATCAAACTGTCGGCATTTTGTCTATCTTGTACTTGAATGCAATAGTCCTAGATATATACGTTGTAGACAGTATGGCGTGAGGAGACACGCGGAAGATCATACTGTCGGTTACTCGTATATTATCGAACAGAATTTCACGACTTAGATGGACAGGGACAATCCATCGGTACGTCGTAGTGTGACTGGGTGATAGTTGGTCTTAACTATTATGTCACACTTGTACACTTGGTGTATTGAGCAGGACCACGGGAGGGCGTTCGATTTATACTAATCGACGTAATCGAACTAGACCTCAGAATTACGGATATACGAATTCTTAATCCCTATATAATTATAGGTGCGTGTGTCCAATTCTCGGTTCTTTAACTTGCCAATGAGTGAGACTATTTGATTAGTCGAGATACTCGGTAAATTGGGAATCGGAATTGTACACACGGCATGCTATAGATTATAGACAGGAAACCGTGTCCCGTTTATCGGGTTGATAACGTCCCCGAGATGAGCTCATAAAGTTTATCATGTAAACCCTGCAGGTGGATTTGTTCCACATGGTAATAAGGATGAGTGGTACTAGTCTCGGATAATAAGAAACGAATTAATTTAATTATTAGTAATTAAATAAATTCGTGGACGTTCGATATCTTAAACACGGGGAAAGTCGTATATGTAATTTCGGCGGAAATATTATTGTTGAAATAATATTAAATTAATTTCGGGAATTCAATTATTATTTTATAGTGGAGTTAATAATAATTAAAATTGAAATCGATTAATTAAGGAATTGCGTTTACGTATTCCAAGTTAATTAATATTTCAATTTAGCCCTTAATTAATTTAACCTTGGGTCCCTGGTGTAACTCTATATAAACTCCCCCCCTTGCCTATTCTAAACCTACAGTTCGCCGCTTTTCTATTTTACTGAGAAAAATAATTGTTAACGCAAATATAATTTTTCTCTGTAAAATACATTAGTTAGCGCTGATATTTTTCTCTAACTGAGAAAAAGAATATCACGGTAGAAGAAGAAGAAAGCAGAAAAGGCAAACCCAACAGATCGTTGCCCACACAACGGTTGGAGTCGGGATCAGAGTCATACACCAGAAGCATCTAAGGTCTCAACAATCGACCGAGAGGTATGAGATCGGAACATTCAATTCCGCATTTATTTCAATCTCGGTTTTATCTCGTTGAACGTATATGAACGTAGATCGGATTCCGGGGTCGTGGGTAGTGTTCCTCGACTACTGGGGGGTCTAGGACCTCCGGATCGGTAGTCGGATGAGGAAAAACGACCTGGAAACGAGCCCGGAACAGCAACGTCGCGTTGCTGTTCGCGGACGAACAGCGCCCGCTGGTGGGCAAACAGCGACCGCTGTTTGCAGCTCCACCAGCGACCGCTGGACTACAATCGGCGGGCGCTGATTGGGTACAGTCCAGCTCCGTTTCGCGCGGTTGTCCTCCGGGGCGATGGCTGGGCGTGATTCGGAATAAGGGCTGTCGTGCGAACGAAGTAGTGACTTCGGAGGTCGACTGGGAGCGTTCGGATGTTCGAGCGATCGAACGAACGCATCCCGGGTAGTCGAAATCCAACAATTGGTATCAGAGCCGGTTATGCGTTCTTGTATTGTTTGCGAGTTTGTTTTGCAGGTCACCCGATTATTATGGTCATATGTTTATGTACTGTATGTTGTGGTTTGTTAAACTCTCGGGATTGTCGAGATCTTTTGGTTTTAACGTTGCTTGCTTGTAATAGTTAAAACGACGGGTTGAGTCGTTTAGGTTTTCTATTTCGGTTTTTCGTTTTTCGTTTATCCGGGTGTATAGGGTCGATCATTCCTGTATAGGATCGATGCCGGAAGTAGTTAGTATTACATATGTAATGATGCTGCTGCTTGGTGGATCGAGAGAAGATCGAAGGACGGACGAACGAGGGTCGAGGAGTCGAACCCGCGGCTACTGTGCAGAAACGGCGCCCGCTGGAGGGCAAACGGCGACCGCCGTTTGCAGCTCCTCCAGCGACCGCTGTTCCTCAAACGGCGGGCGCTGTTTTGAGTTTTGGCAGCAGCGACGCGAGGGTTCGACGGACATCACGGATCGCTTGTCGAGGGCCCGGGATGATACTCCAGTGGGAGGAGTTCGTCTCTTGGTCCTTAGACGAGTCGGTGATAGACCGAGACCGAAACGAGCAACGAGACGAAGATCCGAGAAGACGTGCATCGAAGATTTAAAGGCCATAATAATCGGGCCACGTTAAATGCTTTTTTGTGTGTTTTAACGTGTTTTATTATGCTTTAAATTTCATGCATGCTTGTTAATCCCTTTCGTAAAAACTAAGTGGGAGAGGGATTGGAAACAATCCCGCGGTCTCCATTCTCTGTTTTGATGGTGATGTGTGTCGCTTACGAGTTGGCTTTAGTGTCATCCTCCCTATCGGATAAAGTTGACACACGGATATCACTGGATCAAAATTCGAATTCAATTCCATTTATAGAATTGAACACTTAAGTTTTTCAAAGCAATGCCTAATCTGTCTTTCAAAGACTAATTTCAACTCGACTCATTCTCACCCCGGGGAGTGGAATGGAGCCAAAGCGCTTGGTTATGTCGATGACACAGATTAGAGACATTCGAGTCATTTGATGACTAGATCGATTGTCTGGTTGGCTCCCTCACTTTGTGAGAGATAGGGCTCAATTGCATGATTGATCGCTGGTTAGAAACTTCGAGTTTCACTTACGAGATATCAAGCTTTGATTAATGAAATTGTGAAATTTATTAAATGGAATTCAATTAACAAAGTTGTTTGTTTAGTAAACGTCCACACTATCGTGGCTTGCTAGACGGAAACGGAACTTTGGGTTAATTGAGGCTCGACAGTTATAGGAAATCGTAAAGGGACCGCATGTCAACGTAAACGTCCACACTAACGTGGCTTGCGGTGGGCGTGTAGTTTCCGAGCGGTTAACTTAGTACTGAGAAGTGGTATACACTTAGGTACGCTTTACAGTATCCTCCCCATCGGAGTCACTGCTGTAATGATGTACGACCGAAGTAAAAGTCCAGTTATAAAATCGTTTGGACTAGTATACGTACACATGAACGTGGCATGCTAGTCTGATGGGATTTTAGGATTAATTGGTAAATTTAATGATATTAATTAAGGGAGTTAATATCGAATTAAATTTGACAGTTTGATTTGTCTCTTTTATAGATATGGCACTCAACCCGCTGTCCATTATACTAAAAGAAAACAAACTCACTGGTCCGAACTATGTTGATTGGAAACGAAACTTGGACATTGTCCTAACTGCTGAGGAGTACAAATATGTACTCCATGAGGTTTGTCCTGATGAACCTATTGACACCTCCACTCCTGAGGAAAAGGAAGCTCATCGGAAGTGGGTCAAGGCTGATCAGATGGCGCGGTGCTACATTTTGGCTTCTATGTCAAATGTGCTGCAACATCAGCATGAGGCCATGACCACTGCCTATGATATGATGCTTAACCTCAAGGAGATGTTTGGTAGTCAGGATAGGGCAGCCAGGCAAGATGCTATGAGAAAACTCATGACGGCCACTATGTCCGAAGGAACGCCCGTGAGGGATCACGTTCTTAGGATGATAGGCTATCTGAATGAGATAGAGATTATGGGAGGAGCTATCGATGGGGAAACCCAGATCGATATAGTGCTCCAGTCTCTGCCTAGGAGTTTTGAGCAGTTCCGCCTGAACTATAACATGAACAAGAGGTTATATTCGTTGGCGGAGCTCCTGACTGAACTCCAGGCGGCAGAGGGAATCTTTAAGAAATCTCATGCACTTGTGACTGTGAAACTTCCTGGTCCTCCGGGGACTAAGAGGAAGAAGAAGCAAGGACGGAAACCCAGTGGACCCAGAAATGGTGGACCACAGAATGGAGTGAACAAGCCCAAGGGCAAGTGTTTCCGTTGCAAGCAGTCTGGACATTGGAAGTCGAATTGTCCTCTCAGACAAGGAGGTACGAACTTTTCCTTAGTCACTGAAACATGTTTAGCGGTGTTATCCACCGGTACCTGGTGTGTGGATACGGGAGCTGATGGAGTTGTATTCTAAATGTCTAGTTTAGTGCAAATACGGAACTCCTTATCTATACCTTAATTCGAGATATGATTCAAGCATGATTGCATTTAATGCAATAGTCCTTGATGTATACGTTGTAGACAGTATGGCGTGAGGAGACACGCGGAAGATCATACTGTCGGTTACTCGTATACTATCGAACAGTAGCTCACGACTTAGATGGACAGGGACAATCCATCGGTACGTCGTAGTGTGACTGGTAGACAGTCGGTCTTGACTATCATGTTACACTCGTACACTTGGTGTATTGAGCAGGACCACGGGAGGGCGTTCGATTTATACTAATCGCAGTAATCGAACTAGACCTCAGATATTACGGATATACGAATTCCTAATCCCTATATAATTATAGGTGCGTGTGTCCAGTTCTCGGTTCTTTGACTTACTAGTGAGTGAGACTAATTGATTAGTCAATATTCTCGGTAAATTGGGAATCGGAATTGTACACACGGCATGCTATAGATTATAGACAGGAAACCGTGTCCCATTTATTGGGTTGATGATGTCCCCGAGATGAGCTCATAAAGTTTATCATGTAAACCCTGCAGGTGGATTCGTTCCACATGATAATAAGGATGAGTGGTACTAGTCTCGGATAACAAGAAACGAGTTAATTTAATTATTAGTAATTAAAGTTAATTCGTGGACATACGATATCTTAAACACGGGGAAAGTCGTATATGTAATTCGGCGGAATTATTATTGTTGAAATAATATAAATTAATTATTGGGAATTCAATTATAATTTTATAGTGGAATTAATTATAATTAAAATTGTGGAATTTAATTAAGGTTTGCCTTTTAGGACGCCGAGTTAATTAAATTGCAATTTAGCCTAATAATTAATTTCCATAAGGTCCCTGGTGTATCTCTATAAATACCTCACCCTCTCTTTCTCTAAACCTAAGAAACGCCGCTATTTTATTTTTGCGGAGAAAAATAAATTGTTGCGCAATTATTTTTCTGTAAAAATAAATAGATTAGCGCTGTTATTATTTTCTGAAGAAATTGATTGCTAGCGCAATTATATTTCTGAGACAGAAGATCAAAACCTTAGCCGCTATAATTAATTCTGCATAGATTAGCGCTGTTATTATTTTCTGAAGAAATTGATTGCTAGCGCAATTATATTTCTGAGACAGAAGATCAAAACCTTAGCCGCTATAATTAATTCTGCAGAGAAAATAAAAGCTTGCGCAATTAATTTTCCTCTGGTTAATTAATTCAGATTAGCGCAGTAATAATTCTGTAGAAATAATTTTGCTTGCGCAAATATATTTCTGAGACAGAGGATATTATTCCAAGAGAGAAAGGAGAAGAGGAAGGTTCAGCGGATCGTTGCCCACTCAACGGCTGAACGTCGGGGATAGAGACATACACCGGAAGGCTTCGTGGTCTCAACAATTCGGCTTCTCCGAATCACGCGACAAAGGTATAAGAAATCGAAACCCTTATTCCGCATACGTTTCGTTTTCTATTTCGTTAAAAATACATCGGATCTAAGATCGGGTTCCGGGCGTCGTGGATCATGTTCCTCGACTACTGGGGGTCAAGGACCTCCGGATCGGTAGTCGGAAGAGGAAAATCGACCCGGAAACGCGCTCGGAACAGCAGGTCGCGCTGCTGTTCGCGGACAAACGGCGGTCGCCGTTTCGCTGTTTTTCGGGCAGCCAGCTCTGGTTCGCGCGGTTGTCCTTCGGGGCAATGGCTGGGCGTGAATCGGTACACGGGCTGGCACGTGAACGGAGTAACGGACCTGGAGGTCGACTGGGATCGTTCAGATGTTCGAGTGATCGAACGAACGCATCCCGGGTAGTCGATTTCCAACAATTGGTATCAGAGCCGGTTTTGTCGATTCGTTGTATTTTTGCGAGATTTGTTTTGCAGGTTCGAACCCGGTTATTATGGCCAACGTTGTGATTGTATGTTGTGCTTTAATTTGTGGTTTTGATTAAACTCTCGGGCTTGTCGAGATTGTTTTTGTTTTGGAAAAACGATGCTTGTTTGTAATAGATAAAAACGACGGGTTGAGTCGTTAGGTTTATTTATTTTTCGTTGTATCCGGGACATGTATAGGGTCGATCACCTTGTATAGGATCGATGCCGGATTTAGTAAGTTTATTCTTGTAATTTTTCTTACTATTTTTGGTGGATCGAGACGAGATCAAAACCCGGAGAAACGAGGATCGAGGAGAGCGAACCGGCAACGGGCAGCCATCGAACACACCCCGTGTTCGCGACGGGCAGCAGCGGGGCTGGGGTTCGTTCGACCCCACGGACGACTCAACGAGTCTCGAGACGAGGCTCCAGTGGGAGGAGTTCGTCTCTTGACCCTCGAGCGAGTCGGTGGTGGACCGAGATCGAGACGAGCAACGAGATGAAGTTCCAAGAGACGTGCATTGGAAAATATTTAAGGCCATAATAATCGGGGCCACGTTAATTGCTTTTTATGTGATTTACGTGTTTATTATTATGCTTAAATTATTTATGCATGTTATCCCTTATCGTAAAATACTAAGTGGGAGAGGGATTGGAAACAATCCCGCGGTCTCCATTCTCTGTTTTGAATGTGATGTGTATTGACTTACGAGTTGGCTTTAGTGTCATCCTCCCTATCGGATAAAGTCGATACACGGATATCACTGGATAAAAATTCGAAATTAATTCCACTTATAGAATTTAATAATTATATTTTTCAAAAGCAATGCCAAATTTGTTTTTCAAAGACTAATTTCAAGTCGACTCATTCTCACCCCGGGGAGTGGAATGGAGCCAGAGCCACTTGGTTATGTCAATGACACAAATTAGAGACTTTCGAGTCATTCGATGACTAGATCGATTGTCTGATTGGCTCCCTCACCTAGTGAGAGATAGGGCTCAATTGCATGATTGATCGCTGGTTAGAAACTTCGAGTTTCACTTACGAGATATCAAGCTTTGATTAATAAAATTGTGAAATTTAATAAATGTAAGAGTCAATTAACAAAGTTGTTTGTTTTAGTAAACGTCCACACTATCGTGGCTTGCTAAATGGAAACAGTACTTTGGGTTAATTAAGATTCTATGACATTTAAATAAGTGAGATTCAATTAATAAAGTTGTTTGTTTTAGTAAACGTCCACAAGAACGTGGCTTGCTAAATGGAAACGGAACTTTGGGATTAATTGAGGCTCGACAGTTATAGAAAGTCGTGGAGGACCGTATGTCAACGTAAACGTCCACAAGAACGTGGCTTGCGGTGGACATGTAGTTCCCGAGCGGTGGACTTAGTACTGAGAAATGGTATACACTTAGGTACGCTTTATAGTATCCTCCCCATCGGAGTCACGACTATGATGATGTACGCCTGAAGTGAAATCCAATCATAAAATCATTTGGACTGGTAAACGTCCACAAGAACGTGGCTTGCTATGTCTGATGGGATTTTGGAAATGATTGGTAGTTTAATGATATCACTTGAGGGAAATGATATCGAATTAAACTCATTGTTTGTTTTATATGGTATTATTCCCATTAAAAGTCAACAAACTCACTGAACCTGATTTTATAGATTTGAAAAGAAACTTGGACATTGTCCTAACTGCAGAGGAGTACAAATATGTACTCCAAGTCAATTGACCTGCTGAACCAAATGATGCTTCCACTACTGAGGAAAGGAAGCTCATTGGAAATGGATCAAGGCTATGAGATGACGCGGAGCAACATTATGACTTTCATGTCAAATGTGCTGCGACATCAGGATCATGACATTACTATTACCTATGATATGATGCTTAACCTCAAGAAGTTTTTGGTTATCAGGACAGGACAGCCAGACAAAGTGAAATGAGGCAACTCATGACGGCCATCATGTCGGAAAGAACGCCCGTGAGGGATCACGTTCTTAGAATGATGGGCTATCTTAATGAGATAGAGATTCTAGGAACAATTATCAATGGGGTAACCCAGGTTGATTTTGTGCTCCAGTCTCTGCCGAGAAGTTTTGAGCAGTTCCGCCTAAAATATAACATGGATAAGAGGTCTTATTCAATGGCGGAGCTCCTGGTTGAACTTCAAGCGGCTGAGGGAATCTTTAATGTCTCTCAAAACACTTGTGGCTGAGAAATTGGCTCTTCCTAGGCATTCGGGCGGCAAAAGGAAGAAGAAGAAAATACGGAAACCCAGTGGGCCTAATATATCTGGACCACGGAATGGGAAAAGCAAGCCCAAGGGGTAAGTGCTTCCGTTGTAAGCAGTTTGGATACTGGGATTTTGATTTTCCTCTCAAAGCAACTAGAAGTTAACTTCTCCTTAGTCACCGAAACATGTTTAGTGGTGTTATCTACCAGTACCTGGTGTGTGGATACGGAAACCACTAATCATGTCTGCATTTAAATGCGGGGGTTCCAGGAAACCCGGAGACTTAGAAAGGAAGAAGTAGTAACCTACATGGGCAATAATGTTAAGGTAACAGCCGTTGCAGTGGGAGATGTTAAATATTTTAACGGTAGGATTTTAGTTATAATAAATTGTCTTTATGTGCCGGCATTTAGAAAGAAATTTCATTTCGGATTTCTAAGTTGGCTTAGAATAGATATTCCGTTTCTTTAGGAAATGGGGATATTATCTATTCTGGTATATTGATAGACAATTTAATACTAAATCCGTATTCTTCCACGATGCAACAGACCGGAGCTAATAACACAATGTCGAACCCCAATAAGAGTAAAGATCCTTCTAGGATAAATCAAATGTACTTATGGAATCTTAGGCTAGATCATTTTAACTTGAGTACGATTCAAAGGGTGAAAGCTGATGGACCACTCAGCCAGGTTGAAGGAAAGGACCTTCCAACCTTCGAATCATACTTGGAAGTTTTAATGACCGAGCAACCCTTTACGGTTAAAGGGAAAAGATCCAAGAAAGTACTTGAGTTGATTCGCTCTGATATATGCAGACCTCTTTGAGGAGTAAGGCATACTTATCAGAAAATGGGATTAACTCCCAACAGACTACACCATTTATGCCTCGGCAAAATAATGTGTTGTAAAGAAGGAATAGGACTCTTATAGATATGGGAAAGTAGACATTCGGAGTTACCTAAATCGTTTTTGGGATATGGCTTGGAAACAGCGGCGTTTATCCTGAACTTGATTCCTTTGGAAACTTGTACTGATATTCGGCTGTTTATAGGATACCCTAAGAAAACGAATTGAGATATGTAATATAGTCCAAAGGACCAGATGTTCATTGATTGCATCAATGTTCGGTTCTTAGACATGGACTATATATATGCAAGATCACAAGCCAAGAGTAGAGTAATACTTAATGTGCTTAGAGGGACTGATCAAGACTTAGAACCAGCCTAACTGAGTAGTTCACTACTATAATCTTTAGTCACTAAAGATACACCGGAGCGTTGTCGTAGTGGGAGGGTTGTTAGACAACCCAACAGGTTCATGTTTATAGGTGAGTCTTCGGACTTGTTACCTGGAGAACATGAAGCCGAACCCTGGATCTATGACGAGACGCTGAAAGATCAAGATGCTCAGTCTTGGCAAAAGTCGATCAGGATTCTTTTGTCTTCACATGGAAGATGGAAGTCAAGACATATTTCCTAAATCGAAGTCTTGACGGGGCCATCTGTGTGGGACAGCCAGAGAGATTCATCGAAAAGAGCCAAGAGCATTCGGTAAGCAAGCTTAATCAATCTTAGGATTGAAGGAAGCTTCAAGATCTTGGACACATGCGGACCTATGAGAAAATCCATTTCATGGATTCATTCAAGGCATGTTTAGGTCCTGAGTGTAATAAAGAAGTGACAGAAAAGATGTGGTGTTTTCTCATTCTTTATGTAGACGACATCCTTCTAAATTGGCAACAATATGAAAGATGTTATCGGACATAAAGGGATGGTTGTCCGAGTAATTCAATGTAAGAGACTTAGGAGAAGTCGGGAATGTTCTTAGGATCAAAGTAATAAATGATCGCCAGAAAAGAACATAGAACTTATCTCGAGCCTCATACATAAATACAATTCTTACTCGTTGCAGCATACAGAATTCCAAGAAAGGTCTTCACCTTTTAAATGTGGAATTCGTCTATCTAAAGTTTTGTGTCCGACACAATAAAGGAGATAGATGAAGAGTAAGCAGTTCCCTGCACCTTAATGGTGGGAAGCTTAATGTATGTAATGCTATGCACGAGACTGATATCTACTATGCCGTGGGCATGGTGGTGAGATATCATAGTAATCCTGGAAAGGATCACTCGACTGATGTAAAGAACATGTTTAGGTTCCTGCAGAGGACCAGGAATTATGTTCTGCGTTACAAAGCAGTCAAGTTGTTTCTTTTGGATTACATAGAATTGGATTTCCAAATCAAACAGGGACAGTCGAAAGTCGAAGTCAGGCTATGTGTTCTCACTGTGAAGTGGAGCAGTCACATGGAAGAATGTAAAGCAGCGATGCATTACGGACTCTACCATGGAAACTGAAAGGATAACGGCCTCTGAGGCAGTTAAAAGGTCAGTGTGGCTCCAGAACTTCCTAAGGGACTTAGATGTGGTTTCTAGTTTACCCAAAGCTATTTTGAATAGCGGTATTGGCAAACTTGAAATGCCACAAGTCCACAGTGGGAGATAACACGTAGAGCGCAAGTACCACCTGATTCGAGAGATCGTCTAGTAAGATGATGCAGTTGTCACCTAGATAGCATCGAGAGGATTGCCTTGTAAACCCGTTCACAGAGGCACTTCCAGCGAAAG
Source organism: Euphrasia confusa (assembly GCA_954870475.1). Lineage (NCBI taxonomy): Eukaryota > Viridiplantae > Streptophyta > Magnoliopsida > Lamiales > Orobanchaceae > Euphrasia > Euphrasia confusa. The sequence goes on from OX940958.1 coordinate 24,935,409, forward strand.
CGTTGGGTAGGCGTGATGAGGTTATGGGAATCTGATGTTTGGGAGAGGGCGACTAGACTTTTAGTATAAGTGGGAGATTGATGGAGTTGTATTCTAAATGTCTAGTTTAGTGCAAATACGGAACTCCTTATCTATACCTTAATTCGAGATATGATTCAAGCATGATTGCATTTAATGCAATAGTCCTTGATGTATACGTTGTAGACAGTATGGCGTGAGGAGACACGCGGAAGATCATACTGTCGGTTACTCGTATACTATCGAACAGTAGCTCACGACTTAGATGGACAGGGACAATCCATCGGTACGTCGTAGTGTGACTGGTAGACAGTCGGTCTTGACTATCATGTTACACTCGTACACTTGGTGTATTGAGCAGGACCACGGGAGGGCGTTCGATTTATACTAATCGCAGTAATCGAACTAGACCTCAGATATTACGGATATACGAATTCTTAATCCCTATATAATTATAGGTGCGTGTGTCCAGTTCTCGGTTCTTTGACTTACTAGTGAGTGAGACTAATTGATTAGTCAATATTCTCGGTAAATTGGGAATCGGAATTGTACACACGGCATGCTATAGATTATAGACAGGAAACCGTGTCCCATTTATTGGGTTGATGATGTCCCCGAGATGAGCTCATAAAGTTTATCATGTAAACCCTGCAGGTGGATTCGTTCCACATGATAATAAGGATGAGTGGTACTAGTGTCGGATAACAAGAAACGAGTTAATTTAATTATTAGTAATTAAAGTTAATTCGTGGACATACGATATCTTAAACACGGGGAAAGTCGTATATGTAATTCGGCGGAATTATTATTGTTGAAATAATATAAATTAATTATTGGGAATTCAATTATAATTTTATAGTGGAATTAATTATAATTAAAATTGTGGAATTTAATTAAGGTTTGCCTTTTAGGACGCCGAGTTAATTAAATTGCAATTTAGCCTAATAATTAATTTCCATAAGGTCCCTGGTGTATCTCTATAAATACCTCACCCTCTCTTTCTCTAAACCTAAGAAACGCCGCTATTTTATTTTTGCGGAGAAAAATAAATTGTTGCGCAATTATTTTTCTGTAAAAATAAATAGATTAGCGCTGTTATTATTTTCTGAAGAAATTGATTGCTAGCGCAATTATATTTCTGAGACAGAAGATCAAAACCTTAGCCGCTATAATTAATTCTGCATAGATTAGCGCTGTTATTATTTTCTGAAGAAATTGATTGCTAGCGCAATTATATTTCTGAGACAGAAGATCAAAACCTTAGCAGCTATAATTAATTCTGCAGAGAAAATAAAAGCTTGCGCAATTAATTTTCCTCTGGTTAATTAATTCAGATTAGCGCAGTAATAATTCTGTAGAAATAATTTTGCTTGCGCAAATATATTTCTGAGACAGAGGATATTATTCCTACGGTGGGTTCAAGAGAGAAAGGAGAAGAGGAAGGTTCAGCGGATCGTTGCCCACTCAACGGCTGAACGTCGGGGATAGAGACATACACCGGAAGGCTTCGTGGTCTCAACAATTCGGCTTCTCCGAATCACGCGACAAAGGTATAAGAAATCGAAACCCTTATTCCGCATACGTTTCGTTTTCTATTTCGTTAAAAATACATCGGATCTAAGATCGGGTTCCGGGCGTCGTGGATCATGTTCCTCGACTACTGGGGGTCAAGGACCTCCGGATCGGTAGTCGGAAGAGGAAAATCGACCCGGAAACGCGCTCGGAACAGCAGGTCGCGCTGCTGTTCGCGGACAAACGGCGGTCGCCGTTTCGCTGTTTTTCGGGCAGCCAGCTCTGGTTCGCGCGGTTGTCCTTCGGGGCAATGGCTGGGCGTGAATCGGTACACGGGCTGGCACGTGAACGGAGTAACGGACCTGGAGGTCGACTGGGATCGTTCAGATGTTCGAGTGATCGAACGAACGCATCCCGGGTAGTCGATTTCCAACAGGAGCCACTGATCATGTCTGCAATTCTTTGCAGGGGTTCCAGGAAACCCGGCGGCTTAGAGAGGGAGAGATCACTATCTACATGGGCAACGCGACGAAAGTGGCGGCTGTTGCAGTGGGAGATATTTATTTATCTTTTAATAATAAAGTTTTAGTATTGAATAATTGTCTTTATGTACCGAATTTTAAAAAGAACCTTGTTTCGGTTTCTAAATTGGTTTTGAATAAATATTCTGTTTCTTTTGATAGTTCTGTTATTATCAAAAAGAATGGTGAGTATATATGTTCTGGTACATTGATAGGCAACTTATATATACTGAATCCTGATTATTCCACGATGCAACGAGTAGAGTCAAATAATACATCTAGTACCAATAAGAGAAAGGAGCCTTCTAGAATGAATCAAAAGTACTTATGGCATCTTAGGCTAGGTCATATTAACTTGGGTAGGATTCAAAGGTTGATAACTGATGGAATACTCAGTGGTGTGAAAGATGAGGACTTTCCAACCTGCGAATCATGCCTGGAAGGAAAAATGACCAAGCGACCCTTTAGTGATAAGGGGTATAGATCCAAGGAAGTACTGGAATTGATTCACTCTGATTTGTGCGGGCCTTTATCTGTCCAAGCGAGAGGAGGTTACGAATATTTCGTAACCTTCACTGATGATTACTCAAGGTATGGTTTTATATACCTGATGCGCCGCAAGAGCGAGTGCTTTGACAAGTTCAAGGAGTACAAAGCTCTTGTGGAGAACCTTCATGGTAAAACCATAAAGACTCTACGATCTGATCGTGGAGGAGAGTACCTCTCGGGAGAGTTTAAGGCGTACTTATTAGAGAATGGGATTGACTCCCAGATGACTGCACCATACACGCCCCAGCAGAATGGTGTAGTAGAAAGAAGGAATAGGACTCTTATGGAAATGGTAAGATCTATGATGAGTTACTCAGACCTACCAGTTTCGTTCTGGGGATATGCCTTAGAAACAGCGGCGTATATCCTGAACTTAGTTCCTTCTAAATCAGTCCCTAAGACGCCCTCGGAATTGTGGACCGGGCGAAAGCCAAATTTGAAACACATTCGGATCTGGGGTTGTCCAGCACATGTGCTGAAGCATGGGGCTGATAAGTTGGAATCTCGTTCAGATATTCGGTTGTTTATAGGATATCCTAGAGGAACGAAAGGTGGTCTATTTTATAGTCCTAAGGACCAGAAGATCGTAGTTAGCACCAACGCTCGGTTCTTGGAAGAGGATTATATAATGGACCACAAGCCCAAGAGTGAGATAATACTTAACGAACTGAGAGGGGACGATCAAGGCTTAGATCCAACCGAACCGGGTGATACGCCACCACAGTCTGCACCTGTAGTTACTGAGGTTACACCGGAGCCTCGTCGTAGTGGGAGGGTTGTTCGACAACCCGATAGGTTCATGTTTATAGGTGAGTCTTCGGACTTGTTACCTGGAGAACATGAAGCCGATCCCTGGACCTATGGCGAGGCGCTTAAAGATCAAGATGCTCAGTCTTGGCAAAAAGCGATGAAATCTGAGATTGAATCAATGGATTCAAATCAGGTCTGGAATCTTGTAGCACCGCCCAAAGGTGTAAAAGCCATTGGTTGCAAGTGGGTGTACAAGAGGAAAAGAGGGTCTGACGGGAAGGTTGAAACCTTCAAGGCTAGGCTTGTTGCGAAAGGGTATACTCAGAAAGAAGGGATCGATTATGAGGAAACTTTTTCGCCGGTAGCTATGCTAAAGTCGATCCGGATTCTTTTGTCTATAGCATCTTATATGGATTATGAGGTGTGGCAAATGGACGTCAAGACAGCATTCTTGAATGGGAATCTTGACGAGACCATTTACATGAGACAGCCAGAAGGTTTCATTAAGAAAGGCCAAGAGCATCTACTGTGTAAGCTAAACCGATCCATTTATGGATTGAAGCAAGCTTCTAGATCTTGGAACATGCGGTTTGATGAGGTTATCCAGTCTTATGGATTCATTCAAAGCATGGACGAGTCGTGTGTATACCGGAGATGTGACGGAAACAGTGTGGCGTTTCTCGTGCTTTATGTAGACGACATCCTTCTAATTGGCAACAATGTGAAGATGTTGTCGGACATAAAGGGATGGTTGTCCAAGCAATTCGATATGAAAGACTTAGGACAAGTTGGGCATGTTCTCGGGATCAAAGTTATAAGGGATCGCCGGAAAAGAACATTAAGCTTGTCCCAGGCTTCATATATTGATACGATTCTGGCTCGTTTCAACATGCAGAATTCCAAGAGAGGTGCTCAACCTTTCTGCCATGGAATTCATCTATCTAAAGACATGTGTCCCAAAACACAAAAGGAGATAGATTACATGAAGAAGGTTCCTTATGCTTCGGCAGTAGGAAGTCTAATGTATGCCATGTTGTGCACGAGACCTGATATCTGCTATGCCGTAGGCATGGTAGCTAGATATCAGAGTAACCCTGGACAGGGTCACTGGACTGCTGTAAAGAACATACTTAAGTACCTGCGAAGGACTAGGAATTATGTTCTGAGTTACAAAGCGTCCGAGTTGATTCCTATTGGTTACACAGACTCGGATTTCCAATCTGATAAGGATCAGCGAAAGTCTACATCAGGCTATGTGTTCACATTGGGAGGTGGAGCAATTTCATGGAAGAGTGTTAAGCAGAAATGCATTTCGGACTCTACCATGGAAGCCGAATATGTAGCAGCCTCTGAGGCAGCTAAAGAATCGGTGTGGCTCCGGAACTTCCTTATGGACTTGGATGTGGTTCCTAAGATGCCTAGAGCTATCACAATTTATTGTGACAATAGCGGTGCAGTGGCTAATGCAAAGGAACCACGAGCCCACAATGCGAGTAAACACATAGATCGCAAGTACCACCTGATTAGAGACATCGTCAGGAGGGGCGATGCGGTTGTCACCAAGATTGCATCAGCGGATAACCTGGCTGACCCCTTTACGAAGGCACTTCCAGCGGAAGCGTTCAAGAGACACGTGAAGGGGATGGGTATCGGATGTATGGTAGAGGGCAACTAGAGATTTAGTATAAGTGGGAGATTGATGGAGTTATATTCTAAATGTCTAGTTTAGTGACAATATGGAACTCCTTATCTGTGTTTTATTATCTATTAATCAAACTGTCGGCATTTTGTCTATCTTGTACTTGAATGCAATAGTCCTAGATATATACGTTGTAGACAGTATGGCGTGAGGAGACACGCGGAAGATCATACTGTCGGTTACTCGTATATTATCGAACAGAAGCTCACGACTTAGATGGACAGGGACAATCCATCGGTACGTCGTAGTGTGACTGGGTGATAGTTGGTCTTAACTATTATGTCACACTTGTACACTTGGTGTATTGAGCAGGACCACGGGAGGGCGTTCGATTTATACTAATCGACGTAATCGAACTAGACCTCAGAATTACGGATATACGAATTCTTAATCCCTATATAATTATAGGTGCGTGTGTCCAATTCTCGGTTCTTTAACTTGCCAATGAGTGAGACTATTTGATTAGTCGAGATACTCGGTAAATTGGGAATCGGAATTGTACACACGGCATGCTATAGATTATAGACAGGAAACCGTGTCCCGTTTATCGGGTTGATAACGTCCCCGAGATGAGCTCATAAAGTTTATCATGTAAACCCTGCAGGTGGATTTGTTCCACATGGTAATAAGGATGAGTGGTACTAGTCTCGGATAATAAGAAACGAATTAATTTAATTATTAGTAATTAAATAAATTCGTGGACGTTCGATATCTTAAACACGGGGAAAGTCGTATATGTAATTTCGGCGGAAATATTATTGTTGAAATAATATTAAATTAATTTCGGGAATTCAATTATTATTTTATAGTGGAGTTAATAATAATTAAAATTGAAATCGATTAATTAAGGAATTGCGTTTACGTATTCCAAGTTAATTAATATTTCAATTTAGCCCTTAATTAATTTAACCTTGGGTCCCTGGTGTAACTCTATATAAACTCCCCCCCTTGCCTATTCTAAACCTACAGTTCGCCGCTTTTCTATTTTACTGAGAAAAATAATTGTTAACGCAAATATAATTTTTCTCTGTAAAATACATTAGTTAGCGCTGATATTTTTCTCTAACTGAGAAAAAGAATATCACGGTAGAAGAAGAAGAAAGCAGAAAAGGCAAACCCAACAGATCGTTGCCCACACAACGGTTGGAGTCGGGATCAGAGTCATACACCAGAAGCATCTAAGGTCTCAACAATCGACCGAGAGGTATGAGATCGGAACTTTCAATTCCGCATTTATTTCGATCTCGGTTTTATCTCGTTGAACGTATATGAACGTAGATCGGATTCCGGGGTCGTGGGTAGTGTTCCTCGACTACTGGGGGGTCTAGGACCTCCGGATCGGTAGTCGGATGAGGAAAAACGACCTGGAAACGAGCCCGGAACAGCAACGTCGCGTTGCTGTTCGCGGACGAACAGCGCCCGCTGGTGGGCAAACAGCGACCGCTGTTTGCAGCTCCACCAGCGACCGCTGGACTGCAATCGGCGGGCGCTGATTGGGTACAGTCCAGCTCCGCGCGGTTGTCCTCCGGGGCGATGGCTGGGCGTGATTCGGAATAAGGGCTGTCGTGCGAACGAAGTAGTGACTTCGGAGGTCGACTGGGAGCGTTCGAATGTTCGAGCGATCGAACGAACGCATCCCGGGTAGTCGAAATCCAACAGGGATGTCTACCTATCTTGGAGTTTCTTAAGTGCGGACTCAGTCGGCTTAAGGATTCGCAAGATGAGGGTCTTGGGATTGTTTTGTTTAAGGGAACAACGATATTAGATATCGATTGAACAAAATGTAACAAATAAGTAATTTTGATAGACAACCTTATTTGTTTACCGCTTTGTGGATGTTTACATACTTTAGTTATCTTTCTTTTGTAGTTTATCATGTTAAATATCAACTCAATTCAAGTTTGGTTCAATTCTTGATTGTGAAAAATTGAACAACACAAATTTTCTTGATTGACAACGTAATTTGAGGATGGTCCTCAAATACGAATACAAAGAGAATGTGTTAGATTACCAATTCCTATGATATCATTGAACAACTCAATAGCATGTTCGGGGAACATACTATGATTGAGCGGTTCGGTATGACCAGGGTCATCGCTTCAGCTAGGCTGGAAAAATGAAAATCTATGGAATCACATGTGCAACAAATGATTGAATTATTTGTTTCAAGTGACCGCCTAGATTTTTCCTATGATGATTATTTGGCAACCGATTTCATACTTCAATCTCATGATGGTTATAATGCCTTTAGGCTAAATTTTCCATATGAATGGTTTGAAGAAATCGCTTCGTGAGCTCCACGGGATGCTCAAGGCTGCTGAGCCGGCGATAGAGAAGGACCCTAAGAGGGAAATTCTTATGATATGGGATAGGGTATTCAAAAGAGCAGGGGCAAGAAGGCTACTAGGGTTCCTAGGGAATCTCAATGCGTCTTTGCAAAAGTGTTGGACACTACTTGCAAACATATAAAAGTTCATATTTTATTCAATTTCAAAACAAATGCCTAATTTGTCTTTCATATGATGGATTCTAAGGTTATGATTATTTACACCTCGGGGAGTGATTTAATCCAAAACACTTAAGTTCATCAATGACACAAATTAGAGACTTTCGAGCCATTGGATGGCGTGAATCGATTGTCTGGTTGGCTCCCTCATATTTTCTGAGAGATAGGGTTTCAATTGCATGATAATATTGCTGGTTAGAAAACTTCGATTTTTCACTTACGATTTATCACGTTTTGACATTGAGATAATTTTGAATGGGAAATTTGAATGAGACTCAATTATTGGGAATAATTGAATTTGCCCAAAGTTCAAAGAAGATGTGAAGAACGGGGTTGCTGTTGGAAATCGACTACCCGGGACACATCCATTCGAACACTCGAACATCCGGACGTCCCCAATCGACTTCTGGAAGTCACCCCCGGACAGCCAAGGCCACCCGCCCAAGAGATCGCGCATCCGCCGCAGCCGAAGCCGCGGCTCGCGATCTGCCCGGAGCAGGCGACCGCCTGCCCACCAGGCGAGCGCTCGCGCAGCAAGGCAAGCGAGCGCTTGCTGCCCAGGCGAGCGCCCGCGACCTGTCGCGAGCGGGCGCTTGCTCCTCTGGCGGTCGCCTGGCTGCTGCGAACAGCAGCGCGATCCGCCCGTTCCGGCTGTTCCGATGAGTTTTTCTCGATCCGACTGCCACGCCGGAGGTCAGAAGCCTCCCAGCAGTCCGAGAACATCACATCCAAGCCACGGAACCCGATCTTTTGGTTCGTTGTATGATTAACGCAAAAACAGAGATCGAATAAAATTGCGGAATAAAAGTTCCGATCTCATACCTCTCGGTCGATTGTTGAGACCTTAGATGCTTCTAACGTATGCCTCAGATCCCTTCTCCAGCCGTTGTGTGGGCAACGATCCGCTGGAGTTCTCCCTTCTGTACTTTCTCTATCAACAGCGTTAATATATCTTTTTCTCTCTGAGAGAAAAATATTAGCGCAAACTAATTTAATTTTACAGAGAAAAATTATAATTGCGTTAACGCAATTGTTTTTCTGAGTAAAATGAAATAGCGGCGAATGATAGGGTTTAGGAGAGTACGGGAGGGGATTATATAGAGTTACGTTAGGGACCTTAGGATAAATTAATTAAGGGCTAAATTGAAATATTAATTAACTTGGAATACGTAAACGCAATTCCTTAATTAATCGATTTCAATTTTAATTATTATTAACTCCACTATAAAATAATAATTGAATTCCCGAAATTAATTTTAATATTATTTCAACAATAATAAATCCGCCGAAATTACATACACGACTTTCCCCGTGTTTAAGATATCGAACGTCCACGAATTTATTTAATTACTAATAATTAAATTAATTCGTTTCTTATTATCCGAGACTAGTACCACTCATCCTTATTATCATGTGGAACAAATCCACCTGCAGGGTTTACATGATAAACTTTATGAGCTCATCTCGGGGACGTCATCAACCCGATAAACGGGACACGGTTTCCTGTCTATAATCTATAGCATGCCGTGTGTACAATTCCGATTCCCAATTTACCGAGTATCTCGACTAATCAATTAGTCTCACTCATTGGCAAGTTAAAGAACCGATAATTGGACACACGCACCTATAATTATATAGGGATTAGGAATTCGTATATCCGTAATCTCTGAGGTCTAGTTCGATTACGTCGATTAGTATAAATCGAACGCCCTCCCGTGCTCCTGCTCAATACACCAAGTGTACAAGTGTAACATAATAGTTAAGACCAACTATTACCCAGTCACACTACGACGTACCGATGGATTGTCCCTGTCCATCTAAGTCGTGAGCTTCTGTTCGATAATATACGAGTAACCGACAGTATGATCTTCCGCGTGTCTCCTCACGCCATACTGTCTACAACGTATATATCTAGGACTATTGCATTCAAGTACAAAGTAGACAAAAATGCCGACAGTTTGATTAATAGATAAAGAAAAACACAGATAAGGAGTTCCATATTGTCACTAAACTAGACATTTAGAATATAACTCCATCAATCTCCCACTTATACTAAATCTCTAGTTGCCCTCTACCATACATCCGATACCCATCCCCTTCACGTGTCTCTTGAACGCTTCCGCTGGAAGTGCCTTCGTAAAGGGGTCAGCCAGGTTATCCGCTGATGCAATCTTGGTGACAACCGCATCGCCTCTCCTGACGATGTCTCTAATCAGGTGGTACTTGCGATCTATGTGTTTACTCGCATTGTGGGCTCGTGGTTCCTTTGCATTAGCCACTGCACCGCTATTGTCACAATAAATTGTGATAGCTCTAGGCATTTTAGGAACCACATCCAAGTCCATAAGGAAGTTCCTGAGCCACACCGATTCTTTAGCTGCCTCAGAGGCTGCTACATATTCGGCTTCCATGGTAGAGTCCGAAATGCATTTCTGCTTAACACTCTTCCATGAGACTGCTCCACCTCCCAATGTGAACACATAGCCTGATGTAGACTTTCGCTGATCCTTATCAGATTGGAAATCCGAGTCTGTGTAACCAATAGGAATCAACTAGGACGCTTTGTAACTCAGAACATAATTCCTAGTCCTTCGCAGGTACTTAAGAATGTTCTTTACAGCAGTCCAGTGACCCTGTCCAGGGTTACTCTGATATCTAGCTACCATGCCCACGGCATAGCAGATATCAGGCCTCGTGCACAACATGACATACATTAGACTTCCTACTGCCGAAGCATAAGGAACCTTCTTCATGTAATCTATCTCCTTTTGTGTTTTGGGACACATGTCTTTAGATAGATGAATTCCATGGCAGAAAGGTTGAGCACCTCTCTTGGAATTCTGCATGTTGAAACGAGCCAGAATCGTATCAATATATGAAGCCTGGGACAAGCTTAATGTTCTTTTCCGGCGATCCCTTATAACTTTGATCCCGAGAACATGCCCAACTTGTCCTAAGTCTTTCATATCGAATTGCTTGGACAACCATCCCTTTATGTCCGACAACATCTTCACATTGTTGCCAATTAGAAGGATGTCGTCTACATAAAGCACGAGAAACGCCACACTGTTTCCGTCACATCTCCGGTATACACACGACTCGTCCATGCTTTGAATGAATCCATAAGACTGGATAACCTCATCAAACCGCATGTTCCAAGATCTAGAAGCTTGCTTCAATCCATAAATGGATCGGTTTAGCTTACACAGTAGATGCTCTTGGCCTTTCTTAATGAAACCTTCTGGCTGTCTCATGTAAATGGTCTCGTCAAGATTCCCATTCAAGAATGCTGTCTTGACGTCCATTTGCCACACCTCATAATCCATATAAGATGCTATAGACAAAAGAATCCGGATCGACTTTAGCATAGCTACCGGCGAAAAGGTTTCCTCATAATCGATCCCTTCTTTCTGAGTATACCCTTTCGCAACAAGCCTAGCCTTGAAGGTTTCAACCTTCCCGTCAGACCCTCTTTTTCTCTTGTACACCCACTTGCAACCAATGGCTTTTACACCTTTGGGCGGTGCTACAAGATTCCAGACCTGATTTGAATCCATTGATTCAATCTCAGATTTCATCGCTTTTTGCCAAGACTGAGCATCTTGATCTTTAAGCGCCTCGTCATAGGTCCAGGGATCGGCTTCATGTTCTCCAGGTAACAAGTCCGAAGACTCACCTATAAACATGAACCTATCGGGTTGTCGAACAACCCTCCCACTACGACGAGGCTCCGGTGTAACCTCAGTAACTATAGGTGCAGACTGTGGTGGCGTATCACCCGGTTGGGTTGGATCTAAGCCTTGATCGTCCCCTCTCAGTTCGTTAAGTATTATCTCACTCTTGGGCTTATGGTCCATTATATAATCCTCTTCCAAGAACCGAGCGTTGGTGCTAACAACGATCTTCTGGTCCTTAGGACTATAAAATAGACCACCTTTCGTTCCTCTAGGATATCCTATAAACAACCGAATATCTGAACGAGATTCCAACTTATCAGCCCCATGCTTCAGCACATGTGCTGGACAACCCCAGACCCGAATGTGTTTCAAATTTGGCTTTCGCCCGGTCCACAATTCCGAGGGCGTCTTAGGGACTGATTTAGAAGGAACTAAGTTCAGGATATACGCCGCTGTTTCCAAGGCATATCCCCAGAACGAAACTGGTAGTTCTGAATAACTCATCATAGATCTTACCATTTCCATAAGAGTCCTATTCCTTCTTTCTGCTACACCATTCTGCTGGGGCGTGTATGGTGCAGTCATCTGGGAGTCAATCCCATTCTCTAATAAGTACGCCTTAAACTCTCCCGAGAGGTACTCTCCTCCACGATCAGATCGTAGAGTCTTTATGGTTTTACCATGAAGGTTCTCCACAAGAGCTTTGTACTCCTTGAACTTGTCAAAGCACTCGCTCTTGCGGCGCATCAGGTATATAAAACCATACCTTGAGTAATCATCAGTGAAGGTTATAAAATATTCATAACCTCCTCTCGCTTGGACAGATAAAGGCCCGCACAAATCAGAGTGAATCAATTCTAGTACTTCCTTGGATCTATACCCCTTATCACTAAAGGGTCGCTTGGTCATTTTTCCTTCCAGGCATGATTCGCAGGTTGGAAAGTCCTCATCTTTCACACCACTGAGTATTCCATCAGTTATCAACCTTTGAATCCTGCCCAAGTTAATATGACCTAGCCTAAGATGCCATAAGTACTTTTGATTCATCCTAAAAGGCTCCTTTCTCTTATTGGTACTAGATGTGTTAAAAGACTCTACTCGTTGCATCGTGGAATAATCAGGATTCAGTATATATAAGTTGCCTATCAATGTACCAGAACATATATACTCACCATTCTTTTTGATAATAACAGAACTATCAAAAGAAACAGAATATTTATTCAAAACCAACTTAGAAACCGAAACAAGGTTCTTTCTAAAGTTCGGTACATAAAGACAATCATTCAATACTAAAACTTTATTATTAAAAGATAAATGAACATCTCCCACTGCAACTGCCGCCACTTTCGTAGCATTGCCCATGTAGATGGTGATCTCTCCCTCTCTAAGCCGCCGGGTTTCCTGGAACCCCTGCAAAGAATTGCAGACATGATCAGTGGCTCCCGTATCCACACACCAGGTACCGGTGGATAACACCGCTAAACATGTTTCAGTGACTAAGGAAAAGTTCATACCTCCTTGTCTGAGAGGACAATTAGACTTCCAATGTCCAGACTGCTTGCAACGGAAACACTTGCCCTTGGGCTTGTTCACTCCATTCTGTGGTCCACCAATTCTGGGTCCACTGGGTTTCCGTCCTTGCTTCTTCTTCCTCTTAGCTCCCGGAGGGCCAGGAAGTTTCACAGCCACAAGTGCCTGAGGTTTCTTAAAGATTCCCTCTGCCGCCTGGAGTTCAGTCAGGAGTTCCGCCAACGTATATAACCTCTTGTTCATGTTATAGTTCAGGCGGAACTGCTCAAAACTCTTAGGCAGAGACTGGAGCACTATATCGATCTGGGTTTCCCCATCGATAGATCCTCCCATAATCTCTATCTCATTCAGATAGCCTATCATCCTAAGAACGTGATCCCTCACGGGCGTTCCTTCGGACATAGTGGCCGTCATGAGTTGCCTCATGGCATCTTGCCTGGCTGCCCTATCCTGACTACCAAACATCTCCTTGAGGTTAAGCATCATATCATAGGCAGTGGTCATGGCTTCATGCTGATGTTGCAGCACATTTGACATAGAAGCCAAAATGTAGCACCGCGCCATCTGATTAGCCTTGACCCACTTCCGATGAGCTTCCTTTTCCTCAGGAGTGGAGGTGTCAATAGGTTCGTCAGGACAATCCTCATGGAGTACATATTTGTACTCCTCAGCAGTCAGGACAATGTCCAAGTTTCGTTTCCAGTCAATATAGTTCGGACCAGTGAGTTTGTTCTCTTTTAGTATCATGGATAGCGGGTTGAGTGCCATATCTATAAAAGAGACAAATCAAACTGTCAAATTTAATTCGATATTAACTCCCTTAATTAATATCATTAAATCTACCAATCAATCCTAAAATCCCATTAGACTAGCATGCCACGTTCATGTGGACGTATACTAGTCCAAATGATTTTATAACTGGACTTTTACTTCGGTCGTACATCATTACAGCAGTGACTCCGATGGGGAGGATACTGTAAAGCGTACCTAAGTGTATAACATTTCTCAGTACTAAGTTAACCGCTCGGAAACTACACGCCCACCGCAAGCCACGTTAGTGTGGACGTTTACGTTGACATGCGGTCCCTTTACGATTTCCTATAACTGTCGAGCCTCAATTAACCCAAAGTTCCGTTTCCGTCTAGTAAGCCACGATAGTGTGGACGTTTACTAAACAAACAACTTTGTTAATTGAATTCCATTTAATAAATTTCACAATTTCGTTAATCAAAGCTTGATATCTCGTAAGTGAAACTCGAAGTTTCTAACCAGCGATCAATCATGCAATTGAGCCCTATCTCTCACAAAGTGAGGGAGCCAACCAGACAGTCGATCTAGTCATCAAATGACTCGAATGTCTCTAATCTGTGTCATCGACATAACCAAGCGCTTTGGCTCCATTCCACTCCCCGGGGTGAGAATGAGTCGAGTTGAAATTAGTCTTTGAAAGACAGATTAGGCATTGCTTTGAAAAACTTAATTGTTCAATTTTAAAATTGGAATTTCATTCGAATTTCGATCAAAGTGATTTCCGTGTATCGACTTTATCCGATAGGGAGGATGACACTAAAGCCAACTCGTAAGTCAATACACATCACTCTCGAAACAGAGAATGGAGACCGCGGGATTGTTTCCAATCCCTCTCCCACTTAGTATTTTACGATTTAGGGATATACATGCATAAAATAATAAGCATAATAAAACACGTAAATCACATAAGAAAGCAATTAACGTGGCCCGATTATTATGGCCTTAAAATCTTGAATGCACGTCTCTTGGAACTCGAACTCGTTGCTCGTCTCGACTTCGATTTTCGTTCCTCCGGGCTTCGATCTCGTCTCGATCCAATAGCAGAAATTAATTACAAAATTATTCTACTAAGTCCGGTATCGATCCTATACATTTTGATCGACCCTATACAAGTCCCGGATGCAACGAAAAAATAAATAAACCTAACGACTCAACCCGTCGTTTTTATCTATTACAAACAAGCAACTTTCCAAAAATAAAACCGATCTCGACAAGCCCGAGAGTTTAATCAAAACCACATACATACAGCACAAAATATCAAAAATAAATTGGCCATAATAATCGGGTTCAACCTGCAAGGTAACACGCGCAAAAATACAACGAACCGATAACCGGCTCTGATACCAATTGTTGGAAATCGACTACCCGGGACACATCCATTCGAACACTCGAACATCCGGACGTCCCCAATCGACTTCTGGAAGTCACCCCCGGACAGCCAAGGCCACCCGCCCAAGAGATCGCGCATCCGCCGCAGCCGAAGCCGCGGCTCGCGATCTGCCCGGAGCAGGCGACCGCCTGCCCACCAGGCGAGCGCTCGCGCAGCAAGGCAAGCGAGCGCTTGCTGCCCAGGCGAGCGCCCGCGACCTGTCGCGAGCGGGCGCTTGCTCCTCTGGCGGTCGCCTGGCTGCTGCGAACAGCAGCGCGATCCGCCCGTTCCGGCTGTTCCGATGAGTTTTTCTCGATCCGACTGCCACGCCGGAGGTCAGAAGCCTCCCAGCAGTCCGAGAACATCACATCCAAGCCACGGAACCCGATCTTTTGGTTCGTTGTATGATTAACGCAAAAACAGAGATCGAATAAAATTGCGGAATAAAAGTTCCGATCTCATACCTCTCGGTCGATTGTTGAGACCTTAGATGCTTCTAACGTATGCCTCAGATCCCTTCTCCAGCCGTTGTGTGGGCAACGATCCGCTGGAGTTCTCCCTTCTGTACTTTCTCTATCAACAGCGTTAATATATCTTTTTCTCTCTGAGAGAAAAATATTAGCGCAAACTAATTTAATTTTACAGAGAAAAATTATAATTGCGTTAACGCAATTGTTTTTTTGAGTAAAATGAAATAGCGGCGAATGATAGGGTTTAGGAGAGTACGGGAGGGGATTATATAGAGTTACGTTAGGGACCTTAGGATAAATTAATTAAGGGCTAAATTGAAATATTAATTAACTTGGAATACGTAAACGCAATTCCTTAATTAATCGATTTCAATTTTAATTATTATTAACTCCACTATAAAATAATAATTGAATTCCCGAAATTAATTTTAATATTATTTCAACAATAATAAATCCGCCGAAATTACATACACGACTTTCCCCGTGTTTAAGATATCGAACGTCCACGAATTTATTTAATTACTAATAATTAAATTAATTCGTTTCTTATTATCCGAGACTAGTACCACTCATCCTTATTATCATGTGGAACAAATCCACCTGCAGGGTTTACATGATAAACTTTATGAGCTCATCTCGGGGACGTCATCAACCCGATAAACGGGACACGGTTTCCTGTCTATAATCTATAGCATGCCGTGTGTACAATTCCGATTCCCAATTTACCGAGTATCTCGACTAATCAATTAGTCTCACTCATTGGCAAGTTAAAGAACCGATAATTGGACACACGCACCTATAATTATATAGGGATTAGGAATTCGTATATCCGTAATCTCTGAGGTCTAGTTCGATTACGTCGATTAGTATAAATCGAACGCCCTCCCGTGCTCCTGCTCAATACACCAAGTGTACAAGTGTAACATAATAGTTAAGACCAACTATTACCCAGTCACACTACGACGTACCGATGGATTGTCCCTGTCCATCTAAGTCGTGAGCTTCTGTTCGATAATATACGAGTAACCGACAGTATGATCTTCCGCGTGTCTCCTCACGCCATACTGTCTACAACGTATATATCTAGGACTATTGCATTCAAGTACAAAGTAGACAAAAATGCCGACAGTTTGATTAATAGATAAAGAAAAACACAGATAAGGAGTTCCATATTGTCACTAAACTAGACATTTAGAATATAACTCCATCAGTTGCTTCATCTTCAAGTATTAATGATATAGACATTAAACTTCACAAATTATACTTCTTGGGTATTGGATGCCAAATGTGGTTCTCACATTTTTATGTGGAGGAACTACATAGAAGTATAAGTTTGGTGAATAGAGATGTCGATCTACGGGCAAGAAATGGAGCGAAGGTCGCTGCATTAGCCGTATGATCATATGATGTTGTTTTGCCTTAGGGCCTTGTTTTAGTATTATAACTATGTAATTTCGTACCTTCAATAAACAATGAATATTGGTTCAGTATTGGATACTGATGGATTAGTTTTTCACTATTAAATAGTTTGGTAACTATTTTAATTGTGAACTATTCTTTGTTTTGGTACGATTATTATATTGTTTATATATACTTTAAACTTGAAAAATCAAATATAACATTAACAATAAAGGCCGAATCGAATAAGTCTCAATGAGACATAACTATAACATTGTTGATTAGGTCAAATTATCATCTAAATATGTAACGAAGCTTCTTTTAGAATGCATTCTAGAATCATTTGACTTGGAATCATTTGATACATGTGGATGATGTGTGATGGACAAGATAACAATGTCATCTTTCTTGGAGAAAGGAGAACATGTGAGTGATTTATTAGGGATGATCCATACTGATGTATGTGGAACCTATCAGTTCACAAGCACATGAAGGTTATGTTTCGGAAAAGAGAAAACAAACTATATTAGATATAGTTCGACCATTCGATGAGAGGTCTAAATGAACTACTGGTCTCTTTTGGGAACACACAATTCTAGACTTCAACTTATACACTGAATAGGACACCGTCAAAAGCTGTTGATAAGACACCATACGAGGTATGGAAAAGGAAGGTCCCTAACTTGTCTTATATCAAGGTTTGGGGATGTGAAGTTTATGTGAAGAGAAATATCTCTACAAAGCTTGAACCTAAATCGGATAAATGTTTCTTTGTGGGTTATCCAAAAGAAACACGAGGGTACCACTTTTACAACCAATCTGAGAACAAAGTCTTTGTTGCTCGAGATGGTGTATTTCTTGAAAAGGAATATCTTTCCAAGAAAGTAAGTGGGAGCTCAGTTGAATTGAACGAGGTTCAAGAAGATCATACTGAGATGGACACTCAAGAACAAGTCGAGAGTGCTCCAGTGGTTTTGGAAAACACACCTAACCCTCGAAGGTCCGGAAGGATTAGAACTCAACCTGACAGATACTTAGGTATTCTGACAAACGAGAACTATGAAGTCATGCTTTTATAAAGTAATGAACCTTCGACCTATATCCAAGCTGTGACGAGTCCAAATTCCGAGAAATGGCAGGGTGCCATGAAATCCGAAAATGGAATCAATGTCTGAAACTCAAGTTTGGAACTTGGTCGATTTGCCTAAATGGGCTAGGCCCATTGGATGCAAATGGATTTACAAAATAAAACAGACATGAATGGAAAACATAGTGTTTTCAATGCAAAGTTGGTGGCAAAAGGAGTTAATCAAATTCACGGGGTGGATTATAATGAAACTTTTTCACCAGTTGCTATGATTAAATCCATTCGGATTCTCTTAGCCATTGTAGCTCATTATGATTATGAGATATGGAAAATGGATGTTAAAACCGCCTTCTTGAATAGGATTCTAGAAGAGGATGTGTTTATGACACAACCAGAGGGTTTTATCGATCCTAATCAGGCTGAGAGAGTATGCAAGCTTAATAGATCCATCTATGGATTAAAGCAAGCATCTCGGAGCTGGAATCTTCGGTTCGATGAATCCATACAAGAGTTTGGATTTCAAAAGAACATGGAAGACTCTTGTGTTTACAAGAAGGTCAGTGGGAGTTACGTTGTATTCATTGTGTTGTATGTCGATGACATACTCCTTATTGGAAACAATGTTTCTATGCTTAATTCTATTAAAGAATGGCTTGGAAATTGTTTTTCAATGAAGGATCTTGGAGAAGCACAGTACATATTGGGCATCAAGATCTGTCGGAACAGATCGAAAAGGATGTTTGGACTTAGTAAAGCGACCTATTTTGAAAAGGTGCTTGATAAGTTCAGAATGAAAGACGCCAAAAAGGGTCTCATTCCAATTACTCATGGCACATCTCTTAGCAAGATTCAAGGCCCTACAGGGATTGATGAGCAAAAGAGGATGGAAAACATTCCTTATGCTTCGGCAATAGGGTCTATAATGTACGCCATGATATGTACATGACCAGACGTATCGTATGCTTTGAACATGATGTGTCAGTTTCAAGGAAACCCAGGTGAGGCGCGTTAGACTGCGACCAGGAATATTCCTATGTACCTTAGATGGACAAAAGAATATTTTGTTGTCTTTGGAAGACAAAAAGAGTTGATGTTAACAAGCTATTTTGATGCAAAATTCATAACGGGCTAAGATAATTTCCTATTTTTAATCTGGTTATATCTTTTGTCTAGATAGAGGTGAAATTTGCTGGAATAGTTCCATGCAATGCAATAGCTGATAAAACTACAGAAGCTGAGTACAGCACTGCATTGGATGCAGTGATGTTGGCAGTTCGGATTTGAAAGTTTTTCGATGAACTAGGTGGCGTAACTAGCTCGGCCCATCCGATAAGTTCTCTATTTATAGTAGAGCTATCGCGCAAGCCAATGAGCCTAGGGAGCACCACAAATCTAAAACTAGTGCTCAGGAAGTTCCACATTAATCTAGGAGATGATTTTGTGGAGACATCGAGATAATAAAGTTGCAACTCTTGGAATTGTTGCAAACCCATTTTATAAAACCTCTCCAGCAGTTTAAGCTTGAGGCTTTCACGACTGCAATAGAGATCAGACATCTTAGAGATGGGTTGTAATTTCTATTACTGTATTAGATACTTTTGGAGAATTGGTAAACATTCACTCATATGTATAATACATAATTCTTCATATAAATATGGTTTAATTTATATGAATTGTCCAAATGATTAAGTTATATCAATTGGGTTATGAGGTCGACTTACCGCATAATGAAGTCCCAATGGTTGAACTGATATACTTGAATCATATAGCTGTTCCTGGTTCGTATAATCGAGTACGGACAAACCAATAATACAAAGAACTAGATTGTAATGTGTACTATAGCGCTGCTTCATGGGCTAGTGATGTGGGACATCAAGTACAATTACATAGATATTAGCTGGGAGCTAATGATCGAACAGACCCGACTGGAATAGTATTTAAGATTTCGAGTCATAATACTATTTCATTGACTGTCGAGCAATTTCCTCTGACCTGAGTAGTCCAGAGTGATTCCATTGTGAAATGGTGTACTTTGATACAAGTAAACGCCTTTCGTAAAAGGAGGTTATAAAACTTGTTATTGGGTATATCAGGAAGCAAGTGGGAGAGCTTGGATTGACAAGATGGGATTGTCCTCCATTTTATAATGGGATACATGTCTTACAGGCCACTTGGAGAGTCGAGACTGTGGAAAATACGTGGCCACGTCCAGATTCGTATCATAGTGATAAATCTGGTTTTACAGTCTGTCTCAAAGTCCAAGAAAGGTTTGAACCGATTGAGGATGACTCGAGTCTTGCCTCAAGTTCAAATTTAGACATAAAGTGACAACAGGAAATTGACAGCACACTGGCTCTGAAGGCCAAGTGGGAGATTGTTGGGATATGTCCTTCGATCCTACGTGTGCAATCGATAAAGTCATAAGGTCGTCTATGGATGTTAAATGATTATTTGATAATATTAATTGTTGGGAACAATATAATATTGATCGATAAAATCATACCTACAGGGTCACACACGAGCTCGATATTGATATACATTGCTTAATAAATATATTGATTTAGAATCAATATTTAAGTGGGTTTTCACATGCATGGGATGCATGGCTTGCATGGAATGCATGTCACATAGTGTGACATGGCATGCCACACAAGCCAGTGGGATCACATATCATGATTTGGCATGATTATGTGGAGGTGACCTTTGAACTTCACCATTGTTGGAAAACGATATCCCGGAATTAATAAATTTAAATAAATAAATTATCTAATTAATTCCGACCGAAATCCTTTGGAGATCGAATATCCGGATTGTCAAAAAATGCGGAACCGACAACCCAATCGAAATCCCATCGCCGGAAATCACACGAACACCTTCTCACGATCCGGGGTCCAACCGAACGCACGACGAGGCCGAAACCGCGCACGCACGCCCAGCCGAACCCCCGCGAAGGGGGCTGCGATTGTTGGAGTAGTATACTTAATGTCTAGATTTGAGTATTGTGAACTCCTTGTACACTTTCATTTACCTATTTAATACGAACATTCATTTGCTTTTAATTGTTGTTAATTAAATATATGCAAAATATAGTCCTGGATTCTATACGTTGTAGTTAGTATGGTGTGCGACGTCACACAGAAGATCATACTATCGGTTACTCGTATTTAATCGAACAGATGCTCACGACCTAGATGGACACGGACCAATCCATTGGTATAGTCGTTGTGTGAGAGAGAAAATAATTTGTCTTAATTATTTTATCACACTTGTACACTTGGTGTATTGAGCGGATCGATTGAGACTCATCAATTAGGATTGCTCGGCGATAATTGATTTGAGACTCAGTGTATTTTATTCTTAATCCCCGATATTGTTGCGGGTGTGTATATTCAATATAAGTGACTTTGATTTACCAAAGGAATTAACCGATTTAATTATTGGGTTAATTACCGGTTAAGTTGGGTCACTATATTTTATATATGGCATGCCGTGAATGATTGACCGGACAGTGTATCCCGGAAGGGTTGATAATATCCCCGAGATGAGCTCATAAGGATTTATTATGTAAACCTCGCGAGTGGATTTAATTCCGCATAATAAATAAGGTTGAGTGGTACTAGTCTCGGATAAAAGAGATGAATAAATTTATTAAGCAATAAATAAATTTTATTCATGGATATTTATATCTTAAATACACGGAATAAATAATACTACCGGAGAAATATTATTTGGATATAATATGGTTTAATATTGGGAGTGCAATTAATTTATATAGTGGAAAATAAATTAATTAATATTAATGGGAGATTAATAGATTTGGGCTTGGGCTCAATTTAATCATTAATATTGGAAGCCCAATATTCCACCTCCTTTAGATCCCCTACGTAGCCTATAAAAGCACTACATGGTCTTCACTTTTTCATAAGACAAGAATATCAATACTTGATAGTTCTATAGAGTTGAAGAGGATCCATAAGCTTGGAAGATCGTCGCCCACCCGACGTTCAAGCTAGTGCAAGGAATACGTGGGAAGATTCAAAGGTCGTCTTGAATTCGTTTCTCCGAACAACGAATCGAAAGGTAAAAATCTAAACACCCTTGATTATTCGATTTTAGTTTATCGAGAATACCGTAGAACGCAAGATCCGAAGATTGAAACCCGGATTAGACGACGAACGCGTGGTGGCGATTTGGAATCGCCGGACCACGGCGATCGCCGCCTAGGGCTTCGACCGAGCGCCTAAGGGGCGAACCCCGGCTGGGAGCCGGGGTGCGATCGATCACCCGATCGATCGCGGGCGGCTGCTGGGCTCGACAGCCCAGCTGGAGGCGCGCCACCCCAGGCGGCGGCGAGTCGCCGGACTCGCCGCGGGGGCTGCTGGAGCAGCCCCGGCCGATCGCTTGGAGCGATCGGCGATCGATCGCCATGCGCGATCTCTCGATCGCGTGAAACCCTAGCCGAGGGGTTCGGCTGGGCGTGCGCGTGGCTTCGGCCACGTCGTGCGTTCGGTCGAGCTCCGGTGCGTGCAAAGGTGTTCATGTGATCTCCGGCGGAAGGTTTTCGTTCGGGTTATTGTTTCCGCAATTTTTAATAGCCCGGGATATCGAATTCCAACAATTGGTATCAGAGCGTGGTTTACGTTCGCGGTATTTTCGATGAAATTGTTCTACCTTGCAGGGTTCCGACTATTATGGCTTAATTTATTATTCGTTTAATTTATTTTGTCATGTATGTTGGATTGATTAAACTCTCGGACATGTCGAGATTCGTTTTTGGTGGTGAATGCTTGTAATAGTAAAAATTCGGGGGTTGACCGAATTTAGGATTTATTATTACGTTCTACCTTTTTCCGGAAAATGTATAGGATCGATTTCATGTATAGAATCGGTACCGGATAGTGTAAAATTTATTTTGTAATTTATTTTGCGTTGGATCGATGCCGAAACGACCGCCGGAGAAGACACGTGACGAAGGAGATGATCGTGAGGGTGAACGGGACAAGGATCGATCAATCCCCATGATCGATCCATGAGGATCGATCGATCGCATGGTGAGGCGCCGAATTCGCGCCTCTCGGCGGCGATGCCACCGGTGGTGGTGGCACGCCGGCTGGGCGGTGGCGGCGGTGGACCTCGGCCGGCGATGGCGGTCCGGTGGGGGGCGCGGGGGTCCTTGTGATCTTCGTGCTCTCCCGGAAATTTACTTTCCTAATTGATTCGGGTTTTTCCTATTTGAGTATTCCTATTTTTGGGAAATTCTCATGGATTAGGAAAAGAATTAATTGGAATTAATTTTATTTCCTTATTCTATTATGGAAGTCTTCTAGAGTATTCCGAGTTCTACTTGGAATAGGATCCTAGAGATTTAATAGAATTGGAAAGGAATAAAAGTTAATTTAGGAGTGATTTATTTCCTAATTGATTATTCCTATTTTATGGGAATTTTCATAGAAATGGAAATTAATTAATCTTGGAATGTAGAAGAGTCCTAAGTTATTTTATTTCCTTATTTCATTATGGAAATCATCTAGAATATTCCAAGTGGGTCTTGGATAGATTATTCTAGAGATTTAATGAAGTAGAAAGGGAAAATAAAATAAATAAAAATATTAATAATATTTAATTTTATTTTTGATTTATTCGATTGACTTAATTTTTTTAATTAAGTATCTTTTGGATTTATTAAAAATAAATAGATTTAAATATTGGAAATTAATATTCTCGTCACATGGAGCATTCAAAAACGAAGACTAAAGACTAGAAGATGCGTACGGAGATGAAGTAAAGCCATAATAGTCGGAAAATAATATTCTAGTAATTATTTTGACTATGTGATAATATTATGTGCTTTATTACATGTATGCATGCTATATGTGTTTACTTTTATGCACTAGATAGCGTATCCCTTTATTGTAAAAAGCTAAGTGGGAGAGGGTATGGAAACATACCCATGGTCTCCATTGCTGCTCTCTTGGTGACTTTTATAAACTTTCGAAGTTTATATAGATAAGTTATTGGAGGAGAGTTTTATTGTAATTCCTCTTACGAGAAACATTGATTAAGTCTATCAAACAATGCCTAATTTGTCTTTCCAAAGCTGATTTCAAGTCGACTCATTCTCACCCCGGGGAGTGGAATGGAGCCAAAGCCACTTGGTCATGTCGAGGACACAAATTAGAGGCAGTCGTACCATTCTTTGATAGATGGATCGATTGTCTGCTCGGCTCCCTCATTTATGAGAGATAGGGTTGTTCGCATGGTGAATCACTGGTTAGAAACTTCGAGTTTCACTTATGATTCTCCGCGTCTTGATTTACAAGATCTAATGGGTCAAGTAATTGGATTTCAATTGTATAAGTCTTTTGGTATGGTAAACGTCCACACTATCGTGGCTTGCTATATCGAATGGGACTTTAGATCGATTGATGTAGACAATTATAGAAGGGAGTGAAGGATCCGTGTGTCAACGTAAACGTCCACACTATCGTGGCTTGCGGTGATATGCGAGTCTCAAACAAACTTCTTAGTACTGAGTAATGGTTAACACTTAGGTACGCTTCATAGTATTCCTCCCATCGAGGTAACGCTATTGATGATGTACGACCGAAGGAAATCTAATTGCTAAATCATTTGGGTGGGTAAACGTCCACACTATCGTGGCTTGCCTTACCTGATGGGATTTTAGATGTGATTAGTGATTTAATGATATTATTTAAGGGAGATAATATCGGATATTAAATTGTTTGTTTGTTTTATGTGCTTATAGGTTAGGAATGACTGTGACCCCACTTTGTGATATACTTAAAGATGAAAACTCACTGGTTCCATATAGTACTGATTGGAAAAGAAATCTGGACAATGTTCAGACTGTTGAGCCTTCCGAATCCACTATTATCCCAACTGATGAGGACATTGAAAATGACCTCAAGGGGATGTTAGGACATAGTAAGGAAGCCGGACTAGAGGTGATTGACATACTCATCAAGTTCAGTCCTCTTGAGGAATCGCTTAAAAACGATTTCAAAAGAACTGAACTGATAAGTATGATTAGAGAATCACAAGCTCTAGTGGCCAAGTTGGAAGTGCAAGCAAAGAAGCCCAGTGGTTTTGAACCACGGATTGGGAAGAGCAAGCCGCGAGGCAAGTGCTTTCGATGCAAGCAGTCTGGGCACTGGAGGTCTGATTGTCCTCTCATCAAAGGTACGAAGTTTTCCTTAGTCACCGAAACATTGTCAGTGGTGTTATCTACCAGCACCTGGTGTGTAGATACGGGGGCCACTGATCATGTCTGCAATTCTTTGCAGGGGTTCCAGGAAACCTGGAGACTTAGAGAGGGAGAGATCGTGGTCTACATGGGCAATGCCGCGAAGGTGGCGGCTGTTGCAGTGGGAGACGTTCACTTACGCATTAGTAGTGATAGGGTTTTAGTTTTACAAAATTGTCTTTATGTACCCAACTTTAGAAAGAATTTAATTTCGGTTTCTAAACTTATTATGAATGGATATTCTGTCTCTTTTGACCACTCGGTGATCATAAGAAGAAACAGTGAGATTATCTGTTCTGGTACATTGGTGGACGATTTGTATGTGCTAAATCCTGAGTCTAACACGATGCAACTAACCGAGAGTAATAACACATCTACGAACACCAATAAGAGAAAGGAACCTTCTAGGATGAATCAATTATACTTGTGGCACTTAAGGCTAGGTCATATTAACTCAAATAGAATTCAAAGGTTGAAAGCTGATGGTCTCATCAGTGGTGTTGAAGGAGAGGACCTTCCAACCTGCGAATCCTGTTTAGAGGGAAAAATGACCAAGCGTTCTTTTTCTGGTAAAGGACGAAGGGCTGAACAAGTATTGGATTTGATTCACTCTGATGTATGCGGACCTATGTCTACTCAGGCAAAGGGAGGGTACGAGTATTTCATCACTTTCACTGATGATTACTCAAGGTATGGATTTGTATACCTGATGCGCCGCAAGAGCGAATCCTTTGACAAGTTCAAGGAGTTCAAGGCTCTTGTGGAGAACCTTCAAGGTAAATCCATTAAATGCCTGCGATCTGATCGCGGAGGCGAGTACCTGTCTGGAGAATTCAAGGCATACTTGGCAGAGAATGGGATTGATTCCCAAATGACATCACCATATACTCCCCAGCAAAATGGTGTGTCAGAAAGAAGGAATAGGACTCTTAAGGAAATGGTGCGATCAATGATGAGTTACTCGGACTTACCTATCATGTTCTGGGGATATGCCCTAGAAACAGCGGCGCACATTCTGAACTTGGTTCCATCTAAAACGGTTCCTTCAACACCCATGGAACGATGGAGCGGGCGCAAGCCTAGCTTAAGACACGTTCGGATCTGGGGGTGCCCTGCACATGTGTTGAAGGTAGGTGCCGATAAATTAGAACCTCGTACTGAAGTACGGTTGTTTATAGGATATCCTAGAGGAACTAAAGGTGGCATGTTCTATAGTCCTAAGGACCAGAAGATCGTTATAAGTACTAACGCTCGGTTCTTGGAGGAAGACTATGTCATGGACCACAAGCCCAAGAGTGACATAATGCTTGATGAATTGAGAGGTAACACTGAAGACCTAGACACAGCCGAACCGAGTATAGATACACCACTAGAATCTGCACCTGAGACTATCACTGTTAATACACCGGAACGCCGTCGTAGTGGGAGGGTTGTTAAACAACCAGACCGATGGATTGGACTGGGTGAGTCTTCGGACTCTGGACCTGGAGTTCATGAAATCGATCCCTGGACCTATGACGAGGCAGTACAAGATATAGATGCCCCTTCTTGGAAGAAAGCGATGAAATCCGAAATTGAATCTATGGATTCTAATAAAGTCTGGGATCTTGTAGAACCACCAAACGGCGTAAAGCCAATTGGGTGTAAATGGGTCTACAAGAGAAAGAGAGGATCTGACGGAAAGGTTGAAACCTTTAAAGCTCGGCTTGTTGCGAAAGGATATACTCAGAAAGAGGGAATCGATTATGAGGAGACCTTCTCGCCGGTAGCCAAGATAAAGTCGATCCGGATTCTCTTATCCACAGCAGCTCATATGGATTATGAGGTGTGGCAAATGGATGTCAAGACAGCTTTCCTAAATGGAAGTCTTGACGAGACGATTTATATGAAACAACCAGAAGGATTCATTGCTAAGGGGCAAGATCATCTAGTGTGCAAGCTTAATCGATCCATTTATGGATTGAAACAAGCCTCGAGATCGTGGAACCTGCGATTTGACGAAGTAGTCCAATCTTTTGGATTCAGTCAAAGCATGGACGAATCGTGTGTGTATTGGAAACGTGATGAGAAGAAGGTGGTGTTTCTCGTGCTTTATGTGGACGACATTCTTCTCATTGGCAACAGTGTGAAGATGTTATCAGACATAAAGGGATGGTTGTCTAGACAATTCGATATGAAAGATTTGGGAGAAGTCGGGCATGTTCTAGGGATCAAGGTTATAAGGGATCGCCGGAATAGAACATTGTACCTATCCCAGCAATCTTACATAGACACGATTCTGGCTCGTTTTAACATGCAAGATTCCAAGAAGGGTGAACTGCCCTTCAGTAAAGGAACTTATCTTTCTAAGGAGATGTGTACACTATGGGAGGTGGAGCCGTATCATGGAGGAGTGTTAAGCAAAAGTGCATTTCAGACTCTACCATGGAAGCTGAATATGTTGCAGCCTCAGAGGCAGCGAAAGAGTCAGTTTGGTTCCTTAATTTCCTCCAGGACTTAGATGTGATTCCGAGTTTGCCCAAGGCTATGACAATTTATTGTGATAATAGCGGTGCAGTGGCAAACAGTAAGGAACCACGGTCCCATAGTGCTATGAAACACATAGAGCGCAAGTACCACCTGATTCGAGACATCGTCAAGAGGGGCGATGCGATAGTCACCAAGATAGCTTCGGAGGACAACCTAGCGGACCCTTTCACCAAGATACTTCCTAAGGAAGTTTATTTCAAGCACTTGGAGGGTTTGGGAGTCAGAAGTTTGGAGGATAAGACTAGACCTTAGTATAAGTGGGAGATTGTTGGAGTAGTATACTTAATGTCTAGATTTGAGTATTGTGAACTCCTTGTACACTTTCATTTACCTATTTAATACGAACATTCATTTGCTTTTAATTGTTGTTAATTAAATATATGCAAAATATAGTCCTGGATTCTATACGTTGTAGTTAGTATGGTGTGCGACGTCACAGAGAAGATCATACTATCGGTTACTCGTATTTAATCGAACAGATGCTCACGACCTAGATGGACACGGACCAATCCATCGGTATAGTCGTTGTGTGAGAGAGAAAATAATTTGTCTTAATTATTTTATCACACTTGTACACTTGGTGTATTGAGCGGATCGATTGAGACTCATCAATTAGGATTGCTCGGCGATAATTGATTTGAGACTCAGTGTATTTTATTCTTAATCCCCGATATTGTTGCGGGTGTGTATATTCAATATAAGTGGCTTTGATTTACCAAAGGAATTAACCAATTTAATTATTGGGTTAATTACCGGTTAAGTTGGGTCACTATATTTTATATATGGCATGCCGTGAATGATTGACCGGACAGTGTATCCCGGAAGGGTTGATAATATCCCCGAGATGAGCTCATAAGGATTTATTATGTAAACCTCGCGAGTGGATTTAATTCCGCATAATAAATAAGGTTGAGTGGTACTAGTCTCGGATAAAAGAGATGAATAAATTTATTAAGCAATAAATAAATTTTATTCATGGATATTTATATCTTAAATACACGGAATAAATAATACTACCGGAGAAATATTATTTGGATATAATATGGTTTAATATTGGGAGTGCAATTAATTTATATAGTGGAAAATAAATTAATTAATATTAATGGGAGATTAATAGATTTGGGCTTGGGCTCAATTTAATCATTAATATTGGAAGCCCAATATTCCACCTCCTTTAGATCCCCTACGTAGCCTATAAAAGCACTACATGGTCTTCACTTTTTCATAAGACAAGAATATCAATACTTGATAGTTCTAGAGAGTTGAAGAGGATCCATAAGCTTGGAAGATCGTCGCCCACCCGACGTTCAAGCTAGTGCAAGGAATGCGTGGGAAGATTCAAAGGTCGTCTTGAATTCGTTTCTCCGAACAACGAATCGAAAGGTAAAAATCTAAACACCCTTGATTATTCGATTTTGGTTTATCGAGAATACCGTAGAACGCAAGATCCGAAGATTGAAACCCGGATTAGACGACGAACGCGTGGTGGCGATTTGGAATCGCCGGACCACGGCGATCGCCGCCTAGGGCTTCGACCGAGCGCCTAAGGGGCGAACCCCGGCTGGGAGCCGGGGTGCGATCGATCACCCGATCGATCGCGGGCGGCTGCTGGGCTCGACAGCCCAGCTGGAGGCGCGCCACCCCAGGCGGCGGCGAGTCGCCGGACTCGCCGCGGGGGCTGCTGGAGCAGCCCCGGCCGATCGCTTGGAGCGATCGGCGATCGATCGCCATGCGCGATCTCTCGATCGCGTGAAACCCTAGCCGAGGGGTTCGGCTGGGCGTGCGCGTGGCTTCGGCCACGTCGTGCGTTCGGTCGAGCTCCGGTGCGTGCAAAGGTGTTCATGTGATCTCCGGCGGAAGGTTTTCGTTCGGGTTATTGTTTCCGCAATTTTTAATAGCCCGGGATATCGAATTCCAACAGCGATCGATCGGAATCGATCGCCTTGTGCGCTCGATCGGGGCTGCATGGGCAGCCCCCCGCGGCGAGTCCGGTGACTCGCCGCTCACGGTGGGGAGGGGCGCGGCACCAGCCCGCACCCCGCGATCGATCTTCACGATCGATCGCACCCTCGGCGTCCAGCCGGGGTTCGACCCCATGCACGCGTCGCGATCCCCACGGGGATGATCGCCGGTGGTCCGGCGGTTCGCACCGCCACCACCCGTTCGTCCCTCGTCCGGGGTTCGTTCCTCGGATCTTGGTTCTACGGTATTTTCACGATAAATAGAACGATAAAAATCATAAAGAGGGGTTTTACGATTTACCTCGTTCTCGTTGTTCGGTAAAACGAAGAACTTAATCTTGATGACCTTGAAGTCTTCCCACGTATTCCTTGCACTAGCTTGAACGTCGTGTGGGCGACGATCTACCGAACTCCATGGATCTCCTTCACGAACTCTCTAGACTAATCAAGTATGATTATCTTGTCTTGTCAAATTGTGAAGACCATGTAGTGCTTTTATAGGCTACGTAGGGGATCTTAAGGAGGTGGAATATTGGGCTTCCAATAATAGTGATTAAATTGAGCCCAAACCCAAATCTATTAATCCTTACTATTATTAATTATATATTAACTCCACTATATAAATATAATTGCACTCCCAATATTCACCATATTATATCAAATAATATTTCTCCGGTAGTATTATTTATTCCGTGTATTTAAGATATAAATATCCATGAATAAAATTAATTTATTGCTAATTAATTTATTCATCTCTTATATCTGAGACTAGTACCATTCAACCTTAATTATTATGCGGAACGAATCCACCTGCAGGGTTTACATAATAATTCCTTATGAACTCATCTCGGGGATATTATCAACCCTTCCGGGGTACACTTTCCCGTCAAGTATTCACGGCATGTCATATATAAAATATAGTGACCCAACTTAACCGGTAATTAACCCAATAATTAAATCGGTTAATTCCTTTGGTAAATCAAAGTCACTTATATTAAATATACACACCCGCAATAATATCGGGGATTAAGAATAAAATACACAGAGACTTAAATCGATTATCGCCGGCAATCCTAATCGATAAATCTCAAGCAGATCCGCTCAATACACCAAGTGTACAAGTGTGATAAAATAATTAAGATAAATTATTTTCTCTATCACACAACGACTATACCGATGGATTGGTCCGTGTCCATCTAGGTCGTGAGCAACTGTTCGATTAAATACGAGTAACCGATAGTATGATCTTCTGTGCGCCCATGCAACACCATAATAACTACAACGTATAAAATCCAGGACTATGATTTGCATATATTTAATTATAAATAATTAAACGCAAATAATTGTTTATTTAATTAAATAGATTAGTGGCAATGGATCGTGAGTTTCCGTCACTTAAATCTAGACATTAAGTACACAACTCCAATAATCTCCCACTTGTACTAAGGTCTAGTCATTTCCTCCAAACTCCCGACTCCCATACTCATCACGTGCTAAAGTTGTACTTCCAAGAAGTATTATGTGAATGAGCACTCTAGGTTGCCGCTCTGAAGTTATCTTGGTGACTACAGCGTCGTCTCCCTCGACGATGACTCGTATCAGGTGGTACTTGCACTATGTGTTATCTTACACTTATGGACTTGTGATTTCTTACCATTTGCCATTGCACCGCTATTTACATAGCCTTTGGCAAATTAAGAATCACATCTAAGTCCCAGAGATTATCCCGGAGTTATACCAAAACTTCCGCTGCCTCTGAGGCTGCTATTTGGTTACCCATGGCAGAGTCCGAAAAGCATCGTGCTTATCACTCTTCCATGTTAAAACTCCTTCTCCTTCAATAGTGAAACACATAGCCTGATATCGACTTACACTGGTCCTCATTCGATTAGAAATCTAAGAGAATGTAATCCAAAGGAAATGTTCGTCTGCTTCGTAGTCTAGAACAGTACTTCGAAAGTACTTTTACGGCAGTCGAATATTCCTTTCCAGGATTATCTTGATATCCTCCCACTATGCTAACCGCATAGCCGATATCAGGTTCTTGTTTTCAACAATGCATTTATTAAGCTTTCCACACTCAAAGTGTAGGAAACTGCTTTCATTGCTTCTATCTCCTTTTGTGTTCCAAAACACATATCCTTAGATAGATGCATTCCGTCTCTGAAAGGTAACGAACCTTTCTCGGAATCTTGCATGTTAAAACGAACCATAATCATATATGTAAGATGTCCAGGAAAAGTACAATGTTCTTTCTAGAGATCCAAGATCTCAAGAATATGTCCAACTTCTTCCTTTATCTTTCATAATGATTCATCTAGACAACCATCATTTTATGTCTGATAACATCTTTACATTGTTGCCAATGATAAGAGTGTCATCTACATAAAACCTCCGAGAAACACCACCTTGTTTTCCATCATGTTTCCAATACACACGATTCGTCTATGCTTTTGATGAATCCATAAAATGAACTATCTCATCAATTTGCAAGTACCACGAACTCAATGCTTTGTTTCAATCCATAAATGGATCAACTAAGCTTGTACTCTAAATGATCTCGCCTCTTAGCAATAATCCTTATTGCTCTCCAAGAAGGCACATTTAGATCTAGTACTGCCTTCATGTAGATCTAGGGATCGATTTCATGTATACTAGGTCCAGAGTCCGAAGACTCTCCTAGTCTTATGAATATCTCCGGTTGTCCCACAACCTCCCACTACAATGGCATTCCGGTGTATAAACAGTGATAACATTAGGTGCAGTTAGTGGTGTACCGCTACTCGGTTCGGCTGGTTCTAAGTCTTAATCTTTCTCTCTCATTTCAAAGTATCATGTCACTTTGGGCTTGTGGTTCATCACATAGTCTTCCTCTAAGAACCGGGCGTTAGAACTTATAACGTCCTTCTGGTTCATAGTACTATTGAACACACATCTTTTGTTCTTCTAGGATATTCTACAACCGCATTTGAATGCGCCGTTGTTTCCAAACATATCCATAGAACATAGGTAGTTCCGTATAACTCATAATTTTACTATTTCTATAAGAGTTCCATTTCTTGTTTTAAGACACACCATTTCTACACAACAGTGCATGGTGTAGTCATTTGGGATCAAATCCCAATCTCTGATCAGTGTGCCATGCATTCCTCAGACAGGTACTTGCCTCCGCGATCAAATCGCAGGCTACAAATGGATATACCTTGATGGTTCTCCACAATTGCTTAGTGTCCATTGACTTGTCAAAACACTTGCTTTTGTGGCACATCAGGTATTCTAATCCATTTCTCGAGTAATCATCAAATGATGTACTCGTACCTTATTGTCTGAGTAGACATAGGTCTGCATACATCAGAGTTAATCAATTCTTATACTTGTCCGGATCTTATATCTTATATCCATAAAGGATTGCTTAGTCATATTATCTTCCAAATTAGATTCTTAGGTCGGAAGGTCCATTTCTTCAACTTAATTGATCAAATATCAATTTTCGACCTTTGAACTTCTTATTTGAATAAACATGACTCAGCATAAGAATCCACAAGTATAATTGATAAAGAAATCTCTTATTAGTAAAACGAGTTTCATACTACGGTTCGTTGCATCGTGGTGGACTCAGGATTCATCATTTATATATTGCTAGCCAATGTACCAAAATAGATAATATCATTATTTCTTCTTATAACCATCAAGTGATTAAAAGAAATAAAATATCCATTTATTAGAAATCCAGAACAAAGTTCTTTCTAATTTGAAAGGTACATAAAAGCAATAACCCAAAATGAAATCCTATAGTATGTCCTCCACTGCAACTGCTGCCTCCTCTACAGCATTGCCCATGTAGACTATGATTTCTTCTTTTCTAAGTCATCGGGTTTCCTGGAACCCTTGCATTTAAAATGCACATACCGTCAGTGGTTCCATATCTACACACCAGGTTCCGGTAGATAATACCACTGACTATGTTTTACGACTAAAGAAAATTTCGTACTTTCTTTGAGAGGATAATCAGACTTCCAGTACCCAGACTGTTTATATCGAGAATACTTGCCTATTGGCTTTCTCTTCCCATCTCGTGGTCCAAGTAACTTAGAACCACTGGGTTTCTTTGCTTTCTTGTCCTTTCCCCCGATTCATGCCTTTAGGTTCGAAACCTTTGGCATTGGCTACAAGAGCTTGCGATTTCCGTCTCAACTCGTCTAAAAGGTCAATCATCTCAAAAACGTTTTTAAGCGTTTCCTCGAAGTGACTGGCCTTTATGAGTATCCTCATCGCTTCTTGTCTAGCCGCCTATGTCAATAGGCTCGGGAGGACAAAGCTCATTGAGTACAACCTTGTATTCTTCAACAGTTTGGGTAATGTCTAGATCTCTATTCCAATCAATACATTTAGGGACCAGTGAGTTTAAATAATCCTTAAGTATCACAGAAAGTGGGTTCAAAGCCATTTCCTAATCTATGAGCACATATAACAACAAACAATCGATTTAATCTCCGATATTATCTCCCTTAAATAATATCATTAAACCACTAATCACATCTAAAATCCCATCAGATATGGCAAGCCACGTGGTGTGGACGTTTACCAATCCAAATGATTTAGCAATTAGATTTGCTTCGGTCATACATCACTTATAGCGGAACCTCGTGGGGAGGAATACTATAATGCGTATCTAAGTGTAAACCATTACTCAGTACCAAAGTAAATCGTTTGGAATTGCTACATCACCGCAAGCCACGTGGTGTGGACGTTTACGACAACTTCACAACTCTTCACAATTTCTTACAACTGTCTACATCAATTAATCCAAAATCCGTCAGCATAGCAAGCCACGTGGTGTGGACGTTTACTACACCAAGAGACTTTTATAATTGACTCCCAATTACTTGATCCATTCAATCTTGTAAATCAAGACGCGGAGAATCATAAGTGAAACTCGAAGTTTCTAACCAGTGATTCACCATGCGAACGACCCTATCTCTCATCAAATGAGGGAGCCGAGCAAACAATCGATTCACCTTCAAAAGATGGTACGACTGCCTCTAATTTGTGTCCTCGACATGACCAAGTGGCTTTGGCTCCATTCCACTCCCCGGGGTGAGAATGAGTCGACTTGAAGTCAGTTTTGGAAAGACAAATTAGGCATTGTTTGATAGACTTAATCAATGTTTCTCGTAAAAGGAATTACAAGAATTCTCCTCCAATGGCTTATCTATATGAACTTCGAAAGTTCATAAAAGTCACCAAGAGAACAGCAATGGAGACCATGGATATGTTTCCATACCCTCTCCCACTTAGCTTTTTATAATAAAGGGATACGCTATCTAATGCATAATTAAATACACATAAGCATGCATACATGAAATAAAGCACATAGAATATTATCACATAATCAAAATAATACTAGAATATTATTTTCCGACTATTATGGCTTTATCGCATCTCCGTACGCATCTTCTAGTCTTTAGTTTTCGTTCTTGAATGCTCCATGTGACGGGAATATTAATTCCAATATTTAAATCTATTTATTTTTAATAAATCCAAAAGTTACTTAATTCGAAAATTAAGTCAATCGAATAAATCAAAAATAAAATTAAATATTATTAATATTTTTATTTATTTATTTTCCTATCTAATTCTATTAAATCTCTAGAATAATCTATCCAAGACCCACTTGGAATATTCTAGAAGACATCTATAATAGAATAAGGAAATAAAATAAATTAGGACTCTTCTACTTTCCAAAATTAATTAATTTCCATGTCCATGAAAATTCCCATAAAATAGGAATAATCAAATAGGAAATAAATTAATTTAATAATTAATTATTTTCCTTTCTAATTCCATTAAATCTCTAGAATCCTATTCCAAGTAGAACTTAGAATATTCTAGAAGACTTCCATAATAGAATAAGGAAATAAATTAATTCCAATTAATTCTTTTCCTATTTCCATGAGAATTCCCAAAAAAATGAATATTCAAAATAGGAAAACCGAATCAATTTAGGAAAGTTGGATCTTGGCAGAGTAGCATGGGTTGGGGATCCCCACGCCACCCCCACCATCGACCGAGGCCGAGAGGAGCACATCACCGCCGCCGCCACCCCAACCGGCCAGCCATCACCACTACCGGTGGCAGCCCACGGCCAAGGGGTGCGATGGCTGCCCCTCCCACTCGATTGATCCATTACTTGGGGTCGATCATGGGGTTGATCGATCCCCGGAATCCTCCCTCTCTTCGTCTCCTCCGTCACACTTTTCCGGTCGTCGTTTCGTCATCGATCCAACGTAAATAAATTACAAATTTATTACTACGCTCTCCGGTATCGATTCTCTAAATGAAATCGACCTCATACAATTTCCGGAAAAATAAGAACAAGCATTCACCACACAAGAACAAATATTGACATCACCGAGAGTTTAATAATCAAGAACATTATTATGACATTAATTAATAAAAATTAAATCTAGCCATAATAATCGGAAACCCTGCAAGGTAGAACAATATATCGAAAAATACCATGAACTAAAACCAACGCTCTGTTACCAATTGTTGGAAAACGATATCCCGGAATTAATAAATTTAAATAAATAAATTATCTAATTAATTCCGACCGAAATCCTTTGGAGATCGAATATCCGGATTGTCAAAAAATGCGGAACCGACAACCCAATCGAAATCCCATCGCCGGAAATCACACGAACACCTTCTCACGATCCGGGGTCCAACCGAACGCACGACGAGGCCGAAACACCGCACGCCCGCCCAGCCGAACCCCCGCGAAGGGGGCTGCGATCGATCGGAATCGATCGCCTTGTGCGCTCGATCGGGGCTGCATGGGCAGCCCCCCGCGGCGAGTCCGGTGACTCGCCGCTCACGGTGGGGAGGGGCGCGGCACCAGCCCGCACCCCGCGATCGATCATCACGATCGATCGCACCCTCGGCGTCCAGCCGGGGTTCGACCCCATGCACGCGTCGCGATCCCCAAGGGGATGATCGCCGGTGGTCCGGCGGTTCGCACCGCCACCACCCGTTCGTCCCTCGTCCGGGGTTCGTTCCTCGGATCTTGGTTCTACGGTATTTTCACGATAAATAGAACGATAAAAATCATAAAGAGGGGTTTTACGATTTACCTCGTTCTCGTTGTTCGGTAAAACGAAGAACTTAATCTTGATGACCTTGAAGTCTTCCCACGTATTCCTTGCACTAGCTTGAACGTCGTGTGGGCGACGATCTACCGAACTCCATGGATCTCCTTCACGAACTCTCTAGACTAATCAAGTATGATTATCTTGTCTTGTCAAATTGTGAAGACCATGTAGTGCTTTTATAGGCTACGTAGGAGATCTTAAGGAGGTGGAATATTGGGCTTCCAATAATAGTGATTAAATTGAGCCCAAGCCCAAATCTATTAATCCTTACTATTATTAATTATATATTAACTCCACTATATAAATATAATTGCACTCCCAATATTCACCATATTATATTAAATAATATTTCTCCGGTAGTATTATTTATTCCGTGTATTTAAGATATAAATATCCATGAATAAAATTAATTTATTGCTAATTAATTTATTCATCTCTTATATCCGAGACTAGTACCATTCAACCTTAATTATTATGCGGAACGAATCCACCTGCAGGGTTTACATAATAATTCCTTATGAACTCATCTCGGGGATATTATCAACCCTTCCGGGATACACTTTCCCGTCAAGTATTCACGGCATGTCATATATAAAATATAGTGACCCAACTTAACCGGTAATTAACCCAATAATTAAATCGGTTAATTCCTTTGGTAAATCAAAGTCACTTATATTAAATATACACACCCGCAATAATATCGGGGATTAAGAATAAAATACACAGAGACATAAATCGATTATCGCCGGCAATCCTAATCGATAAATCTCAAGCAGATCCGCTCAATACACCAAGTGTACAAGTGTGATAAAATAATTAAGATAAATTATTTTCTCTATCACACAATGACTATACCGATGGATTGGTCCGTGTCCATCTAGGTCGTGAGCAACTGTTCGATTAAATACGAGTAACCGATAGTATGATCTTCTGTGCGCCCATGCAACACCATACTAACTACAACGTATAAAATCCAGGACTATGATTTGCATATATTTAATTATAAATAATTAAACGCCAATAATTGTTTATTTAATTAAATAGATTAGTGGCAATGGATCGTGAGTTTCCGTCACTTAAATCTAGACATTAAGTACACAACTCCAACAACCATAACACCCCATTATGTGTGGTTATGACACACACATTATGGTGGGGGTTACATGTGAAGTAAAAGGGGTATAATGAGCATGAAAATCAGATTTTCATGTCTCATTCTAACACCATCATCATCAGCCACGAAATTCACAAGAAAGAGTGAGAAGAGAGAGTGTTCTTGGAGAACCACTTCAAACAAGCAAGGTGTTTATCATCCGGGTTCGTGTGCAACACGTACAGGCCGGGCCTTTTGTGCGGCTTCAACATCCGGACGATCTAAAGGAGTGACGAGGTCATTCACAAGGAGAGCTTCGAGAGGCTGATCCATTTGAGGTGGTTCAATCGACTCAACACCACCTCAACGACTTCAACGAATCACTTCGTCACAAAAGTAAGTAATCGTTGAACCTTATATATATATATATATTGGATGTGTATATATATATGTTTATATGTGTTCTTATACACATTAAGTGTGCACTAAGATCATGGCATAGTAGATCTATTGCTTTATACGCTTCCGCACACACGGTATATCGATCGGATCGGTATATCGGTACCTTCACGACGTGGGCACGGTGAATGGCCCAAAGCTCCGAAGCACTGATCTTGTTTGCCTCTAGCTTGCCGAAAATAGTCGTGGCAAGAAACTTGTGCAAAAGCACAAGCTCAGGGTCCGCCAAAGAACTAGTGTTGACCCCGGAAGTACAAGTGCCATAAGGAGTCAACGAACACCACGCCTCGCTCGCGTCCCAATCGGACGGTGGACCCAACTCTCCATCTAAATTAAAGCCCCACGCCTCGTGCATCATCTTCGGGGTGAGGGGTGTGCTCGACCCCTCCAAGTCGGAAAGTCGCAATCTGACGCCGCGGGGACTTGTCGAAGCTCAAAAGGAACTCGAAGGTGAGCTTCGGATGATGTGGAAGAGTGGACCGGGCTACCTCGAAGATCCCAAGGTTAGTGCAAATCTCCTTCATACGATCGTAGAGGCCGAGGCCTCGGATGAAGGTCCAGTCAAACGGACGAGAAACAGCTACCTTTCCGGCACGAAGAAGAGCATAGCGTGCCTCCTCGTTAGCTTCCGGAGTCAATCCATACACTAGGCCTCCTCCATCGGCCAAATCGTACGCGGCTGCCTCGGCCATTGCTTCCTCACGTTCCATGATCACAAGCCTCGGATAATCGGACTGAAAACTCTCAAAGAACTGTGCTGACTGACTGAACTGAGCTCGATGTCGGGCGACACTGGTGTTGTACTGCAGAGATGTCGGATGACAAGGTCAAACCCCCAACTTAGAACCCTAATCAGCTGGTGTCGGACGAACCACAATCACACAACAACAGCAGTCGGACGACAAATTCAAACAAAGCTTCCTCTTCCGGCGAGCTCGACTGAAAATGAATGGAGAGGAGATAAGATCAAGCTGGAAACCTGATTTCGAGGTGAGGGGGGGTCGAGAAGCAAGGAGGGACGGTGGTAGTGAGCTGCGACGGACGACGGGGTGGGGCGGTCGAGCTTCGGAGACGGTGGTGTTGTGGGTCGCTGCGAGGAAGGCGGTGGTGGTCAATGGTGTACGAAGATGATGATGTTGCCCGGAGTCGACGAAGAACGGCGGTGGTTGTCGGCGGCGACGGCTGGTGGTGTCGGGGAAGGCGGTGTCGTGCGATGAAGATTTTTACGAGATGTGAAAAATGAAGAGGGAGGCGGAAATTAGGGTTGTGCATTCAGGTTTTACCCCCGTTCATTTTGTCGGGCGACACCGAAATCCTGTCGCCCGACATGCCACATCAGTTGTCGCACGATCTGAACTGAAGATGTCGTCCGACATAGAAA
Source organism: Euphrasia confusa (assembly GCA_954870475.1). NCBI lineage: Eukaryota > Viridiplantae > Streptophyta > Magnoliopsida > Lamiales > Orobanchaceae > Euphrasia > Euphrasia confusa. The sequence continues at coordinate 24,975,143 of OX940958.1, forward strand.
AGACACAGCGAACCTGTCGTCCGACATACTGGCAGATTCCAGAAATAAATCCTCGTCTCAGCCCTGTTTTCGCCCGTCCCGATCCACACTACAATATCCAAGATGTGAGTAGGCTCTCACAAGCACCTTTTTACGTCATAGGCACGACGTTCGTGGGTAAGCCCCCACGGGGCGCTCGTCTACGTCCCGAGCTCGGACATTCCTCCTTCAAAACTCAAGCATTACGGGCATTCGCCCGTGCCAACTCATCAAACCGGGATTCAACATACCGACGGAGATCCTCGATTTGTGCCTTCCTAGCATCATCCCTAGTGTGTAACTCGGCCATTTGATCCATAATAAATTCACGGAGCCTATCGTAATCCGAACTCGGGAGTGTTGGAAATCGATATCCCGGAATTAATAAATTTAAATAAATAAATTATCTAATTAATTCCGACCGAAATCCTTCGAATATCCGGATTGTCTAAATTGCGGAACCGACAACCCAATCGAAAAACCTTTCGCCGGAAAACAACCACGAACCACCTCACGAGCCGGAGCCCGGCCAAGAACACCCGCCGCGGGATGAACCCGCGGCTGCCCTAGCCGAGCCCCCGCGAGGGGCTCGCGATCGCTGATCGCGATCGCTCAAAGCGATCGATGGGGCTGCTCCGGCAGCCCCGCGGCGAGTCCGGCGACTCGCCGCTCACGGTGGAACGGGGCGGCACCAGCCCGCGCCCCCAGCGATCGAGCACGCGCTCGATCGCACCCCCGGCGTCCAGCCGGGGTTCTCCCCGTTCGCGCACGGCGATCGCTCCCTAGGGCCAATCGCCACCCTGGGCGTCCAGCCGGGGGTTTGTTGCTTTCGATCCCGGCGGGGATCTCCCGACCTCCCGCGGTCCGATGATCTTCGATCATCACCACGAGGTCGATCCCCGTCCCCGGGTTCGTCCCTCGGATCTTGGTTCATGTGTATACGACGAATAATTAAATAAAATCATCGAGGGGGTTTTCATGATTTTACCTTTGTTCTCATTGTACGGAGAAACGAGATCTTTTGATGACCTTGAGATCTTCCCACGTATTCCTTGCACTAGCTCGAACGTCGGGTGGGCGACGATCTTCCGAACCCCATGGATCTCCCTCTCTACTTTTTCTCTCTTGAATTGTGATCTTCAAGTTATGAACTTATGAGAATAGAGAAGACCATGTAGTGCTTTTATAGGCTACGTAGGGGATCTTAAGGAGGTGGAATATTGGGCTTCCAATAATAGTGATTAAATTGAGCCCAAGCCCAAATCTATTAATCCTTACTATTATTAATTAATTTATTTTCCACTATATAAATTAATTGCACTCCCAATATTAAACCATATTATATCAAATAATAATTCTCCGGTAGTATTATTTATTCCGTGTATTTAAGATACAAATATCCATGAATAAAATTAATTTATTGCTAATTAATTTATTCATCTCTTATATCCGAGACTAGTACCATTCAACCATAATTATTATGCGGAACGAATCCACCTGCAGGGTTTACATAATAATTCATTATGAACTCATCTCGGGGATATTATCAACCCTTACGGGATACACTTTCCCGTCAAGTATTCACGACATGCCATATATAAAATATAGTGACCCAACTTAACCGGTAATTAACCCAATAATTAAATCGGTTAATTCCTTTGGTAAATCAAAGTCACTTATATTAAATATACACACCCGCAATAGTATCGGGGATTAAGAATAAAATACACTGAGACTTAAATCGATTATCGTCGGCAATCCTAATCGATAAATCTCAAGCAGATCCGCTCAATACACCAAGTGTACAAGTGTGATAAAATAATCAAGACAGATTATTTTCTCTCTCACACAACGACTATACCGATGGATTGGTCCGTGTCCATCTAGGTCGTGAGCAACCGTTCGATTAAATACGAGTAACCGATAGTATGATCTTCTGTGTGGGCCCGACACACCATACTAACTACAACGTATAGAATCCAGGACTATAATTTGCATATATTTAATTATAAATAACTAAATGCAAATAATTGTTTATTTAGTTAAATAGATTAGTGACAATGGATTGTGATTTTCCGTTACATAAATCTAGACATTAAGTACACAACTCCAACAAACTCCCACTTGTACTAAGGTCTAGTCATTTCCTCCAAACTCCCGACTCCCATACTCATCACGTGCTTAAGTTGTACTCCCAAGAAGTACTATGTGAATGAGCACTCTAGGTTGCCGCTCTGAAGTTATCTTGGTGACTACAGCGTCGTCTCCCTCGAGGATGACTCGTATCAGGTGGTACTTGCACTATGTGTTATCTTACACTTATGGACTTGTGATCTTACCATTTGCCATCGCACCGCTATTTACATAGCCTTTGGTAAATTAAGAATCACATCTAAGTCCCAGAGATTATCCAGGAGTTATACCAAAACTTCTGCTGCCTCTGAGGCCGCTATTTGGTTACCTATGGCAGAGTCCGAAAATGATGCAGCCCCAGAGTCGTCCATGATACAAGACCCGGTGCATGTTCCAGCTGGACCAGTGACGCGCTCGAGAGCTAAGAAGTTCAAGGCAAGCTTGTTGGCATTGATCGAGGAAGTATGGGCGCAAGAGCTATTGAAGAAACCCATCGGTGATGTGGAGAAGCCGAGCATTATCAATATGATTTCGTACGAGGAGGCCGAACCAACCGAAGGTGATGAGTTTCAAGTTGGAACCATGAAGAAGAAGCTGGAACGGAGGTCAGACGAGAGCCGAGGACGCGCCGCGGATTTCAGCCGAGAAATTGGCCTATTGTCGGCCGACACCAAAAATGCACTACATGAATGTCGGCCGACATCTTCAGAAAAGTCATGGGTCTTACAGCAGGGTGAAACTGCGCCCGAAGGATGATCCCGCGGACGAAGGTCCAATGTCGGCCGACATCCTTCTTAGTGTAAAGCAATGTCGGCCGACATTGAGTTCAGAAGCGTGATATTTTTGGAAATCGCGGACGTGACTTTGATTTCAGCGTTTTTTAGTCCTTTTCCTCATGTTTTTAGGTTTGCCTATATATAAAGGCTGTGGAGACATTATAGAACACAACTTTGATCATAATTAATTTAATTCGTGAGTTTAATTCTCTCATCTTTTTCGTTCTCTTTTCGATTGTGCCAAAAGAGATCAACCCGACGAATCAACGAAGCATACATACTTCGTTCGTGTGTCATACATCGATTTCCGAGTTGCTGCATCGATCTCGAGTTGGGGATTAGGGTTCCGTCCTTAATTGATTTCTCGTTTTCAGGTTCAGAGGTTTGGGATCATCCGCCAGGTATCCAAATCTATCGTTTCTTCTTCTTCCGCTCAATCCATCAACGAGGTACGTATCATCTGGTATCAGAGCCCAGGCAAGGGTTTCTAATTTTTGATTACGTGACCTCGATTCTTCTTTTCTTTTCGTATTTCCTTCCTTCTTGCTGAATCGGATCTCTTTCATCCGTAAGCACAAAAAAAAAAAAAAAAAATTCTATAAAAATTATTTTCTTCGACCATCTTTTTGTGTGTGATTCCTGAGTTTTCCGGCATCGTTTTGAGCCAATTTGGTGCTATCGTATTTTTTTTCGTTCCGAAATTTTCCGAATTCTTTTTGTCCTTTCTACGTCGTATTGTGTGTTTTTGGGGATTTTGTCGGTTCTGATCTCGTCTGGTAGATCGCGGAGTTCGATATATTGAGGGAGAATTTGAGTGGTAAAAGGCAGAGTGTGTGAGAATATTAGAGTGAAAAAAGCCATACCTGAGTGAAACACGAGTGCTGAGTGAATCCCATCTTGAGTGTGATACACGAGCGTTTGTGAGGTGGTGAGGTTTTCTTTTACTTTATTGCTTTTATTACTAACGTTTTCTGTGCAGGTATGTCTGAAGACACGAAAAATAAGGGAACAGCTGAGGGATCTAATAACAACGCCCAATTCCAGGCCATGTTGGATGAGAATTTTAGGCGGATGGAAAGGCTCTTACACACTGAGATGAATGTGGTACATGACCGACTCCTTGCCCTAGAGGAGAAAGCTCGTCGAGAGAATCCGGAGAATCGGAGAGTCGCATTGCGCAACGTCGGTCGAGATAACCAGAATCGTCGTAATGGGCGAAATCGAGATGCCAACCCCGAGGATGATGAGGCTGAAGAAGATAACAACTTGAGCACCATCAAGATGACTGTTCCTACATTCATGGGGAAGAACGATCCAGAGTTGTACATCGAATGGGAGAGAAAGGTCGAGATGATGTTTGATTGCCACAACTACTCAGAGCTCAAGAAGGTGAAATTGGCGGCAATCGAATTTTCTGACTATGCCTTGGTTTGGTGGGATCAGCTGGTTGCCAGTAGGAGGAGAAACTATGAGCAACCTATTGAAACATGGGCCGAGATGAAGTCTATGATGCGAAAGAGATTTGTTCCTTCTCACTACTACCGAGAGTTGTACATCAAACTGCAGAATCTACGACAGGGAACGAAGAGCGTAGATGAGTACTTTAAGGAGATGGAGGTGGCAATAATTCGGGCCAACGTTGAGGAGGATAGGGAAGCTACCATGGCTCGGTTCTTGGCTGGGCTGAATTGGGAGATTCGGAATGCCGTGGAGTTGCAACCATACGTCGAGTTAGAGGATATGGTCCACATGGCGATCAAGATTGAGAACCAGCACAAGAGGAGGGGTAGTTTGAGCAGTGCCAGGCCGAATCAGTCGTCTTGGAGATCACCCCAAGGTCCGAGTGGTTCTACACCTAAAGGGAACCAATGGAAGAGAGAGGTTCCACCTCGTGACGAGAAGAAGACCTTCTTTAAGGGTCGCTCGGAGGGAGCAAGTACCTCGACTCAGGTCAACCCATCCAATCCTGATGGTCGCAACAGAGACAAGAAATGCTTCAAGTGTCAAGGATTTGGGCACATTATGAGTGAGTGTCCTAACAGACGACTCATGATCTGTAGAGATGACGGAGAAGTCGTGACTGATGGTGAAGGCGAGGAGCCGACACCTACAGATGTTGTGGATTCCGAGGAGGAGGAGGAGATCCTAGCCATCGAGGGTAACCTGTTTGTAGCTAGGAGAGTCTTGAGTGCACATACACAGCCCGAGGAGAGGGAGCAGCGGGAGAACCTTTTTCACACGAGATGCCATGTGAAGGATAAGGTGTGTAGTGTGATCATTGATAGTGGTAGTTGTACGAACGTGGTGAGTGCAACCATGGTGCAGAGATTGGAGTTACCAGAGGTGAAGCATCCAAAGCCATACCGTCTGCAGTGGTTGAATGATTGCGGTATAATCAGGGTGACCAAGCAAGTGAGGGTACCTTTCCGCATTGGGAAGTACGAGGATGAAGTGCTGTGTGACGTCATTCCTATGCAAGCGAGTCACATATTGTTGGGACGACCGTGGCAGTTCGATAGGAGAGCCACACACGACGGCTTCACCAACAAGTATTCGTTTGAGTATAACGGTAAAAAGGTATCACTTGTTCCTCTCACTCCTAAGCAAGTTTACGAGGACCAAGTGCAACTACAAAGGGAGGCAGACAAGGCATCTACCAAAGAACAGCAATTACAGACAAAGGAGAACGCCTTGCTTCATAGAGCCTACCTTGCAAGGGCTAGTGACGTGAAAGAAGCAGTGAATGAGAAGAGGCAGATGTTCATGCTATTGTGGAAGGGGAACTTGGTTATTACTAACGATCTACCCCCTCTACCCCCTTCTATTGAGTTTGTTTTGCAGGAGTTCGATGATGTTTTCCCGGAGGATACACCACCTGGTCTACCACCCATCCGAGGGATAGAGCATCAGATCGACTTTGTGCCCGGAGCTGTGCTACCAAACCGCCCGGCTTACCGCATCAACCCGGAGGAAACAAAGGAGTTGGAGAAGAAGATTGGCGAGTTGTTGACCAAAGGGCACGTGAAAGAGAGTCTGAGTCCTTGTGCGGTACCTGTACTTCTCGTACCCAAGAAGGATGGATCGATGAGGATGTGTTGCGACTGCCGAGCTATCAATAACATCACGGTAAAGTATCGACATCCTATACCTAGACTAGATGATATGCTTGATGAGTTATGTGGTTCCTGCGTGTTTTCAAAAATTGATTTACGTAGTGGGTACCATCAAATTAGGATTAAAGAAGGAGATGAATGGAAAACTGCTTTCAAAACAAAACTTGGCTTATATGAGTGGTTAGTTATGCCTTTTGGACTTACTAATGCACCTAGTACTTTTATGCGTCTTATGAATCATGTCTTGCGTGCGTTTATTGGTAAATTTGTTGTTGTGTACTTTGATGATATCTTAGTATATAGCAAAAATCATGATGAGCATGTGGTTCATTTGAGGATGGTTTTGATTGCACTTAGGCAGGAGAAATTATATGCTAACCGTAAGAAGTGCATCTTTAGCACGGATAGAGTCGTTTTCCTTGGTTTTGTTGTCAGTGCACAGGGTGTACAAGTTGACGAGGAAAAGATACGAGCTATCCAGGAGTGGCCAACGCCAAAGAGCATTGGAGATGTACGGAGCTTCCATGGTTTGGCCAGCTTCTATCGACGGTTTGTGCCTAATTTCAGCAGCATGGCGGCACCTCTAACCGCCGTGATCAAGAAGAACGTGGAGTTCAAGTGGGGAAAGGCACAAGACGAAGCCTTTCAGAGTTTGAAGGACAAGCTGACACACGCCCCGGTATTATCTCTTCCTAAGTTTTCTAAATCTTTTGAGATTGAATGTGATGCTTCTGGAATTGGTATTGGTGCAGTGTTGATGCAAGAACGACGTCCGATAGCCTACTTCAGCGAGAAGCTAAATGGAGCTACTTTGAACTATCCGACGTATGACAAGGAGTTGTATGCCCTGGTGAGAGCTCTTCAGACGTGGCAGCACTATCTATGGCCTCAGGAGTTCATCATTCACACCGACCATGAGTCATTGAAGCACCTCAAGGGGCAGAACAAGCTGAACAAGCGCCATGCTAGGTGGATGGAGTTCATTGAGACGTTTCCATACGTCATCAAATACAAGCAAGGTAAGGAGAATGTGGTGGCTGATGCCCTTTCTCGGAGGTATGCTCTAATTTCGACTTTAGATGCTAAATTACTTGGTTTTGAGCATATTAAAGGTCTATATGAGCATGATGATGATTTTGGTGAGATTTATAAAGCATGTGAACAATCTGCTAGTGGAGATTTCTTTCGGCATGATGATTTTCTCTTTAGGAAAAGTAAACTTTGTGTGCCTAAATGTTCTTTACGTGATTTATTGTTGCTTGAATCTCATGGTGGGGGATTAATGGGACATTTTGGAATTGCTAAGACTTTATCTGTGTTGCATGAGCATTTCTTTTGGCCTCATATGAAACGTGATGTTGAGAGAATATGTGGTCGTTGTCTTACATGTAAACAGGCTAAGTCTAGAGTTAGTGCCCATGGTTTGTATACGCCTTTGCCTATTCCTGCATCACCTTGGATTGATATTTCTATGGATTTTGTGATGGGATTACCTAGGACTAAGCGAGGTAGTGATTCTATTTTTGTGGTAGTTGATCGTTTCTCTAAGATGGCTCATTTCATTCCATGTCATAAAACTGATGATGCATCACATGTGGCTGGTTTATTCTTTAAGGAGATTGTTAGACTACATGGCATGCCTAGGACTATTGTGTCGGACAGGGATTCTAAGTTTCTTAGTTATTTTTGGAAGACATTGTGGTGTAAGCTAGGTACGAAATTGTTATTCTCTACTACTTGTCATCCCCAGACTGATGGTCAAACTGAGGTAGTAAATAGGACTTTGTCTACTTTACTACGTGCTATTATTAAAAAGAACATTAAGTCTTGGGAAGAGTGTTTGCCTCATGTTGAGTTTGCTTATAATAGATGTGTTCATTCTGCTACTAAGTTTTCACCATTTGAGATTGTGTATGGTTTTAATCCGTTGACCCCTTTGGATTTATCTCCTTTACCTGCACATGAGCATACTGACCTTGATGGCTAGAAAAGGGCTGATTTTGTGAAACAGATACACGAGACGGCGAGGATGAACATAGAGAGACGAACCAAGCAATATGCCGAGCAAGCGAACAAGGGACGTCGCAAAGTAGTGTTTGAGCCTGGTGACTGGGTGTGGTTGCATATGCGAAAGGAGAGGTTTCCATTGCAGCGCCGGTCGAAGTTGCTTCCTCGTGGCGATGGACCATTCCAAGTGTTGGAGCGTATCAACGACAACGCCTACAAATTGGATCTTCCAGGTGAGTATAACGTTAGTGCTACTTTCAATGTTACTGACTTGAGTTTGTTCGATGCAGGTGACGACTTGGATTTGAGGACAAATCCTTTTCAAGAGGAGGGGAATGATGCAGCCCCAGAGTCGTCCACGATACAAGACCCGGTGCATGTTCCAGCTGGACCAGTGACGCGCTCGAGAGCTAAGAAGTTCAAGGCAAGCTTGTTGGCATTGATCGAGGAAGTATGGGCGCAAGAGCTATTGAAGAAACCCATCGGTGATGTGGAGAAGCCGAGCATTATCAATATGATTTCGTACGAGGAGGCCGAACCAACCGAAGGTGATGAGTTTCAAGTTGGAACCATGAAGAAGAAGCTGGAACGGAGGTCAGACGAGAGCCGAGGACGCGCCGCGGATTTCAGCCGAGAAATTGGCCTATTGTCGGCCGACACCAAAAATGCACTACATGAATGTCGGCCGACATCTTCAGAAAAGTCATGGGTCTTACAGCAGGGTGAAACTGCGCCCGAAGGATGATCCCGCGGACGAAGGTCCAATGTCGGCCGACATCCTTCTTAGTGTAAAGCAATGTCGGCCGACATTGAGTTCAGAAGCGTGATATTTTTGGAAATCGCGGACGTGACTTTGATTTCAGCGTTTTTTAGTCCTTTTCCTCGTGTTTTTAGGTTTGCCTATATATAAAGGCTGTGGAGACTTTATAGAACACAACTTTGATCATAATTAATTTAATTCGTGAGTTTAATTCTCTCATCTTTTTCGTTCTCTTTTCGATTGTGCCAAAAGAGATCAACCCGACGAATCAACGAAGCATACATACTTCGTTCGTGTGTCATACATCGATTTCCGAGTTGCTGCATCGATCTCGAGTTGGGGATTAGGGTTCCGTCCTTAATTGATTTCTCGTTTTCAGGTTCAGAGGTTTGGGATCATCCGCCAGGTATCCAAATCTATCGTTTCTTCTTCTTCCGCTCTATCCATCAACGAGGTACGTATCAGAAAAGCATCGTGCTTATCACTTTTCCATGTTAAAACTCCTTCTCCTTCAATAGTGAAACACATAGCCTGATATCAACTTACACCGGTCCTCATTCGATTAGAAATCTAAGAGAATGTAATCCAAAGGAAATGCTCGTCTGCTTCGTAGTCTAGAACAGTACTTCGAAAGTACTTTTACAGCAGTCGAATATTCCTTTCCAGGATTACCTTGATATCCTCCCACTATACTAGCCGCATAGCCGATATCAGGTTCTTGTTTTCAACAATGCATTTATTAAGCTTTCCACACTTAAAGTGTAGGAAACTGCTTTCATTGCTTCTATCTCCTTTTGTGTTTCAAAACACATATCCTTAGATAGATGCATTCCGTATCTGAAAGGTAACGACCCTTTCTCGGAATCTTGCATGTTAAAACGAACCATAATCATATATATGTAAGATTTCCAGGAGAAGTACAATGTTGTTTCCCAGAGATCCAAGATCTCAAGAACATGTCCAACTTCTTCCTATATCTTTCATATTGATTTATCTAGACAACCTCATTTTATGTCTTTAAAACATCTTTACATTGTTACCAATGATAAGAATGTTCTCTACATAAAACCCGAGAAACACCACCTTGTTCCATCACGTTTCCAATACACATGATTCGTCTATGCTTTGATGAATCCATAAAATGGACTATCTCATCAATTTGCAAGTACCACGAACTCAATGCTTTGTTCCAATCCATAAATGGATCAACTAAGCTTGTACTCTAAATGATCTTGCCTCTTAGCAATAATCCTTATTGCTTTCCAAGAGAGCACATTTAGATCTAGTACTGCCTCTGTGTAGATCCAGGGATCGATTTCATGTATACTAGGTCTAGAGTCCGAAGACTCACCTAGTCTTATGAATATCTCTGGTTGACCCACTACCTCCCACTACAATGGCATTCCGGTGTATTAACAGTAATAACAGTAGGTGCAGTTAGTGGTGTACCGCTACTCAGTTCTGCTGGTTTCCAGTCTTCTTCTTTCTCTCTCATTTCAAAGTATCACGTCACTTTGGGCTTGTGGTTCATCATATAGTCTTTCTCTAAGAACCGGGCGTTAGAACTTATAACGTCCTTCTGGTTCATAGTACTATTGAACACACATCTTTTGTTCTTCTAGGACATTCTACAACCGCATTGAATGCGCCGTTGTTTCCAGACATATCCATAGAACATAGGTAGTTCCGTATAACTCATGCTTTTACTATTTCTATAAGAGTTCCATTTCTTGTTTACTACACACATTTCTACACAAAAGTGTATGGTGTAGTCATTTGGGATCAAATCCCAATCTCTGATCAGTATGCCATGCATTCCTCAGACAGGTACTTGCCTCCGCGATCAAATCGCGGGCTACAAATGGATATACCTTGATGGTTCTCCACAATTGCTTAGTGTCCATTGACTTGTCAAAACACTTGCTTTTGTGGCACATCAGGTATTCTAATCCATTTCTCGAGTAATCATTAAATGAAGTACTCGTACCTTATTGTCTGAGTAGACATAGGTCTGCATACATCAGAGTCAATCAATTCTTATACTTGTCCGGATCTTATATCTTATATCCATAAAGGATTTCTTAGTCATGTTATCTTTCAAATTAGATTCTTAAGTCGGAAGGTCCACTCCTTCAACTTAATTGATCAAAATATCAATTTTCGACCTTTGAACTTCTTATTTGAATAAACATGACTTAGCATAAGAATCCACTAGTATAATTGATAAAGAAATCTCTTATTAGTAAAACGAGTTTCATACTACGGTTCGTTGCATCGTGGTGGACTCAGGATTCATCATTTATATATTGCTAGCTAATGTACCACAATAGATAATATCTTTATTTCTTCTTATAACCATCAAATGATTAAAAGAAATAAAATATCTATTCATTAGAAATCCAGAACAAAGTTCTTTCTAAATGAAAGGTACATAAAAGCAATAACTCAAAATGAAATCCTATAAATGTCCTCCATTGCAACTGCTGCCTCCTCCACAGCATTGCCCATGTAAACTACGATTTCTTCTTTTCCAAGTCGTCGGGTTTCCTGGAACCCTTGCATTTAAAATGCACATACCGTCAGTGGTTCCATATCTACACACCAGGTTCCGGTAGATAATACCACTGACTATGTTTTACGACTAAAGAAAATTTCGTACTTTCTTTGAGAGGATTATCAGACTTCCAGTACCCAGACTGTTTGCATCGAGAACACACTTTCTCGTCCCATCTCGTGGTCCAAGTAACTTAGGACCACTGGGTTTCTTTGCTTGCTTTTCCTTTCCCCCGATCTTACCCTTTGGTTCGAAACCAATGGCATTGGCTACAAGAGCTTGCGATTTCCGTCTCAACACGTTTAAAAGGTCCATCATTTCAAAAAAACGTGTTTAAGCGTTTCCTCGAATGACTGGCCTTTATGAGTATCCTCATCGCTTCTTGTCTAGCCGCTACGTCAGTTAAGACATTCGTAGACTTGGGAGGACAAAGCTCACTGAGTACAAACTTGTACTCTTCAACAGTCTGGACAATGTCTAGATCTCTATTCCAATCATTACATTTAGGGACCAATGAGTTTAAAATCCTAATGTATCACATAAAGTGGGTTCAAAGCCAATTCCTAATCTATGAGAACATATAACAACAAACAATCGATTTAATCTCCGATATTATCTCCCTCAAATAATATCATTAAACCACTAATCACATCTAAAATCCCATCAGGTAAGGCAAGCCACGTTCGTGTGGACGTTTACCCACCCAAATGATTTAGCAATTAGATTTGCTTCGGTCGTACATCATTATAGCGTTACTTCGTAGGGAAGAATACTATAAAGCGTACCTAAGTGTAAACCATTACTCAGTACTAAGGTGAATCGTTCAGAATTGCTACGTCACCGCAAGCCACGTTCGTGTGGACGTTTACGATAACTCGCAATCATTCACAATTCCCTATAACTGTCTACATCAATTATTCCAAAATCCCATTCAGTATAGCAAGCCACGTTCGTGTGGACGTTTACTATACCAAAAGATTTATATAATTGAAATCCAATTACTTGATCCATTCGATCTTGTAAATCAAGACGTGGAGAATCATAAGTGAAACTCGAAGTTTCTTACCAGTGATTCACCATGCGAACAACCCTATCTCTCATAAAATGAGGGAGCCGAGCAGACAATCGATCCACCTTCAAAAGGATGGTACGAAGGTCTCTAATTTGTGTCCTCGACATGAACAAGTGGCTTTGGCTCCATTCCATTCCCCGGGGTGAGAATGAGTCGACTTGAAATCAGTTTTGGAAAGACAAATTAGGCATTGTTTGATAAACTTAATCAATGTTTCTCGTAAGAGGAATTACAAGAATTCTCCTCCAATGGCTTATCTATATGAACTTCAAAAGTTCATAAAAGTCACCAAGAGAACAACAATGGAGACCATGGCATTGTTTCCAATCCCTCTCCCACTTAGCTTTTTACAATAAAGGGATACGCTATCTAATGCATAATTAAATACACATAAGCATGCATACATGAAATAAAGCACATAGAATATTATCACATAATCAAAATAATACTAGAATATTATTTTCCGACTATTATGGCTTTATCGCATCTCCGTATGCTTCTTCTAGTCTTTAGTCTTCGTTCTTGAATGCTCCATGTGACGGGTATATTAATTCCAATATTTAAATCCATTTATTTTTAATAAATTCAAAAGATACTTAATTCGAAAATTAAGTCAATCGAATAAATTAAAAATAAAATTCAATAATATTAATATTTTTATTATTTTTATTTTCCTTTTCTAATTCCATTAAATCTCTAGAATCCTATCCAAGACCCACTTGGAATATTCTAGAAGATTTCCATAATGAAATAAGGAAATAAAATAATTTAGGACTCCTAGTCCTTCCAAATTAATTATTTTCCTAATCCATTAAAAATTCCATAAAGGAATAATTAAATAAGGAAAAATTAATTTAGGACTCCTAATTCTTTTCAATTAATTCCTTTCCTTTTCTATTTAAAATTACATAAAGGAATAATTAAATAAGGAAAAATTAATTAAGGACTTTCAAAACTTTCCAAATTAATTATTTTCTTAATCTATTAAAAATTCCATAAAGGAATAATTAAATAAGAAAAATAAATTAATTCCAAATTAATTCTTTTCATAATCCATGAATATTCCAAAAAAGAATAATCAATTAGGAAGACCAAATTAATTCCAAATTTATTTCTTTTCCTAATCCATGAATATTCCCAAGAATAGGAATAATCAATAAGGAAAAATAAATTTATTCTAAATTTATTCTTTTCCTATTCCATGAGAATTCCCAAAAAAAGGAATACTCAAAATAGGAAAACCGAATAATTTAGGAAAGTTGAATCTTGGCCTAGACGAACATGGGATGGGGATTCCCATGTCCATCATGATCGACCACCTCACCTAGAGGAGTCGAACTCCTCATGGTGGTCGATCGACCCTCCAAGGATCGGCCATGGGGTAGCCGATCGAGTCCTCCCTCTCTTCGTCTCCTCCGTCACACTTTTCCGGCGGTCGTTTCGGAATTGATCCAACGTAAATAATTTACAAAATTAATTTACAATTATCCGGCATCAATTCTCTACATGAAATCGACCTAAAAATTTCCGGAAAAATAAAACAAACATCCACCACACAAAAACGAATCTCGACATCAACGAGAGTTTAATCAAGAGCAATATTATGGACATTAATTAACAAAAATTAAATCTAGCCATAATAACCGGAAACCCTGCAAGGTAGAACAATTTATCGCATATACACATGAACTAGAACCAACGCTCTGATACCAATTGTTGGAAATCGATATCCCGGAATTAATAAATTTAAATAAATAAATTATCTAATTAATTCCGACCGAAATCCTTCGAATATCCGGATTGTCTAAATTGCGGAACCGACAACCCAATCGAAAAACCTTTCGCCGGAAAACAACCACGAACCACCTCACGAGCCGGAGCCCGGCCAAGAACACCCGCCGCGGGATGAACCCGCGGCTGCCCTAGCCGAGCCCCCGCGAGGGGCTCGCGATCGCTGATCGCGATCGCTCAAAGCGATCGATGGGGCTGCTCCGGCAGCCCCGCAGCGAGTCCGGCGACTCGCCGCTCACGGTGGAACGGGGCGGCACCAGCCCGCGCCCCCAGCGATCGAGCACGCGCTCGATCTCACCCCCGGCGTCCAGCCGGGGTTCTCCCCGTTCGCGCACGGCGATCGCGCCCTAGGGCCGATCGCCACCCTCGGCGTCCAGCCGAGGGTTTGTTGCTTTCGATCCCGGCGGGGATCTCCCGACCTCCCGCGGTCCGATGATCTTCGATCATCACCGCGAGGTCGATCCCCGTCCCCGGGTTCGTCCCTCGGATCTTGGTTCATTTGCATACGACGAATAATTAAATAAAATCATCGAGGGGGTTTTCATGATTTTACCTTTGTTCTCATTGTACGGAGAAACGAGATCTTTTGATGACCTTGAGATCTTCCCACGTATTCCTTGCACTAGCTCGAACGTCGGGTGGGCGACGATCTTCCGAACCCCATGGATCTCCCTCTCTACTTTCTCTCTCTTGAATTGTGATCTTCAAGTTATGAACTTATGAGAATAGAGAAGACCATGTAGTGCTTTTATAGGCTACGTAGGGGATCTTAAGGAGGTGGAATATTGGGCTTCCAATAATAGTGATTAAATTGAGCCCAAGCCCAAATCTATTTGTTGGAAATCGACTACCCGGGATGCGTTCGTTCGATCACTCGAACATCCGAACGATCCCAGTCGACATCCGGTGTCGCTACTTCGTTCGCTTTTCCAGCCCGTGCCCCGATTCACGCCCAGCCATTGCCCCGAAGGACAACCGCGCGAGCCGGAGCGGGCTGCCAGGAAAACAGCAAAACGGCGGTCGCCGTTTAGAAACGGCGGTCGCCGTTTCTCCGCGAACAGCAACGTGATGTTGCTGTTCCAGGCTCGTTTCCGGGTCGTTTTTCCTCATCCGACTACCGATCCGGAGGTCCTAGAACCCCCAGTAGTCGAGGAATACAATCCACGATACCCGGAACCCGATCGTACATTCATGTATGATTAACGAATAACATGAGATCGAAAAGTGCGGAAAAGGAATCGATCTCATACCTTCTCGGTCGATTGTTGAGACCTTAGAGCTTCTAACGTATTCTCTGATCCCGTCTCCAACCGTTGTGTGGGCAACGATCCGCTGGAGTTCTCCCGTCTATACTCTCTCTGTCTCAACCAGCGTATGATTATTCTCTATGTGAGAATAAAAATTTTATTTGCGTTAACCTTTTTACTTTTACAGAGAAAAATATATTTGCGCTAACGCAATTATTTTTCTCAGCAAAAATAAATGTTGCGGCGAATTGTAGGTTAAGAGAGGGTAAGGGAGGGGTTTATATAGAGCTACGTTAGGGACCTAAGGATAAAATAATTAAGGGCTAAATTGAAATATTAATTAACTTGGAATACGTAAAAGCAATTCCTTAATTAATCGATTTCAATTTTAATTATTATTAACTCCACTATAAAATAATAATTGAATTCCCGAAATTAATTTTAATATTATTTCAACAATAATAAATCCGCCGAAATTACATATACGACTTTCCCCGTGTTTAAGATATCGAACGTCCACGAATTTATTTAATTACTAATAATTAAATTAATTCGTTTCTTATTATCCGAGACTAGTACCACTCATCCTTATTATCATGTGGAACAAATCCACCTGCAGGGTTTACATGATAAACTTTATGAGCTCATCTCGGGGACGTTATCAACCCGATAAACGGGACACGGTTTCCTGTCTATAATCTATAGCATGCCGTGTGTACAATTCCGATTCCCAATTTACCGAGTATCTCGACTAATCAATTAGTCTCACTCATTGGCAAGTTAAAGAACCGAGAATTGGACATACGCACCTATAATTATATAGGGATTAGGAATTTGTATATCCGTAATTCAGAGGTCTAGTTCGATTACGTCGATTAGTATAAATCGAACGCCCTCCCGTGGTCCTGCTCAATACACCAAGTGTACAAGTGTAACATAATAGTCAAGACCAACTATTACCCAGTCACACTACGACGTACCGATGGATTGTCCCTGTCCATCTAAGTCGTGAGCTTCTGTTTGATAATATACGAGTAACCGACAGTATGATCTTCCGCGTGTCTCCTCATGCCATACTGTCTACAACGTATATATCTAGGACTATTGCATTCTAGTACAAGATAGACAAAATGCCGACTGTTTGATTAATAGATAATGAAAAACACAGATAAGGAGTTCCATATTGTCACTAAACTAGACATTTAGAATATAACTGGTAGCTCTGAATAACTCATCATAGATCTTACCATTTCCATAAGAGTCCTATTCCTTCTTTCTGCTACACGATTCTGCTGGGGCGTGTATGGTGCAGTCATCTGGGAGTCAATCCCATTCTCTAATAAGTACGCCTTAAACTCTCCCGAGAGGTACTCTCCTCCACGATCAGATCGTAGAGTCTTTATGGTTTTACCATGAAGGTTCTCCACAAGAGCTTTGTACTCCTTGAACTTGTCAAAGCACTCGCTCTTGCGGCGCATTAGGTATATAAAACCATACCTTGAGTAATCATCAGTGAAGGTTACGAAATATTCATAACCTCCTCTCGCTTGGACAGATAAAGGCCCGCACAAATCAGAGTGAATCAATTCCAGTACTTCCTTGGATCTATACCCCTTATCACTAAAAGGTCGCTTGGTCATTTTTCCTTCCAGGCATGATTCACAGGTCGGAAAGTCCTCATCTTTCACACCACTGAGTATTCCATCAGTTATCAACCTTTGAATCCTGCCCAAGTTAATATGACCTAGCCTAAGATGCCATAAATACTTTTGATTCATTCTAGAAGGCTCCTTTCTCTTATTGGTACTAGATGTGTTATTTGACTCTACTCGTTGCATCGTGGAATAATCAGGATTCAGTATATATAAGTTGCCTATCAATGTACCAGAACAGATGTACTCACCATTCTTTTTGATAATAACAGAACTATCAAAAGAAACAGAATATTCATTCAAAACCAATTTAGAAACCGAAACAAGGTTCTTTCTAAAATTCGGTACATAAAGACAATTATTCAATACCAAAATTTTATTATTAAAAGACAAATAAATATCTCCCACTGCAACTGCCGCCACTTTCGTAGCGTTGCCCATGTAGATAGTGATCTCTCCCTCTCTAAGCCGCCGGGTTTCCTGGAACCTCTGCAAAGAATTGCAGACATGATCAGTGGCTCCCGTATCCACACACCAGGTACCGGTGGATAATACCGCTAAACATGTTTCAGTGACTAAGGAAAAGTTCATACCTCCTTGTCTGAGAGGACAATTAGACTTCCAATGTCCAGACTGCTTGCAACGGAAACACTTGCCCTTGGGCTTGTTCACTCCATTCTGTGGTCCACCATTTCTGGGTCCACTGGGTTTCCGTCCTTGCTTCTTCTTCCTCTTAGTCCCCAGAGGGCCAGGAAGTTTCACAGCCACAAGTGCCTGAGATTTCTTAAAGATTCCCTCTGCCGCCTGGAGTTCAGTCAGGAGCTCCGCCAACGAATATAACCTCTTGTTCATGTTATAGTTCAGGCGGAACTGCTCAAAACTCCTAGGCAGAGACTGGAGCACTATATCGATCTGGGTTTCCCCATCGATAGCTCCTCCCATAATCTCTATCTCAGTCAGATAGCCTATCATCCTAAGAACGTGATCCCTCACGGGCGTTCCTTCGGACATAGTGGCCGTCATGAGTTTTCTCATAGCATCTTGTCTGGCTGCCCTATCCTGACTACCAAACATCTCCTTGAGGTTAAGCATCATATCATAGGCAGTGGTCATGGCCTCATGCTGATGTTGCAGCACATTTGACATAGAAGCCAAAATGTAGCACCGCGCCATCTGATCAGCCTTGACCCACTTCCGATGAGCTTCCTTTTCCTCAGGAGTGGAGGTATCAATAGGTTCATCAGGACAAACCTCATGGAGTACATATTTGTACTCCTCAGCAGTTAGGACAATGTCCAAGTTTCGTTTCCAATCAACATAGTTTGGACCAGTGAGTTTGTTTTCTTTTAGTATAATGGACAGCGGGTTGAGTGCCATATCTATAAAAGAGACAAATCAAACTGTCAAATTTAATTCGATATTAACTCCCTTAATTAATATCATTAAATTTACCAATTAATCCTAAAATCCCATCAGACTAGCATGCCACGTTCATGTGGACGTATACTAGTCCAAACGATTTTATAACTGGACTTCTACTTTGGTCGTACATCATTACAGCAGTGACTCCGATGGGGAGGATACTGTAAAGCGTACCTAAGTGTATACCATTTCTCAGTACTAAGTTAACCGCTCGGAAACTACACGCCCACCGCAAGCCACGTTAGTGTGGACGTTTACGTTGACATGCGGTCCCTTTACGATTTCCTATAACTGTCGAGCCTCAATTAACCCAAAGTTCCGTTTCCGTCTAGCAAGCCACGATAGTGTGGACGTTTACTAAACAAACAACTTTGTTAATTGAATTCCATTTAATAAATTTCACAATTTCGTTAATCAAAGCTTGATATCTCGTAAGTGAAACTCGAAGTTTCTAACCAGCGATCAATCATGCAATTGAGCCCTATCTCTCACAAAGTGAGGGAGTCAACCAGACAATCGATCTAGTCATCAAATGACTCGAATGTCTCTAATCTGTGTCATCGACATAACCAAGCGCTTTGGCTCCATTCCACTCCCCGGGGTGAGAATGAGTCGAGTTGAAATTAGTCTTTGAAAGACAGATTAGGCATTGCTTTGAAAAACTTAAGTGTTCAATTCTATAAATGGAATTGAATTCGAATTTTGATCCAGTGATATCCGTGTGTCAACTTTATCCGATAGGGAGGATGACACTAAAGCCAACTCGTAAGCGACACACATCACTATCA
This sequence comes from Euphrasia confusa, assembly GCA_954870475.1. Lineage (NCBI taxonomy): Eukaryota > Viridiplantae > Streptophyta > Magnoliopsida > Lamiales > Orobanchaceae > Euphrasia > Euphrasia confusa. The sequence continues at coordinate 24,994,476 of OX940958.1, forward strand.
AAACAGAGAGTGGAGACCGCGGGATTGTTTCCAATCCCTCTCCCACTTAGTTTTTACGAAAAGGATAACAAGCATGCATATTAAAATTAAAGCATAATAAAAAGCACGTAAACACACAAAAAGCATTTAACGTGGCCCGATTATTATGGCCTTTAAAATCTTCGATGCACGTCTCCTCGGATCTTCGTCTCGTTGCTCGTCTAGGTCTCGATCCACCACCGACTCGTCTAAGTGCCAAGAGACGAACCCCTCCCACTGGAGTATCATCCCAGGCCTCGACGAGCGATCCGTGGTGTCCGTCGAACCCCCGCAAGCTGCTGCCAAGAATCCAGCGAAACGGCGACCGCCGTTTGAGAAACGGCGACCGCCGTTTGCCCTTCAGCAGCCGCGGGTTCGACTTCTCGACCCTCGTTCGTCCGGCCCTCGATCTCGTCTCGATCCACCAAGCAGCAGCAACATTACAAGAGTAAAACATACTACTTCCGGCATCGATCCTATACAGGAATGATCGATCCTATACACCCGGATAAACGAAAAAACGAAAAACCCTAAACGACTCAACCCGTCGTTTTAAACTATTACAAACAAGCAACATTAAAACCAAAAGATCTCGACAATCCCGAGAGTTTAACACACCACAACATACAGTACAAAAAAATTGACCATAATAATCGGGTGATCCTGCAAAACAAGCTCGCAAACAATACAAAGAACGTATAAACCGGCTCTGATACCAATTGTTTGAAATCGACTACCCGGGATGCGTTCGTTCGATCACTCGAACATCCGAACGATCCCAGTCGACATCCGGTGTCGCTACTTCGTTCGCTTTTCCAGCCCGTGCCCCAATTCACGCCCAGCCATTGCCCCGAAGGACAACTGCGCGAGCCGGAGCGGGCTGCCAGGAAAACAGCAAAACGGCGGTCGCCGTTTAGAAACGGCGTTCGCCGTTTCTCCGCGAACAGCAACGCGATGTTGCTGTTCCGGGCTCGTTTCCGGGTCGTTTTTCCTCATCCGACTACCGATCCGGAGGTCCTAGAACCCCCAGTAGTCGAGGAATACAATCCACGATACCCGGAACCCGATCGTACATTCATGTATGATTAACGAATAACATGAGATCGAAAAGTGCGGAAAAGGAATCGATCTCATACCTTCTCGGTCGATTGTTGAGACCTTAGAGCTTCTAACGTATTCTCTGATCCCGTCTCCAACCGTTGTGTGGGCAACGATCCGCTGCAGTTCTCCCGTCTATACTCTCTCTGTCTCAACCAGCGTATGATTATTCACTATGTGAGAATAAAAATTTTATTTGCGTTAACCTTTTTACTTTTACAGAGAAAAATATATTTGCGCTAACGCAATTATTTTTCTCAGCAAAAATAAATGTTGCGGCGAATTGTAGGTTAAGAGAAGGTAAGGGAGGGGTTTATATAGAGCTACGTTAGGGACCTAAGGATAAAATAATTAAGGGCTAAATTGAAATATTAATTAACTTGGAATACGTAAAAGCAATTCCTTAATTAATCGATTTCAATTTTAATTATTATTAACTCCACTATAAAATAATAATTGAATTCCCGAAATTAATTTTAATATTATTTCAACAATAATAAATCCGCCGAAATTACATATACGACTTTCCCCGTGTTTAAGATATCGAACGTCCACGAATTTATTTAATTACTAATAATTAAATTAATTCGTTTCTTATTATCCGAGACTAGTACCACTCATCCTTATTATCATGTGGAACAAATCCACCTGCAGGGTTTACATGATAAACTTTATGAGCTCATCTCGGGGACGTTATCAACCCGATAAACGGGACACGGTTTCCTGTCTATAATCTATAGCATGCCGTGTGTACAATTCCGATTCCCAATTTACCGAGTATCTCGACTAATCAATTAGTCTCACTCATTGGCAAGTTAAAGAACCGAGAATTGGACATACGCACCTATAATTATATAGGGATTAGGAATTCGTATATCCGTAATTCTGAGGTTTAGTTCGATTACGTCGATTAGTATAAATCGAATGCCCTCCCGTGGTCCTGCTCAATACACCAAGTGTACAAGTGTAACATAATAGTCAAGACCAACTATTACCCAGTCACACTACGACGTACCGATGGATTGTCCCTGTCCATCTAAGTCGTGATCTTCTGTTTGATAATATACGAGTAACCGACAGTATGATCTTCCGCGTGTCTCCTCATGCATGCCATACTGTCTACAACGTATATATCTAGGACTATTGCATTCTAGTACAAGATAGACAAAATGCCGACAGTTTGATTAATAGATAATAAAACACAGATAAGGAGTTCCATATTGTCACTAAACTAGACATTTAGAATATAACTCCATCACTATTAATCTTTACTATTATTAATTAATTTATTTTCCACTATATAAATAAATTGCACTCCCAATATTAAACCATATTATATCAAATAATATTTCTCCGGTAGTATTATTTATTCCGTGTATTTAAGATACAAATATCCATGAATAAAATTAATTTATTGCTAATTAATTTATTCATCTATTATATCCGAGACTAGTACCATTCAACCTTAATTATTATGCGGAATGAATCCACCTGCAGGGTTTACATAATAATTCCTTATGAACTCATCTCGGGGATATTATCAACCCTTACGGGATACACTTTCCCGTCAAGTATTCACGGCATGCCATATATAAAATATAGTGACCCAACTTAACCGGTAATTAACCCAATAATTAAATCGGTTAATTCGTTTGGTAAATCAAAGTCACTTATATTAAATATACACACCCGCAATAGTATCGGGGATTAAGAATAAAATACACTGAGACTTAAATCGATTATCGCCGCCAATCCTAATCGATAAATCTCAGGCAGATCCGCTCAATACACCAAGTGTACAAGTGTGATAAAATAATCAAGACAGATTATTTTCTCTCTCACACAACGACTATACCGATGGATTGGTCCGTGTCCATCTAGGTCGTGAGCAACCGTTCGATTAAATACGAGTAACCGATAGTATGATCTTCTGTGTGTGCCCGACACACCATACTAACTACAACGTATAGAATCCAGGACTATAATTTGCATATATTTAATTATAAATAATTAAATGCAAATAATTGTTTATTTAGTTAAATAGATTAGTGGCAATGGATTGTGAGTTTCCGTTACATAAATCTAGACATTAAGTACACAACTCCAACAGGGAGATTCCCCGAATCCAAAGTACTTGGCCCGGCATCGTTGCCTCGTTCGGCCTTCAACTTATGAAGATACTTCGAAATGGTCCCTCGTTCATTAAATGGGCGAAATGTGATCTCATCCGCCATAAACTCACCCAAAGCAAGATCTCTATATCCAAGTGACGTCGGTGGCAACTTCTTCACATGAGCCGAGAGATTATACGCATTCATCACCTTATAGAACGAGATCAAGTACGTCACCAAAAATCCCCAACAAGGATGCAATTTCTTCCGCTTCACTAATTGACCGAGATGATAAAAAACGAGATCCGCTAAACTCACTTGAATATTCTTATATGCACAATGAAGGAGCCAAAGTTCCGTCGAATTCACCTTATTCCCTTCTCATTTGGCCATCACATTATGTGAGATGAACTTATGCAAAACAACAAGTGCCGGCTCCTCCAAGAACGCATTACTAATTCCTTCCCCGGACCAATTATCACAAGGGGTAAGCTCCCTCCAAGCGGCTTTCGCATCCCAATCACTCGAATTCTTGGTCACTCCCGTTGAATGAAGTTTCCAAACCATCCGGATCACCGCCGGAGTCACTTCATACTCCTTATCTAACATCCGAAATGTAGCTCTCCTTCGAACATGATCAAAGCAAAGAGTCGAGAGGAATTCCGTCATGAGAGGCTCGTACATACATGCTTCGGTAGAACCAATTTCCTCAAGCCCAAGCGGAATAAGCAACTCCGTAACACGCTCGTCAATTCCCACTTTCTCCAAGAAATCCCAATCAAAGGATTGTGAAGCCCAAGGCTTGTTCCCACTCAATTTTCGAAACATATCCATCTTCGACTCCTTTTGAACGGTAAACGGAATTTTCTCCGGCTCAACAATAGGAGGTGGAGCAAATCTAGGAGTTGGAACAACTTCTTCCCTTTCATCCTCCTCCGTCACACGGGCTAGAACCGGGCCTTTCTCTACTTTCTTCGATTGCGGCTTTTTCCCCCGAGTAGTAGTAGCTCGAGTGGCTCGTGACGAGGAGGGGCTCGGGTCAAGGATACGAGGGCGTTTAACCGTTCTCTTGGAAGAAGAAGACATAATGTGGGTGAAGATTTGGGTGAAAATTGGGATTTTTCGAGTGGAAGGATGAAGAAATGGAAAAGGGGGCGGATTTTAGGGTAAAAATCAAAATCAGCCCCTCCAGGTATCCGTGTCGTACGACAGTAAAGCGTGTCGTCCGACGAAGGTCTTGTCGTCCAACAGAGATTCCTGTCGTCCGACAAAATCTCGTTGATCGCAGGGTAAACCTGCGAGACCCGTCTGCCAAAAATCTCTCAATTCTGAAGGATGTCGTCCGACATGGGTTCAAGGCAATATATGTGTCGGACGACAGGAGCCCAGAATTTCCGTCTTTTGTCGTTTCATGGTGAGAAGGCCCTCACCAAGCACTCTTTTGTTGGAGTTGTGTACTTAATGTCTAGATTTAAGTAACGGAAACTCACGATCCATTGCCATTAATCTATTTAATTAAATAAACAATTATTTGCATCTAATTATTTATAATTAAATATATGCAAATTATAGTCCTGGATTTTATACGTTGTAGTTAGTATGATGTTGTATGGACACACAGAAGATCATACTATCGGTTACTCGTATTTAATCGAACAGTTGCTCACAACCTAGATGGACACGGACCAATCCATCGGTATAGTCGTTGTGTGAGAGAGAAAATAATCTATCTTGATTATTTTATCACACTTGTACACTTGGTGTATTGAGCGGATCGTTTGAGATTTATCGATTAGGATTGCCGGCGATAATCGATTTAAGTCTCAGTGTATTTTATTCTTAATCCCCGATACTATTGCGGGTGTGTATATTTAATATAAGTGACTTTGATTTTCCAAGAATTGACCGGTTTAATCATTGGGTCAATTACCGGTTAAGTTGGGTCTCTATATTTTATATATGACATGCCGTGAATACTTGACGGGAAAGTGTATCCCGTAAGGGTTGATAATATCCCCGAGATGAGTTCATAAGGAATTATTGTGTAAACCTCATGAGTGGATTTGTTCCGCACAATAATTAAGGTTGAATGGTACTAGTCTCGGATTCAAGAGATGAATAAATTAATTAGCAATAAATTAATTTTATTCATGGATATTTAAATCTTAAATACACGGAATAAATAATACTACCGGAGAAATATTATTTGATATAATATGGTTTAATATTGAGAGTGCAATTAATTTATACAGTGGAAAATAAATTAATTAATAATAGTAAGGATTAATAGATTTGGGCTTGGGCTCAATTTAATCACTATTATTGGAAGCCCAATAGTCCACCTCCTTAAGATCCCCTACGTAGCCTATAAAAGCACTACATGGTCTTCTTTATTCTCATAACTTTAAGAACACAATTCTAGAGAGAGAAAGTAGAGAGGGAGATCCATGGAGTTCGGTAGATCGTCGCCCACACGACGTCCGGGCTAGTGCAAGGAATACGTGGGAAGATCTCAAGGTCATCAAAAGATCTCGTTTCTCCGCACAACGAATCGAAAGGTGAATTAAATATTTCCACTATTTAATTCTTATTGAAATCAATTATCGAAAAACAAGATCCAAGGATCGAACCCCGGATTAGACGAACGATCACGCGGTGGTGGTGAAACCACCAGACCGCGGGATCGCCCGGCTAGGGTTTCGAGGGCGCGCGGAGGAGAGACTCGCGGCTGGGCCGCGGGCATGCGATCGATCTTACGATCGATCGCTGGGGGCGCGGGCTGGTGCCGCACCCCACCCCACCTCGACGGTGGGGACCTCCCAGGCGGCGGCGAGTCGCCGGACTCGCCGCGAGGGCTGCTGGGCAGCCCCACCCCATCGATCGCGATGGACGCGATCGCTCATCGCGTGAACCCCGCGACGCGGGGGTTCGGCTGGGGGCAGCCGCACGTCTTCGCGCGTGTGGTCTCCTCGGCTGGACTCTGGCGCGTTCGTCGGCGTTCGCGTGATCTCCGGCGAAGGGTTTTTGATCGGAGTTGTCATGTTCCGCAATTCCGGCAACTCCGGGTGATCGAATTCCAACATCTTTAACGTCGGGAGCTTGACATTCGTGGATAAGCCTCCACGAGGCGCTAGTTTAACGTCGTTAGCTCGACTTAGCCAATCTCGAGCTAAGAAATGCAACCAACGGCCTCATAATCGGCCTCTTCCAACAAACTCACCTCAACATTCTCCTTCGGTTTTTCGATCCCATAATACGGTTTAACCCTATGTCCATTCACTTGAAAGGCACATTTAGTCCGAGGATCAAATAGCTTCACCACTCCGTACGTGAATACCTCTAGCACCTCATAAGGACCACTCCAACGAGATTTTAACTTCCCGGGAAAGAGACGAAGGCGAGAGTTGAAAAGTAGAACTTGCATACCGGCATACAACTCCTTGGGTACAATATGTTTATCATGAGCTTTCTTCACCTTCTCCTTAGTGATTTTGTTATTTTCATATGCCTCGTCCCGAAGTTCTTCCAACTCCGACATCTCCAATAATCGATGTTCTCCTCCGTTCTCCACATCAAGATTCGTCGCCTTTATAGCCCAAAATGCCCGGTGTTCGATTTCAACCGGCAAATGACACGCTTTTCCATACACAAGACGGAATGGACTCATACCAACAACGGTTTTATAGGCCGTCCTATATGCCCACAAAGCATCCACATGCCTTTCCGACCAATCCTTCCTAGACGGCTTCACGGTTTTCTCAATAATACCCTTGATTTGTCGATTGCTCGTTTCCGCTTGCCCGGAAGTTTGAGGGTGATAAGCCGTGGCTACCTTGTGACTCACCCCATTCTTCTTCATAAGCTTTTCGAAGATTTTGTTACAAATGTGCGTACCACCATCACTTATGATTGCCTTCGGAAAACCGAATCGAGAGAAAATATATTCTTGAATAAAGTTGATCACCGTGTTCGCATCACATCTTCGAGTCGGAATCGCTTCCACCCATTTAGAAAGATAGTCAACCGCAAGGAGAATGTACTCGTAGCCACGAGAACTCGGGAAGGGTCCCATGAAGTCAATCCCCCACACGTCGAACACCTCGACTACAAGATTGATTTGCAACGGCATCTCTTGTCTCGATCCAATATTCCCAAATCTTTGACACCGATCACAAGTAGCACAAAAGGCTTGGGCATCTTTGAACAATGTGGGCCAATACAACCCCGATTGGAGAACTTTGTAAGCCGTCTTCTTCCCACCAAAGTGTCCACCATACGAGTCCGAATGACAACACACCAACACGTCTCGTTGCTCATTCTCCGGTAGACACCTCCTAATCACATCATCCTTCCCCACCTTGTATAAGTATGGGTCGGCCCAAAAGTAATACTTGCAATCATTCTCGAACCTTTTCCGGGCTTGAGATGTCAAGTCCTTTCTTAGAGCTCCGGCGGCAATAAAATTCATAATGTCCGCATACCAAGGACTTGGATCTACTAGCATCAAGTCTTCAAAAGGAAAGGCCTCGGAATTTCCTTCATAGGCATGAGTCTTCAAGAAGTCACCAACCGGCTCAAGACGAGAAAGATGATCGGCTACCACATTTTCACTTCCCTTCCTATCACGGATTTCCAAGTCAAACTCTTGAAGAAAGAGTACCCAACGAATCAACCTCGGCTTAGAATGAGGCTTAGTGAGAAGATAACGTAGAGCCGCATGATCACTATAAACTATGACCTTGGATCCAATAATATAAGGGCGAAATTTCTCAAGAGAAAACATCACCGCCAATAGTTCCTTTTCCGTAGTCGTATAGTTCAATTGGGCACCGGAAAGAGTCAAGCTAGCATAGTAGATAACATGAGAAAGTTTGTCGACTCTTTGACTAAGAACCGCTCCTACGGCCGAGTTAGAAGCATCGCACATAATTTCGAACGGAACGTTCCAATCCGGTGCACATACTACCGGTGCCGTAGTGAGCTTCTTCTTCAAAATTTCAAATGCCTCCGTGCATTTCTCATCAAACTTGAACTCCACGTCTTGGCTTAATAGATGGCAAAGAGGTTGGCTTATTTTAGAAAATCCTTGATAAACCTCCTATAGAATCCGGCATGCCCCAAGAAACTCCGAACTCCCTTCACATTCACCAGAGACGGAAGCTTAAAAATAACGGCAATCTTGGCCGGATCAACCTCAATACCTTTCTCGGACACAACATGTCCCAAGACTATCCCACTTCTCACCATAAAGTGACTTTTCTCCCAACTCAAAGTCAAACTTGATTCAATACACCTTTGGAGAACCCTATCGAGCTTAGCAAGGCAATCGTCAAAAGAACTCCCAAATAAAGAGAAGTCGTCCATGAATACCTCCAAGAAATCTCCAATAAACTCCGCAAATATCGACATCATACATCGTTGAAATGTCCCGGGAGCATTACAAAGACCAAAGGGCATTCGACGCCAAGCAAACGTACCAAAAGGTGTAGTAAATGTCGTCTTCTCTTGGTCTTCCGGGGCGATAGTGATTTGGTAATACCCGGAAAGTCCATCAAGAAAACAAAAGAACATATGACCCGCAAGTTTGTCAAGCATTTGATCGATGAATGGCAAAGGAAAGTGATCCTTTCTAGTAGCCGCATTTAGCTTTCTATAGTCGATGCACATTCTCCAACCCGTTGTCATACGAGTCGGGATCAACTCCTTCTTTTCATTCTCAACAACCGTGATACCACCCTTCTTCGGTACCACGTGCACCGGACTAACCCATTTTCTATCCGAAATGGCGTAGATTAGCCCTTCATCGAGAAGTTTCAAGATCTCCTTCTTCACCACTTCCAAGAGTACCGGATTCAACCTCCGTTGGCCATCTCTCTTAGGTAAGGCCCCATCCTCGAGAATAATCCGATGAGTACAATGAGCCGGGTTAATACCCCTAAGATCCGAAAGACTCCAACCAAAGGCTCGTACATTACGCTTTAGGACCTCAAATAAAGCCTTCTCTTCATGCTCATCCAAGGTTGAACTTATGATCACCGGTTTCAACTCACCTTCTTCCAAGAAAATATACTTCAAGTGTTGAGGTAACTCTTTCAACTCGGCTTTACTTCCCGGAGGTAAGATATTCCCCCTAACCTCAAATTTTGGAAGCTTGTCCTCAAGCTTCTCCTCCAATAAAGTCTCGGGAAGTACATCAACCTCGATTTTAGCACCCAAACTCTCTTCAATCTCCACATCCCCTTCAATCACAAATACATCATCTAAAGATAAGAAAGATTCATCACCCAACAATTCCAAGTCCTCCACCAAGACCTCCTCATTATTCGTGCCAATACTCTCCACCGGAATATGTTCAAAATTCTCAAAGAAATTCACCTCGGAGAGATGATCAATAGAATCGAGAAACGAACATTCTTCCACAAATTTAGTAGAAGGAATCGAAATACAATCTTTAGTCGAGAAGGATACCGTTGTTGGAGTTGTGTACTTAATGTCTAGATTTAAGTAACGGTAAACTCCTGGTCATAGCATTTAATCTATTGAATTAATAAACAATTGTTTGCATTTAATTATTGATAATTAAATATATGCAAATCATAGTCCTGGATTTTATACGTTATAGTTAGTATGGTGTGTCGGGCCCCACACAGAAGATCATACTATCGGTTACTCGTATTTAATCAAACAGTTGCTCACGACCTAGATGGACACGGACCAATCCATCGGTATAGTCGTTGTGTGAGAGAGAAAATAATTTGTCTTAATTATTTTATCACACTTGTACACTTGGTGTATTGGGCGGATCACTTGAGATTTATCGATTAGGATTTCCTGCGATAATCGATTCAAGTCTCAGAGTATTTTATTCTTAATCCCCGATACTATTGCGGGTGTGTATATTTAATATAAGTAACTTTGATTTACCAAAGGAATTAACCGATTTAATTATTGGGTTAATTACCGATTAAGTTGGGTCACTATATTTTATATATGACATGCCGTGAATACTTGACGGGAAAGTGTATTCCGGAAGGGTTGATAATATCCCCGAGATGAGTTCATAAGGAATTATTGTGTAAACCTCACGAGTGGATTTGTTCCGCACAATAATTAAGGTTGAATGGTACTAGTCTCGGATTCAAGAGATGAATAAATTAATTAGCAATAAATTAATTTTATTCATGGATATTTAAATCTTAAATACACGGAATAAATAATACTACCGGAGAAATATTATTTGATATAATATGGTTTAATATTGGGAGTGCAATTAATTTATATAGTGGAAAATAAATTAATTAATATTAATAGAGGATTAATAGATTTGGGCTTGGGCTCAATTTAATCTTTAATATTGGAAGCCCAATATTCCACCTCCTTTAGATCCCCTACGTAGTCTATAAAAGCACTACATGGTCTTCTCTATTCTCATATAACTTGAAGATCATAATTCTTCTAGAGAAAGAAAGTAGAGAGAGAGAAGAGGATCCATAAGCTTGGAAGATCGTCGCCCACCCGACGTTCAAGCTAGTGCAAGGAATACGTGGGAAGATCGTAAGGTCATCAATTGAATTCGTTTCTCCGCACAACGAATCAAAAGGTAAAATCATAAACTCCCTTTTGTGTTTTTATGTGAATTAATTGTAATACGTACATGAACACATGATCCGGGTAAACGACGAACTTCGGGGATGGGGATTCGAGATCCCCGGCGAAGGTTCGAAGGACCCTCGGCTGGGAGCCGAGGGGTGGCGATCGAGCCCAAGGGCATCGATCGCCGGCAGCCGCACGAGGGGAGCCCCGGCTGGACGCCGGGGCGAGCGATCGACCTAGGGTCGATCGCTGGGGGCTGCCGCGGCTTGGCGCCGCGGCTGGGCGCTCCCTCCCCGGTCGGTGGTGGCGGTGAGTCGCCGGACTCACCGCCGGGGGCTGCTAGGCAGCCCCATGCGATCGGTTTCGATCGCGAGCCCCACGGTGGGGCTCGGCTAGGGTTTAGCCGCGGGTTCATCCCGCGGCGATGCTCTTGTCGAGCCCGGTTCTTCGTGGCGTTCGTGATTGGTTTCCGGCGAGAGGATTTCGGTCGGATTATTATTTTCCGCAAATTTTAATGGCCCGGGATATCGATTTCCAACAATTGGTATCAGAGCGTTTGGTTTCGTGTTCATGTATGTGTTCAATTATCGTTCTACCTTGTAGGGATTCCGACTATCATGGTTTAATTTAATTATTGTTAATTATTTTTTACCATGATTATTCGTTAATAAACTCTCGGACATGTCGAGATTCGTTTTGTGTGGATGAATGCTTGTAATAGTAAAAATTCGGGGGTTGACCGAATTTAGATTTATTATTATTGTTCTATGTTTTCCGGAAAGTGCATAGGGTCGATTTCATGTATAGAATCGATACCGGAATTGTAAATTTATTTCTTGTAATTTATTTACGTTGGATCGATGCCGAGACGACCGCCGGAGAACTCATGTGACGAAGGAGAAGATGAGAGGGAGGACCGGGGATCGATCACGATGATCGATCCCATGAGATCGATCGAGGGCATGGGCGAGGGGCTCGATCGCCCCTGCCGCGGGCTGCCGCCGGTTCGGTGGCTGGGCGGCGTGGCTGGGCGGCGGTGCTCCTCCCCGGGGGGCCGGCCGGTCGAAGGTGGGGTGGCGTGGGGTCTCCCGATCTCATGCTACTCCTACCAAGATTCACTTTCCTAATTGATTCAAATTTTCCTATTTTGAGTATTCCTAAGTTTGGGAACTCTCATGGAAATAGGAAAAGAATTAATTAATATTATTTATTTCCTTATTCTATTATAGAAGTCTTCTAGAATATTCAAGTCTAACTTGGATAGGATTCTAGAGATTTAATAGAATTGGAAGGGAAATATTTAATTAATGAATTAATTTTATTTCCTAATTGATTATTCCTATTTTATGGGAATTTTCATGGACATGGAAATTAATTATTCTTGGAAAGTAGAAGAGTCCTAATTTATTTTATTTCCTTATTCTATTATAGAAGTCTTCTAGAATATTCCAAGTTTTACTTGGATAGATTATTCTAGAGATTTAATAGAATTAGAAAGGAAAATAAATAAATAAAAAATATTAATAATATTTAATTTTATTTTTGATTTATTCGATTGACTTAATTTTCGAATTAAGTATCTTTTGGATTTATTGAAAATAAATAGATTTAAATATTGAGATTAATATTCTCGTCACATGGAGCATTCAAGAACGAAGACTGAAGACTAGAAGACGCATACGGAGATGGAATAAAGCCATGATAGTCGGGAAAATAATTTTCTAGCATTATTTTGACTATGTGATACTATGTGCTTTATTACTTGTATGCATGCTATATGTGTTTACTTTATGCACTAGATAGCTTATCCCTTTGTTATAAAAAGCTAAGTGGGATAGGGGATGGAAACATTCCCATGGTATCCATTACTGTTCTCTTGGTGACTCTTATGGACTTTTGAAGTTCATATAGATGTGTCATTGGAGGAGAATTCTTTTAATTCCTTTTACGAGAAACATTGATTAAGTCTATCAAACAATTCCTAATTTGTCTTTCTGAAACTGACTTCAAGTCGACTCGTTCTCACCCCGGGGAGTGGAATGGAGCCAAAGCCACTTGGTCATGTGGATGACACAAATTAGAGACATTCGTACCATTCTTTTGAAGATGGATCGATTTTCTGCTCGGCTCCCTCATCTAATGAGAGATAGGGTTGTTCGCATGGTGAATCACTGGTTAGAAACTTCGAGTTTCACTTATGATTCTCCGCGTCTTGATTTACGAAAATCGAATGGATCAAGTAATTGGGAGTCAACTGTAAAAGTCTTTTGGTATAGTAAACGTCCACATGAACGTGGCTTGCTATACTGAATGGGATTTTGGAATGGTTGATGTAGACAGTTATAGGGAATTGTGAAGGATTGTGAGTTATCGTAAACGTCCACATGAACGTGGCTTGCGGTGACGTAGCAATTCCAAATGATTCACCTTAGTACTGAGTAATGGTTTACACTTAGGTACGCTTTATAGTATTCTTCCCAACGAAGTAACGCTATAATGATGTACGACCAAAGCAAATCTAATTGCTAAATCATTTGGGTGGGTAAACGCCCACATGAACGTGGCTTGCCTTACTTGATGGGATTTTAGATGTAATTAGTAATTTAATGATATTATTTGAAGGAGATAATATCGGATATTAAATTGATTGTTTGTTTAAATGTGCTTATAGGTTTAGAGAATAGCTATGAATCCACTTTTTGTGATACTCAAGGAGCATAAACTCACTGGCCCCAATTATATTGATTGGAGGAGAAATTTGGACATTGTCCTGACTTATGAAGAGTACAAGTTTGTACTCTATGATGCATGTCCTGCTGAGCCCACGGATGCCTCAACTAATGAGGAAAAGGAAGCATATCGGAAGTGGAAAAAGGCTGATGAAATGGCTAGGTGTTATATTTTGGCTTCAATGTCAAATGTACTCCAAACCCAACATCAGTCGATGGACACTGCCGAGGATATGTTATACAACCTCAAGGAAATGTTTGGAGAGTAAGATCGTGCAGCAAGGCAAGAAGCCATGAGAGTCCTTATGACAACTACTCAGTCTGAAGGAACGCCCGTTGGGGAGCACGTTCTTAAGATGATGAGTTTGTTGAATGAACTTGAGATCCTAGGAGCTCAAATTGATGGTGAGATGCAAGTCGACATCATACTCCAGTCTCTGACCCCTAGTTTTGAGCAGTTTCGCATGAGTTATAATATGGGTAAACTATCTTATACTCTTGCGCAACTCCTGACTGAACTGAAGGCGGCAGAGGGGATCTACAAGAAGGGCAAGTCTCAAGTGCTTGTAGCTACCAAGTCCAAAGGCTTGAAGCCTGTTGGAGGTAGGAACAAGAAAAGGAAGCAAGCCTGGAAACCCAGTGGTGCCAAGAAGAATGGACCACGAGTGGGGGCTGCCAAGCCAAGAGGCAAGTGCTTCCGATGCAATAAGTCTGGACACTGGAATTCTGAATGTCCTCTCAAAGGTACGAATTTTTCTTTAGTCGTAAAAACATAGTCAGCGGTATTATCTACCAGAATTCTGGTGTGTAGATATGGAACCACTGACGGTATGTGCATTTTAAATGCAGGGGTTCCAGAAAACCCGGCGACTTAGAGAAGAAGAGTTCGAGTCTACACGGGCAAAAGCTGTAGAGGAGGCAGCTGTTGCGGTGGAAGACATTTATCTGCTTTAGTAGTTAAATAGGATTTCATTTCAAGTTTATTGCTTTATGTACCCTTTAATTTAGAAAGAACTTCTGTTCTGGATTTCTATTATTTATGAATGGATATTTTATTTCTTTAATTATGTTGATGATTTTGATAAGAAATAATGGCATTATCTATTCTGGTACATTAGATAGCAATAATGTGAATGATGAATCCTTAGTCTACCACAATGCAACAAACCGTTCTATAACTTGTTTTACTTTATAAGATATATTTCTTGTTAAATCATTATACTTGTGAATTCTTGCACTTAGTAGTATTTATTCAAATAAAATTCAAGTGGTCGAAATTGATTTAATCAATTATAGTTGAAGGAATGGACCTTCCGACCTAAGAATTTAATTTGGAAGATAATACAACTAAGAACACCTTTCTGGATAAAGGATAGAATTCAGACAAGTATTGAGAATGATCAATGGTATGCAGACATATGTGTAATTAGAAAGGTACGAGTAGTTCTTCTTTAAGAATAATCGAAAATGGATTAGAATACTTGATGTGCCATAAAAGCGAAGTGTTTTAGTCACAAAGCAATTATGGGGAACCTTCTAAGTATATCCATTGGAAGCCTGCGACTTAAATCGCGGAGGCTATCACCTATCTGAATAACACATAGCATAATCAAAGAGTGGGATTGGATCCCAAACGACCTCACCATACACTTACGTGTAGAGATGGTGTGTCATAAATAAGTGATGGAGTTATATTCTAAATGTCTAGTTTAGTGACAATATGGAACTCCTTATCTGTGTTTTTACATTATCTAATAATCAAACTGTCAGCATTTTTGTCTATCTTATACTTGAATGCAATAGTCCTAGATATATACGTTGTAGACAGTATGGCGTGAGGAGACACGCGGAAGATCATACTGTCGGTTACTCGTATATTATCGAACAGAAGCTCACGACTTAGATGGACAGGGACAATCCATCGGTACGTCGTAGTGTGACTGGGTAATAGTTGGTCTTGACTATTATGTTACACTTGTAAACTTGGTGTATTGAGCAGGACCACGGGAGGGCGTTCGATTTATACTAATCGACGTAATCGAACTAGACCTCAGATATTACGGATAAACGAATTCCTAATCCCTATATAATTATAGGTGCGTTTGTCCAATTCTCGGTTCTTTAACTTGCCAATGAGTGAGACTATTTGATTAGTCGAGATACTCGGTAAATTGGGAATCGGAATTGTACACACGGCATGCTATAGATTATAGACAGGAAACCGTGTCCCGTTTATCGGGTTGATGACGTCCCTGAGATGAGCTCATAAAGTTTATCATGTAAACCCTGCAGGTGGATTTGTTCCACATGATAATAAGGATGAGTGGTACTAGTCTCGGATAATAAGAAACGAATTAATTTAATTATTAGTAATTAAATAAATTCGTGGACGTTCGATATCTTAAACACGGGGAAGGTCGTTTATGTAATTTCAGCGGAATTATTATTGTTGAAATAATATTAAATTTATTTCGGGAATTCAATTATAATTTTATAGTGGAATTAATTATAATTAAAATTGAATTTAATTAAAGGTTTTCTTTTAAGGACACCGGTTTAATTAAATTGCAGTTTAGCCCGGAATTTATTTACCTAAGGGGTCCCTAGTGTAACTCTATATAAACCCCCCCCCCTTGCCTATTCTAGACCTACACTTCGCCGCTTTTTATTTTCAGCAGAGAAAATAATTGTTTAGCGCAATTAAGTTTTTCTCTGTTAAAAACAAAAAGTTAGCGCTGATATTTTCTCTAAGAGAGAAAAGATATATTAACGCTGGTAGAGAAAGAAGAAAGCAGAAAAGGCAGACCCAACAGATCGTTGCCCACACAACGGTTGGAGTCGGGGAAGAGGCATACACTAGCAATCGCTAAGGTCTCAACAATCGACCGAGAAAGTATGAGATCGGTTCTTATTCCGCACTTTTAATTCGATCTCATATTTCGTTGATCATACTTTGAACTTACGATCGGGATCCGGGCATCGTGGATCGCATTCCTCGACTACTGGGGGTTCTTGGACCTCCGGATCGGTAGTCGGATGAGGAAAAACGACCCGGAAACGAGCCCGGAACAGCAACGTCGCGTTGCTGTTCGCGGACGAACAGCGCCCGCTGGTGGGCAAACAGCGACCGCTGTTTGCAGCTCCACCAGCGACCGCTGGTCTGCAATCAGCGGGCGCTGATTGGGTACAGACCAGCTCCGTTTCGCGCGGTTGTCCTCCGGGGCGATGGCTGGGCGTGAATCGGGTCAAGGGCTGTCGTGTGAACGAAGTAGCGACACCGGAGGTCGACTGGGAGCGTTCGGATGTTCGAGCAATCGAACGAACGCATCCCGGGTAGTCGAAATCCAACAAATGGTATCAGAGCCGGTTATACGTTCTTTGTGTTGTTTGCGAGTTTGTTTTGCAGGATCACCCGATTATTATGGTCATGTTTATTGTACTGTATGTTGTGGTGTGTTAAACTCTCGGGATTGTCGAGATCTTTTGGTTTTAACGTTGCTTGTTTGTAATAGTTTAAAACGACGGGTTGAGTCGTTTAGGGTTTTTCGTTTTTTTTCGTTTATCCGGGTGTATAGGATCGATCATTCCTGTATAGGATCGATGCCGGAAGTAGTTAGTTTACATATGTAATGTTACTGCTGCTTGGTGGATCGAGAGGAGATCTAAGGACGGACGAACGAGGGTCGAGGAGTCGAACCCGCGGCTGTTGTGCACAAACGGCGCCCGCTGGAGGGCAAACGGCGGTCGCCGTTTGCAGCTCCTCCAGCGACCGCTGTTCCTCAAACGGCGGGCGCTGTTTTGAGTATTGGCAGCAGCGATGCGGGGGTTCGACGGACATCACGGATCGCTTGTCGAGGGCCCGGGATGATACTCCAGTGGGAGGGGTTCGTCTCTTGGTCCTTAGACGAGCCGGTGATGGACCGAGACCGAGGCGAGCAACGAGACGAAGAACCGAGAAGACGTGCATCGAAGATTTTAAAGGCCATAATAATCGGGCCACGTTAATTGCTTCTTGTGTGTTTAACGTGCTTTTATTATGCTTTAAATTTTATGCATGCTTATTAATCCCTTTTTTCGTAAAAACTAAGTGGGAGAGGGATTGGAAACAATCCCGCGGTCTCCATTCTCTGTTTTGATGGTGATGTGTGTCGCTTACGAGTTGGCTTTAGTGTCATCCTCCCTATCGGATAAAGTTGACACACGGATATCACTGGATCAAAATTCGAATTCAATTCCATTTATAGAATTGAACACTTAAGTTTTTCAAAGCAATGCCTAATCTGTCTTTCAAAGACTAATTTCAACTCGACTCATTCTCACCCCGGGGAGTGGAATGGAGCCAAAGCGCTTGGTTATGTCGATGACACAGATTAGAGACATTCGAGTCATTTGATGACTAGATCGATTGTCTGGTTGGCTCCCTCACTTTGTGAGAGATAGGGCTCAATTGCATGATTGATCGCTGGTTAGAAACTTCGAGTTTCACTTACGAGATATCAAGCTTTGATTAACGAAATTGTGAAATTTATTAAATGGAATTCAATTAACAAAGTTGTTTGTTTAGTAAACGTCCACACTATCGTGGCTTACTAGACGGAAACGGAACTTTGGGTTAATTGAGGCTCGACAGTTATAGGAAATCGTAAAGGGACCGCATGTCAACGTAAACGTCCACACTAACGTGGCTTGCGGTGGGCGTGTAGTTTCCGAGCGGTTAACTTAGTACTGAGAAATGGTATACACTTAGGTACGCTTTACAGTATCCTCCCCATCGGAGTCACTGCTGTAATGATGTACGACCAAAGTAAAAGTCCAGTTATAAAATCGTTTGGACTAGTATACGTCCACATGAACGTGGCATGCTAGTCTGATGGGATTTTAGGATTGATTGGTAAATTTAATGATATTAATTAAGGGAGTTAATATCGAATTAAATTTGACAGTTTGATTTGTCTCTTTTATAGATATGGCACTCAACCCGCTGTCCATTATACTAAAAGAAAACAAACTCACTGGTCCAAACTATGTTGATTGGAAACGAAACTTGGACATTGTCCTAACTGCTGAGGAGTACAAATATGTACTCCATGAGGTTTGTCCTGATGAACCTATTGATACCTCCACTCCTGAGGAAAAGGAAGCTCATCGGAAGTGGGTCAAGGCTGATCAGATGGCGCGGTGCTACATTTTGGCTTCTATGTCAAATGTGCTGCAACATCAGCATGAGGCCATGACCACTGCCTATGATATGATGCTTAATCTCAAGGAGATGTTTGGTAGTCAGGATAGGCAGCCAGGCAAGATGCTATGAGAAAACTCATGACGGCCACTATGTCCGAAGGAACGCCCGTAAGGGATCACGTTCTTAGGATGATAGGCTATCTGAATGAGATAGAGATTATGGGAGGAGCTATCGATGGGGAAACCCAGATCGATATAGTGCTCCAGTCTCTGCTTAGGAGTTTTGAGCAGTTCCGCCTGAACTATAACATGAACAAGAGGTTATATTCGTTGGCGGAACTCCTGACTGAACTCCAGGCGGCAGAGGGAATCTTTAAGAAATCTCATGCACTTGTGGCTGTGAAACTTCCTGGCCCTCCGGGGACTAAGAGGAAGAAGAAGCAAGGACGGAAACCCAGTGGACCCAGCAATGGTGGACCACGGAATGGAGTGAACAAGCCCAAGGGCAAGTGTTTCCGTTGCAAGCAGTCTGGACATTGGAAGTCTAATTGTCCTCTCAGACAAGGAGGTATGAACTTTTCCTTAGTCACTGAAACATGTTTAGCGGTGTTATCCACCGGTACCTGGTGTGTGGATACGGGAGCCACTGATCATGTCTGCAATTCTTTGCAGGGGTTCCAGGAAACCCGGCGGCTTAGAGAGGGAGAGATCACTATCTACATGGGCAACGCTACGAAAGTGGCGGCAGTTGCAGTGGGAGATATTTATTTGTCTTTTAATAATAAAGTTTTGGTATTGAATAATTGTCTTTATGTACCGAATTTTAGAAAGAACCTTGTTTCGGTTTCTAAATTGGTTTTGAATGAATATTCTGTTTCTTTTGATAGTTCTGTTATTATCAAAAAGAATGGTGAGTATATCTGTTCTGGTACATTGATAGGCAACTTATATATACTGAATCCTGATTATTCCACGATGCAACGAGTAGAGTCAAATAACACATCTAGTACCAATAAGAGAAAGGAGCCTTCTAGAATGAATCAAAAGTACTTATGGCATCTTAGGCTAGGTCATATTAACTTGGGCAGGATTCAAAGGTTGATAACTGATGGAATACTCAGTGGTGTGAAAGATGAGGACTTTCCAACCTGCGAATCATGCCTGGAAGGAAAAATGACCAAGCGACCCTTTAGTGATAAGGGGTATAGATCCAAGGAAGTACTGGAATTGATTCACTCTGATTTGTGCGGGCCTTTATCTGTCCAAGCGAGAGGAGGTTATGAATATTTCGTAACCTTCACTGATGATTACTCAAGGTATGGTTTTATATACCTGATGCGCCGCAAGAGCGAGTGCTTTGACAAGTTCAAGGAGTACAAAGCTATTGTGGAGATTCTTCATGGTAAAACCATAAAGACTCTACGATCTGATCGTGGAGGAGAGTACCTCTCGGGAGAGTTTAAGGCGTACTTATTAGAGAATGGGATTGACTCCCAGATGACTGCACCATACACGCCCCAGCAGAATGGTGTAGCAGAAAGAAGGAATAGGACTCTTATGGAAATGGTAAGATCTATGATGAGTTATTCAGAACTACCAGTTTCGTTCTGGGGATATGCCTTGGAAACAGCGGCGTATATCCTGAACTTAGTTCCTTCTAAATCAGTCCCTAAGACGCCCTCGGAATTGTGGACCGGGCGAAAGCCAAATTTGAAACACATTCGAGTCTGGGGTTGTCCAGCACATGTGCTGAAGCATGGGGCTGATAAGTTGGAATCTCGTTCAGATATTCGGTTGTTTATAGGATATCCTAGAGGAACGAAAGGTGGTCTATTTTATAGTCCTAAGGACCAGAAGATCGTTGTTAGCACCAACGCTCGGTTCTTGGAAGAGGATTATATAATGGACCACAAGCCCAAGAGTGAGATAATACTTAACGAACTGAGAGGGGACGATCAAGGCTTAGATCCAACCGAACCGGGTGATACGCCACCACAGTCTGCACCTGTAGTTACTGAGGTTACACCGGAGCCTCGTCGTAGTGGGAGGGTTGTTCGACAACCCGATAGGTTCATGTTTATAGGTGAGTATTCGGACTTATTACCTGGAGAACATGAAGCCGATCCCTGGACCTATGGCGAGGTGCTTAAAGATCAAGATGCTCAGTCTTGGCAAAAGGCGATGAAATCTGAGATTGAATCAATGGATTCAAATCAGGTCTGGAATCTTGTAGCACCGCCCAAAGGTGTAAAAGCCATTGGTTGCAAGTGGGTGTACAAGAGAAAAAGAGGGTCTGACGGGAAGGTTGAAGCCTTCAAGGCTAGACTTGTTGCGAAAGGGTATACTCAGAAAGAAGGGATCGATTATGAGGAAACCTTTTCGCCGGTAGCTATGCTAAAGTCGATCCGGATTCTTTTGTCTATAGCATCTTATATGGATTATGAGGTGTGGCAAATGGACGTCAAGACAGCATTCTTGAATGGGAATCTTGACGAGACCATTTACATGAGACAGCCAGAAGGTTTCATCAAGAAAGGCCAAGAGCATCTAGTGTGTAAGCTAAACCGATCCATTTATGGATTGAAGCAAGCTTCTAGATCTTGGAACATGCGGTTTGATGAGGTTATCCAGTCTTATGGATTCATTCAAAGCATGGACGAGTCGTGTGTATACCGGAGAAGTGACGGAAACAGTGTGGCGTTTCTCGTGCTTTATGTAGACGACATCCTTCTAATTGGCAACAATGTGAAGATGTTGTCAGACATAAAGGGATGGTTGTCCAAGCAATTCGATATGAAAGACTTAGGACAAGTTGGGCATGTTCTTGGGATCAAGGTTATAAGGGATCGCCGGAAAAGAACATTAAGCTTGTCCCAAGCCTCATATATTGATACGATTCTGGCTCGTTTCAACATGCAGAATTCCAAGAGAGGTGCTCAACCTTTCTGCCATGGAATTCATCTATCTAAAGACATGTGTCCCAAAACACAAAAGGAGATAGATTACATGAAGAAGGTTCCTTATGCTTCGGCAGTAGGAAGTCTAATGTATGCCATGTTGTGCACGAGACCTGATATCTGCTATGCCGTGGGCATGGTGGCTAGATATCAGAGTAACCCTGGACAGGGTCCTGGACTGCTGTAAAGAACATACTTAAGTACCTGCGAAGGACTAGGAATTATGTTCTGAGTTACAAAGCGTCCGAGTTGATTCCTATTGGTTACACAGACTCGGATTTCCAATCTGATAAGGATCAGCGAAAGTCTACATCAGGCTATGTGTTCACATTGGGAGGTGGAGCAGTCTCATGGAAGAGTGTTAAGCAGAAATGCATTTCGGACTCTACCATGGAAGCCGAATATGTAGCAGCCTCTGAGGCAGCTAAAGAATCGGTGTGGCTCCGGAATTTCCTTATGGACTTGGATGTGGTTCCTAAAATGCCTAGAGCTATCACAATTTATTGTGACAATAGCGGTGCAGTGGCAAATGCAAAGGAACCACGAGCCCACAATGCGAGTAAACACATAGATCGCAAGTACCACCTGATTAGAGACATCGTCAGGAGAGGCGATGCGGTTGTCACCAAGATTGCATCAGCGGATAACCTGGCTGACCCCTTTACGAAGGCACTTCCAGCGGAAGCATTCAAGAGACACGTGAAGGGGATGGGTATCGGATGTATGGTAGAGGGCAACTAGAGATTTAGTATAAGTGGGAGATTGATGGAGTTATATTCTAAATGTCTAGTTTAGTGACAATATGGAACTCCTTATCTGTGTTTTTACATTATCTAATAATCAAACTGTCAGCATTTTTGTCTATCTTATACTTGAATGCAATAGTACGTCCTAGATATATACGTTGTAGACAGTATGGCGTGAGGAGACACGCGGAAGATCATACTGTCGGTTACTCGTATATTATCGAACAGAAGCTCACGAGTTAGATGGACAGGGACAATCCATCGGTACGTCGTAGTGTGACTGGGTAATAGTTGG
The DNA here is from genome assembly GCA_954870475.1 of Euphrasia confusa. Lineage (NCBI taxonomy): Eukaryota > Viridiplantae > Streptophyta > Magnoliopsida > Lamiales > Orobanchaceae > Euphrasia > Euphrasia confusa. Next base: position 25,017,204 of record OX940958.1, read on the forward strand.
TCTTGACTATTATGTTACACTTGTAAACTTGGTGTATTGAGCAGGACCACGGGAGGGCGTTCGATTTATACTAATCGACGTAATCGAACTAGACCTCAGATATTACGGATAAACGAATTCCTAATCCCTATATAATTATAGGTGCGTTTGTCCAATTCTCAGTTCTTTAACTTGCCAATGAGTGAAACTATTTGATTAGTCGAGATACTCGGTAAATTGGGAATCGGAATTGTACACACGGCATGCTATAGATTATAGACAGGAAACCGTGTCCCGTTTATCGGGTTGATGACGTCCCCGAGATGAGCTCATAAAGTTTATCATGTAAACCCTGCAGGTGGATTTGTTCCACATGATAATAAGGATGAGTGGTACTAGTCTCGGATAATAAGAAACGAATTAATTTAATTATTAGTAATTAAATAAATTCGTGGACGTTCGATATCTTAAACACGGGGAAGGTCGTTTATGTAATTTCGGCGGAATTATTATTGTTGAAAATAATATTAAATTTATTTCGTGAATTCAATTATAATTTTATAGTGGAATTAATTATAATTAAAATTGAATTTAATTAAAGGTTTTCTTTTAAGGACACCGATTTAATTAAATTGCAGTTTAGCCCGGAATTTATTTACCTAAGGGGTCCCTAGTGTAACTCTATATAACCCCCCCCCCCCCCCTTGCCTATTCTAGACCTACACTTCGCCGATTTTTATTTTCAGCAGAGAAAATAATTGTTTAGCGCAATTAAGTTTTTCTCTGTTAAAAAAAAAAAGTTAGCGCTGATATTTTCTCTAAGAGAGAAAAGATATATTAACGCTGGTAGAGAAAGAAGAAAGCAGAAAAGGCAGACCCAACGGATCGTTGCCCACACAACGGTTGGAGTCGGGGAAGAGGCATACACTAGCAATCGCTAAGGTCTCAACAATCGACCGAGAAGGTAAGAGATCGGTTCTTATTCCGCACTTTTAATTCGATCTCATATTTCGTTGATCATACTTTGAACGTACGATCGGGATCCGGGCATCGTGGATCGCATTCCTCGACTACTGGGGGTTCTTGGACCTCCGGATCGGTAGTCGGATGAGGAAAAACGACCCGGAAACGAGCCTGGAACAGCAACGTCGCGTTGCTGTTCGCGGACGAACAGCGCCCGCTGGTGGGCAAACAGCGACCGCTGTTTGCAGCTCCACCAGCGACCGCTGGTCTGCAATCAGCGGGCGCTGATTGGGTACAGACCAGCTCCGTTTCGCGCGGTTGTCCTCCGGGGCGATGGCTGGGCGTGAATCGGGTCAAGGGCTGTCGTGTGAACGAAGTAGCGACACCGGAGGTCGACTGGGAGCGTTCGGATGTTCGAGCAATCGAACGAACGCATCCCGGGTAGTCGAAATCCAACAATAAGAAATGGAAATCTAATAGTATAAGAACAAGTTGTTCGGAACTACCTATGTTCTATGGATATTCCTGGAGACAACGGCATATTCAATATGGTTGTAGGATATCCTAGATGAACAAAATGATGTATGTTCAATAGTACTATGAACCAGAAGGGTGTTATAAGCTCTAATACCCGGTTCTTAGAGGAAGACTATTAGATGAACTACAAAGCCCTAACTGACGTAATACTTTGGAATGAGAAAAAGGACAAAGACTTAGAACCCGCCAAACCGAGTAGTACACCACACACTGCACCTACTGTTATTACTGTTATACACAAGGACGCCGTTGCAGTGGGAGGTTGTTAGACAACCGGAGATGTTCATAAGACTAGAAGAGTTTTGAACTCTGGATCTAGTAAAGATGAAATCGATCCCTAGCTCTGCATGAGGGCGGTACTAGATCTAAATGTGCCTGCTTGGAGAACAATAAAGTTTATTGTTAAGAGGTTAGATCATTTAGAGTACAAGCTTAGTAAATCCATTTATGGATTATGACAAAGCTATGAATCGTGGAACTTGCGAGTTGATGAGATAGTCCATCTAATGGATTCATCAAAAGGCATAGACGAAATGTGTATTGGAAACGTAATGGAAACAAGGTGGTGTTTCTCGGAAATTTATGTAGATAGCACTTTATCATTGGCAACAATGAGAGAGTGTCATCAGACATAAAATGATGGTTGTCTAAATGAATCAAGATATAAGATTGAAAAGAAGTTAGAGCATGTTCTTGAGATCTTGTGATCTAGGGATAAGAACATTGTACTTCTCCTAGACATTTTATACGATCAAGGTTTGTTTTAAACATGCATAATTCTGAGAAAGGTTATTGCCTTTCAGAGTCAGAATATACATCTATCTAAAGGGTATGTGTTTCGAACACATGAAGGAGATAGATGAAGACAAAGCAGTTTCCTACAGTGTGAAAAGCTTTATAGATGCAATGTTGAAAAACGAGAACCTGATATCAACTATGCGGTTTGCGTAGTGGGAGGATATCAAAGTAATCTGGACAAGAGATATTCGAATACTGTAAAAGTACCTGGGAGTACTAAATTAAGCAAGACGAAATCTTCTTTGATTACAAATTCTCAGATCTCAAATCAGAGAAGGACCAGTGTAAGTCGATATCAGGCTATGTGTTCACTTTTAGAAAGAGGTGGAACCATGAAATGAAAGAGTGATAAGCAGGACGCTTCTCAGACTCTCTCATAACCGAATAGCAGCCTCAGAGGCAGCGGAAGTTTTGGTAAGGTTCCGAGATAACCTCTTGACTTGGATATGACTCTTAGTTTACCAAAGGCTATTGGATAGCGGTGCACGGTAAACTGAAAGAGGTCATAAGTCAAAAGTGATGATAACACATAGAGCAAGTACCACCTGATACGAGTCATCGTCGAGGGAGACGACGCTGTAGTCACCAAGATAACTTCAGAGCGGCAACCTAGAGTGCTCATTCACATAGTACTTCTTGGAAGTACAATTTAAGCACGTGATGAGTATGGGAGTCGGGAGTTTGGAGGAAATGACTAGACCTTAGTACAAGTGGGAGATTGTTGGAGTTGTGTACTTAATGTCTAGATTTAAGTAACGGTAAACTCCCGGTCATAGCATTTAATCTATTAAATTAATAAATAATTGTTTGCATTTAATTATTGATAATTAAATATATGCAAATCATAGTCCTGGATTTTATACGTTGTAGTTAGTATGGTGTGTCGGGCCCCACACAGAAGATCATACTATCGGTTACTCGTATTTAATCAAACAGTTGCTCACGACCTAGATGGACACGGACCAATCCATCGGTATAGTTGTTGTGTGAGAGAGAAAATAATTTGTCTTAATTATTTTATCACACTTGTACACTTGGTGTATTGGGCGGATCACTTGAGATTTATCGATTAGGATTGCCTGCGATAATCGATTCAAGTCTCAGAGTATTTTATTCTTAATCCCCGATACTATTGCGGGTGTGTATATTTAATATAAGTAACTTTGATTTACCAAAGGAATTAACCGATTTAATTATTGGGTTAATTACCGGTTAAGTTGGGTCACTATATTTTATATATGACATGCCGTGAATACTTGACGGGAAAGTGTATCCCGGAAGGGTTTATAATATCCCCGAGATGAGTTCATAAGGAATTATTGTGTAAACCTCATGAGTGGATTCGTTCCGCACAATAATTAAGGTTGAATGGTACTAGTCTCGGATTCAAGAGATGAATAAATTAATTAGCAATAAATTAATTTTATTCATGGATATTTAAATCTTAAATACACGGAATAAATAATACTACCGGAGAAATATTATTTGATATAATATGATTTATTATTGGGAGTGCAATTAATTTATATAGTGGAAAATAAATTAATTAATATTAATAGAGGATTAATAGATTTGGGCTTGGTCTCAATTTAATCTTTAATATTGGAAGTCCAATATTCCACCTCCTTTAGATCCCCTACGTAGCCTATAAAAGCACTACATGGTCTTCTCTATTCTCATATAACTTGAAGATCATAATTCTTCTAGAGAAAGAAAGTAGAGAGAGAGAAGAGGATCCATAAGCTTGGAAGATCGTCGCCCACCCGACGTTCAAGCTAGTGCAAGGAATACGTGGGAAGATCGTAAGGTCATCAATTGAATTCGTTTCTCCGCACAACGAATCAAAAGGTAAAATCATAAACTCCCTTGTGTGTTTTTATGTGAATTAATTGTAATACGTACATGAACACACGATCCGGGTAAACGACGAACTTCGGGGGTGGGGATTCGAGATCCCCGACGAAGGTTCGAAGGACCCTCGGCTGGGAGCCGAGGGGTGGCGATCGAGCCCAAGGGCATCGATCGCCGGCAGCCGCACGAGGGGAGCCCCGGCTGGACGCCAGGGCGAGCGATCGACCTAGGGTCGATCGCTGGGGGCTGCCGCGGCTGGGCGCTCCCTCCCCGGTCGGTGGTGGCGGTGAGTCGCCGGACTCACCGCCGGGGGCTGCTAGGCAGCCCCATGCGATCGGTTTCGATCGCGAGCCCCACGGTGGGGCTCGGATAGGGTTTAGCCGCGGGTTCATCACACGGCGATGCTCTTGTCGAGCCCGGTTCTTCGTGGCGTTCGTGATTGGTTTCCGGCGAGAGGATTTCGGTCGGGTTATTATTTTCCGCAAATTTTAATGGCCCGGGATATAGATTTCCAACAACCGTTTCACCCAAGACCGTCATTTGAAGGGACTCGTTCTTGACATCAATCAATGTATTTGTGGTGGCCATAAAGGGTCGACCAAGAAGAATAGCATGGTCTTTCCCATCTTCTTTGACTTCTCCAACATCGAGAACGACGAAGTCAACCGGGACAATTAAACCCCCCACCTTCACAAGAACGTCTTCGATTATGCCCTTAGGATATCGTACGGACCGGTCGGCCAATTGTAGACACATCCTTGTAGCTTTGAGATCTCCCAAATCCAATCGGTCAAACACGGAGAAAGGCATCAAGTTTATCCCGGCACCAAGATCTAGCATTCCCGACACTTCACGTCCAATACCCAAAGCAATTTTAATATTAAAGCTTCCGGGGTCACTTTGCTTTTCCGGTAGTTTGTGTTGGAGAATTGCACTAGCCACCTCGGAGACAACCACTTTCTCATCATCAACAAACCTCCTCTTTTTAGAAGCCAAGTCTTTGAAGAATTTCACGTCGGCCGGAACCGTACGGATCACATCAAGAAGAGGAAGGTTGATATTCACCTTAGAGAGAAGCTTGTAGATGTCTTGGAATTGTTGCTCTTGTTTGTCATTAGTAAGACGAAAAGGATAAGGAGGGCGATAAGGATTCGCCGTCTTATGTAGAATTTGTTCCTTGGGAGGTGCCTCATTCTCTTTCTCCGTTGGTGTGACCGAAATAGGTGGGTCCACACGTACTTTATCATCCGAACTCACATCTCCGACTTTGTTATCCACGATCTTACCACTCCTCAACATTGTCACCGCTTTGAGATGAGACGGTTGACTCGGGAACGTACCCTTTTGGAGTTGTTGGTGAATCTCACCAAGACTCGTAGCATGTTGGCCCAATTGCGTCTCTAGATGTTTGTACGCGGCCTCAAGAGTAGCAATCTTCTTGTCTTGTTCAATACGATGAATAGTAGAGGTTTGAACATAGGCATGAAACTCTTGCATCAAAGTAGGTCTCGGTTGTTGATTCTGATGGAGTTGTATTCTAAATGTCTAGTTTAGTGCAAATACGGAACTCCTTATTCAAGCATGATTGCATTTAATGCAATAGTCCTTGATGTATACGTTGTAGACAGTATGGCGTGAGGAGACACGCGGAAGATCATATTGTCGGTTACTCGTATACTATCGAACAGTAGCTCACGACTTAGATGGACAGGGACAATCCATCGGTACGTCGTAGTGTGACTGGTAGATAGTCGGTCTTGACTATCATGTTACACTCGTACACTTGGTGTATTGAGCAGGACCACGGGAGGGCGTTCGATTTATACTAATCGCAGTAATCGAACTAGACCTCAGATATTACGGATATACGAATTCCTAATCCCTATATAATTATAGGTGCGTGTGTCCAGTTCTCGGTTCTTTGACTTACTAGTGAGTGAGACTAATTGATTAGTCAATATTCTCGGTAAATTGGGAATCGGAATTGTACACACGGCATGCTATAGATTATAGACAGGAAACCGTGTCCCATTTATTGGGTTGATGATGTCCCCGAGATGAGCTCATAAAGTTTATCATGTAAACCCTGCAGGTGGATTCGTTCCACATGATAATAAGGATGAGTGGTACTAGTCTCGGATAACAAGAAACGAATTAATTTAATTATTAGTAATTAAAGTTAATTCGTGGACATACGATATCTTAAACACGGGGAATGTCGTATATGTAATTCGGCGGAATTATTATTGTTGAAATAATATAAATTAATTATTGGGAATTCAATTATAATTTTATAGTGGAATTAATTATAATTAAAATTGTGGAATTTAATTAAGGTTTAGGACGCCGAGTTAATTAAATTGCAATTTAGCCTAATAATTAATTTCCATAAGGTCCCTGGTGTAGCTCTATAAATACCTCCCCCTCTCTTTCTCTAAACATATGAAACGCCGCTATTTTATTTTTGGGGAGAAAAATAAATTGTTTGCGCAATTATTTTTCTGTAAAAATAAATAGATTAGTGCTATTATTATTTTCTGGAGAAATTAATTGCTAGCAAAATTATATTTCTGAAACAGAAGATCAAAACCTAACTTACGCCGAAAATAAAAGCTTGCGCAATTATTTTTTCCTCTGCTTAATTAATTTAGATTAGCGCAGTAATAACTCTGTAGAAATAATGCGCAATTATTTTTTCCTCTGCTTAATTAATTTAGATTAGCGCAGTAATAACTCTGTAGAAATAATTTTGCTTGCGCAAATATATTTCTGAGACAGAGAATATTGTTCCTAAGGTGGGTTCAAGAGAGAAAGGAGAAGAGGAAGGTTCAGCGGATCGTTGCCCACTCAACGGCTGAACGTCGGGGATAGAGACATACACCGGAAGGCTTCGTGGTCTCAACAATTCGGCTTCTCCGAATCACGCGACAAAGGTATAAGAAATCGAAACCCTTATTCCGCATACGTTTCGTTTTCTATTTCGTTGAAAATACATCGGATCTAAGATCGGGTTCCGGGCGTCGTGGATCATGTTCCTCGACTACTAGGGAGTCAAGGACCTCCGGATCGGTAGTCGGAAGAGGAAAATCGACCCGGAAACGCGCTCGGAACAGCAGGTCGCGCTGCTGTTCGCGGACGAACAGCGCCCGCTGTTTGGGGCTTAATCAGCGGCCGCTGATTGACTAGCAGCGCCCACTGCTTGAGTCAGATCAGCGGCTGATTCGCGCGGTTGTCCTTCGGGGCGATGGCTGGGCTTGAATCGGCACGAGGGCTGTTACGTGAACGGAGCAGTGCTACCTGGAGGTCGACTGGGCGTGTTCGGATGTTCGAGCGATCGAACGGACACGTCCCGGGTAGTCGATTTCCAACAATTGGTATCAGAGCCGGTTTTGTCGATTCGTTGTATTTTTGCGAGACTTGTTTTGCAGGTTCGAACCCGATTATTATGGCCATGTGTTTGAGCTTTAATGTTTGTGGTTTGTTAAACTCTCGGGCTTGTCGAGATCGGTTTTGGTTTTGAAATCGTTGCATGTTTGTAATAGTTAAAACGACGGGTTGAGTCGTTTAGGTTCTATTTATCGTTTTCGTTAAATCCGGATGTATAATATCGATCAACCTGTATAGGATCGATGCCGGAAGTAGTTAGTTTTACTTATGTAATGTTGCTGCTACTTGGTGGATCGAGAGAAGATCAAAGGCCGGACGAACGAGGGTCGAGAAGTCGAACCCGCAGCTGGCTGTGCACGAACAGCGCCCGCTGCCCAGAGCTTCTCCAGCGAGCGCTGGATATAAGGCAGCGCCCGCTGCCCGAGGCTTGGCAGCAACGCTACGGGGGTTCGACTGACACCACGGAACGCTCGTCGAGGCCTGGGGCGATACTCCAGTGGGAGGGGTTCGTCTCTTGGCACTTAGACGAGTCGGTGGTGGATCGAGACCGAGACGAGCAACGAGCCGAAGTTCCGAGAAGACGTGCATCCAAGATATTTAAGGCCATAATAATCGGGGCCACGTTAAATGCTTTATATGTGTTTACGTGCTTTTATTATGCTTAAATTGTTTATGCATGTTTATCCCTTTCGTAAAATACTAAGTGGGAGAGGGATTGGAAACAATCCCGCGGTCTCCATTCTCTGTTTTGATAGTGATGTGTGTCACTTACGAGTTGGCTTTAGTGTCATCCTCCCTATCGGATAAAGTCGACACACGGATATCACTGGATCAAAATTCGAATTTAAAATCCACTTATAAAATTGAACAATTATATTTCTCAAAAGCAATGCCTAATCTGTCATTCAAAGACTAATTTCAACTCGACTCATTCTCACCTCGGGGAGTGGAATGGAGCCAAAGCGCTTGGTTATGTCGATGACACAGATTAGAGACTTTCGAGTCATTAAATGACTAGATCGATTGTCTGATTGGCTCCCTCACCTTGTGAGAGATAGGGCTCAATTGCATGATTGATCGCTGGTTAGAAACTTCGAGTTTCACTTACGAGATATCAAGCTTTGATTAATAAATTGTGAAATTTAATAAATGTCAGAGTCAATTAACAAAGTTGTTTGTTTTAGTAAACGTCCACACTATCGTGGCTTGCTAAATGGAAACGATACTTTGGGTCAATTGAGACTCTATGACATTTAAATAAGTAGGATTCAATTAATAAAGTTGTTTGTTTAGTAAACGTCCACACTAACGTAGCTTGCTAAATGGAAACGGAACTTTGGGATTAATTGAGGCTCGACAGTTATAGAAAGTCGTGGAGGACCGCATGTTAACGTAAACGTCCACATGAACGTGGCTTGCGGTGGACATGTAGTTCCCGAGCGGTGGACTTAGTACTGAGAAATGGTAAACACTTAGGTACGCTTTATAGTATCCTCCCCATCGGAGTCACTGCTATAATGATGTACGACCGAAGAGAAATCCAATCATAAAATCATTTGGACTGGTAAACGTCCACAAGAACGTAGCTTGCTATGTCTGATGGGATTTTGGAGATGATTGGTAGTTTAATGATATCACTTGAGGGAAATGATATCGAATTAAACTCATTGTCTGTTTTATATGGTATTATTCCCATTAAAAGTCAACAAACTCACTGAACCTGATTGTATGGATAAGAGAAGAAACTTGGACATTATCCTAACTGCAGAGGTGTACAAATATGTACTCCAAGTCAATTGACCTGCTGAACCAAATGATGCTTCCACTACTGAGGAAAGGAAGCTCATTGGAAATGGATCAAGGCTATGAGATGACGCGGAGCAACATTATGACTTTCATGTCAAAAGTGCTGCGACATCGGGATCATGCATTGACCATTACCTATGATATGATGCTTAACCTCAAGAAGTTTTGGTTATCAGGACAGGACAGTCGGGCAAAGTGAAATGAGGCAACTCATGGCGGCCATCATGTCGGAAAGAACGCCCGTAAGGGATCACGTTCTTAGAATGATGGACTATCTTAATGAGATAGAGATTCTGGGAGAAATTATCAATGGGGTAACCCAAGTTGATATTGTGCTCCAGTCTCTGCCGAGAAGTTTTGAGCAGCTCCGCCTAAACTAATATATGAATAATAGGTCTTATTCATTGACAGAGCTCCTGATTGAACTTCAAGCGGCTGAGGGAATCTTTAAGGGCTCTCGAAGCACTTGTGGCTAAAAAAAAAAAAAAAAAAATTGACTCTTCCTAGGCCTTCGGGCGGCAAAAGGAAGAAGAAGCAAATACGGAAACCCAGTGGGCCTAATATATCTGGACCACGGAATGGGACAAGCAAGCCCAAGGGGCAAGTGCTTCCGTTGTAAGCAGTTTGAATACTGGGAGTTTTAATTGTCCTCTCAAGCAACTAGAAGTTATAAACTACATGGGCAATACTGTTAAGGTAACAGCCGTTGCAGTGGAAGATGTTAAATGTTTTTAAATGGTAGGATTTAAGTTCTAATAAATTGTCTTTATGTGCCGGCATTTAGAAAGAAATTTCATTTCGGATTTCTAAATTGGCTTAGGATGGATATTCCGTTTCTTCTGATGGTTTCACACTTATCAGAGTAGGAAATGGGGATATTATCCATTCTGGTACATTGACAGACAATTTAATACTAAATCCGTATTCTTCCACGATGCAACACACCGGATAAAATAACACATTGTCGAACCCCAATAAGAGTAAAGATCCTTCTAGGGTGAATCAAATGTACTATGGAATCTTAGTCTAAATCATTTTAACTTAAGTACGATTCAAAAGGATGAAAGCTGATGGACCACTCAGCTAGGTTGAAGGAAAGGACCTTCCAACCTTCGAATCATACTTGGAAGTTTAAATGACCAAGCAACCCTTTACGGTTAAAGGGAAAGATCCAAGAAAGTACTAGAGTTGATTCGCTCTGATATGTGCAGACCTCTTTGAGGAGTAAGGCATACTTATCAGAAAATGGGATTAACTCCCAACAGACTACACCATTTATGCCTCGGCAAAATAATGTGTTGTAAAGAAGGAATAGGACTCTTATAGATATGGGAAAGTAGAAAATAAGTTATTCGGAGTTACCTAATTCGTTTTTGGGATATGGCTTGGAAACAGCGGCGTTTATCCTGAACTTGATTCCTTTGGAAATTTGTACAGATATTCGGCTGTTTATAGGATACCCTAAGAAAACGAATTAAGATATGTAATATAGTCCAAAGGACCAGATGTTCGTTGATTGCATCAACGTTCGCTTCTTAGACATGGACTATATATATATGCAAGATCACAAGCCCAAGAGTAGAGTAATACTAAATGTGCTTGGAGGGACTGATCAAGACTTAGAACCAGCCTAACTGAGTAGTTCACTACTATAATCTTTAGTCACTAAAGATACACCGGAGCGTCGTCGTAGTGGGAGGTGTTGGAAATCGATATCCCGGGGTTAACGGAATGCGGAAACATAACCCCGATCAAAATCCCTTCGCCGGAAACCACCGCGAACCACCTCACGAGCCGGAGCCCAGCCGAGAACACCCGCCGCGGGATGAACCCGCGGCTGCCCTAGCCGAGCCCCCGCGAGGGGCTCGCGATCGCGGTGGGCGATCGCATGGGGATGCATCGTGCATCCCCCGGGGCTGCTCGTAGCAGCCCCCGGCGGTGAGTCCGGCGACTCACCGCCACCGCCGATGGAGGAGGGGGCGCCTGCCGCGGCACCAGCCCGCGGCTGCCCCCAGCGATCGACCGAGCGTCGATCGCACGCCCCGGCACCAGCCGGGGTTTCTCCTTAAGCGCCCGGCGATCGAGCCCTAGCTCGATCGCACCCCTCGGCGTCCAGCCGAGGGTTTGATGCTCTCGATCCCGGCGGGGATCTCCCGACCTTCCGCGGTCCGGTGATCTTCGATCACCACCGCAAGGTCGATCCCCGTCCCCGGTTTCGTTCATCCCCGGATCTTCGTTCATATGCATATACGAATTAATTAAAATCATCGAAGGGGGTTCAACGATTTTACCTTTGTTCTCGTTGTACGGAGAAACGAGATCTATGAAGACCTTGAGACCTTCCCACGTATTCCTTGCACTAGCTCGAACGTCGGGTGGGCGACGATCTTCCGAACTCCATGGATCTCCCTCTCTACTTTCTCTCTCTAGAATTGTATTCTTTTTGTTATGAGAATAGAGAAGACCATGTAGTGCTTTTATAGGCTACGTAGGGGATCTTAAGGAGGTGGAATATTGGGCTTCCAATAATAGTGATTAAATTGAGCCCAAGCCCAAATCTATTAATCCTTACTATTATTAATTAATTTATTTTCCACTATATAAATTAATTGCACTCCCAATATTAAACCATATTATATCAAATAATATTTCTCCGGTAGTATTATTTATTCCGTGTATTTAAGATATAAATATCCATGAATAAAATTAATTTATTGCTAATTAATTTATTCATCTCTTATTTCCGAGACTAGTACCATTCAACCTTAATTATTATGCGGAACAAATCCACCTGCAGGGTTTACATAATAATTCCTTATGAACTCATCTCGGGGATATTATCAACCCTTACGGGATACACTTTCCCGTCAAGTATTCACGGCATGCCATATATAAAATATAGTGACCCAACTTAACCGGTAATTAACCCAATAATTAAATCGGTTAATTCCTTTGGTAAATCAAAGTCACTTATATTAAATATACACACCCGCAATAGTATCGGGGATTAAGAATAAAATACTCAGAGATTTAAATCGATTATCGCCGCAATCCTAATCGATAAATCTCAAACGATCCGCCCAATACACCAAGTGTACAAGTGTGATAAAATAATCAAGATAGATTATTTTCTCTCTCACACAACGACTATACCGATGGATTGGTCCGTGTCCATCTAGGTCGTGAGCAACTGTTCGATTAAATACGAGTAACCGATAGTATGATCTTCTGTGCGCCCATGCAACACCATACTAACTACAACGTATAAAATCCAGGACTATGATTTGCATATATTTAATTATAAATAATTAAATGCAAATAATTGTTTATTTAATTAAATAGATTAGTGGCAATGGATCGTGAGTTTCCGTTACTTAAATCTAGACATTAAGTACACAACTCCAACAATCTCCCACTTGTACTAAGGTCTAGTCATTTCCTCCAAACTCCCGACTCCCATACTCATCACGTGCTTAAGTTGTACTTCCAAGAAGTACTATGTGAATGAGCACTCTAGGTTGCCGCTCTGAAGTTATCTTGGTGACTACAGCGTCGTCTCCCTCGACGATGACTCGTATCAGGTGGTACTTGCACTATGTGTTATCTTACACTTATGGACTAGTGATTTCTTACCATTTGCCATTGCACCGCTATTTGTTGGAGTTGTGTACTTAATGTCTAGATTTAAGTAACGGTAAACTCCCGATCATAGCATTTAATCTATTTAATTAATAAACAATTATTTGCATTTAATTATTTATAATTAAATATATGCAAATCATAGTTCTGGATTTTATACGTTGTAGTTAGTATGGTGCTGCATGGGCGCACAGAAGATCATACTATCGGTTACTCGTATTTAATCGAACAGTTGCTCACGACCTAGATGGACACGAACTAATCCATCGGTATAGTCGTTGTGTGAGAGAGAAAATAATTTATCTTAATTATTTTATCACACTTGTACACTTGGTGTATTGGGCGGATCAGCTTGAGATTTATTGATTAGGATTGCCTTGGATAATCAATTTAAATCTCGGAGTATTTTATTCTCAATCCCAGATACTATTGCGGGTGTGTATATTTAATATTAGAGACTTTGATTTTCCGAAGGAATTAACCGATTTAATTATTGGGTTAATTACCGGTAAAGTTGGGTCGCTATATTTTATATACGACATGCCGTGAATACTTGACGGGAAAGTGTATCCCGGAAGGGTTGATAATATCCCCGAGATGAGTTCATAAGGAATTATTGTGTAAACCTCATGACTGGATTCGTTCCGCACAATAATAAAGGTTGAGCGGTACTAGTCTCGGATATAAGATATGAATATTATTTATTGAGCAATAAATAAATTTATTCATGGATATTTAAATCTTAAATACACGGAATAAATAATACTAATCGGAGAAATATTATTTGATATAATATGGAATAATATTGGGAGTGCAATTTTATTTATATAGTGGAAAATAAATAAAATTTAATATTGATAAGGATTAATGGATTTGGGTTGGACCCAATTTAATCTTCAATATTTAGAAGCCCAATATTTATTCTCCTTATGATCCCCTACGTAGCCTATATAAGCACTACATGGTCTTCACTTTTAAGTAGAGAGAATTAATTGACCTACGCCAATCATAAAGTCTTGAGAGTGAGGAAGATCCATAGGAATCCGATAGATCGTCGCCCACACGACGTTCGGACGAGGTGCAAGGAATACGTAGGAAGATCGCAAGGTCGTCAACCGAATTCGTTTCTCCGTACAACGATTCGAGGTAATAATCGAGAATCCCCCTCTTTGATTATATGTGCGTATTAATTGTGATATATACATGAATGCGCGATCCGGGAAAACGACGAACCTCGGGGACGGGGATTCGAGATCCCCGGCGAGGATCGAACGCGACGGTCGAACCCTAGGGTTCGGACCGCCGCAACGCGCGACGAAGGGCGAGCCCCGGCTGGACGCCGGGGCATGCGATCGACTTCCGTCGATCGCCGAGGTGCCACGGGCTGGTGCCGTGGCGGACCTCAGCCCCCTCGTCGGAGGCGCGTGGCAGGAGGGACCCTCGGCTGGAGCCGAGGGGTGCGATCGATCCTCGGATCGATCGCGGGCAAGCTGCGGGTTCACCCGCAGCGATCCCGTACGTGCTGCGGGTTCGACCGCAGCGGATGCGTACGGGGTTCGGCCCTCGTGAGCAGCGAGTCACGCGACTCGCTGCGGGACTGCTACGAGCAGCCCCAGGGATCGCTAGTAGCGATCCCAGCGATCGTCCGTAGACGATCGCGAACCCCTCGTGGGGGTTCGGCTGGGCACACGGGGCCTTCGGGTCTCGATGGCGTTCGGTCGGGCCCCGGCTCGTGAGGTGGTTCGCGTTCGTGGACCCGACTCGTGGGAGAAAATCGACTGGGGGCGGGCTGCGTGTCTTCGGGCGCGTAGTCTCCAAAGGTCGGACTCCTGCGGATGAGTCGGGGATCCAATCTTCGGTGATCGAGGGTTTTTGATCGGGTTATCGGTTCCGCAATTTTTTTTGATAGCCCGGGACATCGAATCCCAGCAAATGGTATCAGAGCGTTTGGTTTCGTGTTCATGTATATATTCGATTATTGTTCTACCTTGCAGGATTTCCGGCTATCATGGTTGGATTTAATTAATTGTTTTTTAATTAATTATCATGATTATTAAACTCTCGGACATGTCGAGATTCGTTTTGTGTGGTTGAATGTTTGTAATAGTAAAAATTCGGGGGTTGACCGAATTTAGGATTTATTATTACGTTCTTTATTTTTTCCGGAAAATGTATAGGGTCGATTTCATGTATAGAATCGATACCGGAATTGTAATTTAATTTTTGTAAATTATTTACGTTGGTTCGATGATGAGACGATCGCCGGAAGACGAAGAAGTGACGAAGAGAGTAGGGCTTGGGATCGATCCCATGATGGTGATCGACCCATGGCCTAGCCGGCGTGGCTAGGCGGCGGCGGCGCTCCTCCCCGAGTAGCCGGCCGATTGATCATGGTGGGATGGCGTGGGGTCTCCTAATCCCGTGCTATTCCTACCAAGATCCACTTTCCTAATTAGTTCGATTTTTTCCTATTTGAGTGCTTTGCCTTTTGGAAACTCTCATGGATTAGGAAAAGAATTAATTTAAATTAATTTTATTTCTATTGATTTAATTCCTTCATGGAATTATTCATAGATTAGAAATTTAATTAATTTAGTACTAAATTTATTTTTCCTATTTGATTATTCTTACTCATGGAATATTCATGGATTAGGAATAAAAATAAATTTGGAAAGAAATAAGTCCTAATTTATTTTATTTCCTTGTTCTATTATAGATATCTTCTAGAATATTCCAAGTTTTACTTGGATAGATTATTCTAAAGATTTAATAAGCAACTAGAGAGGAAAATAAATAAATAAAAATATTAATGATATTTAATTTTATTTTTGATATATTCGATTGACTTAATTTTCGAATTAAGTAACTTTTGGATTAATTGAAAATAAATAGATTTAAATATTAGAGATTGATATTCTCGTCACATGGAGCATTCAAGAAACGAAGACTGAAGACTAGAAGATGCATATGAAGATAAAGCCATGATAGTCGGGAAAAAAATAATTTCTCTAGCATTATTTTTGACTATGTGCTATGTGCTTTATTGCTTTCATGCATGCTTATGTGTTTAATTATGCATTAGATAGCGTATCCCTTTGTTATAAAAAGCTAAGTGGGAGAGGGGATGGAAACATTCCCATGGTCTCCATTACTGTTCTCTTGGTGACTCTTATGGACTTTTGAAGTTCGTATAGATGTGTCATTGGAGGAGAATTCTTGTAATTCCTCTTACAAGAAACATTGATCAAGTTTATCAAACAATGCCTAATTTGTCTTTCTGAAACTGACTTCAAGTCGACTCATTCTCACCCCGGGGAGTGGAATGGAGCCAAAGCCACTTGGTCATGTGGATGACACAAATTAGAGACTTTCGTGCCATTCTTTGATAGGTGGGTCGTTTGTCTGCTCGGCTCCCTCATTTATGAGAGATAGGGTCGCTCGCATGGTGAATCACTGGTTAGAAACTTCGAGTTTCACTTATGATTCTCCGCGTCTTGATTTACGAAAATCGAATGGATCTGGTAATTGGGAGTCAATTATAAAAGTCTCTTAGTGAAGTAAACGTCCACACCACGTGGCTTGCTACACTGACGGATTTTGGATTAATTGATGTAGACAGTTGTAAGGAATTGTGAAGAGTTGTGAAGTTGTCGTAAACGTCCACACCACGTGGCTTGCGGTAATGTAGCAATTCCAAACGATTCACTTTGGTGCTGAGTAATGGTTTACACTTAGATACGCCTTGTAGTATTCCTCCCCACGAGGTTACGCTATAAGTGATGTATGACCAAAGAAAATCTAATTGCTAAATTATTTGGGTGGGTAAACGTCCACACCACGTGGCTTGCCTTACCTGATGGGATTTTAGATGTGATTAGTAATTTAATGATATTATTTAAGGGAGATAATATCGGATATTAAATTAATTGTTTGTTTAAATGTGCTTATAGGTTTAGAGAATAGCTATGAACCCACTTTCTATGATACTCAAGGAGCATAAGCTCACTGGCACCAACTATATTGATTGGAAGAGAAATTTAGACATTGTCCTAACTTCGGAAGAGTACAAGTTTGTACTCCATGAAGTGTGCCCTGCTGAGCCCACGGCTGCCTCAACTGATGAGGAAAAACTGACATATCGGAAGTGGAAAAAGGCTGATGAAATGGCTAGGTGTTATATTTTGGCTTCCATGTCAAATGTACTCCAAACCCAACATGAGTCGATGGACACTGCCTATGATATGATGTTTAACCTCAAGGAGATGTTTGGGGAGCAAGATCGTGCGGCAAGGCAAGAAGCCATGAGAGTCCTCATGTCGACTACTCAATCTGAAGGAACGCCCGTAGGGGAGCACGTTCTTAAGATGATGAGTTTGTTGAATGAACTTGAGGTCCTAGGAGCTTTTATTGATGTTGAGACGCAAGTCGACATCATACTCCAGTCTCTGGCCCCTAGTTTTGAGCAGTTTCGTATGAGCTATAATATGGGTAAACTATCTTATACTCTTGCGCAACTCCTGACTGAACTAAAGGCGGCAGAGGGGATCTACAAGAAGGGCAAGTCTCAAGCGCTTGTAGCTACCAAGTCCAAAGGCTTTAAGCCTGGTGGAGGTAGGGGCAAGAAAAGGAAGCAAGCCATGAAACCCAGTGGTGCCAAGAGGAATGGACCACGAGTGGGGGCTAGTAAGCCAAAGGGCAAGTGCTTCCGATGCAACAAGTCTGGACACTGGAATTCTGAATGTCCTCTCAAAGGTACGGATTTTTCTTTAGTCGAAAAAACATAGTCAGCGGTATTATCTACCAGAATTCTGGTGTGTAGATATGGAACCACTGACGGTATGTGCATTAAATGCAGGGGTTCCAGAAAACCCGGCGACTTAGAGAAGAAGAGTTCGAGTCTACATGGGCAAAGCAGTTGGGGTAGCAGCGGTTGCAGTGGAAGACATTTATCTATTTTAAGTTTTCATTTCAGTTATTGCTTATGTACCCCTTTATTTTGAAAAAGAACTTCGTTCTGTTTTTCTTCATTATTAATGGATATTTTATTTCTTTAATCATTTGATGGTTTGGATAAGAAATAATGGGGATATCTATTATGGTACATTAGATAGCAATATGTGAATGATGAATCCTTAGTCTACCACGATGCAACAAACCGTTATGTATAACTTGTTTACTTATTAGATGTATTTCTCTTGTCAATCATTATACTTGTGAATTCTTGAACTTGGTAGTATCTATTCAAAAGGGATTCAAAAGGTCGAAATTGATTTGATCAATTATAGTTGGAGGAATGGACCTCCCGACCTAAGAATCGATCTTGGAAGATGATACAACTGAGTTAACCTTTCTGATGAAGGATGGAATTCAGACAAGTATAGGAAATGATTTATGATTAATGCGGTATGTGTAATTAGAGAAGGTGCGAGTCGTTCTTTCAAGAATACTCGAAGATGGATTGGACTACTTGTTGTGCCATAAAGGCGGATTGTTTTCAACACAAAGCCATTATGGGGATCCTTCAAAGTATATCCATTTATAGCCTGCGACCTGATCGCGGAGGCTATCACCTATCTAAATAACACATAGCATAAATCAAAGATTGAGATTAAGTCTCAAACGCATGCACTGATGTGTAGACATGGTGTGTCAGGAATGAGAAATGGGATTCTAATGGTAAAAGGACAAGTTTGTTCGGAACTACCTATGTTCTATGGATATTTCTGGACACAACGGCACATTCTATGTGGTTGTAGAATATCCTAGAAGAACAAGTAATTGTATGTTCAATAGTACTACGAACCAGAAGGGTGTTCTCGCCCGGTTCTTAGAGAAAGACTATTAGATGAACAACAAATGCCCTAACTGACAAAGTACTTTAAAATGAGGAAAAGACAGACTGAGAACCAGCCTGACCGAGTAGCGATACACCACTAACTGCACCTAATGTTATTACTGTTATACACCGGAACGCCATTGCAGTGGGAGGTTGTTAAGCAACCAGAGATGTTCATAAGACTGGAGGAGTTTTGAACTCTGGATCCAGTATACATGAAATCGATCCCTAGGTCTGCATAGGAATATGCGGAGAAGGTGTGTTAGAGACGTAATGGAAACAAAGGTGGTGTTTCTCGGAATTTTGTGTAGATAACACTTTGTCATTGGCAACAATGTGAAAATGTTGTCAGACATAAAATAGAGGTTGTCTAAATGAATCAAGGTATAAGATTGAGATGAAGTTGGATCATGTTCTTAGAAATCTTTCGATCTCTGGATAAGGACATTTGTACTTCTCTTAAGATATCTTATACGATTATGGTTTGTTTTAAACATGCACAATTCTGAGAAAGGTTATTGCCTTTCGGGAACAGAATATATCTATCTAAAGGTGTGTGTGTCGAACACATGAAGGAGATAGATATGGACAAAGCAGTTACCTACACTTCTTGTGTAGAGAGCTTTGTAGATGCAATGTTGTAAAACAAGAACCTGATATCAACTATGCGGTTTGCGTAGTGGGAGGATATCAAAGTAATCTAGACAAGAGATGTTCGGATGTTTTAATAGTACTTGCGAAAGTACTGGACATTAAGCAAGACGAAATCTTCTTTGATTACATGTTCTCAGATCTCAAATCAGAAAAGGACCAGTGTAAGTCGATATCAGGCTATGTGTTCACTTTTAGAAGAGGTGGAACCTAAGGATGAAAGAGTGACAAGCATGATGCTTCTCGGACTCTATCATAAACCGAATAGCAGCCTCAGAGGCAGCGGAAGTTTTGGTTAGGTTCCGGAATGACCTCTGAACTTGGATATGATTCTTGGTTCACCAAAGGCTATGTACATAGCGGTGCGTGGAGAACTGGAAGAAGTCATAAGTTCGAAAAGTGATGATAACACATAGAGCAAGTACCACCTGATACGAATCATCGTCGAGGGAGACGACGTAGTAGTCACCAAGATAACTTCAGAGCGGCAACCTAGAGTGCTCACTCACATAGTACTCGGAAGTACACCTTAAGCACGTGATGAGTATGGGAACCGGGAGTTTGGAGGAAATGACTAGACCTTAGTACAAGTGGGAGATTGTTGGAGTTGTGTACTTAATGTCTAGATTTAAGTAACGGTAAACTCCCGATCATAGCATTTAATCTATTTAATTAATGAACAATTATTTGCATTTAATTATTTATAATTAAATATATGCAAATCATAGTTCTGGATTTTATACGTTGTAGTTAGTATGGTGCTGCATGGGCGCACAGAAGATCATACTATCGGTTACTCGTATTTAATCGAACAGTTGCTCACGACCTAGATGGACACGAACTAATCCATCGGTATAGTCGTTGTGTGAGAGAGAAAATAATTTATCTTAATTATTTTATCACACTTGTACACTTGGTGTATTGGGCGGATCAGCTTGAGATTTATTGATTAGG
Source organism: Euphrasia confusa (assembly GCA_954870475.1). Lineage (NCBI taxonomy): Eukaryota > Viridiplantae > Streptophyta > Magnoliopsida > Lamiales > Orobanchaceae > Euphrasia > Euphrasia confusa. The sequence goes on from OX940958.1 coordinate 25,037,605, forward strand.
ATTGCCTTGGATAATCAATTTAAATCTCGGAGTATTTTATTCTCAATCCCAGATACTATTGCGGGTGTGTATATTTAATATTAGAGACTTTGATTTTCCAAAGGAATTAACCGATTTAAATATTGGGTTAATTACCGGTAAAGTTGGGTCGCTATATTTTATATACGACATGCCGTGAATACTTGACGGGAAAGTGTATCCCGGAAGGGTTGATAATATCCCCGAGATGAGTTCATAAGGAATTATTGTGTAAACCTCATGAGTGGATTCGTTCCGCACAATAATAAAGGTTGAGCGGTACTAGTCTCGGATATAAGATATGAATATTATTTATTGAGCAATAAATAAATTTATTCATGGATATTTAAATCTTAAATACACGGAATAAATAATACTAATCGGAGAAATATTATTTGATATAATATGGAATAATATTGGGAGTGCAATTTTATTTATATAGTGGAAAATAAATAAAATTTAATATTGATAAGGATTAATGGATTTGGGTTGGACCCAATTTAATCTTCAATATTTAGAAGCCCAATATTTATTCTCCTTATGATCCCCTACGTAGCCTATATAAGCACTACATGGTCTTCACTTTTAAGTAGAGAGAATTAATTGACCTACGCCAATCATAAAGTCTTGAGAGTGAGGAAGATCCATAGGAATCCGATAGATCGTCGCCCACACGACGTTCGGACGAGGTGCAAGGAATACGTAGGAAGATCGCAAGGTCGTCAACCGAATTCGTTTCTCCGTACAACGATTCGAGGTAATAATCGAGAATCCCCCTCTTTGATTATATGTGCGTATTAATTGTGATATATACATGAATGCGCGATCCGGGAAAACGACGAACCTCGGGGACGGGGATTCGAGATCCCCGGCGAGGATCGAACGCGACGGTCGAACCCTAGGGTTCGGACCGCCGCAACGCGCGACGAAGGGCGAGCCCCGGCTGGACGCCGGGGCATGCGATCGACTTCCGTCGATCGCCGAGGTGCCACGGGCTGGTGCCGTGGCGGACCTCAGCCCCCTCGTCGGAGGCGCGTGGCGCGAGGGACCCTCGGCTGGAGCCGAGGGGTGCGATCGATCCTCGGATCGATCGCGGGCAAGCTGCGGGTTCACCCACAGCGATCCCATACGTGCTGCGGGTTCGACCGCAGCGGATGCGTACGGGGTTCGGCCCTCGTGAGCAGCGAGTCACGCGACTCGCTGCGGGGCTGCTACGAGCAGCCCCAGGGATCGCTAGTAGCGATCCCAGCGATCGTCCGTAGACGATCGCGAACCCCTCGTGGGGGTTCGGCTGGGCACACGGGGCCTTCGGGTCTCGATGGCGTTCGGTCGGGCCCCGACTCGTGAGGTGGTTCGCGTTCGTGGACCCGACTCGTGGGAGAAAATCGACTGGGGGCGGGCTGCGTGTCTTCGGGCGCGTAGTCTCCAAAGGTCGGACTCCTGCGGATGAGTCGGGGATCCAATCTTCGGTGATCGAGGGTTTTTGATCGGGTTATCGGTTCCGCAATTTTTTTTGATAGCCCGGGACATCGAATCCCAGCACTATTTACATAGCCTTTGGCAAATTAAGAATCACATCTAAGTCCCAGATATTATCCCGGAGTTATACCAAAACTTCCGCTGCCTCTGAGGCCGCTTATTTGGTTACCCATGGCAGAGTCCGAAAAGCATCGTGCTTATCACTCTTCCATGTTAAAACTCCTTCTCCTTTAATAGTGAAACACATAGCCTGATATCGACTTACACCGGTCCTTATTCGATTAGAAATCTAAGAGAATGTAATCCAAAGGAAATGCTTGCTTGCTCCGTAATCCAGAACATAGTTTTCAGTACTTCGAAAGTACTTAAAATGTTCATTACAGCAGTCAAGTATTCCTTTCCAGGATTACCTTGATATCCTCCCACTATGCTAACCGCATAGCCTATATCAGGTTCTCGTTTTCAACATTGCATTTATTAAGCTTTCCACACTCAAAGTGTAGGAAACTGCTTTCATTGCTTCTATCTCCTTTTGTGTTTCAAAACACATATCCTTAGATAGATGCATTCCGTCTCTGAAAGGTAACGAACCTTTCTCGGAATCTTGCATGTTAAAACGAACCATAATCATTTATGTAAGATGTCCAGGAGAAGTACAATGTTCTTTCTAGAGATCCAAGATCTCAAGAACATGTCCAACTTCTTCCTTTATCTTTCATAATGATTCATCTAGACAACCATCATTTTATGTCTGATAACATCTTTACATTGTTGCCAATGATAAGAGTGTCATCTACATAAAACCTCCGAGAGACACCACCTTGTTTTCCATCACGTTTCCAATACACACAATTCGTCTATGCTTTTGATGAATCCATAAAATGGACTATCTCATCAATTTGCAAGTACCATGAACTCAATGCTTTGTTTCAATCCATAAATGGATCAACTAAGCTTGTACTCTAAATGATCTCGCCTCTTAGCAATAATCCTTATTGCTCTCCAAGAAGGCACATTTAGATCTAGTACGGCCTTCATGTAGATCTAGGGATCGATTTCATGTATACTAGGTCCAGAGTTCGAAGACTCTCCTAGTCTTATGAATATCTCCGGTTGTCCCACAACCTCCCACTACAATGGCATTCCGGTGTATAAACAGTGATAACAGTAGGTGCAGTTAGTGGTGTACCGCTACTCGGTTCGGCTGGTTCTAAGTCTTAATCTTTCTCTCTCATTTCAAAGTATTACGTCACCTTGGGCTTGTGGTTCATTATATAGTCTTTCTCTAAGAACCGGGCGTTAGAACTTATAACGTCCTTCTGGTTCACAGTACTATTGAACACACATCTTTTATTCTTCTAGGATATTCTACAACCGCATTTGAATGCGCCGTTGTTTCCAGACATATCCATAGAACACAGGTAGTTCCGTATAACTCATCTTTTACTATCTCTATAAGAGTTCCATTTCTTATTTACGACACACCATTTCTTACACAAAAGTGTATGGTGTAGTCATTTGGGATTAAATCCCAATCTCTGATCAGTATGCCATGCATTCCTCAGACAAGTACTTGCCTCCGCGATCAAATCGCAGGCTACAAATGGATATACCATGATGGTTCTCCACAATTGCTTAGTGTCCATTGACTTGTCAAAACACTTGCTTTTGTGGCACATCAGGTATACTAATCCATTTTTCGAGTAATCATAAAATGAAGTACTCGTACCTTTTTGTCTGAGCAGGTATAGGTCTGCATACATCAGAGTCAATTAATTCTTATACTTGTCCGGATCTTACATCTTATATCCATAAAGGATTGCTTAGTCATATTATCTTCCAAATTAGATTCTTAGGTCGGAAGGTCCACTCCTTCAACTTAATTGATTAAATATCAATTTTCGACCTTTGAACTTCTTATTTGAATAAACATGACTTAGCATAAGAATCCACAAGTATAATTGATTTAATAAAGAAATCTCTTATTAGTAAAACGAGTTTTATACTACGGTTCGTTGCATCGTGGTGGACTCAGGATTCATCATTTATATATTGCTAGCTAATGTACCAGAACAGATACTATCTTTATTTCTTCTTATAACCATCAAATGATTAAAAGAAATAAAATATCCATTCATTAGAAATCCAGAACAAAGTTCTTTCTAATATGAAAGGTACATAAAAGCAATAACTCAAAATGAAATCCTATAAAATGTCCTCCATTTCAACAGCTGCCTCCTCTACAGCATTGCCCACATAGACTACGATCTTTTCTTTTCTAAGTCGTCAGGTTTCCTGGAACCTTTGCATTTAGAATGCACATACCGTCAATGGTTCCATATCTACACACCAGGTTCCGGTAGATAATACCACTAACTATGTTTTACGACTAAAGAAAATTTCGTACTTTCTTTGAGAGGATAATTAGACTTCCAGTACCCAGACTGTTTGTATCGAGAACTCTTGCCTCATGGCTTTCTCGTCCCATCTCGTGGTCCAAGACACTTAGGACCACTGGGTTTCTTTCCTTGCTTTTCCTTTCCCCCGATTTTGCCCTTAGGTTCAAAAACCTTTGGCATTGGCTACAAGAGCTTGCGATTTCTGACTCAACTCGTCTAAAAGGTCAATCATTTCAAAAACGTTTTTAAGCGTTTCCTCGAAGCGACTGGCCTTTATGAGTATCCTCATCGCTTCTTGTCTAGCCGCTACATCATGTCTAAACATCTCCTTGAGTTTGAACATGATATCAAAATCAGTCCTCTCCTCATCAGTTAAGACATTTATAGGCTCGGGAGGACAAAGCTTACTGAGTACGAACTTGTACTCTTTAACAGTCCGGGCAATGTCTAGATCTCTATTCCAATCAATACATTTAGGGACCAGTGAGTTTAAAATCCTTAAGTATCACATAAAGTGGGTTCAAAGCCATCCATAATCTATGAGCACATATAACAACAAACAATTGATTTAATCTCCGATATTATCTCCCTCTAATAATATCATTAAACCACTAATCACATCTAAAATCCCATCAGGTAAGGCAAGCCACGTGGTGTGGACGTTTACCCACCCAAATGATTTAGCAATTAGTTTTGCTTCGGTCATACATCACTTATAGCGGAACTTCGTGGGGAAGAATACTATAATGCGTATCTAAGTGTAAACCATTACTCAGTACCAAAGTAAATCGTTTGGAACCGCTACATCACCGCAAGCCACGTGGTGTGGACCTTTACGTTGACTTCACAATTCTTCACAATTTCTTACAACTGTCTACATCAATTAATCCAAAATCCGTCAGCATAGCAAGCCACGTGGTGTGGACGTTTACTACACCAAGAGACTTTTATAATTGACTCCCAATTACAAGATCCATTCGATTTTCGTAAATCAGGACGCGGAGAATCATAAGTGAAACTCGAAGTTTCTAACCAGTGATTCACCATGCGAACAACCCTATCTCTCATTAGATGAGGGAGCCGAGCAGACAATCGATCCATCTATAAAAGAATGGTACGAAGGTCTCTAATTTGTGTCCTCTACATGACCAAGTGGCTTTGGCTCCATTCCACTCCCCGGGGTGAGAATGAGTCGACTTGAAATCAGCTTTGGAAGGACAAATTAGGCATTGTTTGATAAACTTAATCAAAGTTTATAAAAGTTACCAAGAGAGCAGCAATGGAGACCATGGGTATGTTTCCATACCCTCTCCCACTTAGCTTTTTACAATAAAGGGATACGCTATCTAATGCATAATTAAATACACATAAGCATGCATACACATAAGCATGGCTTTATCGCATCTCCGTACGCATCTTCTAGTCTTCAGTCTTCGTTCTTGAATGCTCCATGTGACGAGAATATTAATCCCAATATTTAAATCTATTTATTTTTAATAAATCCAAAAGTTACTTAATTCGAAAATTAAGTCAATCGAATAAATCAAAAATAAAATTAAATATTATTAATATTTTTATTTATTTATTTTCCTATCTAATTCTATTAAATCTCTAGAATAATCTATCCAAGACCCACTTGGAATATTCTAGAAGACTTCTATAATAGAATAAGGAAATAAAATAAATTAGGACTCTTAATCCTTCCAAATTAATTCCTTTCCTAATCTATTAAAAATTCCATAAAGGAATAATTAAATAGGAAAAATTAATTAAGGACTTTCAAAACTTTCCAATATTAATTAATTTCCATTGCTATGAAAATTCCCATAAAATAGGAACAATCAATTAGGAAATAAATCAATCCTAAATTAACTTTTTATTCCTTTCCAATTCTATTAAATCTCTAGGATCCTATTCCAAGTAGAACTCGGAATACTCTAGAAGACTCCCATAATAGAATAAGGAAATAAAATTAATTCCAATTAATTCTTTTCCTAATCCATGAATATTCCAAAAAGAATAATCAATTAGGAAGACCAAATTAATTCTAAATTTATTTCTTCCTTATCCATGAAAATTCCCATACTAGGAATAATCAATAAGGAAATAAATTTATTCTAAATTTATTCTTTTCCTATTCCATGAGAGATCCCAAAAATGAGAATACTCAAAATAGGAAAACCGAATAATTTAGGAAAGTTGAATCTTGGCGGGAGAGTACGAGATCACGAGGACCCCGCGCCCCCCATCACCATCGATCCCCGGCCGAGGAGGAGCGCCGCCGCCACCCCGGCCCACGCGCCACCACCACCGGTGGCCGGCGTGGCCGAGGAGTCCCGCGGGCAGCCCCCGCCTCTAGGGCTCGATCGATCCTTCATGGATCGATCATGATGATCGATCCCTCGTCCCATCGTCTCCTCCGTCACACGTCTTCTCCGGCGGTCGTTTCGGCATCGAACCAACGTAAATAAATTACAAGAATTTAAATTACAATTATCCGGTATCGATTCTATACATGAAATCGACCCTATACAATTTCCGGAAAAAGTAGAACGTAATAATAAACCTAAATTCGGTCAACCCCCAAATTTTTACTATTACAAGCATTCACCACACATAAAACGAATCTCGACATGTCCGAGAGTTTAATACAATTATGACAATAATTAGCGAAGAATTATATCTAGCCATAATAGCCGGAAACCCTGCAAGGTAGAACAATTTATCGCATATACACATGAACTAGAACCACGCTCTGATACCAATTGTTGGAAATCGATATCCCGGGGTTAACGGAATGCGGAAACATAACCCCGATCAAAATCCCTTCGCCGGAAACCACCGCGAACCACCTCACGAGCCGTAGCCCAGCCGAGAACACCCGCCGCGGGATGAACCCGCGGCTGCCCTAGCCGAGCCCCCGCGAGGGGCTCGCGATCGCGGTGGGAGATCGCATGGGGATGCATCGTGCATCCCCCGGGGCTTCTCGTAGCAGCCCCCGGCGGTGAGTCCGGCGACTCACCGCCACCGCCGATGGAGGAGGGGGCGCCTGCCGCGGCACCAGCCCGCGGTTGCCCCCAGCGATCGACCGAGCGTCGATCGCACGCCCCGGCACCAGCCGGGGCTTCTCCTTAAGCGCCCGGCGATCGAGCCCTAGCTCGATCGCACCCCTCGGCGTCCAGCCGAGGGTTTGATGCTCTCGATCCCGGCGGGGATCTCCCGACCTTCCGCGGTCCGGTGATCTTCGATCACCACCGCAAGGTCGATCCCCGTCCCCGGTTTCGTTCATCCCCGGATCTTCGTTCATATGCATATACGAATTAATTAAAATCATCGAAGGGGGTTCAACGATTTTACCTTTGTTCTCGTTGTACGGAGAAACGAGATCTATGAAGACCTTGAGACCTTCCCACGTATTCCTTGCACTAGCTCGAACGTCGGGTGGGCGACGATCTTCCGAACTCCATGGATCTCCCTCTCTACTTTCTCTCTCTAGAATTGTATTCTTTTTGTTATGAGAATAGAGAAGACCATGTAGTGCTTTTATAGGCTACGTAGGGGATCTTAAGGAGGTGGAATATTGGGCTTCCAATAATAGTGATTAAATTGAGCCCAAGCCCAAATCTATTAATCCTTACTATTATTAATTAATTTATTTTCCACTATATAAATTAATTGCACTCCCAATATTAAACCATATTATATCAAATAATATTTCTCCGGTAGTATTATTTATTCCGTGTATTTAAGATATAAATATCCATGAATAAAATTAATTTATTGCTAATTAATTTATTCATCTCTTATTTCCGAGACTAGTACCATTCAACCTTAATTATTATGCGGAACAAATCCACCTGCAGGGTTTACATAATAATTCCTTATGAACTCATCTCGGGGATATTATCAACCCTTACGGGATACACTTTCCCGTCAAGTATTCACGGCATGCCATATATAAAATATAGTGACCCAACTTAACCAGTAATTAACCCAATAATTAAATCGGTTAATTCCTTTGGTAAATCAAAGTCACTTATATTAAATATACACACCCGCAATAGTATCGGGGATTAAGAATAAAATACTCAGAGATTTAAATCGATTATCGCCGGCAATCCTAATCGATAAATCTCAAACGATCCGCCCAATACACCAAGTGTACAAGTGTGATAAAATAATCAAGATAGATTATTTTCTCTCTCACACAACGACTATACCGATGGATTGGTCCGTGTCCATCTAGGTCGTGAGCAACTGTTCGATTAAATACGAGTAACCGATAGTATGATCTTCTGTGCGCCCATGCAACACCATACTAACTACAACGTATAAAATCCAGGACTATGATTTGCATATATTTAATTATAAATAATTAAATGCAAATAATTGTTTATTTAATTAAATAGATTAGTGGCAATGGATCGTGAGTTTCCGTTACTTAAATCTAGACATTAAGTACACAACTCCAACAGGAGGGTTGTTAGACAACCCGACAGGTTCATGTTTATAGGAGAGTCTTCGGACTTGTTACCTAGAGAACATGAAGTCGACCCCTGGATCTATGACGAGACGCTGAAAGATCAAGATGCTCAGTCTTGGTAAAAGACAATGAAATATGAGATTGAATCTTTGGATTCAAATCTTGTATGGGATCTTGTAGCACCGCCCAAAGGTGTAAAAGCCATTGGTTGCAAGTGGGTGTACAAGATGAAAAGAGGGTCTGACGGGAAGGTGTGAACCTTAAGGCTAGGCTTGTTGCGAAAGGGTGCACTCAGAAAGAAAGGGATCGATTATGAGTAAACTTTTTCGCCGGTAGCTATGCTAAAGTCGATCCGGATTCTTTTGTCTTCACATGGAAGATGGAAGTCAAGACGGATTTCTAAATCGAAGTCTTGACGGGACCATCTGTGTGGGACAGCCATAGGGATTCATCGAAAATAGCCAAGAGCATTCGGTAAGCAAGCTTAATCAATCTTAGGATTGAAGGAAGCTTCAAGATCTTGGACACATGCGGACCTATGAGAAAATCCATTTCATGGATTCATTCAAGGCATGTTTAGGTCCTGAGTGTAATAAAGAAGTGAAAGAAAAGATGTGGTGTTTTCTCATTCTTTATGTAGACGACATCCTTCTAAATTGGCAACAATATGAAAGATGTTATCGGACATAAAGGGATGGTTGTCCGAGTAATTCAATATAATAGACTTAGGAGAAGTCGGGAATGTTCTTGGCATCATAGTTATAAAGGATCGCCAGAAAAGAACATAGAACTTATCTTGAGTCTCATACATAAATACAATTCTTACTCGTTGCAGCATACAGAATTCCAAGAAAGGTCTTCACCTTTTAGATATGGAATTCATCTATCTAAAGTTTTGTGTCCGACACAATAAAGGAGATAGATGAAGAGTAAGCAGTTCCTTTCACCTTAATGGTGGGAAGCTTAATGTATGTAATGCTATGCACGAGACTGATATTTACTATGCCGTGGGCATGGTGGTGAGACATCATAGTAATCCTGGAAAGGATCACTCGACTGATGTAAAGAACATGTTTAGGCTCCTGCAGAGGACCAGGAATTATGTTCTGAGTTACAAAGCAGTCAAGTTGTTTCCTTTGGATTACATAGAATTGGATTTCCAAATCAAACAGGGACAGTCGAAAGTCGAAGTCAGGCTATGTGTTCTCACTGTTAAGTGGAGCAGTCACATGGAAGAATGTAAAGCAGCGATGCATTACGGACTCTACCATGGAAACTGAAAGGATAACGGCCTCTGAGGCAGTTAAAAGGTCAGTGTGGCTCCAGAACTTCCTAAGGGACTTAGATGTGGTTTCTAGTTCACCCAAAGCTATTTTGAATAGCGGTATTGGGAAACTTGAAATGCCACGAGTCCACAGTGGGAGATAACACGTAGAGCGCAAGTACCACCTGATTCGAGAGATTGTGTAGTAAGACGATGCAGTTGTCACCTAGATAGCATCGAGAGGATTGCCTGGTAAAACCCGTTCACAGAGGCACTTCCAGCGAAAGCGTGGGTAGGCGTGATAAGGTTATGGGAATCTGATGTTTGGGAGAGGGCGATTAGACTTTTAGTATAAGTGGGAGATTGATGGAGTTGTATTCTAAATGTCTAGTTTAGTGCAAATACGGAACTCCTTATCTATACCTTAATTCGAGATATGATTCAAGCATGATTGCATTTAATGCAATAGTCCTTGATGTATACGTTGTAGACATTATGGCGTGAGGAGACACGCGGAAGATCATATTGTCGGTTACTCGTATACTATCGAACAGTAGCTCACGACTTAGATGGACAGGGACAATCCATCGGTACATCGTAGTGTGACTGGTAGATAGTCGGTCTTGACTATCATGTTACACTCGTACACTTGGTGTATTGAGCAGGACCACGGGAGGGCGTTCGATTTATACTAATCGCAGTAATCGAACTAGACCTCAGATATTACGGATATACGAATTCCTAATCCCTATATAATTATAGGTGCGTGTGTCCAGTTCTCGGTTCTTTGACTTACTAGTGAGTGAAACTAATTGATTAGTCAATATTCTCGGTAAATTGGGAATCGGAATTGTACACACGGCATGCTATAGATTATAGACAGGAAACCGTGTCCCATTTATTGGGTTGATGATGTCCCCGAGATGAGCTCATAAAGTTTATCATGTAAACCCTGCAGGTGGATTCGTTCCACATGATAATAAGGATGAGTGGTACTAGTCTCGGATAACAAGAAACGAATTAATTTAATTATTAGTAATTAAAGTTAATTCGTGGACATACGATATCTTAAACACGGGGAAAGTCGTATATGTAATTCGGCGGAATTATTATTGTTGAAATAATATAAATTAATTATTGGGAATTCAATTATAATTTTATAGTGGAATTAATTATAATTAAAATTGTGGAATTTAATTAAGGTTTGCCTTTTAGGACGCCGAGTTAATTAAATTGCAATTTAGCCTAATAATTAATTTCCATAAGGTCCCTGGTGTAGCTCTATAAATACCTCACCCTCTCTTTCTCTAAACCTATGAAACGCCGCTATTTTATTTTTGGGGAGAAAAATAAATTGTTTGCACAATTATTTTTCTGTAAAAATAAATATATTAGCGCTGTTATTATTTTCTGGAGAAATTAATTGCTAGCGCAATTACAAAAGATCAAAACCTTAATTCTGCAGAGAAAATAAAAGCTTGCGCAATTATTTTTTCCTCTGCTTAATTAATTTAGATTAGCGCAGTAATAACTCTGTAGAAATAATTTTGCTTGCGCAAATATATTTCTGAGACAGAGAATATTGTTCCTACGGTGGGTTCAAGAGAGAAAGGGGAAGAGGAAGGTTCAGCGGATCGTTGCCCACTCAACGGCTGAACGTCGGGGATAGAGACATACACCGGAAGGGTTCGTGGTCTCAACAATTCGGCTTCTCCGAATCACGCGAAAAGGTATAAGAAATCGAAACCCTTATTCCGCATACGTTTCGTTTCTATTTCGTTGAAAATACATCGGATCTAAGATCGGGTTCCGGGCGTCGTGGATCATGTTCCTCGACTACTGGGGAGTCAAGGACCTCCGGATCGGTAGTCGGAAGAGGAAAATCGACCCGGAAACGCGCTCGGAACAGCAGGTCGCGCTGCTGTTCGCGGACGAACAGCGCCCGCTGAAGGCCAAACAGCGCCCGCTGTTTGGGGCTTAATCAGTGGCCGCTGATTGACTAGCAGCGCCCGCTGCTTGAGTCAGATCAGCGGCTGATTCGCGCAGTTGTCCTTCGAGGCGATGGCTGGGCGTGAATCGGCACGAGGGCTGTTACGTGAACGGAGCAGTGCTACCTGGAGGTCGACTGGGCGTGTTCGGATGTTCGAGCGATCGAACGGACACGTCCCGGGTAGTCTATTTCCAACAGATTCGGGCCTTGATACGGAGGTCGTTGTCCCGAGTTTTGTCCGGGTGGTTGTTGATAATTATTTCCGGACCAAGAGAAATTCGGATGATTCTTCCAACCATTGTTGTAAGTTGGGGCAAACAGATCATTCTTAGAGTGTACTCCTTGAATAGCATTAACCTCAAAGTCTTGAGGTGGCGCAGTTTGTGGACAATTATCACCCCCATGGTCCGGTGACTCACATACACAACATGGCTCCCTTCTCACTTCCGGTTGTGCATCCCTTTTCATCAATGTGTGCATGCACTTAGTGAGCTCGTTCATTTGATTAGCCATTCCCACATTGACCTCATTGGCATTTACCTTGTGCATCCCTCCCGTATGCACAATAGCTTGAAGAGAATTTTCCACCAACGTCTCACACATCAAATTGATCTCCTCACGATCCAAATTACTATAATTACCTCCGGAGGCATGGTCGACCGTCATCCTAGACTCCCGGTCTAATCCATTGTAAAAGAATTGCCTCAAGAGCTCCGGAGGAAAGTTATGATGTGGGCATGCTCTCTCCAATGCTTTATACCGTTCCCAAGCTTCATGAAACGGTTCATCATCCCCTTGTCGATAGGCAACAATTTGTTCACGCAAGGCTTGAGTCTTGTATTGAGGGAAATACCTTCCCGTGAACTTATCAATTACCTCTTCCCATGTCCGTAAAGAATTCAGTGGCAATGTAAGGAACCAAGAACGGGCCTTCTCCTTAAGACAATGCGGGAAGCACTTCATCCACAATTGTTCTTCCGGAATTCCATTTAGAGGAAAGTCCTTAAGGGTCGAATAGAATTCCCGGATAAAGTCTAACACGTCTTCCTTAGAAAACCCATGGTACGCCGGCAATTGATTGAGAAGATGAGTCTTGAGCTCATAATTCCGGGCTCCCGGGCCAAGGACAATGCAAGAAGAGTCGGCATGAACCCTTGGTTTAGAAAAGTCACCTATTCTCGGGCGTTGAGGCTCAAAGTTACCGGCCGGAGGACGTTGGTAAGCATACCGATTTCGTTGACGCTCGTGTTCATGGTTACGCTCATGATTACGCTCGTAATCTCTATAATGTTCACGGTCACGATTATAGCGAGGTGGAGGTTGGTAATATCCCCTTACATGATAGTACTCGTCATCCGTCTCTTGGTGATGCCTCCGGTGAGACTCACGATCTTCATCGGAATAACGGTTGTTCCTCCGGTTTGACCCCCTATCGTCCTCGGAATGACGGTTGTGTTGATTAGGTTCACGTTCGGTCATTCATTCGAGGTGAACGGTCGTCTCTTCCGGAATTAGAATGATGGGACCCTCCGTCATGAGCATTGTTGTCGTGGTTCTCCATAGTGATAGCAAGAAAAGGTGTAGTAGGAACGGAGAGTGGTAGGAATGTGAGTAGTGGTGGATGCTCGAATGTAGAGGCTAGATTTCGTAGAGCCTTGGATTGGTTGACGTTGTCTATGTATGTCAAGAGTAAAGGTTGAAGACTCCTTCGACCTTGCATACACAACAACAAACAAAAAGATCAAAAGGAAACAAGAACTTAACTAACACAAACTTCAATTCACAACGCCTAAATTGCTCCCCGGCAACGGCGCCATTTTGATTACTCAAAAACTATTTATAAAACCGAAAGATTTACTACGTAAATCCCCCGAGTCGATCTCTCGAGGAGCAATGCTATCGGCTTGTGAATATCAATTTGTATATGCTAAGTAAAAGTTCCAAGAGGGGGAAGAAAATCATTAAACTAAGGGGGTTGCAATGAGTGATTGATTAACAACTACGAACGAGTAATTAAAAGCGAGTAATTAAAGATCTTTTTGTAACAAATGAGTTGGTAAAGCAAGGGTGTTCCGATTACTCTTCCTAACGAACTAGAGTTGAATTAGATTTATAAACTCCCCATTAACTAATAATCGGACTAAAGAGATCACGGTGTTGTCACGTGCTCCCTCACCAATGATCTTCTAATTACACATCGACCGTATGGTCCACTAGCGATATACTACGAAGTTGTTCGACACGAGACCACAAATCGAGATGTGTAATCGTCCAATTAATAGAAATCGAGCTACTTTAGAAGATCAACTCTAAGTCATTGAGGAATTTCATCAAACACCCTCACACAAGTTTAGTTAGCCATAATCAAGCACTCAACATCACAATCCATAATCGAATAAGCCATAATCGAGAGGAAACGAAGAGAATCTCACCACGGGAATAATGAAATCGATGGATGAAGGAGGGGATCGAGAAAAGCTTCCAAAATCGGGACCGAGCTTCAACTTGTCACACGAAGAAACTAATCCGATGGAAACGTCTGTCTCGATGAGGTGAACAACGTTTGTGAATGAGATTTTATCGGATTCTCGACGTACGGAATTTAGATCGTGAATTTATGTTGAGAAATTGAAGACCACAAAATGGAGATATAGAAAGCTTGGAGAAGAAGCTAAATGCAATCTCTAAAATTGGGGAAATGAAAGTTAGTTATGAAATTACAAGCCAAACACCTATTTATACCCTTAAAAACGAGGGTCAAACAAAGTCAAATCGAAATGGAGACTAGAGGTCTACTCAACAAAAGATGTCGGACGACAGCGAAATAATGTCGCCCGACAAACGACTTGTCGTACGACATAAAACCATGTCGTCCGACAAATCTCCGTCGATCGCAGGTCGAACCTGCGTTACCCCTCTGTAAGTTTCTTCCAAAAACGCCTTCCTGTCGTCCGACAGGCAATTTTTTCGTCCGACAGACATGTCGTCCTCCATCTTTCACACTTGGTCAACTGTCGTCCTCCAGGCGTATGTCGTCCGAAATGGTCTTAGTGCAATTCTTCTGTCGGCCGACAGGTGGTCAACCTTCTTCCCAAAAAGTCATTTTCACTCGTTTTCCTCCCGTTTCGCCTACAAAACACCGAATACATCTCGATCACACTATTCTGACCATTAATCATCAAAGGCTATATAAACGGGGAAAAGAGAATCGATAGAGAGGGAAAAGGACCAAAAATCGACCCGAATGATGCACCAAAAACGGACCAATCATTAAGCATGAAAGAGTAAAAGTTTATTTACTTTTATTTGTTTTATTTACTTTAAGTGCTCAAGTATATTAATAATAAAGTGAGTAGAATTACCTAACTAATTCTGTAGAATTAAGTTGTTAGACACATTAATTAAGTAATAAAGAGAGTAGAATTCATTAACCAATTCAGTAGAATTCATTAATAAATGGAGTAGTTGTTCAAAAATTCACAATTCACACAATACAATTTAGAATACACCTAATTCATCAATTTAAATATTACAACCAACAAGAGTATTTCTCAATCAGCAAAACCGACTTTAAACAAATCACAATTCACAATTCACAACTGCATTTTCTCTGGCCTTTCTTTCTACTTGTTTCTTGACCTCATTCTCCCTCATCATCAGAATTGCTGAACAATATTTTATACGAAGCACCTTCATGAACTCATCATCCTGTTCAAAAGTAAAACACAAAACAATAATGATTTGGAACAAAACTCAAACAAGAGTGAATCCACTGTCTTTGTAAGAAATATTCAACAAAACTACCTTCTCCTTCAAAAATTCAGTGTTCCAGTCATCTCCTTCCCCTTGATAAATTTCCATATGCCTCATGCAATAAATGCCGCAGTCAGTATTGTTCTTACTGTTGCACCATTTCATTTTCAGCATTCGAAGCTTGAAGCTAGCTACATCATCCTTATTTTTCAGCATTCGAAGAATTTTGAATGTAATAATACTATGCATGAGAAATTGCCATGTATGAGAAATTGCTATGTGAACAAACTATAATTTTGAAGTATCATAACAATAGTAATTCAATAATTAGTTTTGAAACATACCACATTATCTGAAATTTCTCCATATTTATCAGTTGCTGTGAATCCAGGTACTAGAGGCTTGTTGTCCATCACCTCCGTCGTACCATTCTTGAAGTTGAAGCAAATCACCCAATAATGTGCTTGATCAAAAACAGGGAAGAATATGTATAATTCAAAACAGTTCAAAATTTTTAGTTAAAGGCTTTAATTCATCAAAATAATTAGATAAGCTTCTTCCTTTGTTACCATATCAGCATCTTCAATGTCGATGTGCAGAAGCTCCGAATCTATTCC
Source organism: Euphrasia confusa (assembly GCA_954870475.1). NCBI lineage: Eukaryota > Viridiplantae > Streptophyta > Magnoliopsida > Lamiales > Orobanchaceae > Euphrasia > Euphrasia confusa. Next base: position 25,053,608 of record OX940958.1, read on the forward strand.
TCCAATAAATCCTTTTCGTCTTTTGAATTGATAAGCAATCTCTGTAATTTTTAAATACTATTAGTTTTTGATGCATTTATTACTTTCTGATATAAAGTATAGTACTTACTGTTAATAAAACCGAAAAAATATCATTTTCGGTTTGCCAGGTGCTCTTCTCATGTTATCATAGTTGAGCTTACGGCACCATATGTCAATTACATTGCTAGCAACCCAAGTTTTTGGAAGGAGTGTTTCAAAATCAGATTTGAAACCATACATTTCTTTCTCTTTAAATAAGCACTCCCTGTAGAATTCAGTCAAATAAACATGAAATTTCAGTTACATAAGCACCATATAACTGAGTAGAATTCATTAAAAAAAGAGTTGAAATCACTGATTTACATGTTTTTGTGCTACTTTTCCTATGATGTTTTGTGTCGTCTCATGCCATTTTTTGTCATTCTTGTGCATCATTCTCATGATTATCGGTAGGTTTGACGTTTTGTGGAGTGTGTAGGTGTATGATCATGTTCAATGCGAAAACGAGCAAAAACGAGTTGAAAAACGGTAAAGTGATTTGACCGACCACCTATCGTGATTGCGCTGCAAACTTGGCCACTTTGGTTCTCCCAACTCCGACAACCTAAAAACACCATCCATACATTGTCGGAAAGATATTGATATCCTCTACATGGTCCTACCAGTTTGTTGTCATGGGTCCCCGTCAGAAAGCCGGAATTCACGGGTTTCCAGCCCAGTATGCAGCTGCCACGGGGTGTATGTGCAGAAAACTTGGAGAACTTGGTTCTCCCATCTCCGACCACATACATGCATGGTCCATACCTTTTCGGAAAGCCCTCGAAGAGTTGTACGAGGCCCGGCACATTTATTATCATATATACCCGTGATATAGTCACAGTACTTGAGTTTCCAGCCCAGTACGCAGCTGCCCGGAGTGTATGCGCAGAAAACTTGGAGAGCTTGGGTCTACCAACTCAGACCATCTATTGAGATGATCTATACCTATACGGAAAGCCCTTAGAGTCCTCTACATGGCCCAATGGTCGCCCACCATCCAGGCGCCCGCTCTCGACCACCACCAGGCGAGCGCTCGCCGACCATCCAGGCGCCCGCTTGGCCCTAAGTCCAGAATCTGATGGTTTCCACTAGGCGCTCGCTCCCTTGCCAAGCGCTCGCCCGCGCTGTCCTCCAGGCGCCCGCCTAGCTCCCTGGCGCCCGCTTGGTCCGGTGCCCAGCCTTTGACCCGCGTTTTGACCCTCGTTTTTCATGTACTATACATAGGTTTTGGCCCTAATTTCCTACATACTTCATCACGCACGATTTTGGAGGCTTGGAGACTAGACCTAGGCTACTTTTTCACGCGGAGATTGTTTACTTTGGATTGCTTATATCATCTATAGTGTAGCTCGATTTAGTTTGTTTGAATTTCCATTCAAATTCTAGTAAGTTTTCTTTTAATTTAATTTGATAGATTATTATTTTTTATACGTTTGTTCTTATTTTTATTTTCAATAAAATCATCAATATGAATTCATTGTTCTTCGATTATTGTACTTCGTTTGAAATCATGAGTAGCTAATTAATTTTATTAGGGTTAGGGAACTCAATTCTTGAAAGTAGAAGTTGAATTTTGAGTTGCCCATAAAGTGTTCGATTAAATGCCCAATTGATATTTAATTCACGTTTGAGGCTGTTAGGCAATTACATGATTGGAATTAATCGAACCACATTCGAACCAACCGGTAACGGACGTTCTTGTGTGATTTTTGCAATCTTTGATTGACTTAGAAATTGAGAATTGAGATCCCGATCCCTAATCCCCTCTCTTATTATTTTAACGCATTATTGTTTCTTGCTTTGATAATTTAGAATTTAGAATAATCAAAACCAACTCAAACCATGCATTATGCTATTTCTCTTCTTTTTCTTGTTGCAAACAATTGAATACTTTTATTAAGCCGATAGTAGTGTTCCTCGTGAGATCGACTCGGGCGAATTGCTTCGGCAATAAGTTCGGTTATTTTTATTTGATTTTTTGACGCACTACAACGTCTAATCAATCACCATACCACACTGTAGAATTTGACTTTAAAACATATTTCTATAAAGGAAGAAGCCCAAAGTAGTAAAAAGAATAGAACTCAGAGATTAAATACCCAAAGAAACATATACAGAAATTTTACCATTTGTTTTCGGCAGTTGTAGGGAGGAAAGCATAATCAGCAATGAGTTGTTCCTTCTTGCTCACAACATCCACGTCTGTTTTCACTTCTTTCCAGAAGGGTGACCGGAGATTGATCGGAAGATTTCTGAATGTGCGGGTTTCTGTTTTCCATATCATAACATCTTCAGATTCATCTTCCGACTCATTCAGCAACATGTTTCAAGAACAAAATCAATGTATCTTGTTTTATTATATTATACTACTTTTGCGAAAACAGTATTTAGAACTTACTCTGTGAATTCATGCTCATCCAGTTTTCTTGTGGTCATCACGACCTTTTCAGCAGGCTGTGAATCTTCAACAGATACCATATATATTGTATCCTACACAATCGTATCGTCTGGAGATTCTTCTGAATCAATATCAGAAAACCCAAGGTTGAAGTTGGGGAAGCTTGGATCCTTTTTCTTCTTCTTTATGGCATTTAGGACATCATCCACCATTTTTTCCATGGCCTCGAGCATCTCAAAAGTGAAGTAATCATCATCCAGTGGGTTTAGCTCTACAGCCACGGTGTACGTTTTGTTTGGTGTTGGCTGCACTGGATCCTTCTGGCTGGCATGCAAATTACCCGGCTCCTCCATAGCCGTCTCCAGCTGCTTTTTTCCTTCCTCTTCTTCTTCTTGTTGATCCTCATTCATCATAATCTTCACTAGGCCATTTTTAAGAATGCCAACCATTAGCTCTTCATTACCCATCTTTTTCAGTGTCGTTAAGCACTCCAGAACTCCATCAGCGATTCGACCAAGACCCAATGTCAGATCTGCTGTATATTCCTTGTTTACTTCAGCAGCAGCATCAGCACCAGAAGTATCTTTTGGGGGGTCATGAACAGGGTTCTCTTGGGGGATATCTGCAACATCAGCTGGATTTTCTCGGGCACGATCATCTTGTTCTTTATCAGGAGGGTCTATGTTTTGGGGAGCATAATGTGGGGCACCTTGTTGACCCTCAGCTGGCCTAAATAACCTCTTCCAAATCTTCCCAAAACCAAACTTACATTCAAGGCCTAGGCCTTTGCTATGATCTTTCGCGGCTTTCACGCTTTCAGTTATTTTTTCAAAATCCCAATTTGAGCATATTGGGAATTGCCTTGATACTGTTCGGGCTTTGGAGACAAGCCTGTCCAGGTAGCAAAGCTGGAAAGTAATAAACAGAAAACAATATATCATTGTCAAACTAAGAAGATTTTATCGATAAGCTTAGTATAATCAAGTCATAATGTCAGGAGCATACATTCCTCAGAATTTATCTAAAATGTTAGAAGAATATTTACCAATAGGAGGGTCACTGGTCCAGTGAATGTAGATTTTGTTCCTAATTTCCATTTCTCTGCTGCAAGCACAAGCGACTTGATCGTGAAATTGCACAAGTCTAGGTCTCGTATCTGATCAACATTCCTCAGAGAGTACATGACGTTGTAGTATGCATAGTTGTCTTGCTTCCCTTTCAACGAGGTGCTGACAACTAATACTACAAAGTCCTGCTTAAACGTGTCTCCACTTTCAATTGTGCGTATCAGTTCATCTGCCATAGTTTGTGTAGAGGGTCCCCCTGTTTAATGAAAAAAGAAATAGAATTCATAATCTGCAATAGAGATCAGTTTATGAATCAAACATGACTCAATAGTTTACATACCTCCTCTTCCACCCCATCTGTTCCTCCAGTCTCTTAAGAATGCCATGAATCCCTCGTCATCATCTTTTTTTTCAAGCCTTCATTAATGAACATCATTACAGAGTCAGTGAGAACATAGTAGAACTAAGTGTAACAAACTAAGAAAGTAAAACAAGTAAAAATGAAATTGAAAGTTCAGTTGTTTACCTGTTGATTCGAGCACTGGCAGGTGGCCCTTTGGCAGATCAAAGACCGATACAACATCATCTTCATTGATATCGATATTTCCACTTTGTAGAATGATTGAACATTCACAAATATCAAAATGTTGAATCAGAAATGTCGTTAATTCATTTCTATTCATTTTGATGTTCAGACTCAGTAATCCTCTAAAACCTATGTCTCGGACAGCTTGTCTTTGTTGTTCATTCCGATCTTCAACGACATTAGAGACATGGATTGGTGTCATGCGAGTCGAAATGTTAGGATTCTTCTTCTTCTCTTTCGCTTCCTTCTTCTGTTTTTTCTTTTCTTCCTTCATCTCTTTCTCATCATTCTCACAAGTTCTTTTCGGTGGTTGTTTCTTCTGAGCTTTCAGCTTCGGAGCTTTCTCCTCCTCCTTTTCTTTCTGAACTTGTTCCTTCTCCTTCTGCTGTTTCTCTTTCTCCTGTTGTTTCTCTTTTTCTTGCATTTGCTGTAATAAGTAAAATCAACAAAAGTTATCAATCAAAACAGTGGATTATAATAACAATGATAATTACTAGCCACAAATGAACATATCAAACATAGCAAAATCAAACATTCGTTTTCTTCATACCTTCTGCTTTTCAGCTTCTTTCAAAACAGCTTGTTTCTCCATCTTTTCTTTTTGCTTCTCGGCTTCCTTCTCCAGCTCCTTTTTATCCTCCTTCTTTTTCTGCCATCAAGAGATATTTATATTATTAATGTCAATTCATTCTAGATTATATTCAGAAGAATCAGAGGAAAGTGTTTTCTAGTACTAGCAGTGTAGAAGTTGTTCAGTTACCTTTTTCTGAGGCGCCAATTCATTTGAATCAGCATTTCTCTTATGTGGAGACTTCACAACTTGCAAAATTTCTTCAGCCTGTATAATAAAATTTTGAGTTTAATTTTTTGCTTTCAATTAAGAAATATAAAGAAGATAGGGCAATGAAATAATTAAGGATGAATATACCGTTTTCGTAGGAATTTCAGCATCTCTTCTCGGGCTTCTTCTTACTATCTGAATTATTCCAGTTTGTTTTTTGGCCTTCTTCTGTTCATTATCGTAAATTTAGTATTATCATAAATTTAGTGTTAATAAATTTATAAATTTATTAACAAGAAACTTACAACAACTGGAGTCTAGATAGAGGGTGCAGCAGGCATCTCAGTATTTTCTGCAGTTTTTTCAACTGCTTCAGGTTCATTCTCTGGGATTGTTTGCATGACAGGCTCCCTTCTGGGGCTCCTTCTTACTACCTGAGCCTTTTTAGTTTGTTTCTTTTTCTTTTTTTGTTCATTATGACTGTAAAAAGGATTATGTAGATGAATTGAGTAATAATTCAAGAATAATTCATTAATATAGTAAGAAGAAACTTAGCTGGTACATTCTCTGTGGGTTTTGGTTGAATTGGTTGAACTGGAGTCTGGAAGACATCTTCTTCATCCTGTTGAGGTGTTGGTTGCCTTGGTTCAACCACAGGAGCTTGGAAGACATCTGGTGTTGGCTGACTTGGTTCAGCTTCTGGGGTGGCTGGACTCACCCTCTTTGGGCTGCTTCTTCTTTATCTTGGACTCCATTTCCTAAAAATCATAAATAAAATTTAATTAGTTTTTTTGCATAATTAATCCCCCCCCCCCCCCCCCCCCCCCCCCCCTTACTTTCAATTAAGGGTTGCCCTTCCCATGTCTCATTCTTTCAATCCCCGATTTTACCAGTTGACCATTGATTATTGCACGAATTGATGGTATTTTCTCCATATTCTGTTTTTAATAGGTAAATTGTGTTAACTAACTGTGATTATTACATTTTAAATTAAATTTCTCACTAAAAACAACATTCCAAATGACTGAGTTGGATCTAGCAATACCAAATACAGCAGACTTTTTCATAATTCACAGTAGAATCTAGCATATAACTTAGTTGAATCAAATTCTGATTTCACATTTTTGACTTTGTTTATTGTTTATAACTCCGTTCATTACAGTCAAAACAACAAGCAAATCAGAGGAGAATTGTTCAAAATTCAGAGTAGATTCTTGCATAGAACTTAGTTGATCATACATTTCTATTTTTCTTTTCCTTCTTATATCTCAGTGCATACTAATGAAGAAATTCCAAAACAACAGACCAAATATAGCAGAACTGTTCATAAAATACAGTTGAATAGAGCATATAACTGAGATGAATCAAACTTTCATTTAACATTTTTACTTATCTCAATGCATCCTACTGAGAAGGTTCCAAATAGAAGAAACACATATACAGAGCACACACACACATACAGAACAAACAGTAAATTGTAATTCGATCAAACAACTATACCAAATATTGTTTCAATTTCAGCATGCAATTTGAGGAGAGCTTGAAATCGGAACAAATATGGTTCCTAAGCTTGTTGTTTTAATTTAGGGTTTCTTAAGGTGAAAATTATACTAAATATGTTTCTATTTCAACATGCAATTTGTTTTGAAATTGAAATCGCAGAAAATAGGGTTTCTACATACCTTGTTCGAATTTAGTTTGATTTTAGGATTCGTAACTATGTTTCTCCTTCTGCAGGTGTGTGGAAATCGCCGATAGAGGTTTTCTCGACGGTAGGAGTGGTTTTTGGCGGCGGCTGAACGGTGGTTTTTCGCGGCGGCTGAACGGTCGTCGCGGCTCTGGTGATTTTGGGGATAAAATGATTTTCGTGTTTTTTCCTCTTTTTGTGTTGTGCGTAGCAACGAATGGGAGTTGCGGAGGAGCGGTGGTGGTTTTCGTTTCTGCACGCGACTGTCAGAAGGGAGAGAATAGAATGAATGTTCACGTGTGGTTCTGGTTCCTGTGTGTAGCCGCAATTTTTTTTGGGCCCAAAATGGTTTTGTATTTGGGCCGAGAACCATAAAATCTGCAATGGACCCTACCCATGGTATATGATCTCATAAAGATTAGTGTATACGAATTCTTACCGTGATTCAATTCCATCCAATTTCACCATACTCAAAGTCACTATATTCTCTCCTTTATAGTTTATATAATAACATTAATCTCTTCTATCATAAATTATCGTATCCTATACAAAAGAATGAATTATAATTTTAAAATAAATAAAAACCATTATTCTAATTCAGTTTTTTCAAAATGAAATTAGCAACATGGGAAAAAATTACAATATTTATTTATCAAATAAATGTTGTTAGAAAAATGATAGAAATATTAGTGGCTACATTTTAAAGTTTAATAAAAGCATTTTAAATTGAATATCTTAACCAAAGCCAGCGCTAGAGCTCAAATAGAAATCAGTAATGATACAAGACAGAAGCATCCTATGAATAGCAAAGTGGCCCCCTTTACTCAAATACTACTATTACAGAAGCAGAGAAGCTTATCAGCAGCACACTGCAGATTAGACACAAAATATGAACACAGATAACAACAAATGGCATCATTCTAAAATGTCATTTTTTGGTCAAAAATGTCTCTGAACACTTACATCCACAAATGGCATCATTCCTACAGATTCCGGAACATCTAAAATGTCAGAAAACATTCTTCTCACTCGGATCTGCGCATTTTGACGTTCACGGGGATTTCTTTGTAGGATTGGACCTTTTTGGCAGCCAGGCGTGATGGCCTGCACAGAGAAGTTCTCCCATTTTCCTGGGATTCATATTTTAGGTCAGTACTGACTTTGTTATCTTCATCCTTAACAATTGTGCTTTCAGAAGTTGGTCCATTTTCCAAGTCTGGTTCCACAGGTAATTTGATATCGACGTTTTCAGACGGATCCACTGCAGAAGTTGATTCTACCGACAACTTAAACCTGGAAGATTGTCTCCGGGCTGCACACCTGAGCATGATAGTAAAAATAAAAAAAAAAAAATCAGTCGAGAGTCCCCGTCTGTAATCCTATCTTCTCTATCAAATGAATCGTTTTTGTTTCTTATTTTCGTCGCCTACTATCCACGTGGTACTTCATGAGAATAATTCAAAGATTATCCTTTTTTACTCAAAATTAATCTAATATTTTTTATTGCATCCGTAAATGGCCAAGCTAAGCGACAGTGAACGTTCAATATATCTTCTGCTAAAGCCTTGCAAACAACCAGCTACATATTATTGGCAGAAAGATCAAACAATATACATTTAACAGGAAGAAAGTTCTTGGCTCACAAATTCAATGTAGGCATGTAGCAGGTAATTATTGATAAAATGATGAGTTCAATATAGAGATCAATTTAGAAGACTAGAGCTTCATAATTATGACCGGGAAATTATTGATACATTGCACACATCTTTTAAGAGGAAATTATACACAAGTTTAAATCTTGATCCCATTGCAGAATACCCTACTCCTTCTAAACTAAATAAGGTGCATTTTAATGAATTATTATAGGTAATTAAGGATAAAAATGGAGTTTTACATAAATAACTTCAGAAAGGAAAATTCCATCAGGGATACTATCAAAAGTACTTGTTGAAGTGACTAGGTAGACAAATGTTATTGATGAAGGACTACAACGATTCATTTGACATATGAGGGATGAAAATGATACACAAAGAAAGCATGACTATCAATGAAATTTGGCCAAATATGATTCATGTATGATAAGTAAAGTAAAACAAATAAGGACCTTTTATTTCCAGCATTTGCCTCAGGCTGCAATGGTTCAGAAGAGCTTAAACCTATAGTAAATACCCCAAAATATAAAATGAATTCAATATAAATGTATAAAAGAAACCTTCTTAGAGATAATTACAAAATTGAAACTGTGAAATGAAATGCGCACTCACTTTGTGATCTCAGTCTTCTTTTGGTAGGCTTTTCATCATCATATCCACTTGCAGCTGATGTCTCCCCTCCCTCTGGCAACTTGATCAAATTCTCCTGTACAAGATTACATCAGTTAAACTTGTGAGAATAAATATGAAAATTAAGTTTAATAATACTAATATAATTTTAATAACAATAATAATAATTCATTATTTACCGATACACTTCTGAAAGTTGCTCCATTTTCCAGGACTTGTTCATCATGCAATGGACATTCAGGAGATACGGCAACGTATTTTTCAGAGGGGTCCTCGACAGACTTAGATTTCACAGCCTTAAACCTAGCAGATTGTCTCCTTACCGGGGGCCTGGCAGGATAACACATGAGAGCGGCAAACGAATAAATTAATCAAGGTTCAGATGAATTTCAGTGCCAATAACATGAAAGTAGTCGGCCATCATATCTCACATAAAATCATTTTAACCCTTTATTTATATAACCTAGGTAGCACGGGGACGGATACGTAAAACGGATACGGTACAGTACGGATACGGGAAAACGGCAAACTTTAAAAAACCAAGATACGGATACGTCAAAAATACGTTTTATTTTTTAATATTTTTTTATATATATAGTATCTTAATTATAAGAAAATTAGTATTTTTAAAAATATTATTTATTTAATTAATTAATTAGCTACAGTAGTCAAATAATTGTGATAATAATTAGTTATTTAGTGGGGAATAAAAAAGTAGTAGTCAAATTATTACTTAAGGGAAGTTTTAAAGTAGTGGTCAAATAATTAATCACAAAAATAACTGCCCATATTAACCCGCATTAACTATTTTAACTATTTATTGTATCCCCACAATTAAAAAAAGGAGAGAACAAAAGAAACGGTCACAAAAACGTTTCTGGACGTTTTTCACAGGTATCCGTTTCCAAAACGTCCCCAATACGGGGACGGCACCAAATTAGCCGTCCCCGTGCTTCTTAGTATATAACATACTGCGAACCCTGATGGCTAAGTATCCACATGGTATTTCGTGAAAGTAATTTCAAATATTTTTATGATGTTTCTATCCAAAAGAAATTTAGATTTTTATTCAAGCCACTAGATGCTACTTAAACAACAAGGAAATGTCATTTATCTTCTGATAAACGGTTGCAAACGAATATAAGGAGCAAAAAGAGAGCGTAAAAAGGACGAGAAAACACACAAAAATAACAGGAGCTAGCTAAATAAGCACAGCAGTACAGATGAAGCTAGTGGGAAAAAAGGAAACCAGAGAAGTAAATGATAAAACTAGATCTCCAAATTTAAAACTCGTGCTTCATATTGAATATATGTCCAAAAAAACAGTTTGGTGCAATCAAAACTAGATGGCATTCTAGTTGAACCAGAAACAAGTTCATCTCTTAATAGATATATTAGGATAGAACTTAGAAGAATGTGTGTTACTAGAGACTCCACCGCAGTGAGGCAAATTATATGGATGATGGAAAAGGATCCACAAAGTAGGCACTTAGGGTAATAATAATGTCTGTGAAATTGGACAAAAGTATTGTACTATAATTTATTATCAATGTCATAACCAATATACCTTCTATTTCCAGCATTTTCCTCAGACTGCAATGGTTCAGAAGAGCCAAAACCTATGATAAAATGACCAAAGGGAAGAAGCACTTCAGTTTAAAAGAGAACTCTTAAAGACTATTAGAAAATAAGAAAAATCCAAAAGTGCACTCACTCGGTAATCGCAGTCTCCTTTTGGTATTACGAGGCACGTCATCATCTCCACTTACATTCGATGTCTCCACTTCCTTTGGCAACTTTATCAAGTCCACCTTTATAATGTTACAGCAGCATAATTGAGGCTTTTCTCAAGAGAGATATTTTTCAAGGTTATATAAAAAAAAAAAGGCTAAATTTCAATTTTGTGATTATCCCTCAAATAAATACGAACAGATCTAAGGAACAAATATAATGATTTGTTCTGTTAGGGACAATTGTTTTTTATTCTAAATTTAATCATAGATAATATCTTACATTCATCAATTGTAGTAAAACAATATTCGCATAATTTTACCAATTACCATGATATTAATATTAAATTAAACGCATGTATAAGAAGCAAAACACACAAAATGTGTTGATGTGAACGTGCGAGGAGCAACCGAAGTAATACAGACTAATCATTTAAGTGCATTTACCTCATCTGCACTTTGGCATGGTACCTTACAAGGTTCTCCCTGGGTTACAGCAAAAAGAACATAATTAGTCAGAGAACACAAAATATGACAATTGTACTTCCAATAATTAAAAAGCCACATACCCCTTCCAATTTTCTTGCTTTCAGCAGCCCATTTTTACATCCAAGCTCATGTTGTAATGCTTTCAGCTGAAATAAAAGACATAAAGATAGAAAATGCATTGGCTCATATAGATAGATTATAGATAGAATAAAGCCATAGAAGTTGAAAGAAAACACTCATCAAGTCCCATTGCACTTACCCGGTCTTTACCAAAATTTACTTCCTGAAAAATAAATGAAACGTCAAGCAAATGTAATGTCAAACAAAGTAGAAATATAATTCACCAAAAAAGCAATTGATTAGGAGAACACAAACCGCAATCATTTGTGTGTGTGACAAAGCTAGTTGTTGATTTTGTTCCTTTACTTTAATCAGATTTAACCTCAATCTCTCTAGCTCAATTCCACTCTGTTCAATTATTTTGCTTTTGCAAAACAAAAGTCAAGGAATTGTACTTCAAATGTAACGGTAAATTATACAAAAAGAATTATCCACAAAACAATATAAATAATACAAAAGGATACTTTCTTTGCGCCAACATCTTCACCAATGCCATGTTTTCCTGAATCGCAATCTCGATAAGCCAAATATTAAAACAGAGAAAAAAATATGTATATCGATCATAAGATCATTCAGAAGACGTAGATGTATCATTACCTTCTGGATCTGCTCAATATAGGCTTTAGCAGTCGTAGGAAGTGATTGTGGCTTATTGTCTTGAATTAATGGTCTCGTTTTTGGGGGTAAGTTGCTTATGTCAGTAAGTTTTCGCCTCGCAACACTTTGTGGGTTTGGTTTGACGTCTTTCGCCACATTTTCTGGAGTTTATTTCAGAATTCAAACAAACAGTCAAAATCATTAGCTTAAAAAGCTCTGTTTTAGATTCCACAGAGATGAAATATTTCATTGGATGGAATAATTTAAAAAAGAAAGGGGAATGGCCCCAAATATAATGACTAAATGTACTGAATTCGGGGATAAAGTTCAACCAGAAATTAACATCGCAACTTATTCAAATTTCCAAACCTAAAATTCAAAAGCCCCAAAAAAAACCCTAAGACTATGAAATGTACAAATAACGTTCACACTAGGAACCCTAAAAATTAGTTCATGAAAAAATCTACTACTGATAGTCAATCGACACGCACAAAAAAACCCTAAAAATACATTAACAATTTACCTCCACCCGCTGCATCATTATGCGTGTCGAGAATCAAAAAACCTTCTTTTTTCGACATTACTGCGACTTCGGTCTCTCTCTCTCTCTCTCTCTCTCTCTCTCTCTCTCTCTCTCTCTCTCTCTCTCTCTCTCCCTCTCTCTCTCTCTCTCTCTCTAAAAAGAGTAGTCCGAGCTTACTCTCTAAAACTCCATTTCTGACCAGTGCCGGGAGAGATGTAAAATTTAAATATTGAAATGTGAGGGAACCAAAATAAGAGTCGGGAAAGGCTCCGAACACGCGAACGGCTTTCCGAAGCAAATACCGAACCTACTTTTATCGGGTTATGTAAAAAAAACGGGCCTGAAAATATTATTTGGGCCGAATATTTATTTATCAATTAAACATTTTATTTTAGTATTCTTTTCATTTTAAATTATAATTTATAATTGAGGGCGGTGGATAAATGGTCAAGTTTATAATAAATGTGTGTTTTTTGTGCTCATTTATAAAAATGTCAGTTTTTTGAACCGATTATAATTGAATGGTCTAATATACCCTTTAAACTTATTAAAAAAACACAAAAAAGAATAAAAATATGTTTGGTCCCCACTTTTCTTCTCTTTCTCTCTCATTCAAATTGCCGCCCTTTGGTTTTTTTTCCGATTTCGATTATACCGGAGCGGAGCAATGTTCTCGTCGGCGACGCCGTCTCAGTCCAAACACGAGAAAGAGGAGGAGGAGCACCAACCTGAGGAACTGCGGCTCCAACCTCCGGTGATTCCCGAATCCGAAACCTTTGTTTTTCGAATTTTTTTTCAAAATTTCGAGCAATGTAATGGATGATATGGTGATTTAGATGCTTGTTTGAGTTCTTACTAGTGTTATACGTGATTTAGAACTGTAATTTTGAGTTGAATTGTCTGAAATTCTGATTTCTGAAAATTGTTCTTGACTACTCGATGAGACTGCTCGGTGGCAGTCGATTATTGCCATTCGACTAACCCCTTCGATTAACCTCTTCGAGTAGTCAGCTCTTGATTGCTCGATCGGGTTAATCGAACAGGTTGGTCGACCGTCTGTACTCGATCGAGTAACAGACATAATTTTTTTTTTATCCTGTTAATTTATAATGACTTCTTCTCCATTTGTGCAGGCTAGTTTCCAATGGAGGAGACCGAATTTCATCGACGAGGCGAGAGCGATAAATTGCGGCGATCGACGCAACGTAATAAAAACCTTACAAGATACTCTGATAGCGGTGGGTGGAAACGAGGGCCTCCGGGAGTACGAACAAACCTGTCTTTTCAGTCAGTTCTTACAAATTCCCAATGTAGATCGATTAAACAAGCCGTTGCACAAGCTGCTATCGAGAGAGATCGTCAGTCAGAAGAGAATACCGACGATGGAGCACCGTATCGTGAAATTCCGAGCACAAGAATATGTCTTGATCACCGGCCTGAACTTTGGGGAAAGTAAGTTCAATCCCTCAGACAAAGGTCATGTCGCTCCCAAGACAGGCATCCACCGTAGGTAATTCCGTAGAAGAGTAATGAAAATGGAAGCATTACTCAGTTTGTTTAAGGGGCTTCGGATGGGCGACGATCTGTATGATTATTTCAAGGTTGCCAACATATTGATTTTCTACTTCATTTTGGTTGGTCGAGAGAAGTTAGATATCAAGAATTGGGTTTGGACACTGGTGGAGGATTCTGATGGTTGGGAGTGGTTTCCTTGGGGTTCTTATACGTTCCAGAACTTCTCGCACTACATCAGGACAGCTGGGATGGCACCAGATCAGGTGGAGAAAAAAGCTTATCACTTTTACGGTCCAATTTGGGCCTTCCAGTGTTGGACCTTCGAGGCCGTTCCCGATTTAGGGACAATCTGCGGTACTCGGAGCCGAGAGACGCAAATGCCCCGATTTTTGAATTGGACGCCGAGGAAGACTAACTATGATTTCACGGATTACTTTGAGGATGAGCATGTAACCGTCAATTTATTTCGTTATTAATTTTGAATTAATAATTTTATCGAATATCTAATAAATATTGTTTTGTAATTGTTTTCTTTTAAGTTGTAGTGCACTAGACTCTCACAGCGACACCTGAGGAGGAGGAGACTTTGTATTACAAGACATTGGAGGAGGCCGTTGAGCCGTATGACGTCCCGTACCAGTCTCCTGTCCGTTTAGCCCAACCAGTGGTACGAGCACCGGCACGAGCACCGGAACCGAAGAAAAAGATAGATAAGAAGAAGAAGAAGAAGAAGAAGAAGAAGAAGAAGAAGAAGAAGAAGAAGAAGAAGAAGAAGAAGAAGAAGAAGAAGAAGAAGAAGAAGAAGAAGAAGAAGAAGAAGAAGAAGAAGAAGAAGAAGAAGAAGAAGAAGAAGAAGAAGAAGAAGAAGCTGGTGGACCGCATGGCCGAAAGCGTGGCCAAGACATTCAAGAAGGCGGCAGGTGTCCGCATGCGTGACGATATCATGCCCAGCTCCTCATCCGAGAGACGTAATTCTCGGAGAGCTCGATATGATTCTCCTCCTCCTCGACATGCTACTCCTCCTGCTCGACATGTTTCTCCTCCTCTTCGAGGTGCTACTCCTCCTGAGTCTCGAGCTGGACATGCTTCTGAGAGAGTGGACGATGATCCACCTATTTATCGTCGGAGTGACTTCGGAGTGACTTCGAGAGGATCTTGTTCGAGCTGGACATGATTCTCCTCAACCCACATCCTGAGGCATGTCACGGAGCTTCTCGGAGAACTTGTTCTCTAAAATGAAGGCCTTCTTCGGTCTGAAACGACACTCTCAGCCATGGCCTTATCCCTCGAGGTCAGCGTACGATGAGCCTACCTCGCCCCCTCGAAGTTCACCTCCTCGTCATTCCTACCACTTCGAGGACATTGCTGAGACTTCTTTGCGCAGAGTGCCAGCTCGATTCTCGACATCGGCCATGCCTGACCCCCCGCAGTATTCGTTTGGAGATGCTGAAGCATGTATGCGTTATTGCATGCAGCCCCCAGCCCTCGTAGTGGTCATTGTTTTCGACACCTGGACTGTAGAAGTGTATGATTCATTGTTGCATACTCTCCCGAAGCCCAGTGTTAGAGCTACACAGCTGAAGCCCCTGACAGATTTGTTGCTGTTGGAGTTGTGTACTTAATGTCTAGATTTAAGTAACGGTAAACTCCCGATCATAGCATTTAATCTATTAAATTAATAAACAATTATTTGCATTTAATTATCATTAATTAAATATGCAAAAAATAGTCCTGGATTTTATACGTTGTAGTTAGTATGGTGTTGCATGGGCACACAGAAGATCATACTATCGGTTACTCGTATTTAATCAAACAGTTGCTCACGACCTAGATGGACATGGACCAATCCATCGGTAT
This sequence comes from Euphrasia confusa, assembly GCA_954870475.1. NCBI lineage: Eukaryota > Viridiplantae > Streptophyta > Magnoliopsida > Lamiales > Orobanchaceae > Euphrasia > Euphrasia confusa. The sequence goes on from OX940958.1 coordinate 25,069,300, forward strand.
AGTCGTTGTGTGAGGGAGAAAATAATTTATCTTAATTATTTTATCACACTTGTACACTTAGGTGTATTGGGCGGATCGCTTGAGATTTATTGATTAGGATTGCCTTGGATAATCAATTTAAATCTCAGAGTATTTTATTCTCAATCCCCGATACTATTGCGGGTGTATATATTTAATATTAGAGACTTTGATTTTCCAAAGGAATTAACCGATTTAATTATTGGGTTAATTACCGGTTAAAGTTGGGTCGCTATATTTTATATATGACATGCCGTGAATACTTGACGGGAAAGTGTATCCCGGAAGGGTTGATAATATCCCCGAGATGAGTTCATAAGGAATTATTGTGTAAACCTCATGAGTGGATTTGTTCCGCACAATAATTAAGGTTGAATGGTACTAGTCTCGGATATAAGAGATGAATATAATTTATTGAGCAATAAATAAATTTATTCATGGATATTTAAATCTTAAATACACGGAATAAATAATACTACCGGAGAAATATTATTCGATATAATATGGGTAAATATTGGGAGTGCAATTTTATTTATATAGTGGAAAATAAATAAAATTAATATTGATAAGGATTAATGGACTTGAGCATTGGGCTCAATTTAATCTTCAATATTAGAAGCCCAATATTCCACCTCCTTTAGATCCCCTACGTAGCCTATAAAAGCACTACATGGCCTTCACAATTCATAACGTAATATAAGAGAAGAATATCATACTTGATATTCTTGAGAGTTGAAGGAGATCCATAGGAGTTCGATAGATCGTCGCCCACCCGACGTTCGAACGGAGTGCAAGGAATACGTGGGAAGATTCAAAGGTGTTTGATTTCGTTTCTCCGAACAACGAATCGAAGGTATAATATCTAGAACCCCCTCGATATTATTTCGGTTATGGTTTATCGAAATTACCGTAGAACGCAAGATCCGAAGTTCGAACCTGGAGTAGACGGAAGATCACGCGGTGGTGGCAAAGCCACCGGACCGCGTGGATCGACCCGCCTAGGGTTCGGCGGGCGCGGAGGAGGCGACCCTCGGCTGGGCCGAGGGCGCGCGGTCGATCGCGGTGATCGACCGCCGGGGCGCGGGCTGGAGCCGCACCCCACCCCACCTCGACGGTGGGGACCTCCAGGCGGCGGCGAGTCGCCGGACTCGCCGCGGGGGCTGCTGGGCAGCCCCTCCCCGATCGATCGCCGGCGTGCGATCGATCCTTCGATCATGTGAACCCCGACTCGCGGGGGTTCGGCTGGGGGCGGGCTGCGTACCTTCGGGTGCGTAGTCTCCAAAGGTCGGACTCCGGCGGATGAGTCGCCGTTCATGTGATTTCCGGCGAAGGGTTTGATCGGGCTATGGTTTCCGCAATTTTAATAGCCCGGGATATCGAATTCCAGCAATTGGTATCAGAGCGTGGTTTACGTTCGCGGTATTTTCGATATTGATGTTCTACCTTGCAGGGATTTCCGGCTATCATGGTTGGATTTAATTATTGTGTTAATTAATTATCATGATTATTCGTTTATTAAACTCTCGGACATGTCGAGATTCGTTTTGTGTGGTTGAATGTTTGTAATAGTAAAAAATTCGGGGGTTGACCGAATTTAGGATTTATTATTACGTTCTATGTTTTCCGGAAAATGTATAGGGTCGATTTCATGTATAGAATCGATACCGGATAGTGTAATTTAAATTCTTGTAAATTTTTTTACGTTGGATCGATGCCGAGACGACCGCCGGAGAACTCATGTGACGAAGAAGACGAAGAGGACGAAGAACCGGGGATCGATCAAACCCCTTGATCGACCCCAAGTGATCGACCAAGGAGAGGGGCCGATCGCCCTCGGCTGGGGCTGCCGCCGGCGACGGTGGCGGCTGGTGGCTGGGCGGCGGTGCTCCTCCCATGGAGGTGGTCGAAGGTGGGGTGGCGTGGGGTCTCCCGATCTCATGCTACTCCTACCAAGATTCACTTTCCTAAATTAATTCGGTTTTCCTATTTGAGTGTTCTTCCTTTAGGAAACTCTCATGGATTAGGAAAAGAATTAATTGGAATTAATTTTATTTCCTTATTCTATTATGGAAGTCTTCTAGAGTATTCCGAGTTCTACTTGGAATAGGATCCTAGAGATTTAATAGAATTGGAAAGGAATAACAGTTAATTTAGGATTGATTTATTTCCTAAATTGATTATTCCTATTTTTTGGGAATTTTCATAGTAATGGAAATTAATTAATCTTGGAAAGTAGAAGAGTCCTAATTTATTTTATTTCCTTATTCTATTATAGAAGTCTTCTAGAATATTCCAAGTTTTACTTGGATAGATTATTCTAGAGATTTAATAGAATTAGATAGGAAAATAAATAAATAATAATATTAATAATATTTAATTTTATTTTTGATTTATTCGATTGACTTAATTTTCGAATTGAGTATCTTTTGGATTTATTAAAAATAAATAGATTTAAATATTGGGATTAATATTCTCGTCACATGGAGCATTCAAGAACGAAGACTGAAGACTAGAAGATGCATATGAAGAAGAAGTAAAGCCATGATAGTCGGGAAAATAATTTCCTAGCATTATTTGACTATGTGATATGTGCTTTATTACATGTATGCATGCTTATGTGTTTAATTATGCATTAGATAGCGTATCCTTTTGTTATAAAAAGCTAAGTGGGAGAGGGGATGGAAACATTCCCATGGTCTCCATTACTGTTCTCTTGGTGACATTTATGAGCTTTCGAAGTTCATATAGATATGTCATTGGAGGAGAATTCTTGTAATTCCTTTTACAAGAAACATTGATCAAGTTTATCAAACAATGCCTAATTTGTCTTTCTGAAACTGACTTCAAGTCGACTCATTCTCACCCCGGGGAGTGGAATGGAGCCAAAGCCACTTGGTCATGTGGATGACACAAATTAGAGACCTTCGTACCATTCTTTGATAGATGGATCGATTGTCTGCTCGGCTCCCTCATTTATGAGAGATAGGGTCGTTCGCATGGTGAATCACTGGTTAGAAACTTCGAGTTTCACTTATGATTCTCCGCGTCTTGATCTATGAGAATCGAATGGATCTTGTAACTGGGAGTCAATTATAAAAGTCTCTTAGTGTAGTAAACGTCCACCCCACGTGGCTTGCTATACTGACGGATTTTGGATTAATTGATGTAGACAGTTGTAAGTAATTGTGAAGAGTTGTGAAGTTATCGTAAACGTCCACCCCACGTGGCTTGCGGTGATGTAGCAATTCCAAGCGATGTACTTTGGTGCTGAGTAATGGTTTACACTTAGATACGCGTTATAGTATTCTTCCCCACGAAGTCACGCTATAATTGATGTATGACCAAAGGAAATCTAATTGCTAAATCATTTGGGTGGGTAAACGTCCACACCACGTGGCTTGCCTTACCTGATGGGATTTTAGATGCAATTAGTAATTTAATGATATTATTTGAGGGAGATAATATCGGACATTAAATTAATTGTTTGTTTAAATGTGCTTATAGGTTTAGAGAATAGCTATGAACCCACTTTCTGTGATACTCAAGGAGCATAAGCTCACTAGTCCAAACTACATTGATTGGAAGAGAAATTTAGACATTGTCCTGACTTCGGAGGAGTACAAGTATGTACTCCATGAAGTGTGCCCTGCCGAGCCCACGGCTGCCTCAACTGATGAGGAAAAACTGGCATATCGAAAGTGGAAAAAGGCTGATGAAATGGCTAGGTGTTATATTTTGGCTTCCATGTCAAATGTACTCCAAACCCAACATGAGCCAATGGACACTGCCTATGATATGATGTTTAACCTCAAGGAGATGTTTGGGGAGCAAGATCGTGCGGCTAGGCAAGAAGCCATGAGAGTCCTCATGTCGACTACTCAGTTTGAAGGAACGCCCGTTGGGGAGCACGTTCTTAAGATGATGAGTTTTATGAATGAACTTGAGGTCCTAGGAGCTTCTATTGATGCTGAGACGCAAGTCGACATCATACTCCAGTCTCTGGCCCCTAGTTTTGAGCAGTTTCGTATGAGCTATAATATGGGTAAACTATCTTATACTCTTGCGCAACTCCTGACTGAACTAAAGGCGGCAGAGGGGATCTACAAGAAGGGCAAGTCTCAAGCGCTTGTAGCTACCAAGTCCAAGGGCTCGAAGCCTGTTGGAGGTAGGGGCAAGAAAAGGAAGCAAGCCTGGAAACCCAGTGGTGCCAAGAGGAATGGACCACGAGTGGGGGCTGCAAAGCCAAGAGGCAAGTGCTTCCGATGCAACAAGTCTGGACACTGGAAGTCTGAATGTCCTCTCAAAGGTACGAATTTTTCTTTAGTCGTAAAAACATAGTCAGCGGTATTATCTACCAGAATTCTGGTGTGTAGATATGGAACCACTGACGGTATGTGCATTCTTGAATGCAGGGGTTCCAGAAAACCCGGCGACTTAGATAAGAAGAGTTCGAGTCTACATGGGCGAAGCTGTTGGGGTAGCAGCGGTTGCAGTGGAAGACATTTATCTGCTTTCAGTAGTTTAGGATTTCATTTCAAGTTATTGCTTTATGTACCCCTTATTTTGAAAAGAACTTTTGTTCTGGATTTTCTTTATGAATGGATATTTTTATTTCTTTAATCATGGTGATGATTTGGATAAGAAATAATGGACATTATCTATTCCGGTACATTAAATAGCAATATGTGAATGATGAATCCTTAGTCTACCACGATGCAACAATTCGTGATATGTATAACTTGTTTTACTTGTTGGATGTATTTCTTTAATTGATCATTATACTTGTGAATTCTTATACTTAGTAGTATTTTCAAATAAGATTCAAAAGGTCGAAATTGATTCAATCAATTATATTTGAAGGAATGGACCTTCCGACCTAAGGATTGAATTTGGAGGATAATACATCTAAAGCAAACCTTTCTGGATAAAGGATAGAATTCAGACAAGTATTGGAAATGATTAGATATGCAGACATATGTGTAAATTAGAAAGGTACGAGTAATTCTTTCGAGAGTACTCGATGATGGATTAGAATACTTGATGTGCCATAAAAGCATAGTGTTTTGACTAGTCAATGGACACAAAGCCATTATGGGGAACCATCAAAGTATATCCATTAAGAGCCTGCGACTCGATCGCGGAGGCCATCACCTATCTAAATAACACATAGCATAATCAAAGATTGGGATTCAATCCCAAAAGGCCGCGCCATACACTCACGTGTAGAGATGGTGCATTGAAAATAAGAAAAGGAAATCTAATAGTAAAAGAACAAGTTATTCGGAACTACCTATGTTCTATGGATATTCCTAGAGACAACGGCATATTAAATATGGTTGTAGGATATCCTAGATGAACAAAGTGTTGTGCGTTCTATAGTACTATGAACCAGAAGGACGTGTAACGCCCGGTTCTTAGAGGAAGACTATTAGAAGAACCACAAAGCCCGAACTAACGTAATACCTTGGAATGAGAAGAAGGACAAAAGACTAGGAACCAGCCAAACCGAGTAGAAGTACACCACATGCTGCACCCAATGTTATTACTGTTATACACCGGCACGCCATTGCAGTGGGAGGTTGTTAAGCAACCAGAGATGTTCATAAGACTAGAAGAGTTTTAACTCTGGATCTGGTAAGATGAAATCGATCCCTAGCTCTGCATAAGGGCAGTACTAAATCTAAATGTGCCTGTTTAGAAAAAACAATAAGGATTATTGTTAAGAGGCAAGATCATTTAGAGTACAAGCTTAGTAAATCCATTATGGATTGAAAGAAAGCTATAAATCGTGGAACTTGCGAATTGATGGGATAGTCCATTTGATGGATTCATCAAAAGGCATAGACGATAGGTGTATTGGAAACGTAATGGAAACAAAGTGGTGTTTCTCGGAGATCTTATGTAGATGACAATTTCATCATTGGCAACAATGTAGAAAAAGTTGTCAGACATAAGAAAATGGTTGTCTAAATGAATCGAGATATAAGATTGAGTAGAAGTTAGAGCATGTTCTTGAGATTTTTTTTTCGATCTAAGAATAAGAACATTGTACTTCTCCTATATATCTTATTCGATTATGGTTTGTTTTAAACATGCATACTTCTGAGAAAGGTTATTGCCTTTCAGAGACAGAATATACATCTATCTAAAGGGTATGTGTTCGAACACATGAAGGAGATAGATGAGGACAAAGCAGTTTCCTATACTTCAAGTATGGAAAGCTTTATAGATGCAATGTTATAAAAGCAAGAACCTGATATCAACTATGCGGTTTGCGTAGTGGGAGGATATCAAGGTAATTTAGAAAGGAATTTTTTCAAATGCTGTAATAGTACTTGCGAAGTACTGGATTACGAAGCAAGACGAAATCTTCTTAGATTACATTCTCTCAGATTCAAGAATCATAGAAAGACCAGTGTAAGTCAATATCAGGCTATGTGTTCACTTTTAGAAAAGGGTGGAACCATGAAAGAGTGATAAGCAGGACGCTTCTCAGACTCTCTCATAACTGAACAGCAGCCTCAGAGGCAGCGGAAGTTCTGGTTAGGTTCCGGGATAACCCCTTTGGCTTGGATATGACTCTTAATTCACCACAGGCTATTGGATAGCGGTGCATGGTAAACTGGAAAAGGTCATAAGTCAAAAAGTGATGTTAACACATAGAGCAAGTACCACCTGATATGAATCATCGTCGAGGGAGACGATGTAGTAGTCACCAAGATAACTTCAGAGCGGCAACCTAGATTGCTCACTCACATAGTACTTCTCGGAAGTACACTTTAAAGCACGTGATGAGTATGGGAACCGGGAGTTTGGAGGAAATGACTAGACCTTAGTACAAGTGGGAGATTGTTGGAGTTGTGTACTTAATGTCTAGATTTAAGTAACGGTAAACTCCCGATCATAGCATTTAATCTATTAAATTAATAAACAATTATTTGCATTTAATTATCATTAATTAAATATGAAAAAAATAGTCCTGGATTTTATACGTTGTAGTTAGTATGGTGTTGCATGGGCACACAGAAGATCATACTATCGGTTACTCGTATTTAATCAAACAGTTGCTCACGACCTAGATGGACATGGACCAATCCATCGGTATAGTCGTTGTGTGAGGGAGAAAATAATTTATCTTAATTATTTTATCACACTTGTACACTTAGGTGTATTGGGCGGATCGCTTGAGATTTATTGATTAGGATTGCCTTGGATAATCAATTTAAATCTCAGAGTATTTTATTCTCAATCCCCGATACTATTGCGGGTGTATATATTTAATATTAGAGACTTTGATTTTCCAAAGGAATTAACCGATTTAATTATTGGGTTAATTACCGGTTAAAGTTGGGTCGCTATATTTTATATATGACATGCCGTGAATACTTGACGGGAAAGTGTATCCCGGAAGGGTTGATAATATCCCCGAGATGAGTTCATAAGGAATTATTGTGTAAACCTCATGAGTGGATTTGTTCCGCACAATAATTAAGGTTGAATGGTACTAGTCTCGGATATAAGAGATGAATATAATTTATTGAGCAATAAATAAATTTATTCATGGATATTTAAATCTTAAATACACGGAATAAATAATACTACCGGAGAAATATTATTCGATATAATATGGGTAAATATTGGGAGTGCAATTTTATTTATATAGTGGAAAATAAATAAAATTAATATTGATAAGGATTAATGGACTTGAGCATTGGGCTCAATTTAATCTTCAATATTAGAAGCCCAATATTCCACCTCCTTTAGATCCCCTACGTAGCCTATAAAAGCACTACATGGCCTTCACAATTCATAACGTAATATAAGAGAAGAATATCATACTTGATATTCTTGAGAGTTGAAGGAGATCCATAGGAGTTCGATAGATCGTCGCCCACCCGACGTTCGAACGGAGTGCAAGGAATACGTGGGAAGATTCAAAGGTGTTTGATTTCGTTTCTCCGAACAACGAATCGAAGGTATAATATCTAGAACCCCCTCGATATTATTTCGGTTATGGTTTATCGAAATTACCGTAGAACGCAAGATCCGAAGTTCGAACCCGCAGTAGACGGAAGATCACGCGGTGGTGGCGAAGCCACCGGACCGCGTGGATCGACCCGCCTAGGGTTCGGCGGGCGCGGAGGAGGCGACCCTCGGCTGGGCCGAGGGCGCGCGGTCGATCGCGGTGATCGACCGCCGGGGCGCGGGCTGGAGCCGCACCCCACCCCACCTCGACGGTGGGGACCTCCAGGCGGCGGCGAGTCACCGGACTCGCCGCGGGGGCTGCTGGGCAGCCCCTCCCCGATCGATCGCCGGCGTGCGATCGATCCTTCGATCATGTGAACCCCGACTCGCGGGGGTTCGGCTGGGGGCGGGCTGGGTACCTTCGGGTGCGTAGTCTCCAAAGGTCGGACTCCGGCGGATGAGTCGCCGTTCATGTGATTTCCGGCGAAGGGTTTGATCGGGCTATGGTTTCCGCAATTTTAATAGCCCGGGATATCGAATTCCAGCAGTTGCCTCGATAGTTGAAAAGCGCATCCTGGTGGGAACAACACCCGTACATGTATGATTCATTCATTTCATTGTGTAGTTTAGTCTTTTTTCTTATATGATATTGACGTGAGAAGTGTTTCATTCATTTCAATGTTTTATGTTTCAGGGAGCGTAAGAAGTGTGCTTTCAAGGTTAAGGTGATGCCCACGGATCGACAAATATTGCAAGACGACGGGAACTCGTGTGGGCCGATTTGTTGCATGTACCTGGATCGCTTGTTCAACGAAAAGTTGACTCACGAGAACAAGACTATTGACATTGCTTACATCGTTAAGTACATAGCTTATATTGCTAGGATGATTTATTGGTTAGCTCATGAAGGATACACGAATGAAGATGTACGAGCTTAGGATGATTTATTGTTTAGTATTGTTTGTATATTTTTTGGATTAGAGTGTTTCAAATGATAATTATTTGTTGGTATTTTTGTTTTGGAAGTGTGTTTGGGTCATAAACAGGTTCCAGGAATGGATTTTGAATTATTTAAAAAGGTCATTTTTCATTCTACATAGGTTATTCGATCGTCAGCTGCGATCGAGTCACCATCGAGTAATCAAGAACACGTCCATCGAGTAATGAAGCATCTGGGCCTGGGAATCTACAGATCACTATAAAAAAGGTTACTCTATGGAATGGAAGTTTCCAGTAGTCCCCATCCTGTAATGATTATTCTCCATGGTTAGTCGATGGTCTGTTACTGATTTAGGTCGTGTGTGTGTGTTTTTTCGGTTATGTTTTGTGACGTTTGATAGTCGTGTTTAGTTTTGTCGTGTTGTTTTTGCTTTATTTCTTGTTTTGTGGTGATTTGATCTCACGGGGTGTGTTGGAGTTGATGGAGTAGTATACTTAATGTCTAGATTTGAGTATTCTGAACTCCTTGTACACTTTCATTTACCTATTAAAAATGAACATTCATTTGCTTTTAATTATTGTTAATTAAATAAATGCAAATTATAGTCCTGGATTTTATACGTTGTAGTTAGTATGGTGTGTATGGACACACAGAAGATCATACTATCGGTTACTCGTATTTAATCGAACAGTTGCTCACGACCTAGATGGACACGGACCAATCCATCGGTATAGTCGTTGTGTGAGAGAGAAAATAATTTATCTTAATTATTTTATAACACTTGTACACTTGGTGTATTGAGCGGATCGCTCGAGACTTATCAATTAGGATTGCTCTATGATAATTGATTTAAGTCTCGGAGTATTTTATTCTTAATCCCCGAAACAATTGCGGGTGTGTATATTTAATATAAGTGACTTTAATTTTCCAAAGGAATTTACCGATTTAATTATTGGGTTAATTACCGGTTGAGTTGGGTCACTATATTTTATATACAACATGCCGTGAATTCTTGAAGGGACAGTGTATCCCGGAAGGGTTGATAATATCCCCGAGATGAGCTCATAAGGATTTATTATGTAAATCTCGCGAGTGGATTTGTTCCCGCATAATAAATAAGGTTGAGTGGTACTATTCTCGGATATAAGAGATGAATAAATTTATTAAGCAATAAATAAATTTTATTCATGGATATTTAAATCTTAAATACACGGAATAAATAATACTAACCGAAGAAATATTATTTGATATAATATGGGTAAATATTGGGAGTGCAATTTTATTTATATAGTGGAAAATAAATAAAATTAATATTGGTAAGGATTAATGGATTTGGGCTTGGCTCAATTTAATCTCCAATATTAGAAGCCCAATATTCCACCTCCTTTTGATCCCCTACGTAGCCTATAAAAGCACTACATGGCCTTCATAATTAATACACATTATAAGACAAGAATATCATACTTGATATTTCTTGAGAGTTGAAGGAGATCCATAGGAGTTCGATAGATCGTCGCCCACCCGACGTTCGAACGGAGTGCAAGGAATACGTGGGAAGATTCAAAGGTGTTTGATTTCGTTTCTCCGAACAACGAATCGAAGGTATAATATCTAAGTCCTCGATATTATTTTGATTTGGATTTATTGAAAATACCGTAGAACGAAGATCCGAAAGTCGAACCCGGATTAGACGAACGATCACGCGGTGGTGGCGAAGCCACCGGACCGCGGGATCGCCCGGCTAGGGTTTGGCGGCGCGCGGAGGAGAAACCCTCGGCTGGGCCGAGGGCTTGCGATCGATCACAAGGATCGATCGCGGGGGCGCGGGCTGGTGCCGCACCCCACCCCGCCGTGAAGGCGGGGACCTCCAGGCGGCGGCGAGTCGCCGGACTCGCCGCGGGGCTGCCCATGCAGCCCCAGCCGATCGCGTGGGACGCGATCGATCGCTCGAACCCCGCGACGCGGGGGTTCGGCTGGGGGCGATCGCGTGCCTTCGGGTGCGTGGTCTCCTCGGCTGGACTCCGGCGCGTTCGTCGGCGTTCGTGTGATCTCCGGCGAATGGTTTTTGATCGGGCTATGGTTTCCGCAAATTTTAATAGCCCGGGATATCAAATTCCAACAATTGGTATCAGAGCGTGGTTTACGTTCACGGTATTTTCGATAAAATTGTTCTACCTTGCAGGGTTCCGACTATTATGGCTTAATTTATTATTTGTTTAATTTATTTTGTCATGATTATTGGATTGATTAAACTCTCGGACATGTCGAGATTCGTTTTTGGTGGTGAATGCTTGTAATAGTAAAAATTCGGGGGTTGACCGAATTTAGGTTTATTATTATTGTTCTATCTTTTTCCGGAAAATGTATAGGGTCGATTTCATGTATAGAATCGATACCGGATAGTGTAAAATTAAATTTGTAATTTATTTTGCGTTGGATCGATGCCGAAACGACCGCTGGAGAAGACGTGTGACGAAGGAGATGATCGTGAGGGTGAGTACAAGGATCGACCATCCCCATGGTCGATCCATGAGGATCGATCGACCCACGCCCTAAGGGGCTGCCCGCGGGAGCTCCGGCCACGCCGGCCACCAGTGGGGGTGGCGCGTGGGCTGGACGGCGGCGGCTTCTAGGCGGCGGTCGAGGGAGGCGCGGGGATCCCCACCCCGTGCTATCCCGGTCCAGTGATTTACTTTCCTAATTGATTCAAGTTTTCCTATTTTGAGTATTCATATTCTTGGGAACTCTCATGGATTAGGAATCTAATTAATTTGGAAAGTAGAAGAGTCCTAAATTATTTTATTTCCTTATTTCATTATGGAAATCTTCTAGAATATTCCAAGTGGGTCTTGGATAGATTATTCTAGAGATTTAATGAAGTAGAAAATGAAAATGAAATAAATAAAAAATATTAATAATATTTAATTTTATTTTTAATTTATTCGATTGACTTAATTATTTTTAATTAAGTATCTTTTGGATTTATTGAAAATAAATAGATTTAAATATTGGAAATTAATATTCTCGTCACATGGAGCATTCAAGAACGAAGACTGAAGACTAGAAGATGCGTACGGAGATGGAGTAAAGCCATAATAGTCGGAAAATAATATTCTAGTATTATTTTGACTATGTGATAATACTATGTGCTTTATTACATGTATGCATGCTATATGTGTTTACTTTATGCACTAGATGGCGTATCCCTTTATTGTAAAAAGCTAAGTGGGAGAGGGTATGGAAACATACCCATGGTCTCCATTGCTGCTCTCTTGGTGACTTTTATAAACTTTTGAAGTTTATATAGATAAGTTATTAAAGGAGAGTTCTTGTAATTCCTCTTACGAGAAACATTGATTAAGTTTATCAAACAATGCCTAATTTGTCTTTCCAAAGCTGATTTCAAGTCGACTCATTCTCACCCCGGGGAGTGGAATGGAGCCAAAGCCACTTGGTCATGTAGAGGACACAAATTAGAGACCTTCGTACCATTCTTTGATCTGCTCGGCTCCCTCATTCATTTGAGAGATAGGGTTGTTCGCATGGTGAATCACTGGTAAGAAACTTCGAGTTTCACTTATGATTCTCCGAGTCTTGATTTACAAGATCGAATGGATCAAGTAATTGGGAGTCAATTATAAAGATCTCTTGGTGTAGTAAACGTCCACACCACGTGGCTTGCTATGCTGACGGATTTTGGATTAATTGATGTAGACAGTTGTAAGAAATTGTGAAGAGTTGTGAAGTTGTCGTAAACGTCCACACCACGTGGCTTGCGGTGATGTAGCAATTCCAAACAATTTACTTTGGTGCTGAGTAATGGTTTACACTTAGATATGCATTATAGTATTCCTCCCCACGAGGTTACGCTATAAGAGATGTATGACCAAAGAAAATCTAATTGCTAATTCGTTTGGGTGGGTAAACGTCCACACCACGTGGCTTGCCTTACCTGATGGGATTTTAGATGTGATTAGTGATTTAATGATATTATTTAAGGGAGATAATATCGGATATTAAATTGTTTGTTTGTTTTATGTGCTTATAGGTTAAGAATGACTGTGACCCCACTTTGTGATATACTTAAGGATGAAAACTCACTGGTTCCATATAGTAATGTTTGGGAAAGAAATCTGGACAATGTTCAGACTGTTGAGCCTTCCAAATCCACTATTGTCCCAACTAATGAGGACATTGAAAATGACCTCAAGGAGATGTTAGGACATAGTAAGGAAGCCGGACTAGAGGTGATTGACATACTCATTAAGTTCAGTCCTCTTGAGGAATCGCTTAAAAACGATTTCAAAAGAAATGAACTGATAAGTATGATCAGGGAATCACAAGCTCTAGTGGCCAAGTTGGAAGTGCAAGCAAAGAAGCCCAGTGGTTGTGAACCACGGATTGGGAAGAGCAAGCCGCGAGGCAAGTGCTTTCAATGCAAGCAGTCTTGGCACTGGAGGTCTGATTGTCCTCTCATCAAAGGTACAAAAGTTTCCTTAGTCACTGAAACATTATCAGTGGTGTTATCTACCAGCACCTGGTGTGTAGATACGGGGGCCACTGATCATGTGTGCAATTCATTGCAGGGGTTCCAGGAAACCCAGAGACTTAGAGAGGGAGAAATCGTGGTCTACATGGGCAATGTCGCGAGGGTGGCGGCTGTTGCAGTGGGAGACGTTCACTTACGCTTTAGTAGTGATAAGGTTTTAGTTCTACATAATTGTCTTTATGTACCCAACTTTAGAAAGAATTTAATTTCGGTTTCTAAACTTATTATGAATGGATTTTCTGTTTCTTTTGACCACTCTGTGATCATAAGAAGAAATAGTTAGATTATCTGTTCTGGTACATTGGTAGACGATTTGTATGTACTAAATCCTGAGTCTAACACGATGCAACTAACCGAGAGTAATAACACATCTACGAACACCAATAAGAGAAAGGAACCTTCTAGGATGAATCAATTATACTTGTGGCATCTAAGACTAGGTCATATAAACTCGAATAGGCTTCAAAGGTTGAAAGCTGATGGTCTAATCAGCGATGTTGAAGGAGAGGACCTTACAACCTGCAAATCCTGTTTAGAGGGTAAAATGACCAAGCGTCCTTTTTCTGGTAAAGGACGAAGAGCTGAACAAGTATTGGATTTGATTCAATCTGATGTATGCGGACCTATGTCTACTCAGGCAAGGGGAGGGTACGAGTATTTCATCACCTTTACTGATGATTACTCAAGATATGGATATATATACCTGATGCGCCACAAGAGTGATTCTTTTGACAAGTTCAAGGAATTCAAGGCTCTTGTGGAGAACCTTCGTGGTAAATCCATAAAATGCCTGCGATCTGATCGCGGAGGCGAGTACCTGTCTGGAGAATTCAAGGCATATTTAGCAGAGAATGGGATTGAATCCCAACTGACTTCACCATATACTCCCCAGCAGAATAGTGTGTCAGAAAGAAGGAATAGGACTCTTATGGAAATGGTGCGATCAATGATGAGTTACTTAATGTCTAGATTTAAGTAACGGAAACTCACGATCCATTGCCATTAATCTATTTAATTAAATAAACAATTATTTGCGTTTAATTATTTATAATTAAATATATGCAAATTATAGTCCTGGATTTTATACGTTGTAGTTAGTATGGTGTTGTATGGACTCACATAAGATCATACTATCGGTTACTCGTATTTAATCGAACAGTTTCTCACGACCTAGATGGACACGGACCAATCCATCGGTATAGTCGTTGTGTGAGAGAGAAAATAATCTGTCTTGATTATTTTATCACACTTGTACACTTGGTGTATTGAGCGGATCGTTTGAGATTTATCGATTAGGATTGCCGGCGATAATCGATTTAAGTCTCAGTGTATTTTATTCTTAATCCCCGATACTATTGCGGGTGTGTATATTTAATATAAGTGACTTTGATTTACCAAAGGAATTAACCGATTTAATTATTGGGTTAATTACCGGTTAAGTTGGGTCACTATATTTTATATATGACATGCCGTGAATACTTGACGGGAAAGTGTATCCCGTAAGGGTTGATAATATCCCCGAGATGAGTTCATAAGGAATTATTATGTAAACCCTGCAGGTGGATTTGTTCCGCATAATAATTAAGGTTGAATGGTACTAGTCTCGGATATAAGAGATGAATAAATTAATTAGCAATAAATTAATTTTATTCATGGATATTTATATCTTAAATACACGGAATAAATAATACTACCGGAGAAATATTATTTGATATAATATGGTTTAATATTGGGAGTGCAATTAATTTTATATAGTGGAAAATAGAATTAATTAATATTAATGGATTAATAGATTTGGGCTTGGGCTCAATTTAATCATTAATATTGGAAGCCCAATATTCCACCTCCTTAAGATCCCCTACGTAGCCTATAAAAGCACTACATGGTCTTCTCTATTCTCATAACTTGAAGATCACAATTCTAGAGAGAGAAAGTAGAGAGGGAGATCCATGGGGTTCGGAAGATCGTCGCCCACCTGACGTTCGAGCTAGTGCAAGGAATACGTGGGAAGGTCTCAAGGTCTTCATAGATCTCGTTTCTCCGTACAACGAGAACAAAGGTAAAATCGTTGAACCCCCTTCGATGATTTTAATAATTAATTCGTATATGCATATGAACGAAGATCCGAGGGATGAACCCGGGGATGGGGTTTGACCGCGCGGTGGTGATCCGAGATCACCGGACCGCGGGCTGTCAAGAGAGCCCCGCCGGGATCGATGGCAACGAACCCTCGGCTGGACGCCGAGGGTGGCGATCGAAGCCCTAGGGCTCGATCACCGGCAGCGCACAAAGAGAGGAGCCCCGGCTGGACGCCGGGGCGAGCGATCGACTTCGGTCGATCGCTGGGGGCAGTCGCGGGCTGGTGCCACGGCAGGCGCCCCCTCCTCTGATCGACGGTGGCGGTGAGTCGCCGGACTCACCGCCGGGGGCTGCTACGAGCAGCCCCGGGGGATGCACGATGCATCCCCAGCGATTGCCGTGTGCAATCGCGAGCCCCACGCGGGGCTCGGCTAGGGCTAGCCGCGGGTTTATCCCGCGGCGTTGTTGCTTTGGTCGGGCCCGGTTCGTGTGGTGGTTCGCGGTGGTTTCCGGCGAAGGGATTTTGATCGGGGTTATGTTTCCGCAATTCCGTTAAACCCGGGATATCGATTTCCAACAATTGGTATCAGAGCGGGATTCTAGTTCATGTGTATATACGATAAATTGTTCTACCTTGCAGGGTTTCCGACTATTATGGCTAGATATAATTCTTCGTTAATTATTGTCATAATTTTATTAAACTCTCGGACATGTCGAGATTCGTTTTATGTGTGGTGAATGCTTGTAATAGTAAAAATTCGGTGGTTGACCGAATTTAGGTTTTATTATTACGTTCTATTTTTCCGGAAAATGTGTAAGGTCGATTTCATGTATAGAATCGATACCGGATAATTGTAATTAAATTCATGTAATTTATTTTACGTTGGATCGATGTGGAGACGACCGCCGGAGAAGACGTGTGACGGAAGAGACGATGGGACGAGGGATCGATCATCTTGATCGATCCATGAAGGATCGATCGAGCCCTAGAGGCGGGGGCTGCCCGCGGGACTCCTCGGCCACGCCGGCCACCGGTGGTGGTGGCGCGTGGGCTGGGGTGGCGGCGGCGCTCCTCCTCGGCCGGGGATCGATGGTGGTGGGGGGCGCGAGGTCCTCGTGATCTCGTACTCTCCCGCCAAGATCCAACTTTCCTAAATTATTCGGTTTTCCTATTTTGAGTATTCCTATTTTTTGGAACTCTCATGGAAATAGGAAAAGAATAAATTTAGAATAAATTTATTTCCTTATTGATTATTCCTAGTATGGAAATTTTCATGGATAAGGAAGGAATAAATTTAGAATTAATTTGGTCTTCCTAATTGATTATTCTTTTTGGAATATTCATGGATTAGGAAAATAATTAATTTTGAATTAATTTATTTTTCCTATTTAATTATTCCTTTATGGAATTTTTAATGGATTAGAAAAAATAATTAATTTGGAAAGTTTTGAAAGTCCTTAATTAATTTTTCCTATTTAATTATTCCTTTATGGAATTTTTTAATAGATTAGGAAAGGAATTAATTTGGAAGGATTAGGATTCCTAAATTATTTTATTTCCTTATTTCATTATGGTGATCTTCTAGAATATTCCAAGTGGGTCTTGGAATAGGATTCTAGAGATTTAATGAAGTTAGAAAGAAAAATAAAAATAATGAATATATTAATAATATTTAATTTTATTTTTGATATATTCGATTGACTTAATTTTCAAATTAAGTAACTTTTGGATTAATTGAAAATAAATAGATTTAAATATTGGGATTAATATTCTCGTCACATGGAGCATTCAAGAACGAAGACTGAAGACTAGAAGATGCGTACGGAGATGCGATAAAGCCATAATAGTCGGAAAATAATATTCTAGTATTATTTTGACTATGTGATAATAGTATGTGCTTTATTTCATGTATGCATGCTTATGTGTATTTAATTATGCATTAGATAGCGTATCCCTTTATTGTAAAAAGCTAAGTGGGAGAGGGTATGGAAACATACCCATGGTCTCCATTGCTGCTCTCTTGGTGACTTTTATAAGCTTTTGAAGTTTATATAGATAAGTCATTGAAGGAGAGTTCTTGTAATTCCTCTTACGAGAAACATTGATTAAGTTTATCAAACAATGCCTAATTTGTCTTTCCAAAGCTGATTTCAAGTCGACTCATTCTCACCCCGGGGAGTGGAATGGAGCCAAAGCCACTTGGTCATGTAGAGGACACAAATTAGAGACCTTCGTACCATTCTTTTATAGATGGATCGATTGTCTGCTCGGCTCCCTCATCTAATGAGAGATAGGGTTGTTCGCATGGTGAATCACTGGTTAGAAACTTCGAGTTTCACTTATGATTCTCCGCGTCCTGATTTACAAAAATCGAATGGATCAAGTAATTGGGAGTCAATTATAAAAGTCTCTTGGTGTAGTAAACGTCCACACCACGTGGCTTGCTATGCTGACGGATTTTGGATTAATTGATGTAGACAGTTGTAAGAAATTGTGAAGAGTTGTGAAGTTGTCGTAAACGTCCACACCACGTGGCTTGCGGTGATGTAGCAATTCCAAACGATTTACTTTGGTACTGAGTAATGGTTTACACTTAGATACGCATTATAGTATTCCTCCCCACGAGGTTCCGCTATAAGTGATGTATGACCAAAGAAAATCTAATTGCTAAGTCGTTTGGGTGGGTAAACGTCCACACCACGTGGCTTGCCTTACCTGATGGGATTTTAGATGTGATTAGTGGTTTAATGATATTATTAGAGGGAGATAATATCGGAGATTAAATCAATTGTTTGTTGTTATATGTGCTCATAGATTATGGATGGCGTTGAACCCACTTTATGTGATACTTAAGGAATTTAAACTCATTGGTCCCTAAATGCATTGATTGGAATAGAGATCTAGACATTGCCCAAACTGTTGAAGAGTACAAGGTTGTACTCAGTGAGCTTTGTCCTCCCGAGCCTATTAATGTCTCAACTAATGAGGAAAAGAATGATTTTAAGAAGTGGGAAAATGCTTTTGCAATAACCACTGATTATGATATCATGTTCAAACTCAAGTTGGTGTTTAGACATGACATAGGCGGCTAGACAAGAGGCGATGAGGATACTCATAAAGGCCAGTCGATTCGAGGGAACGCTTAAACACGTTTTTAAGATGATTGACCTTTTAGACGAGTTGAGACGGAAATCGCAAGCTCTTGTAGCTAATGCCAAAGGTTTCGAACCTAAGGGCAAAATCGGGGGAAAGGAAAAGCAAGCAAAGAAACCCAGTGGTCCTAAGCTTCTTGGACCACGAGATGGGACGAGAAAGCCAAGAGGCAAGAGTTCTCGATGCAAACAGTCTGGGTACTGGAAGTCTGATTATCCTCTCAAAGAAAGTACGAAATTTTTCTTTAGTCGTAAAACATAGTCAGCGGTATTATCTACCGGAACCTGGTGTGTAGATATGGAACCACTGACGGTATGTGCATTTTAAAGACAAGGGTTCCACTGACGAAATGTTGTAGAGGAGGCAGCAGTTGGAGTGGAGGACATACTATAGGATTTCATTTTGGGTTATTGCTTTTATGTACCTTTCAAATTAGAAAGAACTTTGTTCTGGATTTCTAATAAATGGATATTTTATTTCTTTTAATCACTTGATGGTTATAAGAAGAAATAATGATATTATCTATTTTGGTACATTGGCTAGCAATACATAAATGATGAATCCTGAGTCCACCACGATGCAACGAACCGTAGTATGAAACTCGTTTTACTAATAAGAGATTTCTTTATCAATTATACTTGTGGATTCTTATGCTGAGTCATGTTTATTCAAATAAGAAGTTCAAAGGTCGAAAATTGATATTTGATCAATTAAGTTGAAGGAATGGACCTTCCGACCTAAGAATCTAATTTGGAAGATAATATGACTAAGCAATCCTTTATGGATATAAGATATAAGATCCGGACAAGTATAAGAATTGATTAACTCTGATGTATGCAGACCTATGTCTACTCAAACAATAAGGTACGAGTACATCATTTGATGATTACTCGAGAAATGGATTAGAATACCTGATGTGCCACAAAAGCAAGTGTTTTGACAAGTCAATGGACACTAAGCAATTGTGGAGAACCATCAAGTTATATCCATTTGTAGCCTGCGATTTGATCGCGGAGGCAAGTACCTATCTGAGGAATGCATGGCATACTGATCAGAAATTGGGATTTGATCCCAAATGACTACACCATACACTGTTGTGTAGAAATGGTGTGTCGTAAACAAGAAATGGAACTCTTATAGAAATAGTAAAATTATGAGTTATACGGAACTACTTATATTCTATGGATATGTCTGGAAACAACGGCGCATCCAAATGCGGTTGTAGAATATCCTAGAAGAACAAAAGATGTGTGTTCAATAGTACTATGAACCAGAAGGACGTTATAAGTTCTAACGCCCGGTTCTTAGAGAAAGACTATACGATGAACCACAAGCCCAAGGTGACATGATACTTTGAAATGAGATAGAAAGATTAAGACTTAGAACCAGCCGAACCGAGTAGCGGTACACCACTAACTGCACCTACTGTTATCACTGTTTATACACCGGAATGCCGTTGTAGTGGGAGGTTGTGTGACAACCGGAGATATTCATAATACTAGGAGAGTCTTCGGACTCTGGACCTAGTATACATGAAATCGATCCCTGGATCTACATGAAGGCCGTACTAGATCTAAATGTGCCTTCTTGGAAAGCAATAAGGATTATTGCTAAGAGGCGAGATCATTTAGAGTACAAGCTTAGTTGATCCATTTATGGATTGAAACAAAGCATTAAGTTCGTGGTACTTGCAAATTGATGAGATAGTCCATTTTATGGATTCATCAAAAGCACAGACGAATCGTGTGTATTGGAAACGTGATGGAAAACAAGGTGATGTTTCTCGGAGGTTTTATGTAGATAACATTTTATCATTGGTAACAATGTAAAGGTGTTGTCAGACATAAAATGGTGGTTGTTTAGATAAATCATTATGAAAGATATAGGAAGAAGTTGGACATGTTCTTGAGATCTTGGATCTCTAGGAATGAACATTGTACTTCTCCTGGACATCTTACATATATGATTATGGTTCGTTTTAACATGCGAGATTCCGAGAAAGGTTCGTTACCTTTCAGAGACGGAATGCATCTATCTAAGGATATGTGTTATGGAACACAAAAGGAGATAGAAGCAATGAAAGCAGTTTCCTACACCTTGGGTGTGGAAAGCTTAATGAATGCATTGTTAAAAACGAGAACCTTGTTGGAGTTGTGTACTTAATGTCTAGATTTAAGTAACGGAAACTCACGATCCATTGCCACTAATCTATTTAATTAAATAAACAATTATTTGCGTTTAATTATTTATAATTAAATATATGCAAATCATAGTCCTGGATTTTATACGTTGTAGTTAGTATGGTGTTGCATGGGCGCACAGAAGATCATACTATCGGTTACTCGTATTTAATCGAACAGTTGCTCACGACCTAGATGGACACGGACCAATCCATCGGTATAGTCGTTGTGTGAGAGAGAAAATAATTTATCTTAATTATCTTATCACACTTGTACACTTGGTGTATTGAGCGGATCTGCTTGAGATTTATCGATTAGGATTGCCGGCGATAATCGATTTAAGTCTCAGTGTATTTTATTCTTAATCCCTGATATTATTGCGGGTGTGTATATTTAATATAAGTGACTTTGATCTACCAAAGGAATTAACCGATTTAATTATTGGGTTAATTACCGGTTAAGTTGGGTCACTATATTTTATATATGACATGCCGTGAATACTTGACGGGAAAGTGTATCCCGTAAGGGTTGATAATATCCCCGAGATGAGTTCATAAGGAATTATTATGTAAACCCTGCAGGTGGATTCGTTCCGCATAATAATTAAGGATGAATGGTACTAGTCTCGGTTACAAGAGATGAATAAATTAATTAGCAATAAATTAATTTTATTCATGGATATTTATATCTTAAATACACGGAATAAATAATACTACCGGAGAAATATTATTTGATATAATATGGTTTAATATTGGGAGTGCAATTAATTTTATATAGTGGAAAATAGAATTAATTAATAATAGTAAGGATTAATAGATTTGGGCTTGGGCTCAATTTAATCACTATTATTGGAAGCCCAATATTCCACCTCCTTAAGATCCCCTACGTAGCTTATAAAAGCACTACATGGTCTTCTCTATTCTCATAACTTGAAGATCACAATTCTAGAGAGAGAAAGTAGAGAGGGAGATCCATGGAGTTCGGTAGATCGTCGCCCACACGACGTCCGAGCTAGTGCAAGGAATACGTGGGAAGATCTCAAGGTCGTCAAATTGAGTTCTTCGTTTTTCCGAACAACGAGAACGAGGTAAATCGTAAATCCCTCTTTATGATTTTATCGTTTAATTATCGTAAAAATACCTTGAACCAAGATCCGAGGAACGGACCCACGAGACGAGGTCGAACCGGGCGGTGGTGGTCGGACCACCGGACCGCCGGCGGCTCGACGACTCAGCTGGAAAGGGATCGCGCGAGGTGGATCGAGCCTAGGGCTCGATCACGCGGATCGGCTGCGGGTTTTCCCGTAGCGATCTGCTGCCAGCTACGGGTTTTCCCGCAGCGACTCGTAGCGCCCAGCAGCAGCGAGTCAGGCGACTCGCTGCGGGTTGCTGTGGGCTGCTACGGGGATTTCGCTGGGTGCTGTGGGATTTCCCGCAGCTGACCCGCAGCGATTCAGCAGGGTCCCAGCAGCAGCGAGTCAGGCGACTCGCTGCGGGTTGCTGCGGGCTGCTGCGAGCAATCCCGCGTGGCTGCTACGGGTTTCGCGGGTTCACGCGAGTTCTCTCGTGTTTTTCCCGCGTAACTTTTTCGTATGGTCATGTACATGTTCCGGGAGTCGATTGGGTTGTCGGTTCCGCAATTTTGACAATCCGGATATTCGATCTCCAAAGGATTTCGGTCGGAATTAATTAGATAATTAATTTTAATTAATTTATTAATTCCGGGATATCGATTTCCAAACGTCCACACCACGTTAATTTATTAGATAATTAATTTTAATTAATTATTATAAAAGTCTCTTGGTGTAGTAAACGTCCACACCACGTGGCTTGCTATGCTGACGGATTTTGGATTAATTGATGTAGACAGTTGTAAGAAATTGTGAAGAGTTGTGAAGTTGTCGTAAACGTCCACACCACGTGGCTTGCGGTTATGTAGCAATTCCAAACGATTTACTTTGGTACTGAGTAATGGTTTACACTTAGATACGCATTATAGTATTCCTCCCCACGAGGTTCCGCTATAAGTGATGTATGACCGAAGCAAATCTAATTGCTAAATCATTTGGATTGGTAAACGTCCACACCACGTGGCTTGCCATATCTGATGGGATTTTAGAGGTGATTAGTGGTTTAATGATATTATTTGAGGGAGATAATATCGGAGATTAAATCGATTGTTTGTTGTTATACGTGCTCATAGATTAGGAAATGGCTTTGAACCCACTTTCTGTGATACGTAAGGATTTTAAACTCACTGGTCCCTGAATGTAATGATTGGAATAGAGATCTAGACATTACCCAAACTGTTGAAGAGTACAAGGTTGTACTCAATGAGCTTTGTCCTTCCGAGCCTATTGATATAGGCGGTTAGACAAGAGGCGATGTGGATACTCATAAAGGGCAGTCGATTCGAGGAAACGCTTAAACACGTTTTTGAGATGATTGACCTTTTAGACGAGTTGAGACGGAAATCGCAAGCTCTTGTAGCCAATGCCAAAGGTTTCGAACCTAAAGGCATGAATCGGGGGAAAGGAAAAGAAAGCATAGAAACCCAGTGGTTCTAAGATTACTTGAACCACGAGATGTGACGAGAAAGCCAAGAGGCAAGAGTTCTCGAAGCAAACAGTCTGGGTACTGGAAGTCTGATTATCCTCTCAAAGAAAGTACGAAATTTTCTTTAGTCGTAAAACATAGTCAGTGGTATTATCTACCGGAACCTGGTGTGTAGATATGGAACCACTGACGGTATGTGCATTCTAAATGCAAAGGTTCCAGGAAACCCGACGACTTAGAAAAGAAAAGATCGTAGTCTATGTGGGCAATGCTGTAGAGGAGGCAGCTGTTGCAATGGAGGACATTTTATAGGATTTCATTTTGAGTTATTGCTTTTATGTACCTTTTATATAAGAAAGAACTTTGTTCTGGATTTCTAATGAATAGATATTTTATTTCTTTTAATCATTTGATGGTTATAAGAAGAAATAAAGATAGTATCCATTCTGGTACATTAGCTAGCAATATATAAATGATGAATGCTGAGTCCACCATGATGCAACGAACCGTAGTATGAAACTCGTTTTACTAATAAGAGATTTCTTTATTAAATCGATTACACTTGTAGATTCTTATGCTAAGTCATGTTTATTCAAATAAGAAGTTCAAAGGTCGAAAATTGATTTTTTTTTGATCAATTAAGTTGAAGGAGTGGACCTTCCGACCTAAGAATCTAATTTGGAAGATAATTTGACTAAGCAATCCTTTATGTCTACTCAGACAATAAGGTACGAGTATTTCATTTGATGATTACTCGAGAAATGGATTAGGATACCTGATGTGCCACAAAAGCAAGTGTTTTGACAAGTCAATGGACACTAAGCAATTGTGGAGAACCATCAAGGTATATCCATTTGTAGCCTGCGATTTGATCGCGGAGGCAAGTACATGTCTGAGGAATGCATGGCATACTGATCAGAGGTTGGGATGATCCCAAATGACTACACCATACACTTTTAGTGTAGAAATGGTGTTTCGTAAACAAGAAATGGAACTCTTATAGAAATAGTAAAAGCATGAGTTATACGGAACTACCTATGTTCTATGGATATGTCTGGAAACAACGGCGCATTCAAATGTGGTTGTAGAATGTCCTGGAAGAACAAAAGATGTGTGTTCAATAGTACTATGAACCAGAAGGACGTTATAAGTTCTAACGCCCGGTTCTTAGAGGAAGACTATGTAATGAACCACAAGCCCAAAGTGACGTGATACTTTGAAATGAGAGAGAAGAAGAGGACTGAGAACCAGCCGAACCGAGTAGCAGTACACCACTAACTGCACCTACTGTTATCACTGTTTATACACTGGAATGCCGTTGTAGTGGGAGGTTGTGTGACAACCGGAGATATTCATAATACTAGGTGAGTCTTCGGACTCTGGACCTAGTATACATGAAATCGATCCCTTGATCTACATGAAGGCAGTACTAGATCTAAATGTGCCTTCTTGGAAAGCAATAAGGATTATTGCTAAGAGGCAAGATCATTTAGAGTACAAGCTTAGTTGATCCATTTATGGATTGGAACAAAGCATTGAGTTCGTGGTACTTGCAAATTGATGAGATAGTCCATTTTATGGATTCATCAAAGCATAGACGAATCGTGTGTATAGGAAACGTGATGGAAACAAGGTGGTGTTTCTCGGAGGTTTTATGTAGATAACATTTTATCATTGGTAACAATGTAAAGATGTTGTCAGACATAAAATGATGGTTGTCTAGATAAATCAATATGAAAGATAAAGGAAGAAGTTGGACATGTTCTTGAGATCTTGGATCTCTAGGAAAGAACATTGTACTACTCCTGGACATCTTACATATATATGATTATGGTTCGTTTTAACATGCAAGATTCCGAGAAAGGTTCGTTACCTTTCAGAGGCGGAATGCATCTATCTAAGGATATGTGTTTTGGAACACAAAAGGAGATAGAAGCAATGAAAGCGGTTTCCTACACTACGAGTGTGGAAAGCTTGATGAATGCGATGTTGAAAACGAGAACCTGATATCTGCTATGCGGCTAGTATAGTGGGAGGATATCAAGGTAATCCTGGAAAGGAATACTCGACTGCTGTAATGAACATTTAAGTACTTTCGAAGTACTGGAAACTATGTTCTGGACTACGAAGCAGACGAACATTTCCTTTGGATTACATTCTCTTAGATTTCTAATCGAATGAGGACCGGTGTAAGTCGATATCAGGCTATGTGGTTCACTATTGAAGGAGAAGGAGTTTTAACATGGAAGAGTGATAAGCACGATGCTTTTCGGACTCTGCCATGGGTAACCAAATAGCGGCCTCAGAGGCAGCGGAAGTTTTGGTATAACTCCGGGATAATCTCTGGGACTTAGATGTGATTCTTAATTTGCCAAAGGCTATGTAAATAGCGGTGCGATGGCAAATGGTAAGAAATCACAAGTCCATAAGTGTAAGATAACACATAGTGCAAGTACCACCTGATACGAGTCATCGTCGAGGGAGACGACGCTGTAGTCACCAAGATAACTTCAGAGCGGCAACCTAGAGTGCTCATTCACATAGTACTTCTTGGAAGTAAAACTTAAGCACGTGATGAGTATGGGAGTCGGGAGTTTGGAGGAAATGACTAGACCTTAGTACAAGTGGGAGATTGTTGGAGTTGTGTACTTAATGTCTAGATTTAAGTAACGGAAACTCACGATCCATTGCCACTAATCTATTTAATTAAATAAACAATTATTTGCGTTTAATTATTTATAATTAAATATATGCAAATCATAGTCCTGGATTTTATACGTTGTAGTTAGTATGGTGTTGCATGGGCGCACAGAAGATCATACTATCGGTTACTCGTATTTAATCGAACAGTTGCTCACGACCTAGATGGACACGGACCAATCCATCGGTATAGTCGTTGTGTGAGAGAGAAAATAATTTATCTTAATTATCTTATCACACTTGTACACTTGGTGTATTGAGCGGATCTGCTTGAGATTTATCGATTAGGATTGCCGGCGATAATCGATTTAAGTCTCAGTGTATTTTATTCTTAATCCCTGATATTATTGCGGGTGTGTATATTTAATATAAGTGACTTTGATTTACCAAAGGAATTAACCGATTTAATTATTGGGTTAATTACCGGTTAAGTTGGGTCACTATATTTTATATATGACATGCCGTGAATACTTGACGGGAAAGTGTATCCCGTAAGGGTTGATAATATCCCCGAGATGAGTTCATAAGGAATTATTATGTAAACCCTGCAGGTGGATTCGTTCCGCATAATAATTAAGGATGAATGGTACTAGTCTCGGTTACAAGAGATGAATAAATTAATTAGCAATAAATTAATTTTATTCATGGATATTTATATCTTAAATACACGGAATAAATAATACTACCGGAGAAATATTATTTGATATAATATGGTTTAATATTGGGAGTGCAATTAATTTTATATAGTGGAAAATAGAATTAATTAATAATAGTAAGGATTAATAGATTTGGGCTTGGGCTCAATTTAATCACTATTATTGGAAGCCCAATATTCCACCTCCTTAAGATCCTCTACGTAGCTTATAAAAGCACTACATGGTCTTCTCTATTCTCATAACTTGAAGATCACAATTCTAGAGAGAGAAAGTAGAGAGGGAGATCCATGGAGTTCGGTAGATCGTCGCCCACACGACGTCCGAGCTAGTGCAAGGAATACGTGGGAAGATCTCAAGGTCGTCAAATTGAGTTCTTCGTTTTTCCGAACAACGAGAACGAGGTAAATCGTAAATCCCTCTTTATGATTTTATCGTTTAATTATCGTAAAAATACCTTGAACCAAGATCCGAGGAACGGACCCACGAGACGAGGTCGAACCGGGCGGTGGTGGTCGGACCACCGGACCGCCGGCGGCTCGACGACTCAGCTGGAAAGGGATCGCGCGAGGTGGATCGAGCCTAGGGCTCGATCACGCGGATCGGCTGCGGGTTTTCCCGTAGCGATCTGCTGCCAGCTACGGGTTTTCCCGCAGCGACTCGTAGCGCCCAGCAGCAACGAGTCAGGCGACTCGCTGCGGGTTGCTGTGGGCTGCTACGGGGATTTCGCTGGGTGCTGTGGGATTTCCCGCAGCTGACCCGCAGCGATTCAGCAGGGTCCCAGCAGCAGCGAGTCAGGCGACTCGCTGCGGGTTGCTGCGGGCTGCTGCGAGCAATCCCGCGTGGCTGCTACGGGTTTCGCGGGTTCACGCGAGTTCTCTCGTGTTTTTCCCGCGTAACTTTTTCGTATGGTCATGTACATGTTCCGGGAGTCGATTGGGTTGTCGGTTCCGCAATTTTGACAATCCGGATATTCGATCTCCAAAGGATTTCG
This sequence comes from Euphrasia confusa, assembly GCA_954870475.1. NCBI lineage: Eukaryota > Viridiplantae > Streptophyta > Magnoliopsida > Lamiales > Orobanchaceae > Euphrasia > Euphrasia confusa. Next base: position 25,097,087 of record OX940958.1, read on the forward strand.
GTCGGAATTAATTAGATAATTAATTTTAATTAATTTATTAATTCCGGGATATCGATTTCCAACAAACCTGATATCGGCTATGCGGTTAGCATAGTGGGAGGATATCAAGGTAATCCTGGAAAGGAATACTTGACTGCTGTAATGAACATTTTAAGTACTTTCGAAGTACTGGAAACTATGTTCTGGTTTAAGGAGCAGACAACACATTTCCTTTGGATTACACTCTCTTAGATTTCTAATCGAATGAGGACCGGTGTAAGTCGATATCAGGCTATGTGTTTCACTATTAAAGGAGAAGGAGTTTTGACATGGAAGAGTGATAAGCACGATGCTTTTCAGACTCTGTCATGGGTAACCAAATAGCAGCCTCAGACGCAGCGGAAGTTTTGGTATAGCTCCGGGATAATCTCTGGGACTTAGAGGTGATTCTTAATTTGCCAAAGGCTATGTGAATAGCGGTGCGATGGCAAATGGTAAGAAATCACTAGTCCATAAGTGTAAGATAACACATAGTGCAAGTACCACCTGATACGAGTCATCGTCGAGGGAGACGACGCTGTAGTCACCAAGATAACTTCAGAGCGGCAACCTAGAGTGCTCATTCACATAGTACTTCTTGGAAGTACAACTTAAGCACGTGATGAGTATGGGAGTCGGGAGTTTGGAGGAAATGACTAGACCTTAGTACAAGTGGGAGATTGTTGGAGTTGTGTACTTAATGTCTAGATTTAAGTAACGGAAACTCACGATCCATTGCCACTAATCTATTTAATTAAATAAACAATTATTTGCATTTAATTATTTATAATTAAATATATGCAAATCATAGTCCTGGATTTTATACGTTGTAGTTAGTATGGTGTTGCATGGGCGCACAGAAGATCATACTATCGGTTACTCGTATTTAATCGAACAGTTGCTCACGACCTAGATGGACACGGACCAATCCATCGGTATAGTCGTTGTGTGAGAGAGAAAATAATCTGTCTTGATTATTTTATCACACTTGTACACTTGGTGTATTGAGCGGATCGTTTGAGATTTATCGATTAGGATTGCCGGCGATAATCGATTTAAGTCTCAGTGTATTTTATTCTTAATCCCCGATACTATTGCGGGTGTGTATATTTAATATAAGTGACTTTGATTTACCAAAGGAATTAACCGATTTAATTATTGGGTTAATTACCGGTTAAGTTGGGTCACTATATTTTATATATGACATGCCGTGAATACTTGACGGGAAAGTGTATCCCGTAAGGGTTGATAATATCCCCGAGATGAGTTCATAAGGAATTATTATGTAAACCCTGCAGGTGGATTTGTTCCGCATAATAATTAAGGTTGAATGGTACTAGTCTCGGATATAAGAGATGAATAAATTAATTAGCAATAAATTAATTTTATTCATGGATATTTATATCTTAAATACACGGTATAAATAATACTACCGGAGAAATATTATTTGATATAATATGGTTTAATATTGGGAGTGCAATTAATTTTATATAGTGGAAAATATAATTAATTAATATTAATGGATTAATAGATTTGGGCTTGGGCTCAATTTAATCATTAATATTGGAAGCCCAATATTCCACCTCCTTAAGATCCCCATACGTAGCCTATAAAAGCACTACATGATCTTCTCTATTCTCATAACTTGAAGATCACAATTCTAGAGAGAGAAAGTAGAGAGGGAGATCCATGGAGTTCGGAAGATCGTCGCCCACCCGACGTTCGAGCTAGTGCAAGGAATACGTGGGAAGGTCTCAAGGTCTTCATAGATCTCGTTTCTCCGTACAACGAGAACAAAGGTAAAATCGTTGAACCCCCTTCGATGATTTTAATAATTAATTCGTATATGCATATGAACGAAGATCCGAGGGACGAACCCGGGGATGGGGTTTGACCGCGCGGTGGTGATCCGAGATCACCGGACCGCGGGCTGTCAAGAGAGCCCCGCCGGGATCGATGGCAACGAACCCTCGGCTGGACGCCGAGGGTGGCGATCGAAGCCCTAGGGCTCGATCGCCGGCAGCGCACAAAGAGAGGAGCCCCGGCTGGACGCCGGGGCGAGCGATCGACTTCGGTCGATCGCTGGGGGCAGCCGCGGGCTGGTGCCGCGGCAGGCGCCCCCTCCTCTGATCGATGGTGGCGGTGAGTCGCCGGACTCACTGCCGGGGGCTGCTACGAGCAGCCCCGGGGGATGCACGATGCATCCCCAGCGATTGCCGTGTGAATCGCGAGCCCCACGCGGGGCTCGGCTAGGGCTAGCCGCGGGTTTATCCCGCGGCGGTGTTGCTTTGGTCGGGCCCGGTTCATGTGGTGGTTCGCGGTGGTTTCCGGCGAAGGGATTTTGATCGGGGTTATGTTTCCGCAATTCCGTTAACCCCGGGATATCGATTTCCAACAATGTCCAGCACATGTGTTGCGACAAGGGGTCGATAAGTTAGAACCTAGATCAGAATTACGGCTATTTGTAGGATACCCGAAAGGAACTAAAGGTGGCATGTTCTATAGTCCTACGGACCAGAAGATCGTTATAAGTACTAACGCTCGGTTCTTAGAGGAAGACTATGTCATGGACCACAAGCCCAAAAGTGACATAATGCTTGATGAGTTGAGAGGTAACAAGGAAGACCTAGATACAGCCGAACCGAGTATAGATACACCACTAGAACCTGCACCTAATACTGTCACTGTTAATACACCGGAACGCCGTCGTAGTGGGAGGGTTGTTAAACAACCGGACAGATGGATTGGACTGGGTGAGTCTTCGGACTCGGCACCCGGAGTTCATGAAGTCGATCCCTGGACCTATGATGAGGCGGTACAAGATATAGATGCGCCTTCTTGGAAGAAAGCGATGAAATCCGAAATTGAATCTATGGATTCAAATAAAGTCTAGGACCTTGTAGAACCACCAAGCGGCGTAAAGCCAATTGGGTGTAAGTGGGTCTACAAGAGAAAGAGAGGATCTGACGGGAAGGTTGAAACCTTTAAAGCTCGGCTTGTTGCGAAAGGATATACTCAGAAAGAAGGAATCGATTATGAGGAGACCTTTTCGCCGGTAGCCAAGATAAAGTCGATCCGGATTCTCTTATCCATAGCAGCTCATATGGACTATGAGGTGTGGCAAATGGATGTCAAGACAGCTTTCCTAAATGGAAGTCTTGACGAGACGATTTATATGAAACAACCAGAAGGATTCATTGCTAAGGGGCGAGATCATCTAGTGTGCAAGCTTAATCGATCCATTTATGGATTGAAACAAGCCTCGAGATCGTGGAACCTGCGGTTTGATGAAGTAGTCCAATCTGTTGGATTCAATCAAAGCATGGACGAATCGTGTGTGTATTGGAAACGTGATGGAAAGAAGGTGGTGTTTCTCGTGCTTTATGTAGACGACATTCTTCTCATTGGCAACAGTGTGAAGATGTTATCAGACATAAAGGGATGGTTGTCTAGACAATTCGATATGAAAGATTTGGGAGAAGTTGGACATGTTCTAGGGATCAAGTTTATAAGGGATCGCCGGAATAGAACATTATATCTTTCCCAGCAATCTTACATAGACACGATTCTGGCTCGTTTTAACATGCAAGATTCCAAGAAAGGTGAACTGCCTTTCAGTAAAGGAACTTAACTTTCTAAGGAAATGTGTCCTCGGACACAGAAGGAGAAAGATGAAATGAAAGTAGTTCCCTACGCTTCGGCTGTGGGAAGCTTGATGTATGAAATATTATGCACGAGGCCTAATATCTGCTAAGCAGTGGGCATAGTAGCGAGATATCAGAGTAATCCTGGAAAGGCTCATTGGACTGCCGTAAAGAGCATTTTCAAGTATTTGCGAAATACTAGGGATTATGTTCTAAGTTACAGGGCAGACAATCTGATTCCTTTGGGTTATACGGATTCGGATTTCCAAGCTGATAAGGACCAGTGTAAGTCGATATCAGGCTATGCGTTCACTTTTAGAAAGAGGTGGAACCATGAAATGAAAGAGTGATAAGCAGGACGCTTCTCAGACTCTATCATAACCGAATAGCAGCCTCAGAGGCAGCGGAAGTTTTGGTTAGGTTCCGGGATAACCTCTGGACTTGGATATGACTCTTAGTTTACCGAAGGCGATTGGATAGCGGTGCACGGTAAACTGGAAGAAGTCATAAGTCAAAAAGTGATTATAACACATAGAGCAAGTACCACCTGATACGAGTCATCGTCGAGGGAGACGACGCTGTAGTCACCAAGATAACTTCAGAGCGGCAACCTAGAGTGCTCATTCACATGGTACTTCTCGGAAGTACAACTTAAGCACGTGATGAGTATGGGAGTCGGGAGTTAGGATGATTTATTGTTTAGTATTGTTTGTATATTTTTTGGATTAGAGTGTTTCAAATGATAATTATTTGTTGGTATTTTTGTTTTGGAAGTGTGTTTGGGTCATAAACAGGTTCCAGGAATGGATTTTGAATTATTTAAAAAGGTCATTTTTCATTCTACATAGGTTATTCGATCGTCAGCTGCGATCGAGTCACCATCGAGTAATCAAGAACACGTCCATCGAGTAATGAAGCATCTGGGCCTGGGAATCTACAGATCACTATAAAAAGGTTACTCGATGGAATGGAAGTTTCCAGTAGTCCCCATCCTGTAATGATTATTCTCCATGGTTAGTCGATGGTCTGTTACTGATTTAGGTCGTGTGTGTGTGTGTTTTTTCGGTTATGTTTTGTGACGTTTGATAGTCGTGTTTAGTTTTGTCGTGTTGTTTTTGCTTTATTTCTTGTTTTGTGGTGATTTGATCTCACGGGGTGTGTTGGAGTTGATGGAGTAGTATACTTAATGTCTAGATTTGAGTATTCTGAACTCCTTGTACACTTTCATTTACCTATTAAAAATGAACATTCATTTGCTTTTAATTATTGTTAATTAAATAAATGCAAATTATAGTCCTGGATTTTATACGTTGTAGTTAGTATGGTGTGTATGGACACACAGAAGATCATACTATCGGTTACTCGTATTTAATCGAACAGTTGCTCACGACCTAGATGGACACGGACCAATCCATCGGTATAGTCGTTGTGTGAGAGAGAAAATAATTTATCTTAATTATTTTATCACACTTGTACACTTGGTGTATTGAGCAGATCGCTTGAGACTTATCAATTAGGATTGCTCTATGATAATTGATTTAAGTCTCGGAGTATTTTATTCTTAATCCCCGAAACAATTGCGGGTGTGTATATTTAATATAAGTGACTTTGATTTTCCAAAGGAATTAACCGATTTAATTATTGGGTTAATTACCGGTTGAGTTGGGTCACTATATTTTATATACAACATGCCGTGAATTCTTGAAGGGATAGTGTATCCCGGAAGGGTTGATAATATCCCCGAGATGAGCTCATAAGGATTTATTATGTAAATCTCGCGAGTGGATTTGTTCCCGCATAATAAATAAGGTTGAGTGGTATTATTCTCGGATATAAGAGATGAATAAATTTATTAAGCAATAAATAAATTTTATTCATGGATATTTAAATCTTAAATACACGGAATAAATAATACTAACCGGAGAAATATTATTTGATATAATATGGGTAAATATTGGGAGTGCAATTTTATTTATATAGTGGAAAATAAATAAAATTAATATTGGTAAGGATTAATGGATTTGGGCTTGGCTCAATTTAATCTCCAATATTAGAAGCCCAATATTCCACCTCCTTTTGATCCCCTACGTAGCCTATAAAAGCACTACATGGCCTTCATAATTAATACACATTATAAGACAAGAATATCATACTTGATATTTCTTGAGAGTTGAAGGAGATCCATAGGAGTTCGATAGATCGTCGCCCACCCGACGTTCGAACGGAGTGCAAGGAATACGTGGGAAGATTCAAAGGTGTTTGATTTCGTTTCTCCGAACAACGAATCGAAGGTATAATATCTAAGTCCTCGATATTATTTTGATTTGGATTTATTGAAAATACCGTAGAACGAAGATCCGAAAGTCGAACCCGGATTAGACGAACGATCACGCGGTGGTGGCGAAGCCACCGGACCGCGGGATCGCCCGGCTAGGGTTTGGCGGCGCGCGGAGCAGAAACCCTCGGCTGGGTCGAGGGCTTGCGATCGATCACAAGGATCGATCGCGGGGGCGCGGGCTGGTGCCGCACCCCACCCCGCCGTGAAGGCGGGGACCTCCAGGCGGCGGCGAGTCGCCGGACTCGCCGCGGGGCTGCCCATGCAGCCCCAGCCGATCGCGTGGGACGCGATCGATCGATCGCTCGAACCCCGCGACGCGGGGGTTCGGCTGGGGGCGATCGCGTGCCTTCGGGTGCGTGGTCTCCTCGGCTGGACTCCGGCGCGTTCGTCGGCGTTCGTGTGATCTCCGGCGAATGGTTTTTGATCGGGCTATGGTTTCCGCAAATTTTAATAGCCCGGGATATCGAATTCCAACAGGAGTGGTTTGAGTTCATTTTGTAGGTCAAATGTTGGAGAAAGTCGAAGAATCGAATAAAAGATCGAAGAACCGAGGAGAAGTTGAAGAAGTGTAAAACGGCGGGCGCCAAGTGATGAAATGGCGGTCGCAGGATAAAAATGGCGGTCGCCGTAGATGGAATGACGACCGCCGAAAGGGCCAAAAAGTGTCAGATGGACAGCCAAGCTTTTGGGCAAAAACGGCGGTCGCCAAAGTCAGAACGGCGGTCGCCGAATTAAAATGGCGGTCGCGGAACCCAAACGGCGGTCGCCGTTTTAGTGGCAGTTCAGGGCGGTTACATGCGAACTTGAAGATGCATTTAGGCGAGTATTTAGAGGGAAAAACATAACTTTCGCCTGGGATTTGAGGAGAGGAAAAAGGAGAGATCCACTTGTAGCCGACAACTACGAGATCACGTTCAAGTCACAAGCCGATTAAATCATTGTAATTTTAGTTGTTATTTCGTTTTCTAAACTCTTTGTTAATCTTCGTTTCATGTATTTCATCTCTTGCAAAACTTTGAATGATTTAGAATATGAGAATGTTTTGAATGTTTGTTTCAATGAATGTTTTAATAGTTAAAAATTTCTTAAAATTATTCCTTTGTTTAATTCTCTTGCTCAACTTTTTATTCATTGTCGAAAATCTTTTAAAGTCGTTCATGTCGTTAGTTGTTATTTTTGTTGTTCGTTTTATCATTAAGATGATGAACTAATCGTTTGGCTCGGATGATAATATGAAGGACAAGGTTGAATATTTGTAGGCTTCGGAAGACCGTATACAAACGATATAATCTTGAACTCGTAACCCGACCGGGAGCGATAATTCAAGTGAATTAAACGTTTTCAAAAGAGTTAAGCAACCCGACCGGGAACTTGACTTTCGTGTGTCGATTATATCGAGTTGATAAAGAGGAATACAAATTAAGAACTAAGTTTGGATTATTATCGTCCGAGTGCTTTTATTAATTGTTAATTTCAAGATTTCTATTTTAATCGAGAGTTCCAAAATGATTTTAGGAGTTAGTATAATGAAATATGCTTCTACGAATTTTCTTACACTTAAATACTACTCTTTCGTTTCCTTGGATTGATACCGAGTCAAGCTACAATTGACCTCGGATTTTGACGAGAGACGCGCACGAAAACGTCTAATCAAAATTTCGTCATAGGTGGTTGGTTCATCATTTGAGGATTCACCATCATCTGAGGATTGATCATATTTGGAGGATAACCCATATTCGGATTCATCATATATATTTTTTGACATAACTTTCGTCTGGGATTGAAGTCGGGGAAAACGGAGAGATCCACTCGGAGTCGACAACTTCGAGATTCACGTCCAAAGTCACGAGCCATTTCATAATTAGTAACGTAGTTCGTATTTTCATTTCTTGCTTTTTAATTAAACTTCTTAGATTGCTTGTTTTCATTTCTTTGCAAAAACTCATGAATGCTTTTGAAGGTTTGATCCTATGATTTCGATTAATGTAATGAAAGATTGTCTTAAGCTTTTCCTATGTTTTCTTCTTCTAATTAATTTCTTTTTATTTTTTAGTGTTTGATTAAATCGATTATGTCGTTAGTTTTTATTCTGGTAATTCGTTCGATAATTAAGATGTTGAAATAATTTCCTTGCTCGGGTGTTTATATGAAGAATTAGTTGGATAGTTGTTTAACCGGAAGATCTTGTATAAACGACATACTCTTGATATCGTAACTTGACCGAGAGCGATTAATCAAGTGAACTAAACGTTGAAAAACGAGTTAAGCAACCCGACCGGGAACTTGACTTTCGATTGTCGTTTATATAGATTGAAAAAGGCAGAAACAATTTGAAGTCAAGTTTGAAGTATATTCATCCGAGTCTTTTCCTTATTGTTTATTTCAAGATTTCCATTTTAATCGAGAGTTCCAAAATGATTTTAGGATTTAGTATATTGAAATATGATTCTACTACTTTTCTCGCACTTAAATACTACTCTTTCGTTTCCTTGGATTGATACAGAGTCAACTACAATTGAACTCGGATTTTGACGAGAGACGCGCACGAAAACGTCTAATCAGTTACTCGAATGTCCATCGAACAACCATCGAGTAAAGACCTTAAAACTGGTTTTTAAGCATTTTTTTACAAAATTAAGTTGTTATTTGCACTAATAAGTTACATTTAGAGACTTAAAACATTACTAAAACAGGTTAGATGATCAATCGATAGGTTAAGAGTGAAAACAAGTGAAATTTGGAACATTGGTCATACTATTCTAAATATCTTAGGAAAGTTTACAAGAAACAAACTATAATATTGTTTAATCTTGACATGCTATTGATTAAAACTCCAAAATTGAACATGAAACATGTTTAATTAATGTTTTTAATCATTAAAATGTTGTTACTTACGCAAATACACACTTAGAAATCGAAGAACGACCTTAAAATTGAAAAAAAGGGTCTTGTTCTTCACTGTTCGATGGGTTACTCGATGGTTACTCGATCGAAACCCTATTCTACTCGATGAGAACCCTACTCTGCTCGAATGCCACTGCTGGAAGGTGAATACTGAATGGTGAATACTCGAACCCCACTACTGGAAGGTGACTGCTCGATGGATCTCCATTTCGAGTAAATGGAGATCTTGATTATCGTTATGAAAGGGTTGCTCGATGGTCCTGTTCTTCACTGCTTGATGGTTACTCGATGGAAGCCTACGATCGAGTAATGTATGTGCAGAATGTGCTGAAACCATTTTTTTACATACCCTGACCTCATATCACGTAGTAATAACAAAACATAGTTCCAAATATCCAAAACACTGCAAATATCCAAAGAAACACTGCATATATCCATAAACAAGATAATAAATCAATCCTAGTCATACGATGTATCGAGAAACACGATAACAAATCAACCAAACACAAGAAGAGCCCTCAATCCACACGCATCGGACATTTTGTTTTTGTGTGGCCCTCGGTTCTGCAAATGTTGCACTTTTGCTTCTGCCTTCTTCGACTCGATTCCTGCGTTCCTGAGGCTTCTGGAGGGACATTCAAATCAATGCCTTCTGGAGGGATGTAAGCCTTGCACAGGCGTCTGTTATGTCCTACGCCCTTACATTTCGTACACACCAGCACACAACGATGCGGTATTAGGTATTTAATCAAACTAATGACCACACAATATTAGGTCCGAAGAACAAACCTGTGCACGACGAGCAGACCCAGAGCCCTCAACTGCAGAACGAACCCGACTCAGCCGCGGACGTCCAGCCTGGCTAACCACTTCTGGTGGAAGACACACGTACGAAGCTACTTCTGGAGGGACAACCCAATCATCAACGTGTGGTAATGGCACAATAGGAGTCTCATACATCTCTCTCAAGCTGCTTTGCTTGAAATAGGGGTCGACGAAATCATACAATGAAAATCTAGCCCGTCTACATGAAGTATCAAGTTAGTGGCATTAATTGATTGTTTAAAATTTAAAAGAATATGTAAGGAAACCGATACCATACCGTATAGCGGCAGCAGCATGACGACACGGTGTTAGGTCTAAGTCGAACTCCCGACAGTCACACGTGCGTCTCGTGATATCCACAAGATAGGACCTGCCGTTTTCCTCAACTCTGAACACAATCCCCGCATTGACCTCCCGAACAGCAAGATGATGACTCAACGGATTCTGATTATACACCTTTGCGAATGCCTCTTCGGTCAGCTCATCCTCTCTCTCATTAGCCTTCTTTTGTTTCTCGTCAAACCATCTCTCAATCATCGCTCGAATCGACTCGATCATAGCCCAAACAGGTAATCGTCGTTGCCATTTGATAGCACTGTTGAAGACCTCGGCCGCATTCTATGTCATGAAACCATATCGTCGTGCAGCAAATTTTGACCTTACCCAGGTCTCAACACCGATTCCAACAAGGTGCCTATAAGCATCGACTCCACTAATTCTCTCCAAATCAGATAAATATTTTTCAAACTCATCCACTCGATAATAATAGGCATCTTTGTGTACAATTGTGATCACATGAGAGCGGTACATTGCTAGATTCTTCTCGAGGTGGTGACAACACAACGCACGGGTTGTGTGGGGATAGGCACTCCGAATAGCATTCGTGATGCTCTTATGCTAGTCGGACACAATGAGCAGATCGTCTGCATCGTAGCAAAGCCAGAGGTGCTCTAAAAACCAAGTCCGCTCCAGGTCATTCTCAATCGGATCGATACCAAAGGCAAGCGGGAAAATCTGCTCATTTCCGTCCTTTGTGACGGCAACAAATAACACACCATTGTTTTTCCCCTTCAAATGAGTGGCGTCGACTACTATGACAGGACGCAGAGTGCGCTGCTGAAATGCACTAATGCACTGCCCAAGTGCAACAAACATGTGACAGAACACGCCCTCACTGGTCGTCTGAATCTCATACCGAGTCCCTGGATTGCATTCTTTCAGCACGTGCAGATATGACGAGAGCATCTGATATGAATCCTGATAGTTGTCGTACTTCATTTCAACGGCCAGGTTCCTCGTCCGCAGGGCGAAGCTGTAATCGATTACAACTCCGTACAATCTCCTCAGATCATGTATCATTGTCTTCGGCTTCAGTGTGATCTCATCGTCGACTAACTGACGTGCAAAGTAAGTAGCGACAACCTTGCTCGACACATGGCGATCGGCAGTCCGATCCAAATTATTGACACATTCGTGATTCAAGTTCAGCCTCGTAATCTTCCAGAGTGTTTCATCATTCCCAGTAGCACACAATTTGAACGGGCAATTTTCACGGTCTCGCTTGCAAAAGAAAGCTACCCGTTCAGAGGTCGAGCGTTTAGTGGCACACTCTACCATATGCTCCATGTGATACATCCCCACCGCTATCTTCAGATCTGGTTTCCTTCGGAATGTCGAGCCGACTGCAATATGACCATACACCAGTTCGGGAGGCTCGACCGATCGCAATGGAACCGCGGGGTCAAACTCCGGTAGTGGAATGATCCAGTTGCGCAGTGGATTATTCTGTGCATTCTGAGCTGCTTCGGGTTTCTCACCGGCTCCGCATTTGACGGCGACGAATAATTGTCGTGGAACAAACGCCGGCCAAAATGAAATTTGTATTTAGCCAACACCCTATCACTACCAGGTAGATAGTGGTAAGTACGTGGGGTCGGTCCCACGAGGAGGCAATTACAATAACTGATCTCGAATAGCCCAAGGGTTGTCACGATTTAAAAAAGATTTTGAGTTTTGTTTGTTTGCTGTGGGCACAACGGTTGTCTCATGAACAACTCGACTCAACTAACTACGACTAAACTAAACTAAGTTGAGGAAAATCAGTATCTGGGCATACATCATCTCTCAGGGTCATCTGGGCATACTACCGATCATAGTGTTGGGATATGTCCTTCGATCCTACGTGTGCAATCGATAAAGTTATAAGGTCGTCTATGAATGTTAAATGATTATTTGATAATATTATATTGTTGAGAACAATATAATATTGATCAATAAATCATACCTACAGGGTCACACACGAACTCAAAGATGATGTACGATGCTTGTTAATTATATTGATTTAGAATCAATATTTACGTGAATTTATATGCATGCATGGGATGCATTGCATGGCTTGCATGGATGCATGTCACATAGTGTGACATGGCATGTCACACAAGCAAAAGAGACCACATCTTATGCCATTGTGGCATAGTGATGTGTACTTGACCTTTCATCTCCCCATTACCCACCCATTATGTGATATAATGGTGCATATTCATTATGGGGGTTACAAGAGAGTAATGGAGATGGTAATGAAGGTGTTAAGTAGTGAAAATCTGATTTTCACTATCACTTAATCACCAATTTCGAGATTCACACAAAAGAGAGAGAAAAAGAGTGTTCTTGGAGAACCGACTCAAGCAAGCAAAGTGTTCGTCATCCGGGTTCATGTGCAACACGTAGAGGCCGGGCCATTTGTGCGGCTTCAACATCCGGGTGATCCAAAGGCGTGACGAGGTCATTCCAAAGGTGAACATTTCGAGGCTGATCAATTTGAGGTGGTTCAATCGACTCAACACCACCTCAACTGTTGGAAATCGACTACCCGGGATACGTTCGTTCGATTGCTCGAACATCCGAACGATCCCAGTCGACCTCCAGATCCGTTACTCCGTTCGCTTACCCAGCCCGTGCCCCGATTCACGCCCAGCCATTGCCCCAAAGGACAACCGCGCGAGCCGGAGCGGGCTGTCAGAAAAACAGCGAAACGGCGGTCGCCGTTTAGGAACGGCGGTCGCCGTTTGTCCGCGAACAGCAACGCGACGTTGCTGTTCCGGGCTCGTTTCCGGGTCTTTTTTCCTCTTCCGACTACCGATCCGGAGGTCCTAGAACCCCCAGTAATCGAGGAATGCGATCAACGATACCCGGAACCCGATCTTACGTTCAAAGTATGATCAACGAAATATGAGATCGAATAAATTGCGGAATAAAAAACGATCTCATACCTTCTCGGTCGATTGTTGAGACCTTAGAGCTTCTAACGTATATCTCTGATCCCGTCTCCAACCGCTGTGTGGGCAACGATCCGCTGGAGTTCTCCCGTCTATACTCTCTTTGTCTCAACCACCGTATGATTATTCTCAATGAGAGAATAAAAATATAATTGCGTTAACTTTATTTTTTACACAGAAAAATATTATTGCGCTAAGCAATTAATTATTCTCTGATGAAAAATAAAAGTTGCGGCGAAAGTTAGGTTAAGAGAGGGTAAGGGAGGGGGTTTAAATAGAGCTACGTTAGGGACCTAAGGGTAAATTAATTAAGGGCTAAATTGAAATATTAATTAACTTGGAATACGTAAAAGCAATTCCTTAGTTAATCGATTTCAATTTTAATTATTATTAACTCCACTATAAAATAATAATTGAATTCCCGAAATTAATTTAATATTATATCAACAATAATATTTCCGCCGAAATTACATATACGACTTTCCCCGTATTTAAGATATCGAATGTCCACGAATTAATTTTATTACTAATAATTAAATTAATTCGTTTCTTATTATCCGAGACTAGTACCACTCATCCTTATTATCATGTGGAACAAATCCACCTGCAGGGTTTACATGATAAACTTTATGAGTTCATCTCGGGGACATTATCAACCCGATAAACGGGACACGGTTTCCTGTCTATAATCTATAGCATGCCGTGGGTACAATTCTGATTCCCAATTTACCGAGTATCTCGACTAATCAATTAGTCTCACTCATTGGCATATTAAAGAACAGAGAATTGGACACACGCACCTATAATTATATAGGGATTAGGAATTCGTATATCCGTAATCTCTGAGGTCTAGTTCGATTACTTCGATTAGTATAAATCGAATGCCCTCCCGTGGTCCTGCTCAATACACCAAGTGTACGAGTGTAACATAATAGTCAAGACCAACTATTACCCAGTCACACTACGACGTACCGATGGATTGTCCCTGTCCATCTAAGTCGTGAGCTTCTGTTCGATAGTATACGAGTGACCGACAGTATGATCTTCCGCGTGTCTCCTCACGCCATACTGTCTACAACGTATATATCTTGGACTATTGCATTCAAGTACATGATAGACAAAATGCCGATGGTTTGATTAATAGATAATGAAAAACACAGATAAGGAGTTCCATATTGTCACTAAACTAGACATTTAGAATATAACTCCATCAATCTCCCACTTATACTAAAACTCTAGTTGCCCTCTACCATACATCCGATACCCATACCCTTCACGTGTCTCTTGAACGCTTCCGCTGGAAGTGCCTTCGTAAAGGGGTCTGCCAGGTTATCCGCTGATGCAATCTTGGTGACAACCGCATCGCCTCTCCTGACGATGTCTCTAATCAGGTGGTACTTGCGATCTATGTGTTTACTCGCATTGTGGGCTCGTGGTTCCTTTGCATTTGCCACTGCACCGCTATTGTCACAATAAATTGTGATAGCTCTAGGCATTTTAGGAACCACATCTAAGTCCATAAGGAAGTTCCGGAGCCACACCGATTCTTTAGCTGCCTCAGAGGCTGCTACATATTCGGCTTCCATGGTAGAGTCCGAAATGCATTTCTGCTTAACACTCTTCCATGAGACTGCTCCACCTCCCAATGTGAACACATAGCCTGATGTAGACTTTCGCTGATCCTTATCAGATTGGAAATCCGAGTCTGTGTAACCAATAGGAATCAACTCGGACGATTTGTAACTCAGAACATAATTCCTAGTCCTTCGCAGGTACTTAAGTATGTTCTTTACAGCAGTCCAGTTACCTTGTCCAGGGTTACTCTGATATCTAGCTACCATGCCAACGGCATAGCAGATATCAGGTCTCGTGCACAACATGGCATACATTAGACTTCCTACTGCCGAAGCATAAGGAACCTTCTTCATGTAATCTATCTCCTTTTGTGTTTTAGGACACATATCTTTAGATAGATGAATTCCATGGCAGAAAGGTTGAGCATCTCTCTTGGAATTCTGCATGTTGAAACGAGCCAGAATCATATCAATATATGAGGCATGGGACAAGCTTAATGTTCTTTTCCGGCGATCCCTTATAACCTTGATCCCAAGAACATGCCCAACTTGTCCTAAGTCTTTCATATCGAATTGCTTGGACAACCATCCCTTTATGTCCGACAACATCTTCACATTGTTGCCAATTAGAAGGATGTCGTCTACATAAAGCACGAGAAACGCCACGCTGTTTCCGTCACTTCTCCGGTATACACACGACTCGTCCATGCTTTGAATGAATCCATAAGACTGGATAACCTCATCAAACCGCATGTTCCAAGATCTAGAAGCTTGCTTCAATCCATAAATGGATTGGTTTAGCTTACATACTAGATGCTCTTGGCCTTTCTTGATGAAACCTTCTGGCTGTCTCATGTAAATGGTCTCGTCAAGATTCCCATTCAAGAATGCTGTCTTGACGTCCATTTGCCACACCTCATAATCCATATAAGATGCTATAGACAAAAGAATCCGGATCGACTTTAGCATAGCTACCGGCGAAAAGGTTTCCTCATAATCGATCCCTTCTTTCTGAGTGTACCCTTTCGCAACAAGCCTATCCTTGAAGGTTTCCACCTTCCCGTCAGACCCTCTTTTCCTCTTGTACACCCACTTGCAACCAATGGATTTTACACCTTTGGGCGGTGTTACAAGATTCCAGACCTGATTTGAATCCATTGATTCAATCTCAGATTTCATCGCCTTTTGCCAAGACTGAGCATCTTGATCTTTAAGCGCCTCGTCGTAGGTCCAGGGATCGGCTTCATGTTCTCCAGGTAACAAGTCCGAAGACTCACCTATAAACATGAACCTATCGGGTTGTCGAACAACCCTCCCACTACGACGACGCTCCGGTGTAACCTCAGTAACTACAGGTGCAGACTGTGGTGGCGTATCACCCGGTTGGGTTGGATCTAAGCCTTGACCGTCCCCTCTCAGTTCGTTTAGTATTATCTCACTCTTGGGCTTGTGGTCCATTATATAATCCTCTTCCAAGAACCGAGCGTTGGTGCTCACAACGATCTTCTGGTCCTTAGGACTATAAAATAGACCACCTTTCGTTCCTCTAGGATATCCTATAAACAACCGAATATCTGAACGAGATTCCAACTTATCAGCCCCATGCTTCAGCACATGTGCTGGACAACACCAGATCCGAATGTGTTTCAAGTTCGGCTTTCGCCCGGTCCACAATTCCGAGGGCGTCTTGGGGACTGATTTAGAAGAAACTAAGTTCAGGATATACGCCGCTGTTTCCAAGGCATATCCCCAGAACGAAACTGGTTGGTCTGAGTAACTCATCATAGATCTTACCATTTCCATAAGAGTCCTATTCCTTCTTTCTGCTACACCATTCTGCTGGGGCGTGTATGGTGGAGTCATCTGGGAGTCAATCCCATTCTCTAATAAGTACGCTTTAAACTCTCCCGAGAGGTACTCTCCACCACGATCAGATCGTAGAGTCTTTATGGTTTTACCATGAAGGTTCTCCACAAGAGCTTTGTACTCCTTGAACTTGTCAAAGCACTCGCTCTTGCGGCGCATCAGGTATATAAAACCATACCTTGAGTAATCATCAGTGAAGGTTACGAAATATTCATAACCTCCTCTCGCTTGGACAGATAAAGGCCCGCACAAATCAGAGTGAATCAATTCCAGTACTTCCTTGGATCTATACACTTTATCACTAAAGGGTCGCTTGGTCATTTTTCCTTCCAGGCATGATTCGCAGGTTGGAAAGTCCTCATCTTTCACACCACTGAGTATTCCATCAGTTATCAACCTTTGAATCCTACCCAAGTTAATATGACCCAGCCTAATGCTGGAAATCGATATCCCGGGCCATTAAAATTTGCGGAAAATAATAACCCAACCGAAATCCTCGATCGCCGGAGAACCAACCGCGCGCCGCCGTACGAGCCGGAGCTCAACCGAGCACCACCACGGTCCGCCCGTGGTGCCCAGCCGTGCCCCCGCACGGGGCTCGCGATCGCTCTCGTAGCGATCGCTGGGATCGCTCGCAGCGATCCCCGGGCTGCTCGCAGCAGCCCCGCAGCGGGTCAGCGAACCCGCTGCTCGCATGGGGTCAGCCCCGTGCGCCTCTGCTACGGGAACTCCCGTAGCGCGCACGAGGCAGCTGCGGGTCACCCCGCAGCGATCCGCGATCCAGCTCACGGGCTCGATCGCTCCCCGGCGTCCAGCCGGTGCTTCACGCGACACGGCGGTCCGAACCCTAGGGTTCGACCGCCACCTTCGATCCTCGCCGGGGATCTCGAATCCCCGTCCCCGAGGTTCGTCGTTTTCCCGGATCGTGCGTTCATGTATGTATCACAATCATATCACATAAAATCATAGAAGGGAGTTTATGATTTTACCTTTCGATTCCTTGTGCGGAGAAACGAAATCAAGATGATGACCTTACGATCTTCCCACGTATTCCTTGCACTAGCTTGAACGTCGGGTGGGCGACGATCCTCCAAGCTTATGGATCCTCTTCTCTCTCTCTCTACTTTCTCTCTCTAGAAGAATTATGATCTTCAAGTTATGATGTGTGTAGAATAGAGAAGACCATGTAGTGCTTTTATAGGCTACGTAGGGGATCTAAAGGAGGTGGAATATTGGGCTTCCAATATTAATGATTAAATTGAGCCCAAGCCCAAATCTATTAATCTCCCATTAATATTAATTAATTTATTTTCCACTATATAAATTAATTGCACTCCCAATATTAAACCATATTATATCAAATAATATTTCTCCGGTAGTATTATTTATTCCGTGTATTTAAGATTTAAATATCCATGAATAAAATTAATTTATTGCTAATTAATTTATTCATCTCTTGAATCCGAGACTAGTACCATTCAACCTTAATTATTGTGCGGAACGAATCCACTCATGAGGTTTACACAATAATTCCTTATGAACTCATCTCGGGGATATTATCAACCCTTCCGGGATACACTTTCCCGTCAAGTATTCACGGCATGCCATATATAAAATATAGTGACCCAACTTAACCGGTAATTAACCCAATAATTAAATCGGTTAATTCCTTTGGAAAATCAAAGTCACACATATTAAATATACACACCCGCAATAGTATCGGGGATTAAGAATAAAATACTCTGAGACTTGAATCGATTATCTAAGGCAATCCTAATCGATAAATCTGAAGCGATCCGCCCAATACACCAAGTGTACAAGTGTGATAAAATAATTAAGACAAATTATTTTCTCTCTCACACAACGACTATACCGATGGATTGGTCCGTGTCCATCTAGGTCGTGAGCAACTGTTCGATTAAATACGAGTAACCGATAGTATGATCTTCTGTGTGGGCCAACACACCATACTAACTACAACGTATAGAATCCAGGACTATATTTTGCATATATTTAATCATCAATAATTAAACGCAAACAATTGTTTATTAATTAAATAGATTAAATGCTATGACCGGGAGTTTACCGTTACTTAAATCTAGACATTAAGTACACAACTCCAACAATCTCCCACTTGTACTAAGGTCTAGTCATTTCCTCCAAACTCCCGACTCCCATACTCATCACGTGCTTAGAGTTGTACTTCCAAGAAGTACTGTGTGAATGAGCACTCTAGGTTGCCGCTCTGAAGTTATCTTGGTGACTACTGCGTCGTCTCCCTCGACGATGACTCGTATCAGGTGGTACTTGCTCTATGTGTTAACATCACTTTTGACTTATGACTTCTTCCAGTTTACCGTGCACCGCTATCCAATAGCCTTTGGTAAACTAAGAGTCATATCCAAGTCAAGAGGTTATCCCGGAACCTAACCAAAACTTCCGCTGCCTCTGAGGCTGCTATTCGGTTACGAGAGAGTCTGAGAAGCGTCCTGCTTATCACTCTTTCATTTCATGGTTCCACCTCTTTCTAAAAGTGAACACATAGCCTGATATCGACTTACACTGGTCCTTCTCTGATTTGAGATCTGAGAACATGTAATCCAAGAAGATTTCGTCTTGCTTAGTAATCCAGTACTTCGCAAGTACTATTACAGCATCCGAAAATCTCTTGTCTAGATTACCTTGATATCCTCCCACTACGCAAACCGCATAGTTGATATCAGGTTCTCGTTTTACAACATTGCATCTATAAGGCTTTCCACACTTGAAGTGTAGGAAACTGCTTTGTCCTCATCTATCTCCTTCATGCATTCGAAACACATACCCTTTAGATAGATGTATATTCTGTCTCTGAAAGGCAATAACCTTTCTCAGAAGTATGCATGTTTAAAACAAACCATAATCGTATAAGATATCTAGGAGAAGTACAATGTTCTTATCCTTAGATCGAAAGATCTTAAGAACATGCTCTAACTTCTACACAATCTTATATCTCGATTCATTTAGACAACCATTATCTCATGTCTGACAACATCTTTACATTGTTGTCAATGATAGAATGTTTTCTACATAAAATCTCCGAGAAACACCACCTTGTTTTCATTACGTCTCCAATACACCTTTTGTCTATGCCTTTTGATGAATCCATCAAATGGACTATCCCATCAATTCGCAAGTTCCACTATTTATAGCTTTGTTTTAATCCATAAATGGATTTACTAAGCTTGTACTCTAAATGATCTTGCCTCTTAACAATAATCTTTATTGTTTTCTCCAAGCAGGCACATTTAGATCTAGTACCGCCCTCGTGCAGAGCTAGGGATCGATTTCATCTTTACTAGATCCAGAGTCCGAAACTCTTCTAGTCTTATGAACATCTCTGGTTGTTCAACAACCTCCCACTGCAATGGCGTCCCGGTGTATAACAGTAATAACAGTAGGTGCAGTGTGTGGTGTAATACTACTCGGTTTGGCTAGTTCCTAGTCTTTTGTCCTTCTTCTCATTCCAAGGTATTACGTCAGTTAGGGCTTTGTAGTTCATCTAATAGTCTTCCTCTAAGAACCGGACGAAATGTCCTTCTGGTTCATAGTACTATAGAACACACAATATCTTGTTCATCTAGGATATCCTACAACCACATTGAATGTGCCGTTGTCTCTAGAAATATCCATAGAACATAGGTAGTTCCGAACAACTTGTTCTATTAGAATTCTATTTCTTATTGACTCACCATCTCTACACGTAAGTGTATGGTGCAGTCATTTGAGACTTAATCTCAATATTTGATTATGCTATGTGTTATTCAGATAGGTGATAGCCTCCGCGATTTTAGTCGCAGGCTTCCAATGGATATACTTAGAAGGTTCCCCATAATTGCTTTGTGACTAAAACACTTTGCTTTTATGGCACATCAAGCATCCTAATCCATTTTCCGAGTATTCTTAAAAGAACTACTCACACCTTTCTAATTACACATATGTCTGCATATACCATTGATCATTCTTAATACTTGTCCGAATTTTATCCTTTACTGAAAGGTATGCTTAGTTGTATTATGTTCAAAATTCGATTCTTAGGTCGGAAGGTCCATTCCTTCAACTATAATTGATCAAATCAATTTCGACCCTTTTGAATCTCATTTGAATCAAAACTACTAAGTATAAGAATTCACAAGTATAATGATTTAATAAAGAAATATATCTAACAAGTAAAACAAGTTATAGAACGGTTTGTTGCATCGTGGTAGACTAAGGATTCATCATTTTACATTATTGCTATCTAATGTACCAGAATAGATAATACCCATTATTTCTTATCAAAATCATCACCATGATTAAAGAAATAAAATATCCATTCATAAATAATAGAAATCCAGAACAAAAGTTCTTTCTAAAATAAAGGGTACATAATGCAATAAACTTGAAATGAAATCCTATTTAACTACTAAAGCAGATAAATGTCTTCCACTGCAACAGCTGCCTCCTCTACAGCTTTTGCCCGTGTAGACTCGAACTCTTCTTCTCTAAGTCGCCGGGTTTTCTGGAACCCCTGCATTTAAAATGCACATACCGTCAGTGGTTCCATATCTACACACCAGATTTCTGGTAGATAATACCGCTGACTATGTTTTTACGACTAAAGAAGAATTTGTACCTTTTAGAGGACATTCAGACTTCCAGTGTCCAGACTTATTGCATCGGAAGCACTTGCCTCTTGGCTTTGCAGCCCCCACTCGTGGTCCACTCCTCTTGGCACCACTGGGTTTCCAGGCTTGCTTCCTTTTCTTGCCCCTACCTCCACCAGGCTTTAAGCCTTTGGACTTGGTAGCTACAAGCGCTTGAGACTTGCCCTTCTTGTAGATCCCCTCTGCCGCCTTCAGTTCAGTCAGGAGTTGTGCAAGAGTATAAGACAATTTACCCATATTATAACTCATGCGAAACTGCTCAAAACTAGGGGTCAGAGACTGGAGTATGATGTCGACTTGCGTCTCAGCATCAATTTGAGCTCCTAGGATCTCAAGCTCATTCAACAAACTCATCATCTTAAGAACGTGATCCCCTACGGGCGTTCCTTCAGACTGAGTAGATGTCCTGAGGACTCTCATGGCTTCTTGCCTTGCCGCACGATCTTGCTCCCCAAACATTTCTTTGAGGTTAAACAACATATCATAGGCAGTGGCCATCGACTCATGTTGGGTTTGGAGTACATTTGACATGGAAGCCAAAATATAACACCTAGCCATTTCATCAGCCTTTTTCCACTTCCGATATGCCTCTCTTTCCTCATTAGTTGAGGCAGCCGTGGGCTCAGCAGGGCACAATTCATGGAGTACAAACTTGTACTCTTCAGAAGTCAGGACAATGTCCAAATTTCTCCTCCAATCAATATAATTGGGGCCAGTGAGTTTATGCTCCTTGAGTATCACAGAAAGTGGGTTCATAGCTATTCTCTAAACCTATAAGCACATTTAAACAAACAATCAATTTAATATCCGATATTATCTCCCTCAAATAATATCATTAAATTACTAATTACACCTAAAATCCCATCAGGTAAGGCAAGCCACGTTCGTGTGGACGTTTACCCACCCAAATGATTTAGTAATTAGATTTGCTTCGGTCGTACATCATTATAGCGTTACTTCGTTGGGAAGAATACTATAAAGCGTACCTAAGTGTAAACCATTACTCAGTACTAAGGTGAATCATTTGGAATTGCTACGTCACCGCAAGCCACGTTAGTGTGGACGTTTACGATGACTCACAATCCTTCACAATGCCCTATAACTGT
This sequence comes from Euphrasia confusa, assembly GCA_954870475.1. NCBI lineage: Eukaryota > Viridiplantae > Streptophyta > Magnoliopsida > Lamiales > Orobanchaceae > Euphrasia > Euphrasia confusa. Next base: position 25,119,322 of record OX940958.1, read on the forward strand.
CTACATCAACTATTTCCAAAAATCCCATTCAGCATAGCAAGCCACGTTCGTGTGGACGTTTACTACACCAAAAGACTTTTATAGTTGACTCCCAATTACTTGAAGCATTCGATTTTCGTAAATCAAGACTCGGAGAATCATAAGTGAAACTCGAAGTTTCTAACCAGTGATTCACCATGCGAACAACCCTATCTCTCATTAGATGAGGGAGCCGAGCAGATAAACGATCCATCTTCAAAAGAATGGTACGAATGTCTCTAATTTGTGTCATCCACATGACCAAGTGGCTTTGGCTCCATTCCACTCCCCGGGGTGAGAATGAGTCGACTTGAAGTCAGTTTCAGAAAGACAAATTAGGCATTGTTTGATAGACTTAATCAATGTTTCTCGTAAAAGGAATTACAAGAATTCTCCTCCAATGACATATCTATATGAACTTCGAAAGCTCATAAATGTCACCAAGAGAACAGTAATGGAGACCATGGGAATGTTTCCATCCCCTCTCCCACTTAGCTTTTTATAACAAAGGGATACGCTATCTAATGCATAATTAAACACATAAGCATGCATACAAGTAATAAAGCACATAGCACATAGTCAAAATAATGCTAGAAAAATTATTTTCCGACTATCATGGCTTTATTCCATCTCCGTATGCGTCTTCTAGTCTTCAGTCTTCGTTCTTGAATGCTCCATGTGACGAGAATATTAATCCCAATATTTAAATCTATTTATTTTTAATAAATCCAAAAGATACTCAATTCGAAAATTAAGTCAATCGAATAAATCAAAAATAAAATTAAATATTATTAATATTTTTTTTATTTATTTGTTTTCCCATCTAATTCTATTAAATCTCTAGAATAATCTATCCAAGTAAAACTTGGAATATTCTAGAAGACTTCTATAATAGAATAAGGAAATAAAATAAATTAGGACTCTTCTACTTTCCAAAATTAATTAATTTCCATGTCTATGAAAATTCCCATAAAATAAGAATAATCAATTAGGAAATAAAATTAATTTATTAATTATTTCCCTTCCAATTCTATTAAATCTCTAGAATCCTATTCCAAGTAGAACTTGGAATATTCTAGAAGACTTCCATAATAGAATAAGGAAATAAATAATATTAATTAATTCTTTTCCTATCTCCATGAGAGTTCCCAAAAATAGGAATACTCAAAATAGGAAAACCGAATTAATTAGGAAAGTGAATCTAGGTAGGAGTAGCACGAGATCACGAGGACCCCGTGCCCCCCACCTTGATCGCCGGCCGGGAGCACCACCGCGCCGTCCCCAGCCCACGCGCCACCACCACCGGTGGCCGGCGTGGCCGAGGTCCACCGCGGACAGCCCCCCCCCCCCCCCCCCCCCCCCGCGGTCGATCACCATGGGATCGATCACAAGATCGATCCTGAGCCCTAGTTCTCCCTCTCATCTTCTCCTTCGTCACATGAGTTCTCCGGCGGTCGTCTCGGCATCGATCCAACGTAAATAAATTACAAGAAATAATATTTACAATTCCGGTATCGATTCTATACATGAAATCGACCCTATACACTTTCCGGAAAACATAGAACAATAATAATAAATCTAAATTCGGTCAACCCCCGAATTTTTACTATTACAAGCATTCATCCACACAAAACGAATCTCGACATGTCCGAGAGTTTAATAATCATGGTAAAATTAAATAACAATTAATTAAACAATTAATCAATTAATTAACCATGATAGTCGGAATCCCTGCAAGGTAGAACGATAATTGAACACATACATGAACACGAAACCAAACGCTCTGATACCAATTGCTGGAAATCGATATCCCGGGCCATTAAAATTTGCGGAAAATAATAACCCGACCGAAATCCTCGATCGCCGGAGAACCAACCGCGCGCCGCCGTACGAGCCGGAGCTCAACCGAGCACCACCACGGTCCGCCCGTGGTGCCCAGCCGAGCCCCCGCACGGGGCTCTCGATCGCTCTCGTAGCGATCGCTGGGATCGCTCGCAGCGATCCCCGGGCTACTCGCAGCAGCCCCGCAGCGGGTCAGCGAACCCGCTGCTCGCATGGGGTCAGCCCCGTGCGCCTCTGCTACGGGAACTCCCGTAGCGCGCACGAGGCAGCTGCGGGTCACCCCGCAGCGATCCGCGATCGAGCTCACGGGCTCGATCGCTCCCCGGCGTCCAGCCGGTGCTTCACGCGACACGGCGGTCCGAACCCTAGGGTTCGACCGCCACCTTCGATCCTCGCCGGGGATCTCGAATCCCCGTCCCCGAGGTTCGTCGTTTTCCCGGATCGTGCGTTCATGTATGTATCACAATCATATCACATAAAATCATAGAAGGGAGTTTATGATTTTACCTTTCGATTCGTTGTGCGGAGAAACGAAATCAAGATGATGACCTTACGATCTTCCCACGTATTCCTTGCACTAGCTTGAACGTCGGGTGGGCGACGATCCTCCAAGCTTATGGATCCTCTTCTCTCTCTCTCTACTTTCTCTCTCTAGAAGAATTATGATCTTCAAGTTATGATGTGTGTAGAATAGAGAAGACCATGTAGTGCTTTTATAGGCTACGTAGGGGATCTAAAGGAGGTGGAATATTGGGCTTCCAATATTAATGATTAAATTGAGCCCAAGCCCAAATCTATTAATCTCCCATTAATATTAATTAATTTATTTTCCACTATATAAATTAATTGCACTCCCAATATTAAACCATATTATATCAAATAATATTTCTCCGGTAGTATTATTTATTCCGTGTATTTAAGATTTAAATATCCATGAATAAAATTAATTTATTGCTAATTAATTTATTCATCTCTTGAATCCGAGACTAGTACCATTCAACCTTAATTATTGTGCGGAACGAATCCACTCATGAGGTTTACACAATAATTCCTTATGAACTCATCTCGGGGATATTATCAACCCTTCCGGGATACACTTTCCCGTCAAGTATTCACGGCATGCCATATATAAAATATAGTGACCCAACTTAACCGGTAATTAACCCAATAATTAAATCGGTTAATTCCTTTGGAAAATCAAAGTCACACATATTAAATATACACACCCGCAATATTATCGGGGATTAAGAATAAAATACTCTGAGACTTGAATCGATTATCTATGGCAATCCTAATCGATAAATCTCAAGCGATCCGCCCAATACACCAATTGTACAAGTGTGATAAAATAATTAAGACAAATTATTTTCTCTCTCACACAACGACTATACCGATGGATTGGTCCGTGTCCATCTAGGTCGTGAGCAACTGTTCGATTAAATACGAGTAACCGAGAGTATGATCTTCTGTGTGGGCCCGCACACCATACTAACTACAACGTATAGAATCCAGGACTATATTTTGCATATATTTAATCATCAATAATTAAACGCAAACAATTGTTTATTAATTAAATAGATTAAATGCTAAGACCGGGAGTTTACCGTTACTTAAATCTAGACATTAAGTACACAACTCCAACACCTAAGATGCCATAAGTACTTTTGATTCATCCTAGAAGGCTCCTTTCTCTTATTGGTACTAGATGTGTTAAAAGACTCTACTCGTTGCATCGTGGAATAATCAGGATTCAGTATATATAAGTTTCCTATCAATGTACCAGAACAGATATAATCACCATTCTTTTTGACAATAACAGAACTATCAAAAGAAACTGAATATCCATTCAAAACCAACTTAGAAACCGAAACAAGGTTCTTTCTAAAGTTCGGTACATAAAGACAATTATTCAATACTAAAACTTTATTATTAAAAGATAAATAAATATCTCCCACTGCAACTGCCGCAACTTTCGTTGCGTTGCCCATGTAGATGGTGATCTCTCCCTCTCTAAGCCGCCGGGTTTCCTGGAACCCCTGCAAAGAATTGCAGACATGATCAGTGGCTCCCGTATCCACACACTAGGTACCGGTGGATAACACCGCTAAACATGATTCAGTGACTAAGGAAAAGTTCATACCTCCTTGTCTGAGAGGACAATTAGACTTCCAATGTCCAGACTGCTTGCAACGGAAACACTTGCCCTTGGGCTTGTTCACTCCATTCCGTGGTGCACCATTTCTGGGTTCACTGGGTTTTCGTCCTTGCTTCTTCTTCCTCTTAGTCCCCGGAGGGCCAGGAAGTTTCACAGCCACAAGTGCCTGAGACTTCTTAAAGATTCCCTCTGCCGCCTGGAGTTCAGTCAGGAGCTCCGCCAACGAATATAACCTCTTGTTCATGTTATAGTTCAGGCGGAACTGCTCAAAACTCCTAGGCAGAGACTGGAGCACTATATCGATCTGGGTTTCCCCATCGATAGCTCCTCCCATAATCTCTATCTCATTCAAATAGCCAATCATCCTAAGAACGTGATCCCTCATGGGCGTTCCTTCGGACATGGTGGCTGTCATGAGTTGCCTCATAGCATCTTGCCTGGCTGCCCTATCCTGACTACCAAACATCTCCTTGAGGTTAAGCATCATATCATAGGCAGTGGTCATGGCTTCATGCTGATGTTGCAGCACATTTGACATAGAAGCCAAAATGTAGCACCGCGCCATCTGATCAGCCTTGACCCACTTCCGATGAGCTTCCTTTTCCTCAGGAGTGGAGGTATCAATAGGTTCATCAGGACAAACCTCATGGAGTACATACTTGTACTCCTCAGCAGTTAGGACAATGTCCAAGTTTCGTTTCCAATCAACATAGTTTGGACCAGTGAGTTTGTTTTCTTTTAGTATAATGGACAGCGGGTTGAGTGCCATATCTATAAAAGAGACAAATCAAACCGTCAAATTTAATTCGATATTAACTCCCTTAATTAATATCATTAAATTTACCAATCAATCCTAAAATCCCATCAGACTAGCATGCCACGTTCATGTGGACGTATACTAGTCCAAACGATCTTATAACTGGACTTTTACTTCGGTCGTACATCATTACAGCAGTGACTCCGATGGGGAGGATACTGTAAAGCGTACCTAAGTGTATACCATTTCTCAGTACTAAGTTAACCGCTCGGAAACTACACGCCCACCGCAAGCCACGTTAGTGTGGACGTTTACGTTGACATGCGGTCCCTTTACGATTTCCTATAACTGTCGAGCCTCAATTAACCCAAAGTTCCGTTTCCGTCTAGTAAGCCACGATAGTGTGGACGTTTACTAAACAAACAACTTTGTTAATTGAATTCCATTTAATAAATTTCACAATTTCGTTAATCAAAGCTTGATATCTCGTAAGTGAAACTCGAAGTTTCTAACCAGCGATCAATCATGCAATTGAGCCCTATCTCTCACAAAGTGAGGGAGCCAACCAGAAAATCGATCTAGTCATCAAATGACTCGAAGGTCTCTAATCTGTGTCATCGACATAACCAAGCGCTTTGGCTCCATTCCACTCCCCGGGGTGAGAATGAGTCGAGTTGAAATTAGTCTTTGAAAGACAGATTAGGCATTGCTTTGAAAAACTGAAGTGTTCAATTCTGTAAATGGAATTGAATTCGAATTTTGATCCAGTGATATCCGTGTGTCGACTTTATCCGATAGGGAGGATGACACTAAAGCCAACTCGTAAGTGACACACATCACCATCAAAACAGAGAATGGAGACCGCGGGATTGTTTCCAATCCCTCTCCCACTTAGTTTTTACGAAAGGGATAACATACATGCACATAAAAATTAAAGCATAATAAAACGCACGTAAACACACAAAAAGCATTTAATGTGGCCCGATTATTATGGCCTTTAAAATTCTTCGATGCACGTCTTCTCGGATCTTCGTCTCGTTGCTCGTCTCGGTCTCGATCCACCACCGACTCGTCTAAGGACCAAGAGACGAACCCCTCCCACTGGAGTATCGTCCCAGGCCTCGACGAGCGACCCGTAGTGTCCATCGAACCCCCGCGGCGCTGCTGCCAAGAATCCAGCGAAACGGCGACCGCCGTTTTAGAAACGGCGACCGCCGTTTGCCCTTCAGCAGGCTGCGGGTTCGACTTCTCGACCCTTGTTCGTCCGGCCTTCGATCTTCTCTCGATCCACCAAGTAGCAGTAACATTACAAAGGTAAAACATACTACTTCTGGCATCGATCCTATACAAAATTGATCGATCCTATACATCCGGATAAACGAAAAAACGAAAAACGTAAAACCTAAACGACTCAACCCGTCGTTTTAACTATTACATTCAAGCAACGATAAAAACCAAAGATCTCGACAACCCCGAGAGTTTAACAAACCACAACATACAGTATATAAACATATGACCATAATAATCGGGTTATCCTGCAAAACAAAACTCGCAAACAATACAAAGAACGTATAAACCGGCTCTGATACCAATTGTTGGAAATCGACTACCCGGGATGCGTTCGTTCGATTGCTCGAACATCCGAACGATCCCAGTCGACCTCCAGATCCGTTACTCCGTTCGCTTACCCAGCCCGTGCTGGAATTCGATATCCCGGGCTATTAAAAATGCGGAAACCATAGCCCGATCAAACCCTTCGCCGGAAATCACATGAACGGCGACTCATCCGCCGGAGTCCGACCTTTGGAGACTACGCACCCGAAGGTACGCAGCCCGCCCCCAGCCGAACCCCCGCGAGTCGGGATTCACATGATCGAAGGATCGATCGCACGCCGGCGATCGATCGGGGAGGGGCTGCCCAGCAGCCCCCGCGGCGAGTCCGGCGACTCGCCGCCGCCTGGAGGTCCCCACCGTCGAGGTGGGGTGGGGTGCGGCTCCAGCCCGCGCCCCGGCGGTCGATCACCGCGATCGACCGCGCGCTCTCGGCCCAGCCGAGGGTCGCCTCCTCCGCGCCCGCCGAACCCTAGGCGGGTCGATCCACGCGGTCCGGTGGCTTCGCCACCACCGCGTGATCTTCCGTCTACTCCGGGTTCGAACTTCGGATCTTGCGTTCTACGGTAATTTCGATAAACCAAAACCGAAATAATATCGAGGGGGTTCTAGATATTATACCTTCGATTCGTTGTTCGGAGAAACGAAATCAAACACCTTTGAATCTTCCCACGTATTCCTTGCACTCCGTTCGAACGTCGGGTGGGCGACGATCTATCGAACTCCTATGGATCTCCTTCAACTCTCAAGAATATCAAGTATGATATTCTTCTCTTATATTACGTTATGAATTGTGAAGGCCATGTAGTGCTTTTATAGGCTACGTAGGGGATCTAAAGGAGGTGGAATATTGGGCTTCTAATATTGAAGATTAAATTGAGCCCAATGCTCAAGTCCATTAATCCTTATCAATATTAATTTTATTTATTTTCCACTATATAAATAAAATTGCACTCCCAATATTTACCCATATTATATCGAATAATATTTCTCCGGTAGTATTATTTATTCCGTGTATTTAAGATTTAAATATCCATGAATAAATTTATTTATTGCTCAATAAATTATATTCATCTCTTATATCCGAGACTAGTACCATTCAACCTTAATTATTGTGCGGAACAAATCCACTCATGAGGTTTACACAATAATTCCTTATGAACTCATCTCGGGGATATTATCAACCCTTCCGGGATACACTTTCCCGTCAAGTATTCACGGCATGTCATATATAAAATATAGCGACCCAACTTTAACCGGTAATTAACCCAATAATTAAATCGGTTAATTCCTTTGGAAAATCAAAGTCTCTAATATTAAATATATACACCCGCAATAGTATCGGGGATTGAGAATAAAATACTCTGAGATTTAAATTGATTATCCAAGGCAATCCTAATCAATAAATCTCAAGCGATCCGCCCAATACACCTATGTGTACAAGTGTGATAAAATAATTAAGATAAATTATTTTCTCCCTCACACAACGACTATACCGGTGGATTGGTCCATGTCCATCTAGGTCGTGAGCAACTGTTTGATTAAATACGAGTAACCGATAGTATGATCTTCTGTGTGCCCATGCAACACCATACTAACTACAACGTATAAAATCCAGGACTATATTTTGCATATTTAATTAATGATAATTAAATGCAAATAATTGTTTATTAATTTAATAGATTAAATGCTATGATCGGGAGTTTACCGTTACTTAAATCTAGACATTAAGTACACAACTCCAACAATCTCCCACTTGTACTAAGGTCTAGTCATTTCCTCCAAACTCCCGGTTCCCATACTCATCACGTGCTTTAAAGTGTACTTCCGAGAAGTACTATGTGAGTGAGCAATCTAGGTTGCCGCTCTGAAGTTATCTTGGTGACTACTACATCGTCTCCCTCGACGATGATTCATATCAGGTGGTACTTGCTCTATGTGTTAACATCACTTTTTGACTTATGACCTTTTCCAGTTTACCATGCACCGCTATCCAATAGCCTGTGGTGAACTAAGAGTCATATCCAAGCCAAAGGGGTTATCCCGGAACCTAACCAGAACTTCCGCTGCCTCTGAGGCTGCTGTTCAGTTATGAGAGAGTCTGAGAAGCGTCCTGCTTATCACTCTTTCATGGTTCCACCCTTTTCTAAAAGTGAACACATAGCCTGATATTGACTTACACTGGTCTTTCTATGATTCTTGAATCTGAGAGAATGTAATCTAAGAAGATTTCGTCTTGCTTCGTAATCCAGTACTTCGCAAGTACTATTACAGCATTTGAAAAAATTCCATTCTAGATTACCTTGATATCCTCCCACTACCCAAACCGCATAGTTGATATCAGGTTCTTGCTTTTATAACATTGCATCTATAAAGCTTTTCATACTTGAAGTATAGGAAACTGCTTTGTCCTCATCTATCTCCTTCATGTGTTCGAACACATACCCTTTAGATAGATGTATATTCTGTCTCTGAAAGGCAATAACCTTTCTCAGAAGTATGCATGTTTAAAACAAACCATAATCGAATAAGATATCTAGGAGAAGTACAATGTTCTTATTCTTAGATCGAAAAAATCTCAAGAACATGCTCTAACTTCTACTCAATCTTATATCTCGATTCATTTAGACAACCATTTTCTTATGTCTGACAACTTTTTCTACATTGTTGCCAATGATGAAATTGTCATCTACATAAGATCTCCGAGAAACACCACTTTGTTTCCATTACGTTTCCAATACACCTATCGTCTATGCCTTTTGATGAATCCATCAAATGGACTATCCCATCAATTCGCAAGTTCCACGATTTATAGCTTTCTTTCAATCCATAATGGATTTACTAAGCTTGTACTCTAAATGATCTTGCCTCTTAACAATAATCCTTATTGTTTTTTCTAAACAGGCACATTTAGATTTAGTACTGCCCTTATGCAGAGCTAGGGATCGATTTCATCTTTACCAGATCCAGAGTTAAAACTCTTCTAGTCTTATGAACATCTCTGGTTGCTTAACAACCTCCCACTGCAATGGCGTGCCGGTGTATAACAGTAATAACATTGGGTGCAGCATGTGGTGTACTTCTACTCGGTTTGGCTGGTTCCTAGTCTTTTGTCCTTCTTCTCATTCCAAGGTATTACGTTAGTTCGGGCTTTGTGGTTCTTCTAATAGTCTTCCTCTAAGAACCGGGCGTTACACGTCCTTCTGGTTCATAGTACTATAGAACGCACAACACTTTGTTCATCTAGGATATCCTACAACCATATTTAATATGCCGTTGTCTCTAGGAATATCCATAGAACATAGGTAGTTCCGAATAACTTGTTCTTTTACTATTAGATTTCCTTTTCTTATTTTCAACGCACCATCTCTACACGTGAGTGTATGGCGCGGCCTTTTGGGATTGAATCCCAATCTTTGATTATGCTATGTGTTATTTAGATAGGTGATGGCCTCCGCGATCAAGTCGCAGGCTCTTAATGGATATACTTTGATGGTTCCCCATAATGGCTTTGTGTCCATTGACTAGTCAAAACACTATGCTTTTATGGCACATCAAGTATTCTAATCCATCATCGAGTACTCTCGAAAGAATTACTCGTACCTTTCTAATTTACACATATGTCTGCATATCTAATCATTTCCAATACTTGTCTGAATTCTATCCTTTATCCAGAAAGGTTTGCTTTAGATGTATTATCCTCCAAATTCAATCCTTAGGTCGGAAGGTCCATTCCTTCAAATATAATTGATTGAATCAATTTCGACCTTTTGAATCTTATTTGAAAATACTACTAAGTATAAGAATTCACAAGTATAATGATCAATTAAAGAAATACATCCAACAAGTAAAACAAGTTATACATATCACGGATTGTTGCATCGTGGTAGACTAAGGATTCATCATTCACATATTGCTATCTAATGTACCGGAATAGATAATGTCCATTATTTCTTATCCAAATCATCACCATGATTAAAGAAATAAAAATATCCATTCATAAAGAAAATCCAGAACAAAAGTTCTTTTCAAAATAAGGGGTACATAAAGCAATAACTTGAAATGAAATCCTAAACTACTGAAAGCAGATAAATGTCTTCCACTGCAACCGCTGCTACCCCAACAGCTTCGCCCATGTACACTCGAACTCTTCTTATCTAAGTCGCCGGGTTTTCTGGAACCCCTGCACATACCGTCAGTGGTTCCATATCTACACACCAGAATTCTGGTAGATAATACCGCTGACTATGTTTTTACGACTAAAGAAAAATTCGTACCTTTGAGAGGACATTCAGACTTCCAGTGTCCAGACTTGTTGCATCGGAAGCACTTGCCTCTTGGCTTTGCAGCCCCCACTCGTGGTCCATTCCTCTTGGCACCACTGGGTTTCCAGGCTTGCTTCCTTTTCTTGCCCCTACCTCCAACAGGCTTCGAGCCCTTGGACTTGGTAGCTACAAGCGCTTGAGACTTGCCCTTCTTGTAGATCCCCTCTGCCGCCTTTAGTTCAGTCAGGAGTTGCGCAAGAGTATAAGATAGTTTACCCATATTATAGCTCATACGAAACTGCTCAAAACTAGGGGTCAGAGACTGGAGTATGATGTCGACTTGCGTCTCAGCATCAATAGAAGCTCCTAGGACCTCAAGTTCATTCAACAAACTCATCATCTTAAGAACGTGCTCCCCAACGGGCGTTCCTTCAGACTGAGTAGTCGACATGAGGACTCTCATGGCTTCTTGCCTAGCCGCACGATCTTGCTCCCCAAACATCTCCTTGAGGTTAAACATCATATCATAGGCAGTGTCCATTGGCTCATGTTGGGTTTGGAGTACATTTGACATGGAAGCCAAAATATAACACCTAGCCATTTCATCAGCCTTTTTCCACTTTCGATATGCCAGTTTTTCCTCATCAGTTGAGGCAGCCGTGGGCTCGGCAGGGCACACTTCATGGAGTACATACTTGTACTCCTACGAAGTCAGGACAATGTCTAAATTTCTCTTCCAATCAATGTAATTTGGACCAGTGAGCTTATGCTCCTTGAGTATCACAGAAAGTGGGTTCATAGCTATTCTCTAAACCTATAAGCACATTTAAACAAACAATTAATTTAATGTCCGATATTATCTCCCTCAAATAATATCATTAAATTACTAATTGCATCTAAAATCCCATCAGGTAAGGCAAGCCACGTGGTGTGGACGTTTACCCACCCAAATGATTTAGCAATTAGATTTCCTTTGGTCATACATCAATTATAGCGTGACTTCGTGGGGAAGAATACTATAACGCGTATCTAAGTGTAAACCATTACTCAGCACCAAAGTACATCGCTTGGAATTGCTACATCACCGCAAGCCACGTGGGGTGGACGTTTACGATAACTTCACAACTCTTCACAATTACTTACAACTGTCTACATCAATTAATCCAAAATCCGTCAGTATAGCAAGCCACGTGGGGTGGACGTTTACTACACTAAGAGACTTTTATAATTGACTCCCAGTTACAAGATCCATTCGATTCTCATAGATCAAGACGCGGAGAATCATAAGTGAAACTCGAAGTTTCTAACCAGTGATTCACCATGCGAACGACCCTATCTCTCATAAATGAGGGAGCCGAGCAGACAATCGATCCATCTATCAAAGAATGGTACGAAGGTCTCTAATTTGTGTCATCCACATGACCAAGTGGCTTTGGCTCCATTCCACTCCCCGGGGTGAGAATGAGTCGACTTGAAGTCAGTTTCAGAAAGACAAATTAGGCATTGTTTGATAAACTTGATCAATGTTTCTTGTAAAAGGAATTACAAGAATTCTCCTCCAATGACATATCTATATGAACTTCGAAAGCTCATAAATGTCACCAAGAGAACAGTAATGGAGACCATGAGAATGTTTCCATCCCCTCTCCCACTTAGCTTTTTATAACAAAGGGATACGCTATCTAATGCATAATTAAACACATAAGCATGCATGCAAGTAATAAAGCACATATCACATAGTCAAATAATGCTAGGAAATTATTTTCCCGACTATCATGGCTTTACTTCTTCTTCATATGCATCTTCTAGTCTTCAGTCTTCGTTCTTGAATGCTCCATGTGACGAGAATATTAATCCCAATATTTAAATCTATTTATTTTTAATAAATCCAAAAGATACTCAATTCGAAAATTAAGTCAATCGAATAAATAAAAAATAAAATTAAATATTATTAATATTATTATTTATTTATTTTCCTATCTAATTCTATTAAATCTCTAGAATAATCTATCCAAGTAAAACTTGAAATATTCTAGAAGACTTCTATAATAGAATAAGGAAATAAAATAAATTAGGACTCTTCTACTTTCCAAGATTAATTAATTTCCATTACTATGAAAATTCCCATAAAATAGGAATAATCAATTTAGGAAATAAATCAATCCTAAATTAACTTTTATTCCTTTCCAATTCTATTAAATCTCTAGGATCCTATTCCAAGTAGAACTCGGAATACTCTAGAAGACTTCCATAATAGAATAAGGAAATAAAATTAATTCCAATTAATTCTTTTCCTAATCCATGAGAGTTTCCTAAAGGAAGAACACTCAAATAGGAAAACCGAATTAATTTAGGAAAGTGAAACTTGGTAGGAGTAGCATGAGATCGGGAGACCCCACGCCACCCCACCTTCGACCACCTCCATGGGAGGAGCACCGCCGCCCAGCCACCAGCCGCCACCGTCGCCGGCGGCAGCCCCAGCCGAGGGCGATCGGCCCCTCTCCTTGGTCGATCACTTGGGGTCGATCAAGGGGTTTGATCGATCCCCGGTTCTTCGTCCTCTTCGTCTTCTTCGTCACATGAGTTCTCCGGCGGTCGTCTCGGCATCGATCCAACGTAAAAAAAATTACAAGAATTTAAATTACACTATCCGGTATCGATTCTATACATGAAATCGACCCTATACATTTTCCGGAAAACATAGAACGTAATAATAAATCCTAAATTCGGTCAACCCCCGAATTTTTACTATTACAAACATTCAACCACACAAAACGAATCTCGACATGTCCGAGAGTTTAATAAACGAATAATCATGATAATTAATTAACACAATAATTAAATCCAACCATGATAGCCGGAAATCCCTGCAAGGTAGAACAACAATATCGAAAATACCGCGAACGTAAACCACGCTCTGATACCAATTGCTGGAATTCGATATCCCGGGCTATTAAAAATGCGGAAACCATAGCCCGATCAAACCCTTCGCCGGAAATCACATGAACGGCGACTCATCCGCCGGAGTCCGACCTTTGGAGACTACGCACCCGAAGGTACGCAGCCCGCCCCCAGCCGAACCCCCGCGAGTCGGGATTCACATGATCGAAGGATCGATCGCACGCCGGCGATCGATCGGGGAGGGGCTGCCCAGCAGCCCCCGCGGCGAGTCCGGCGACTCGCCGCCGCCTGGAGGTCCCCACCGTCGAGGTGGGGTGGGGTGCGGCTCCAGCCCGCGCCCCGGCGGTCGATCACCGCGATCGACCGCGCGCCCTCGGCCCAGCCGAGGGTCGCCTCCTCCGCGCCCGCCGAACCCTAGGCGGGTCGATCCACGCGGTCCGGTGGCTTCGCCACCACCGCGTGATCTTCCGTCTACTCCGGGTTCGAACTTCGGATCTTGCGTTCTACGGTAATTTCGATAAACCAAAACCGAAATAATATCGAGGGGGTTCTAGATATTATACCTTCGATTCGTTGTTCGGAGAAACGAAATCAAACACCTTTGAATCTTCCCACGTATTCCTTGCACTCCGTTCGAACGTCGGGTGGGCGACGATCTATCGAACTCCTATGGATCTCCTTCAACTCTCAAGAATATCAAGTATGATATTCTTCTCTTATATTACGTTATGAATTGTGAAGGCCATGTAGTGCTTTTATAGGCTACGTAGGGGATCTAAAGGAGGTGGAATATTGGGCTTCTAATATTGAAGATTAAATTGAGCCCAATGCTCAAGTCCATTAATCCTTATCAATATTAATTTTATTTATTTTCCACTATATAAATAAAATTGCACTCCCAATATTTACCCATATTATATCGAATAATATTTCTCCGGTAGTATTATTTATTCCGTGTATTTAAGATTTAAATATCCATGAATAAATTTATTTATTGCTCAATAAATTATATTCATCTCTTATATCCGAGACTAGTATCATTCAACCTTAATTATTGTGCGGAACAAATCCACTCATGAGGTTTACACAATAATTCCTTATGAACTCATCTAGGGGATATTATCAACCCTTCCGGGATACACTTTCCCGTCAAGTATTCACGACATGTCATATATAAAATATAGCGACCCAACTTTAACCGGTAATTAACCCAATAATTAAATCGGTTAATTCCTTTGGAAAATCAAAGTCTCTAATATTAAATATATACACCCGCAATAGTATCGGGGATTGAGAATAAAATACTCTGAGATTTAAATTGATTATCCAAGGCAATCCTAATCAATAAATCTCAAGCGATCCGCCCAATACACCAATGTGTACAAGTGTGATAAAATAATTAAGATAAATTATTTTCTCCCTCACACAACGACTATACCGATGGATTGGTCCATGTCCATCTAGGTCGTGAGCAACTGTTTGATTAAATACGAGTAACCGATAGTATGATCTTCTGTGTGCCCATGCAACACCATACTAATTACAACGTATAAAATCCAGGACTATATTTTGCATATTTAATTAATGATAATTAAATGCAAATAATTGTTTATTAATTTAATAGATTAAATGCTATGATCGGGAGTTTACCGTTACTTAAATCTAGACATTAAGTACACAACTCCAACAGCCCGTGCCCCGATTCACGCCCAACCATTGCCCCAAAGGACAACCGCGCGAGCCGGAGCGGGCTGCCAGAAAAACAGCGAAACGGCGGTCGCCGTTTGTCCGCGAACAGCAACGCGACGTTGCTGTTCCGGGCTCGTTTCCGGGTCTTTTTTCCTCTTCCGACTACCGATCCGGAGGTCCTAGAACCCCCAGTAATCGAGGAATGCGATCCACGATACCCGGAACCCGATCTTACGTTCAAAGTATGATCAACGAAATATGAGATCGAATAAATTGCGGAATAAAAAATGATCTCATACCTTCTCGGTCGATTGTTGAGACCTTAGAGCTTCTAACGTATATCTCTGATCCCGTCTCCAACCGCTGTGTGGGCAACGATCCGCTGGAGTTCTCCCGTCTATACTCTCTCTGTCTCAACCACCGTATGATTATTCTCAATGAGAGAATAAAAATATAATTGCGTTAACTTTATTTTTTACACAGAGAAAAATATTATTGCGCTAAGCAATTAATTATTCTCTGATGAAAAATAAAAGTTGCGGCGAAAGTTAGGTTAAGAGAGGGTAAGGGAGGGGGTTTAAATAGAGCTACGTTAGGGACCTAAGGGTAAATTAATTAAGGGCTAAATTGAAATATTAATTAACTTGGAATACGTAAAAGCAATTCCTTATTAATCGATTTCAATTTTAGTTATTATTAACTCCACTATAAAATAATAATTGAATTCCTGAAATTAATTTAATATTGTATCAACAATAATATTTCCGCCGAAATTACATATACGACTTTCCCCGTATTTAAGATATCGAATGTCCACGAATTAATTTTATTACTAATAATTAAATTAATTCGTTTCTTATTATCCGAGACTAGTACCACTCATCCTTATTATCATGTGGAACAAATCCACCTGCAGGGTTTACATGATAAACTTTATGAGTTCATCTCGGGGACATTATCAACCCGATAAACGGGACACGGTTTCCTGTCTATAATCTATAGCATGTCGTGGGTACAATTCCGATTCCCAATTTACCGAGTATCTCGACTAATCAATTAGTCTCACTCATTGGCATATTAAAGAACCGAGAATTGGACACACGCACCTATAATTATATAGGGATTGGGAATTCGTATATCCGTAATCTCTGAGGTCTAGTTCGATTACTTCGATTAGTATAAATCGAATGCCCTCCCGTGGTCCTGCTCAATACACCAAGTGTACGAGTGTAACATAATAGTCAAGACCAACTATTACCCAGTCACACTACGACGTACCGATGGATTGTCCCTGTCCATCTAAGTCGTGAGCTTCTGTTCGATAGTATACGAGTGACCGACAGTATGATCTTCCGCGTGTCTCCTCACGCCATACTGTCTACAACGTATATATCTAGGACTATTGCATTCAAGTACATGATAGACAAAATGCCGATGGTTTGATTAATAGATAATGAAAAACACAGATAAGGAGTTCCATATTGTCACTAAACTAGACATTTAGAATATAACTCCATCATCAACGACATCAACGAATCACTTCGTCACCAAAAGTAAGATCTCGTTGATATCTCTCTCTATATATATATATTAGATGTATATATATAAATATATGTGTGTCTATACATATTTGTGTTCACTAAGATCATGGCATAGTAGATCTATCGCTTTACACGCTTCCGCACACACGGTATATCGATCGGATCGGTATATCGTAACCATCAATTGGTATCAGAGCCTAGGGCTCGTGCACACTTTTGTGTTGGACACAATATGTTTAATATCAACATAATTGGCTTGATTGTTTTATGTGATTATTTGATTATGTGATTAGATATAAGGTCGGCCACCGTTAGTGGTCGGGTGAATGAAATTGTCGTTTTTTTACGTACGATTGGCCATAGTTTTGGAGGGCTGCGTCCCTTGGAATCTTTTGTAATAGATAGTTTTTTCTATTAAAAAATGTATTGTTCAATGTGTAAGCAATGGATTGAATCCATGGATCGACGTTGGATATCGGCTCTCCGGCGAAAATGAGAAGAAACGAAGCAAAACGAAGCAAAACTGGCGAAACCGGGGCTGCTAGAGCCAAACGGCGGGCGCCGTTTTGGTTCGGCGGGCGCCGTTTTGGAATTGGCGACCGCCGAAAGGCTGATTTTGGGTCTGCCCGCTTTTGTACCCTTTTTGCGGGCGCCGTTTTGGAAACGGCGACCGGCGGAGGTGTTCTGATTAGACGTTTTTGTGTGCGTCTCTCGTCAAAATCCGAGGTCAATTGTAGTTTGACTCGGTATCAATCCAAGGAAACGAAAGAGAAATGTTTAAGTGAAAGAAAAGTAGTCGAATCATAGTTCATTATACTAAATCCTAGATTCATTTTGAAACTCTCGATTAAAATGGAAATTTTGAAGTAACGCTAAGAAAAAGACTCGGATGATTATATTTCAAACTCGACTTCAAATTGTTCCTACCTTTTTCAATCTATATAAGCGACAATCGAAAGTCAAGTTCCCGGTCGGGTTGCTTAACTCGTTTTTCAACGTTTAGTTCACTTGATTAATCGCTCTCGGTCGAGTTACGATGTCAAGAGTATGTCGTGTATATAGGATCTTCCGGTTAACAATGATCCGCCTAATTTGTCATATAAACACCCGAGTAGAAATTTAGTTCATCATCTTTAAGAAAGAACTAATAGCGTGGATTACAATTAATGAAAGTATAACTTTAAAAATAATAGCAAAGATGAACAAGGAATTAATTAAGAGAATGCGACTACGTAAAAGCTCAAAACAATCTTTTAGAAACCAACGGAAATTCATTTAACGAAACATATTAGCATTCTCGATTCAAAAGCATTCAAATTAGTTTTGCAAAAGATGAACAAACATGAAAAGAAATAAACTTGAATTCTAGAAAATGAAATTACAACTAAGATTACGATTATTGAAATGGCTTGGACTTGATCGATCTTCTCTCGGAGTTGTCGGCTCCGAAATGGTCTCTCGTGCTTCCCGATTCAATCCCAGGCGAAAAAAGATATGTTTTCTTCTCTGAAATCTCGCCTAAATGCATCCCCAAATTCGCATGTAACCGCCTTGGAACTGCATCAAAACGGCGACCGCCGTATATTTTCCGCGCCCGCCAAACGATTTCGGCGACCGCCGTTTCGCTCAAAAATCCAAATTGGCTACTGCATGTTTTCGGCCCTTTCGGCGGTCGCCATTCGGTTTTCGGCGCCCGCCATTTGCATCCTACGACCGCCGTTTTTAATTTGGCGCTCGCCATTTGAAGTTCCTTCGGTTTCTTCTCGTTTCTTCGACTTCCTTCGACTTTCTTCAACCTTTGACCTACAAAACGAACTCGAAACACTCCAACACACCCCGTGAGATCCGAAACACACAAAAACATAAAATACAACTCAAACGACACAAACATGACGACACACAACTCAAAAACGACATAAAAACATAAACGAAAACACACATACACAACCTAAATCATGTTCGGTGACCGCCGTTTGTGAAACGGCGGGCGCCGTTCGTGGTTTTTGGGGTACGGACTAAGGTTGACCTAAATCGGCGGGCGCGAAACTGAAACGGCGGGCGCGGACCAGTCCAGAAGATGTTCAAGGCCTATTTTGTTGCTTTTAATCTTTTCGTTTGAGAGTTGTAAGGTTCTAGGGTCCTTTCGATTACGTATTTAATTGCTTTGCTAGTTATAGGATGTTTTATGTTATAAATGTTCAACTTACATATAAACACCTATTCATGCAAGTTCCCAAAATAATGAGTAAAATGTCTTGTCCAAAAACATCACACTCATGAAGCCCTCGATCATAAGTTGGTAGGTCCGCCTCAGCGGGGTACTACTTGTTATCTTGGGATAAGTGGGAGTAAAGGTTAGACCTTTACACGTGAGTTTGGTTTTCTCATCGATAGATCCACTGCAGGCGTGGCTATCGAGACATGAGATGATAATGGGACTCTCATCGACCGAGAGTGACATTAGATGTCATTGACATGGGATGTCTACCTATCTTGGAGTTCTTAAGTGCGGACTCAGTCGGCTTAATGATTCGCAAGATGAGGGTCTTGGGATCGTTTTGTTCTAATTTATTAAAATTTTAAAAACAAATGCCTAATTTGTCTTTCATTTGGTGGATTATAAGGTTAGGATTATTTACACCTCGGGGAGTGATTTAATCCAAAACACTTAAGTTCATCAATGACACAAATTAGAGACTTTCGAGCCATTGGATGGTGTGAATCGATTGTCTGGTTGGCTCCCTCATTTTAATGAGAGATAGGGCTTCAATTGCATGATAAGATCGCTGGTTAGAAAATCTCGAGTTTTCACTTACGATTTATCACGTTTTTTGATATTGAGATAATTGGGAACGACGATATTGGATATCGAATGAACAAAATGAAACAAATAAAGTAGTTATGCTAGACAACCTTATTTGTTTAACGCTTTGTGGATGTTTACTTACTTAATTTATCTTTCTTCTGTAGTTTATTATGTCTGTCTCAACTCAATTCAAGTTCAGCTCTATCTTAGATAGAGAAAAGTTGAACAACACCAATTTCCTTGATTGGAAACGTAACTTGAGGATAGTCCTCAAATACGAAGAAAAGGAAAGTGTGTTGGACAAACACCTTCCCGTGCTTCCCGCTGATGGGGGCACGGATGTCCAAAAGGCATCATATGCCCTTGCTAAGAAAGCCTCGAATGAGGTGACATGTTTGATGTTGGCATCCATGGTACCCGAGTTGCAAAAACAATTCGAGTTCATGGAAGCCTATGACATCATAGAAGAGCTCAAGAGCATGTTCGGGGAACAGGCTAGGATTGAGCGCTTCGGTGTCACCCGGGCTATAGCAACAGCTAGGCTGGAAAAGGGTAAACCCGTGGGACCACATGTGCAGCAAATGATTGGATTATTTGCTTTAAGTGCTCGCCTCGGTTTTGCATATGATGACGAGTTGGCTACCGATTACATTCTCCATTCTCTTCATAATGGTTATGACGCCTTTAGGCTGAATTTCCACATGAATGGACTGAAGAAATCGCTTCATGAGCTCCATGGGATGCTTAAGGCTGCTGAGCCGGCGATTAAGAAGGACCCTATGAGGGAAGTTATTATGATTCGGGAAGGAGGTACCAAAAAGTTCAAGGGGATTAAGAAACCGGAAGTGAAAGGCAAAGGGAAAGGGAAAGTTGTGGCAACTCCTTCCAAAAGGTTCTTGAAAGCTTCTAAGGTTCCTGGGGAATCTGAGTGTTTCTACTGCAAGGGTGTTGGACACTACAAGCGGGATTGCCCCAAGTTCAAGGAGGATGTGAAGAACGGTGTCGTTCCTTCATCTTCAGGTATTTATGTCATAGACATAAACTTTACAAATTCTTCTTCTTGGGTATTGGATACCGGATGCGGTGCTCACATTGTTTCACATGTGCAGGGACTGCAAAGAAGTAGAAGTTTGGTAAAGGGAGATGTCGATCTGCGGGTTGGAAATGGAGCGAGGGTCGCTGCATTAGCCGTAGGATCTTATGATTTGTGTTTGCCTTCGGGCCTTGTTTTAGTATTGAATAATGTTATTTCGTTCCAAGTATTACCAAGAACATCATTTCTATTTCAGTATTGGATACTGAAGGATTTTCCTTCACTATAATAAATGGTTTATTTACTATTTCAAAAAGTGGAGTGTTCTATGGTTCGGCACGATTAGAACATGGTTTATATATACTTCAACATGACAATCATATATATAACATTGATACCAAAAAGTCCAAATCGAATGAATTCAATGAAACATACCTTTGGCATTGTTGAATAGGCCACGTCAACATTAAACGTGTAGAGAAACTTCTTAAAGAAGGTATTCTCAAATCTTTTGACTTGGATTCATTTGATACATGTGAAGGGTGTTTGATGGGCAAAATGACAAAGTCACCTTTTCTAGGAAAAGGAGAACGTGCAAATGATCTATTGGGTTTAATCCATACTGATGTATGTGGTCCAATGAGCTCACAAGCACGTGGAGGTTATTTCTACTTCATAACTTTTACCGAAGACTTAAGTAGATATGTTTATGACTATTTAATGAGGCATAAGTCGGAAGCCTTTGAAAAGTTCAAAGAATTCCAAAATGAAGTTGAGAATCAACTTGGTAAGAAGATAAAAGCCATTCGATCGGATCGAGGTGGTGAATATCTTAGCCAAGAGTTCGATGATCATCTTATGAGTTGTGGTATTCTATATCAAATCACTCCTCCTGGAACACCCCAGATGAATGGTGTTTCCGAAAGGAGGAATAGAACCTTATTGGATATGGTTCGATCGATGATGAGCCTTAGTGAACTACCAAAATCTTTTTGGGGACACGCACTTTTAACAGCGGCCTATACACTGAATAGGACACCGTCAAAAGCTGTTGATAAGACACCATACGAAGTATGGAAGGGAAGGTCCCTAACCTGTCTTATATCAAGATTTGGGGATGTGAAGCTTATGTGAAGAGAAATATCTCTACAAAGCTTGAACCCAAATCGGATAAATGTTTCTTTGTGGGTTATCCAAAAGAAACACTAGGGTACCACTTTTATAACCAATCTGAGAACAAAATCTTTGTTGCTCGAGATGGTGTATTTCTTGAAAAGGAATATCTTTCCAAGAAAGTAAGTGGGAGCTCAGTTGAATTGAATGAAGTTCAAGAAAACTTGAACGAGGTTCAAGAAGATCAAACTGAGATGGACACTCAAGACCAAGTCGAGAATACTCCAGTGGTTTTGGAAACCACACCTAACCCTCGAAGGTCCGGAAGGATTAGAACTCAACCTGACAGATACTTAGGTATTCTGACAAATGAGAGTTATGAAATCATGCTTTTAGAAAGCAATGAACCTTCGACCTATATCCAAGCTATGACGAGTCCAGATTCCGAGAAATGGCAGGGTGCCATGAAATCCGAAATTGAATCAATGTCTGAAAATCAAGTTTGGAACTTGGTCGATTTGCCTAAAGGGGCTAGGACCATTGGATGCAAATGGATTTACAAGATAAAAAAAGACATGAATGGAAAACCTAGTGTTTTCAAAGCAAGGTTGGTGGCAAAAGGATATAAACAAATTCACGAGGTGGATTATGATGAAACCTTTTCACCAGTTGCTATGATTAAATCCATTCGGATTCTCTTAGCCATTGCTGCTCATTATGATTATGAGATAAGGCAAATGGACGTTAAACCGCCTTCTTGAGTGGGACTCTAGTAGAGGATGTGTTTATTGCTGGAGTAGTATACTTAATGTCTAGATTTGAGTATTCTGAACTCCTTGTACACTTTCATTTACCTATTGATAATGAACATTCATTTGCTTTTAATTATTATTAATTAAATAAATGCAAATTATAGTCCTGGATTATATACGTTGTAGTTAGTATGGTGTGTCGGGCCCACACAAAAGATCATACTATCGGTTACTCGTATTTAATCAAACAGTAGCTCACGACCTAGATGGACACGGACCAATCCATCGGTATAGTCGTTGTGTGAGAGAGAAAATAATTTGTCTTAATTATTTGATCACACTTGTACACTTGGTGTATTGAGCGGATCGCTTGAGACTTATCAATTATGATTGCTCTATGATAATTGATTTAAGTCTCAGAGTATTTTATTCTTAATCCCCGAAACAATTGCGGGTGTGTATATTTAATATAAGTGACTTTGATTTTCCAAAGGAATTAACCGATTTAATTATTGGGTTAATTACCGGTTGAGTTGGGTCACTATATTTTATATACAACATGCCGTGAATTCTTGAAGGGACAGTGTATCCCGGAAGGGTTGATAATATCCCCGAGATGAGCTCATAAGGATTTATTATGTAAACCTCGCGAGTGGATTTGTTCCCGCATAATAAATAAGATTGAGTGGTACTATTCTCGGATAAAAGAGATGAATAAATTTATTAAGCAATAAATAAATTTTATTCATGGATATTTAAATCTTAAATACACGGAATAAATAATACTAACCGGAGAAATATTATTTGATATAATATGGGTAAATATTGGGAGTGCAATTTTATTTATATAGTGGAAAATAAATAAAATTAATATTGGTAAGGATTAATGGATTTGGGCTTGGCTCAATTTAATCTCCAATATTAGAAGCCCAATATTCCACTTCCTTTTGATCCCCTACGTAGCCTAAAAAAGCACTACATGGCCTTCATAATTAATACACATCATAAGACAAGAATATCATACTTCTTGAGAGTTGAAGGAGATCCATAGGAGTTCGATAGATCGTCGCCCACCCGACGTTCGAACGGAGTGCAAGGAATACGTGGGAAGATTCAAAGGTGTTTGATTTCGTTTCTCCGAACAACGAATCGAAGGTATAATATCTAAACGTCCTCGATATTATTTGATTTGGTTTATCGTAAAATACCGTAGAACGAAGATCCGAAAGATCGAACCCGGATTAGACGAACGATCACGCAGTGGTGGCGAAGCCACCGGACCGCGTGGGATCGCCCGCCTAGGGTTCGGCGTGCATGGGGAGCCCTCGGCTTCAGCCGAGGGGGCGATCGACGCCTAGGGCGCGATCGCCGGGCGGGCGGCTGGTGCGCCCGCAGCGGCTCGTGGGTCGAGCCGCCCCTCCACGGCGAGCAGCAAGTCGCCGGACTTGCTGTTGGGCGGCTGTCGGAACAGCCACCCCGATCGATCGCGTACAGTGATCGATCCATGCAATCGCATGAACCCCGCGACGCGGGGGTTCGGCTGGGGGCATCTGCGTGCCTTCGGGTGCGTGGTCTCCTCGGCTGGACTCCGGCGCGTTCGTCGGCGTTCGTGTGATCTCCGGCGAATGGTTTTTGATCGGGCTATGGTTTCCGCAAATTTTAATAGCCCGGGATATCGAATTCCAACATTTATGACACAACCAGATGGTTTTATCGATCCTAATCAGGCTAAGAGAGTATGCAAGCTTAATAGATCCATTTATGGATTAAAGCAAACATCTCGGAGCTAGAATCTTTGGTTCGATGAATCCATACAGGATTTTGGATTTCAGAGGAACACAGAAGAATCTTGCTATACAAGAAGATCAGTGGGAGTTACGTTGTTCGATTATTACCCAAAGTATCGTATGCTTTGAGCATGACGAATTGGTTTCAAGGAAAATCTGGTGAGGCACATTGGATGTGGCCAAAACAATTCTAAAGTGCCGTTTACGGACTAAAGAATATTATCTTGTCTTTGGAGGACAAGATGAGTTGATATTAACGATCTATTTGAATGCATACTTCAAAACTGACTAAGATAATTTCCGATTTTAATCTGGTTATATCTTGTGTCTGGTTAGAGGTAAAATGTGCTGGAATAGTTACATGTAATGCAATAGCTGAATGAACTACAGAAGCTGAGTACAGCACTGCATTGGATGCAGTAATGTTGGCAATTAAGATTTGAAAGTTCTTGAATGAACTAGGTGGCGTAGCTAGCTTAGCCCATCCGATAGTTCTCTATTTATAGTAGAGTTATCGTGCAAGCCAATGAGCTAGGAAGCACCACAAGTCTAAAACTGGTGCTCAGGAAGTTCCACATTATCTGGGAGATAGTTTTGTGGAGACATCGAGATAATAAAGTTGCACATTTTGGTAAGGTTGCAAACCCGCTTTTAAACCTCTCCAGCAGTTTAAGCTTGAGGCTTTCACGACTGCAATAGAGATCAGACATCTTAGAGATGGGTTGTGATTTCTATTACTGTATTAGATACTTTTGGAGATTTGGTAAACATTCACTCATATGTATAATACATATTTCTTCATATAAATATGGTTTAATTTATATGAATTGTCCAAATGATTAAGTGATATCAATTGGGTTATGAGGTCGACTTACCGCATAATGAAGTCCCAATGGTTGAACTGATATACTTGAATCATATAGTTGTTCCTGGTTCGTATAATCGAGTACGGACAAACCGATAATACAATGAACTAGATTGTAATGAGTACTATAGCTCCGCTTCATGGGCTATTGATGTGGGACATCAAGTAAAATTACATAGATATTAGCTGGGAGCTAATGATCGAACAGACCTGACTGGAATAGTATTTAAGATTTCGAGTCATAATACTATTTCATTGACTTTCGAGCAATTTCCTCTGACCTGAGTAGTCCAGAGTGACTCCATTGTGAAATGGTATACTTTGATACAAGTAAACGTCTTTCGTAAAAGGAGGTTATAAAACTTGTTATTGGGTATATCAGGAAGCAAGTGGGAGAGCTTAGATTGACAAGATGGGATTGTCCTCCATTTTTATAATGGGATATATGTCTTACCGGCCACTTGGAGAGTCGAGACTGTGGAAAATACGTGGCCACGTCCAGATTCGTATCATAGTGATAAATCTGGTTTTACAGTCTGTCTGAAAGTCCAAGAAAGGTTTGAACCGATTGAGGATGACTCGAGTCTTGCCTCAAGTTCAAATTTAGACATAAAGTGACAACAGGAAATTGGCAGCACACTGGCTCTGAAGGCCAAGTGGGAGATTGTTGGGATATGTCCTTCGATCCTACGTGTGCAATCGATAAAGTCATAAGGTCGTCTATGGATGTTAAATGATTATTTGATAATATTATATTGTTGGGAACAATATAATATTGATCAATAAATCATACCTACAGGGTCACACACGGACTCAAAGATAATGTACGATGCTTGTTAATTATATTGATTTAGAATCAATATTTACGTGAATTTATATGCATGCATGGGATGCATTGCATGGCTTACATGGATGCATGTCACATAGTGTGACATGGCATGCCACACAAGCAAAAGAGACCACATCTTATGTCATTGTGGCATAGTGATGTGTACTTGACCTTTCATCTCCCCATTACCCACCCATTATGTGATATAATGGTGCATATTCATTATGGGGGTTACAAGAGAGTAATGGAGATGGTAATAAAGGTGTTAAGTAGTGAAAATCTGATTTTCACTATCACTTAATCACCAATTTCGAGATTCACACAAAAGAGAGAAAAAGAGTGTTCTTGGAGAACCGACTCAAGCAAGCAAAGTGTCCGTCATCCGGGTTCGTGTGCAACACGTAGAGGCCGGGCCATTTGTGCGGCTTCAACATCCGGGCGATCCAAAGGCGTGACGAGGTCATTCCAAAGGTGAACATTTCGAGGCTGATCCATTTCAGGTGGTTCAATCGACTCAACACCACCTCAACGACATCAACGAATCACTTCATCACCAAAAGTAAGATCTTGTTGATATCCTTATATATATATATATATATATATATATATATATATATATATATATATATATATTGGATGTATATATATATAAATATATGTGTGTCTATACATATTTGTGTGCACTAAGATCATGGCATAGTAGATCTATCGCTTTACACGCTTCCGCACACACGGTATATCTATCGGATCGGTATATCGTAACCATCACATAGGCACTAAGGATTTCTACTAGCGGTTTGTCAGCAGTTATATGGTGCTTTAACAAGACAAAAGTGGTCCTATTGCGTCACGCCCCCAGTTGCCCCGCCCATTATCTATCCTTACTGTGTAAAGAGAAGGCAAGCTAACGTTATGCCTAAACTCCTAGATCTGAACAATTCGATAACCTATGCGACAAAACATGGATCTAGTTTGCCCAAATCCGCATTACTCTCTAGACAGACCCGCTCGCCCAATAGCATGCCCGGAACTCCGAGTCACACGACCGCAATCACCAGCAAGTTCTAGTGCTATGGCCGCAACAATACTACAAGGTACATCTATGCGGTTTGCCCAATCACCAATATCCCGGTTTGTAAAGGTTCACTAGTGGTCGTCCTAGTTTGCCCAAACTCCCCAGAAATAGTCCTCAACCAAATTTGCTTCGGGAACAAACCCCCAACCGGCTACTCTAACCCCATCGACCTCACGTATCTACTTAGCCCAACCCCCCCCCCCCCCCCCCCCCCCTCGATCTGCCTTTGCCCAGACGCTAATAATCCATCAACAAATAATTAAAACAAATAAATAAAGCAAAACGAAAACCAAAAACTAAAAAGAAAAGATTTAAATTAAATAAATAAAAACATAATATACAATTTCACCCAAACGGGCTGCCCCAAAGGGCAGTGTTTCACCTCTCGACTCTCAAAAATAATATATAAGGAACTCTCATAAATTTCGTGTATTGTACTTTCTGTATTTCTTCTTATGCGTGGCTTGTTTTTCCTGATCAGCGATTATTTTCGATCTCTAGGGCATCAGGATTATATAGGAGCTTAATAGGCTGATGGGTTGTTTGGGCGTAGTCCGTCCAGATTTTATTCTTGCTGGGACTCTTGCTGGTCAAGGAAAGTCCTGGTCTTTAGGGTCTCTTTCCTTATCAGCTGACCGGATAATGATGGGGGGATTAGGCAGAATCCCCTAACTTTCGGAATATGTTGCTCTGGTATGCCCGATACTCGCCGTTTGCCCAAACTGGGCGCCTTCTGCGCCTTTGCCCAAAGAAGCGACTTTGCCCAAATGAATATTTCTTTTTCAGCTCTTCTCCTCCCAGGTAGGTGGACCATGCGCGATGCTTGTTACGCGGTTGACTCTTACGCATAGTGACTTTGCCCATAGTGACGACTTTGCCTCATAGTGGTGACTTTGCCTTATTAGACCCAACTAAGTCACCTATGCTTCAGAATCCCGCGTTTGCCCAAAGTGGACCATTCATTTGACTTTTCCGCACAATCTCCACCTGTTGACATGAATACCTGCATACTTTGCCCAAACACCTAATTGTGCCCTCCCAGACACACTAATGACTCAAACTGACTCAATAAAAGAAGAAAAAGAGCTCTAAGATGTGCAAATAAAATGACTCATCAGCATTAGAACTCGAGGACAGATTACGGCGTGACGGAATATTTGTGATGACGCGCGGCTGTCTAATCCAGTATGTTCATTCAGTGGTCAACGACTGCAACAGATCGGTCTGACGAGCTTCTTCGTCGTCCTCAGAAGTCTCAGCAGGCCTCTCGCCCTCATTCGGTACATCCGGATCTACTTCTGGAATATTCACCTCAGGTGCATTTTGTTGTGCTTCCTCTATCTCGGTGACGAAAATGAAATAATCATCCTTTTGCTCGTCTAGCATGCGGGATACATTGTCGTCGCTAAGCAAAGGACACCGCACGCTCCTAAAATCATTGCCTCGTGTTAAGATAAACAACATGTACTCAATATTGGGCGGAGGACGCAAAACGGCACGAATCTGGCTCACAAGGCCATCGAGGGTAATTTGATCCCTCCTGAAGAAAAGGCACATATCTATCCCGTCGACGTAGACCGCTCGATCCCAACTGTTGGAGTTGTGTACTTAATGTCTAGATTTAAGTAACGGAAACTCCCGATCCATTGCCATTAATCTATTTAATTAAATAAACAATTATTTGCGTTTAATTATTTATAATTAAATATATGCAAATTATAGTCCTATATTATATACGTTGTAGTTAGTATGGTGTGCAGGCCCACACGGAAGATCATACTATCGGTTACTCGTATATAATCGAACAGTTGCTCACGACCTAGATGGACACGGACCAATCCATCGGTATAGTCGTAGTATTAGAGAGAAAATAATTTGTCTTGATTATTTTATCATACTTGTACACTTGGTGTATTGGGCGGATCGCTTGAGATTTATCGATTAGGATTGCCTTGGATAATCGATTTAAATCTCAGTGTATTTTATTCCTAATCCCTGATACTATTGCGGGTGTGTATATTAAATATAAGTGACTTTGATTTTCCAAAGGAATTGACCGGTTTAATTATTGGGTCAATTACCGGTTAAGTTGGGTCGCTATATTTTATATATGACATGCCGTGAATACTTGACGGGAAAGTGTATCCCGTAAGGGTTGATAATATCCCCGAGATGAGTTCATAAGGAATTATTATGTAAACCTTGCAGGTGGATTTGTTCCGCATAATAATTAAGGTTGAATGGTACTATTCTCGGATATAAGAGATGGGTAAATTAATTAGCAATAAATTAATTTTATTCATGGATATTTATATCTTAAATACACGGAATAAATAATACTACCGGAGAAATATTATTTGATATAATATGGTTTAATATTGGGAGTGCAATTAATTTATATAATGGAAAATAAATTAATTAATATTAATGGGAGATTAATAGATTTGGGCTTGGGCTCAATTTAATCATTAATATTGGAAGCCCAATATTCCACCTCCTTTAGATCTCATACGTAGCCTATAAAAGCACTACATGGTCTTCTCTATTCTCATAACTTGAAGATCACAATTCTAGAGAGAGAAAGTAGAGAGGGAGATCCATGGAGTTCGGAAGATCGTCGCCCACACGACGTTCGAGCTAGTGCAAGGAATACGTGGGAAGATCTCAAGGTCTTCAAATTGAGTTCTTCGTTTTTCCAAACAACTAAAACGAGGTAAATCGTAAAACCCTCTTTATGATTTTATCGTTTAATTATCGTAAAAATATCTTGAACCAAGATCCGAGAACGCGAACTTTGTCGAGGTTGAACCGGGCGGTGGTGATCGAAGATCACCGGACCGCCGGCGGCTCAACGACTCGACGGGATGGGTCGAGGGGGCGTGAGCCTCGGCTGGACGCCGAGGGCTTGATCGCACGGGCTCGGCCGCGAGCTACGGGTTTTCCCGTAGCGGATTCGCGGGCTGTCCGAGCCCTCCCCGTGCATGACCAGCGGACTGCTGCGAGCAGCCCCGTACGCATCGCACGAGACTCCAGCGGGCTGCTGGAGCAGCCCCGCTCGCACGGCACGAGCTCCGCTCAGGCGGAGCGACGCCGCTCGCGCGGTGGCGGGTCGATGGTGATCGCAAGCCACGGTTCGACCGTGGCTGGGCGTGCGATCACCGGGCGATGGCTGGGCGTGCCAAGGGAAGGGCAGCCCTAGGCGGCTGCCAAGGACAGCCGCGAGCCCCACGCTAGGGCTCGACCGAACAGCCCGGCTTTGCCGCGGTTAGGGTTTGGTTGAGTCCGGTATCACGTGGTGGTTCGTGGCGGGATGTTCCGGCAACCGGGAGTCGATTGGAGTTGTCGTTCCGCATTGTTGGAGTTATGTACTTAATGTCTAGATTTAAGTAACGGTAAACTCCCGGTCATAGCATTTAATCTATTAAATTAATAAACAATTGTTTGCGTTTAATTATTATTAATTAAATATATGTAAATCATAGTCCTGGATTTTATACGTTGTAGTTAGTATGGTGTGTATGGACACACAGAAGATCATACTATCGGTTACTCGTATTTAATCAAACAGTTGCTCACGACCTAGATGGACACGGACCAATCCATCAGTATAGTCGTTGTATGAGAGAGAAAATAATTTATCTTAATTATTTTATCATACTTGTACACTTGGTGTATTGAGCGGATCGCTTGAGATTTATCGATTAGGATTGCCTTGAGATAATCGATTTAAGTCTCAGAGTATTTTATTCTTAATCCCCGAAACTATTGCGGGTGTGTATATTTAATATAAGTGACTTTGATTTACCAAAGGAATTAACCGATTTAATTATTGGGTTAATTACCGGTTAAGTTGGGTCACTATATTTTATATATGACATGCCGTGAATACTTGACGGGAAAGTGTATCCCGTAAGGGTTGATAATATCCCCGAGATGAGTTCATAAGGAATTATTGTGTAAACCTCATGAGTGGATTCGTTCCGCACAATAATTAAGGTTGAATGGTACTAGTCTCGGATAAAAGAGATGAATAAATTAATTAGCAATAAATTAATTTTATTCATGGATATTTAAATCTTAAATACACGGAATAAATAATACTACCGGAGAAATATTATTTGATATAATATGGTTTAATATTGGGAGTGCAATTAATTTATATAGTGGAAAATAAATTAATGGGAGATTAATAAATTTGGGCTTGGGCTCAATTTAATCATTAATATTGGAAGCCCAATATTCCACCTCCTTTAGATCCCCTACGTAGCCTATAAAAGCACTACATGGTCTTCTCTATTCTCATAACTTGAAGATCATAATTCTTCTAGAGAGAGAGAGTAGAGAGAGAGAAGAGGATCCATAAGCTTGGAGGATCGTCGCCCACCCGACGTTCAAGCTAGTGCAAAGAATACGTGGGAAGATCGTAAGGTCATCTCTTGATTTCGTTTCTCCGCACAACGAATCGAAAAGTAAAAATCATAAACTCCCTTCTATGATTTTATGTGAAAATAATTGTGGCATATACATGAACGCACGATCCGGGAAAAACGTCGAGACCGGGATACGGGGATTCGAGATCCCCGTCGGGATCGAACAAGGGGCGGCCGAACCCTAGGGTACGACCGCCGGTACCGCGCGACGAAGGGAGCCCCGGCTGGACGCCGGGGCGAGCGATCGACGGCAGTCGATCGCTGGGGATGCCACGGGCTGGTGCCGTGGCTGATCCCCGCCCCTCGACGGCGGCGTGCGCCAAGGGAGGCCCCGGCTGGACGCCGGGGCGTGCGATCGAGCTAGGCTCGATCGCTGGGCAAGCCGCGGCTTCGCCGCGATGGTCAGCGGGCTGACCGCCCCTCCTGGCGGTGGCGGTGAGTCGCCGGACTCACCGCCGGGGGCTGCCCCATGCAGCCCCATGCGATCGCCATGCACGGCGATCGCGAACCCCACGTGGGGTTCGGCTAGGGTTTCGCCCTTGCGGCGATTCTCTCGTCGGACTCCGGCGACGCGGCGTTCGTGATCGGTTTCCGGCGACGGGATTTCGGTCGGGGTTATCGGTTCCGCATTTTTGGATACCCCGGGATATCGATTTTCAACAATTGGTATCAGAGCGTTTGGTTTCGTGTTCATGTATGTGTTAAATTATCGTTCTACCTTGCAGGGATTCCGACTATCATGGTTAATTAATTGTTAATTATTTATTTAATTAATTGTTATTTAATTTTACCATGATTATTCGTTATTAAACTCTCGGACATGTCGAGATTCGTTTTGTGTGGATGAATGCTTGTAATAGTAAAAATTCGGGGGTTGACCGAATTTAGATTTATTATTATTGTTCTATGTTTTCCGGAATCGATACCGGAATTGTAAATTTATTTCTTGTAATTTATTTACGTTGGTTCGATGCCGAGACGACCGCCGGAGAACTCATGTGACGAAGGAGAAGATGAGAGGGAGGACCGGGGATCGATCACGATGATCGATCCCATGAGATCGATCGATGGCAAGGGCGAGGGGCTCGATCGCCCCTGCCGCGGGCTGCCGCCGGTTCGGTGGCTGGCCGGCGTGGCTGGGCGGCGGTGCTCCTCCCCGGGGGCCGGCCGGTCGAAGGTGGGGTGGCGTGGGGTATCCCGATCTCATGCTACTCCTACCTAGATCCTACTTTCCTAATTGATTCGGTTTTCCTATTTTGAGTTTTCCTATTTTTGGGAACTCTCATGGAAATAGGAAAAGAATTAATTGAAATTAATTTATTTCCTTATTCTATTATGGAAGTCTTCTAGAATATTCCAAGTCCTACTTGGAATAGGATTCTAGAGATTTAATAGAATTAGATAGGAAAATAATTAATTAATAAATTGATTTATTTCCTATTTGATTATTCCTATTTTATGGGAATTTTCATGGACATGGAAATTAATTAATTTTGAAAAGTAGAAGAGTCCTAATTTATTTTATTTCCTTATTCTATTATAGAAGTCTTTTAGAATATTCCAAGTTTAACTTGGATAGATTATTCTAGAGATTTAATAGAATTAGATAGGAAAATAAATAAATAAAAATATTAATAATATTTAATTTTATTTTTGATTTATTCGATTGACTTAATTTTCGAATTGAGTAACTTTTGGATTTATTGAAAATAAATAGATTTAAATATTGGGATTAATATTCTCGTCACATGGAGCATTCAAGAACGAAGACTGAAGACTAGAAGACGCATACGGAGATGGAATAAAGCCATGATAGTCGGAAAATAATTTTCTAGCATTATTTTGACTATGTGATATGTGCTTTATTACTTGTATGCATGCTTATGTGTTTAATTATGCATTAGATAGCATATCCCTTTGTTATAAAAAGCTAAGTGGGAGAGGGGATGGAAACATTCCCATGGTCTCCATTACTGTTCTCTTGGTGACATTTATGAGCTTTCGAAGTTCATATAGACATGTCATTGGAGGAGAATTCTAGTAATTCCTTTTACAAGAAACATTGATTAAGTCTATCAAACAATGCCTAATTTGTATTTCTGAAACTGACTTCAAGTCGACTCATTCTCACCCCGGGGAGTGGAATGGAGCCAGAGCCACTTGGTCATGTGGATGACACAAATTAGAGACATTCATACCATTCTTTTGAAGGTGGATCGTTTGTCTGCTCGGCTCCCTCATCTAATGAGAGATAGGGTTGTTCGCATGGTGAATCACTGGTTAGAAACTTCGAGTTTCACTTATGATTCTCCGCGTCTTGATTTACGAAAATCGAATGGATCTTGTAACTAGGTGTCAATTATAAAAGTCTCTTGGTGTAGTAAACGTCCACACAACGTGGCTTGCTATACTGACGGATTTTGGATTAATTGATGTAGACAGTTGTAAGGAATTGTGAAGAGTTGTGAAGTTATCGTAAACGTCCACACAACGTGGCTTGCGGTAATATAGCAATTCTAAACGATTTACTTTGGTGCTGAGTAATGGTTTACACTTAGACACGCATTATAGTATTCCTCCCCACGAGGTTACGCTATAAGTGATGTATGACCAAAGAAAATCTAATTGCTAAATCATTTGGGTGGGTAAACGTCCACACAACGTGGCTTGCCTTACCTGATGGGATTTTAGATGTAATTAGTAATTTAATGATATTATTTGAGGGAGATAATATCGGATATTAAATTGATTGTTTGTTTAAATGTGCTTATAGGTTTAGAGAATAGCTATGAATCCACTTTCTGTGATACTCAAGGAATTCAACGCACTAGTTCCATACTGTGTTGGATAGAATAAAGAGTTAGACATTTCCCAGACTGTTGCTGAGTACAAGTTAGTACTCAGTGAACTTTGTCCTCCTAAACCGACACGTGTCTCGACTATTGAGGAAATAGCTGATTTTGAGAAGTGGAACAGTGCTTTTGCATTAACCACCAATCATGATATCATGCTGAAACTCAAGTTTATGTTTAGAGACAACGAGAAGGTTAGAAAAGAGGCGATGAGGATACTCATAAAGGTCAGTCGCTTCGAGGAAACGCTTGAACACGTTTTCGAGATGTTGGACCTTTTGGATGAGTTGAGACAATCGCAAGCTCTTATGGCCAAAGCCAAAGGTTTCGGACCTAAGGGCATAGACCAAGGAATGGAGAAGCAGACAAAGAAGCCCTGTAGTCCTGCACTTGGACCACGGAATAGGGTGAGAAAGCCTTCGAGCAGTCATTCTCAAAGAAAGCTTTCTGGGGACTGGAAGTCTATATTTTCTCCTCGAGAAGGTATGAGATTCTCTCCTTAGTCTTTAAAACATAGTCAGCTGTGTTATCTACCAGAAACCTGGTTGGTAGATATGGAACCACTGACGGTATGTATGCATTTAAAATGCAGGGACACCAGGAAACCCAAAGACTTGGAAATGGAGGAATAGTCAAGGGAAGTGCTGCGGAGGAGGCAGCTGTTGCGATAGAGGCTTTATCTATGAGTAGTTAAATAGGATTTCATTTCAAGTTTATTGCATTATGTACCCTTTATTTTAGAAAGAACGTTTTGTTCTGGATTTCTATTATTTATGAATGGATATTTTATTTCTTTAATCATTTATTGATTTTGATAAGAAATAATGGGTATTATCTATTCTGGTACATTAGGTAGCAATAATGTGAATGATGAATCCTTAGTCTACCACGATGCAACAAACCGTTTTATAACTTGTTTTACTTACTAGATATATTTCTTGTTAAATCATTATACTTGTGAATTCTTATACTTAGTAGTATTTATTCAAATAAAGTTCAAAAGGTCGAAATTGATTTTATCAATTAAAGTTGAAGGAATGGACCTTCCGACCTTAGAATTGAATTTGGAAGATAATACAACTAAGCATACCTTGGTAAAGAGTAGAATTCGGACAAGTATTGAGAATGATCAATGATATATGCAGTCATATGTGAAAGATACGAGTAGTTCTTTTAAGAATACTCGAAGAGGGATTAGAGTGCTTGATGTGCCATAAAAGCGAAGTGTTTTAGTCACAAAGCAATTATGGGGAACCTTCAAAGTATATCCGTTGGAAGCCTGCGACTTAGTCGCGGAGGCCATCACATAGCATAATCAAAGATTGGGATTAAGTCTCAAATGACTTCACCATACACTTACGTGTAGAGATGGTGTGTCGGAAATAAGAAATAGGAATCTAATAGTAAAATAACAAGTTGTTCGGAACTACCTATGTTCTGAGGATATTTCTAGAGACAACGGCACATTCCATGTGGTTGTAGGATATCCTAGGTGAACAAAAGGATTGTGTTCTATAGTACTATGAACCAGAAGGACATTTCATCCGGTTCTTAGAGGAAGACTATTAGATGAACCACAAAGCCCGAACTGATGTAATACCTTGGAATGAGAAAAAGGACAAAGACTAGGAACCAGCCAAACCGAGTAGTATTACACCACTAACTGCACCTACTGTTATTACTATTATACACCGGGACGCCGTTGCAGTGGGAGGTTGTTGAACAACCAGAGATGTTCATAAGACTAGAAGAGTTTTGAACTCTGGATCTAGTAAAGATGAAATCGATCCCTAGCTCTGCACAAGGGCAGTACTAGATCTAAATGTGCCTGCTTAGAAAACAATAAGGATTATTGTTAAGAGGCAAGATCATTTAGAGTACAAGCTTAGTAAATCCATTTATGGATTGAAACAAAGCTATAAATCGTGGAACTAGCGAATTGATGGGATAGTCCATTTGATGGATTCATCAAAAGGCATAGACGAAAGGTGTATTGGAGACGTAATGGAAACAAGGTGGTGTTTCTCGGAAATTTTATGTAGATAACATTTTATCATTGGCAACAATGTAAAGATATTGTCAGACATAAGATGATGGTTGTCTAAATGAATCAAGATATAAGATTGAGTAGAAGTTAGAGCATGTTCTTGAGATCTTTCGATCTAAGGATAAGAACATTGTACTTCTCCTAAATGTCTTATACGATTATGGTTTGTTTTAAACATGCATAATTCTGAGAAAGCTTATTGCCTTTCAGATACAGAATATATATCTATCTAAGGGTATGTGTTTCGAACACATGAAGGAGATAGATGAGGACAAAGCAGTTTCCTACACTTCAAGTGTGGAAAGCTTTATAGATGCAATGTTGTAAAACAAGAACTTGATATCAACTATGCGGTTTGCGTAGTGGGAGGATATCAAAGTAATCTGGACAAGAGATTTTCGGATGCTGTAATAGTACTTGCGAAGTACCGGATTACTAAGCAAGACGAAATCTTCTTTGATTACAAATTCTCAGATCTCAAATCAGAGAAGGACCAGTGTAAGTCGATATCAGGCTATGTGTTCACTTTTAGAAAGAGGTGGAACCATGAAATGAAAGAGTGATAAGCAGGACACTTCTCAGACTCTCTCATAACCGAATAGCAGCCTCAGAGGCAGCGGAAGTTTTGGTTAGGTTCCGGGATAACCTCTAAGACTTGGATATGACTCTTGGTTTACCAAAGGCTATTGTATAGCAGTGCATGGTAAACTGGAAGAAGTCATAAGTCAAAAAGTGATGTTAACACATGGAGCAAGTACCACCTGATACGAGTCATCGTCGAGGGAGACGACGCAGTAGTCACCAAGATAACTTCAGAGCGGCAACCTAGAGTGCTCATTCACATAGTATTTTTTGGAAATACAACTTAAGCACGTGATGAGTATGGGAGTCGGGAGTTTGGAGGAAATGACTAGACCTTAGTACAAGTGGGAGATTGTTGGAGTTATGTACTTAATGTCTAGATTTAAGTAACGGTAAACTCCCGGTCATAGCATTTAATCTATTAAATTAATAAACAATTGTTTGCGTTTAATTATTATTAATTAAATATATGTAAATCATAGTCCTGGATTTTATACGTTGTAGTTAGTATGGTGTGTATGGACACACAGAAGATCATACTATCGGTTACTCGTATTTAATCAAACAGTTGCTCACGACCTAGATGGACACGGACCAATCCATCAGTATAGTCGTTGTATGAGAGAGAAAATAATTTATCTTAATTATTTTATCATACTTGTACACTTGGTGTATTGAGCGGATCGCTTGAGATTTATCGATTAGGATTGCCTTGAGATAATCGATTTAAGTCTCAGAGTATTTTATTCTTAATCCCCGAAACTATTGCGGGTGTGTATATTTAATATAAGTGACTTTGATTTACCAAAGGAATTAACCGATTTAATTATTGGGTTAATTACCGGTTAAGTTGGGTCACTATATTTTATATATGACATGCCGTGAATACTTGACGGGAAAGTGTATCCCGTAAGGGTTGATAATATCCCCGAGATGAGTTCATAAGGAATTATTGTGTAAACCTCATGAGTGGATTCGTTCCGCACAATAATTAAGGTTGAATGGTACTAGTCTCGGATAAAAGAGATGAATAAATTAATTAGCAATAAATTAATTTTATTCATGGATATTTAAATCTTAAATACACGGAATAAATAATACTACCGGAGAAATATTATTTGATATAATATGGTTTAATATTGGGAGTGCAATTAATTTATATAGTGGAAAATAAATTAATTAATATTAATGGGAGATTAATAGATTTGGGCTTGGGCTCAATTTAATCATTAATATTGGAAGCCCAATATTCCACCTCCTTTAGATCCCATACGTAGCCTATAAAAGCACTACATGGTCTTCTCTATTCTCATAACTTGGAGATCATAATTCTTCTAGAGAGAGAAAGTAGAGAGAGAGAAGAGGATCCATAAGCTTGGAGGATCGTCGCCCACCCGACGTTCAAGCTAGTGCAAGGAATACGTGGGAAGATTGTAAGGTCATCTCTTGATTTCGTTTCTCCGCACAACGAATCGAAAGGTAAAAATCATAAACTCCCTTCTATGATTTTATGTGAAAATATTTGTGGCATATACATGAACGCACGATCCGGGAAAAACGTCGAGACCGGGATACGGGGATTTGAGATCCCCGTCGGGATCGAACAAGGGGCGGCCGAACCCTAGGATTCGACCGCCGGTACCGCGCGACGAAGGGAGCCCCGGCTGGACGCCGGGGCGAGCGATCGACGGCAGTCGATCGCTGGGGATGCCACGGGCTGGTGCCGTGGCGGATCCCCGCCCCTCGACGGCGGCGTGCGCCAAGGGAGGCCCCGGATGGACGTCGGGGCGTGCGATCGAGCTAGGCTCGATCGTTGGAGCAAGCCGCGGCTTCGCCGCGGTGGTCAGCATGCTAACCGCCCCTCCTGGCGGTGGCGGTGAGTCGCCGGACTCACCGCCGGGGGCTGCCCCATGCAGCCCCATGCGATCGCCATGCACGGCGATCTCGAATCCCGCGTGGGGTTCGGCTAGGGTTTCGCCCTTGCGGCGATTCTCTCGTCGGACTCCGGCGACGCGGCGTTCGTGATCGGTTTCCGGTGACGGGATTTCGGTCGGGGTTATCGGTTCCGCATTTTTTGATACCCCGGGATATCGATTTCCAACAGGTTCGTGGCGGGATGTTCCGGCAACCGGGAGTCGATTGGAGTTGTCGTTCCGCATTTTGACAACCCCAGATATTCGATCTCCAAAGGATTTCAGTCGGAATTAATTAGATAATTTATTTATTTAAATTTATTAATTCCGGGATATCGATTTCCAACAATTGGTATCAGAGCGTTGGTTTTCGTTCACGGTATTTTTCGATAAATTTTTCTACCTTGCAGAATGCAGGGTTTCTGACTATTTTGGCTAGATATAATTGTTCGTTAATTATTGTCATAATATTGTTCTTGATTATTAAACTCTCGGACATGTCGAGATTCGTTTTGTGTGGATGAATGCTTGTAATAGTAGAAATTCGGGGGTTGACCGAATTTAGGATTTATTATTATTGTTCTATGTTTTCCGAAAAATGTATAGGGTCGATTTCATGTATAGAATCGATACCGAAATTGTAATTTAAATTCTTGTAATTTATTTACGTTGGTTCGATGTTGAGACGATCGCCGGAAGACGAAGGTGTGACGAAGAAGACGAAGTGGACAAAAACCGGGGGAGGGTCGATCATCCCCATGATCGATCCCCATGAGGATCGATCGACCCGCCACGACGGGGCTGTCCGCTAGGGTTTCCGGCCACTCCGGCCACCGGTGGTGGTGGCGCGTGGGCTGGGGGCGGCGGCGGTAGTGCCCGGCGGTGGTGGTCGACGGTGGGGGTGGTGTTGGAATTCGATATCCCGGGCTATTAAAATTTGCGGAAATCATAGCCCGATCAAAAACCCATCGCCGGAGATCACATGAACGCCGACTCATCCGCCGGAGTCCGGCCTTTGGAGACCACGCGCCCGAAGACACGCAGCCCGCCCCAAGCCGAACCCCCGCGAGCCGGGGTTGTGCGATCGAAGGGATCGATCGCATGAAGCGATCGATCGGGTGGGCTGCATGAAGCAGCCCCGCGGCGAGTCCGGCGACTCGCCGCCGCGTGGGGTGGCCCGCCTCCAGCTGGGCCGTCGTGCCCAGCAGCTGCCCGCGATCGATCACGTGATCGATCGCGCCCCGGCGTCCAGCCGGGGTTCGTCCCATGCGCCCATCGAAACCCTAGCCGCCCGATCCCACGCGGTCCGGTGGTTTCACCACCACCGCGTGATCGTTCGTCTAATCCGGGTTTCATATTTCGGATCTTGCGTTCTACGGTATTTTCAATAAACAAAATCGAATAATATCAAGTTAGTTTAGATATCATACCTACGATTCGTTGTTCGGAGAAACGAAATCAAGATGACCTTTGAATCTTCCCACGTATTCCTTGCACTCCGTTCGAACGTCGGGTGGGCGACGATCTATCGAACTCCTATGGATCTCCTTCAACTCTCTAGAATATCAAGTATGATAATCTTGTCTTATGATTTATGAAGGCCATGTAGTGCTTTTATAGGCTACGTAGGGGATCTAAAGGAGGTGGAATATTGGGCTTCCAATATTGAAGATTAAATTGAGCCCACTTCTCAAGTCCATTAATCCTTATCAATATTAATTAATTTATTTTCCACTAAATAAATTAATTGCACTCCCAATATTAAACCATATTATATCCAAATAATATTTCTCCGGTAGTATTATTTATTCCGTGTATTTAAGATATAAATATCCATGAATAAAATTTATTTATTGCTTAATAAATTTATTCATCTCTTTTATCCGAGACTAGTACCACTCAACCTTATTTATTATGCGGAATTAAATCCACTCGCGAGGTTTACATAATAAATCCTTATGAGCTCATCTCGGGGATATTATCAACCCTTCCGGGATACACTGTCCCGTCAAGAATTCACGGCATGCTATATATAAAATATAGTGACCCAACTTAACCGGTAATTGACCCAATAATTAAACCGGTCAATTCCTTTGGAAAATCAAAGTCACTTATATTAAATATACACACCGGCAATTGTATCGGGGATTAAGAATAAAATACACTGAGTCTCAAATCAATTATCGCCGAGCAAACCTAATTGATGAGTCTCAATCGATCCGCTCAACGCACCAAGTGTACAAGTGTGATAAAATAATTAAGATAAATTATTTTCTCTCTCACACAACGACTATACTGATGGATTGGTCCGTGTCCATCTAGGTCGTGAGCAACTGTTTGATTAAATACGAGTAACCGATAGTATGATCTTCTGTGTGCCCATGCAACACCATACTAACTACAACGTATAAAATCCAGAACTATAATTTGCATATATTTAATTAACAATAATTAAAGCAAATGAATGTTCGTTATTAATAGGTAAATGAAAGTGTACAAGGAGTTTATAATACTCAAATCTAGACATTAAGTATACTACTCCATCAGGTGGCGCGAGGACTCCCAACCTGTGCTACTCCTACCAAGATCCGACTTTCCTAATTTAGTTCGGTTTTCCTATTTTGAGTATTCCTAAGTTTGGGAACTCTCATGGAATAGGAAAAGAATTAAATTGGAATTAATTTATTTCCTATTTGATTATTCCTATTCTTGGGAATTTTAATAGATGGAAATTAATTAATTATGGAAAGTAGAAGAGTCCTAATTTATTTTATTTCCTTATTCTATTATAGAAGTCTTCTAGAATATTCCAAGTTTGACTTGGATGGAATTCTAGAGATTTAATAGAATTAGATAGGAAAATAAAAATAAATAAAAATATTAATAATATTTAATTTTATTTTTGATATATTCGATTGACTTAATTTTCGAATTAAGTAACTTTTGGATTAATTGAAAATAAATAGATTTAAATATTGGGATTAATATTCTCGTCACATGGAGCATTCAAGAACGAAGACTGAAGACTAGAAGATGCGTACGGAGATGCAATAAAGCCATGATAGTCGGAAAATAATATTCTAGTATTATTTTGACTATGTGATAATATTTATGTGCTTTATTACATGTATGCATGCTTATGTGTTTAATTATGCATTAGATAGCGTATCCATTTATTGTAAAAAGCTAAGTGAGAGAGGGAATGGAAACATTCTCTGTTGGAAATCGATATCCCGGAATTAATAAATTTAAATAAATAAATTATCTAATTAATTCCGACCGAAATTCTTCGGAGATCGAGTATCCGGAGTTGTCAAATTGCGGAACGACAACTCCAATCGAAATCCCGGTTGCCGGAAATCCGCCACGAACCTCCACGGGGATAGCCGAACCAAACAAACCCTAACCGGACGAACCCGGGCTGTTCGGTCGAGCCTCCGCATGGTGCTCGCGGCTGTCCTTGGCAGCCGCCTAGGGCTGCTCGTAGCAGCCCCTTAGCCGTGCCCTAAACCCATGCGGAACAGCCCGCATCGAGCCCTAGCCGCGAACAAGCCGCTGCTGCCCGATGGAGGCGTGCGCTCGCACCATGCGAGCGCTAGGGTTCCCCGGCACAGCCCTCGTGTGCGATCCGTGAAGCCCCGCGGATCCGCTGCGGGAAATCCCGCAGCCCGCTGCGACACCGCAAGAGGCGGGCGCCTGGCAGCCGTGCGCTGCGCACGACATGGACCAGGCGGGCGCCTGGTCCCCAGGCGAGCGCTTCGCTGCCCAGCGAAGCTACCTCCTTCGATCCACGCCGCCGGGTCGCTCCAGCCGCGGCGGTCCGGTGATCCTTGATCACCACCGCTCGGCTCGACCCCGGTGAGGATCCCAAACCTCGGATCTTGGTTCGTGATATTTTTACGATAATTTAAACGATTAAAATCATAAAGAGGGTTTTACGATTTTACCTCGTTCTCGTTGTTCGGAAAAACGAAGAACTCAATTTGACGACCTTGAGATCTTCCTACGTATTCCTTGCACTAGCTCGGACGTCGTGTGGGAGACGATCTACCGAACTCCATGGATCTCCCTCTCTACTTTCTCTCTCTAGAATTGTGATCTTCAAGTTATGAGATATGAGAATAGAGAAGACCATGTAGTGCTTTTATAGGCTACGTAGGGGATCTTAAGGAGGTGGAATATTGGGCTTCCAATATTAATGATTAAATTGAGCCCAAGCCCAAATCTATTAATCCATTAATTTTAATTAATTCTATTTTCCACTATATAAAATTAATTGCACTCTCAATATTAAACCATATTATATCAAATAATATTTCTCCGGTAGTATTATCTATCTTCAAGTATTGCTAATTAATTTATTCATCTCTTATATCCCAGAATAGTACCATTCAACCTTAATTATTATGCGGAATAAATCCACCTGCAGGGTTTACATAATAATTCCTTATGAACTCATCTCGGGGATATTATCAACCCTTACGGGATACACTTTCCCGTCAAGTATTCACGGCATGTCGTATATAAAATATAGTGACCCAACTTAACCGGTAATTAACTCAATAATTAAATCGGTTAATTCCTTTGGTAAATCAAAGTCACTTATATTAAATATACACCCGCAATAATATCGGGGATTAAGAATAAAATACACTGAGACTTAAATCGATTATCGCCGGCAATCCTAATCGATAAATCTCAAACGATCCGCCCAATACACCAAGTGTACAAGTGTGATAAAATAATCAAGACAGATTATTTTCTCTCTCACACAACGACTATACCGATGGATTGGTACGTGTCCATCTAGGTCGTGAGCAACTGTTCGATT
The DNA here is from genome assembly GCA_954870475.1 of Euphrasia confusa. Lineage (NCBI taxonomy): Eukaryota > Viridiplantae > Streptophyta > Magnoliopsida > Lamiales > Orobanchaceae > Euphrasia > Euphrasia confusa. The sequence continues at coordinate 25,163,016 of OX940958.1, forward strand.
AAATACGAGTAACCGATAGTATGATCTTCTATGTGGGCCCGACACACCATACTAATTACAACGTATAGACTCCAGGACTATAATTTGCATATATTTAATTATAAATAATTAAACGCAAATAATTCTTTATTTAATTAAATAGATTAATGGCAATGACCGGGAGTTACCGTTACTTAAATCTAGACATTAAGTACACAACTCCAACAATCTCCCACTTGTACTAAGGTCTAGTCATTTCCTCCAAACTCCCGACTCCCATACTCATCACGTGCTTAAGTTGTACTTCCAAGAAGTACTATGTGAATGAGCAATCTAGGTTGCCGCTATGAAGTTATCTTGGTGACTACAGCGTCGTCTCCCTCGACGATGACTCGTATCAGGTGGTACTTGCTCTATGTGTTATCTTACACTTATGGACTTGTGATTTCTTACCATTTGCCATTGCACCGCTATTTACATAGCCTTTGGCAAATTAAGAATCACATCTAAGTCCCAGAGATTATCCCGGAGTTATACCAAAACTTCCGCTGCCTCTGAGGCCGCTATTTGGTTACCCATGCCGGAGTCCGAAAAGCATCGTGCTTATCACTCTTCCATGTTAAAACTCCTTCTCCTTCAATAGTGAAACACATAGCCTGATATCGACTTACACTGGTCCTCATTCGATTAGAAATCTAAGAGAATGTAATCCAAAGGAAATGCTCGTCTGCTTCGTAGTCTAGAACAGTACTTCGAAAGTACTTTTACAGCAGTCGAATATTCCTTTCCAGGATTACCTTGATATCCTCCCACTATGCTAACCGCATAGCCGATATCAGGTTCTCGTTTTCAACATCGCATTTATCAAGCTTTCCACACTTGAAGTGTAGGAAACCGCTTTCATTGCTTCTATCCCCTTTTGTGTTTTAAAACACATATCCTTAGATAGATGCATTCCGTCTCTGAAAGGTAACGAACCTTTCTCGGAATCTTGCATGTTAAAACGAACCATAATATATGTAAGATGTCCAGGAGAAGTACAATGTTCTTTCCTAGAGATCCAAGATCTCAAGAACATGTCCAACTTCTTCCTTCATCTTTCATATTGATTTATCTAGACAACCATCATTTTATGTCTTGACAACATCTTTACATTGTTACCAATGATAAGAATGTTCTCTACATAAAACCCGAGAAACACCACCTTGTTTTCCATCACGTTTCCAATACACACGATTCGTCTATGCTTTTGATGAATCCATAAAATGGACTATCTCATCAATTTGCAATTACCACGAACTCAATGCTTTGTTTCAATCCATAAATGGATCAACTAAGCTTGTACTCTAAATGATCTTTCCTCTTAGCAATAATCCTTATTGCTTTCCAAGAAGGCACATTTAGACTAGTACTGCCTACATGTAGATCTAGGGATCGATTTCATGTATACTAGGTCCAGAGTTCGAAAACTCTCCTAGTCTTATGAATATCTCTGGTTGACCCACAACCTCCCACTACAACGGCATTCCGGTGTATAAACAATAATAACAGTAGGTGCAGTTAGTGGTGTACCGCTACTCAGTTCGGCTGGTTCTCAGTCCTTATCGTTTTCTCTCATTTCAAAGTTTCACGTCACTTTGGGCTTGTGGTTCATTATATAGTCTTTCTCTAAGAACCGGGCGTTAGAACTTATAAAGTCCCTCTGGTTCATAGTACTATTGAACATACATCTTTTGTTTTTCTAAGATATTCTACAACCGCATTTGAATGCGCCGTTGTTTCCAGACATATCCATAGAACATAGGTAGTACCGTATAACTCATAATTTTACTATTTCTGTAAGAGTTCCATTTCTTGTTTACGACACACCATTTCTACACAACAGTGCATGGTGTAGTCATTTGGGATCATATCCCAATCTCTGATTAGTATGACATGCATTCCTCAGACAGGTACTTGCCTCCGCGATCAAATCTCAGGCTACAAATGGATATACCTTGATGGTTCTCCGCAATTGCTTAGTGTCCATTGACTTGTCAAAACACTTGCTTTTGTGGCACATCATGTATTCTAACCCATTTCTCGAGTAATCATCAAATGAAGTACTCGTACCTTATTGTCTGAGTAGACATAGGTCTGCATACATCAGAGTCAATCAATTCTTATACTTGTCCGGATCTTATATCTTATATCCATAAAGGATTGCTTAGTCATATTATCTTCCAAATTAGATTCTTAGGTCGGAAGGTCCATTCCTTCACCTTAATTGATCAAATATCAATTTTCGACCTTTGAACTTCTTATTTGAATAAACATGACTCAGCATAAGAATCCACAAGTATAATTGATAAAGAAATCTCTTATTAGTAAAACGAGTTTTATACTACGGTTCGTTGCATCGTGGTGGACTCAGGATTCATCATTTATATATTGCTAGCTAATGTACTAGAATAGATAATATCTTTATTTCTTCTTATAACCATCAAATGATTAAAAGAAATAAAATATCCATTCTTTAAATTTCAGAAATCCAGAACAGAGTTCTTTCTAAAATTAAAGGTACATAAAAGCAATAACTCAAAATGAAATCCTATCAAATGTCCTCCACTGCAACTGCTGCCTCCTCTACAGCATTGCCCATGTAGACTACGATTTCTTCTTTTCTAAGTCGTCGGGTTTCCTGGAACCCTTGCATTTAAAATGCACATACCGTCAGTGGTTCCATTTCTACACACCAGGTTCCGGTAGATAATACCACTGACTATGTTTTACGACTAAAGAAAAATTTTGTACTTTGTTTGAGAGGATAATCAGACTTCCAGTACCCAGACTGTTTGCATCGAGAACTCTTGCCTCATGGCTTTCTCGTCCCATCTCGTGGTCCATTCAACTTAGGGCCACGGGGATTCTTTGCTTGCTTTTCCTTTTCCCCCGATTTTACCCTTAGGTTCAAAACCTTTGGCATTGGCTTACAAGAGCTTGCGATTTCCGTCTCAACTCGTCTAAAAGGTCAATCATCTCAAAAACGTGTTTAAGCGTTTCCTCGAATCGACTGGCCTTTATGAGTATCCTCATCGCCTCTTGTCTAGCCTCTACATCATGTCTAAACATTCGTAGGCTCGGGAGGACAAAGCGCACTGAGTACAAACTTGTACTCTTCAACAGTCTGGACAATGTCTAGATCTCTATTCCAATCATAATATTTAGGGACCAATGAGTTTAAATCCTTACGTATCACAGAAAGTGGGTTCAAAGCCATTTCCTAATCTATGAGCACATATAACAACAAACAATAGATTTAATCTCCGATATTATCTCCCCCAATTAATATCATTAAATCACTAATAACATCTAAAATCCCATCAGGTAAGGCAAGCCACGTTCGTGTGGACGTTTACCCACCCAAATGATTTATCAATTAGATTTGCTTCGGTCGTACATCATTATAGCGTTACTTCGTTGGGAAGAATACTATAAAGCGCACCTAAGTGTAAACCATTACTCAGTACTAAGGTGAATCGTTTAGAATTGTTACGTCACCGCAAACCACGTTCGTGTGGACGTTTACGATAACTCGCAATCCATCACAATTCCCTATAACTGTCTACATCAATTATTCCAAAATCCCATTCAGTATAGCAAGCCACGTTCGTGTGGACGTTTACTATACCAAAAGATTTATATAATTGAAATCCAATTACTTGATCCATTCGATCTTGTAAATCAAGACGTGGAGAATCATAAGTGAAACTCGAAGTTTCTAACCAGTGATTCACCATGCGAACAACCCTATCTCTCATAAAATGAGGGAGCCGAGCAGACAATCGATCCATTTCAAGAAATGGTACGAAGGTCTCTAATTTGTGTCATCCACATGACCAAGTGGCTTTGGCTCCATTCCACTCCCCGGGGTGAGAATGAGTCGACTTGAAATCAGTTTCAGAAAGACAAATTAGGCATTGTTTGATAAACTTAATCAATGTTTCTCGTAAAAGGAATTACAAGAATTCTCCTCCAATGACTTGTCTATACGAACTTCGAAAGCTCATAAAAGTCACCAAGAGAACAGCAATGGAGACCATGGCATTGTTTCCAATCCCTCTCCCACTTAGCTTTTTACAATAAAGGGATACGCTATCTAATGCATAATTAAATACACATAAGCATGCATACATGAAATAAAGCACATAGAATATTATTACATAATCAAAATAATACTAGAATATTATTTTCCGACTATTATGGCTTTATCGCATCTCCGTATGCTTCTTCTAGTCTTTAGTCCTCGTTCTTGAATGCTCCATGTGACGGGAATATTAATTCCAATATTTAAATCTATTTATTTTTAATAAATCCAAAAGTTACTTAATTCAAAAATTAAGTCAATCGAATAAATCAAAAATAAAATTAAATATTATTAATTTTTTTTATTATTTTTATTTTCCTTTCCAATTCCATTAAATCTCTAGAATCCTATCCAAGACCCACTTGGAATATTCTAAAAGACTTCTATAATGAAATAAGGAAATAAAATATTTAGGACTCCTAGTCCTTCCAAATTAATTCATTTCCTAATCCATTAAAAATTCCATAAAGGAATAATTAAATAAGGAAAAATTAATTTAGGACTTTCAAAACTTTCCAAATTAATTATTTTCTTAATCTATTAAAAATTCCATAAAGGAATAATTAAATAAGAAAAATAAATTAATTCCAAATTAATTCTTTTCCTAATCCATGAATATTCCCAAAAATAGGAATAATCAATTAGGAAGACCAAATTAATTCTAAATTTATTCTTTTCCTATTCCATGAGAATTCTCAAAAAAAAATATGAATACTCAAAATAGGAAAACCGAATAATTTAGGAAAGTAAATCTTCGTCGGGAGAAGCACGGGGTGGGGATCCCCGCGCCCCTCCCATCGACCGCTAGCCGAGGAGGAGCAACACCGCCGCCGCCGCCCAACCACGAGCCACCATCTCCGGTGACACCGCGGCCGAGAGGCGCGATGCGCCCTCCCCATGCGATCGATTGATCCATGGGATCGTCCATGGGGATTGGTCGATCCCGGAGTCCTCCCTCTCATCGTCTCCTCCGTCACACTTTTCCGGTCGTCGTTTCGGAATCGATCCAACGTAAATAAATTACAATTTTATTACTACGCTATCCGGTATCGATTCTCTACAAAACGACCTCAAACAATTTCCGGAAAAATTAAGAACAAACATTCACCACACAAGAACGAATCTCGACATCAACGAGAGTTTAATAATCAAGAGAAATATTATGACATTAATTAATATAATTAAATCTAGCCATAATAATCGGAAACCCTGCAAGGTAGAACAATTTATCGAAAAATACCATGAACTAAAACCAACGCTCTGATACCAATTGTTGGAAATCGATATCCCGGAATTAATAAATTTAAATAAATAAATTATCTAATTAATTCCGACCGAAATCCTTCGGAGATCGAGTATCCGGAGTTGTCAAATTGCGGAACGACAACTCCGATCGAAATCCCGGTTGCCGGAAATCCGCCACGAACCTCCACGGGGATAGCCCAACCAAACAAACCCTAACCGGACGAACCCGGGCTGTTCGGTCGAGCCTCCGCGTGGGGCTCGCGGCTGTCCTTGGCAGCCGCCTAGGGCTGCTCGTAGCAGCCCCTTAGCCGTGCCCTAAACCCATGCGGAACAGCCCGCATCGAGCCCTAGCCGCGGACAAGCCGCTGCTGCCCGATGGAGGCGTGCGCTCGCACCATGCGAGCGCTAGGGTTCCCCGGCACAGCCCTCGTGTGCGATCCGTGAAGCCCCGCGGATCCGCTGCGGGAAATCCCGCAGCCCGCTGCGACACCGCACGAGGCGGGCGCCTGGCAGCCGTGCGATGCGCACGACATGGACCAGGCGGGCGCCTGGTCCCCAGGCGAGCGCTTCGCTGCCCAGCGAAGCTACCTCCTTCGATCCACGCCGCCGGGTCGCTCCAGCCGCGGTGGTCCGGTGATCCTTGATCACCCTCGCTCGGCTCGACCCCGGTGAGGATCCCAAACCTCGGATCTTGGTTCATGATATTTTTACGATAATTTAAACGATTAAAATCATAAAGAGGGTTTTACGATTTTACCACGTTCTCGTTGTTCGGAAAAACGAAGAACTCAATTTGACGACCTTGAGATCTTCCTACGTATTCCTTGCACTAGCTCGGACGTCGTGTGGGCGACGATCTACCGAACTCCATGGATCTCCCTCTCTACTTTCTCTCTCTAGAATTGTGATCTTCAAGTTATGAGATATGAGAATAGAGAAGACCACGTAGTGCTTTTATAGGCTACGTAGGGAATCTTAAGGAGGTGGAATATTGGGCTTCCAATATTAATGATTAAATTGAGCCCAAGCCCAAATCTATTAATCCATGAATATTAATTAATTCTATTTTCCACTATATAAAATTAATTGCACTCCCAATATTAAACCATATTATATCAAATAATATTTCTCCGGTAGTATTATTTATTCCGTGTATTTAAGATATAAATATCCATGAATAAAATTAATTTATTGCTAATTAATTTATTCATCTCTTATATCCGAGAATAGTACCATTCAACCTTAATTATTATGCGGAATAAATCCACCTGCAGGGTTTACATAATAATTCCTTATGAACTCATCTCGGGGATATTATCAACCCTTACGGGATACACTTTCCCGTCAAGTATTCACGGCATGTCATATATAAAATATAGTGACCCAACTTAACCGGTAATTAACCCAATAATTAAATCGGTTAATTCCTTTGGTAAATCAAAGTCATTTATATTAAATATACACACCCGCAATAATATCGGGGATTAAGAATAAAATACACTGAGACTTAAATCGATTATCGCCGGCAATCCTAATCGATAAATCTAGAACGATCCGCCCAATACACCAAGTGTACAAGTGTGATAAAATAATCAAGACAGATTATTTTCTCTCTCACACAACGACAATACCGATGGATTGGTCCGTGTCCATCTAGGTCGTGAGCAACTGTTCGATTAAATACGAGTAACCGATAGTATGATCTTCTGTGTGGGCCCGACACACCATACTAACTACAACGTATAGAATCCAGGACTATAATTTGCATATATTTAATTATAAATAATTAAACGCAAATAATTGTTTATTTAATTAAATAGATTAATGGCAATGACCGGGAGTTACCGTTACTTAAATCTAGACATTAAGTACACAACTCCAACATTCTCATGGTCTCCATTACTGTTCTCTTGGTGACTCTTATGGACTTTTGAAGTTCGTATAGACTATTCATTGGAGGAGAATTCTTGTAATTCCTTTTACGAGAAACATTGATTAAGTTTATCAAACAATGCCTAATTTGTCCTTCTTAAGCTGACTTCAAGTCGACTCATTCTCACCCCGGGGAGTGGAATGGAGCCAAAGCCACTTGGTCATGTGAATGACACAAATTAGAGACCTTCGTACCATTTCTTGAAATGGATCGATTGTCTGCTCGGCTCCCTCATCTAATGAGAGATAGGGTTGTTCGCATGGTGAATCACTGGTTAGAAACTTCGAGTTTCACTTATGATTCTCCGCGTCTTGATTTACGAGATTGAATGGATCAAGTAATTGGGAGTCAATTATAAAAGTCTCTTGGTGTAGTAAACGTCCACACAACGTGGCTTGCTATGCTAACGGATTTTGGATTAATTGATGTAGACAGTTATAAGAAATTGTGAAGAGTTGTGAAGTTGTCGTAAACGTCCACACAACGTGGCTTGCGGTAATGTAGCAATTCCAAACGATTTACTTTAGTACTGAGTAATGGTTTACACTTAGATCTGACGTTGACCAATTCGACACTATGTGACCGCATGAGTCTAAGTTGATCAAGTCGCCTTCATCCTCCAAGCAAACCCGGAATGGCCAATAGCATGCCTGGACAGACCCAAGTCATACGACCACATCTCCAGCAACATGTTGTACTTCGCGGACGCCCAGTCTCCCGGTCGCGTTGATCCACGTACTCCTGTGTTAGGCAAGTCGGGGTTCCCACTGGTCACTGTAGGATTGCCCAAGTCCCTAACATGCTTAAGTTACTACCCTGTTGAATCGGGAACAAAACTCAGCTAGTCGCTGTCATCAATAAGCCTCCCGGCACGATCACGTCTTAGGGTTGGTCAATTTCTGTCTTTGCCCAGATACAAACAGATTAGCTACTTGACATAATTAAAACAGAAAATAAATCAAAGGAAATACGACGAACTGAACTATGCATTAAAACTGGAAATTGTTCAACGGGAAATAAACCAAGTACGAAATTAAAAGCATAAAAACATAAAGGAAATTGTTTTTGGCCCGAAGGCTTAACAGAAAATAAACGCCGGCGAGTTTGGTTGCTCACGCGGCCGCCTTCTTCTTCGCTGGACAGGTTAGGGCTTGATCCGATTTCTTTGCTGCTTATGTGTTCTCCTTATTCATCAGTCACTTCTTCTTAAATAGACGGGCTTCAGATGATGAGAGACGTGTGGGGGAAAATACCTCCAAGTGCGGACGAGAGTCCTACTTGGGTTGGAGTTTGAATCTGGCCGCCTTTGAAGACTCCGCAAATTTCAGGACTCCTGGTACACCGACTGCCCAACGTTCCGTCTCCGTCAATGTTAGTGCTTGCCCATGTACTTCCTTCTCTGACTGATTGAGGTAGCGGACCATGTGCGGTACTTGGTCGGCATCAAGTCTTGCTCCACCTGCTGACGTCCTGGTTGCTTGCTCAACTCTGCTGGACCCTTTTCGTCAGTCTGGCTTGCTCAACGAGTGCTCTTGACCATGGAAGGTGATTTCCTTGCCTCTTTCACACAGTGCGCTCCTCTTTTCACTCCTTTACCTGCACACCTGCAAAACTTACCCAAGTACCCAAACGTGCCCTCCCAAACACAAATAAACTAAAAACAAACTAAGGACTCGATATACTCGACTCTAAAAACCTAAAAAATGAGCCAACAAATATGGCTCATCACACGCACATGCTTTACTTCGCTTGTCCTCAAGCATGTACGGTGACTTGCCTGCTCAAGCAGAAAACAAACAGGGGTAGAGAAAGAAAGAAAATAGAAGACTCAAGGACAGCATGCTTATCAAAATACAAAGAGTTGATCAAGTGAACAGATAGTCAAAATCATAGTCAATGGAATGCATAAAAAACGGTCAAGAGTTTGCAACAGGATTTTGGGATTCTCACTAAGTGTTTCTCTCTATGTAGTGGATGGGTAGTGTTTCGCTCAATGCTGTTTTAAAAGAAGTTCTGCTTTGGGCTTGACCAAGTTCTATCCTGTGACATTTTCAATTGAGTTGGGAAATATCATTAGGGCTTTCTAGGGTGACTGTATAGGCTGTCTTGGGCAATGCCCAGAATTGATCTTAGGTAGGATATGCATTTTACTTAGCAAATTTCCTCCTAATTTCTTCTCTTTCTTACGGGCCTTAGCACACCCTTTTATTCGTGGATCTATTTTTTCTTTTTCTTTGTTTTTCTCTTTTTTTCTTTTCTTTTTTTTTTTTTTTTTTTGAGGAGACTTTGCCCTGACTTGCTCTTTTTATGAACTTGAGCATATATGCAGGTTGGGTCAGGGCAGTGGGAGTTTTCCCCCAGGTGATCAAGAAATATTGGCTCGGCTCAAGGGGCTAACAAAGGTCTTCTTTTATTTATAGTGCAGAAAGAAAATGCCTAAATCATGTACTACTTTAACTCAATTTTCAAATAATCACAATGGTCAGAACTTGAGCAAGCTTCAGCATTACAAACTTTTTAAACAGCTACTCTCATGAAAGAAATATAACACACGGATGTAGGCTCAAATCCTCACAGCTTACCTAGTTGCAATTCCATCGTCCCTAATATTTTTCATGCATAGACTATTAATTTTGAAAACTGTTCAAGTTGATCAAGGTATTTATCAAGCATGCGACTCGATCAAACTATGGGGTTGCTCTTGCCCTTCCCCCACTCACACACTTTGCCTCTGGCAAAGTGTGCAAACAGTAATAAGTTGGGCAAGCATCCCCCCTGACTCCGACTCCAACGATGTTGGCGCACCTTCCCACATACACACTTTGCCTTGGGCAAAGTGTGCAAATAAAGAGGTCGACCCCATCAGACATGAGCCAGGCAGACTCAAGACCAAATAAAAATACTAAAAAAATAAAAAACCTAAACTACTAAAACAAAGGGAGGGTACATTTAGGTTTTGGGTTCAGGTGGGTACCTGAATCCAACGTGGACGAAGTATGCCATGAGGGCAGCGTGCAGCTCATCCTGCCTCTCTCCAATCCGGTCCTGCTTCTCCTCGAGGACATCTAATTGCTCAAGGATCTCCTCCTTCTGCAACTCGACCTTCTCACTTGGTCGACTCACAGGCTCGGTCTTCACTTTCGCCTTGGCTGCCAGTGCCAAGGCCTTCACTTCCTCTGGGTTTGTGAACACCCAATCCTCTCCATCAACTCTGATATCAGCCATCCGGTTCAGACATGCATGGTCAAGTTTCTCTTCCGCCATCATCTCTATCAACTCAAAGTCAAGCTTCAACTCGATCCTCTGGGCATATACTCCAGGAAAGTGGGCAAGGGACAACCTCTGTGCTGGCTTGCTCAAGATGTTCTTCAGTTGTGCACACAGGAATGCTCCAAAGTTGACCTTGATCTTCTTGGTCATGCACCACAGTAGATCAAGCTCGGTCAGGGAGATAGTGTTGCTGTTGTCCTTTTTCCCATAAAAATTGTACGCCAATATACGGTGGCAGATGCGCAACACGTCGTCCTTGAGCTGGTGATTCTTGGCCTCCTGTGACTTGAACACTTTTTCCTTGCTCAAGGCCCTCCAGATCTCGTTCCTCTCCTTCTGCGTGCGCTCTGGTGGCGTGGTCAATCTGTCCTGGTACTCCTTTGAAAACTTATCCTTGAAACTGGCCGCTCCCATGGCCATGTTGATCTCGAAGATGCTTGCCTCATTATACGATCCCATCAATTTGAAAGAAATGCCCAACGGCCCGCCATCCTTGCTCGTTCTCACCTCCAGATCTTCATAGAACTCCTTGACCAACTTCTCAGAGACTTGCCCTGGCTAGGTCAAGAAGTCCTCCCACCCTATAGCTGCAAAATAACCCTTAACTTGATCAACAATATTCAAATCTTTAAGGGTTTCAAAACATACCGTCTTGGGCACGACAACTGCCCTTTTCTGGATGTTTGAGGGTGGGGGTACTGATTGCTTGCCCTTGCCACGGGTGACTCGGGTCGTCGCCGGAGTTTTGAACTTCTCAGATGGGGTGACCGGGACAGAGTGCTCCGACTCCTCTTTTACCTCCGTTTCTTCCTCGCCGTCTTTTTCGTCTTCCTCACCGCCGACAGTTGACATGTCGTCGGCCTTCTCGTCAGATGACGACTCCATGGTGGCGGCCGGCGAAGCTTCACGGGGCTTCTTGAACTTACCTTTCTCCTCCGCCGTAAACTTCCTTTTCTTTGTTGGAGTTGTGTACTTAATGTCTAGATTTAAGTAACGGAAACTCACGATCCATTGCCATTAATCTATTTAATTAAATAAACAATTATTTGCGTTTAATTATTTATAATTAAAATATATGCAAATTATAGTCCTGGATTATATACGTTGTAGTTAGTATGGTGTGCGACGTCACACAGAAGATCATACTATCGGTTACTCGTATTGAATCAAACAGTTGCTCACGACCTAGATGGACACGGACCAATCCATCGGTATAGTCGTTGTGTGAGAGAGAAAATAATCTGTCTTGATTATTTTATCACACTTGTACACTTAGTGTATTGAGCGGATCTGCTTGAGATTTATCGATTAGGATTGCCGGGGATAATCGATTTAAATCTCTGAGTATTTTATTCTTAATCCCCGATACTATTGCGGGTGTGTATATTTAATATAAGTGACTTTGATTTACCAAAGGAATTAACCGATTTAATTATTGGGTTAATTACCGGTTAAGTTGGGTCACTATATTTTATATATGGCATGCCGTGAATACTTGACGGGAAAGTGTATCCCGTAAGGGTTGATAATATCCCCGAGATGAGTTCATAAGGAATTATTATGTAAACCCTGCAGGTGGATTTGTTCCGCATAATAATTAAGGATGAATGGTACTAGTCTCGGTTACAAGAGATGAATAAATTAATTAGCAATAAATTAATTTTATTCATGGATATTTATATCTTAAATACACGGAATAAATAATACTACCGGAGAAATATTATTTGATATAATATGGTTTAATATTGGGAGTGCAATTAATTTTATATAGTGGAAAATAGAATTAATTAATATTAATGGATTAATAGATTTGGGCTTGGGCTCAATTTAATCATTAATATTGGAAGCCCAATATTCCATCTCCTTAAGATCCCCTACGTAGCCTATAAAAGCACTACATGGTCTTCTCTATTCTTATAAGTTGAAGATCACAATTCTAGAGAGAGAAAGTATAGAGGGAGATCCATGGAGTTCGGTAGATCGTCGCCCACACGACGTCCGAGCTAGTGCAAGGAATACGTCGGAAGATCTCAAGGTCGTCAAATTGAGTTCTTCGTTTTTCCGAACAACGAGAACGAGGTAAATCGTAAAACCCTCTTTATGATTTTATCGTTTAATTATCGTAGAAATATCATGAACCAAGATCCGATGGCGAGACCCATATCGAGGTTGAACCGGGCGGTGGTGATCGAAGATCACCGGACCGCCGGCGGCTCAACGGCTCGAAGGGATGGGTCGAAGGGGCGTGAGCCTCGGCTGGACGCCGAGGGCTCGAACGCACGGGCTCGGCCGCGAGCTACGGGTTTTCCCGTAGCGGATTCGCGGGCTGTCCGAGCCCTCCCCGTGCACGTTCAGCGGGCTGCTGCGAGCAGCCCCGTACGCATCGCACGAGGCTCCAGCGGGCTGCTGGAGCAGCCCCGCTCGCACGGTGCGAGCACCGCTCGCGCGGGCTGGTCGCCGCTCGCACGGCTGGACCGCCGCTCGCGCGGCGGTGGGCTGTTGGTGATCGCAAGCCACGGCTGGACCGTGGCTGGTCGTGCGATCACCGGGCGAGGGCTGGGCGTGCCAAGGGGGCTGCCAAGGGCAGCCCTAGGCGGCTGCCTTGAACAGCCGCGAGTCCCACGAGGGGACTCGACCGAACAGCCGCGGCTTTGCCGCGGTTAGGGTTTTGGTTGAGTCCGGCGCTTCGTGGTGGTTCGTGGCGGATTGTTCCGGCAACCGGGAGTCGATTGGAGTTGTCGTTCCGCAATTTGACAACTCCGGATATTCGATCTCCGAAGGATTTCGGTCGGAATTAATTAGATAATTTATTTATTTAAATTTATTAATTCCGGGATATCGATTTCCAACATTCTTCACGACGTCCTCACTCGGCTCAGCGCTGTGGCTCGCCGGGTTTGACTCCTCTGATGGCTTTGGGGTCGTGTCGAGGTCGGACAGTTTCGGGGCTTCAATTTCTGCCGTCAGTTGGTCTACCAGTATGGTGTTGATGGGGGCTGGGCTCGCCTCGCGCGTCGGGCTCTGTTTGGCCGGCGAAGGGGTGGTTTCTTTCTCCGGTAGTGGTGGTGGTGGCGGTGTTTTTTCCTTCGCGGGCACAGAGGCGGCGGCGGCGGTTTTTGACGACTTTCCTCCGGCCATCTTCTTCGACGGTTGTGATTGAGGGCTTGTGAGATCGATTTTGGTACCGTGAGGGATTTTGTTCAACTTAGTGTTTTTGGGGCGGGTGGATACCATTATTTTCGGAGTTAGGGTTATGGGGGTGGTGGTGATAGTGGGGAAGTTGAGGAGTTGTGTGTGCGGTTTTTAGAAGTAGAGGGGGGGTAGTGGTATTGATGGATTAGAATTCGAATTTGATAGGACTCTGCAAATTCAGGTTTGATTTGACTCTTTTGTGGATTCCCGAAAATTCCGCAATCATCACAGCTGGCCACTCCCACTCGTTGCTCAACCACCGCAATTGCTCACTCAATTTTCCTGTTTCCTGAAAACAAAGACAGACCAAAACCCTTTCCTGCCCAAGGCTACTCCTTGGCGTGGTGAAATTATTAACAAAATGAAATAAAGGGAAAAGCATAGTATACATACCGAGTTCGCCTTCGGTATTTGCCTCTATTTATTGTCATGGGCCTGACATATTCTTCTTGCTCCATTTGGTCAAGCGGCTGGCTCAGGGGGTATCATCCCCTTGAGATCCTCACTCCCATAGTAAGCCTTGACTCTCTGCCCATTCACCTTGAAGATCTGATCATCACCTGGCTTAAATAGCTCAACCGAACCATTTGGGCAAACAGCATGAACTATGAACGGCCCTGCCCACTTGGTCGATAGCTTTTTGGCCTTGAATTTGAACTTGGTTTGGTAAACCAGAACCAGTTGACCAGGTTCGATCTTCTTTTTCTTGATGATTTTGTCGTGGGCTCTCTTTGTCCGCTCCTTGTAGTTGACCGCGTTGTCATATGCTTCAATCCTTATCTCCTCCAGCTCGGTTAGGTCAAGTTTACGCCCTTCGTTGGCCGCATCCCAGTCGAAATTTACCTTGTTCACTGCCCAATGCACCTTATGTTCGATTTCCACGGGCAAGTGGCATGACTTGCCAAACACCATGCGGTAGGGAGAGATCCCTGAAGGTGTTTTGTAGGCGGTTCTGTAGGCCCAAAGTGCATCATCGAGCTTGTCACTCCAATCCTTACCTTCCGGCTTGACCGTCTTCCTCAAGATGGTTTTAATGATACGATTTGATAGCTCGGCTTGCCCATTGGCCTGGGGGTGATATGCTGTGGAGATCCTGTGGTGCACTCCATACTTCCTGAGCAACCTTTCAATAATATAATTGCAGAAGTGTGTACCTTGGTCACTGATCAATGCGCGAGGTACACCAAATTTGCTGAATATATCTCCCTTGAGGAAGGTGCCTACCACTCTAGAGTCATTAGTTGTTGTAGCCTTGGCCTCGACCCATTTAGATACATAGTCAACTGCCAAGAGTATATACTCCTTCCCTCTGGAGTTGGGCAATGGTCCCATGAAGTCGATGCCCCACACGTCGAAGTCTTCCACGGGCATGATGGGCATCATGGGCATCTCATCTCTCTTGGTCACGTTCCCCTCTCTCTGGCACTTGTCAAAGCTCCTGCACCACTCAAAACAATCTCTCAAGAGAGTTGTCCAATAAAAACCACAGTCAAGTACCTTCCTTGATGTACGTCGGTGGCCGAAATGTCCTCCGCAGGCTTGCTCATGGCAGTGCTTCAGAATGTCTGCTTGCTCAACTTCAGCAATGCAACGTCTCAGTACTTGGTCTTCTCCCCTCTTCCACATGTAGGGATCGTCCCAAATGTACTTCTTGCTCTCCCGCTTGAGTTTGTTCTTACCGTAGAGGGTCATGTATTCCCTTATATCTCCTGTGACTATGTAGTTGGCCAAGTCTGCATACCATGGCTCCCCCGAGTGGGTTGAAATCTGATATAGGTACTCATCTGGAAAAGTCTCCGTGATGGGCATGCCTTCTTCTCGCTGGATTATCCTGCTCAAGTGGTCAGCCACTAAGTTTTGGTTACCTGACTTGTCCCTAATTTCGATGTCGAACTCTTGTAGCAACAAGATCCATCTTATCAGTCGTGGCTTGGTCTCCTTCTTGGCCATTAAGTACTTCAGCGCGGCATGGTCAGTGTAGACTATGGTTTTGCTCCCGAGCAAGTAAGATCTGAACTTCTCGAACGCAAACACCACAGCTAGTAGTTCTTTCTCCGTGGTCGCGTAGTTGCATTGAGCAGGGTTCAATGTCTTGGATGCATAATAGATTACATGTCCTTCCTTTCCTTTCATCTGCCCAAGTACAGCACCCACGGCGTACCCACTCGCGTCGCACATAAGCTCAAATGGCATTCCCCATTCTGGTGGTTGGATGATGGGGGCAGTGACTAACCTCTCCTTGAGGTGGTTGAAGGCAGCTTGCAGTCATCATCAAAGTTCCAGTCGACCTCATTTTGTAATAGCCTGGTTAGAGGTTGGGCAATCTTGGCAAAGTCTCTCACGAACCTCCTGTAGAACCCAGCGTGCCCAAGGAAGCCTCTGACTTGCTTGACATTCCTTGGATAAGGCAGCTTTGATATGGTCTCTATTTTGGCTCGGTCGACTTCAATTCCCTTGGCAGAGACTACGTGCCCAAGGACTATCCCTTCTTCAACCATAAAGTGACATTTCTCGTATTTAAGTACCAAACTTTTTTCCACACATCTGCTGAGGGCCAACTCCAGGTTGTTCAAGCATGTCTCGAACGAGCTGCCATATACAGTAAAGTCATCCATGAAAACTTCTATCCCTTGCTCGAGCAGATCGGCAAAGATGCTCATCACGCATCTCTGGAAGGTGCCAGGGGCGTTGCATAGACCAAATGGCATGCGTCGATATGCAAAGGTACCATATGGGCAAGTGAAAGTGGTCTTGTCCTGGTCTTCTGGGGCCACCCAAATTTGCATGTAGCCCGAGTATCCGTCGAGGAAACAGAAATGGGTTTTCCCGGCTAGCCTCTCGAGCATCTCGTCAATGAAAGGTAGGGGGAAGTGGTCTTTCTTTGTTACCTTGTTCAACTTCATGTAGTCTATGCACACTCTACATCCGGTTTGAAGTCGAGTGGTTATCTGCTCCTTTTTCTCGTTCTCGATCACTTGAATTCCTGACTTCTTGGGCACCACATGAACTGGACTTACCCATTTGCTGTCTGAAACAGGGTAGATAATGCCCAAGTTGAGCAGCTTGAGTATCTCCTTGAGCACTACCTCCTTCATAGCGGGGTTCAGTTTTCTCTGTGGATCGCGCACTGGATTTGACTCTTCCTCAAGCAATATGTGGTGTTGGCATATGGTGGGGCTGATTCCCCGTATATCTGCTAAGTGTTGGAAATCGACTACCCGGGATGCGTTCGTTCGATCACTCGAACATCCGAACGATCCCAGTCGACCTCCAGGTCCGTTACTCCGTTCACGTGCCAGCCCGTGTCCCGATTCACGCCCAGCCATTGCCCCGAAGGACAACCGCGCGAACCAGAGCTGGCTGCCCGAAAAACAGCGAAACGGCGACCGCCGTTTGCCCTCCGGCGACCGCCGTTTGTCCGCGAACAGCAGCGCGACCTGCTGTTCCGAGCGCGTTTCCGGGTCGATTTTCCTCTTCCGACTACTGATCCGGAGGTCCTTGACCCCCAGTAGTCGAGGAACATGATCCACGACGCCCGGAACCCGATCTTAGATCCGATGTATTTTTAACGAAATAGAAAACGAAACGTATGCGGAATAAGGGTTTCGATTTCTTATACCTTTGTCGCGTGATTCGGAGAAGCCGAATTGTTGAGACCACGAAGCCTTCCGGTGTATGTCTCTATCCCCGACGTTCAGCCGTTGAGTGGGCAACGATCCGCTGAACCTTCCTCTTCTCCTTTCTCTCTTGAACCCACCGTAGGAATAATATCCTCTATCTCAGAAATATATTTGCGCAAGCAAAATTATTTCTACAGAATTATTACTGCGCTAATCTGAATTAATTAAGCAGAGGAAAATTAATTGCGCAAGCTTTTTTCTGTGTAGAATTAATTATAGCGGCGTAGTGTAGGTTTTGATTTTCTTAGAAATATAATTGCGCTAGCAATTAATTTTCTGCATAAAATGAATTAATTATAGCGGCGTAGTGTAGGTTTTGATTTTCTCAGAAATATAATTGCGCTAGCAATTAATTTTCTACATAAAATAATAACAGCGCTAATCTATTTATTTTTATAGAAAAATAATTGCGCAACAATTTACGCTAATCTATTTATTTTTACAGAAAAATAATTGCGCAACAATTTATTTTTCTCCGCAAAAATAAAATAGCGGCGTTTCTTAGGTTTAGAGAAAGAGAGGGTGGGGTATTTATAAAGCTACACCAGAGACTTTATAGAAATTAATTATTAGGCTAAATTGCAATTTAATTAACTCGGCGTCCTAAAAAGAAAACCTTAATTAAATTTCACAATTTTAATTATAATTAATTCCACTATAAAATTATAATTGATTTCCCAATAATTAATTTATATTATTTCAACAATAATAATTCCGCCGAATTACATATACGACTTTCTCCGTGTTTAAGATATCGAATGTCCACGAATTAACTTTAATTACTAATAATTAAATTAATTCGTTAGTACCACTCATCCTTATTATCATGTGGAACGAATCCACCTGCAGGGTTTACATGATAAACTTTATGAGCTCATCTCGGGGACATCATCAACCCAATAAATGGGACACGGTTTCCTGTCAATAATCTATAGCATGCCGTGTGTACAATTCTGATTCCCAATTTACCGAGAATATTGACTAATCAATTAGTCTCATTCACTAGTAAGTCAAAGAACCGAGAACTGGACACACGCACCTATAATTATATAGGGATTAGGAATTCGTATATCCGTAATATCTGAGGTCTAGTTCGATTACTGCGATTAGTATAAATCGAACGCCCTCCCGTGGTCCTGCTCAATACACCAAGTGTACGAGTGTAACATGATAGTCAAGACCGACTATCTACCAGTCACACTACGACGTACCGATGGATTGTCCCTGTCCATCTAAGTCGTGAGCTACTGTTCGATAGTATACGAGTAACCGACAGTATGATCTTCCGCGTGTCTCCTCACGCCATACTGTCTACAACGTATACATCAAGGACTATTGCATTAAATGCAATCATGCTTGAATCATATCTCGAATTAAGGTATAGATAAGGAGTTCCGTATTTGCACTAAACTAGACATTTAGAATACAACTCCATCACTAAGGTCCATCCAATGGCTTGCTTGTACTGGTCAAGGATGTTCCTCAGCCTGCTTTCTTCCTCCTTTTCCAGTTTCGAACTTATGATCACGGGCAATGTATCATTTTGCCCAAGGAACATGTACTTGAGATGTGCAGGGAGTTTCTTCAATTCTAACTCTGGTGGCTTCTCCAGGGATGGTACCATGATCGTGACTTCATGGGGTGGCAACTTGCTCATGCCCATAGGGTGATTCTCTAGAGCTCCCAGTTGCTCAACTATCTGTTGGACTTCAAGTTGTTCATCCTCTGCATCTTCTCTGGTCAGTCCCCTTTGTATCACCAGATCTACTTTGTCAGAGACTCCATATCCTAGAGCTTGTTCCTCGATCAATTCATCAATCTGATCAACATAGTGCACTTGCTCGGTATCTTCTGGGTGCTTCATTGACTTGAACAAGTCGAATGTGATCGTTTCTCCTTCAAACTTGCAGGTTAGCTTTCCAGTTTCGCAGTCAATGTGTGTCCTTGCTGTCTTCAAGAATGGCCTTCCCAAGATCATCACTGGCTGCTTGCTTGATCTCCCCATGTCCAAGACATAGAAGTCGGCAGGGAAGATGAGCTCCTCTACCTTGACCAATACATCTTCCAGAATTCCCTCGGGGTACACATTTGATCTGTCTGCCAACTGGATTACTACCCTTGTCGGTTTCATCGGCCCTATACCCAAGTCTTCGTACATTGACTTAGGCATAACATTGATCGATGCTCCCAAGTCGAGCATGGCTTTTTCTATGTTCATGTTGCCTATTATGCAGGGAATAGAGAACATTCTAGGGTCTGCACATTTCCTTGGTACATTCCTCTGGACTACCGCTGAAACATTCTCTCCTACTTCGAATTTGGCATCATCTTGATATTTCACCTTTTTGGTGCACAGCTCCTTGAGGAATTTGGCGCACCTGGGCATGGACTTCAGAATGGTCAACAAAGGCATGTTGATTTCCACCTTTTTAAACATCTGGAACATCTCATTGGTGTCCTCTTTTTCCTTCTTCTTGCTCAATCTGCCTGGAAAAGGAGGGTAGATTTTTGGTGGTGTTCCTGCTTGGGCAGGTACCGCTGTTTCCTTCTGTTTTGGTGGTATCAGCTCAAGTTCTTCTTCTGACTCTTCGTCCTCGTTGACTTCTTCAACAGTTCCTCCCACTTGAGATGGTGGAGTGTGTTGGATTTGTGTACTTAATGTCTAGATTTAAGTAGCGCAAGCTCACGATCCATTGCCATTAATCTATTTAATTAAATAAACAATTATTTGCGTTTAATTATTTATAATTAAATATATGCAAATCATAGTCCTGGATTTTATACGTTGTAGTTAGTATGGTGTTGCATGGGCACACAGAAGATCATACTATCGGTTACTCGTATTTAATCGAACAGTTGCTCACGACCTAGATGGACACGGACCAATCCATCGGTATAGTCGTTGTGTGAGAGAGAAAATAATTTATCTTAATTATTTTATCACACTTGTACACTTGGTGTATTGAGCGGATCGTTTGAGATTTATCGATTAGGATTGCCGGCGATAATCGATTTAAGTCTCAGTGTATTTTATTCTTAATCCCCGAAATTATTGCGGATGTGTATATTTAATATAAGTGACTTTGATTTACCAAAGGAATTAACCGATTTAATTATTGGGTTAATTACCGGTTAAGTTGGGTCACTATATTTTATATATGACATGCCGTGAATACTTGACGGGAAACTGTATCCCGTAAGGGTTGATAATATCCCCGAGATGAGTTCATAAGGAATTATTATGTAAACCCTGCAGGTGGATTCGTTCCGCATAATAATTAAGGTTGAATGGTACTAGTCTCGGATATAAGAGATGAATAAATTAATTAGCAATAAATTAATTTTATTCATGGATATTTATATCTTAAATACACGGAATAAATAATACTACCGGAGAAATATTATTTGATATAATATGGTTTAATATTGGGAGTGCAATTAATTTTATATAGTGGAAAATAGAATTAATTAATATTAATGGATTAATAGATTTGGGCTTGGGCTCAATTTAATCATTAATATTGGAAGCCCAATATTCCACCTCCTTAAGATCCCCTACGTAGCCTATAAAAGCACTACATGGTCTTCTCTATTCTCATAAGTTCATAACTTGAAGATCACAATTCTAGAGAGAGAAAGTAGAGAGGGAGATCCATGGAGTTCGGTAGATCGTCGCCCACACGACGTCCGGGCTAGTGCAAGGAATACGTGGGAAGATCTCAAGGTCATCATAAGATCTCGTTTCTCCGCACAACGAATCGAAAGGTGAATTAAATGATTGCTATTTAATTCTTGTTTTATTGAAATCAATTATCGAAAAACAAGATCCAAAGGTCGGACCCGGAGTAGACGGACGATCGCGTGGTGGTGGCGTAGCCACCGGACCACGCCAATCGCCCTCTAGGGTTTCGGCGGGGCGAGAGGGTCGAACCCTCGGCTGGAGCCGAGGGGATGCGATCGATCGCTTGGATCGATCGCGGAGGGCGTGGGCTGGTGCCGCCCCTCCCCACCGTGAAGGTGGCTGACCTCCAGGCGGCGGCGAGTCGCCGGACTCGCCGCGGGGGCTGCTGGGCAGCCCCACCCCAATCGATCAATTGATGCGATCGATGATCGCATGGAGCCCCGCTCGCGGGGGCTCGGCTGGGGCAGCGGCGTGCCTTCGGGTGCGTCGTGTCCTCGGTCGTGCTCCGGCGCGTGCGGTGGTGTTCGCGTGATCTCCGGCGACGGGTTTTTGATCGGAGTTGTCATGTTCCGCAATTCCGGAAACTCCGGGATATCGAATTCCAGCAATTGGTATCAGAGCGTACGGTTACGTTTTTCGTTAATTGTTTCGATAATCGATTCTCGATAAATATGGCCATAGATTAATTTATTTTTGTTAAATTATTGTGCTATATTGTTCTACGTACTTGTTTTTCTCTCTTGTATGAATTGTGTTTGTCGGAAAAATTAATTATTAAAAATCGAGGATTTTCGGAATAATCGAATCGGATCGATCGACCGCGGGCTCGGAAAGGGGCTGCGTGTGTTGCTGTACGTGAGCAAGGGCATGGCTGGGCTTGCCGGCGTGTGCCACCAGTGGTGGTGGTTCGCCGGCAGCCGGAGGCTACGCTCGGCAGTCGCGTTGGCGCAACACGGCGAAAACCTTTTTTTCACGGGCTGCTGGACTCGGAACGGGCTGCTGCTGTGCGGGCTGTCCTGATGGACGGGCTGTATGGTGGCTGGAGTCGACGGCATCAACCACCGTCCGTGGTGGTCGCCGGATGTCGACAGCTGCCAAGTGAAGGTTCAGCCGCTGCGCACGGCGGCTCGTGGGTCGCGGCTTCGGCTGCTGCTGGAGCGGGCTGCTCGTGCGATGATAGCAGCATGTCGATGGCATGGGTCGTCAGAGGAGACGTCATGCCGGAAAGACGATCGATCGCGCTGATGAAAAGCAAAGGAGTTGGCCTCGCTGAATAAATTTAATTCATGGTTCATGCATGTGTTTATCATGTGCTGTACGTGTGAATGATTCATGGTGTTGTACATGTGCATGGCTAAGTGCAAAGTTGGTGTGCATGGCTAGGAATGTGATGTACATGGTTCGATGGGCACGAACCTAGTTGATTCGAGCGGGTCTCGTTTTTGGTTCGTCCCGGTAAATCCGATCTTTCCGGAAATAATTTAATCTTTCTAATTTTATTTAATTTAATTTTGGAATTAATTCAAATTCTATTTGGATTAGATTTCTTAATTATGGAATTAAATAATGGAATTAGATGGAGAGTTAAATTAGGAAAGAAAATCCTAGTTTCTCTAGATATCCTATACCTACTTGGATTAGAAGTCTTAAGAAGAATCAAAATTCGATTTTGATTAGGATTCTTGAGATCTAATCTAGATAGGATTGAGAAATTATTAAAACATTGATTTTATTTAATTTAAGTATTTTATTTAAAATCATTAGATTAATTCAAAATTTATTTTGGATTGGAAAATCTTGGATTTTATTTAGAATAGAATTAAATATGGAGATCAATGGATTTTAATAATATTGATTTTATTTAATTTAAGTATTTTATTTAAAATCATTAGATTAATTCAAAATTTATTTTGGATTGAAAAATCTTGGATTTTATTTAGAATAGAATTAAATATGGAGATCAATGGATTTCAATAATATTGATTTTATTTAATTTAAGTATTTTATTTAAAATCATTAGATTAATTCAAAATTTATTTTGGATTGGAAAATCTTGGATTTTATTTAAAATAGAATTAAATATGGAAATCAATGGAATTGATTTTATTTAATTGGAGTAAAATTAAATATGAGAATCAAAGAATTTTTCCGTCGCTCGGCAAAGTATTCAAGACGTAGAATGAAGACTCAAGGCAAGCATGCTGGAATTCATCAAGGTACGAATAGTCGAGAAATAATTTTACTTGAGTAATTATTTGATTATTTGTGAACGTACTTGCATGAAGTGTATGTTTGTTATTATGCTTATGTGTATTTAATTATGCATTAGATAGCGTATCCCTTTGTTATAAAAAGCTAAGTGGGAGAGGGTATGGAAACATATCCATGGTCTCCATTGCTGCTCTCTTGGTGACTTTTATAAACTTTTGAAGTTTATATAGATAAGTCATTGGAGGAGAGTTCTTGTAATTCCTCTTACGAGAAACATTGATTAAGTTTATCAAACAATGCCTAATTTGTCTTTCCAAAGCTGATTTCAAGTCGACTCATTCTCACCCCGGGGAGTGGAATGGAGCCAGAGCCACTTGGTCATGTAGAGGACACAAATTAGAGACTTTCGTGCCATTCTTTGATAGATGGGTCGTTTGTCTGCTCGGCTCCCTCATTTATGAGAGATAGGGTCGCTCGCATGGCGAATCACTGGTTAGAAACTTCGAGTTTCACTTATGATTCTCCACGTCTTGATTTACAAGATTAAATGGATCAAGTAATTGGGAGTCAATTATAAAAGTCTCTTAGTGTAGTAAACGTCCACACCACGTGGCTTGCTATACTGACGGACTTTGGATTAATTGATGTAGACAGTTGTAAGTAATTATGAAGAGTTGTGAAGTTATCGTAAACGTCCACACCACGTGGCTTGCGGTGATGTAGCAATTCCAAGTAATTTACTTTGGTACTGAGTAATGGTTTACACTTAGATACGCATTATAGTATTCCTCCCCACGAGGTTCCGCTATAAGTGATGTATGACCGAAGCAAATCTAATTGCTAAATCATTTGGGTGGGTAAACGTCCACACCACGTGGCTTGCCTTACCTGATGGGATTTTAGATGTGATTAGTGGTTTAATGATATTATTTGAGGGAGATAATATCGGAGATTAAATCGATTGTTTGTTGTTATATGTGCTCATAGATTAGGATATGGTTTTGAACCCACTTTATGTGATACGTAAGGATTATAAACTCATTGGTCCCTGAATGTATTGATTGGAATAGAGATCTAGACATTGCCCAGACTGTTAAAGAGTACAAGGTTGTACTCAGTGAGCTTTGTCCTCCCGAGCCTATTGACATAGGCGGCTAGACAAGAAGCGATGAGGATACTCATAAAGGCCAGTCATTCGAGGAAACGCTTAAACACGTTTTTGAGATGATTGACCTTTTGGACGAGTTGAGACGGAAATCGCAAGCTCTTGTAGCCAATGCCAAAGGTTTCGAACCTAAGGGCAAAATCGGGGGAAATGAAAAGCAAGCAAAGAATCCCAGTGGTCCTAAGTTACTTGAACCACGAGATGGGACGAGAAAGCCAAGAGGAAAGAGTTCTCGAAGCAAACAGTCTGGGTACTGGAAGTCTGATTATCCTCTCAAAGAAGGTACGAAATTTCTTTAGTCGTAAAACATAGTCAGTGGTATTATCTACCGGAACCTGGTGTGTAGATATGGAACCACTGGCGGTATGTGCATTCTAAATGCAAGGGTTCCAGGAAACCCGACGACTTAGAAAAGAAAAGATCGTAGTCTACATGGGTAATGCTGTAAGGAGGCAGCTGTTGAAGTGGAGGACATTTTATAGGATTTCATTTTGGGTTATTGCTTTTATGTACCTTTCAAATTAGAAAGAACTTTGTTCTGGATTTCTAATAAATTGATATTTTATTTCTTTTAATCATTTGATGGTTATAAGAAGAAATAATGATAGTATCTATTTTGGTACATTAGCTAGCAATATATAAATGATGAATCCTGAGTCCACCACGATGCAACGAACCGTTTTATATATAACTCGTTTTACTAATAAGAGATTTCTTTATTTAATCATTTATACTTGTGGATTCTTATGCTAAGTCATATTTATTCAAATGAGAAGTTCAAAGGTCGAAAATTGATTGTAAGATCAATTAAGTTGAAGGAGTGGACCTTCCGACCTAAGAATCTAATTTGGAAGATAATACGACTAAGCAATCCTTTATGGATATAAGATATAAGATCCGGACAAGTATTAGAATTGATTGACTCTGATTTATGATCAGAGCTTGGGATTGAATCCCAAGTGACAACACCATACAGTCCTCTGTAAGATTGGTGTGTCGGAAATAAGAAATGGAACTCTTATAGAAATAGTAAAAGCATGAGTTAAACGGAACTACCTATGTTCTATGGATATGTCTTGGTAACAACGGCACATTCGAATGTGGTTGTAGAATATCCTAGAAGAACAAAAGATATGTGTTCGATAGTACTATGAACCAGAAGGACGTTATAAGTTCTAACGCCCGGTTCTTAGAGGAAGACTATTAGATGAACCACAAGCCCAAAATGACATGATACTTCTGAAAAGAGAGAAAACGATTAAGACTTAGAACCAGCCGAACCGAGTAGCAGTACACCACTAACTGCACCTACTGTTATTACTGTTTATACACCGGAACGCCGTTGTAGTGGGAGGTTGTATAACAACCGGAGATATTCATAAAACTAGGTGAGTCTTCGGACTCTGGACCTAGTATACGTGAAATCGATCCCTAGATCTACATAGAGGCGGTACTAGATCTAAATGTGCCTTCTTGGAAAGCAATAAGGATTATTGTTAAGAGGCGAGATCATTTAGAGTACAAGCTTAGTTGATCCATTTATGGATTGTAACAAAGCTAGAATTCGTGGAACTTGCGCATTGATGAGATAGTCCATTTGATGGATTCATCAAAAGGCATTGACGAATCGTGTGTATGGGAAACGTGATGGAAACAAGGTGGTGTTTCTCGGAGGTTTTATGTAGATAAACATTTTATCATTGGCAACAATGTAAAGATGTTGTCAGACATAAAAATGATGGTTGTCTAGAAAAATCGATATATAAGATAAAGAAGAAGTTAGAGCATGTTCTTAAGATCTAGGATCTCAAGAAAAGAACATTGTACTTCTCCTGGACATCTTACATATATATGATTATGGTTCGTTTTAACATGCAAGATTCCGAGAAAGGTTCGTTACCTTTCAGAGACGGAATGCATCTATCTAAGGTATGTGTTTTGGAACACATAAAGGTGATAGAAGCAGTGAAAGCAGTTTCCTACACTTGGAGTGTGGAAAGCTTGATAAATGCATTGTTGAAAACAAGAACCTGATATCGGCTATGCGGTTAGCATAGTGGGAGGATATCAAGGTAATCCTGGAAAGGAATATTCGACTGCCGTAAAAGTACTTTCGAAGTATTGTTCTAGGCTACGAAGCAGACGAGTTTTTCCTTTGGATTACATTCTCTTAGATTTCTAATCGAATAAGGACCGGTGTAAGTCGATCAGGCTATGTGTTTCACTATTAAAGGAGAAGGAGTTTTAACATGGAAGAGTGATAAGCACGATGCTTTTCGGACTCTGCCATGGGTAACCAAATAGCGGCCTCAGAGGCAGCGGAAGTTTTGGTATAACTCCGGGATAATCTCTGGGACTTAGATGTGATTCTTAATTTGCCAAAGGCTATGTAAATAGCGGTGCAATGGCAAATGGTAAGAAATCACTAGTCCATAAAGTGTAAGATAACACATAGTGCAAGTACCACCTGATACGAGTCATCGTCGAGGGAGACGACGATGTAGTCACCAAGATAACTTCAGAGCGGCAACCTAGAGTGCTCATTCACATAATACTTCTTGGAAGTACAACTTAAGCACGTGATGAGTATGGGAGTCGGGAGTTTGGAGGAAATGACTAGACCTTAGTACAAGTGGGAGATTGTTGGATTTGTGTACTTAATGTCTAGATTTAAGTAGCGCAAGCTCACGATCCATTGCCATTAATCTATTTAATTAAATAAACAATTATTTGCGTTTAATTATTTATAATTAAATATATGCAAATCATAGTCCTGGATTTTATACGTTGTAGTTAGTATGGTGTTGCATGGGCACACAGAAGATCATACTATCGGTTACTCGTATTTAATCGAACAGTTGCTCACGACCTAGATGGACACGGACCAATCCATCGGTATAGTCGTTGTGTGAGAGAGAAAATAATTTATCTTAATTATTTTATCACACTTGTACACTTGGTGTATTGAGCGGATCGTTTGAGATTTATCGATTAGGATTGCCGGCGATAATCGATTTAAGTCTCAGTGTATTTTATTCTTAATCCCCGAAATTATTGCGGATGTGTATATTTAATATAAGTGACTTTGATTTACCAAAGGAATTAACCGATTTAATTATTGGGTTAATTACCGGTTAAGTTGGGTCACTATATTTTATATATGACATGCCGTGAATACTTGACGGGAAAGTGTATCCCGTAAGGGTTGATAATATCCCCGAGATGAGTTCATAAGGAATTATTATGTAAACCCTGCAGGTGGATTCGTTCCGCATAATAATTAAGGTTGAATGGTACTAGTCTCGGATATAAGAGATGAATAAATTAATTAGCAATAAATTAATTTTATTCATGGATATTTATATCTTAAATACACAGAATAAATAATACTACCGGAGAAATATTATTTGATATAATATGGTTTAATATTGGGAGTGCAATTAATTTTATATAGTGGAAAATAGAATTAATTAATATTAATGGATTAATAGATTTGGGCTTGGGCTCAATTTAATCATTAATATTGGAAGCCCAATATTCCACCTCCTTAAGATCCCCTACGTAGCCTATAAAAGCACTACATGGTCTTCTCTATTCTCATAAGTTCATAACTTGAAGATCACAATTCTAGAGAGAGAAAGTAGAGAGGGAGATCCATGGAGTTCGGTAGATCGTCGCCCACACGACGTCCGGGCTAGTGCAAGGAATACGTGGGAAGATCTCAAGGTCATCATAAGATCTCGTTTCTCCGCACAACGAATCGAAAGGTGAATTAAATGATTGCTATTTAATTCTTGTTTTATTGAAATCAATTATCGAAAAACAAGATCCAAAGGTCGGACCCGGAGTAGACGGACGATCGCGTGGTGGTGGCGTAGCCACCGGACCACGCCAATCGCCCTCTAGGGTTTCGGCGGGGCGAGAGGGTCGAACCCTCGGCTGGAGCCGAGGGGATGCGATCGATCGCTTGGATCGATCGCGGAGGGCGTGGGCTGGTGCCGCCCCTCCCCACCGTGAAGGTGGCTGACCTCCAGGCGGCGGCGAGTCGCAGGACTCGCCGCGGGGGCTGCTGGGCAGCCCCACCCCAATCGATCAATTGATGCGATCGATGATCGCATGGAGCCCCGCTCGCGGGGACTCGGCTGGGGCAGCGGCGTGCCTTCGGGTGCGTCGTGTCCTCGGTCGTGCTCCGGCGCGTGCGGTGGTGTTCGCGTGATCTCCGGCGACGGGTTTTTGATCGGAGTTGTCATGTTCCGCAATTCCGGAAACTCCGGGATATCGAATTCCAGCAGAGTAGGCTTCTTTGGCACTTCAGCCAGGACCTTTCCACTTTTAAGATGGATTGCATTCAATTGGGCGTTGTTTAGTTCAATTTGGGGAGGTAGACCGCTGGTCTTCTTTTTCATCTCAGTCATTGCCTGGGTCAAGTGCGCCAGTTGGGCATTGATGTTCTGGAATTGCCCGCGCGACTCAAGCATTTGAGCGTTTATATTCTGCAGTTGACCTCGAGTCTCAACCTTGTACTTCTCGTTGTCCTGCTTGTACCGGTCATTCTCCTGTTGGGCTTTGATATTTTCATTGACCAAGGTCTGCATCATATCTGCCAAAGTCGGGCCATTGCTCTGGTTCTGCTGGTTGCCCTGATTTTGGTAGTTGTTCCTCTAATGATTGTTCTGGCCGTGGTATTGCTGGCCTTGATTTCCATGGTTCCCTCCGCCCTGGTAGTTGTTGTTTCCATACCGGTTGTTGTCATGATTTTTCCAGTTGTTCGAGTTGTACGTGTTCCCATTAGGCCTTTGTCCGTTCCCATTGTTCTGCATTATCACCTTGACCTCTTCGTCAAAAAGCTCAGGGCACTCGTCAGTGGCATGGTTACTTTCCTTGCAGATTTGGCACGCCTTGACTCCTCTCTTTAGCCCTGGGTTTTGGTTGAGCACCAGTTGCTTAACTATGTTGCACAGTTTGTCCAACTTGACTTCAGTTGCAGATGGTACGGGCAAGTTGTTCCTGGGTAGGTCACTGTCATCCTCCCTTGTTTCTTCGACCATTTCCTTGAAGATTTTGAATGCTTCATCAGCCCTCTTGTTTAGAATGGATCCTCCACAAGCTGCGTTGACCCATGTACTCTCCGTCTCTCATAGTCCAGAGATGAAGTAATGGACCAAGTCATGGTCAAGGATCTGATGTTGTGGGCACTTGGCCAACATCTGCTTGAACCTGACCCAGTAGTCATGGAAGTTCTCTCCTCCTCCCATCTTGATGTTGTTGATCTTCTTCCTCATCTGATGGATGCGTGCAGCTGGGAAGTACTTCTCAAGGAACTTCTGCTGAAGCTGACTCCAGGTGGTCACTTCTCCAGCAGGTAGAGTGTAAAGCCACTCTCGGGCACCTTCGGCCATTGAGAAAGGGAAGGCTAGGAGCCTGATGTATTCCCCTAGCCCTTCACTTGCTCGGATGGTGCCACATGCCAATTCAAAATCTTGGAGATGTCTCTGGGGATCCTCCAATGGCATGTCACTGAACTTGGGCAAGATCTGGATGAAGTCGTGCCTCATCTCCCAAGTATTGTTTTCAACCGTGGGCAAGGTGATGCCCAGTGGTTTCAGATTCAAGTTCTCTGGGAACATCGTGTCCCTCAACGTCTTGGCTCTCTCTTCTCCCATCCTTGATCGCGTAGGTGACCTGGATGTGTTCGGTGAATCTTCTCTCGATGTGTCCGAGATCGACTCTCCTATCTCAGTTATGGTCAACTGAGTTACTTGAGCGGCACGTGCTAATGCTTGCTTTTGCTTTGTTGCTTTTCGATTCTTCCTCGCGGTTCGCTCGATTTCAGGATCAAATAGTAGCCCTGTATCCTTGCTTCTCGATGAGTTGGAGTCCTACATACAAAAATAGGTCAAGCGTTAGCACGGAAAACTATTGGCTTGGAATGTTGCCTCCCCGGCAATGGCGCCAATTTTGACGCTACCGTCGTGGAGTAGCGCAAAATAATATTTATAGTTCCTAAACTATTCACTAGCACAAGTACTAGTAGCAAGTATAGGGTCGATCCCACGAGGAGGCGTTTTAGCTTATAGTTTTCCCGGCTTTGAATGCTCAATTGGGTTGTCACGTTTGAAAAGGTTTTGTTTTGGAGAGCAGTTGGGCACTGCCGAACCGTGGTCACCGTGTTTACTTGACTGGAAAATAACAAATAACTTAAACAGAAATAAAACTAGCATGCAACCTAATTAATAGACTGAGCAATTAACAGACTCTACTAAGCAAATAAGATGAAGCAAATAAAGACTAAAGTATCCAGGCATTGACTCCCCTGACTTCCCCCCTTGACCTATGTGCTGCCGATCATCGGTACGTATATCATTTTGCTAACAGTTTTGTCTTCCAGTTATAGATCCCAAGTATTAACATCCCTATAATGTCATGCATATTAATACCCCGAACCCTCATTCGCTCTTATGTTTAAGTCCTATTAGATCTCTCTCAATAGGTCTCCTGACGTTGACCAATTCGACACTATGTGACCGCATGAGTCTAAGTTGATCAAGTCGCCTTCATCCTCCAAGCAAACCCGGAATGGCCAATAGCATGCCTGGACAGACCCAAGTCATACGACCACATCTCCAGCAACATGTTGTACTTCGCGGACGCCCAGTCTCCCGGTCGCGTTGATCCACGTACTCCTGTGTTAGGCAAGTCGGGGTTCCCACTGGTCACTGTAGGATTGCCCAAGTCCCTAACATGCTTAAGTTACTACCCTGTTTGTAACTGATGGAGTTATATTCTAAATGTCTAGTTTAGTGACAATATGGAACTCCTTATCTGTGTTTTTCATTATCTATTAATCAAATTGTCGGCATTTTTTGTCTACCTTGTACTTGAATGCAATAGTCCTAGATATATACGTTGTAGACAGTATGGCGTGAGGAGACACGCGGAAGATCATACTGTCGGTTACTCGTATATTATCGAACAGAAGCTCACGACTTAGATGGACAGGGACAATCCATCGGTACGTCGTAGTGTGACTGGATAATAGTTGGTCTTGACTATTAAGTTACACTTGTACACTTGGTGTATTGAGCAGGACCACGGGAGGGCGTTCGATTTATACTAATCGACGTAATCGAAGTAGACCTCAGAATTACGGATATACGAATTCTTAATCCCTATATAATTATAGGTGCGTATGTCCAATTCTCGGTTCTTTAACTTACCAATGAGTGAGACTATTTGATTAGTCGAGATACTCGGTAAATTGGGAATCGGAATTGTACACACGGCATGCTATAGATTATAGACAGGAAACCGTGTCCCGTTTATCGGGTTGATAACGTCCCCGAGATGAGCTCATAAAGTTTATCATGTAAACCCTGCAGGTGGATTTGTTCCACATGATAATAAGGATGAGTGGTACTAGTCTCGGATAATAAGAAACGAATTAATTTAATTATTAGTAATTAAATAAATTCGTGGACGTTCGATATCTTAAACACGGGGAAAGTCGTATATGTAATTTCGGCGGATTTATTATTGTTGAAATAATATTAAAATTAATTTCGGGAATTCAATTATTATTTTATAGTGGAGTTAATAATAATTAAAATTGAAATCGATTAATTAAGGAATTGCTTTTACGTATTCCAAGTTAATTAATATTTCAATTTAGCCCTTAATTAATTTATCCTTAGGTCCCTAACGTAGCTCTATTTAAACCCCCTCCCTTACCCTCTCTAAACCTAACATTCGCCGCAATTCTCATTTTTCATCTGAGAATAATTATTTTGCTTAGCGCAAAAATATTTTTCTCTGTGTGAAAAATAGAGTTAACGCAATTATAATTTTATTCTCTCATTGAGAATAATTATACCGTGGTTGAGAAAGAGAGAGAATAGACGGGAGAACTCCAGCGGATCGTTGCCCACACAGCGGTTGGAGACGGGGTCAGAGAATACGTTAGAAGCTCTAAGGTCTCAACAATCGACCGATAAGGTATGAGATCGGAACTTTCAATTCCGCAATTATTTGATCTCAATTTCCTCGTTGATTATACATGAATGTACGATCGGGTTCCGGGTATCGTGGATTGTATTCCTCGACTACTGGGGGTTCTAGGACCTCCGGATCGGTAGTCGGATGAGGAAAAACGACCCGGAAACGAGCCCGGAACAGCAACGTCGCGTTGCTGTTCGCGGTGAAACGGCGACCGCAGCAACGTCGCGTTGCTGTTCGCGGTGAAACGGCGACCGCCGTTTCCAAACGGCGACCGCCGTTTCCAAACGGCGACCGCCGTTTTGGTTTTTTTCTGGCAGCCCGCTTGGTTCGCGCGGTTGTCCTTCGGGGCAATGGCTGGGCGTGAATCGGGGCACGGGCTGGAAAGGCGAACGAAGTAGCGACTTCGGATGTCGACTGGGATCGTTCGGATGTTCGAGCAATCGAACGAACGCATCCCGGGTAGTCGATTTCCAACAATTGGTATCAGAGCCGGTTATGCGTTCGTGTATTGTTTGCGAGTTTGTTTTGCAGGTCACCCGATTATTATGGTCATGTTTATTGTACTGTAATTTTTTGTGGTTTGTTAAACTCTCGGGGTTGTCGAGATTTTTGTTTTTAACGTTGCTTGTTTGTAATAGATTAAAACGACGGGTTGAGTCGTTTAGGGTTTTCTATTTCGTTTTCGTTTATCCGGGTGTATAGGATCGATCGATATGTATAGGATCGATGCCGGAAGTAGTTAGTATTAATTATGTAATGTTGCTGCTGCTTGGTGGATCGAGACGAGATCGAGGGCCGGACGAACGAGGGTCGAGAAGTCGAACCCGCGGCTGCTGAAGGGCAAAACGGCGGTCGCCGTTTCGCTGGATTTCGGGCAGCAGCTCCGCGGGTTCGACGAACGTCACGGATCGCTTGTCGAGGGCCCGGGATGATACTCCAGTGGGAGGGGTTCGTCTCTTTGTCCTTAGACGAGTCGGTGATGGACCGAGACCGAGACGAGCAACGAGACGAAGATCCGAGAAGACGTGCATCGAAGTTTTAAAGGCCATAATAATCGGGCCACGTTAATTGCTTCTTGTGTGTTTAACGTGCTTTTATTATGCTTTAAATTATATGCATGCTTGTTAATCCCTTTCGTAAAATACTAAGTGGGAGAGGGATTGGAAACAATCCCGCGGTCTCCATTCTCTGTTTCGAGAGTGATGTGTATTGACTTACGAGTTGGCTTTAGTGTCATCCTCCCTATCGGATAAAGTCGATACACGGAAATCACTTTGATCGAAATTCGAATGAAATTCCAATTTTAAAATTGAACACTTAAGTTTTTTAAAGCAATGCCTAATCTGTCTTTCAAAGACTAATTTCAACTCGACTCATTCTCACCCCGGGGAGTGGAATGGAGCCAAAGCGCTTGGTTATGTCGATGACACAGATTAGAGACATTCGAGTCATTTGATGACTAGATCGATTGTCTGGTTGGCTCCCTCACTTTGTGAGAGATAGGGCTCAATTGCATGATTGATCGCTGGTTAGAAACTTCGAGTTTCACTTAGGAGATATCAAGCTTTGATTAACGAAATTGTGAAATTTATTAAATGGAATTCAATTAACAAAGTTGTTTGTTTAGTAAACGTCCACACTATCGTGGCTTACTAGACGGAAACGGAACTTTGGGTTAATTGAGGCTCGACAGTTATAGGAAATCGTAAAGGGACCGCATGTCAACGTAAACGTCCACACTAACGTGGCTTGCGGTGGGCGTGTAGTTTCCGAGCGGTTAACTTAGTACTGAGAAATGGTATACACTTAGGTACGCTTTACATTATCCTCCCCATCGGAGTCACTGCTGTAATGATGTACGACCGAAGTAAAAGTCCAGTTATAAAATCGTTTGGACTAGTATACGTCCACATGAACGTGGCATGCTAGTCTGATGGGATTTTAGGATTGATTGGTAGATTTAATGATATTAATTAAGGGAGTTAATATCGAATTAAATTTGACAGTTTGATTTGTCTCTTTTATAGATATGGCACTCAACCCGCTGTCCATTATACTAAAAGAAAACAAACTCACTGGTCCAAACTATGTTGATTGGAAACGAAACTTGGACATTGTCCTAACTGCTGAGGAGTACAAATATGTACTTCATGAGGTTTGTCCTGATGAACCTATTGATACCTCCACTCCTGAGGAAAAGGAAGCTCATCGGAAGTGGGTCAAGGCTGATCAGATGGCGCGGTGCTACATTTTGGCTTCTATGTCAAATGTGCTGCAACATCAGCATGAGGCCATGACCACTGCCTATGACATGATGCTTAACCTCAAGGAGATGTTTGGTAGTCAGGATAGGGCAGCCAGGCAAGATGCCATGAGAAAACTCATGACGGCCACTATGTCCGAAGGAACGCCCGTGAGGGATCACGTTCTTAGGATGATAGGCTATCTGAATGAGATAGAGATTATGGGAGGAGCTATCGATGGGGAAACCCAGATCGATATAGTGCTCCAGTCTCTGCCTAGGAGTTTTGAGCAGTTCCGCCTGAACTATAACATGAACAAGAGGTTATATTCGTTGGCGGAGCTCCTGACTGAACTCCAGGCGGCAGAGGGAATCTTTAAGAAATCTCAGGCACTTGTGGCTGTGAAACTTCCTGGCCCTCCGGGGACTAAGAGGAAGAAGAAGCAAGGACGGAAACCCAGTGGACCCAGAAATGGTGGACCACAGAATGGAGTGAACAAGCCCAAGGGCAAGTGCTTCCGTTGTCTGGACATTGGAAGTCTAATTGGCCTCTCAGACAAGGAGGTACGAACTTTTCCTTAGTCACTGAAACATGTTTAGCGGTGTTATCCACCGGTACCTGGTGTGTGGATACGGGAGCCACTGATCATGTCTGCAATTCTTTGCAGGGGTTCCAGGAAACCCGGCGGCTTAGAGAGGGAGAGATCACTATCTACATGGGCAACGCGACGAAAGTGGCGGCTGTTGCAGTGGGAGATATTTATTTATCTTTTAATAATAAAGTTTTGGTATTGAATAATTGTCTTTATGTACCGAATTTTAGAAAGAACCTTGTTTCGGTTTCTAAGTTGGTTTTGAATGAATATTCTGTTTCTTTTGATAGTTCTGTTATTATCAAAAAGAATGGTGAGTATATCTGTTCTGGTACATTGATAGGCAACTTATATATACTGAATCCTGATTATTCCACGATGCAACGAGTAGAGTCAAATAACACTTCTAGTACCAATAAGAGAAAGGAGCCTTCTAGAATGAATCAAAAGTACTTATGGCATCTTAGGCTAGGTCATATTAACTTGGGCAGGATTCAAAGGTTGATAACTGATGGAATACTCAGTGGTGTGAAAGATGAGGACTTTCCAACCTGCGAATCATGCCTGGAAGGAAAAATGACCAAGCGACCCTTTAGTGATAAGGGGTATAGATCCAAGGAAGTACTGGAATTGATTCACTCTGATTTGTGCGGGCCTTTATCTGTCCAAGCGAGAGGAGGTTATGAATATTTCGTAACCTTCACTGATGATTACTCAAGGTATGGTTTTATATACCTGATGCGCCGCAAGAGCGAGTGCTTTGACAAGTTCAATGAGTACAAAGCTCTTGTGGAGAACCTTCATGGTAAAACCATAAAGACTCTACGATCTGATCGTGGAGGAGAGTACCTCTCGGGAGAGTTTAAGGCGTACTTATTAGAGAATGGGATTGATTCCCAGATGACTGCACCATACACGCCCCAGCAGAATGGTGTAGCAGAAAGAAGGAATAGGACTCTTATGGAAATGGTAAGATCTATGATGAGTTATTCAGAACTACCAGTTTCGTTCTGGGGATATGCCTTGGAAACAGCGGCGTATATCCTGAACTTAGTTCCTTCTAAATCAGTCCCTAAGACGCCCTCGGAATTGTGGACCGGGCGTAAGCCAAATTTGAAACACATTCGGATCTGGGGTTGTCCAGCACATATGCTGAAGCATGGGGCTGATAAGTTGGAATCTCGTTCAGATATTCGGTTGTTTATAGGATATCCTAGAGGAACGAAAGGTGGTCTATTTTATAGTCCTAAGGACCAGAAGATCGTTGTTAGCACCAACGCTCGGTTCTTGGAAGAGGATTATATAATGGACCACAAGCCCAAGAGTGAGATAATACTAAACGAACTGAGAGGGGACGATCAAGGCTTAGATCCAACCGAACCGGGTGATACGCCACCACAGTCTGCACCTGTAGTTACTGAGGTTACACCGGAGCCTCGTCGTAGTGGGAGGGTTGTTCGACAACCCGATAGGTTCATGTTTATAGGTGAGTCTTCGGACTTGTTGCCTGGACAACATGAAGCCGATCCCTGGACCTATGGCGAGGCACTTAAAGATCAAGATGCTCAGTCTTGGCAAAAGGCGATGAAATCTGAGATTGAATCAATGGATTCAAATCAGGTCTGGAATCTTGTAGCACCGCCCAAAGGTGTAAAAGCCATTGGTTGCAAGTGGGTGTACAACAGAAAAAGAGGGTCTGACGGGAAGGTTGAAACCTTCAAGGCTAGGCTTGTTGCGAAGGGGTATACTCAGAAAGAAGGGATCGATTATGAGGAAACCTTTTCGCCAGTAGCTATGCTAAAGTCGATCCGGATTCTTTTGTCTATAGCATCTTATATGGATTATGAGGTGTGGCAAATGGACGTCAAGACAGCATTCTTGAATGGGAATCTTGACGAGACCATTTACATGAGACAGCCAGAAGGTTTCATCAAGAAAGGCCAAGAGCATCTAGTGTGTAAGCTAAACCGATCCATTTATGGATTGAAGCAAGCTTCTAGATCTTGGAACATGCGGTTTGATGAGGTTATCCAGTCTTATGGATTCATTCAAAGCATGGACGAGTCGTGTGTATACCGGAGAAGTGACGGAAACAGCGTGGCGTTTCTCGTGCTTTATGTAGACGACATCCTTCTAATTGGCAACAATGTGAAGATGTTGTCGGACATAAAGGGATGGTTGTCCAAGCAATTCGATATGAAAGACTTAGGACAAGTTGGGCATGTTCTTGGGATCAAGGTTATAAGGGATCGCCGGAAAAGAACATTGAGCTTGTCCCAGGCTTCATATATTGATACGATTCTGGCTCGTTTCAACATGCAGAATTCCAAGAGAGGTGCTCAACCTTTCTGCCATGGAATTCATCTATCTAAAGACATGTGTCCCAAAACACAAAAGGAGATAGATTACATGAAGAAGGTTCCTTATGCTTCGGCAGTAGGAAGTCTAATGTATGCCATGTTGTGCACGAGGCCTGATATCTGTTATGCCGTGGGCATGGTAGCTAGATATCAGAGTAACCCTGGACAAGGTCACTGGACTGCTGTAAAGAACATACTTAAGTACCTGCGAAGGACTAGGAATTATGTTCTGAGTTACAAAGCGTCCGAGTTGATTCCTATTGGTTACACAGACTCGGATTTCCAATCTGATAAGGATCAGCGAAAGTCTACATCAGGCTATGTGTTCACATTGGGAGGTGGAGCAGTCTCATGGAAGAGTGTTAAGCAGAAATGCATTTCGGACTCTACCATGGAAGCCGAATATGTAGCAGCCTCTGAGGCAGCTAAAGAATCGGTGTGGCTCCGGAACTTCCTTATGGACTTGGATGTGGTTCCTAAAATGCCTAGAGCTATCACAATTTATTGTGACAATAGCGGTGCAGTGGCAAATGCAAAGGAACCACGAGCCCACAATGCGAGTAAACACATAGATCGCAAGTACCACCTGATTAGAGACATCGTCAGGAGAGGCGATGCGGTTGTCACCAAGATTGCATCAGCGGATAACCTGGCTGACCCCTTTACGAAGGCACTTCCAGCGGAAGCGTTCAAGAGACACGTGAAGGGGATGGGTATCGGATGTATGGTAGAGGGCAACTAGAGATTTAGTATAAGTGGGAGATTGA
This sequence comes from Euphrasia confusa, assembly GCA_954870475.1. NCBI lineage: Eukaryota > Viridiplantae > Streptophyta > Magnoliopsida > Lamiales > Orobanchaceae > Euphrasia > Euphrasia confusa. The sequence goes on from OX940958.1 coordinate 25,201,456, forward strand.
TGGAGTTATATTCTAAATGTCTAGTTTAGTGACAATATGGAACTCCTTATCTGTGTTTTTCATTATCTATTAATCAAATTGTCGGCATTTTTTGTCTACCTTGTACTTGAATGCAATAGTCCTAGATATATACGTTGTAGACAGTATGGCGTGAGGAGACACGCGGAAGATCATACTTTCGGTTACTCGTATATTATCGAACAGAAGCTCACGACTTAGATGGACAGGGACAATCCATCGGTACGTCGTAGTGTGACTGGATAATAGTTGGTCTTGACTATTATGTTACACTTGTACACTTGGTGTATTGAGCAGGACCACGGGAGGGCGTTCGATTTATACTAATCGACGTAATCGAACTAGACCTCAGAATTACGGATATACGAATTCTTAATCCCTATATAATTATAGGTGCGTATGTCCAATTCTCGGTTCTTTAACTTACCAATGAGTGAGACTATTTGATTAGTCGAGATACTCGGTAAATTGGGAATCGGAATTGTACACACGGCATGCTATAGATTATAGACAGGAAACCGTGTCCCGTTTATCGGGTTGATAACGTCCCCGAGATGAGCTCATAAAGTTTATCATGTAAACCCTGCAGGTGGATTTGTTCCACATGATAATAAGGATGAGTGGTACTAGTCTCGGATAATAAGAAACGAATTAATTTAATTATTAGTAATTAAATAAATTCGTGGACGTTCGATATCTTAAACACGGGGAAAGTCGTATATGTAATTTCGGCGGATTTATTATTGTTGAAATAATATTAAAATTAATTTCGGGAATTCAATTATTATTTTATAGTGGAGTTAATAATAATTAAAATTGAAATCGATTAATTAAGGAATTGTTTTTACGTATTCCAAGTTAATTAATATTTCAATTTAGCCCTTAATTAATTTATCCTTAGGTCCCTAACGTAGCTCTATTTAAACCCCCTCCCTTACCCTCTCTAAACCTAACATTCGCCGCAATTCTCATTTTTCATCTGAGAATAATTATTTTGCTTAGCGCAAAAATATTTTTCTCTGTGTGAAAAATAGAGTTAACGCAATTATAATTTTATTCTCTCATTGAGAATAATTATACCGTGGTTGAGAAAGAGAGAGAATAGACGGGAGAACTCCAGCGGATCGTTGCCCACACAGCGGTTGGAGACGGTGTCAGAGAATACGTTAGAAGCTCTAAGGTCTCAACAATCGACCGATAAGGTATGAGATCGGAACTTTCAATTCCGCAATTATTCGATCTCAATTTCCTCGTTGATTATACATGAATGTACGATCGGGTTCCGGGTATCGTGGATTGTATTCCTCGACTACTGGGGGTTCTAGGACCTCCGGATCGGTAGTCGGATGAGGAAAAACGACCCGGAAACGAGCCCGGAACAGCAACGTCGCGTTGCTGTTCGCGGTGAAACGGCGACCGCCGTTTTGGTTTTTTTCTGGCAGCCCGCTTGGTTCGCGCGGTTGTCCTTCGGGGCAATGGCTGGGCGTGAATCGGGGCACGGGCTGGAAAGGCGAACGAAGTAGCGACTTCGGATGTCGACTGGGATCGTTCGGATGTTCGAGCAATCGAACGAACGCATCCCGGGTAGTCGATTTCCAACAGTAACACCCGCTTTTCGATTCTAAGATTTTAGTTAAATACATTCCAAATATATAATTATATCTTGAACTCAAATTAAATTGTTTTTTTTATAATTTTTTGAATTACTAAGATAAGAATATAAATTCCCATAAAAATAATTATCAATTCACTTTAATGTTATGATTTAATAAATGTAACTAAATAATATATTAACTATTATTAAGACCAAGTAAAAATTGATGAGTAAACGTACAAAAATTATAATCATAATCAATATTTAATTAGTATTATTATTGCTATTAATTGTTTCCAATTAATCTATTTATTAAATAAAACAAACCAATATCGAGAAATTCTCAATTTACCGCGTGTTGACACTTTCTTATACCAATATAATCTCACACGTCTAAGTCTCCATATACATATGATCTCCCCCCTCGGTCCATCTTCTGGGAGTTATCACAAACAAACCCTAGCTACATCAAAACTATAGTCGCAAAATCTGAACCCGAAAACCATTCGAGAACACCCATCGACTACTACTTTATGGAGGTTGAAATTAATCTCTTCGACGAAGTCCGCTGACGAAGCCACCGCCCTCCGACGAGATCCCCACGGTCACTCTCGTTAGTTGCCATCTCGCCGTCATCGAAGGTTGACGCCTCATTCTCCGAGTCACTTCTGTCTTCATTGAATTCGAGTCGACGCCGCTGCTCTATCTCTCGCTCAATCTCTCTGTAAGTTGCAGCGAAGTGTATGGTTCAACTACTACCTTTTATCTAATTTAGGGATTTGATCTTATTTGATTTGAACCGGGCGTGATGGAATGAACTCATTTGGATCAAATTTACATTCCAACCCAACTCCATTTGTTACATGTACGAGAGTATCAGTTTTCAAACCTATATAAGCCCAACCAAATACTTCATAATCTGAAGCCTAATTTCTTTGTAAACTCACGTCCACTCTTTAATTGTTCTAATAATATATAAACATGATCAGCACACTATGTGTTGTATAATATAATACAGTACTTGTATATATATAACAAATTATTTATATTACAAATATTTCCATCAGATTAATTTTAAGGACTTACACATGTAGGAATTGAGCACACGAGACATAAGTTTGACCTTCGAATTTAGAAGAGGACTTTTGGTATAGGAGTCAACGACTTAACAGCGTGCACGCTTAAACAGGTAGGAATTTTCTTATCTCTACTTAATGCTTATTTCAAAAGTATGTGTTACGTGTTTATAATATGTGTTTATGTGAATATATTTATATGTGAATGTTGATAATATGGTACAAATGTTGAATGATTCAGTATGGATATGAGACAGTATGGAAATGATACAGTATGGAAATGTGATTTAGCCCGTGGCCTGGAAAAAGGGTCAGTGACTACGGTCATCGGGGTGTACCCGCGGTGCTACATGTTATGGAAATGTTAATTAGCTCGTGGCCTGGAAAAAGGGTCAGTGACTACGGTCATCGGGGTGTACCCGCGATGCTACATGGTATGAGAATGTGAATAGCCAGTGAGGGTCAGTGACTACGGTCATCGGGCTGAACCCGCTGCGCTACGATTAAAATCAGCGACCGACTGAAAAGGTCAGTGACTACGGTCACCGGGGTGAACCCACTGTGTTTAATCGCATGTATGTTAGAAACAGCGACCGACAGAAAAGGCCAGTGACTACGGTCACCGGGGTGAACCCACTGTGTTCTAAGAGGTGAATGACTATGGACGGGATGTGCAACACTCTATGTTATGTGTGACTATATGTTCTATGTGATTCATGTTATATGCACGTTTAACGTATGATTGATCGAGTATTAATTATGGATAAGGGATGACCTATTGAGTACGTTGAGCTCATTCCTTCAACGACATTTTTTTTCAGGATTGTTCGGGGATGTTGAGCGTGGATCATGGCGTTGGATATGATAAAACGGCTATTGATATTTTTCATTTACGACTAAATATTTTAAATGGTTTTAATGTCTTAAGTTACTATTATTTACATTTCTTTTAAAGTTTAATTATATTAAAAGTTATTTTCTAAAATTTATTATACTTGATCGATTTTCAAAATTAAATATTCGATTTTGTATTTTCTTTTATTAAAAGTTGATTTAAAAGTATTTCAAAGTAGCGTCTGAACTATTTTATTGTTATATTTAAACATCTTCCGCTTTATGGAAAACGGGGCATTACACTGTTGAATCGGGAACAAAACTCAACTAGTTGCTGTCATCAATAAGCCTCCCGGCACGATCACGTCTTAGGGTTGGTCAGGTTCTGTCTTTGCCCAGATACAAACAGATTAGCTACTTGACATAATTAAAACAGAAAATAAATCAAAGGAAATACGACGAACTGAACTATGCATTAAAACTGGAAATTGTTCAACGGGAAATAAACCAAGTACGAAATTAAAAGCATAAAAACATAAAGGAAATTGTTTTTGGCCCGAAGGCTTAACAGAAAATAAACGCCGGCGAGTTTGGTTGCTCACGCGGCCGCCTTCTTCTTCGCTGGACAGGTTAGGGCTTGATCCGATTTCTTTGCTGCTTATGTGTTCTCCTTATTCATCAGTCACTTCTTCTTAAATAGACGGGCTTCAGATGATGAGAGACGTGTGGGGGAAAATACCTCCAAGTGCGGACGAGAGTCCTACTTGGGTTGGAGTTTGAATCTGGCCGCCTTTGAAGACTCCGCAAATTCCAGGACTCCTGGTACACCGTCTGCCCAACGTTCCGTCTCCGTCAATGTTAGTGCTTGCCCATGTACTTCCTTCTCTGACTGATTGAGGTAGCGGACCATGTGCGGTACTTGGTCGGCATCAAGTCTTGCTCCACTTGCTGACGTCCTGGTTGCTTGCTCAACTCTGCTGGACCCTTTTCGTCAGTCTGGCTTGCTCAACGAGTGCTCTTGACCATGGAAGGTGATTTCCTTGCCTCTTTCACACAGTGCGCTCCTCTTTTCACTCCTTTACCTGCCCACCTGCAAAACTTGCCCAAGTACCCAAACGTGCCCTCCCAGACACAAATAAACTAAAAACAAACTAAGGACTTGATATACTCGACTCTAAAAACCTAAAAAATGAGCAAAAAAATATGGCTCATCACATAGTCAGTGGTATTATCTACCGGAACCTGGTGTGTAGATATGGAACCACTGACGGTATGTGCATTTTAAATGCAGAGGTTCCAGGAAACCTAACGACTTTGAAAAGAAAATATCGTAGTCTACATGGGCAATGTTGTGGAGGAGGCAGCTGTTGCAGTGGAGGACATATGTTAGGATTTCATTTTGAAATATTGCTTTTATGTACCTTTTAGAAAGAACTTTGTTCTGGATTTCTAATGAACCGATATTTTATTTCTTTTAATCATTTGATGGTTATAAGAAAAAATAATGATATTATCTATTCTGGTTCATTAGCTAGCAATATATAAATGATGAATCCTGAGTCCACCACGATGCAACGAACCGTAGCATAAAACTCGTTTTACTTTTAAGAGATATTTCTGTAATGAATCATTTATACTTTTGGATTCTTATGCTAAGTCATGTTTATTCAAATAAGAAGTTCAAAGGTCGAAAATTGATATTTTGATCAATTAAGTTGAAGGAGTGGACCTTCCGACCTAAGAATCTAATTTGGAAGATAACATGACTAAGCAATCCTTCATGGATATAAGGTATAAGATCCGGACAAGTATTAGAATTGATTCACTCTGATGTATGCAGACCTTTGTTTACTCAGACAATAAGGTACGAGTACTTCATTTTATGATTACTCGAATAAATGGATTAGCATACCTGATGTGCCACAAAAGCAAAGTGTTTTGACAAGTAAATGGACACAAAGCTATTGTGGGGAACCTTCAAGGTATATCCATTAGAAGCCTGCGATTTGATCGCGGAGGCAAGCCCCTGTCTGAGGAATGCATAGGCATACTGATCAGAAATTGGGATTTGATCTCAAATGACTACACCATGCACTCTTGTGTAGAATGGTGTGTCGGAAATAAGAAATGGAACTCTTATAGAAATAGTAAAAGCATGAGTTATACGGAACTACCTGTGTTCTATGGATATGTCTGGAAACAACGGCGCATTTAAGTGCGGTTGTAGAATATCCTAGAAGATTAAAAGATGTGTGTTCAATGGTACTATGAACCAGAAGGACGTTATAAGTTCTAACGCCCGGTTCTTAGAGGAAGACTATTAAATGAACCACAAGCCCAAAGTAACGTAATACTTTGAAATGAGAGAGAATGATAAAGACTGGGAACCAGCCAAACCGAGTAGCGATACACCACTAACTGCACCTACTGTTATTACCGTTTATACACTGGAACGTCGTTGTAGTGGGAGGTTGTTTGACAACCGGAGATATTCATAAGACTAGGGGAGTCTTCGAACTCTGGACCTAGTATACATGAAATCGATCCCTGGATCTACATGGAGGCAGTACTAGATCTAAATGTGCCTTCTTGGAAAGCAATAAGGATTATTGCTAAGAGGCGAGATCATTTAGAGTACAAGCTTAGTTGATCCATTTATGGATTGAAACAAAGCTAGAGTTCGTGGTACTTGCAAATTGATGAGATAGTCCATTTTATGGATTCATCAAAGGCATAGACGAATCGTGTGTATTGGAAACGTGATGGAAACAAGGTGGTGTTTCTCGGGTTTTATGTAGATAACATTTTATCATTGGTAACAATGTAAAGATGTTGTCAGACATAAAATGATGGTTGTCTAGATAAATCATTATGAAAGATATAGGAAGAATTTGGACATGTTCTTGAGATCTTGGATCTCTAGGAAAGAACATTGTACTTCTCCTGGACATCTTACATAGATATGATTATGGTTCGTTTTAACATGCAAGATTCCGAGAAAGGGTCGTTGCCTTTCAGATACGGAATGCATCTATCTAAGGACATGTGTTTTGGTAACACAAAAGAAGATAGAAGCAATCAAAGCAGTTTCCTACACTTAGAGTGTGGAAAGCTTGATAAATGCGATGTTGAAAGACGAGAAACTGATATCTGCTATGCGGCTAGTATAGTGGGAGGATATCAAGGTAATCCTGGAAAGGAATACTCGACTACTTTAATGAACATTTTAAGTACTTTCGAAGTACTGGAAACTATGTTCTGGATTACGGAGCAGACAAGTTTTTCCTTTGGATTACACTCTCTTAGATTTCTAATCAAATAAGGACCGGTGTAAGTCGATATCAGGCTATGTGTTTCACTATTAAAGGAGGAGGAGTTTTAATATGGAAGAGTGATAAGCACGATGCTTTTCGGACTCTACCATGATACGTACCTCGTTGATGGATTGAGCGGAAGAAGAAGAAACGATTGAATTGGATACCTGGCGAATGATCCCAAACCTCTGAATCTGATTCGTGAAATAAATTAAGGACGGAACCCTAACCCCCAACACGCGATCGATGCAGCAACTCGGAAATCGATGTATGACACACAAACGAAGCATGTATGCTTCGTTGATTCGTCGGGTTGATCTCTTTTGGCACAATTGAAAAAAGAACGAAAAAAGATGAGAGAATTAAACTCACGAATTAAATTAATTATCAAAGTTTTGTTCTAAACAAAGGGGTTCATAAGCCTTTATATACGCTGACCTAGAAAGTAAAGGAAAAGCAAACAAAACCATAAAATCGTCAAAAGTCGCGATGCTGGCAAAATTCACGTTTTCTAAACTCCGTGTCGGCCGACAATATGGGGATGTCGGCCGACATCCACTTGTCGCCCGACAGTAAACTCTGTCGGCCGACATTTAACCTGCGCCCGCGGGATATCCTTCGATCGCAGTCTCGACCCGCTGTATAGCCAACACTTTTTCTGAAGGTGTCGGCCGACAGGCCTTGGTGTCGGCCGACACCAAGCCAATTTCTGAGCCGAACTTCGCGGCGCGTCCTCGGCACTCGTCTGACCTCCATTCCAGCTTCGTCTTCATGGTTCCAGCTTGAAACTCATCACCTTCCGTTGGTTCGGCCTCCTCGTACTTAATCAGGTTGATAAGGCTTGGCTTCTCCACATCACCGATGGGTTTCTTCAATAGCTCTTGCGCCCAGACTTCTTGGATCATCACCATCAAGCTTGCCTTGAACTTCTTGGCTCTCGAGCGCGTCACTGGTCCAACTGGAACTTGTACCGGGTCTTGTATCATGGACGACTCTGGGGCTGCATCATTCCCCTCCTCTTGAATAGGATTTGTCCTCAAATCCAAGTCGTCACCTGCATCGAACAAACTCAAGTCAGTAACATTGAAAGTAGCACTAACATTGTACTCACCTGGGAGGTCCAATTTATAGGCGTTGTCGTTGATACGCTCCAACACTTGGAATGGTCCATCGCCACGAGGAAGTAACTTCGATCGGCGCTGCAATGGGAACCTCTCTTTGCGCATATGCAACCATACCCAATCACCAGGCTCAAACACTACTTTGCGACGTCCCTTGTTCGCTTGCTCGGCATATTGCTTGGTTCGCCTCTCTATGTTCATCCTTGCCGTCTCGTGTATCTGTTTCACAAAATCAGCCCTTTTCTGGCCATCAAGATCAGTATGTTCATGTTCAGGTAAAGGTGATAAATCCAAAGGAGTCAAAGGATTTAAACCATACACAATCTCAAATGGTGAAAACTTAGTGGCAGAATGAACACAACGATTATACGCAAATTCAACATGAGGCAAACATTCTTCCCAAGACTTAATGTTTTTCTTTATAATAGCACGTAGTAAAGTAGACAAAGTCCTATTTACTACCTCAGTTTGACCATCAGTCTGGGGATGACAAGTAGTAGAAAATAGCAATTTCGTACCTAGCTTACACCACAATGTCTTCCAGAAATAACTCAGAAATTTAGAATCCCTGTCAGACACAATAGTCCTAGGCATGCCATGTAGTCTAACAATCTCTCTAAAGAATAAACCAGCCACATGAGATGCATCATCAGTTTTATGACATGGAATAAAATGTGCCATTTTAGAGAAACGATCAACTACCACAAAAATAGAGTCACTACCCCGCTTAGTCCTAGGTAAACCCATCACAAAATCCATAGAAATATCAATCCAAGGTGATGCAGGAATAGGCAAAGGTGTGTATAATCCATGGGAACTAATCCTAGACTTAGCATGTTTACACGTAATACAACGACCACATATTCTCTCAACATCACGTTTCATATGAGGCCAAAAGAAATGCTCATGTAACACAGATAAAGTCTTAGCAATTCCAAAATGTCCCATTAATCCCCCACCATGAGATTCAAGCAACAATAAATCACGTAAAGAGCATTTAGGCACACACAGTTTATTTTTCCTAAAGAGAAAATCATCATGCCTAAAGTAATCCCCACTAGCAGTATGTTCACATGCTTTATAAATCTCACCAAAATCATCATCATGCTCATATAGACCTTTAATATGCTCAAAACCAAGTAATTTAGCATCCAAAGTCGAAATTAGAGCATACCTCCGAGAAAGGGCATCAGCCACCACATTCTCCTTACCTTGCTTGTATTTGATGACGTAAGGAAACGTCTCGATGAACTCCATCCATCTCGCGTGGCGCTTGTTCAGCTTGTTCTGACCCTTGAGGTGCTTCAACGACTCATGGTCGGTATGAATGATGAACTCCCGAGGCCAAAGATAGTGCTGCCATGTCTGAAGAGCTCTCACCAGGGCATACAACTCCTTGTCATACGTCGGATAGTTCAACGTAGCTCCATTTAGCTTCTCGCTGAAGTAAGCTATCGGGCGACGTTCTTGCATCAACACTGCACCAATACCAATTCCAGAAGCATCACATTCAATCTCAAAAGATTTAGAGAAGTTAGGAAGAGATAATACCGGGGCGTATGTCAGCTTGTCCTTCAAATTCTGAAAGGCGTCGTCTTGTGCCTTTCCCCACCTGAACTCCACGTTCTTCTTGATCACGGCGGTTAAAGGTGCCGCCATGCTGCTGAAATTAGGCACAAACCGTCGATAGAAGCTGGCCAGACCATGGAAACTCCGCACGTCTCCAATGTTCTTTGGGCGTTGGCCACTCTTGGATAGCTCGTATCTTTTCCTCGTCAACCTGTACACCCTGTGCACTAACAACAAAACCAAGGAAAATGACTCTATCCGTGCTAAAGACGCACTTCTTACGGTTAGCATATAATTTCTCCTGCCTAAGTGCAATCAAAACCATCCTCAAATGAACCACATGCTCATCATGATTTTTGCTATATACTAAGATATCATCAAAGTACACGACAACAAATTTTCCAATAAAAGCACGCAAAACATGATTCATCAGGCGCATAAAAGTACTAGGTGCATTAGTCAAACCAAAAGGCATAACCAACCACTCATATAATCCAAGTTTTGTTTTGAAAGCAGTTTTCCATTCATCTCCTTCTTAATCCTAATTTGATGGTACCCACTACGTAAATCAATTTTTGAAAACACGCAGGAACCACATAACTCAACAAGCATATCATCTAGCCTAGGTATGGGATGTCGATACTTTACCGTGATGTTATTAATAGCTCGGCAATCGCAACACATCCGCATCGTGCCATCCTTTTTGGGTACTAGAAGTACAGGTACCGCACAAGGACTCAGGCTCTCCTTCACGTGCCCTTTGGTCAACAACTCGCCAATCTGCTTCTCCAACTCCTTTGTTTCCTCTGGGTTGGTACGGTAAGCCGGGCGGTTTGGTAGCACAGCTCCGGGCACAAAGTCGATCTGATGCTCTATCCCTCGGATGGGTGGTAGACCTGGTGGTGTATCCTCCGGGAAAACATCATCGAACTCCTGCAAAACAAACTGAATAGAAGGGGGTAGAGGGGGTAGATCGTTAGTAATAACCAAGCTCCCCTTCCACAACAACACGAACATCTGCCTCTTCTCATTCACCGTTTCTTTCACATCACTAGCCCTTGCAAGGTAGGCTCTGTGAAGCAAGGCATTCTCCTTTGTTTGTAAGGACTGCTCTTTAGTAGATGCCTTGTCTGCCTCCTTTTGTAGCTGCACTTGGTCCTCGTAAACTTGTTTAGGAGTGAGAGGAACAAGTGATACCTTTTTACCGTTGTACTCAAATGAGTACTTGTTGGTGAAGCCTGATGGAGTAGTATACTTAATGTCTAGATTTGAGTATTCTGAACTCTATGTACACTTTCATTTACCTATTTATAATAAACATTCATTTGCTGTTAATTATTATTAATTAAATAAATGCAAATTATAGTCCTGGATTTCATACGTTGTAGTTAGTATGGTGTGCATGGGCACACAGAAGATCATACTATCGGTTACTCGTATTTAATCGAACAGATGCTCACGACCTAGATGGACACGGACCAATCCATCGGTATAGTCGTTGTGTGAAAGAGAAAATAATTTATCTTAATTATTTTATCACACTTGTACACATGGTGTATTGAGCGGATCGCTTGAGACTTATCAATTAGGATTGCTCTGTGATAATTGATTTAAGTCTCGGAGTATTTTATTCTTAATCCCTGAAACAATTGCGGGTGTGTATATTTAATATAAGTGACTTTGATTTTCCAAAGGAATTAACCGATTTAATTATTGGGTTAATTACCGGTTAAGTTGGGTCACTATATTTTATATATGGCATGCCGTGAATTCTTGAAGGGACAGTGTATCCCGGAAGGGTTGATAATATCCCCGAGATGAGCTCATAAGGATTTATTATGTAAACCTCGCGAGTGGATTTGTTCCCGCATAATAAATAAGGTTGAGTGGTACTATTCTCGGATATAAGAGATGAATAAATTTATTAAGCAATAAATAAATTTTATTCATGGATATTTAAATCTTAAATACGGAATAAATAATACTAACCGGAGAAATATTATTCGATATAATATGGTTTAATATTGGGAGTGCAATTAATTTATATAGTGGAAAATAAATTAATTAATATTGATAAGGATTAATGGACTTGAGCATTGGGCTCAATTTAATCTTCAATATTAGAAGCCCAATATTCCACCTCCTTTTGATCCCCTACGTAGCCTATAAAAGCACTACATGGCCTTCATAAATTAACAAGACAAGAATATCATTATTTGATAGTTCTAGAGAGTTGAAGGAGATCCATAAGGAGTTCGATAGATCGTCGCCCACCCGACGTTCGAACGAAGTGCAAGGAATACGTGGGAAAATTCAAAGGTGTTTGATTTCGTTTCTCCGAACAACGAATCGAAGGTATAATATCTAAACTCCCTCGATATTATTTTGATTTGAATTATCGAGAATACCGTAGGACGAAGATCCGAAGATCGAAGCCCGGAATAGACGGACGATCGCGTGGTGGTGGCGAAGCCACCGGACCACGCCAATCGCCCGCTAGGGTTTCGGCGGGCACGGGGAGGATCGACCCTCGGCTGGGCCGAGGGCGTGCGATCGATCACGATGATCGATCGCTGGGCACGGGCTGGTGCCGTGCCCGACCCCGCCGTGAAGGCGGGGCTCCTCCATGCAGCGGCGAGTCGCCGGACTCGCCGCGGGGGGCTGCTTGGCAGCCCCGGCCGATCGCTGGATGCGATCGGCGTGCGATCGCATGAACCCCGCAACGCGGGGGTTCGGCTGGGGGCGGGCTGCACGCCTTCGGGCGTGTGGTCTCCTCGGCTGGACCCCGGCGCGTTCGTCGGTGTTCGTGTGATCTCCGGCGAAGGTTTTTGATCGGGTTATTATTTCCGCAATTTTAATAGCCCGGGATATCGAATTCCAACAATTGGTATCAGAGCGTGGTTTACGTTCGCGGTATTTTCGATAAAATTGTTCTACCTTGCAGGGTTCCGACTATTATGGCTTGATAATTATTCGTTTAATTTATTTTGTCATGATTGTTGGTTTTATTAAACTCTCGGACATGTCGAGATTCGTTTTTGGTGGTGAATGCTTGTAATAGTAAAAATTCGGGGGTTGACCGAATTTAGGATTTATTATTATGTTCATCGTTTTTCCGGAAATTGTATAGGGTCGATTTCATGTATAGAATCGATACCGGAATTGTAATTTAGATTTTGTAATTTATTTTGCGATTGGATCGATGAATTGAAGACCCCGGAGAAGACGAAGTGGCGAGAAGACGAAGGACTGGTGATCGATCAATCCCCATGATCGATCCCAAGGGGATCGATCGACCCACGGCCGAAGGTGGGCTGTCCGCGGGAGCCTCGGCCACGCCGGCCACCAGTGGTGGTGGCGCGTGGGCCGGGCGGCGGTGGCGTGCCCTAGGCGGCGGTCGGACGAGGTGGGGGTGGCGTGGGGTTCCCCAACCCATGCTACTCCTACCGGAAGATCCACTTTCCTAATTTGATTCGGATTTTTCCTTTTTGAGTACTCCTATTTTTTTGGGAACTCTCATGGATAAGGAAAAGAATCAATTTATAATTAATTAGGATTCCTATTTGATTATTTATATTTTATGGAAATATTCATGGATTAGGAGTCTAATTAATTTATTAATTTATTTCCTATTTGATTGTTCCTATTCTTGGGAATTTTCATTAGATGGAAATTAATTAATTATGGAAAGTAGAAGAGTCCTAATTTATTTTATTTCCTTATTCCATTATAGAAATCTTCTAGAATATTCCAAGTAGGATCTTGGATAGATTATTCTAAAGATTTAATGGAGTAGAAAAGGAAAATAAAAATAAATAAAAATATTAATAATATTTAATTTTATTTTCGAAATATTCGATTGACTTAATTTTCGAATTAAGTAACTTTTGGATTAATTGAAAATGAATAGATTTAAATATTGGAAATTAATATTCTCGTCACATGGAGCATTCAAGAAACGAAGACTAAAGACTAGAAGATGCGTACGGAGATGGAGTAAAGCCATAATAGTCGGAAAATAATATTCTAGTAATTATTTTGACTATGTGATAATACAATGTGCTTTATTACATGTATGCATGCTATATGTGTTTATTTTATGCACTAGATAGCGTATCCCTTTATTGTAAAAAGCTAAGTGGGAGAGGGTATGGAAACATACCCATGGTCTCCATTGCTGCTCTCTTGGTGACTTTTATAAACTTTTGAAGTTTATATAGATAAGTTATTGGAGGAGAGTTCTTGTAATTCCTCTTACGAGAAACATTGATTAAGTTTATCAAACAATGCCTAATTTGTCTTTCCAAAGCTGATTTCAAGTCGACTCATTCTCACCCCGGGGAGTGGAATGGAGCCAGAGCCACTTGGTCATGTAGAGGACACAAATTAGAGACCTTCGTACCATTCTTTGATAGATGGATCGATTGTCTGCTCGGCTCCCTCATTTATGAGAGATAGGGTTGTTCGCATGGTGAATCACTGGTTAAAAACTTCGAGTTTCACTTATGATTCTCCACGTCTTGATTTACAAGATTGAATGGATCAAGTAATTGGGAGTCAATTATAAAAGTCTCTTGGTGTAGTAAACGTCCACACCACGTGGCTTGCTATGCTGACGGATTTTGGATTAATTGATGTAGACAGTTGTAAGAAATTGTGAAGAGTTGTGAAGTTATCGTAAACGTCCACACCACGTGGCTTGCGGTAATGTAGCAATTCCAAGCGATTTATTTTGGTGCTGAGTAATGGTTTACACTTAGATACGCCTTATAGTATTCCTCCCCACGAGGTTCCGCTATAAGTGATGTATGACCAAAGAAAATCTAATTGCTAAGTCATTTGGGTGGGTAAACGTTCACACCACGTGGCTTGCCTTACTTGATGGGATTTTAGAGGCGATTAGTGATTTAATGATATTATTTAAGGGAGATAATATCGGATATTAAATTGTTTGTTTATTTTATGTGCTTATAGGTTAAGAATGACTGTGACCCCATTTTGTGATATACTTAAAGATGAAAACTCACTGGTTCCATATAGTAATGGTTGGGAACGAAATCTGGACATTGTCCAGACTGTTGATCCTTCTATATCCACTGTTGTTGTCCCAACTCATGAGGATATTTGGAATGACCTCAGAATGATGTTGAAACATAGTGTGGAAGCCGGACAAGAAGTGATTGACATACTCTATAAATTCAGTCCTCTTGAGGAATCATTTAAAAACGATTTCAAAAGAGCGGAACTTATAAGTATGGTCAGAAAATCACAAGCTCTTGTGGCTAAGATGGAAGTGCAAGCAAAGAAGCCCAGTGGTTCCAAACCACGGAATGGGAAGAGCAAGCCACGAGGCAAGTGCTATCGATGCAAGCAGTCTGGGCACTGGAGGTCTGATTGTCCTCTCATCAAAAGTACGAAATTCTTCCTTAGTCACTGAAACATTATCAGTGGTGTTATATACCAGCACCTGGTGTGTAGATACGGGGGCCACTGATCATGTCTGCAATTCATTGCAGGGGTTCCAGGAAACCCGGAGACTTAGAGAGGGAGAGATCGTGGTCTACATGGGCAATGCCGCGAGGGTGGCGGCTGTTGTAGTGGGAGACGTTCACTTACGCTTTAGTAGTGATAGGGTTTTAGTTTTACATAATTGTCTTTATGTACCCAACTTTAGAAAGAATTTAATTTCGGTTTCTAAACTTATTATGAATGGATATTCTGTTTCTTTTGACCACTCGGTGATCATAAGAAGAAATAGTGAGATTATCTGTTCTGGTACATTAGTAGACGATTTGTATGTGCTAAACCCTGAGTCTAACACGATGCAACTAACCGAGAGTAATAACACATCTACGAACACCAATAAGAGAAAGGAACCTTCTAAGATGAATCAATTATACTTGTGGCATCTGAGGCTAGGTCATATAAACTCGAATAGGCTTCAAAGGTTGAAAGCTGATGGTCTAATCAGCGATGTTGAAGGAGAGGACCTTCCAACCTGCGAATCCTGTTTAGAGGGTAAAATGACCAAGCGTCCTTTTTCTGGTAAAGGACGAAGAGCTGAACAAGTATTGGATTTGATTCACTCTGATGTATGCGGACCTATGTCTACTCAGGCAAGGGGAGGGTACGAGTACTTCATCACTTTCACTGATGATTACTCAAGATATGGATATGTATACCTGATGAGCCGCAAGAGCGAATCTTTTGGCAAGTTCAAAGAATTCAAGGCTCTTGTGGAGAACCTTTGTGGTAAGTCCATAAAGTGCCTGCGATCTGATCGCGGAGGCGAGTACCTGTCTGGAGAATTCAAGGCATACTTGGCAGAGAATGGGATTGAATCCCAACTGACTTCACCATATACTCCCCAGCAGAATGGTGTGTCAGAAAGAAGGAATAGGACTCTTATGGAAATGGTGCGATCAATGATGAGTTACTCGGACTTACCTATTATGTTCTGGGGACATGCCTTGGAAACGGCGGCGTATATCTTGAATAGGGTTCCAACCAAAACGGTACCAACAACACCCATGGAATTGTGGAGTGGGCGCAAGCCTAACTTGAGACACATTCGGATCTGGGGTTGTCCAGCACATGTGTTGCGACAAGGTGCCGATAAGTTAGAACCTAGATCAGAATTACGGCTGTTTGTAGGATACCCGAAAGGAACTAAAGGTGGCATGTTCTATAGTCCTAAGGACCAGAAGATCGTTATTAGTACTAACGCTTGGTTCTTAGAGGAAGACTATATCATGGACCACAAGCCCAAAAGTGACATAATACTCGATGAGTTGAAAGGAGACAAGGAAGACTTAGATACAGCCGAACCGAGTGTAGATACACCACTAGAACCTGCACCTAATACTGTCACTGTTAATACACCGGAACGCCGTCGTAGTGGGAGGGTTGTTAAACAACCAGATAGGTGGATTGGACTGGGTGAGTCTTCGGACTCTGGACCTGGAGTTCATGAAATCGATCCCTGGACCTATGATGAGGCGGTACAAGATATAGATGCGCCTTCTTGGAAGAAAGCGATGAAATCCGAAATAGAATCTATGGATTCTAATAAAGTCTGGGATCTTGTAGAACCACCAAACGGCGTAAAGCCAATTGGGTGTAAATGGGTCTACAAGAGAAAGAGAGGATCTGACGGAAAGGTTGAAACCTTTAAAGCTCGGCTTGTTGCGAAAGGATATACTCAGAAAGAGGGAATCGATTATGAGGAGACCTTCTCGCCGGTAGACAAGATAAAGTCGATCCGGATTCTCCTATCCATAGCAGCCCATATGGATTATGAGGTGTGGCAAATGGATGTCAAGACAGCTTTCCTAAATGGAAGTCTTGACGAGACGATTTATATGAAACAGCCAGAATGATTCATTGCTAAGGGGCGAGATCATCTAGTGTGCAAGCTTAATCGATCCATTTATGGATTGAAACAAGCCTCGAGATCGTGGAACCTGCGGTTTGATGAAGTAGTCCAATCTTTTGGATTCATTCAAAGCATGGACGAATCGTGTGTGTATTGGAAACGTGATGGAAAGAAGGTGGTGTTCCTCGTGCTTTATGTAGACGACATACTTCTCATTGGCAACAGTGTAAAGATGTTATCAGACATAAAGGGATGGTTGTCTAGACAATTCGATATGAAAGATTTGGGAGAAGTTGGATATGTTCTAGGGATCAAGGTTATAAGGGATCGCCAGAATAGAACATTGTACCTTTCCCAGCAATCTTACATAAACACGATTCTAGCTCGTTTTAACATGCAAGATTCCAAGAAGGGTGATCTGCCCTTCAGTAAAGGAACTTATCTTTCTAAGGAGATGTGTCCTCAGACACAGAAGGAGAAAGATGAAATGAAAGCGGTTCCCTACGCTTCGGCTGTGGGAAGCTTAATGTATGCAATGTTATGTACGAGGCCTGATATCTGTTATGCGGTTGGCATAGTGGCAAGATATCAGAGTAATCCTGGAAAGGCTCATTGGACTGCCGTAAAGAGCATTTTCAAGTATTTGCGAAATACTAAGGATTATGTTCTGAGATACGGAGCAGACAATCTGATTCCTTTGGGTTACACAGATTCGGATTTCCAAGCTGATAAGGACCGGCGAAAGTCGACATCAGGCTATGTGTACACTTTGGGAGGTGGAGCCGTATCATGGAAGAGTGTTAAGCAAAAGTGCATTTCAGACTCTACCATGGAAGCTGAATATGTTGCAGCCTCAGAGGCAGCGAAAGAGTCAGTTTGGTTCCTTAATTTCCTCCAGGACTTAGATGTGATTCCGAGTTTGCCCAAGGCTATGACAATTTATTGTGACAATAGCGGTGCAGTGGCAAACAGTAAGGAACCACGGTCCCATAGTGCTACGAAACACATAGAGCGCAAGTACCACCTGATTCGAGACATCGTCAAGAGGGGCGATGCAGTAGTCACCAAGATAGCTTCGGAGGACAACCTAGCGGACCCTTTCACCAAGATACTTCCTAAGGAAGTATATTTCAAGCACTTGGAGAGTTTGGGAGTCAGAAGTTTGGAAGATAAGACTAGAACTTAGTATAAGTGGGAGATTGATGGAGTAGTATACTTAATGTCTAGATTTGAGTATTCTGAACTCTATGTACACTTTCATTTACCTATTTATAATAAACATTCATTTGATGTTAATTATTATTAATTAAATAAATGCAAATTATAGTCCTGGATTTCATACGTTGTAGTTAGTATGGTGTGCATGGGCACACAGAAGATCATACTATCGGTTACTCGTATTTAATCGAACAGATGCTCACGACCTAGATGGACACGGACCAATCCATCGGTATAGTCGTTGTGTGAAAGAGAAAATAATTTATCTTAATTATTTTATCACACTTGTACACTTGGTGTATTGAGCGGATCGCTTGAGACTTATGAATTAGGATTGCTCTGTGATAATTGATTTAAGTCTCGGAGTATTTTATTCTTAATCCCTGAAACAATTGCGGGTGTGTATATTTAATATAAGTGACTTTGATTTTCCAAAGGAATTAACCGATTTAATTATTGGGTTAATTACCTGTTAAGTTGGGTCACTATATTTTATATATGGCATGCCGTGAATTCTTGAAGGGACAGTGTATGCCGGAAGGGTTGATAATATCCCCGAGATGAGCTCATAAGGATTTATTATGTAAACCTCGCGAGTGGATTTGTTCCCGCATAATAAATAAGGTTGAGTGGTACTATTCTCGGATATAAGAGATGAATAAATTTATTAAGCAATAAATAAATTTTATTCATGGATATTTAAATCTTAAATACACGGAATAAATAATACTAACCGGAGAAATATTATTCGATATAATATGGTTTAATATTGGGAGTGCAATTAATTTATATAGTGGAAAATAAATTAATTAATATTGATAAGGATTAATGGACTTGAGCATTTGGCTCAATTTAATCTTCAATATTAGAAGCCCAATATTCCACCTCCTTTTGATCCCCTACGTAGCCTATAAAAGCACTACATGGCCTTCATAAATTAAAAAGACAAGAATATCATTATTTGATAGTTCTAGAGAGTTGAAGGAGATCCATAAGGAGTTCGATAGATCGTCGCCCACCCGACGTTCGAACGAAGTGCAAGGAATACGTGGGAAGATTCAAAGGTGTTTGATTTCGTTTCTCCGAACAACGAATCGAAGGTATAATATCTAAACTCCCTCGATATTATTTTGATTTGAATTATCGAGAATACCGTAGGACGAAGATCCGAAGATCGAAGCCCGGAATAGACGGACGATCGCGTGGTGGTGGCGAAGCCACCGGACCACGCCAATCGCCCGCTAGGGTTTCGGCGGGCACGGGGAGGATCGACCCTCGGCTAGGCCGAGGGCGTGCGATCGATCACGATGATCGATCGCTGGGCACGGGCTGGTGCCGTGCCCGACCCCGCCGTGAAGGCGGGGCTCCTCCATGCAGCGGCGAGTCGCCGGATTCGCCGCGGGGGGCTGCTTGGCAGCCCCGGCCGATCGCTGGATGCGATCGGCGTGCGATCGCATGAACCCCGCAACGCGGGGGTTCGGCTGGGGGCGGGCTGCATGCCTTCGGGCGTGTGGTCTCCTCGGCTGGACCCCGGCGCGTTCGTCGGTGTTCGTGTGATCTCCGGCGAAGGTTTTTGATCGGGTTATTATTTCCGCAATTTTAATAGCCCGGGATATCGAATTCCAACAAAGCCGTCGTGTATGGCTCTCCTATCGAACTGCCACGGTCGTCCCAACAAGATGTGACTCGCTTGCATAGGGATGACGTCACATAGCACCTTATCCTCGTACTTGCCAATGCGGAACGGTACCTTCACTTGCTTGGTCACCCTGATGATACCGCAATCATTCAACCACTGCAGACGGTATGGCTTGGGATGCTTCACCTCTGGTAACTCCAATCTCTGAACCATGGTTGCACTTACCACGTTCGTACAACTCCCACCATCAATGATCACACTACACACCTTATCCTTCACATGACATCTCGTGTGGAAAAGGTTCTCCCGCTGCTCCCTCTCCTCGGGCTGTGTATGTGCACTCAAGACTCTCCTAGCTACAAACAGGTTACCCTCGATGGCTAGGATCTCCTCCTCATCCTCGGAATCTACCGTCGTTGTAGGTGTCGGCTCCTCGCCTTCACCATCAGTCACGACCTCCCCGTCGTCTCTCAAGATCATGAGTCGTCTGTTAGGACACTCACTCATAATGTGCCCAAATCCCTGACACTTGAAACACTTCTTGTCTCGGTTGCGACTATCAGGATTTGACGGGCTGACCTGAATTGCTGAACTTGCACCCTCCGAACGACCCTTAAAGAAGGTCTTCTTCTCGTCTCGAGGTGGAACCTCTCTCTTCCATTGGTTCCCTTTAGGTGTAGACACACTCGGGCCTTGGGGTGATCTCCAAGGAGACTGATTCGACTTTGCACTGCTAAAGCTACCCCTCCTCTTGTGCTGGTTCTCAATCTTGATCACCGTGTGAACCATATCCTCTAATTCGACGTACGGTTGCAACTCCACCGCATTACGAATCTCCCAATTCAGACCAGCCAAAAACCGAGCCATGGTAGCTTCCCGATCCTCCTCAACGTTGGCCCGAAACATTGCCACCTCCATCTCCTTAAAGTACTCATCTACGCTCTTCGTTCCTTGTCGTAGATTCTGTAGCTTGATGTACAACTCCCGGTAGTAGTGCGAAGGTACAAATCTCTTTCGCATCACAGACTTCATCGCGGCCCATGTTTCAATAGGCTGCTCATAGTTCCTCCTCCTACTGGCAACCAGCTGATCCCACCAAACTAAGGCATAGTCAGAAAATTCGATTGCTGTCAATTTCACCTTCTTGAGCTCTGAATAGTTGTGGCAATCAAACATCATCTCGACCTTTCTCTCCCATTCGATGTACAACTCTGGATCGTTCTTCCCCATGAATGTGGGAACAGTCATCTTGATGGTGCTCAAGTTGTTATCCATTTCTTCAGCCTCATCGTCTTCGGGGTTGGCATCCCTATTACGCCCATTCTGACGATGCTGGTCATTTCGACCGACGTTACGCCATGCTACTCTTCGATTCTCTGGATTCTCTCGACGAGATTTTTCCTCTAGGGCAAGGAGTCGGTTATGTACCACATCCATCTCAGTTGATAAGAGCTTTGCCAGTCGGTCATATGCCACATCCACGATGGACTGTAATTGGACGTTGTTAACAGACCCCTCAGCTGTCTCCTTATTTTTCGGTTCTTCAGACATACCTGCACAGAAAACGTTAGTAATAACAGCAATAAAGTAAAAGAAACCTCACCACCTCACAAACGCTCGTGTATCACACTCAAGATGGGATTCACTCAGCACTCGTGTTTCACTCAGGTATGGCTTTTTTCACTCTAATGTTCTCACCACTCTGCCTTTTACCACTCAAATTCTCCCTCAATGTATCGAACTCCTCGATCTACCAGACGAGAGCAGAACCGACAAAATCCCCAAAAACACACAATACGACGTAGAAGGGAAACAAAGAAAATTCGGAAAATTTCGGAACGAAAAATACGATAGCACCAAATTGGCTCAAATCGATGCCGGAAAACTCAGAAATCACACTCAAATTTTTTTTTTTTTAATGGCTGAGTATTCGACGTACTACCAGAAACGAGACTCCCAAAAAAAAATTCGAGAAAAACGGAGTCGAAATAATTTTTATATAATTTTTTTTTTTTTTGTGCTTACGGATGAAAGAGATCCGATTCAGCAAGCAGAAAAGAAGTACGGAAAGAAAAGAAGAATCGAGGTCACGTAATCAGAAATTAGAAGCCCTAACCTGGGCTCTGATACCAGATGATACGTACCTCGTTGATGGATTGAGCGGAAGAAGAAGAAACGATTGAATTGGATACCTGGCGAATGATCCCAAACCTCTGAATACGATTCGTGAAATAAATTAAGGACGGAACCCTAACCCCCAACACGCGATCGATGCAGCAACTCGAAAATCGATGTATGACACACAAACGAAGTATGTATGCTTCGTTGATTCGTCGGGTTGATCTCTTTTGGCACAATTGAAAAGAGAACGAAAAAAGATGAGAGAATTAAACTCACGAATTAAATTAATTATCAAAGTTGTGTTCTAAACAAAGGGGTTCATAAGCCTTTATATAGGCTGACCTAGAAAGTAAAGGAAAAGCAAACAAAACCATAAAATCGTCAAAAGTCGCGATGCTGGCAAAATTCACGTTTTCTAAACTCCGTGTCGGCCGACAATATGGGGATGTCGGCCGACATCCACTTGTCGCCCGACAGTAAACTCTGTCGGCCGACATTTATCCTGCGCCCGCGGGATATCCTTCGATCGCAGTCTCGACCCGCTTTATAGCCAACACTTTTTCTGAAGGTGTCGGCCGACAGGCCTTGGTGTCGGCCGACACCAAGCCAATTTCTGAGCCGAACTTCGCGGCGCGTCCTCGGCACTCGTCTGACCTCTGTTCCAGCTTCGTCTTCATGGTTCCAGCTTGAAACTCATCACCTTCCGTTGGTTCGGCCTCCTCGTACTTAATCAGGTTGATAAGGCTTGACTTCTCCACATCACCGATGGGTTTCTTCAATAGCTCTTGCGCCCAGACTTCTTGGATCATCACCATCAAGCTTGCCTTGAACTTCTTGGCTCTCGAGCGCGTCACTGGTCCAACTGGAACTTGTACCGGGTCATGTATCATGGACGACTCTGGGGCTGCATCATACCATAGGTAACCAAATAGCGGCCTCAGAGGCAGCGGAAGTTTTGGTATGGCTCCGGGATAACCTCTGAACTTAGATGTGATTCTTAGTTTACCAAAGGCTATTGTGAATAGCGGTGCAATGGCAAATATAAGAAATCACAAGTCCATAAGTGTAGGATAACACATAGAGCAAGTACCACATGATACGAGTCATCGTCAGGAAGACGACGCTGTAGTCACCAAGATAACTTCAGAACGACAATCTAGATTGCTCTTTCACAAGGCACTTCTTGGAAGTGCATATTAAGCACGTGAAGAGTATGGGAGTCGGGAGTTTGGAGGAAATGACTAGACCTTAGTACAAGTGGGAGATTGTTGGAGTTGTGTACTTAATGTCTAGATTTAAGTAACGGAAACTCCCGATCCATTGCCATTAATCTATTTAATTAAATAAACAATTATTTGCGTTTAATTATTTATAATTAAATATATGCAAATTATAGTCCTATATTATATACGTTGTAGTTAGTATGGTGTGCGGGCCCACACGGAAGATCATACTATCGGTTACTCGTATATAATCGAACAGTTGCTCACGACCTAGATGGACACGGACCAATCCATCGGTATAGTCGTAGTATGAGAGAGAAAATAATTTGTCTTGATTATTTTATCATACTTGTACACTTGGTGTATTGGGCGGATCGCTTGAGATTTATCGATTAGGATTGCCTTGGATAATCGATTTAAATCTCAGTGTATTTTATTCCTAATCCCCGATACTATTGCGGGTGTGTATATTTAATATAAGTGACTTTGATTTTCCAAAGGAATTGACCGGTTTAATTATTGGGTCAATTAACGGTTAAGTTGGGTCGCTATATTTTATATATGACATGCCGTGAATACTTGACGGGAAAGTGTATCCCGTAAGGGTTGATAATATCCCCGAGATGAGTTCATAAGGAATTATTATGTAAACCCTGCAGGTGAATTTGTTCCGCATAATAATTAAGGTTGAATGGTACTATTCTCGGATATAAGAGATGAGTTAATTAATTAGCAATAAATTAATTTTATTCATGGATATTTATATCTTAAATACACGGAATAAATAATACTACCGGAGAAATATTATTTGATATAATATGGTTTAATATTGGGAGTGCAATTAATTTATATAGTGGAAAATAAATTAACTAATATTAATGGGATTAATAGATTTGGGCTTGGGCTCAATTTAATCATTAATATTGGAAGCCCAATATTCCACCTCCTTAAGATCCCCTAAGTAGCCTATAAAAGCACTACATGGTCTTCTCTATTCTCATAACTTGAAGATCACAATTCTAGAGAGAGAAAGTAGAGAGGGAGATCCATGGAGTTCGGAAGATCGTCGCCCACACGACGTTCGAGCTAGTGCAAGGAATACGTGGGAAGATCTCAAGGTCTTCAAATTGAGTTCTTCGTTTTTCCAAACAACGAGAACGAGGTAAATCGTAAAACCCTCTTTATGATTTTATCGTTTAATTATCGTAAAAATATCTTGAACCAAGATCCGAGAACGCGACCTTTGTCGAGGTTGAACCGGGCGGTGGTGATCGAAGATCACTGGACCGCCGGCGGCTCAACGACTCGACGGGATGGGTCGAGGGGGCGTGAGCCTCGGCTGGACGCCGAGGGCTTGATCGCACGGGCTCGGCCGCGAGCTACGGGTTTTCCCGTAGCGGATTCGCGGGCTGTCCGAGCCCTCCCCGTGCATGACCAGCGGGCTGCTGCGAGCAGCCCCGTACGCATCGCACGAGACTCCAGCGGGCTGCTGGAGCAGCCCCGCTCGCACGGCACGAGCTCCGCTCAGGCGGAGCGACGCCGCTCGCGCGGCTGGACCGCCGCTCGCGCGGTGGCGGGCTGATGGTGATCGCAAGCCACGGTTCGACCGTGGCTGGGCGTGCGATCACCAGGCGATGGCTGGGCGTGCCAAGGGAAGGGCAGCCCTAGGCGGCTGCCAAGGACAGCCGCGAGCCCCACGCTAGGGCTCGACCGAACAGCCCGGCTTTGCTGCGGTTAGGGTTTGGTTGAGTCCGGTATCACGTGGTGGTTCGTGGCGGGATGTTCCAGCAACCGAGAGTCGATTGGAGTTGTCGTTCCGCATTTTGACAACCCCGGATATTCGATCTCCAAAGGATTTCGGTCGGAATTAATTAGATAATTTATTTATTTAAATTTATTAATTCCGGGATATCGATTTCCAACAATTGGTATCAGAGCGTTGGTTTTCGTTCACGGTATTTTTCGATAAATTGTTCTACCTTGCAGGGTTTCCGATTATTATGGCTAGATATAATTGTTCGTTAATTATTGTCATAATATTGTTCTTGATTATTAAACTCTCGGACATGTCGAGATTCGTTTTGTGTGGATGAATGCTTGTAATAGTAAAAATTCGGGGGTTGACCGAATTTAGGATTTATTATTATTGTTCTATGTTTTCCGAAAAATGTATAGGGTCGATTTCATGTATAGAATCGATACCGGAATTGTAATTTATTTACGTTGGTTCGATGTTGAGACGATCGCCGGAAGACGAAGGTGTGACGAAGAAGACGAAGAAGACGAAGAGGACAAACCCTCAACTTAACAAAAAATCTGATTTCGTGAGCCCCACAATCTATTTTTTTTTGTTTTTATTTTATTTGATATTGTTTTTGTTTTTGTTTATTTTGGATTTATTGAAATAGTAAGGGTATAAGAGATATTTCATGGACAATTTGTGTAAAAAAAACTCACACTTTTATAAGTGGGAACTTTAAACTCATCCCCTTATCAAATGTGACAAAAAGTTACATTACGTCTTTATAATTTAATAGTAGTACTTCATTTGTCACATGTTAATGTCACA
Source organism: Euphrasia confusa (assembly GCA_954870475.1). Lineage (NCBI taxonomy): Eukaryota > Viridiplantae > Streptophyta > Magnoliopsida > Lamiales > Orobanchaceae > Euphrasia > Euphrasia confusa. The sequence goes on from OX940958.1 coordinate 25,227,127, forward strand.
TTTTTTTGGTTCTCTCATACCAATGGTCATACACCATTTAAAAAAATTACTCATTATTGTTATTTTTTCATTTAAAAATACATATTACACTAACCTTTTTACACATACTTTTTCAAATATTAATCTAAATTATTTACTTTATTAATTTAAAAATACATTTTTATTCACAATTTTTTGATCAAAAAATCAATAACACTATATTTTTTTAATCTACGTGTTCAGTCACATGTGACCATTGTTGCGGGACGAACGAAGTTCTACTTTAGAAACAAAATCATATCTATCAAAAAATTCAAAGAAGAGACTCCTATTATCCTAGAACGAATGAAGTAATGAAGTATCTTTTTATGTCGAAGAAACATAATCATTTCTTTCCAAAAAAATGTGAAAAATATATGTATTTCTAAAAAAGAAAATATTATTATTTATTAAAAACAAAAAAAATAACATGTTAGGCAATCAAAACTCTTAGTTTAAGTTTTCATTCACATTATATTATTAATAAAAATGTTTGGTAGACTCTTAGTTTAAGTTTTCATTCACATTAAATTTTATTACAATAAAAATGTTTATTTATTAATCAAATTTTAATTTTTGATTTATTTCCATAAAAATGTTTATCTACCAAATTTAATAATATATTCTTCATAATTATTATACTAAAAATTACTCCTATTATATATTTTAAATAATTTTTTATCTTCTCCATTCTCATTATTCATTTCATATTATATAATACTTGAAAATAAAATAAAATTATTTCTTAATTTTTTATATTCATTTAAATACTATTAATATTTTATACTATAATAAATTTTATATGAAAACTTACTTTATATTATTATTACAATGGTAGACTTTTGTTGGGCCTGCGATAGATTGAGAGTCCGCCTCTAAACCCTGTAGCTCTTCAGAAGATATATCGGCCCAAATATATGGGATATCTTGTCTTGTTTGAATAGGAATCATAATTAATGAAATTAATTATTAAAATACCTTTAAAGCAAAATAAAAATTGAAGTTATTTTCTCAACTCTCTTTAGGCGATTCAGGTTTTATTTTCTTTTTAATTTATTTATCAATTTATCTTTTTTTATATATAATTTTATTTTCGTCCTCAAATCAATAAATTATAATCTCTTTCTTGTGTTTTTTTTAAATCATGCCCAAATATTAGACATGGGCAAGTCCAAATTTGTTTTTTATTTTTTGTTTGGAATCAAAATATAATTATATATAAAATTAGATCTTTTTTTAAATCATGCCCAAATTTTAACACAATGAGATCTGGGCAAGTCCAGATTTTTTTTTAATTTTTTGTTTGAGATCTATATATAATTATATATAAAATAAGATCTATTATTAATTTATGACAGTCGATGTTTTTTTCCAAATTTTTATTCTTTTTTTAATTACTAAATATGCTGATTTTTTCTTTAATAAAGAAAAAATAAGAGATGAAATGAGTTTGCATTGTTGGATTTATTAGATTCACTAAGAAAACATGGAAATTAAATTCAATTTTATTTATTGAGAAATAATAATATTCTCAAAATAAACCCACAAATTCTTATCTTTATGCAAAACCAAACATCAAATAACCTATCTTATATAGGTTAAATAGTTAGCAAGATAGTTAACTTAGGATATCTATGGATAATTTATCTATGGCACCAAACAGGCCCTTAAAGAAAAAGTATGGTAGTACAGTAGGGAAAAAAATCACCAAACTAACAGACTAGCTCTCCAAACACCAAGAAGAAATATATAGCAAGAAATATAAATGAGGGTTCACCTCCTATTTAAATATTTTCATCCATTTCAAGTTAAAAGACCATTTTGTCCTTTAACGCGGCGCGTAGATTCTGTTCGATCGAGTGGTTTGGCGCGCGTTAGAAACCGCTTTATCTAAAAGCTCGAACTGTTAGAGAAGTTGGGCAACTAGACATTTATAGTGGGCCGAATATTCTCCAATTCTCTCCCTCACTTATGGGCCGATTTCAACCTCAGGGGAAGGCTCAACAAGTGGATAATTAATTAGGGTGAAGTCGCTCATTGCGGGAGTCAAACCCAAAACCTGCCACAAAGCTAGGCTCTGATACCATGTTAGAAATCGCTTCATCTAAAAGCTCGAATTGTATAGATGTTGGGCAACTAGAAATTTATAGTGGGCCGAATATATTCTACAATAGCGCGTAGTTTTGCTTCGATCAGATTACGCGGCGCGTAAGTCTGCTTTGTAAATGTTATGCTTTGTAAATGTTACGCGGCACGTAGATTTATTCCTTAACTCGTTTTCCTTCGTTTTCGACTCTTCTCCAAGGCTTAGAAACACACAAATAAAGTGAAAATCACATAAAACGAACATCTAGACTAAAACAACCCAACATAAATGTAACGCCCCAGAAAATTCAAAGGCTTAAAAGGATTGAATATGTTACTCATACCAACAGATGCATCTTCTTTTCTGAGCATCCTTCTATAAGAACTCCAAAGTTAAGCGTGCTGGCTCTGGATTAATTCTAGGATGGGTGACCCCCTGGGAAGTCTCCCGGGTGCGCACGAGTGAGGACAAAGTGCGCTGGAAAAGACAAGTGTTAGTACAGTGGGGCCAGAAATATCACTCCCGACGGCAGTCATTGGTAACCGAGCCGGCCCATTAGGGTCGGGCTTCGACCCCTCAACGGGCCGGGGCGTTACAAATGGTATCAGAGCAGGTGCCGACCGGAATTGTGGGAACTAAGTGTCTTGCGGGGCCAAGTGCTCCACCCAGAAGTTGGCGAGAGTACTCGTAAGGGGCATTCCAGCACGGATGGTTGGTCCTAGGCAAGTAAGGCAAGTAAGGCGCACAACGAGGACATTGCGCATAAAAGGTGGGGTGATTGTAACGCCCCAGAAAATTCAAATGCTTAAAAGGATTGAATATGTTACTCATACCAACAGATGCATCTTTTTTTCTGGGCATCCTCCTATAAGAACTCCAAAGTTAAGTGTGTTGTCTCTGGAGTAATTCTAGGATGGGTGACCCCCTGGGAAGTCTCCCGGGTGCGCACGAGTGAGGACAAAGTGCGCTGGAAAAGACAAGTGTTGGTACAGTGAGGCCAGAATATCACTCCTGACGGCAGTCATTGGTAACCGAGCCGGCCCATTAGGGTCGGGCTTCGACCCCTCAACGGGCCGGGGCGTTACAATAAACACATAAACTTAAAAAATACTTTAAAAACACACCAAACCAACTAATCACTACCGAACTTTGCAAATTTTCTTGACGGTTGAATGAACAAATCCTTACGTATCAAGCTCCTAATTGTTGCAAACTTGAGAGATCTGCATCGACCACGTTTTTCGATGCGAGAACGTAAATAAATCGGCGAGAATAAATCGGCCGTGTTTACTCTCGCCGATTTATTTACGTTCTCGCATCGAAAAACACTTTTACAATCAATCAAAATGTACTAATCTATAGCTCAACAAATAATTATTGAAAAACAAAATAAGAATGCATTAGCTACTGAATAACCAAAACTCAAATAATTATAAAGATGAATTTCAATATAATATCTAAGTTAATCATATTTTTAATTAGAGTTTATGCATAAATGTTTTGAAATATATCAAGTAATGACGATCTTGTTAGATGAAGTATTTTAATACTAATTCCCGAGTTGTTTATGTACCTCCACTTTGAGTGGGATTTCCGACTACAATGAGGAATCTAAGTACCAACAATATTTGATTAGGGTTAGAAACTGTCTACAACATTATTGATAGAAGATTTATCTTGTTTTTTTATTTCTTTTTATTTATATTGAGAACTTCTCGTAGTGCGCTCATTTATTAATTTAATGGAACGGATCCAGCATAAATGGTACACATATAAGTGTATGATATAGTTACTCGACAAATATATCAAATACCTATATTCAATTTTATTGTTTTTAACAAAAAATACGCATGAAAATTAGGGGTGGGAACGAGCCGAGCCGAGCCGGGCTTTGACTAAATAGGCCTGGGCTGATGTGAATTTTTTAGCCTCCAGTCTGGCCTATTATCTATCGTAGGCTTTTTCTAAAGGCTCGGCCTGAGCCTTTGTAATAAAAAAGTCTGGCCTGAAAGGCTTTCTAAACCTTTTTGAATAAAATTTGAAAATCAACTCAATTCAAGAATTAGACAAAAAATTAATTAAAATAAGGGAGATTTTCAAAAGGAGTAATTATCTTACTCTCTATTCTACATTAAGAACAATCTTTACACTATTTATAAAAAAACTAGATTTACCTAATCAACGCTTCTAATTATTAAAACTAGGCTATGTAATATATTTTATTATACACAATTTATGTGATATCTCTTAATTGAAGGTATTAAATATAAACATTCCATATAGGGCAATACACTACAAATAACCTTACTTCGTAAATCACTCATCTTATACTGAAACGTACGATACACTTTCTACCGGCGATTTATGATACACAGTAATCTACCAATTAAACAATAGAAATATAACAAATTCATAAAGGAAACCTATTTTTCCTCCAAAACAATAGTGCTTTTCGAGATGTGCACAAACCCCACACTCCTCGCTCCAAATCTCACGTTCGTCCTCACCCCAATTCTCAGACGGTGTAGCAAGATTAATTCTAGCGTCTACGTTATGATTCCTTTGCGTAGCCCATAGATTTGTAAGAATCGCCTCCCGAATCGTGTGACCCCAAAGGGTACCGGATGCGATCTCGGCTATAAATTGAAATTTTGATTTGATTTCACCATGTGGTTTTTTGTTTATTCTTGAACGAAATTGATCACATGTAGTGATTTCCTCTTTGAATAAAAAAAACATTTGATTTTGGTTGTTTTTTTCACAGTTTGATCTCCCCTATTGTAACAGATCTCCAATTATTTTTGCAATTTTTTATGTCTTCCATGCTCATATTTTACCGCGTGTGCGAGCCATCCGGAGTAGTCCCTTAGCGTGTAGGCCCGAATGAGGACAGGGAAGTCGCAACTTCAATTGTAAGAAACAAAATTTGTGTCTAACTTCTCTCAAAACAAATGTCAGCAAGAAATTTTTGTAAGAAACTTCTCTCAAAATTTGTGTTCAACTTCTTTCAAAATTTTCACCCGGCGAAATAGCTTACCGGCGGCGGCAGAGCACCAAGTAAATTTCAAGAAACTACTTACAAAACACATGGCATCTGTTCAATCGTAATTATCTATGGGCATATCGTCTTCCGGCTTCCCCGGTGCAAAATCAAGGTTCTTGAGCACACAAAATTTCAGATCTAGTTCTGAACCGATTTGCAAAGCGGGATGCAAGATTTTCCGAATTCTTGTAGTTCCGCGGCTATAGAGTATTCTGTATCAATGTGCGCAATCAATCGACGTCAGACCACACTACGACTTTTGGTTTTGAGGTAATATCAACAGTCTTGAAAATTTCTCATTTAAACCATTTTTTTCATAGATACAGTGAAGCCCCTTTCATATACTATATAGAGAAACAGTGTGTTTAAGTTGATTTTAGGATAGTTTCTTTTTCTTGCTATATGAGTTTTGTATTAATTTTTTTGTTTTTGATGCCCTAGTGATCTGTGTAATTGTATGCTTGTTTTTTGATTTCTACCTTTTATGTAATAGTGCACTTTCAAATTGGAGAATATTGATATAAAATGTTATGATAACTATGTTTAAGATGCACAATATTGAAAAATGACAATGTTTCGTTGTTAAGTATTCTCAACGATTGTTTGTAATGGTGGTTGTACATATGTTTTTTTACCACAATTTTTTCCTTTTCAAAATGGTATTGTTTGTTGGGGGTCGCAACACATGAATCTTATTGCTTCTGTTCTTGATGGGTTATATATGAGTTTCACACTTCGGTTTTATTGTATATTTCATGCTAATAATATTAATTAACTTCCTTTTGTTCTTTTTTCTTCTTTTTGGAGATGTTAGTTCACGGTTTGAGTAAATAACTGTACTTTTTGAACTAAACCAAGGTGATTGTGAATGAAAACCCGTATTGAATGAGAACCCGTAGTAAATGTACTTGAAAAGTGATGATGACTTTCAGTCAAACTAGTCACTTCCCAAGAAGAAAAAACGCATAAGTACCCTTTCTTATTCACTAAACTATTTAGCTCTGAAACATAAGTTTAACAAGAAATTTTTATCAAAGTACATAAGATCAGTACACTGTTGAAGACATTATTATGTTTTTCTGCAGAGTGGAATCAAAATTGGGATTGGACGGGGAAAGTTTCCTAGAGAGTACATGGCTGTGAAAAAGGTTTGTATGAAATGTCTCGTAGTTTTTTGAAAATACCATTGTGTTCTTGTATGTTTGTATACTCCATTAAACTATATACGACACTAGCATGCTGTTGTTTTTTGAAAATACAACTTTCTTCTTTCATGTTGTAGACTTTATTAAACTTTATATGGCATTATTTATTTGTTATTTTTTGAAAATACCATCTTCTTAATTAATGTTTTTAATTTTATTACACTGTCTTGGTGGATACTAACGAATAAGTCGGATACTTGAATGAAACTAATACATACAGTATATGTCAACGTGTTGGTGGTAGTTCACTATAGATAATATGGTTTATCTACACCGCAATAGTTTAATAGAGTAGTAGTTACACTTAATCGGCGGGGAACAAAATTATAAGGGTGTCTAGGGGTGATGAATAACAATAGTTTTGACCAGATTTGTAAGAGTGTATTAAATACACTAAACTTGTGCAGTGTAAGTTGTGGTTTACTATTAATAAGTTGTAATATTAGTTTACGAACAAGTTAATAAGTTGTTGTTTACTATTTTTAAATTGTAAAATCATATAACTTGTTCGTATGTATAACACGGTGTAGGCACATTAGTCCAAAAATTATGTTAATAAACTATTGCATACACTGATTCCACATATGTGTAGTGTGATTGGTAGAAATAAATTGACAAAAAGCTTACTCTAGTTTACGAACGAGTAGTTTATATTATTTAATAGTTAGAATAACTAAAATCTTATCAGGGACATAACACTTCTCATTACACATTTAGTTAAACCTTGATTTCAATGGTGTCTTGGTGGATATATGTCAACATGTAGTGTTGTTGGTAGTTCACTATATAAAATATGGTTTATTTAAACCGCCGTCGTTTAATAGAGTAATAGTTACACTTAATCGTCGGGAAACAAAATTATAAGGGTGTCCAGGGGTGATGAATAACAATGATTTTTACCAAATTTGTAAGAGTCTATTAAATACACTATACATATGTGTGTAGTGTAAGTTGTTGTTTACTATTCATCAGTTGTAATATTAGTTTACGAACAAGTTGAATAAGTAACATAATACTCTATTTAATTGTAAAAATATACAGTTTATATACTAACAATGTATTTCAACCACAACCTGGATTGCGGTGTGTATGTCATGCAATACATGAACTTTCTTGCACATGAAAAGTACGTAGGTTGTGCGTTTGACGAGACAACGGCTATGCGTTTCAGAGCTGACCTAGTCAACCGATTTGCAAGAAATTTGAAGTGCTGGAGGGCTGTCCGTTAGGAAGATCGTTGAAGATGTTTTTATTTTATTCAAATAACAATAACAAGAACCTTATATTTATGTTTTTTTAGTTTTGAGTGATACTTTGTTATTTGAATGGATGTCACACCATTTTGATAGTTGGGTATTTGAGTTTTCCCTTGAAAATATGGGTTATCAGTTCAGTACATTGAAAAGACTACTTCTGGAGTTTTAGCAGTAGTGTAGTGACATTGAAATATTTGAGACATGAATTTGATATTTTGTTATTGGAGTTTGACCTTGAATCTTTGTGAGTATTCAATCTTAAAGAATTCATAAGCAGCCTAAATTTAGATTTGTAACAAACTTGGATCTTGTGAACAACAGACACCAATTCTAAACAAAACATAATTCTCAAATTAATCCTACTAAAACTTGTTAATGGACATGATCTCGCTAACCCACAGGCATAACTGCCACTTCATGCTCATATGTTCGAAGCTTCTTAGTTGGCTTTTTACCACTATGATACGATGCCTCCAAGACAAGTCGGCTCAAGAGAAAGGTTAAAAAACGACATAAATATGGTATTCATAACAGTTTGATCTATGTGAAATATGTCATAAGATGTATTTTGTTTATGTTAAAAGAAATATGAACATCGAATATTATGGACATGTTTGTCTTTTTTGTTAAATGTAGTTTGCACTGTATATATATGGATGCGGGGGATAGAGTTCCAGGCATAGTACATGCTGGAGCATGGAAATTGAAAAGGAAAAAATTAAACAAAAGGTGAAAGCATAGATAGTGCCCTAAAGATGGACTGGGAGCCTTTGAACGACAAAGAGATCCGCAATATAAAGTGAGTGCAACAAAACTACAAGATCTAACAACAAGGGATAAATAAGTGACATGTACACTACACACAAACTGAATTTACCGCAAAACGCATTCAATGGTTTAGCAATTGATGGTTTGCTTTTATTTACTGTTATTAGCTTATTTGTTTACCTGTGCAAAACAAATGAGACGGGGAGATGGTTTAACCAACATTCTTGTAAACTAAATGAGCTTTGATGACGTATAATGTGACCTTTTTGTGTATATATAACAGCAAAAAAATATATGACCTTAGATGGAAGACTGATATAGCATTGAACCATCCATGGAAAACTATGATACAACATGGGATGACTATAAAGCACAACAACATAAAACGATACTTTTTGGTTTTCATCGATCGAGTTTTGATGAAGCACAACACAAACGGTTGGCCCAGTGATGCGGCAAAATATTCAAATTCCATAACCATATTAATATGTACATTTCAACCCGAGAGAATAGATGAACAAACACACATGACCTTTTTACCGAAAATCTGTTATAAACAATTTCATAGCTCTCCACAAACCGCTAGACGAAAAAATACACGCATTATATAACATTATAACATCACCCACTGATTATCATAGATTAAGATGTAAGAAACAGCAGGTTGTTAACACCAACATTTTATCAGATTTTATCAAAGTTAAAATCACACCAAAGAAGACGTCATACGATAAGAATAACACTATGTCGCTGTACGTTACAAATCTAGCCATTAAATCTAACAATAAGGGAGAAATGAGTGACATGTACACTATCGCACAAACTAACGAGTCATCTCTGGCGACATTGAATTTGATCGACGAAGGAGCAACGCCATCTTGGGGTGGATCTGGAATGTGATTGAATGTCGATCGGTTGAAACAACAAACCTTGAAACACATTGTTTCCATACACTGACCAAGCTACCCCTCTGCGTAGGTTGTCGACATCGCGGTGGGATCTGAAAATAACATGAAAGACGTCGATAAGATGTAATACAGTTTTCTCCATAAATTCGAACCTAAATTTGAATTGAATATGAACAGACAGTTGAAAAAACAAAAACAGAATTGGGATTAAAATGGTTGCCTGATGCTACCGAAACGAATCGAAGAGTCAAAATTAAATAAAAAATCATTGTTGCGCACAAAATACTAATGACACGATAACATGATGTATTTTCGATCTCACCCCATGGTCGAGAAGAGACAATAATACGTCTCATGGAACATATCGAGCACTCAGTTTGACGAAAATGAAAGTCTGAACTTGGTTTTGAATCGGTTCGATGGAGAATTAAAATTATATTTTTAATTAATTGATATAATATAAAGGTTAAAAAAGACATTTCAAATTTGAAAATTATACTTAAATTATTATTACAATAAATATCAATATCTTTAATTATATATATGTAATAAATTAATTATCTTTTTAATAGAAAGCTAAAATATGAAAGTTTATTTTAAATCATAAACTCATTCTTATTTTTTCTCTAAATTACTCTTAAAATAATTTAATTAAATCTACCTATATTTAATTTATTTCATTAATTTATTTTTAATTTGTAAGTAATTAATTATGAAAAACAAATGAACACCATTTTATAAATAAATAATAAAATATTCTAAAAGTATTCTCTAATTAATATGGGATAATCAATTTTACTTCTCAATTATAATTTTTTTCTAACAATATAATAGGATTTATAAATAAACAAAACAATACAACTAAAAATATTGTATTTTTTTCATTAGTTTAGATAAATATTTTATAAATATATTTATATATTATAATTTATAAGCTTATTAAATATATATATATATATATATATATATATATATATATTAAATAGGTCGGTCTGTTAGGCTTAAAAGACTTAAAAAAACTCAAGCTCGACTTATTTATATAAACGAGCTTTTAAAAAAACTTAGGTCTAGCTTTTTTAATAAATAAGTCTGAGCCGAGCCAAGCCAAGCCGAGCCGAGCTTTTGTATGCCGAGTGATAGGCTGTGTGTAGTCTGCCTCATTCTCACAACTTATAATGGCAGTATAAGATTTTGAAGAAAAATAAAATAGTTCTCTTACAAAAAAAGATAGGAATTTGAAGAAATGCAACTTCATTACCCCACCAAACCCACCTCCCCAATCCAAAAATCTTTTCTTTCCTTCATTTCTATAATAATTAATTGCACTTAGAAAACCAAAAAGTAAATAATATACTATATGCCTTTCACAACCACGAAACTCTTATTTATATTTTTCATATCTTATCTAATGATTAAATAAGTGCTTAAATGACTTGTCCCTGAGGTGCAGAATTTTGCTTACACACCAAAACTCCCTAAACCCTACAAAGAAAAAGCAACGCCAATCCTCGTTTTCACATCAAACCATTTCCATGTGCGTTTATATTTTATTTATTTAACATTAAATATAAATAAAATTATATTTATTAGTCCTTTTTTTGTTCAATACTTATTAATAATAATAATAAATTATTTAACAGTAATACTTTAAGAATTAAGTTCTTGTATAGAAGCGTTATGATTCATTTTTAATAATTATACAAATTAATATAACCACACAAACCGACCACATAATAAAATATTATTAATTTTTTATTTTCACTCAATTTTTTTAATATATATTCAGAGTGATTATTATTTTTGTGTTTTCATTTCTCAATATACATATAATTATTGTGTGGGTAATAGAGTACTTATTACTTAATAGTACTATATATAGTATATTCATTTTTTTCATTTTTTATTAAGAGGCAAAATGAGAAATGACACACAATTATTAATAATATTATTACAATGAACTTTTATTTAATACTATAAAATTCAATAACAAGAATAACTTATATCTTATAAATAGTACTACGTACTAAAACCTAATAAAATAAATAAAATAAAATACAATTTTTGTCTTATTAATAGTATTATTATTATAATTACAACCAAAATCAATATCATTGCTATATAAACCAAAATTTCCATGAATTGAAGGAAAAAAAAAATCTTCCGTCCTTGAGAGCGAGTCCCCTTGGCAAGAAAACTAAAACCAAAAACATTGTACACCCACCAAACCCAACCCAACCCAACCCATATTTTTCCCTCTTAAGAAAAACAAGAATAAGAATAAGAATGCTCCTTTCTCAAAGCAAAAGCCGCTCCTGCATTCTCCTGTTTTCTCTCTTCTTCTTCTTCTTCTTCTTCTTCTTCTTGATTTCTGTATCTTCTTCCTCCACCATTAATCTCACCCTCCCACATCAACACCCCGACCCAGAATACGTGGTTCAACAAGTTCAAAGGTAAATTGTTGGAATTCCCCTGTTTTTTCTTCAAATAGTAACTAATTGTTTGAATTTCCAAATTTGCCCCTCCCAGAAGCATCAACGCTTCCGTATCCAGACGGCGGCAGCTCCTCCTTTCGGGCCCCGGCCCGTCCCCGTGCGCGATAACCGGCAACCCCATCGACGACTGCTGGCGCTGCGACCCCGACTGGGCCGTCAACCGCCAGCGCCTGGCCGACTGCGGCATCGGCTTCGGCGGCGGCGCCGGCGGCGGCCGCGGCGGCCGCTACTACGTGGTGACCGACCCCTCCGACCTCGACGCGGCGGAGCCCTCCCCGGGCACCCTCCGGCACGCGGTCGTCCAGGACGAGCCCCTCTGGATCGTGTTCGCGTCGAGCATGGTGATCGTGCTGCGGCACGAGCTCATCTTCAACAGCCGCAAGACGGTGGACGGCCGCGGGGCCCGCGTCCACGTCACCGGGAACGGGTGCATCACCCTGCAGGGGGTGAGCGACGTCATCATCCACAACGTGAGGGTCTTCGACTGCCGGCCGTCGGGCCACGCTATCGTAAGGTCGACCCCGCGGCACGCCGGGTGGAGGGGCGTCTCGGACGGGGACGGGATCTCGATATTCGGGTCGAGGAACGTGTGGATCGACCACTGCGAGCTCTCGCATTGTGCCGACGGGCTGATTGATGCGATCATGGGGTCGACTGCGATCACGATTTCCAACAGCTACTTCTCGCACCACGACGAGGTCATGCTGCTCGGACACAACGACGGCTACTTGCCCGACTCCGGGATGCAGGTTCGTATGTTCCTGTTTTGAATGGTATATTGGTAAATAACAAGACTAAAAAATGGATGATTACTAATTTACCCCTACTATGGGTTCAGCGAGGCTGAAATGTTAATGCAATGCATTCTGGTTTGTTACGTCACCGTCACTAGGGGTAAATTCGTAATCAACCATTTTTTGATTTTGTTAATTACCAATATACCTTTCAAAACTGCAAGTCTCATGTTGCAAAATACTCACACATTGGCAACAAAATACTGATCGTTCGTCATTTAAATATTTAATGAACGATGAATGAATGAATAGGTGACGATAGCTTTTAATCGGTTTGGAGAAGGGTTAGTACAGAGGATGCCGAGGTGTAGGAGGGGTTACATTCACGTTGTGAACAATGACTTTAGAGAATGGCAAATGTACGCCATAGGTGGAAGCGCTACTCCCACCATCAACAGTCAGGGCAACCGTTACACTGCCCCGGCCGATCCTAATGCAAAGGAGGTACGTTGGATAAATTAAAATCGAAAAATACATCACCACGTGTAATCAATTTTTTTTAGTGTTTTTTGTGGATGGTGTGGGGTTTGCTCACATGTATTTGCCTATTTTGACAATATAAGATTATAAGGGTGGAAAGATAGTAAGATCCGCCATGTCGGAAAGCAATTAAAAACTTTTTTTTTGTATGCGGACCAAATTCGTTTCGTTATCCTTGATTGCTTTTTTTTATTAAATGAATTTTATTTAAATAACATATATGTATAAGGGGAGGGGTATAGTATCCTCTTTACTAAAAAGATCTTCTTGTCTCAATCAAACCAAACTTATTAGCTATGAATCTTAACAGGTGACAAAGCGTGTGGATACGAACGAGGGCGAGTGGTCCGGATGGAACTGGAGGACAGACGGGGACATAATGGTAAATGGCGCGTTCTTCGTTCCATCGGGTGAAGGGCTCAGCGTGCAGTATGCAAAGGCATCGAGCGTTGAGCCCAAGTCCGCTGCCCTCATCGACCAACTCACCATGAATGCCGGTCTGCTTGGCGGGCCCAGGTACTCACTACTCACTACTCACTACTCACAAGCATTTGCATTGCATTCCTTAATAAAACACTAGAGCTAGCTAGGGATTAAAATGAAGTTAAATTTAAAAGTGTCACTCTTGAGGGGTATTTATGTCTTTTCACACCGTGAAAGTGGATGGAGCCTTTAGGGGTCGGCTGCGGGGAAAACTTTGGGGTTCTTATTTTATGTCCCACCTTGCGACTTTTCTATCCATTTTTCGTTTTCTTTCCGTTCATTCATTGCCACTTGATTGAGAAGGGTTAGGTTGTTAATTAGTAATATACATATACTGTACTTACTAGTATTTGATATTGATAAATAATTTTTCTTCTAAAAATATAAATAGAGAGATTACGTCTAGATCGAATGAGATATACTATGGTGAATGTAGACTCGTTTTGGTATAAGTATAAGTAGGGTAAGGCATATACAAGAAGTTGATAACCATTTAATTCATGCGAATATGTTGTGTCACCTCAAAAGTTAGAATCTCGGCCAACTCTTTTCTTCTATCTTTCTGCGTTGCCCAACAAAATAGAAAAAGTGTTTTCAACCTTTTGTATGAAAAAGTAATTTCCGTATATATTACTATGCTCTAACAATATTCTTCATCGGAGAATGACCATTTTGCCCTTTTGTGCTATTTGTTCTAAATACAACTTCTTTACTTTAGACTTAAATTTGTTTGGTTGACGTTCATTAATTCTCCTACTTTATCCATTTATCTAGAAGTATTATACATTTAAAAAAAAAACATAAGACTACATATGATTAACCAAACAAAACCTAAGAATTGAAAAACACAATCAATTTTGGGAATGCATAATCTTGAATTGTATGAATCATGTGAATGAGAATGAGGTTGCCAATCCTCTTAAATGTAATGAAGTATGTGAAGATGAGAGGAGAGCACATGCATTTCCCCAATATATGGGTTCCATTGGACCCATTTTATTGAAAAGCTATATCAATTTACATGTCTTTTTCAAATGGACTACACATTTAAAAAAATCAAATAACCATTAAAAAACAAATAGAAGTAATAATAAGAATAATGTATATATGTATTGATGCAGTGGAAATACTATAAGCATGTCACACGGAGGAGGAGGAGGAGGAGGACCGACTGCCGGATCAGCCAATAATGGTGGTGGTGGACCCAACGCCAGCGGCGGAAATGACGATGGGTACTTTGGTATGATATTTGGGAGCGGGGCAGGGCAAACCCTATCATCATCTACAACCACCACAATATTATTGTCTCTTGTAATTATTTTAATTTTATGCATTACCACCAACCGTGATGGTTCACTATCATTACTCTAGTTGTCACTATAGAAAAACTATGCATTGCCCAAATTAATTGTTTGGGAATAGGGAAAAGTAAGTAAATTGATACCATTCTTAATTAAAAATCACAAATTAATGACATTGTTACACATTTATTAGCAGTACCATTACCATACAATGATCGTAATTTAAAAATGTCCTATACAATTTCTATCACATATGTTAACGGTCGAAAAATCGGATAAGCTTTCAACCGAACAAGTATATTGTGATTTTGAGGTTTGGACGAACAAGCTAGCAGAAAATGACGATTAGACTAGCAAAACAGTAAATGACGAGTAGAAAGTAGAGAGCATAAATGTTTGTATTATTATCTCCGTTTTTCGGGAATTGTGTCGTGTCCAGTAAATACAAATGGCTCAACTATTTATAGTAGGGGGATTAAGGTTTCTAAAGATGTTATTGGGCCCTTTCTTTATTGGGCTTTATCATGTACAAAGTCGCTTTTACCCTTGTCATTTTACAAGGGTAGTCATCTGCTATCTTCCATGTCTGCTTGTCTGTCCGACCTCGAGATTCGAACAACCAGCCTCTTGTTCTGACTCCTCAGCTGTTTTCAGTCGGGCAGACCATTAGACCATCAGGAGGGCTTCTCAGCTGTCTCTGGTCGGGCAGACTATCTGACTACCATGAGGGCTTCTTAGTTGTCTTTGGTCAGGTAGACTAGCAGACTACCAGGAGAGCTTCTCAAGTGTCTCTGGTTGGGCAGACTAGCAGACTAACAGGAGAGCTTCTCAGCTGTCTCTGGTTGGGCAGACTAGTAGACCATCAAGAGAGCTTCTTAGTCGTCTCTGGTCGGGCAGACTAGCAGACTACCAAGAGAGCTTCTCAGCTATCTATGGTCGGACAGACTAGCAGGCTACCAGGAGAGCTTCTCAGCTGTCTCTGGTTGGGAAGACTAGTAGACCATCAAGAGAGCTTCTTAGTCATCTCTGGTCGGGCAGACTAGCTGACTACCAGGAGGGCTTCTCAACTATCTCTGGTCGGGCAGGCTAGCAGACCATTAGGAGAGCGACGTTCTATAGTTGGGAGAACAAGCCTTCCCGTGTCCGTCATGCCCGTCTGGTCACCAATAGTCATCAACCAAAGTGCGGATGAAAAGATAAGGAGTAAGTCCTTGGTCGCTCATCCCTTCCTCGTCTGTTCACCTTTATTGCTTGAATCGCTCAGGTGGGCCGAAGGACCCGATTTTACGTTGGGCTTATATCGTGGGCCGGTCTATTGGGCCTCGGTAAAAATGGGGTACAACAACATATATATTCATTAAAATCTAAGATTTGCTTTTAATTTATTTTTTATAAGTGGGAAATCAAGTATCAGTACTATGTACTGTACAACATAAACATAAACATGGAATTAAGCTTTAGGAAACAAGCTCAGCTATCACAAATAAAAAATTGTCCAGTACATTAATCGTGTAATTGATAAATAAATATCATTCCACTTGTATTCGTTCATCTTCTATATAATTTCATATTCATATTTCTTGAGGTTTCAAGATCATAAACAGTTTATTGATGTTTCTCGTCTTGAAAATTCTTAATTATATATAGTATATATCGCGATTTCAATCGAAATTATAGGTCATGTGAAACTTCGATTAGATCTATTTGTTAATTGATGAGCGTCTTTGAAAAAAAGTCGCCAACCATTTTCAATCTAAGAAAAGGGCAATGGATCCTTAACTCAAAAATCATACTAGCTAGGCCTTGTTGTCGATCGTTACTGACTTGTACTAACTGCAAATAAACATATTGTTGACGATCGGACGATGTATAGTATGAAGAAAACAAGAATACCGAAGAAAAGAAATCAACAAGAAAATAGAGAAGACAAAGAATTTACGTGGAAACCCAAAACGGGAAAAACCACGGGAGGAACGACGAACAATTCACTATAATATTGCTTCACGATTACAAGGATGATATACGCTCTAAACCCTCAAATCTCACGCAATAGTTATAGAATTATAATTGATGTGTTTATGCCTATGGAGAAGCTCTCTTGTATAGGGGAGAGTCCTAATTAATGTATGGAAACATTAATTCTCGCCCATAGTATGCCTTGTAGGAGAAGGAAACCAAAACCGACCAAAAATAGGATTTTCCAAAAAACCTCCGCGACTGACATAAACGGCGACCGCCGTTTGTAACCGGCGGTCGCGGAATCGATTCGGCGGGCGCCGAATCCCTTTCGGCGGTTGCCGAAACCTTTATTTCTTGGCAGTCCCGAATAGTCAACTTGACGCTAAAACGGCGACCGCCATTTCCAAAACGGCGGTCGCTGAAATCCTTCGGCGGGCGCTGCATGCTGTCCGGCGGGTGCTGAAACTTCCAGCTCGTTTCTCTTCTCGGTTTCGTGGCAAACTCAACAAATCTCCACCTTGGCACTAAACCGCGAACTTCCTTCGCCGTCCGTCTTCCTCCAAAAGCCCCTAAGGGCTTAATCTCTCGATCGAAGTCCAACCAAGCTAGAGCAAAGCTCAAACTTGGTTGCAGGTAAACTCTTTGTCAACATGTCCGCCGGATTGTCGTGAGTACTAATCTTACTCACCTTAATATCGCCTCGAGCGATCACCTCACGGACAAAGTGATAACGAATGTCTATGTGCTTTGTTCTCTCATGGAATACTTGATCTTTTGTGAGACAAATAGCACATTGACTATCACAAAAGATGGACGTCGTCTTTGAACCCTTCAAGAGCTCTCTAAACCAACCTCTCAACCACAACGCCTCCTTGCAAGCCTCGGTGACCGCCATATACTCCGCCTCGGTAGTAGATAAGGCCACCGTACTTTGCAAAATAGCTTTCCAACTAATGGCACACCCACCAATGGTAAAAACATACCCGGCAAGAGATCTTCTTTTATCTAGATCACCGCCATAGTCTGAATCCACGAACCCCCGAACATCTTCTTGATTCCTCCAGAACACTAGCTTCTTGTTAGACGTACCTCTCAAATAGCGCAACACCCACTGCACCGCCTTCCAATGCTCTCTTCCGGGATTCGCCATGTACCGACTCACGGCACTCACGGCGTGGGCCAAATCCGGACGAGTACACACCATTGCATACAAAAAGGACCCAACGGCATTGGAATAAGGGACTCGAGCCATATCCTCGATGTCCTTCTCCGTAGTCGGAGAGTAAGCAGAGGTAAGTTTAAATTGTGTTCCAAGGGGAGTACTTACCGGGTTCGAATTCTCAAGGTTGAATCGACGTAGCACCTTCTCTATGTACCCCTTTTGGCCAAGATACAACTTGTCATCTCTTCGATCTCTAGTGATTTCCATACCAAGGATCTTCTTTGCCGCACCTAGATCCTTCATCTCGAACTCCTTACTAAGTTGTGTCTTGACTCTCTCCACCTCCGACTTATCCTTAGCCGCTATCAACATATCATCGACGTAGAGGAGAAGATATACTAAAGACCCATCACGGCCTTTCCGGAAATACACACAACTATCATATGAGCTCCTTCGGAAACCATTCTTGATCATAAACGTGTCGAAACGTTTATACCATTGTCTAGGAGACTGTTTCAAACCATATAAGGACTTCTTGAGAAAACACACCTTGTTTCCTTGGTTTGAACCCTCGAACCCCTCGGGTTGGACCATGTAGATATCTTCATCGAGCTCCCCATGTAGAAAGGCCGTTTTCACATCCATTTGCTCAAGCTCCAAGTCATGCATTGCCACAATGCCTAAAATTGCTCGAATTGAGCTATGCTTGACCACCGGTGAAAACACATCATTGAAATCTACTCCGGGAATTTGACTAAAACCTTTAGCCACCAATCTTGCCTTATATCTCTCGTCCTCGACCCCAGGGATGCCCTCCTTCTTTTTGAAGATCCATTTGCACTTGATGGTCTTCTTGCCTTTAGGGAGATCAACCAACTCCCAAGTGCCATTCTTATGAAGAGACTTCATCTCTTCTTGCATAGCCAAGACCCACTTACTTGAGTCATCACAAGTAACCGCCTCTTCATATGAGGAAGGCTCCTCATACGAATCAACATCATCGGCTACACTCAAAGCATAAGCGACCAACTCATACTCGGCTAACCTTCTAGGTGGTCGAGTCTCTCGCCTTGGCCTATCTCTAGCTATGCATTGCGGCTCCACCTCTTTTGGATCTTCCGGAGTAGTCGAACTACTCGTCTCATCGGTCGGGGAACTTGACCCATCATCTTCCTCTTGCACCCTGTCCGGCTCCACCTCAATAGGAGTACTTGGAACCTCGAGATTCCCTTTAGACGCCCGATCACCAATCATAGAAGCCTCATCAAAGACTACATCACGGCTTAGAATGATCTTCTTCATCTCTGGACACCAAAGCTTGTATCCTTTAACTCCTTCCTTAAAGCCAACGAATATGCACTTCTTAGAACGTGCACTTAATTTCCCGTCGTTGACATGCATGTAGGCCGGACACCCAAACACCCTTAAGTCCTGATGCAGCCCAAGAGTCATCGTTGATACAAGACCCGGTGAGAGTTCCAGCTGGACTAGTTACGCGCTCAAGAGCCAAGAAGTTCAAGGCAAGCTTGATGTCGATGATGTTGGAAATCGATATCCCGGGGTATCAAAAAATTGCGGAACCGATAACCCTGACCGAAATCCCATCGCCGGAAACCGATCACGAACACCACGAAGAACCGGGCTCGACAAGAGCATCGCCGCGGGATGAACCCGCGGCTAAACCCTAGCCGAGCCCCACCGTGGGGCTCGCGATCGCACGCATGCGATCGCTGGGGCTGCTCCGGCAGCCCCGGGCGGTGAGTTTTGGGAATAATCTTCTTATTTATTTATTTTCCCATCTAATTCTATTAAATCTTTAGAATAATCTATCCAAGTGAAACTTGGAATATTCTAGAAGACTTCTATAATAGAATAAGGAAATAAAATAAATTAGGACTCTTCTACTTTCCAAGATTAATTAATTTCCATGTCCATGAAAATTCCCATAAAATAGGAATAATCAAATAGAAATAAATTAATTTATTAATTAATTATTTTCCTATCTAATTCTATTAAATCTCTAGATTCCTATTCCAAGTAGAACTTGGAATATTCTAGAAGACTTCCATAATAGAATAAGGAAATAAATAATATTAATTAATTCTTTTCCTATCTCCATGAGAGTTCCCAAACTTAGGAATACTCAAAATAGGAAAACTTGAATTAATTAGGAAAGTGAATCTAGGTAGGAGTAGTACGGGTTGGGGATCCCCGCACCACCACCACCATCATCGATCGACCACCGGGAGGGAGCACCCGCCGCCGCCACTCCAGCCGGCCAGCCGCCACCGTCGCCGGCGACAACCCACGGCCGATGGGGCGACGCCCCTCTCCCCTTTGATCGATCATGGGGTCGATCATGGGGTGATCGACCCCTTCGGTCCTTTCTCCCTCTCATCTTCTTCTTCGTCACACGAGTTCTCCGGCGGTCGTCTCGGCATCGATCCAACGTTAATAAATTACAAGAAATAAATTTACAATTCCGGTATCGATTCTATACATGAAATCGACCCTATACACTTTCCGGAAAACATAGAACAATAATAATAAATCTAAATTCGGTCAACCCCCGAATTTTTACTATTACAAGCATTCATCCACACAAAACGAATCTCGACATGTCCGAGAGTTAAATAACGAATAATCATGGTAAAATTAAATAGCAATTAATTAAACGAATAATTAACAATTAATTAAACCATGATAGTCGGAATCCCTGCAAGGTAGAACACAATTGAACACATACATGAACACGAAACCAAACGCTCTGATACCAGTTGTTGGAAATCGATATCCCGGGGTATCAAAAAATTGCGGAACCGATAACCCCGACCGAAATCCCATCGCCGGAAACCGATCACGAACACCACGAAGAACCGGGCTCGACAAGAGCATCGCCGCGGGATGAACCCGCGGCTAAACCCTAGCCGAGCCCCACCGTGGGGCTCGCGATCGCACGCATGCGATCGCTGGGGCTGCTCCGGCAGCCCCGGGCGGTGAGTCCGGCGACTCACCGCCACCGTCCGAGGAGGGCGGTTCGCCCAGCGGCGAACCCGCCGCGGCTCCAGCCGCGGCTGCCCGGCGATCGACCACCGCGGTCGATCGCCCACCCCGGCTCCCAGCCGGGGTTCCTCGCGTGTGCACGCGATCGAACCCTAGGTTCGATCGCTCCCTCGGCGCCCAGCCGAGGGTTCCTCTCGAGCTCCGCCGAGGATCTCGAATCCTCGTCCCCGGAGTTCTTCGTTTACCCGGATCGTGTGTTCATGTATGTATCACAATCAATTCACATAAAATCATAGAAGAGAGTATATGATTTTACCTTTTGATTCGTTGTGCGGAGAAACGAAATCGAGATGATGACCTTACGATCTTCCTACGTATTCCTTGCACTAGCTTGAACGTCGGGTGAGCGACGATCCTCCAAGCTTATGGATCCTCTTCTCTCTCTCTCTACTTTCTCTCTCTAGAAGAATTATGATCTTCAAGTTATGAAGTGTGTTGTAGAAGAGAAGACCATGTAGTGCTTTTATAGGCTACGTAGGGGATCTAAAGGAGGTGGAATATTGGGCTTCCAATATTAATGATTAAATTGAGCCCAAGCCCAAATCTATTAATCTCCCATTAATATTAATTAATTTATTTTCCACTATATAAATTAATTGCACTCCCAATATTAAACCATATTATATCAAATAATATTTCTCCGGTAGTATTATTTATTCCGTGTATTTAAGATTTAAATATCCATGAATAAAATTAATTTATTGCTAATTAATTTATTCATCTCTTTAATCCGAGACTAGTACCATTCAACCTTAATTATTGTGCGGAACCAATCCACTCATGAGGTTTACACAATAATTTCTTATGAACTCATCTCGGGGATATTATCAACTCTTCCGGGATACACTTTCCCGTCAAGTATTCACGGCATGCCATATATAAAATATAGTGACCCAACTTAACCGGTAATTAACCCAATAATTAAATCGGTTAATTCCTTTGGAAAATCAAAGTCACATATATTAAATATACACACCCGCAATAGTATCGGGGATTAAGAATAAAATACTCTGAGACTTGAATCGATTATCTCAAGGCAATCCTAATCGATAAATCTCAAGCGATCCGCCCAATACACCAAGTGTACAATTGTGATAAAATAATTAAGACAAATTATTTTCTCTCTCACACAACGACTATACCGATGGATTGGTCCGTGTCCATCTAGGTCGTGAGCAACCGTTCGATTAAATACGAGTAACCGATAGTATGATCTTCTGTGTGACGTCGCACACCATACCAACTACAACGTATATAATCCAGGACTATATTTTGCATATATTTAATTATCAATAATTAAACGCAAACAATTGTTTATTAATTTAATAGATTAAATGCTATGACCGGGAGTTTACCGTTACTTAAATCTAGACATTAAGTACACAACTCCAACAGATGATACAAGAAGTATGGGCGCAAGAGCTATTGAAGAAACCCATTGGTGATGTGGAGAAACCAAACCTTATCAACCTGATTGCGTACGAGGAGGCCGAGCCAACGGAAGACTTTGAGTTTCAAGCTGGAACCATGAAGACGAAGCCAGAACGGAGGTCAGACGTGAGCCGAGGACGCGCCGAGGAGTCCAGCCACGAAAATGGCATGGTGTCGGCCGACACCATATCCCTGTCGGCCGACAATGAGCTGGGGGCGATATTCTGCGGAACCCGAGGATCAACGCGAGGATCGACTCTCACTTCGGGTTAGATGTCGGGCGACAGAGTTACCTGTCGGGCGACAAGTAGGTGTCGGACGACACCCTTTTCCTGTCGGCCGACACGGAGTTCAGAATCGTGATTTTTACCAGCGTCGCGACTTTTTGACGTTTTTTTTTTGGTTTTGTTTCCTTTTCCTTTACTTTCTAGGTCAGCCTATATAAAGGCTTATGAACCCCTTTGTTTAGAACACAACTTTGATCATAATTAATTTAATTCGTGAATTTAATTCTCTCATCTTTTTCGTTCTCTTTTCAATTGTGCCAAAAGAGATCAACCCGACGAATCAACGAAGCATACATACTTCGTTTGTGTGTCATACATCGATTTTCGAGTTGCTGCATCGATCGCGTGTTGGGGGTTAGGGTTCCGTCCTTAATTTATTTCACGAATCAGATTCAGAGGTTTGGGATCATCCGCCAGGTATCCAATTTTATTCGTTTCTTCTTCTTCCGTTCAATCCATCAACGAGGTACGTATCATCTGGTATCAGAGCCCAGGCTAGGGTTTCTAATTTCTTATTTCGTTACCTCGTTCATCTTTTCTTTTCGTTCTTCCTTTCTTCTTGCTGAATCGGATCTCTTTCATCCGTAAGCACAAAAAAAAAAATCATATAAAAATTATTTCTGCTCCGTTTTTCTCAAATTTTTTTTGAGGTTTTAATATTCTTGTTGCTGTTCGTATTTCCAGCCAAATAAAAAAAAAATTTGTGTGTGATTCCTGAGTTTTCCGGCATCGTTTTGAGCCAATTTGGTGCTATCGTATTTTTCGTTCCGAAATTTTCCGATTTTTTTGTTCCTTTCTACGTCGTATTGTGTGTTTTGTGGATTTTGTCGGTTCTGCTCTCGTCTGGTAGATCGAGGAGTTCGATACATTGAGGGAGAATTTGAGTGGTAAAAGGCAGAGTGGTGAGAACATTAGAGTGAAAAAAGCCATACCTGAGTGAAACACGAGTGCTGAGTGAATTTCATCCTGAGTGTGATACACGAGTGTTTGTGAGGTGGTGAGGTCCTTTTACTTTATTGCTGTTATTACTAACGTTTTCTGTGCAGGTATGTCTGAAGAACCGAAAAATAAAGAGACAGCTGAGGGGTCTGTTAACAACGTCCAATTACAGTCCATCGTGGATGTGGCATATGACCGACTAGCAAAGCTCTTATCAACTGAGATGGATGTGGTACATAACCGACTCCTTGCCCTAGAGGAAAAATCTCGTCGAGAGAATACAGAGAATCGAAGAGTAGCATGGCGTAACATCGGTCGAAATGACCAACATCGTCAGAATGGGCGTAATAGGGATGCCAACCCCGAAGACGATGAGGCTGAAGAAATGGATATCAACTTGAGCACCATCAAGATGACTGTTCCCACATTCATGGGGAAGAACGATCCAGAGTTGTACATCGAATGGGAGAGAAAGGTCGAGATGATGTTTGATTGCCACAACTATTCAGAGCTCAAGAAGGTGAAATTGGCAGGAATCGAATTTTCTGACTATGCCTTGGTTTGGTGGGATCAGCTGGTTGCCAGTAGGAGGAGGAACTATGAGCAGCCTATTGAAACATGGGCCGCGATGAAGTCTGTGATGCGAGAGAGATTTGTTCCTTCCCACTACTACCGGGAGTTGTACATCAAACTGCAGAATCTACGACAAGGAACGAAGAGCGTAGATGAATATTTTAAAGAGATGGAGGTGGCAATGATTCGGGCCAACGTTGAAGAGGATCGGGAAGCTACCATGACTCGGTTCTTGGCTGGACTGAATTGGGAGATTCGTAATGATGTGGAGTTGCAACCGTACGTCGAGTTAGAGGATATGGTTCACATGGCGATCAAGATTGAGAACCAGCACAAGAGGAGGGGTAGTTTTAGCAGTGCAAAGCCGAATCAGTCTTCTTGGAGATCACCCCAAGGTCCGAGTGGTTCTACACCTAAAGGGAACCAATGGAAGAGAGAGGTTCCACCTCGAGACGAGAAGAAGACCCTCTTTAAGGGTCGTTCGGAGGGTGCAAGTTCAGCGACTCAGGTTAGCCCGTCAAATCCTGATAGTCGCAACCGAGACAAAAAGTGTTTCAAGTGTCAGGGATTTGGGCACATTATGAGTGAGTGTCCTAACGGACGACTCATGATCTTGAGAGACGACGGGGAGGTCGTGACTGATGGTGAAGGCGAGGAGCCGACACCTACAGCTACTGTAGATTCCGAGGAGGAGGAGGAGATCCTAGCCATCGAGGGTAACCTGTTTGTAGCTAGGGGAGTCTTGAGTGCACATACACAGCCCGATGAGAGGGAGCAGCGGGAGAACCTTTTCCACACGAGATGTCATGTGAAGGATAAGGTGTGTAGTGTGATCATTGATGGTGGGAGTTGTACGAACGTGGTCAGTGCAACCATGGTTCAGAGATTGGAGTTACCAGAGGTGAAGCATCCCAAGCCATACCGTCTGCAGTGGTTGAATGATTGCGGTATCATCAGGGTGACCAAGCAAGTGAAGGTACCTTTCCGCATTGGCAAGTACGAGGATGAGGTGCTATGTGACGTCATCCCTATGCAAGCGAGTCACATCTTGTTGGGACGACCGTGGCATTTCGATAGGAGAGCCATACACGACGGCTTCACCAACAAGTACTCGTTTGAGTATAACGGTAAAAAGGTATCACTTGTTCCTCTCACTCCTACACAAGTTTACGAGGACCAAGTGCAACTACAAAAGGAGGCAGACAAGGCATCTACTAAAGAGCAGTCCTTACAAACAAAGGAGAATGCCTTGCTTCACAGAGCCTACCTTGCAAGGGCTAGTGATGTGAAAGAAGCGGTGCATGAGAAGAGGCAGATGTTTGTGGTGTTGTGGAAGGGGAACTTGGTTATTACTAACGATCTACCCCCTCTACCTCCTTCTATTCAGCTTGTTTTGCAGGAGTTCGATGATGTTTTCCCGGAGGATACACCACCAGGTCTACCACCCATCCGAGGGATAGAGCATCAGATCGACTTTGTGCCCGGAGCTGTGCTACCAAACCGCCCGGCTTACCGCACCAACCCCTAGGAAACAAAGGAGTTGGAGAAGCAGATTGGCGAGTTGTTGACCAAAGGGCACGTGAAGGAGAGCCTGAGTCCTTGTGCGGTACCTGTACTTCTAGTACCCAAAAAAGATGGCACGATGCGGATGTGTTGCGATTGCCGAGCTATTAATAACATCACGGTAAAGTATCGACATCCCATACCTAGGCTAGATGATATGCTTGATGAGTTATGTGGTTCCTGCATGTTTTCGAAGATTGATTTACGTAGTGGGTACCATCAGATTAGGATTAAAGAAGGGGATGAATGGAAAACTGCTTTCAAAACAAAAACTTGGCTTATATGAGTGGTTAGTTATGCCTTTTGGACTTACTAATGCTCCTAGTACTTTTATGCGCCTTATGAATCATGTTTTGCGTACTTTTATTGGAAAATTTGTTGTTGTGTACTTTGATGATATCTTAGTGTATAGCAAAAATCATGACGAGCATGTGGTTCATTTGAGGATGGTTTTGATTGCACTTAGGCAGGAAAAATTATATGCTAACCGTAAGAAGTACGTCTTTAGCACGGATAGGGTCGTTTTCCTTGGTTTTGTTGTTAGTGCACAGGGTGTACAGGTTGACGAGGAAAAGATACGAGCTATCCAAGAGTGGCCAACGCCAAAGAACATTGGAGACGTGCGGAGTTTCCATGGTTTGGCCAGCTTCTATCGACAGTTTGTGCCTAATTTCAGCAGCATGGCGGCACCTTTAACTGCCGTGATCAAGAAGAACGTGGAGTTCAAGTGGGGAAAGGCACAAGACGAAGCCTTTCAGAATTTGAAGGACAAGCTGACACACGCCCCGGTATTATCTCTTCCTAACTTCTCTAAATCTTTTGAGATTGAATGTGATACTTCTGGAATTGGTATTGGTGCAGTGTTGATGCAAGAACGTCGTCCGATAGCTTACTTCAGCGAGAAGCTAAATGGAGCTACGTTGAACTATCCGACGTATGACAAGGAGTTGTATGCCCTGGTGAGAGCTCTTCAGACGTGGCAGCACTATCTATGGCCTCGGGAGTTCATCATTCACACCGACCATGAGTCATTGAAGCACCTCAAGGGGCAGAACAAGCTGAACAAGCGCCATGCGAGATGGATGGAGTTCATTGAGACGTTTCCTTACGTCATCAAATACAAGCAAGGTAAGGAGAATGTGGTGGTTGATGCCCTTTCTCGGAGGTATGCTCTAATTTCGACCTTAGATGCTAAGCTACTTGGTTTTGAGCATATTAAGGGTCTATATGAGCATGATGATGATTTTGGTGAGATTTATAAAGCATGTGAGCAAACTGCTAGTGGGGATTACTTTAGGCATGATGATTTTCTTTTTCGGAAAAATAAACTGTGTGTGCCTAAATGTTCTTTACGTGATCTATTGTTGCTTGAATCTCATGGTGGGGGATTAATGGGACATTTTGGAATTGCTAAGACTTTATCTGTGTTACATGAGCATTTCTTTTGGCCTCATATGAAACGTGATGTTGAGAGAATATGTGGTCGTTGTATTACGTGTAAACATGCTAAGTCTAGGATTAGTTCCCATGGATTATACACACCTTTGCCTATTCCTGCATCACCTTGGATTGATATTTCTATGGATTTTGTGATGGGTTTACCTAGGACTAAGCGGGGTAGTGACTCTATTTTTGTGGTAGTTGATCGTTTCTCTAAAATGGCACATTTTATTCCATGTCATAAAACTGATGATGCATCTCATGTGGCTGGTTTATTCTTTAGAGAGATTGTTAGACTACATGGCATGCCTAGGACTATTGTGTCTGACAGGGATTCTAAGTTTCTTAGTTATTTTTGGAAGACATTGTGGTGTAAGCTAGGTACGAAATTGCTGTTTTCTACTATTTGTCATCCCCAGACTGATGGTCAAACTGAGGTAGTAAATAGGACTTTGTCTACTTTACTACGTTCTATTATAAAGAAAAACATTAAGTCTTGGGAAGAATGTTTGCCTCATGTTGAGTTTGCTTATAATCGATGTGTTCATTCTGCTACTAAGTTTTCGCCATTTGAGATTGTGTATGGTTTTAATCCTTTGACTCCTTTGGATTTATCTCCTTTACCTGTGCATGAGCATACTGATCTTGATGGCCAGAAAAGGGCTGATTTTGTGAAACAGATACACGAGACGACGAGGATGAACATAGAGAGGCGAACCAAGCAATATGCCGAGCAAGCGAACAAGGGACGTCGCAAAGTAGTGTTTGAGCCTGGTGATTGGGTGTGGTTGCATATGCGCAAGGAGAGGTTTCCATTGCAGCGCCGGTCGAAGTTACTTCCTCGTGGCGATGGACCATTCCAAGTGTTGGAGCGTATCAACGACAACGCCTACAAATTGGATCTCCCAGGTGAGTATAATGTTAGTGCTACTTTCAATGTTACTGACTTGAGTTTGTTCGATGCAGGTGATGACTTGGATTTGAGGACAAATCCTCTTCAAGAGGAGGGGAATGATGCAGCCCAAGAGTCATCGTTGATACAAGACCCGATGAGAGTTCCAGCTGGACCAGTTACGCGCTCAAGAGCCAAGAAGTTCAAGGCAAGCTTGATGTCGATGATACAAGAAGTATGGGCGCAAGAGCTATTGAAGAAACCCATTGGTGATGTGGAGAAGCCAAACCTTATCAACCTGATTGCGTATGAGGAGGCCGAGCCAACGGAAGACTTTGAGTTTCAAGCTGGAACCAAGAAGACGAAGCCAGAACGGAGGTCAGACGTGAGCCGAGGACGCGCCGAGGAGTCCAGCCACGAAAATGGCATGGTGTCGGCCGACACCATATCCCTGTCGGCCGACAATGAGCTGGGGGCGATATTCTTCGGAACCCGAGGATCAACGCGAGGATCGGCTCTCACTTCGGGTTAGATGTCGAGCGACAGAGTTACCTGTCGGGCGACAAGTAGGTGTCGGACGACACCCTTTTCCTGTCGGCAGACACGGAGTTCAGAATCGTGATTTTTACCAGCGTCGCGACTTTTTGACGTTTTTTTTTTGTTTTGTTTCCTTTTCCTTTACTTTCTAGGTCAGCCTATATAAAGGCTTATGAACCCCTTTGTTTAGAACACAACTTTGATCATAATTAATTTAATTCGTAAATTTAATTCTCTCATCTTTTTCGTTCTCTTTTCGATTGTGCCAAAAGAGATCAACCCGACGAATCAACGAAGCATACATACTTCGTTTGTGTGTCATACATCGATTTCCGAGTTGCTGCATCGATTGCGTGTTTGGGGTTAGGGTTCCGTCCTTAATTTATTTCACGAATCAGATTAAGAGGTTTGGGATCATCCGCCAGGTATCCAATTTTATTCGTTTCTTCTTCTTCCGTTCAATCCATCAACGAGGTACGTATCAAGTCCTCATAATTCGCCGGAGATCCCTTCCACAATTCTTGTGGGGTCTTCTTATTAATCGCCATGGACGGGGATCGGTTGATAAGGTAACATGCTAAAGAAGCCGCTTCAGCCCAAAAACCTTTACTCAACCCAGAAGTTGCTAACAAGAAACGTACCTTGTCCATAATCGTGCGATTCATCCTCTCGGCTACTCCGTTTTGCTGGGGCGTGTATCTCACAGTGTGGTGCCTCACAATCCCCGAACCTTTACAAAACTGGTTGAATTCTTCGGACACAAATTCTAGGCCATTGTCCGTACGTAGGTTCTTCACGACTTTCCCGGTTTGTTTCTCTATCATCACCTTCCAATCTCTGAAGGTAGAAAACACGTCGCTCTTGTTCTTCAGGAAGAACGACCAAACCTTTCGGGAATAGTCATCGATGATGGTAAGCATGTAGGAAGAACCTCCAGTGGAGTGGACCGGGGATGGTCCCCATAGATCGGAATGGACATACCCGAGTATCTCTTTACTTGTGTGAGCGCCGGTAGTGAACTTCACCCTCGTTTGCTTCCCAAAGACGCACTGCTCACAGAACTCCAACTTCGACAAGCCCTTATCCCCAAGGAGCCCTTGCCTACTCAACTCGGCCATTCCGGAATCACTCATATGCCCTAGACGCATATGCCAAAGTCTCGTTGTATCGACATCTTGGACTTTGGAATCGCCCACGACTACTTCACCTTTCACCGTGGTACCCTCAAGAACATAAAGCCTATTCGACTTACGTTCACCTCTCATAACGACCAACGAACCGCTGGCCACCTTCACGACTCCACCTTCTCCGGTGAACGAGTAACCCTTAAGCTCCAAAGTACTAAGCGAAATTAAATTCCGCTTTAAGCCGGGAACGTATCTAACCTCGCTTAGGGTGCGGATCGCGCCGTCAAACATCTTGATCCGGATGCTTCCTATCCCTTCGATCTTGCATGACGCGTTGTTGCCCATAGTCACCACACCTTGTTCCACCTTTTCAAAAGACTCGAACCACTCACGATTCGGGCACATGTGGAACGTACATCCCGAGTCTAGAATCCACTCCTCGCTTGATTTGGAGACCTCACCCAAAGCCATAAGGAGATCACAATAATTCTCGGCTACACCAACTTCACCGGAACTCTTCCCGGAATTATTGTTGTTGTTGTTGCCGCCTTCTCTCTCCAACCTATTTTTCAAGGCGTAGCAATCGGCTTTGATGTGACCCTTCTTCTTGCAATAGTTGCAAACCTTGTTACTATGTCGTGACTTCGATCGAGACCTCTGGCTCGATTTCTAAGTTGTCCGCCCACGGACATTCAACCCTTCGCTTGGCGTCTCTCCCGAATTAGGATTCTCCATCATCATAATATTATCTCTAGATGAGAGAGCCGAAATAACGTCTTTAAACGAGAGACTCTCTCGAGCGGAATATAGGAGAGTATCACGGAAGGTCGCCATAGAAGGGGGTAGAGAAATTAGGAGCCAAAACGCAAGATCATCATCTTCGATCTTCACGCCAATGTTGTCGAGATCGGCAACCTTCTCCTTGAACTTCGCTACGTGCGCTTGGATCGAGGATCCCTCCGCCAACTTGAGGAAATAAAGACTCCTCTTCAAATTGTGCTTACTTGACACCGTCTTGGTGATGCACATCTCTTCAAGCTTCTCCCACAATTCTTTCGCTGTCTTCATCTCCATGATGTCCTCCGCCAATGCGTTCGATACATGGAGCCCTATGGTCGCCATAGCCATCTGATCGAGCGACACACGCTCGTCATGTTCCATATGAAACGGCATGTTGTCAATACCGTTGAGGGCGATCTCTTGCTTCAGGGATCGTAGAACTAACCTCATCTTGTATTGCCAAATCGGGAACCTTGTGTTGAGATCCAGCATCGGTATGTCATACTTCACGCTCGTCATAGATCCTTAGCTCTGATACCACTTGTTGACGATCGGACGATGTATAGTATGAAGAAAACAAGAATACCGAAGAAAAGAAATCAACAAGAAAATAGAGAAGACAAAGAATTTACGTGGAAACCCAAAACGAGAAAAACCACGGGAGGAACGACGAACAATTCACTATAATATTGCTTCACGATTACAAGGATGATATACGCTCTAAACCCTCAAATCTCACGCAATAGTTATAGAATTATAATTGATGTGTTTATGCCTATGGAGAAGCTCTCTTATATAGTGGAGAGTCCTAATTAATGTATGGAAACATTAATTCTCGCCCATAGTATGCCTTGTAGGAGAAGGAAACCAAAACCGACCAAAAATAGGATTTTCCAAAAAACCTCCGCGACTGACATAAACGGGGACCGCCGTTTGTAACCGGCGGTCGCGGAATCGATTCGGCGGGCGCCGATTCCCTTTCGGCGGTCGCCGAAACCCTTATTTCTTGGCAGTCCCGAATTGTCAACTTGACGCTAAAACGGCGACCGCCATTTCCAAAACGGCGGTCGCTGAAATCCTTCGGCGGGCGCTGCATGCTGTCCGCGCGGGCGCTGAAACTTCCAACTCGTTTCTCTTCTCGATTTCGTGGCAAACTCAACACATATCAATCAAATTCATCACGGGCCTTGAGAAAAAATTAATAAAGAATTTTATCACAAGAAAAATTAGTTATTTAACTAATAAATCACTCACTAACTATAAAGTCAATATATAATATTAGTTTGATATACATTAAAATATAATTTTAAATTAATTAATAATTGTTAAAAGTTATTAGAAAATTTATGTAATTAAATATTTTATTGTTTTTTTATTATATTTTTATATTTTTATTATATTTTTTAAAATTTTTATTAATAAATTATTAATAATTAGTAATTATAATTACTAATTCCTTATTAATTATAAATAATAATTAAAATAAGTAATTTTTTATTAATTTATAATTAAAAGTTATTAATTATTAAAAATTGATTTCAATTTATTAAAAAAAATTAACAAAATTAATATAACTAAAACAAATACTACATAATGACAATATTATATTGATTGTAGTGAGTGACCAAGTTGGTTGAACTCATCACCGTTGAAATAAAAGAACATGTTAAATTCGCACAGTATAAAATATATTTTTTATAGTAGAAATTTAAATATTACGATCAAATTGAACTAAATTGACAACATTTTTTGTGATTTAAGAGACTAAATTGAAATCAACACATTTTAATGGATTAAATCGTCAAGGTGATGCTCAGGTGCCACTCTCGTTCAACAAAATTCACCGAAATGTGTTTTTTTAGCAAAAAATTGAATTTTTCGATCAAATTAAATTAAATTTATTATATATTTTTGATTTAAAGAACTATATTTAAAATTAAATTAATTATATTTTTGTGATTTAAAGAACTATATTTAAATTACATGAACCAATAAATTAAATTAAATGAACTATATTTTTATGATTTAAAGAGAGAACACCAATTTTTTCTATCTAAATAATAAAATAAAGTGATAGTATATAATATTCGTTGAATTTGCTCCTTTAAGCTTGGGATTTTTGGTTGCATCGACCGGGCTCCGCGAGGCTACTATTCCCTCGGAAGTCGACTCTCGTTTCCTAGTCAATTGAACCCGACTCACACCATTATTCGAAGTTGAAACCCAAAACCCGAGCTCCGTCCCTCTCGGAAATCGATACCCATCTGAACCCCCTTTTCAAACAGTTCCTTCACCGTCGATCTCCGAAGAAATCAATGGAATTCTGAAAATGTGTTTGGAGAGCAGGGAAGATTTGGGGTCAATTCTGCCGTATTTGCCGGTGATCCTCCGATCTTCCGCCGTCTCCTGGCCTTTGTCAGTGGTGGAAGCCCTCAAGTCCCTCTCCAATGGCCCGACTCATAGCAATGTTAATTCCGGTAACCTCTTTGCCCTCGGCATTGATGACCTACGCAACTCTCTCGGTCTTTCCTCTCTGCATTCATCCGCCTCACTCGGCTTCTCTCTCTTCTTCGACGATGTTAGTGGCTCTCACTTGTTTCTTTATTCTATTTGATTGGCAAGTTTAAAATTAGGTTTAGATGTTACTTGTTGTTTCTGTAGTTGATCGATAAGTATGAGGCTGACAACTGGTTTCAGCATGTGCTTCCACGACTTGCGAATTTACTGTTGAGGTTACCAGCACTGTTGGATTCCCACTATCAGAATGAAGCTTCCTTCAACGGGATGCCGACCGCTCTTAGATTATTGAAATCACAGCAGGCAGGCATTGTGTTTCTTAGTCAGGTAAGGATTCATGGATACTAAATTATGAAAATTTGCCCTGCATTTGATTGATAGTATCTATGTAAATTCTTGACATACTTGCACCCATGAGAGAATTATTAGGGGGCCAGACGAACTCCAAGTAATACGCGATACTAGTGATCTGATTAATGTTCAGATGAACATTTTTATTATAGCTTCTTCTCTTGTGGTTGTAGTAGAATTGATTAATCCAATGGGATTCTAGTTTGTGCAAAAATAAAGTTATCGCCACAAATAGAAGAGAAAACACAGTACGATTGATTTAGTTTTTCCTAAAACGGTTAAATAAGCTCGATTTTTTCATTAATGAAGTATCACTGCATTAGGACCACTGTATCCAAGTATGATGGTTTGTGTGTATTTCAGGAATTGATAGCTGCCCTTCTGGTTTGTGCTCTTTTTTGCTTGTTTCCATCCTCTAATAGAGGAGTCAAACATCTTCCTCCCATCAACTTTGATAATTTATTTGGGTATGTTTTCACATTTTTTCTATCTAATATTTATTATTTGCTGGTATATTCCATCAGAATGATTGCCATTTACATCTTTGTGAATACAACAATTTATGTCTGTCTCAAACTAAGCCTATGGCTTTTTGGCTAATACCTCTTTCAATTCATTGAATCCCACTTTGTCAGTGACTTTGACGTGCAATGAGCAGTGTTACTAAAGGCAATGAGGCTATTCGTATTTTGTATATTTTATTCAGGATAATTTAATACATTAATTGACTAGAGTTTCATATTTTATTATATACGTAGTATATTTGAGATTAATGAATGAAGTTAAGCTTTTTCCCAATACTTCATGGCATCAGAGCGTTCCAATTAAACTGTAGCCTCAGGACCCTCTGATCTTCTTCCTCCCTAGGTCATCAGAGAGTAAGTTGTTTGTTATAGCCGCTGGCTAGTCCTAGAAGTGAATCAGACAGTTTCTATTTTTCCTCGTTGAGGTTTTTCTAAACTTTTTTTTTCTCTGCCTTGCTGTTTATACGTATTCTTTCTGAGGTAGGCGAATGGTTCGTGCTGTCTATTATTTTTTCAGGTGTCTATACGAGTATTATGATGTGAGTCAGGAAAATAAAATAAAGTGTATTGTTCACTATTTCAAGAAGATATGCTCTAATATGCCGACGGGAAATGTCTCCTTTGAACGAAAAGTTCTCCATTTGAAGAATAGTACATACATTATCTACCCAGAGGCTGATTTTTGGAGCAAATCTATGGCTACTCTCTGCCAATTGGAGGTAAGAGTGTATAAATTTTTTAATTTAATGCTCTTTGTAGATTGTTCAGCCTTACTGACCTTGCTAAACATCCACAAAAGATTTTATCCTTGTTAAACTCTTGTACATGGAAACGCAAGTCTCTTATTTATTACTCCTGTTTCTGAATAAGTGTTCTTGTGGACATAGAATTTGTGAAAAAATATTTGAATTTTTAGTTTAAAATTCTCGTTCTACTAGACATTTTTTGCTTTGAGAGAAACTCCTAATAATTATGATACTTATATGCTAGATAGAGGGATAATTTAGGGATAGTAAATGAAATGTTCTAAAAAAACGTTAGACGCTAGTAGGCCGCTGAGCTGACGCAGACGCGACTAGACGGATCTACGTGATCTAGATGAATCAAGCATTTTCTAAATACTATCACAAAAATTAATTAATAAAGTCCATATATGTAATTTAAATAGATATAATTATACACATGAATTAATATTGTAAAAACTTTTGCAGTTTGCATGTTAATGGTTGTAATTAGCTGTTGATGAGGCATAATGATGCAGCCTGAAATGGTTGGTTGAGTTCCGCCTAGGGACTAGGCGTCACCTAGACAGCAAAGATAAGCCTAGAGTCTATGCGGCGCCTAGACGGAACTAGATGGAGATTTTTAGGACAATAAATGTAAGTTGGAGGGTGAACTAATAAATTATGTACCTTAATCTCTTACGAAACATTTAAAAGGATATTTATTAAAAGTAATGGAAATAATATATCTCAGCTAGCCAGTTTCATGAAAAGGTTTTACGTGAACTTTTTCATCCAAATTAGATCTGACCCATAAAATTGAAAAATAATATAAAAAGGGTATCCCTTCTCAAGTAATACAATACTTGGCTTCCACATAAAGGCAGGTACCAAATGATAACACGTCTGTGGTTAGTACAATGATTTATTACTCTTCTTTGGTAGGTTTGCACTTCTGGGTTAATTGAAGATCACTCAAGTGAAGCTCTTGAAGTAGATTTTGCAAATAAATATATCGGGGGTGGGGCTCTGAGCCGGGGCTGTGTTCAGGAAGAAATACGTTTCATGATCAATCCAGAATTGATTGTCAGCATGCTTTTCCTTTCCTCGATGGCAGATAATGAGGCTATCGAGATTGTTGGTGCAGAAAGGTTCTCAAATTACACTGGATATGCCAAGTCATTCCGCTTTTCTGGAGATTATGTGGACAAAAAGAGTGTTGACACAATGGGAAGGCATATGACGAGAATAGTTGCAATTGATGCCCTCTGCAGCCCCGGAAAGAGACAATACAAACTAGAATGCCTCCTTCGTGAAAGTAATAAAGCATTCTGTGGTTTCCTCGATCAGCATAGCAATATTTTTGCCATAAATAATCCATCAACTCCGTCTCAAACAGCTGAAGAAGCTACATGCAAGGTGAAACAAAACGTCGAGGGACAGGTGAATGAGATTGGTGTTGCAACAGGCAATTGGGGTTGTGGGGCTTTTGGGGGAGATCCTGAAGTCAAAGTTGTGATCCAATGGCTGGCAGGGTCTCAAGCACGAAGACCGTTTATTTTATACTATACATTTAATTTGGAGCCTTTGCAGAAGCTCAAACTAGTAGTACAGTGGATTCTGTCTCAGGAATGGACTGTTGGCGAGCTTTGGAATATTTTGGTGGAATATTCGACTCAGAGACTGAGAGGAGATACCACAGTTGGCTTCTTCAAGTGGCTTATTCCCTCCTTGTACCATGATGATGATGGTGACTGTGAGGATCCAATGACTTTTTGATGTGCAGGAAATTTCCCTCTCCCCAAATTACATTTAAAGTGATTGGGTTATAGAACCTTTTAAGGTTAGGTTTTGCTGGTGAATTTGCATAGACATGAAGGTCAATAGTTTTCTTTGGTTTGTCTGGTTGTGATTTTTTTTTTAAGTAATCAAAAGTAAAAAAATAAGACTTTCAAATGACACTAAAATAAAAAGTTAAGACACCTACAGATGTACTGTAGTACGCAGTTTTATTAAAGAGCGACAAAAATTCAGTTATAGAGATGTTTTAAAATTAATACTCTAATCCCTTTTTTTCCAAAACATTAAAACATTATTTTGTGGATGTTTCAACATAATTGCCAGCCCTAAAAAATCTCTTTACCATCATTTTATTTGAATTTTGTCATTACCCTTTTATATTTTTTTTCTTTTCTTTTATGTCCTTACTTTATTACAGTTTTTTTTTAATATTAAGTACAAAATATGTGGAAGAAAAATATTCATTTTTTAATCTCTTCAAATTGAAAATGTCATAAGTATGTTCAAATGTTATAATTGTCCGCTCTTCCGGATAAATATTCATGGAAAATGACACATGCTTTCTTAAGTAACCAAAGTTACAAGTCGCGGCGTCTAGTTAACAAACAATTTAATGAAAACAATTCTCATTGCCAATATTTCACAATTATATTGACGAATGAAACTGAATTAATACTCCAAATAACCCCTTAAACTTAATTCAACACTCATATACCTTAAATCTATGAAAAAAGCACATTAGTAATAGTAGCGTAATGATAAATTTTTCCGTCAAAATAACATATCTTACCTCTGCTCGAAATTTTCCATTATGGTGCATTCTCAAAGTCAAAAAGTTTAGTGTTTGTTAAAATTGTATGTTGTGGTAGTCACTTGTGAGTTGTCCCACATTGAAAGTTTGAGAGAAGGGAGTCTATTATATAATCCTAGAGAGTTCTCCTACTTAACACCATATGGTTTTAAGTTAGAAAGAGACTCTCTAGTGCATATTTGGACTGCCGCTCTCGTGTGTAGTCGTGGGACTGCACCGTTTCAACAGTGTTCAAATCTTAAGGCAGCTTTACACAACATTCAGGGGACGCAACTTCAAAATCAGAAGCAACTATTTGTATGAAATAACTATTGTGATTTGAGACAAACTCGAAAACAACTATTTTTATGAAAATATGTACGTAATTGGGGTTCTTGTGTTACTGATTTGGTTTTCATAACTATTGTGATTTGAGACAAACTCGAAAACAACTATTTTTATGAAAATATGTACGTAATTGGGGTTCTTGTGTTACTGATTTGGTTTATTTTTGAAAACTCAAAACGATTTTTTTACTAAAGAGAATAAATTGTAGAAGTTAATTAGGGATTAGGGTTCTAAAGAACTGAAATGAAAAAAATGGATAAATGGATAATGAAATCGCGATTTGAATAATGATCTTTTTTATTTTAAATTTTGCATATTAGTTTTTGAATTAAAAATAAATTTAATGTGCAATTTACACAAATGTCCTCATCCAAGAAAATTTTTAACAATACAAGTTGAATAATTGAGAAGTAAAAAATCAAGCTCCGAACCGAAATTGGTATAAGTTAATATGTACAGTATATTTTTTTATCTTGAACTAG
Source organism: Euphrasia confusa (assembly GCA_954870475.1). Taxonomy (NCBI): domain Eukaryota; kingdom Viridiplantae; phylum Streptophyta; class Magnoliopsida; order Lamiales; family Orobanchaceae; genus Euphrasia; species Euphrasia confusa. The sequence continues at coordinate 25,265,248 of OX940958.1, forward strand.
TTGTCACACTTCTCTCTAAATAAAAAAGAAATTGCAACAACTTTTATCTCGAACTAGTTGTCACACTTCTTTCTAAATAAAAAAAAAATTGCAACAACTTTTACAACGTACCATATATATGAATTGATTGATATATTAACACAATACTATATTCATTTGGTTGGTATGTAAATTGATTGTAATGTTTGGTAGTATTCTCAGCCCAATTCACCACCTACAATATAATGACACTTGACATATGTGATTTTCTTTTATGCAAGTGAGATGTTTGTAAGGTGCCATTGCAATAATCATTCGCATTCTCAAGTAAGAACAAACAAAAGGAGATATAACACTTGATTATTCGACTTATGCAAGTCAATTTTCGAATTATAACCAAAAGTATGAATTATAATACAATACTAGTTCGATGTGCAGTAAATAAAATCACATTGACCCGCTTTTATCAGACAGATCACAGATCAATAACACGAATCAAAATTATAGCTCAAACATATTATAGTTGTTACGTCATAAATTAATAGAACCGTATTGATCGGATGGAAGCAATAACAAGAATCTCTCAATAGTCTATCAACCGCGACCTCAAAACTAAAAACTAACCCTATCGGATGTAATTTCAATTCGAAAAAAAATGATTTACAAAACAAGATATCACTAAACAAGCATCATTCTCAATCAAGGCCGTTTCATCAAAATTGTATTGTAATTATTCTCATATAAAAAAAGGGAAACACATGAATGAGGATTTACAAAGCTCCTAAACAGTCTTAACTTTATCCTTTGATTTATTTCTCCTTTCCAACTTTCTCCAGTTTTCAGAGAAGAATGAATAATTGAATTAACTTCAAACTACGATGTAAAAACTGCTAATAATTAGGAAGTAAAAAAAAAGTCGGATTCATATAACCAACAAAAAAAGGCAAAGTGGAAAAAAAAAATTAACGACACTCATACCTCCTCCTTGTTCTGGCTTTTTTACCCCTTATATTTCCGCTTAGCCTTTCACAGGTCATTCCATTCCCATTCAGGTTAGTAATCAAACATCTGGTTCACAGAATGTTGCCGAAGTGCACAAGTTCTGATAATAACTACTCCTGAAAACATACAAGTTCAAAAAGAAGCACACCTAAGAAACCGTAAATAAAAATCAACTCAGCCATGTTGTCTGTTATTTATTCTTGTAATATATAATACAAAAATGGCTAAAAGTAAGTGACCTGAGCAGCAACTTGTTCGAGCCTGTTCCAAGTTGAGACTCTTTGCTCTTCAAGTTCACCTTCCCTGGCGACCCTCTCATCATGTTTTCTTTGACAGTCTTCAAAAAGCTCATTATCCATCTCTAGGAACATTCGCCGGACATTGGAGGTCAAACCAGTGATTGCTGGATTCCAGTGATTGTTTATATTCTTCTCTAAGGCGTCGAATATGATTGGTAAAATAACATGTCGGTTCTCGGTGATCAAGCCTACTATGTGTTCATTGTTCCACCAGAAAAGAGCCCGTTCAGCCACCTTTTTTCAAAGAGGAAAAGAGCTTTAAAATGTGGATAATTAACCATTTACCCAAGAGAATCGGAATAGGCGTATAAGTAAGCCTGTATTTGGAAAATAAAACATGCATGCACAGTTGAGCTTGATTCGGATAGGTGCATTTGAAGTTGACGATTTCAAATCCTAAAATAATTTAGATTTTACTACAAGCAGCTTCAAAGATTCAGTATGAGACAATATAGAAACACAAATCATTCATGTTAATCTGCCATAACACAATATCAAATTCAGACAGTAGGAGCAAAGCACAAGGACACCATCTTGTAATTAAATTACAAAATGATAAAAATTTGCAACTGCAACCATTAGGATTAACTTGCTCTCTCTCAATATTGATTTTCAGACTGCTGGTACACATTTATTTTTTCCTACTTTTTTTCTCTGTATCGATAATATATTAACACAGCCCATAATATAACTTTATAAATTAAATGAAATAGCTGCCACACGAGATAGTGAACTTATTATTGACTTTTATCTATTTTCATAAAAAATAGGGTTTAATGATTTTTCAAATGTAAACTTTATAAAAAAAATTGTTATTATTTTATCTTTTTAATACCTTATTAGACCTACAAATCTCATATAGAAATGAAAAAAAAACTACACTTTGTAGCTCTTTAATACACTTCTAATAAATAAAAGCATCTAAAATTATTTCTCAATCATGTGTTACTTTTTATTCTCCACCTCGAGAATTATTTATGACTTCTCTCTAAATATATATACATGTGCCTCGTACTACAACCTACAAACAAAATGAATTTGTTGCCAGATAAGATAGTGAAATCACTATTGAATCCTATGTTATCATGCACATCCTCACTTGTGTTGGAGGAGAAGAATTGTAACTCGTATAAATTACAAGTCAAGACAATCGGGAATTCATGAGACAATTATACAAGAGAATGAACTTCCATAATCGAAGATCTCCATCTTATCCAGAATGACACTTAATAAGAAAATATATATGAAAGAACACATAAATGCTACTCAAATATAGAGATTCTCAGCATAAGTTGAGGACACATTAAAGCTCTAGCAAAAAAAAAAAAATTTAACCCGCTACTTATTCAGCAGCACACATCACTAATTAGCATGAAAAACTGACAGTTCAGCCCAATTCTTCTCCCAGAGGTCTAAGCTTACTGCATGAAAATAAAACAATAAACCAAAACTATAAAAAGAAAAACACAAAAAATAGTTTAACCTAGATTATTCATACAAAATAATGGCATGCAGAATGCAGAGTCGTAAAAACCACTATAAAAAACTAAATTCAGTTTCATACAGTATCATTTATCCATAACTCACAAGCATATTATACATCGTACAAGAAAATATGTATGTGTGTTATGCAGGTCTAAGTTAACCAATGTGATATGACATGAACAGCACATTAAACTTGTAAATTTATTATAAATTTATACAAATAATAGGCATTCCAACCTGAAAATGTGGACTGTTGAGACACCATCCAATTCGCCTGAACAGAGGAACCATGCACCTCTGGAACTCTATAGACTGCGCAAACTCCAGAATTTCCTCCAACTCTCCAAGAAAAAGAACCTCCTTCCCACAGTTGGTGACGGGCCAACACTTCAGCAAACCCCTAATAACAACATCAGCCAGCCTGTAATCTTTCTCGACAAACTGCGTTACGCAGTAAGTCAACTGCGGGTGGTACGTAGCCACGCATTTCGGCTTGTGCATCGGAATAAGTGCCCGCACAAGGAACAGCTTGTGTTCTTCCTTCATCGGCAAGGCAAACCCATTAATGATGCTCGCGAGAATCTCCAACAGCTCTCCGACCCCGCTGTACTGCTCAGTCTCGAACACAAACCGATAAAGGATGTTGTTGATCGCGGCCCTTATAAAGGGCCTGTGAACCATGAATCTCCCGTATATCCTATGGAGAATAGTCTTCAAATACTCCCTCTCCCTCATGTCCTCGGAGTCAAAAACGTCGAGCAGTTTCAACAGGAAGGTGTGGTCAAGATATCTCTTAGCAACCCTCGTTTCCATATTGGACGACACAACGTATCTCAAAAGTAACTCGTACACCAGCTGCAAGTGGGGCCAAGATGGATCCGTGAAGAGCTCTTCCTCCTCCGGGTCTCCTCCTGCAGAGCCTGTGATCTCGTGAGGGGCAGGTGGAAGGCATCGGAAGATATTCAGTGATAACATCTTGACAAGCTCTTCCTGCATGATCTCGTTCATTAAGCAAGATCCGGACTGGACCAAATCGATGAGCTCAGCGAGGGCTTGCCTCTTTATCTCCCTCTCGCGGGCTGACTTCATCGGCTCTGAGAAGTCAAAGAAGACGCAACAGATTTGGACCTTCCGAATGAAGAGTGAGTGCCTATCGGTTAATGGGACATCTTTCAGCAATGGGAGGACCTCGACTACCCCTGGGTTTTGAGGTACCACGAGGGTCTGTGGCTGAGGTGTTGGGGCAGCGGGCAGACGTGATGCGTGATTGACAGTGACATTCGAAGGTGGAGCTGCAGATTTTGGGGGCTCGACGACTTCTGGTTTAGAGGGCTTTTTATGCCCTCTCTTCATGATTTTGTTAAACATTGTGATTTTTCACCTAAATCAACAGATCGTAAAACAAACACTAACCCAGTAGCTCTCTCTTTTATTCTGAGTTGAAACCCATTTTTATTCCTTTTAGCTAATAATTGTTCTAAATTTTCCGCAGGTGGATTTTCTAATCACATCAGTAATGTAAGCAAATTCAGCACCCTGAAAAGGGGAGAAATCGTAACCAACGTGTAATCATTGTGATCTAATTACAATTTTTCTCTATAACATATTATCTGATAAAATAGAATAATTATCAGAAAAGGATAATTACCTCAAATGAGATGCCTTGAAATCGCAAGCCGGATGAATATCTGAAAATCATTCCTAGAAAGTGGAACATAGTTTTCCGTTTGAGAGAGAGAATAGGGAAGAAACTGTGCGTGTTTCGTTTTGGGGAAAGAAAGATCCTAAAAGGGTGGGAAAGAAAGAGAATGATGGTAATTATTATTATAATTATTATTATTAGATTATTTAATTTTACTATGAATAAATGCATTCTTACTCTCTACAATACCTATATCATATTCTCACTACAATTAGAACAGTACTCTCACCCTTTAAAATATAAAATAGACTTTTCACCTCTCCAATACCTATATCATATACTCGATTACAATTAGAATAGTACTCTCACCCTTTAAAATATAAAATAGACTTTTCACGTAGTTAAAAAAAAATTGTGTGACTACAATTAAAATAGTACTTTCACCCTTTAAAATATAAAATAGACTTTTCACGTAGTTAAAAAAAATTGTGTGAAATAATACAAAGCAGATGTATAATAATTAATAACTTGATTTTTAATTAAATAAAAAAAAATAGTTGGAAAATAGTGGTACATGTATAAATAAAAGTGTATTGTGAAGATAAAGTAAAATTTTCATTTTAAGACAGCGAAAATAATTGTGGGACAACCAAAAAAGGAATATGTAAAAATAATACAATAAAAACTCCGTACCAGAACCGGAAAAAAATATGAGAGTTATTCTTATATAGATTTTTACAAAATAAAAAAAAATTCTATAAAAAATAATATAAATATAAAAATAATATACATACAATATTATCTATCTTTAAATTCACAAAATCAATTTAATAGTTTTAAATAATAAAAGTTAACTATATATGTGTAAAAATTGTTTTTAACATACAAATTGAATAAAATATTAATGAATATAAGGACTAAAAACTTTGATCATATATACTATATGTTATTGATTTTGATAAATATTTCAAGTCATCTTAAACATGTTACTGATTTTAATAAATAAAAACATTATTAATAAATATTTTTATTATATATTAATCAGTTATTCTTATATAGAGGTATACATGACTTGAACAATGTATGACTTATGACAATGTGAAGTTTATTCCTATTTATAACTGGTCCCAAGTTGGGACTTGAATTTTTTTATTACTATAGAGAGTTTATTTCTATATAGAGTATTACTATATAAATTTTAAGACGTAAAACAATTGTGACAACCAAAAAAAGGAAAGTGTAAAAATAATTATGGAACAGAAAGAGTATATCTGTCATAAATCAATTGTCCCACTTCTCACACTTCTTTTATTATTTAAAAAAATGCACAATTAATATGAGACATAAAATATTATTATTATTATTATTATTATTATTATTATTATTATTATTATTATTATTATTATTATTATTATTATTATTATTATTATTATTATTATAGTGACTATTAAGTAAACTTGACACATCATATATGTTGTTTGAGTATTAAGAAAAATATTAAAGTATCATCGCTTAAAGTATGATCATATTAAAGTATGATCGCTTAATATATGTTGTAGAAATTTATGTATATTGTATGTATACTGTATGTATGCCGTAAATATTTATATTAAATAAAAAATGTTGGAAAACAAAATTAATATATTTTGTTCTCCATCGGGCACGTTGCCTTCCACCTGGCAGTCTCCTTCTTTATCCTTTCTGCTAAAAGTAAAAAACAAAAAAACACTGGTAAAAGAAAAAATTACCAAATACTCAGCGGATTTTGTAATCGCCGGAATATTTGTTACTGCTCAGCCAGGTTCAAATTCAATTCTCCTTCGATTACTTTCTCAGTTCACATATTTGATGTACCTCAGATTTTTTTGCCATTCAATTTCCCATAGTCTTTGGTTTTAGTGAGCTTTAGGATTTTTATTTTATTTTTATTTTCAGGGTGTATATCGTTTCTGCTCTGTACCTTCAACTGCGTTTTCCTTTGGGGGTGTCCATTGGGGTAGGGTTCTATTCTAATTTTGGATTGGAAACAGCTTCATTAGGGTTTATTTAGGTTGGGTTGTTTAATGATGAGGGCCTACTATTTATGTGATTTCTGGTTCTCTTAGGGTTGTCCCTATACCAATTTCTACATGTTTGTCCAAGAAGTATTTGCTTTCGTTTGATATTCTTTCACCAGCCATATTGATTGGTTTTTTTTTTTTTTTTTTTGTTTCTGTTTTACTTATTTGTATTTGTTTAGTACGTTTAATTTCACTTTCTCCAAAAATTTGAATTTCATTTCATGTTTGTATTTACAAAATTGGTTGGTATTTCTTTCTGTAAACTCCGCAATTGTTTCTTAGTTCGGTATTATTCATTTGCCCAACGAAAATACTAAGAATGATTTGTCAATTTGTGTTAGCCATCTTCAACTCCTATTTCCATTTTGCAGGCCCTTTCTGTCATCGCTCTTGTTGCATTTCTTCTGCTTCCCGTTGGAAATCGTATCTATTGTCCTCAACTTTTCGTATTCGTTCTATCAAGGTAAGTTCATCCCATTTTCTTCTTCTTGGTTCCTGCATATGTTATATTCCTTACGATCATTTTGGGCCTATATGTGCGTTTCTTATTCTTATGTGTTTGATAAATACTTTTATATGTATTCCACCTACTTTTATGAAATCTGCATCTGTTTTGCCTTGTCGCTTCTGTGGTTTATACTCAGTATGTCCTGATGGTATTGTATGCGGTTGTACTGTGGTCCCTGTGCCCCCGCCTGTGCCCACTTTATTACGCCAACGTCCATCTGTTGTTTCTATTGTTGCCTCTGTGGTGTCTTCCTTTTAAAAAAAGGAGACTTCTGTCAAATGCTATTGGTGTTGATTTGCCTGCTGTAGCAGACTCTGTCATTAGTGTAGGCCTCTCTGAATTACCTACATCATCTTTTGAAATGCCAGCTTCTGGTGTTATTTGTGATAGTCGTATACATAGAGCCTTAGCCTATGAACGTTACAAATCCATAAAAAAAAAAAAAGAGAACCCACGCCCAACATGAACTCATGCATGGTTTCCCTAATCAAAGTTCTCCTCTTTTTGATGATTTATCTCTGCACCCTCTCCTCATTCACCCCCATGCCAGCTCTCTTGCTTCTTCTTCATCGATGGCTGGAGCATTTTCCTCTACTTCAAAGACATTACTGTATTCTTCGCCTTCTCGATTTCGAAGACGCAATCGCCAATGTCCCACATGTCGCAGCCTTCTGTCACACATTGCAACATCTGCAGTTATGTTGCCTTTGGTCTCAAGCTGTCGACACTGTCATGCCGTTAGGTTTTTTCATGAATCGGCGTATTTTTGTTGTTCGGATGGAAACATTGCTCTCTCTCATTCTGTTTTGCCTCACCCATTGATTGTTCTACTTATTGACCCTTCGCCAGCATGTGTATCTTTTCGTGAATGTATACGAACTTACAATAATCACTTGGCCTTCACTTCTTTAGGTGTTACAGCAGATAAATCTATGCAGAGACGAAACAACGGTATTTACACGTTCAGAGTTCAGGGACAGATTTATCATTTCCTTAATAGTTTGGAGTCCAATGATTCTGTTGTGTCAAACGCTCAACTATATTTTTACGACACTAATTATGAAACTCAGCTTAGACTCCAAAACTGTGAAAGATTAGTTGAATCAACTCTCTCTATTTTGCTTACGCTTCTTCTTGTGAATCCTTATGCGAAAATTTTCAAGAATCTCAGAAATATTCCAAATCTTCCAAACAGACATTTATACTTACATGGAAATCCATCTGTGAACCAAACAACATTTAATCGCCCAACAGTTGATCAAGTAAGCGCGATATTAGAAGAAAATCCATCAGATGTTCCTTTGTGTAGAAGAGATATAAGAGTTTATACACATTCTTTAGTATCGCATCCAATAAGCTATTTTTATGGTTGCTACGACCCCTTGCAATACCCACTACTTTTCTCTCATGGCGAAGTTGGGTGGCACCAAGGGATAAAGAAAACCGGTGTAAGACCCTACGTCCCTTCGGCTCGTGCTTATATTCGCACCCCTGTACCTTCAACCCCAACTGTTGCTTTGACGGCATCAGCTTTGCTACAAACTGACCAAAATGGTATGCATTTCCCTCTGTTTAATATTTATTTTTCCCTCCTCACTTCTTTGCTCATGTCCCCTCTTTTTTCAGCACTCCACACCTCCTCTGAAAATGAGCCTCCCTTGTTTGTCAGGGAATATTATTGTTACAGATTTCAAATCAGACCTTTTGATAATTCTTATCTCTTATCCTTTGGCCGCCTATTTCAACAATATGTTGTGGACATGTACATTAAGTTAGATACACAAAGACTCGATTATTATACATCTCAACAGAAAGAAATTAGGCAGGAGTTCTTGCAGGGGGTTGTTGACGCAGTTGCGGCCGGTAAATCTGATTGTTCTCAAATTGGTTCGCGTGTTGTACTCCCTGCGAATTTCACTGGTGGTCCTCGTCATATGCACAAAAATATATGGATGCAATGGCCTTAGTCCAGAAATTTGGTCGTCCCGATTTCTTTATAACTGTAACTTGCAATCCAAACTGGCCTGAAATTTTTGCATTACTTCTGCCAACTGATGAAGCATAAAATCGCTCTGACCTCCTTGTTCGATTGTTTAAGGCAAAATTCGAATTGCTAAATCATGAACTTTTGCAAAAACATTGCTTTGGAGAGGTGCAGGCCTACACATACGTCACTGAATATAAAAAACGAGGTCTTCCTCATGCCCATCTCCTTCTCATCATGAAGCCTTCATTTAAAGTATATAGGCCTGAAGAATATGATTCTATAGTGTCTGCTGAAATACCAGATGCAAACCGACAACCATATCTTTATAGCCTTGTAATGAAACACATGTTTCACGATCCTTGTGGTGTCCAAAATCCAACTAACGTGTGTATGCTTGAAAATGGTAGTTGCAGAAATTACTACCCAAAAAACTTTCAACCTTTAACTACTCAGGCATCTAATGCTTACCCTACTTATAGACGCTGTGATAATGGTGTTCGAGTAATTGTGCGAGGGCACTTTCTTGATAATAGGTGGGTCGTTCCTTACTCTCCTTATCTATTGTCCAAACTTGACCGCCATATTAATGTCGAGGTTTGTTCTAACGTAAAAGCTGTGAAGTATATTTATAAATATATTTGTAAAGCCATGCCAGAATTAGCTACCAAGTTCTTGATTCAACTCAGCGTCTTCCTTGAACGAGGTTTTTGAATTTCAGTCGGCTCGTTGGGTGTCTGCACCTGAGGCATTATGGCGCATTTTCCGTTTCCCAATAGGAGATATGATGCCTTCAATTATTAGGTTGCCATTGCATCTAGAAAACTTCCAGCCTATAACCTTTAATAAAAATCAGCGCATATATTCTGAATGTGTTGGCCACCACACTTCAACGATAGACCATGCTAACAGAATTCTTCCACACCAATAGTACCAGCTCCGAAGCAAAAAACCTGTCTCTCATTTATAATGAGTTCCCTGACCATTTTGTCCGGGTTGATACTGATCGTAGATGGAAACTTCGTCAAAGAAGTACATCTGTGGGTCGTATTGTGACGGTTCATCCCACAGATGGCGACAGGTATTTCCTTAGGATTCTGTTGCGCAAAGTTTGATGCCCGCTATCTTACACAGATTTACGAACCTACAATGGTGTTCTCTGGCCTACTTTTCGCGCTGCAGCTTTGGCTAGAGGCTTTCTAGATAATGACGACACTCAGGAATCATGTTTAAGAGAAGCCTCCCTGTTTCACATGCCTTATGAATTGAGGCAATTATTCTCCACTCTACTTGTACATGCTTGTCCCTCTGACCCTAAGAAATTGTGGGATCTTTTTGAAGCTAACATGTCAGAAGATTTTAGACTTGACTGCCTTCTAACACCTTCTGAAATTAGAATGAAAGTGCTCCAACAACTCAACGATTTCCTACAGTCAATGGGTAAAGATCTAACATCCTTTGGAATTCTGCCTTCTGGTTTCTATTTAAATGCTGTGTCGTCTTTAACTAGAGAGTTAGACGATGAACGTTCTATTCAGGTCTCTTCCTCTGATCTTCACTCTATACAGTTTATTAATGCATCTCAGTTGCTAATTTATAATAAAGTTGTGGAGAAAATATCAGCTAATGAACCAGGCGCCTTTTTTGTTGATGGTCCGGGCGGGACAGGAAAAACATTTCTATATCGTGCGCTATTAGCTGAAGTTCGTTCTAAAGGGAATATTGCGTTGGCAACAGCCAGTTCTGGAATTGCAGCCTCTATTCTCCCCGAAGGGCGTACGACTCACTCTCGTTTTAAGATTCCAATAGACCTCAGCAATGGCTCAACTTGTCGTGTTAGTAAGCAAAGTGGTTTAGCTCTTTTGATAATAGAATGTAAATTGATTATCTGGGATGAGGCCCCTATGAGTAATAAAGATTCTATCCAGGTTGTTGACAACCTCCTTCGTGATCTAATGTCTTCTGATATAGCTTTCGGCGGTAAAGTTATCGTTCTAGGCGGTGATTTTAGACAGACTTTGCCGGTTGTTAGAAACGGGCCAAAAAAGGACACTTTAGGCGCATGCCTGAAATCTTCGCACGTTTGGCCCAAAATAGAAAAACTTAGCCTTACTGAAAATATGCGCGCTCTTACTGACCCTGCTTTCACGACTTATCTTCTAAATGTCGGCAACGGTGCTTCCCGAAGTTAGGATTTTGAATCGGTTGAAATTCCTTTTTCTATTCTACTTCCCAGTTCTCATCATGACGAAATGTCGCTGGAAAACTTAATCTCTCGGGTCTACCCTGATTTCAGTGACTTCTTTACAGCTGCAACACCCAATAGAGTTATCCTTACAACAAAAAATTCCTTTGTTGAAGAAATTAATAACTTTCTTATTATGAAATTCCCTAGTTCTCCGTCTCAATACTTAAGCTATGATCGAGTCTTGGATGATTCTAATGAAGGCCAGTATGAAGACTTAATAAATACCATTACACCCAACGGTCTGCCCCTGCATAATTTGGTCTTAAAATTACATGCCCCAATTATGTTGCTAAGAAATATAAATCCGCTGGAAGGGTTATGTAATGGAACAAAATTAACGTGTTTAGCCTTCGACTCAAATCTCATTAAGGCTGAAATTTCTTTTGGTGACTTCAAAGGTAAAGTTGTTTTCATACACAGAATACCTATGCATCCTTCAACTGTTGACAACTACCTAGTTCCTTATAAAAAAACACAATTTCCAATTCGATTATGTTTCGCCATGACAATTAATAAATCTCAATGGCAGACTTTAGATAAAGTTGGAGTTTACCTTAAAGAACCTGTCTTTCACGGCCAGTTGTATGTGGCCTTGTCGCGTGCAAAATTGTCTTCTAATATTTATGTTGTTATAAAACCTGCATTCTGTGATGTAACAACTTCTAATCAAACGTTGAACGTAGTTTATAAAGAGGTGTTATCTGATATTTTGGACCTCTCGTTATAAGGTAAGGTGGAAGTCAGATTCTATTATTTGATATGCAATATTGTTGTTCTTTGAATTAATGTGTGCTTAAGTAAATATACTGAGGCCCCTACTTACTATATTTCAGAATGCCTCCTATTTTGTGCAATGCTAAATCCCTGAGGATGGGAAGCTCGTCAAGGTGGACTGTAATTGTGCAAGTCCTTGAACGATTTCCTCCAATGATAAAAAAGGGTTATAAAGTGGGCGATGGGAAAAGATATCAGAAATTTGTCCTGCTTGATATGGAGATTATCACCTCTTCGATTTATAATTTAGCAGCCTTCATTAAATTCGCTTTTCATTTTATTTAAAAATAAACTGTGATTTGGCTTTCCACGCAGGGAACACTTATAAGCGCGGTCATGCATGATCCGGCAATCCAGCCATTTTCCCACCTATTGGAGCCTTACAAGCGCTATAAAATCAGCAATGTGCATCTTGATGATGTTTATACACAACTCAGAATTAGCTAATACAAGTACCAATGGACTATTTCACTTCGCACGCCGATCAAACCGGTTGAGGATTTCGTGCCCCGTCAAATAGAATGTCCGTACCAGTTAGTTCCTTTCTCGGATCTCTATAAACACGCAGGCACAAACCATTCTATAAGTAAGTTTATTTGTTTTTAATAATGTATAAATCATTATCCTAAAATAATTCTTAATTTCTTACATTAAGGACATCTTATACTCCAGATATCATGGGCCTTCTTGTGCACAGAAGTCCGCAAATTAAAACTTCAACTGGTGTTCCAATGAAAAAATTTACGCTGCTTACTCCAGAGTAAGAAATGTAACTTATTTCATAAATATGCATTCTCTTGTTTACCTAACTTATTTTTGTATTTAGGAAAATTCTTATAAATCTGACAATATGGCTGAACGATGAAGTGGATTGTCCAGATGGTATTGATGAGGCTGTAACATTGCCTGTTTGTATACTAGCGAAAAATTTGCGAGTTTCTTCTTATGAAGGTTGATACTATGTTTAATATTATTTCCATCCTTTAAATCATCCTCCGCATAATTTAATGTATCATTATTTAACATTCAGTTTCCTACTTAATATAGGAATATCATTAAGCTCGCAAAAGTTCTCCTATCTTATGCTAAATCCCCCCATGGCAGAAACAGCTTCCCTGCTGCACTGGTATTTATCTTATTTATGTTCTGTATTCAATCATAGGTGTGTCGATCTTGTTATTGTTTTTCTCATAAGGCTTACTTGACTTATTTTCTTTAAATTTCTTTAAGGTTTGTCTTTAGTACATAAATATCTATTTTCAGCTTGAGTTATTCTTTCTATATTTTTTTTCCTTTACTTTGATCCTCCAATATACACGTATGCATAATCTACAAGGTTCATCAAATTTTTAGGTTTGCTTCATCTGAAAAAGAGACATCTTTATGGAAACCGGACATCGAGTTAAAGAACCCACAACGTTTTTTCCATATGCCATCACAGGAGGAGATTCTGCCGTTAAAGATTGCAGCTGAAAACATTTTTAAAGTAAGCATCACATGGATATTACTGTATTTTGATACTATTTGTTCTTTAATTTGTTCTCTGTAACAGCTGCATACAGTTTGGGTGAGAGGCCAGCTTTGGTATAACACTGACAATAGAGGTCATTGCATTGTCGTTTGTGGCACTTGTAAGAGGCCCTTGGACGCAGACCCTGTTGGAAATCGATATCCCGGGTTATCAAAAATTGCAGAAAACCGACAACCCGACCGAAATTCCGTCGCCGGAAACACTATCACGAACACAACGCGAAGCCGGGCTCGACAAGAGCATCGCCGCGGGATGAACCCGCGGCTAAACGCTAGCCGAACCCCATCGCGGCTGGGGTTCGTGATCGCCGTGCATGGCGATCGCATGGGGCTGCTCCGGCAGCCCCCGGGCGGCGGTGAGTCCGGCGACTTCACCGCCGTCGCCACCGAGGAGGGCGGTCAGCCCAGCTGACCACCGCGGCTCGCCCCCGGCGATCGATCGCGTGATCGATCGCCCGCCTCGGCTTCAGCCGGGGCTCCCCTTCGTCCGCGCGCCGACGGTCGAACCCTAGGGTTCGGCCGCCACCCTCGATTCCATCGAGGGCTCTTCGATCTTCGCCGGGGATCTCGAATCCCCGTCCCCGAAGTTCGTACGTTTCCCGGATCGTGCGTTCATGTATATATCACGATTAAAAACATATAATCATAAGAGGGGGTTTACGATTATACCTACGTCTCGTTGTGCGGAGAAACGAGATAGATTGAAGACCTTCAAATCTTCCCACGTATTCCTTGCACTTCGTTCGAACGTCGTGTGGGCGACGATCCTCCAAACTCCTATGGATCTCCTTCACGAACTCTCTAGAATATCAAGTATGATAATCTTATGATTGACACATTGAATTGTGAAGACCATGTAGTGCTTTTATAGGCTACGTAGGGGATCTAAAGGAGGTGAAATATTGGGCTCCCAATATTAATGATTAAATTGACCCCCAAGCCCAAATCTATTAATCCATTAATATTAATAATTTATTTTCCACTATATAAATTAATTGCACTCCCAATATTAAACCATATTATATCAAATAATATTTCCTTGGTAGTATTATTTATTCCGTGTATTTAAGATATAAATATTCATGAATAAAATTAATTTATTGTTAATTAATTTTTTCATCTCTTGTATCCGAGACTAGTACCATTCAACTTTAATTATTATGCGGAATAAATTCCACCTGCAGGGTTTACATAATAATTCCTTATGAACTCTCTCGGGGATATTATCAACCCTTCCGAGATACACTTTCCCGTCAATTGTTCACGGCATGTCATATATAAAATATAGTGACCCAACTTTACCGGTAATTGTCCCAATAATTAAACCGGACAATTCCTTTGGAAAATCAAAGTCACTTATACTAAATATACACACCCGCAACAGTATCGGGGATTAAGAATAAAATATACTGAGACTTGAATCAATTATCACAGGCAATCCTAATTGATAAATCTCAAGCGATCCGCCCAATACACCATGTGTACAAGTGTGATAAAATAATTAAGACAAATTATTTTCTCTCTCACACAACGACTATACCGATGGATTGGTCCGTGTCCATCTAGGTCGTGAGCAACTGTTTGATTAAATACGAGTAACCGATAGTATGATCTTCTGTGTGGGGCCCGACACACCATACTAACTACAACGTATATAATCTAGGACTATATTTGCATATATTTAATTATCAAATAATTAAAATCAAACGATTGTTCATTTAGTAGATTAAATGCTATGATCGGGAGTTATCGTTACTTAAATCTAGAAATTTAGTATACAACTCCAACAGACCCTGCTGATATGATCACCTGCATGTTCTGCAATACATTGTCCCTAACAAAACTCAGGTAATCCAATTACCATATAAATATACATGAATTTTTTTGTCTTGTATATAATGTGAAATGTGCATATTTCCCTTTCACTTTGGATCACCATTTTGTTTTTGTTGTTTCTTATTTCTTGGATTATTGACTTCTCCTCATTCAAGCCTTTAGATTTTTTCTTGTATTTATTCTTGAGTTCTTTAGGGTTTTTTCATTTTGCTTATGCATTTCTTTAAATCATTTGTGAAGTCAGTTTTCAAGGGCTTCACATTAATTTGGTGTATGACTGATTTGTGGTCCTCAGACTCTTAAATGGAACAATGCCTAGAAATTTATTTTGGAATTTAATTATTGTTGCGTCATCCTCTACTCTGATTCTTATAAGCGTCGGTTGTTCGTTTAATTACAGCCTGCGACTATGTTTTCAGCTATCGGAGGAGTCCACAAGTATTTTGGTATCAACGAATTCTCCCGTGGCAAACTCGATATTATCCATGTTTGCTGAAGAGATACAACAAATTCATGATCAGGTCTTAATAGAGTTCTTTTTAAAATAATACACTTCACATTTTTTCCCCTGTTGTTCGAAATTTGACTTCTCGGAAATTTCAAATCTTTTTTACAGAACTTGCTACCAACAAGAATGGAAGAGGCTCTCAATAATAAACTATACACATGCTTCATCAAAGTGTTCTACACAAACGTGAGACAACAAAAAGTCCCACACTACTCGTTGCTCCATTTTTACGCAGGTGAATTGCATGATCAATCGTCAAGTTCCAGCGGCCTTGAAACCATACAAACACAGAACCCCAGCGTCTTAAATCCAGAGTGCAGCCCTCCAGGAACTACACCTTTTGTTAATCCAACTGTTAAATCTTCTGATAAATCAGTCATCCCTGCAGCTCAAATACGCAAAAGCTTGGATTTCAATGAAGCCTCAGTTGATACATGTGATCCAAAAGTTAGCGCAGCCACCTTCGCCATGAAGAAGGGGAAATTCCAATGATCTTCTGTAGCAGCTCCCAATTATAACAAATATCGTTTCTTATCATGCTTACTACTTCTCAGCCACCCATTTTGCTATGCCATGTGCATATTTGTAATCTTTTGAAACTTCAAACTTCTTTTGCACAATAGGTGAAACTTATAACATCTGTACATTATACTCTAAACAGGTTAGGCTTGTAAGATATGTATGTAAGTCATATGGGCGTTCGTCTTGCACGGCAAGACGATCGCCCCTAGTATGTATATATATATATATATATATATATATATATATATCAATGGTTAAGAAGAAAAAAAGCTAAACAACTACTACATATTTTGTATAAGTAGTCTGCTACATATTTTGTCGCGGGTGATGATGAGGGCGGTGCAACGGATCGCAAACGTCCAGATCGCGGCGAGCGTGGCTTCGGTGGCGTCGATTGGACGGGTGAGAATCAAAATCCGATTCTGGCTTTGGAGTGGAGAAGTAGACCTTCAGTGAAGCTTGTAGACGGGGAGGAAGTAGTATATATTCAGAAGCTTCGGTTTGACGGCCAGTGGGGCGGTGTGCGCAGTGAGAACGAGCAAAGAACCGGTGAATAAGGGATTAACGGTGGTTGACGATGTGTTCGAGAGAGATTCTGTAAAACCACGTACGAAGCTTTGAATTAAGGAAATTGGATTGTAATATAAAATTGGGCTGTATCAGAATTGACTTTTTTTTTATATGTTGGCCTGATGCAAGATATTCATCTTACATTCTTATTACATTGTCCTCGGCGTCGCATGTGGCATTTAACCATGTGCAGGGGTTATCTGCAAGGCAGTCTTCGGATCAGACATTGCGTTCTTAAAGACCATCAAAGCATCGACTACAAAACAAAACAAAATCAATAAAAAATATATATTGTAAGTTACGATTTATTGATCCTAATTATAAGTTATTTATAAAATTACATAAAATCGTAGGTGTGTGAGTGCGGACCCACGACTAGCGCACAAAAATGTGGAAAGGGAGACCCAAACAGGTAGGGAGGTTCCATCCTGATACGACTACAAAATACCCTCTATGATGAAACTTTTTTAATGACACTTATAAGTAAGTGTGACTATATTATATATATAATGACATTTTGTATTTTATATATGTAAAGTGACGCTACTTTGCTTAAAAGGTTTTAGGTGGTTTTGGGTTCAAGTCCTATAAACGTTATTTTATTTTATACTAGTAATTAATATTAGTATTATATATATTTTTTTCAATAAATCATACTACTCTTTCGATTTACAGTATAACCTACACAAAATTCCCACTCCTTTGTTTATCACTAAAAAATTTCCACTTCTTCAAATTTTTCTGGTCAAATATTTTCACCCAAATTCTCCAGCCGAATTTCATATGCCTAATTTCTCAGATCTATCTAACAAAGAATATTCGGAAGATATATCTTCTTAAATATTTGATTTATTGTATATGTTTCATATCTTAGCAAATATTCTAGTCTTAATTTTTTTTTATTCTTTTTCCTTGTAAAGATACTATACATTTTACAATTAATAGTGATATTCTCATCACCCTTAAACAAGGTGAATCAAATACCTTCTTTACATGGTATCAGCAGATAACATCGTTCTCCTTTCTCATCTTTGAATTGCGTTCTTTTTCTCCCAAATTTCCCGATTATGTTTGCAAACTCAAGAAGTCACTTTATGGTCTTCGGCAAGCTCCTCGTGCTTGGTTTGACAGATTTAGCACTTTCTTATCTACCTTGGGTTTTGCGCAAAGTAAGGCAGACACTTCATTATTTTTCCTTCATCGAGACGAGTGTACAATTTTCTTATTGCTTTACGTCGATGACATCATTGTCACAAGTAGCAACGCTTCCACTCTTACTCGATTTATTGCTCGAGTTCATAAAGAATTTTCTATCACAGACTTGGGCAACCTTAGTTATTTCCTTGGTCTTGAAA
Source organism: Euphrasia confusa (assembly GCA_954870475.1). Taxonomy (NCBI): domain Eukaryota; kingdom Viridiplantae; phylum Streptophyta; class Magnoliopsida; order Lamiales; family Orobanchaceae; genus Euphrasia; species Euphrasia confusa. The sequence goes on from OX940958.1 coordinate 25,283,550, forward strand.
TAAGTTACAATGCTTCTGGTCTTTTCTTGGGACAAGCCAAGTATGCTAAGGACATTCTCACTAGAGCTAACCTACTGGACTCCAAACCTGCTTCTACTCCTTTGCCTGCTGGAGTTTCGCTTGTTAGCTTCGGGGATCCATTTCACGATCCTACTACTTATCGCTCTTTTGTCGGGGCATTGCAATATCTCACCATCACTCGTCCTGATCTATCTTATGCCGTCAACCATGTTAGCCAGTTCATGCAGTCACCTACAGTTGATCATTTCTTGGCTGTCAAACGCATTTTACGCTACGTCAAGGGTACTCTCCATTATGGGCTCACTTTTTCACCATCTTCTAACTACAATGTTCTTGGTTATTCAGATGCCGATTGGGCCTGTTGCACTGAAACTCGCCGTTCTACTTATGGGTACTCTATATTTTTGGCAGGCAATTTGGTTTCTTGGAGTGCCAAGAAACAACCCACTGTTGCTCGTTCAAGTTGTGAATCGGAATATCGAGCCCTTGCAAACGCTGCCCAAAAAATGGTTTGGTTAACACACTTGCTTCGAGAACTTAAAGCACTTCCTACATCTCCGCCGATTTTACTATGTGACAATAAAAGTGCCTTGTTCCTTAGTCAAAATCCCATTTCTCAAAAACGCGCCAAACACATCGATATTGATTGTCACTTCATACGTGAACTCGTTACTAATCGTCGTTTGGAGACTCAGTTCGTCCCTTCAAATTTGCAATTGGCTGATATTTTCACAAAGAGCCTTCCTCGTCCAGCGTTTAATTTTCTTCGTTCCAAGCTTCGTGTCATTCACAATCCTACACTAAGCTTGAGGGGGGATAACAAAGAATATTCGGAAGATATATCTTCTTAAATATTTGATTTATTGTATATGTTTCATATCTTAGCAAATATTCTAGTCTTTATTTTTTTATTTATTTTCCTTATAAAGATACTATACATTTTACTATTAATAGTGATATTTTCATCACCCTTAAACAAGGTGAATCAAATACCTTCTTTACACTATCCCATACAATTTTTTCTTAATTTTTTGGGCGCTAAGATTTATTCTTATGTCATAGCATAGTTTATTTCACTCAAAATTGCTCCTTGAATAAGTTTGCTCAGCCGCACAATTTTTTTGCACTCGGATTTTCGCTGTCTCTTGTTGAACTCCATAATAGAGGTAAGAAAAATGTGTTTTTAAATTGAATTTTTTTTATTGTATTATTTTTTATTTAAGGTAATTTTTTATATTTAATAATATTTTTTTTGTTCTTTACCAAATTATTTGTAGGAATATGGAGAAGAGGAAAACAATTTCTGTGTTTTTCAAGCAATGTCTAGAGAACGAAAAAAAGCTCATGTAATTTGTGGGCAAAAGACGTTACCACATTCTTCATAATATATTATTGTGAAACAAGATCGTCGAGGTACCATATATCATATACTAGTTTGTGTTTTTAAAGCTATCTTAAGCTTTACTTGAATATTTTTTAATCCTTACTATATTTCAAATAAAATATTATATCAATGTACATAAACTTATTGTTGTTTCTACTAGTCCTTAAAAAAGTTATCCACTTTATTTTTAACTATTTTTCACCATCTATTATTTTGTAGATCACATCATTGAACAATCAAAAGATAGAGGCTATACTTATATGAAGAACTATTAATCCGAAAATATAAAGGTGCTAAAGTTGTTGACTTATATGAAGAACCATTAATCCGAAAATATAAAGGTGCTAAAGTTGTTGGTCCAGCTATAGAAGGGAGCATTGTTTGGCCAAAAAAATTGGTATAATATTGTTTCATTCCTTCTAGTTACATTTTTTCAATTTCACCTATTAACTATAGTTTTTTTTGTTCACTATAGGTTCATGCGGAAGATTCATTCTTTTTTGAAAGAGGACAGTCGAGTAATTTTCCTCATAGCTATGGTAGATATATCTTTTGATGTTTTTCAGTTATCTTTATTTTTGATATTATATTAAGAGTCATGTAATTGATTGAATGATTGAGCTGATAATAAATGTTTAATAAACATTTTATTATTATATTATTTATATTTGGAGTTGGTGTTTAAACTTTATTATTATGTTAATGAAAATAGTTTATAAAACTTCGTGACATGACAGAAGTGTCTAATTCCACGACGAAAGTCATTAATGATTGTTACTCCACATATAAGTGTCACTACACGAGTTAGTTAAGGTAGTTGTATATTTTTTGTGACATAGAAAAGCGTCACAAAAGTGCGTTATTATGACGCTTGTCAACGTTATCAAATAAAGTTATAACGACACAAAAAAAATGTCACAAAATAATATTTTTATGACGTTGACAAGCGTCACAGTATAATACTATTATGACGCATCAAAGTGTCACTAACATGCATTTATTGTGACACTTTTCAAGCGTCACCATACTTATCTATAGAAACGACAAATCAGGTGACGCTTTATCAAAGTGTCACTATAGTAAAAACGTCATTACAAGTAGTTTGTAGTGACACTACATGAAAATCAATTGGTACTAGTGTTGGAAATCGACTATCCGGGTCACACCGTTCGATCACTCGAACATCCGGACGTGCCCAATCGACTCCAGGAGTTCACCTCCGAACAGCCATGGCCACCCGCCAAGCAGATCGCGCATCCGCCACAGCCAAAGCCGCGGCTCGCAATCTTCCCGGAGCAAGCGGCCGCCTGCCCACCAGGCGAGCGCTCGCGCAGCACCGCAAGCGAGCGCTTGCTGCCCAGGCGAGCGCCTGCTGCCTGACGCGAGCGGGCGCTTGCCCCTCAAGCGGGCGCTTGCCTGCTTCGAACAGCAGCGCGATGCTGCTGTTCCGGGCCGTTTCCGATCCGTTTTTCTCCGTCCAGCCACCGATCCGGCGGTTCTCAACCGCCCAGAGGCTGGAGAAAAACTATCCTTAACCCCGATTACCAATCGATGGTCCGTTGTATAATTACGTACGAGATCGAATCGAAACAATGCGGAAGAGGGTTTCGATTCCATACCTTTGTCGCGTGATTCGGAGAAGCCGAATTGACAGAGACCTCGAGACTTCTAGCGTATGTCCTAGCCCTCTTACTCCAGCCGATGTGTGGGCATCGATCCGCTTGGAGCTCCCCGTCTCTTCCCTTCTCAACCACCGTGAATGTACTTCTCTGTCTCAGAAATAATTTTGCGCTAACAAATTAATTTCCACAGAGAATTTCTGTCTCAGAAATATAATTGCGTAGCAATTAATTTCTACAGAATGTTTCTTGCGCTAATCTAAATTAATTAAGCAGAAAAGAAAAGATAATTGCGCTAACAATTAATTTCTCTGCAGAATTAATTATAGCGGCGAAACTTAGGTTACAGAGAGAGGGGGGAGGGATTTATATAGGCTACACTAGAGGACCTCTAGGCAATTAATTAATTAGGCTTAAATTGTAATTTAATTAACTTGGTGTCCCAAAAGGAAAACCTTAATTAAATTCCACAATTTTATTTATAATTAATTCCACTATAAAATTATAAATGATTTCCCAATTAATTAATTCAAATTATTCCGTCAATAATTTTTCCACCGTATTACATATGTGACATTTCCCCGTGTTTAAGATATCGCATGTCCACGAATTAATTTTAATTACTAATAATTAAATTAATTCATTTCTTATGATCCGAGATTAGTACCACTCATCCTTATTATCATGTGGAACGAATCCACCTGCAGGGTTTACATGATAAACTTTATGAGCTCATCTCGGGGACATCATCAACCCAGTAAATGGGACACGGTTTCCTGTCTATAATCTACAGCATGCCGTGTGTACAATTCCGATCCCCAATATACCGAGGATCTCGACTAATCAATTAGTCTCACTCATTGGCACATCAAAGAACCGAGCATTGGACACACGCACCTATAATTATATAGGGATTAAGAACTCACATATCCGTAATATCTGAGGTCTAGTTCGATTACTCCGATTAGTATAAATCGAACGCCCTCCCGTGGTCCTGCTCAATACACCAAGTGTACGAGTGTAACATGATAGTCAAGACCGACTATCTACCAGTCACACTACGACGTACCGATGGATTGTCCCTGTCCATCTAAGTCGTGAGCTACTGTTCGATAGTATACGAGTAACCGATAGTATGATCTTCCGCGTGTCTCCTCACGCCATACTATCTACAACGTATATATCTAGGACTGTTGCATTAAATGCAATCATGCTTGAATCATACATAGATTAAGGCATAGATAAGGAGTTCCGTATTTGCACTAAACTAGACATTTAGAATACAACTCCATCAATCTCCCACTTATACTAAAAGTCTAGTCGCCCTCTCCCAAACATCAGATTCCCATAACCACATCACGCCTATCCAACGCTTTCGCTGGAAGAGCCTCTGTGAACGGGTTTTACCAGGCAATCCTCTCGATGCTATCTAGGTGACAACTGCATCGTCTTACTAGACGATCTCTCGAATCAGGTGGTACTTGCGCTCTACGTGTTATCTCCCACTGTGGACTTGTGGCATTTCAAGTTTGCCAATACCGCTATTCAAAATAGCTTTGGGTGAACTAGAAACCACATCTAAGTCCCTTAGGAAGTTCTGGAGCCACACTGACCTTTTAACTGCCTCAGAGGCCGTTATCCTTTCAGTTTCCATGGTAGAGTCCGTAATGCATTGCTGCTTTACATTCTTCCATGTGACTGCTCCACTTCACAGTGAGAACACCTAGCCTGACTTCGACTTTCGACTGTCCCTGTTTGATTTGGAAATCCAATTCTATGTAATCCAAAGGAAACAACTTGACTGCTTTGTAACTCAGAACATAAATCATGGTCCTCTGCAGGAGCCTAAACATGTTCTTTACATCAGTCGAGTGATCCTTTCCAGGATTACTATGATATCTCACCACCATGCCCACGGCATAGCAGATATCAGTCTCGTGCATAGCATTACATACATTAAGCTTCCCACCATTAAGGTGCAGGGAACTGCTTACTCTTCATCTATCTCCTTTATTGTGTCAGACACAAAACTTTAGATAGATGAATTCCACATCTAAAAGGTGAAGACCTTTCTTGGAATTCTGTATGTTGCAACGAGTAAGAATTGTGTTTACGTATGAGACTCGAGATAAGTTCTATGTTATTTTCTGGCGATCATTTATACATTTGATCCCAAGAACATTCCCGACATCTCCTAAGTCTCTTACATTGAATTACTCGGGCAACCATCCCTTTATGTCCGATAACATCTTTCATATTGTTGCCAATTTAGAAGGATGTCGTCTACATAAAGAATGAGAAAACACCACATCTTTTCTGTCACTTCTTTATTACACACAGGACCTAAACATGCCTTGAATGAGTCCATGAAATGGATTTTCTCATAGGTCCGCATGTGTCCAAGATCTTGAAGCTTCCTTCAATCCAAAGATCGATTAAGCTTTCTTTACAAAATGCTCTCGGCTCTCTTTGATGAATCCCTCTGATTGTCCCACACAGATGGCCCCGTCAAGACTTCGATTTAGGAAATCTGTCTTGACTTCCATCTTCCATGTGAAGACAAAAGAATCCTGATCGACTTTTGCCAAGACTGAGCATCTTGATCTTTCAGCGTCTCGTCATAGATCCAGGGTTCGGCTTCATGTTCTCCAGGTAACAAGTCCGAAGACTCACCTATAAACATGAACCTGTTGGGTTGTCTAACAACCCTCCCACTACGACAACGCTCCGGTGTATCTTTAGTGACTAAAGATTATAGTAGTGACCTACTCAGTTAGGCTGGTTCTAAGTCTTGATCAGTCCCTCTAAGCACATTAAGTATTACTCTACTCTTGGCTTGTGATCTTGCATATACATATAGTCCATGTCTAAGAACCGAATCGTTGATTCAATCAACGAACATCTGGTCCTTTGGACTATATTACATATCTCAATTCATTTTCTTAGGGTATCTTATAAACAGCCGAATATCTGTACAAGTTTCCAAAGGAATCAAGTTCAGGATAAACGCCGCTGTTTCCAAGCCATATCCCAAAAACGAATTAGGTAACTCCGAATAACTTATTGTTTACTTTCCCATATCTATAAGAGTCCTATTCCTTCTTTACAACACATTATTTTGCCGAGGCATAAATGGTGTAGTCTGTTGGGAGTTAATCCCATTTTCTGATAAGCATGCCTTACTCCTCAAAGAGGTCTGCATATATCAGAGCGAATCAACTCTAGTACTTTCTTGGATCTTTTCCCTTTAACCGTAAAGGGTTGCTTAGTCATTAAAACTTCCAAGTATGATTCTAAGGTTGGAAGGTCCTTTCCTTCAACTTAGCTGAGTAGTCCATCAGCTTTCACCCTTTGAATCGTACTCAAGTTAAAATGATCTAGCCTAAGATTCCATAAGTACATTTGATTCATCCTAGAAGAATCTTTACTCTTATTGGGGTTCGACAATGTGTTATTAGCTCCGGTCAGTTGCATCGTGGAAGAACACGAATTTAGTATTAAATTGTCTATCAATGTACCAGAATAGATAACATCCCCGTTTCTTAAAGAAACAGAATATCTATTCTAAGCCAATTTAGAAATCCGAAATGAAATTTCTTTCTAAATGCCGGCACATAAAGACAATTTATTAGAACTAAAATCCTACCGTTAAAACATTTAACATCTCCCACTGCAACGACTGTTACCTTAATAGTATAGCCCATGTAGGTTATAACTTCTTCCTTTCTAAGTCTCCGGGTTTCCTGGAACCCCCGCATTTAAGTGCAGACACGATTAGTGGTTCCCGTATCCACACACTAGGTACTGGCAGATAACACCACTAAACATGTTTCGGTTAACTAAGGAAGAGTCAACTTCTTGTTGCTTGAAAAGACAATTAAAACTCCCAGTATCCAGACTGCTTACAACGGAAGCACTTGCCCTTAGGGCTTGCTTGTCCCATTCCGTGGTCCAGATACATTAGGCCCACTGGGTTTCCGTATCTGTTTCATCTTCCTTTTGCCGCCCGAAGGCCTAGGAAGAGCCAATTTATCAGCCACAAGTGCTTTGAGGACCCTTAAAGACTCTCTCAGCCGTCAGAAGTTCAATCAAGAGCTCCGCCAATGAATAAGACCCCTTATTCATGTTATAGTTCAGGCGGAACTGCTCAAAACTTCTCGGCAGAGACTGGAGCACAATATCAACTTGGGTTACCCCATCGATAACTGATCCTAGAATCTCTATCTCACAAAGATAGCCCATCATTCTAAGAACGTGATCCCTCACGGACGTTCTTTCCGAAATGATGGCCGTTATGAGTTGCCTCATTTCACTTTGCCCGGATGTCCTGTCCTGATAACCAAAACTTCTTGAGGTTAAGCATCATATCATAGGTAATGGTCATGGCATGATCCCGATGTCGCAGCACTTTTGACATGAAAGTCATAATGTTGCTCCGCGTCATCTCATAGCCTTGATCCATTTCCAATGAGCTTCCTTTCCTCAGTAGTGGAAGTATCATTTGATTCAGCAGGTCAATTGACTTGGAGTACATATTTGTACTCCTCTGCAGTTAGGACAATGTCCAAGTTTCTTCTTTAATCCATACAAACAGGTTAAGTGAGTTTTGTTGACTTTTAATGGGAATAATACCATATAAAACAAACAATGAGTTTAATTCGATATCATTTCCCTCAAGTGATATCATTAAACTACCAATCATTTCTAAAATCCCATCAGACATAGCAAGCCACGTTCTTGTGGACGTTTACCAGTCCAAATGATTTTATGATTGGATTTCACTTCGGTCGTACATCATTTTAGCAGTGACTCCGATGGGGAGGATACTATAAAGCGTACCTAAGTGTGTACCATTTCTCAGTACTAAGTCCGCCGCTCGGGAACTACACGCCCACCGCAAGCCACGTTAGTGTGGACGTTTACGTTGACATGCGGTCCCTTTACGATTTCCTATAACTGTCGAGCCTCAATTAACCCAAAGTTCCGTTTCCATTTAGCAAGCCACGTTCTTGTGGACGTTTACTAAAACAAACAACTTTATTAATTGAATCTCACTTATTTAAATGTCATAGAATCTTAATTAACCCAAAGTACCGTTTCCATTTAGCAAGCCACGTTCTTGTGGACGTTTACTAAAACAAACAACTTTGTTAATTGAATCTTACATTTATTAAATTTCACAATTTTATTAATCAAAGCTTGATATCTCGTAAGTGAAACTCGAAGTTTCTAACCAGCGATCAATCATGCAATTGAGCCCTATCTCTCACTAGGTGAGGGAGCCAATCAGACAATCAATCTAGTCATCGAATGACTCGAAAGTCTCTAATCTGTGTCATTGACATAACCAAGCGCTTTGGCTCCATTCCACTCCCCGGGGTGAGAATGAGTCGAGTTGAAATTAGTCTTTGAAAAACAGATTAGGCACTGCTTTTGAAAAATATAATTGTTCAATTTTATAAGTGGAATTGAATTCGAATTTTGATCCAGTGATGTCCGTGTATCGACTTTATCCGATAGGGAGGATGACACTAAAGCCAACTCGTAAGTCAATACACATCACATTCAAAACAGAGAATGGAGACCGCGGGATTGTTTCCAATCCCTCTCCCACTTAGTATTTTACGATTGAGGGATAACATGCATAAAATAGTTAAGCATAATAAAAAGCACGTAAATCACATAAAAAGCAATTAACGTGGCCCCGATTATTATGGCCTTAAGTATTCTCCAATGCACATCTCTTGGAACTTCATCTCGTTGCTCGTCTTGATCTCGGTCCACCACCGACTCGCTCGAGGATCAAGAGACGAACTCCTCCCACTGGAGCCTCGTCTCGAGCCTCGTTGAGTCGCTCGTGGGGTCGAACGAACCCCAGCCCCGCTGCTGCCCGTCGCGAACACGGGGTGTGTTCGATGGCTGCCCGGTGCCGGTTCGTCTCCTCGACTCTCGTTTCTCCGGGTTTCGATCTCGTCTCGATCCACCATAAAATAGCAAGAAAAATTACAAGAATAAATCTACTAAATCCGGCATCGATCCTATACAGGGTGATCGATCCTATACATGCCCGGAAAAACAACGGAAATAAATAAATAAACCTAACGACTCAACCCGTCGTTTTTATCTATTACAAACAAGCAACATTTCCAAAACAAAACAATCTCGACAAGCCCGAGAGTTTAACAAACCACAACAAAATTATCATACAACATCCCATAATGTTGGCCATAATAATCGGGTTCATCCTGCATCACAAACGTACGAACAATACAACAAACCGATAAACCGGCTCTGATACCAATTGTTGGAAATCGACTATCCGGGTCACACCGTTCGATCACTCGAACATCCGGACGTGCCCAATCGACTCCAGGAGTTCACCTCCGAACAGCCATGGCCACCCGCCAAGCAGATCGCGCATCCGCCACAGCCAAAGCCGCGGCTCGCAATCTGCCCGGAGCAAGCGGCCGCCTGCCCACCAGGCGAGCGCTCGCGCAGCACCGCAAGCGAGCGCTTGCTGCCCAGGCGAGCGCCTGCTGCCTGACGCGAGCGGGCGCTTGCCTGCTTCGAACAGCAGCGCGATGCTGCTATTCCGGGCCGTTTCCGATCCGTTTTTCTCCGTCCAGCCACCGATCCGGCGGTTCTCAACCGCCCAGAGGCTGGAGAAAAACTATCCTTAACCCCGATTACCAATCGATGGTCCGTTGTATAATTACGTACGAGATCGAATCGAAACAATGCGGAAGAGGGTTTCGATTCCATACCTTTGTCGCGTGATTCGGAGAAGCCGAATTGACAGAGACCTCGAGACTTCTAGCGTATGTCCTAGCCCTCTTACTCCAGCCGATGTGTGGGCATCGATCCGCTTGGAGCTCCCCGTCTCTTCCCTTCTCAACCACCGTGAATGTACTTCTCTGTCTCAGAAATAATTTTGCGCTAACAAATTAATTTCCACAGAGAATTTCTGTCTCAGAAATATAATTGCGTAGCAATTAATTTCTACAGAATGTTTCTTGCGCTAATCTAAATTAATTAAGCAGAAAAGAAAAGATAATTGCGCTAACAATTAATTTCTCTGCAGAATTAATTATAGCGGCGAAACTTAGGTTACAGAGAGAGGGGGGAGGGATTTATATAGGCTACACTAGAGGACCTCTAGGCAATTAATTAATTAGGCTTAAATTGTAATTTAATTAACTTGGTGTCCCAAAAGGAAAACCTTAATTAAATTCCACAATTTTATTTATAATTAATTCCACTATAAAATTATAAATGATTTCCCAATTAATTAATTCAAATTATTCCGTCAATAATTTTTCCACCGTATTACATATGTGACATTTCCCCGTGTTTAAGATATCGCATGTCCACGAATTAATTTTAATTACTAATAATTAAATTAATTCATTTCTTATGATCCGAGATTAGTACCACTCATCCTTATTATCATGTGGAACGAATCCACCTGCAGGGTTTACATGATAAACTTTATGAGCTCATCTCGGGGACATCATCAACCCAGTAAATGGGACACGGTTTCCTGTCTATAATCTACAGCATGCCGTGTGTACAATTCCGATCCCCAATATACCGAGGATCTCGACTAATCAATTAGTCTCACTCATTGGCACATCAAAGAACCGAGCATTGGACACACGCACCTATAATTATATAGGGATTAAGAACTCACATATCCGTAATATCTGAGGTCTAGTTCGATTACTCCGATTAGTATAAATCGAACGCCCTCCCGTGGTCCTGCTCAATACACCAAGTGTACGAGTGTAACATGATAGTCAAGACCGACTATCTACCAGTCACACTACGACGTACCGATGGATTGTCCCTGTCCATCTAAGTCGTGAGCTACTGTTCGATAGTATACGAGTAACCGATAGTATGATCTTCCGCGTGTCTCCTCACGCCATACTATCTACAACGTATATATCTAGGACTGTTGCATTAAATGCAATCATGCTTGAATCATACATAGATTAAGGCATAGATAAGGAGTTCCGTATTTGCACTAAACTAGACATTTAGAATACAACTCCATCAACTAGGTGTAGTAGATCTTTATACTTGTAATTTAGTTCTTCTTTCCTCAAATATTTAATATGAGAGAACTCACAAGGGATCACAACAATCAATTTGGTTCTCTTTTGCTCAAATATTTAATATGAGACAACTCATAAGTGACCACAACACACACAATTTTAACATACCCCTCACTTGTGAGTCCTAGACAAATCGATCGATCTCACCTCAACAATGGTCGAACCCCCTGACCGAGCAATCACCACGTGCCTTGACATCACTACAATGGGTGGCCGAATCGATGGGTCGCAACAAAGCAACAGAAGCTACATCGCTCTGATACCATGTTGAAATTGGAGGTGTGTGAGTGCGGTCCCACGACTAGCGCACAATTTGGTATTGATTTTCTCTAACATTCAATGTGGGTCAACTCACGAGTGACCACAACACACAATTTTAACAAAATTATTATTTGTACTTATTATTTTATACAATTTTGTTTTTTTTTTGGATTTTTTAAAAAATATTTTAATTATTTTATTATTTTGTACTATACATTTGTTTTTACTTGCTGTTTTGATTCAAATGTATTGGTATATGTTATATACTATTGTAATAATTTAAAAATAATGAACATATATGCATGGAAAATTACCAACTTTTTCATCGTTGGTATGCATAGATACAAACAAAGCATGATTGGATGCTCAAGTATGGAAATGAAATACACTGACAATTAATTTTTTTATTATAATCAATTTATTTATCCACTTTGCTTATTTTTAAATTAAAATATAATAAAATAAACACCTTATTTACTACAACCATTTACCGTATTTATATAAATTCTAAGCTTTAATATATATATATATATATATATATATATATATATATATATATATATATATATATATATATATATATATATATATATATATATATTTATCAATGAAAAAATATTTATAGTGTTGGGTGAAAAAATAATAATTTAATTAATATAGCTCTAATAATAGAAATATTTTATTTTTTCGTACGAAAATATAAATAAAATAAAATTTTGGGAAATTTTGGGTAAGAGGTAAAATTTTTAAATTTGTTTATAGTGTTATAAACTCAAGAGAATTGAGAGAGAATAATAGAGTATAAAGAGAGACAATATGAGAGGAGAATAGAATTGTTATGAATTGTTATTTCATTCATATGGGGAGACCCATTTATATAGGATACAAAGTAGGGTTTCTGTCTTATTCACCAAGAAAGGGTAAACTAGTCATTCACTAATTAATAATATTCATAACACTCCCCCTTGAATGACTATTTACAGGATTGCTGCCTCGTTAAAACCTTGCCAGGAAAACTCAGTGGGACAAAACCTGAGCGAAGGAAAAAGAGTACAACTTGCTCCCCCTGATTGTAATCACCGAAGATCTTTGACTTCTTGAAAGTAATTATTTGTGATCAATCATTCTCATTAAAACCTGTAACTAATAAAACCATATAGGAAAAACTTAGTTATTCAAATATACATTTTTGTCTTCAGGACACAACCTTCGAATTGTCGAGTTTCACATTCATTTGTATTATTGTATATTTTTCGTCCTTCTGGGACATGCCTTTACCAGACATCTATTGACTAGAGCATTCGCAATTGCTATAACCGGCCGGTAACTCTTCAGGAGTATATTAGATGCGTCTAATGTCGAATATACAATCTTTGACAAATGAATAATGTGAACTTCAATTCACAATCATCTATAAGATTATATTTTTCTTTTGAACTTCAGGTTCAATATCTCAGTTTATTTCGAAAACAAACTCATATCGAGTGATGTACATGCCTCGTTAAAAACCTCGTTATAAAACCCTGTAGGAAAAATATTCGAGGAAAAAAGTACGCGACATTCACATTTATATTGTGGTGATTGTCTCGTTAAAAACCTTTAACTAAGAAAACCATGTGGGAAAAACTTAGTAGAGGGAAAAAGAGTACAATCACTGGTCTTCGGGACCAATCACTGGTTTTCGGGACCTTATATTCAATATCATTTTTGTCCATATGTAATATGATATTTTACATGTTCTGATTTTCATTTCAGGAATCTTAAAATCCATGTATATATCTTTCTAATGACTTCTATATAGTCAAATCATACATTCGATGCATATATCTATCGTTGTTGATGCCATAAATATTAAGTAGCGGAATTTAATGTCATCCTTAAAAATATCGAGTTTCTGCGAAAAACTCTTGAGCAACTAACCTCGCTTTTATATCTCACTACATCATTACTCGTTTTTCTTACGAACACTCACGTATATCCTTCTGGGATAATATTTTGAGGTGTGTACTATAGAGTCAAAATATCTTTTTTATTTAGCGAGTCATGCTCAACCTCAATTGCTCATTTCTATTTCTTTGAGTGCTACCGGCACACTATTATTGATTTAAGTTTTGGATCCAAATTTTCTAGAGCAACTCTTGAGGTAAATATGTGGTTAACGACTTTTTCCATGTTGATGACAATTCATTCTATCAACCAAATCTTTCATCAATTCCCAAAATATTAAATTTGTTTGTCCCGCAATTCCACGATTTTCTATTATCATGTGCACAAGCTTTTTCAATGAGATTTCCATCTAACTCTCTTCAGGAGATTTTGAGGGTGACTTAATTTCTTTGTTTTTCCGCGGATTTATTTTATATCTTAAGATCGATCTACTACGCTTCAGGCGTATATTAGAATCAACATCTGAGTTGATCTCTTTAGTATTTGAACTATTATAGTTCATTTATCACAAATATATGTGATTTTGTCACACCTTCATTAATTTGGCAGATTACTTGCTGAATATTGCAAGTCACTTAGTTTAATGAACTTCGGGTTCAATTGATTGGTGCGTGGATCTAGAATTGAAGATCCTTTTCATTCAATAATATTTCTCGGCATTTATAATTTTTATATTTTATCTCCCCCTAATGCCGGGAAATAATTTTCCTTAACTATGCAAACCATCGTAATTGCTATAAACCGATCTTCTGGATCGTGATCTTCTGGATCGTGGGCTCGAGATATTATGTCCGTTCATAAAAAATACACTTTAGTGGTGATATGAATATAAGTTGCATATTTCAAATTAATTTGCAGATGGGAAATGTTTGATTCATTTCCACGCACAATCATGATATGCATCATCTTCATGTTTAAGTACATTTGTAGTACTCGGTGGGATAATTAGTAAAATTCTTCCGGAGCTCACTCTTAACATATCATCATTTGCATAACAGTATTTTTACCAATAATCCTTCGGGGATACAGTATCATTTACCAATGATACTTCGGAGATCAAAATACTTTATTGACGAATAAAATATTTTTCAGGAATATTTATTGACGAATAAAATATTTTTCAGGAATATTTATCAAATTTAATAAATCAATTGTGTATTCTTCAGGAATAACACGTCACACAATACATTTATTCTCGATTTTCAATATATCCTTCAGGGATAATTCATGTAATCATTGTTTCAAGAGAACAATCGATTTGACGTTTCAATATGAGTAAAACATTTAATATTTGAACTTTGCTTCTTCGGGAGGAATCAATAAAAATATTTTTTCAAGAATATTTTGTATTATATCAATATCGATTTAAAATATAAAGTTTAATTGCTACGAGCAATTTGATTTGATATTTCTGCGGGAATATCATATCATGATATTAATCAAGAACATTTAAAATTTAATTTTGATATTTATTCATAAATATCATATCATAATAATCTCCGGGATCATATAAAACTTATTGCTACTACGAGAGCAATTTAATTTTATATTTCCAAACTTATTGCTACTACGGGAGCAATATAGATATTTATCGAATAATAGCAAATCATGATGCTCTTCTAGAACGATCAATATAATATTTAAACCAGAGTATATGTTTTTCAGGAACAATCAATTTAATTGATATATTAAAAATAATTGATTTGATATTACTTCAGGAATATCAAATTATAATGCGACTCAAACTTGTTAGTCGGGCTTCATGATTTTTCCACAACCAATTTATTCAGAATATTTGGTAAAACCTTTTTGTCGATATTGCTACTGCAGGAGCACGTTCGACACATGAAAAGTAGTGTATGTTTTCTCATCTTCATCAGTTATAGTTTCACCATTTAATTTTAATTGAGAAGTTACTTTCATTATACCACGTTTTGGTATACTTTCATGATACAACGTTTTGGTTGTACGACCAACTTCAGGTGATCGTATCTTTCTTTTATATTTTCCCACAAACCTAGTAGATCTTTCACGGTCAATTTTCAAAGATATTATTTCAAATCATAATTAATTCGATATTGATATTTCTACAAGAATATCATATCACGATGTTCTTCAGGAACATTAAATTTTGATATTTCGTCAGGAATATCATATCATGTTCTTCAGGAACATTTAGTTTTGATATTTATTCGTGAATATCATGTCACACTGTTCTTCAGGAACATTAAAAACTTTAATTCATTTATTAAACATAATTAATTTGATATTACGTCAAGAATACCAGATTATAATGTTCTTCGGGAACATATGATATTACTTCAGGAATATCATATTATAATGTTCTTCGGGAACATTTGAATTTTAAAAGAAGAGAGGAGAAGTAGATATATTTATAATTATTAATGAATATAAAAAAACATATAAATTCTTGCCTTGAAGTTCGGATCTTGGATGAGTAGAACTTCGATTAAGAACGCGGTTGAGCTTTCGTGCTGATAACGTGTTATAAACTCAAGAGAATTGAGAGAGAATAATAGAGTATAAAGAGAGACAATATGAGAGGAGAATAGAATTGTTATGAATTGTTATTTCATTCATATGGGGAGACCCCTTTATATAGGATACAAAGTAGGGTTTCTGTCTTGTTCACCAAGAAAAGGTAAACTAGTCATTCACTAATTAATAATATTCATAACATATAGTTAAATATATCAGTTTTTCTTAATTATAAAAATGAGTAACTTGCCTATTTTACTTTTTTTTAAATTTAATGAGTAGTTATTTTTTAACAAGGGTAATATAGTCTTTTACACTACCCTTTATTCTAATAAAAAAATGATTATTTCTTTTTATCAAACAAAGTAAAAAATATCCTATCCTTTTTCATGATAGAAGAAAAATGAACTTTTATTTGTAAAAACTAAAATCATAACTCTTTTCTTCCTAAATATTTCTAAAATTTTTATGTACATGATTGAAAGATTTTATTAATGAATCTTAAAATGCATTTCTCTTTTACAATTATAAAATTACTCGCCTCAATTTCTAAAAAAGATAGTAAATTTATAATTAATGAGTACATACAAGGTTTTTGTGAGCCTGTCAAACAAATGAAATGTAACAATATTTTCATTTCAATTTGAACATTTCATGGAAAGTGTTCGAAATTAATTTAATAGTAATTTTTTTTTAAAAATAAATGTCTTTTTTTTACGTGTATTAATAAAAAAAGATGGTGAATTAAGAAATTTTAAATTTTGAATTTGAATATTGTAAGCGAGTAATTTGAGCAAATAATTAAACGAAAATAATGTTTTATCATTTATAATTTATTTATCCATAAAAATTGTAAATTTTTAAATAGAAATTAAATAGATTTGGAATTGATTTTTCAAAATGATGGAAAACAATTAACACTATGTAAATGAACAACACCGCAAAGAAAAAAAAACTTTTCGTTCTTTCAGTATCCTACTCATCATCATAAATATTAATAACAATTTATATATATGTGATAATTAATTAAATTTGGTGCTTAATTTATTTGTGAATTTTGTTTGTTATCTTCCCCAATTTTATACCCATAAAATCCAACTATTTCTTTGTCAAAACAGTAAAAAATTCCTGCACACAATTTAAAATAGTAAAAAGATAATTCACACAATTCCTTAATAAAAACAGAGTCAAAAAATGGAGGCACGAATTTGGAAACTAACAAAGGCAATTCACACAAAATTAATTAACAAAAATGATTCACAGCCTCGGAAGAATTCTGTTAACAAGAAAATCAAAAAGTTAATACACAAAATTTTAAATTAACAAAAATGATTCAGACATTTAATTAACAAAGATAATTAAAACACAAGGTGTCAATTGGGTCATTCCATTATAAATTAACAAAAATAATTTACACAATTCAAATAACAAAGATGATTCAAACTCAAGGATGTCAATCGAGTCATTCCACTTAATTTCGAACATCTCATTCGAGTTGTCAAACTATTTCAGTTCGGGCTGAAAATTTTCAATTTGTAAATTAATAACTCTTAAATCTTTCGAGCGGGAAAAAATTAATATTTATATAATTTAAAAATATATATATTTTTTTGGTACATGTCAATTACAATGTCTTGGGGTTCAAACCTAGATACTTTGATTCTCAATTCGAGTGCTCAACCAACTGAGCTAACAACCCTTGACAATTTAAAAATATTGATTACTGCAAAATTAAGTTTAATATTATAAAAATATTAATATTTAATAATAGTTATTATAATTTTAATTTTAAATAGTTTAAAACTTCAAATATTCATCTTATAATATTTCAAATTGCAATTTGAGTTGACAAATTTTTTTTATATTTGAATAATATTTTTATTTAGTCAAAGTATTTGTATCAATAATTAAATACAATATATTTTAATGTAGAGAAAAATCGAGTTGTCGGGCTATAACCCTGCTTTTTTTCAGGCTGACTCGAGCCAACCCACGTATTCGAGTTGGATTGATATACCTATTAGCCTCCACAAAATCCATCTTTTTCTTAGTAGTAAAAAAAGTAAAACTGAAGATTAACAAAGATGATTAACACAATTCAAGTAACAAAGATGATTCACATGTTATGCGTAAGGATAAAGGCTTGAGAGTTAAAGGTGAGAATGATCAAGACTATCCGACAGGGGTTTATAGCTCGGCCTAAAAAAGCTCGACTCGATTAATAAATAAGGAAGACTCAATTTTTTTTAAAAGCTTATTTATATAAACGAGCCGAGCTTGAGTTTTCTTTTAAACCTTTTCCTAACATATATATATATATATATATATATATATATATATATATATTTAATTGTAATTTTTGAAGTACTTATTAATATATCCTATCGTACTTTGTTAGAGAAAAAAATTATAATTGAAAAGTGAAACTGATTATTTCGATTGGAGAATAGTTTTTGAATATTTATTTTATTTATAAAATGTTGTTCACGTTTTATTATTATTATTAATTATTTAAAAATTAAAAATAATTTTAAGAAATGATTTAAAATATAGACAAATTTAATTAAAATGTTTTTAATTAAACTTCCGACTAATCATTGAATCGAGTTGAAGTTCAAATTTTATTTAAAAAGACTTATAAAAGACTTTCAGGTCGAACCCATTTATTTAAAAGGCTTGGGCCGAGTCTTTAAGAAAATCTATGATAGGTAATAGGTCAGGCTCAAGCCTAAAAATTTTACATCAGGCTCAAGCCTATTTAAGTAAAACCCAACTCAGCTCGGCTCATCTCATTTCCACCCCGATTGAGAATGCAGCCCACCATGAAAGGCTCAGTAAATGAAAATGCTTAAAAAATGAAATACGCTACACATACAAGATGTAAATTCCTTTTAGAGCATTCTTCTACAAGAATTTCAAAGTTAAGTGTGTTTATTCTTGAATAATTTTAGAACGGTTGACCCATTGAGAAGTGTCCTGATGCGCACGAGTGAAGACAAAATATGTTTAAAAAGACACGTATTCATACAATGAGCCAAAATATGACTCCCGAAAAAACAGTTTTTTGTAACCCTGTCGGCCCATAAGGGTTGGGGTTCGGCCCGCGAGGGGCCAATACTTTTAAGAGTGTGGAAAATAAGAACGAACCAGAAAAAGACCAGAACCGGTCCTTGTATCCGGTCTCCGATCCGAATATATTTGAGATTCCGAGTTCGGCCTGGTTCGGTTTAAAATTGTAATTTTCTGATTCGGATCGGTAATCGAGATTTTTAATACTCAATCCGTCCAAAATAAATGTCATATGTCTTTTGTAATTACAAAAGACATGCCATCTATCATTCCGCCCCAAAATAGATATCATACTATTTTGGGTACGAAATTTAAGAAAAAATGTTACTAGTATTTTTTGACTTTTTGATAAAAAAGTAAAAAATAAAAAAATATTTTTTAAGTGTAAAGTAAAATTGTTGTAGGTAAATTTAAAAAGCTAGTGGATAATATAAAAGTAAAATTATATTTTAAAATTAAAAAGTTAGAATAATTATTTTCTTTTTAGGGGTGTTTCAATTATTGTAATACAACTCGAAAAGAAAAGTATGTCAAGTATTTTGCGAATGAGGGAATATAAAATAAAATAATATATAAAGTTATGATTTTATATTTTTAATATTAAATATTTTTATTTTTGAAGGAAATTGTTCTCAAGAATTTGCTTGAAATGTAATTTTTTTGGTCAATTTAATTAATTTTATTTATCAATTGATTTTATTCATATTTCATATATATATATTTATAAATATATTGAGCTATTATTTTAATTTAAATATTATAATTCTTATAAATAAAAAAAATTAAATTAAAGAAAAAAAACTCGGTCTAAACCGTTTGAAAACTTGGACCAGACCAAAATTTACTGGTCCAATCCGGTCTCCGATCCCTGAAATTTAGGGATTCTGGTCCGGTCTTGAACCGGTGCACACCCCTAAATGCTTTATAGGTTGTAATTTTGTATAACAATAAGTGTCGACAAAAATTGTCTGATCCAAGTATCATGCAAGGCCAAGTGCTCAACTCAAAAGTTGGTGATAGTGTTAACAATTATCCACGAATTGTTGTTTTGAGAAAGTAAGGCAAAAAAAAAAAAAAAAAAATGACATTGCACATTAAAAAGTAGGTGATTGTAATGCTCATAAAATGCAATTGCTTAAAAAAATTTGAATATTGATATTTATACCAACAAGATGTTTTTTTTTTGCGCATACTCTTATAAGAACTTCAAAATTAAGTGTGCTTGCTCTGAAGTAATTTGGTGATGAGATGATATGCATACCAACAAGATGCATCTTGTTATCTTGTGCATTTTTCAATAAAACTCTAAAGTTAAGCGTGGTTGCTTTGAAGTAATATCTTGTTATCTTGTGCATTTTTCAATAAAACTCTAAAGTTAAACGTGCTTGCTCAGAAAGAAATAATTTTGAGATAAGTAACCCCTCTGTGAATAAAAATGGCAAACAGTGGCAGGGCCACTAGCCCTTAGGGGGCTTAAGCCCCCTGAAAAAATCTTTAAATATTTTTAATAATTTTTTTGAAATAATGTATTTATCTTATGTTTAACCCCTCCTAAATTATCCCTCCTAAATTATGTGTATATATACATATTATATATAAAATGATTTCAGCCCTTTTTACTCGTTTTTTTTAGCTCCGCGCCGAAAACAATACTTTGGGCTAAAAATATGTGTTAGTACAATGAAAGCATAGTATCATTTTTAAAGCCATTATTGATATTCGAATCAATTCATTAGGATCGGAGTTCACTTCATGGCATGGGCCGAGGCGTTACACGCCACATGCAAGCCCATGAAGCCCTTATATGTCTCCCTAGCTGCAAGCCTGCAACATAACAAATGTGCCTATTATTTTGTTTGTTTTCCTTTAAGGTAGGATCACCTTATAAAGTACTTATAAACAATCTTTTAAGAAAGATGAGTCTAACTAGTTTATTAAAAGAGCTGAGCCGAGCTTTTGTAGGCCGAGCCATAAGCCATGTTTATTAAAAGAGCCGAGCCAAGCTTTTGTAAATCGAGTCATAGACCCTATCGAATAGCCTGACTCATTCTCACCCCTAACAAGAAGCAGTTCCTCTCGAGCTTATGCATTCCAAAAAATACAATTATAACCATTACGAGCCTGTTCGCTCAATGCCTAAAATCTTTCTTTGTTGTAGTAAGATCGCGCGAATCGATCTTTTCTTGCCACAAGGTCGACTCGAGCTTCCCTAGTAGTTGGATTGTAGAGAGCAGAACCGAAGTCAATTTACGTAGTAGCGAGGAGCAACCATGCAACTCCTCATAACCTCGTGCTAAACATATATCATCATCAAGTGTGCGCCATGGTCAGCACTATATATAATTATCAATTCTTTCCGATCACACAGCACACCTAACATAAAAATGAGAACACATACAAATACATTTTCCACTTCATATATTCGAAGAAGAAAATCTAACTAACAAAAGCTTGTTCAGATTACAGTTACAAACAACATTTACGAGGTTTACCACATAATACTAAGAAACCTTTTATTCTTTTTTTTTTTCTCTTCCTTTCCCAATTGTAGTGATCCGAGCAAATCGAAAGTTGATATCTCTCCTCAAATAAGAATCTTTCTTAATCAAAAAGCCCCTCATCATGCCAGATATCAACCAAAAAATCAACCATTTCCTGCAAATTCCATATAAATACATCAATACTCAAAGCATCTGCATTTCACCAAGAAACATAGTACATCTCAGTGTGTGGTTGTGCTTGTGCACGATAACTTACTGATAAAGGAATTGGTTTTGAGAAAGGTTCCTGAGTCGAGAGCAGGTCTTCGTAGGTGGTTGACCAGCTGCAAGAGAGAACAACGAACGTACCGTAATTTAGAAACTGAAATTTAGTTATTTTGTGCATTGTTTCAATCCTGGACAACAAACTGCAAGTTTGAAATTTGAGCTGTAAAATCGTCTGCAAATAGGTTTTTATATGAAGGAAAAAATAGTTCCAGTCAGAAAAACTAGTCAATCTAAAGGCCAACACATATAGGCTTCACATCTGAAATTCAAGAAACCATTGATGTTATGTTTCCAATGTAATAATAGTTTATTCACGTCGGTGAAGACTTGTGACATCAGACAGGGGTGGGAAACACATTTTAACACATCCATTTCACAGGTGATGAGTTCAAGATCAGGCATACCATCCACCAAAGAAAAAAAATATCCGAAACGCATACATAACGTTATCTATATGCTTCAACAAAACATAC
Organism: Euphrasia confusa; assembly: GCA_954870475.1. NCBI lineage: Eukaryota > Viridiplantae > Streptophyta > Magnoliopsida > Lamiales > Orobanchaceae > Euphrasia > Euphrasia confusa. The sequence continues at coordinate 25,305,708 of OX940958.1, forward strand.
ATATATAAAGACATCAAAAATACTATAGTATGCTTTAATCATTTACTGCACACAAAGTGATATCCCCTTTGATGTGTGTACTATATTTCCTTGAGATACTACAAACACACTCTTCGCATCCGAGTTAGGAGAAAAAAATACACGTTAACCAATTATTTTTCCTTTTCATCTTTTTTTCAATTAGGCATACATGGAACGTTGGGCATTTGCACATCATGTACACTTTAATTTTATTTCAATCTTTTTTTATTCAGAGTAGTCTAGCATAGAACAGTATCATGTAACAAAAAACACTGCTTCTGCGTGGAACTAGTAAAATAGATTACTTATTTACTTTACAGTACCTTATAATTGGATCCTTTGAAGTTCTTCCTGACCTCAGAGAAACATTTCCAATCCATTTTTTTCTGCTTTCGCTCCATGCAATTGCAGCTACATCACACATATAACATACATTTCTTAATATATCAGAGTAATTACTCTAAACCCATAAACTATGCTTCTTTTCACACTTTTTCTACAGAGCCATCCCACATTTTATAAATGCGTACATACATGTGTTTGTTTTTTTATATTTTCTCTGGGAAAGGAAACAGAACACATAGTTCAGGGGTTAACTTAAAGTGCAGCAGAATAAAATTATTGGGTAAAGTGCAGAAAACCACATATTTGACATTTTGTGTAATTTCCTGGTGTAACATTCGACTGTTATCATATCATAAGAAACAGATGATTTAGGTCCAACAAATGAACCAAAAAAATCCTAATTTCATATATTTCTCCAGGAAGAGTCTGATATTGGTCTTCAACATCACAGACCACTGTCAAACATAACAAATCAAGCAACTCTCATGATTTAAGTGATCTATGAATTCTTTAAATCACATTCACTAAATAATCTAATCTTAAAATTTATGTTTTTACACCTGTTCCATCGAGGGGCAACGGGAGGTGGGGGAGAAGAAGGAAAACTATGGATCAACATGTTAAACAAGTCATGTAATAATTAGTCTATAGATACATTTCATATTTGATTATTTTAAAGTACATGCTAAAGAAAGAGTATGATAAGCAAGCCCTACCATGGTTGACAAATACAGAACTGTTTGAATTGTTCTCTGTTGGCTTTTTCTGTGTATCCAAAAGTCCCGGATTTTCCAAATGTCTCTTCCCATTGTTGTGGTAAGTTCTACAGTCGACTTCCATCGTGTTTTGAGTGAAAACACATTCCCCTTTATTAATAGACTCAGAAATTGTCCCTTCAACGGCCCTTTTTCAAAGTTAAAACTCAATGAATTTAACATATGTTTTGTAGCAAATCACTATCACCGGAAACCACATTATGTAGCAGGATCATAATATAGTTAAATCCTAAGTCAAACTTAACAAATCCAAATATAGTAACATTAGATAAAATTCAATAGGTTCATTAAAGCATTAATGTAATGCAAGCAAAGCAAACAATTGGCAAAGTCAGGAAATAAATCTTTAGCTTGTAGAAAGCTAAAGAGATCTCAATAACTAAAAGTAAATTCAGAATGACACTAGGCATATAAGACTTACTAATTACAGAATTAATGTGTAGCAGTAAATGAGCCGTTCGGGGGTAGTGTGGTACTCCTCAGATGGCAGGACCTACAGGAGCACACTTATTAATGGGAGCCAAATAAAACCCAATTTCATGACAATCATAAGCTCTTACAGGAAGTGGATAAGCAAATCAACAAATAGTCGAATTCAGCTACTAATCAAGACTCAATAAAAGTTAAAAGAAAGCAGAAGTCAACAATGGATTCAATTAAGCATAAAATTTGGTCGTTCCACTTCCATGAGTGCTAGCAAAACCAATTATTATTTAGGCTGCTACAGGTTCCCGAAGTATCATAAAAGAACAATGAATTGGATACTTTGAAAAATTACCCTTGAGATTCGACAAAGATGCGAAAAATTGCTAACTTTCAAAATAGTAAAAAGATACCCTGATTCGTTGTTTGTATATCTGAGGTGTGGGGATTGAATAGTTTTTGCTTCTAAAGGAACAGTAAGACTAAAAACTAAAACAAAATACGGGGATGTATTTTGTAATTGTGAACTTTAGCCCTATTATTTACTCTCACTGTAACAGGTAGTACAATCATTAAGAGGTTCTGCAAATATTCCAAAAAGGGTTGGTTACAGGTTATATAGGTTCAACTTCCCTGTTTGGATGCCTAGGATAATCTCAGCCAAATGTTCGACGCGAGTTATGCAAAATAGAAGCCAGATAAGAGGAATGTAATTCAAAAGTGGTAAAGATAAGGGTTACTACTCCTCAATAACATGAACCTGTAAATTACACTATTGACATAGCTGCAACAGTATCAAAAGAGAACATAGTTTGTTTCAACATTTAAAAAGCATCTTCACATGTTTACCGGTTTTAAATCCAAAATCATGTTTGCAGCACCTGATTTTCACATCTATAATTTCAATAATTTACGAAACCAATACAATTATCATATCATATCTACTTTGAAAATAATGAGAATCGAAAAGTAATTTCAAAACTAAACGAAATAAACCCAAATCATCAATAATTATCAGGAGTACCATTTTCACATGCGACAACCCGACCCAATTAATTACCCTAATCAGCATTGAGGTCAATTGTAATTCTCCCGATTCTAAAAATCATGAGATATAAACTCAGCAAAAGCATTGAGGCAACTGTAATTGAGGATCCAAAACAACAACACGTGCATTGAGAAATTCCATATAAACCTAAGCAAGTTAATCCAAAATAATTAACAAATAAACCCAGAAATCTTCCGCCGGAAAGAAAAATAAAATAAAAAAAGAACATGTTTTTGTTCACAACGAAGGACAAAAAATAAAAAAAGAAAAAAAGAAAAAAACGAAAAAAACGAAAAAAACGAAAAAAACAAAGCGGAAAAGAGAGAGAGAGGGAGAGAAAGAATGTACCTTTGCGGGGGTCAGGCCTCGAGGAAGGACGGAAGGAAAAAAGAAGAGAAATAGAGGGGAGGGCATCCATTATATATAGGCACGATGTGGGCTCGATAATGGGCAAAGTCGCTTTCTTGGTTAGGTGTCACGTCATTTCAATTCTTGATTATGTCTCCTCTTACTCTCCCTCTCAAGATGAATAGATGAGATGTGGATATGGGGCCACTTTCTGGATAAGATCACTAGATCATGCCAATTTATAGGGGCGGAGGCATTTAAAAGCCAAATCATAAGAGTATACAAGTTCTGAAGCCCCGTCCATAAAAATGTAAGTTAAGTAGGCAAATTTGAATGAAAAGACTTAAATGCCCTCAAAAGTCATCTTTTCTCACAAAAAACAAATCGAATATTACAAAATAACAAAAAGAATATCAGAAAAATAAAGTTGCCCCACAAAATCAATTTTCGACGTTTGAAATTCACACGCACGACGAGCGCCGCCACGGTGAAACACCAGCCCCGACCGTTATCGTATCAACTATTCAACTCCGTCTCCGACGATCATCATTATGGCAAGCAGTGACAACATGGACAACCCAGACAATCGCGCTCAACCTCCGGTAAGTCCATAACCCTAGCTTTCGAACTTTCGATTATTCGAGCTTTGATGTTTGTAAATCATTCGATTGTAATTTGATATTGGTATATCCTTTTAAGATAGGGTTTTTGTTTCCGACATTTTAAAATGGTTAATGGTTTATTGCTCTCTGCAATTTTTTCGCATGCGTTTGTGTGTCAGTTCTAGTAGACGACGGTTCAACCGTGAGTTTTATCACCGTGTATTATCACGGTAGAGTTTAAGACGGTGATATATCTCACGGGTGACATACACCGTGTCTACTTACGGTCTTGTCGATTTACGACTATGATTCATCTAACGGTGTACATTTACCGTGTGTACTTACGGTCTTGTACGAGCACGATCCACGACAGTGTTTTATTTCACGGTGTATGTGTACTTACGGTCTTGTACGTGCACGATCCACGACAGTGTTTTATTTCACGGTGTATGTGTACTTACGGTCTTGTACGAGCACGGTCCACGACAGTGTTTTATTTCACGGTGTATGTGTACTTACGGTCTTGTACGAGCACAGTCCACGACAGTGTTTTATTTCACGGTGTATGTGTACTTACGGTCTTGTACGAGCACGGTCCACGACAGTGTTTTATTTCACGGTGTATGTGTACATACGGTCTTGTACGAGCACGATCCACGATAGTGTTTTATTTCACGGTGTATGTGTACTTACGGTCTTGTACGTGCACGATCCACGACAGTGTTTTATTTCACGGTGTATGTGTACTTACGGTCTTGTACGAGCACGGTCCACGACAGTGTTTTATTTCACGGTGTATGTGTACTTACGGTCTTGTACGAGCACGGTCCACGACAGTGTTTTATTTCACGGTGTATGTGTACATACGGTCTTGTACGAGCACGATCCACGACAGTGTTTTATTTCACAGTGTATGTGTACTTACGGTCTTGTACGAGCACGATCCACGTGGAAAAACATATTCACCATATGTTCAAGGTCGTGTGTAATGTGCACCGTGGTAAAACACCGTTTTGTATTTTCACGGTGAATTTACACCTTGATATTTTATAGTTTTTTTTCTTACGGTGTAATTTCACCGTGTCGTTATATTTCTCATTTTTTATCCTTTAATTCTTATTTATTTATTTCATATTTCAGTCTGGATTTGAATGGAAGAGACCAACCAATCTGCAGTCGGTCACTTTAAGTCTCAATTTGTATACTCGCTACGAAATTCCGGAACTGATCACGGAGACAATAAAAGATATCGGGGGTGATGCCGTCGCAGTTCGTGATTTTTTTGCGCTGCCTTACATGAAAAGTGTTCTGGGAATAAGATTTACTGCCAAATCAAGCACTAATTTTTTGCACCACCTCGTATGTCGAGAGTTGTCAGGTCCGTCAATACCGGAGAAGGAGCATTGGTTCTACGTCGGTGGTAAGACTGCGAAACTCACACCCGCCGCTTATGCCATTGTAACGGGACTGAATTTCGGCATCTACGATGAATTTGACATCCATGCCACACCCCAGTCTGCTCCAGGTAGCTTAAATAAGCGGTTATTCGGTGGGAAGCGTGTAAGAAGCAATGATCTACGCAAGTTATTTGCGGCCAAACAACTCTTCGATGGCGAACAACCTGCCTCGTTGGAGGATTACATTAAAGTCGCCAATCTCATCGTCTACTATTCCTTCTTTCTTTGTCGATCCGCTGAAATGTATGTCGAGGACTGGGCATGGGCATTAGTGGATGAGCCGGAAAAGTGGCAGAGTTTTCCATGGGGCGCTTATTCCTACCAGGCTCTGAGCTACTACCTCGAAACAACAGCGATGGACCCTGAATTAGTAGAAAAAACTTCGTACCACGTCTATGGCCCCAGTTGGGCTTTTATAATTTGGATGTTCGAGTCCGTTCCGAATATCTGTCAGTTATGTGGTCAACGTGATCCGAATATGAAAGTGCCACGTTGTTTGATGTGGAGTACATCTACAACAAAGACTGATTGCGATGATCTTTTCTTCCAAGGAGAGGTACGTAACCATCTACTCCTACTTATATTTTGCTAGTAATAGTATTTGTTTCACGCGGTGGAATATTAATACTCTGTGTTGATAAGTTTCAGATTGAAGTTGTTCATGAAACCTTGATTCCTACTGATGAAGAGAAAAATGAGCCGTGTTACCTTTCTGTACATGACAGACCATTTCATGTTGAGTACAATCGCCCAGTACGCAATGGTGGTAATGCAATCAAAGCCAAACAAAATCCGAAGAAGAAAATTACACAAACCAAGAAGCCTTCTTCGAAAAAGCGTGCTGCAGCCACGGATATTGAAATGCCCGTTTCTAGATCACGCAGACGACGTGCTTCTGAGCAGAGTACTCCTGGTCCAAGTGGGCATGTGTGTTGTAGGCCTGTGTGCTGTCGGCGTACACTTTGTTGCCCACATGAAGATGCTTCTGAGGAAGACAAACGACTGACTGGGCTTTTGAGGGCCAAATTGAGAGCCGATCATGAACGGATTTTGTCTGATGAAGGATTGATTGCAGATTTTGCTGGATATATCTTTGAGCGGATTAAAGGCATCACTCCACAACAACTTCATGAGAGCGCGTCTCTGCATGAGTCGCCGGGAGATCTGCGCCGACCTGTATCGCCGATCACATCAGACAATAATACAGCGAGTGAGGCTACCGGAGAAGCCGACGTCCAAAATCAGACAGTTGCTGCCGGAGAAGTCGAAAACAACCACGTTCAACCGGAGCAAGATCCTGTTTCTGATTACGTGGAAGTCGTCCAACCCACTAGACCAAACATTGTCGCTGATGAAGCCAACGACCAAACATTCACAGTCCCTGTTTCTGATACCGTTGAAGTCGGCCAAACCACTGATCCCAACGACTTAGTGATGTCTATTGTTGGACAAATTTCAGCAGATGAAGCCAGTGTCCTAGAACCGACAATCCCTGCCAGAGAAGTCGAAGAAAACATTGACCTATCGCCAACAGTTGATACCGGGATGGTAGCTGATGTGGCCAGTGTCGTCGCCTCGACAACCGCTGTAGTTGATCACTTGGCGGCGGTTGATCACGCAGAAAGTGTTCAATCAACTGCAATCAAAGACGCGTGCGAAAATGTTGGTAGGCCAATTGTTTCTCCCCGTAGGCTGAGAACTCGTAAGCCTGAAGCGGCGAAAAATGCTCCCCAAACTCACGGTAAGACACCACTTTCTCCCAGTGAAGGACTTGAAGCCGTTGTAAAAGCATATCGGTCGTTTTTGAGATCATCCAAACGGACCAAATCTTCTGTCGATTGTGTAAATTTCCGTGGCACGCAAATTACCGTGAAACGGAAAACATTTCTTGACATTGAAAACGTGAATTGGGACTTCGACGGGGAGGTAACCATTGTAAATTTAAGGTATATAGTAGTATAATTCGGAAATAAAGTTTATATACTTACCAACTAGTATTTTTATATCAGGTGATGACTACCTTCTGCAGTTACGTGGAGTTAAAAATGGAAAAGGAAAAGTGGCCTACGGAATCCTTCGTAATTTTACCCCCAAACTATTTTGTAAGTTTTCACAGACTCCGTGGTATGAACTCAATAAAATCTAGCTCACTTATGACCTTATATATTTTCGTTGCACTTTTTCAGTTTTGCTTCAAACATGCTTACAGCTCATTGAACAATCCAAATTGGAAACTCCCAGTCAGTTTATATGACGATTTCGAATGGTTCAGATTTTCCCACGTAAGTACTACAATAATATACCCTAAATCACAAACTCTGAACACTAATTAAGCACTCATGATATCGTTTACTTATTTTATGTGAAGGCCGTCATGGTTTGTCATCTTCCGGGACATTGGGTCGTAGTTCGAATTTGTTTTGATGATTGGACTGTCGAGCTGTATGACTCGTTAGCTCATAACTATGAGCCTGGTGTGAACCCTCGCGCCCCTGAGTTCGAGTGTTTGTTGAAGGTCTTACCTCGAATGTTGGAGGAAACAGGTTACTGGGAAAGAAAAAGATTACCTGTGAAAACGGAAGACTTCAAGCTTAAGGTCATGCCAGCCGAAGACCAATTTGCCCAAGATGACAACCACTCTTGCGGTCCTTTCTGCACAATGTATTTGGAACGATTGCTCACCGACCCATCATTGTATCGTAACGCGGACGACATCGATATCAAAGCTGTCAGAAAAAACATAGCACTGAAGATATTTTGGATGTCCTGCAAAGACATTGAACTCCCTTTTTGATTAAGGGATGGATAACAGTTGGTTTCGTTTTGGTTTGCAAGAGAGTAAACTTTTCATATACTGTATGCCGTTGTATGTATAAACGTGTGTTTATCACCGTGTGGTTGATCAGCGCCGTGTGCAAAACTATCAATGACTGTATCTAAAAAAAAAATTGTTGATAACCGTGTGCACTTACGGTCTTGTATCAGCACGAACCGTGAGGTACCAACGGCGACGGTTATTGTATTTGAATTTAAAGACGTCTTCACTCTCACACGGTGATCTCACGAGACGTCACCGTGATACAACACCGTGTGGTTATCAAATCCATTCTAAAAATATTAGAAATTGAACGAGTTCTTTTTTTAGATGGCGTATTTTTGTTTCTAGGATTGGGGCGGGTTAAGCCGATGCACGTGTACTTATCAAATATTAGTGGTGTCAGTTATCAGGACAGCTTTTGCAGGCGGGTATTCATCTTTTATTCTTTTATTTAAAATTCAAATTAAAACATCGGAAAATAAATGAGAGGGGGAAGCCGTTTTACGCACGGCTCAGTAAAACGTATATTGTGCACGGTGACACATGGTCATCAATACATCTACACCGTGGCTTGTTCAACCCGCAAAAAAACGATCGTCAATCGTTTGGATACACTTTTAAGGCGTCGTTACCATCAACAGGGTCATGTTTCAGGCAGTGAGACGTATGGTATTTGAAATTAAAGACGTAAGATGCGATTTGCATTAGTGCATGTCTAAAATTCAAGAGATGTGTAGTTCATTGGTAACAATTTACTCTCAAGTGTGATCATATTGCACATGGTATGTCAAATTTAATCGTTTGATGGACTATTGTGGATTTTTTAGGTTCAATATAATCATTTCCATAGGAAACTAACTTTGCTTAGGCATTTAGCCAAAAAGATTATTGCGATTGTGCAAGAATCACACGAAAACGTGAGTGTTCATGCTCACACGGTGATCTCACAAGACGTCACCGTGGTACAACACCGTGTGGTTATCAAATCAATTTTAAACATTTTTGAAATTGGACGAGTTCTTTTATTAGATGGCGTATTTTCGTATTGGAGCGGGATAACCGATGCACGCGAAATATTAGTGGTGTCAGTTATCAGGACAGCTTTTGCAGGCCGGTATAGTCATCCTTTTATTCTTTTGTTTCGCACGGTCATTTAGTTTCACGGTTGTATCTGCACGGCGTTACATGGTCATCAATACATCTACACCGTGGCTTGTTCAACCCGCAAAAAAACGATCGTCAATCGTTTGTATACACTTTTAAGGCGTCGTTACCATCAACGGGGTCATGTTTCAGGCAGTGAGACGTATGGTATTTGAAATTAAAGACGTACGATGCGATTTGCATTAGTGCATGTCTCAAATTCAAGAGATGTGTAGTTCATTGGTAACAATTTACTCTCAAGTGTGATCATATTGCACATGGTATTGTGGAATTTAATCGTTTGATGGATTATTGTGGAATTTTTTAGGTTCAATATAATCATGTCCATCGGAAATTAACTTTTATTAAGCATTTTGCCAAAAAGATTATCGCGATTGTGCAAGAATCACGTGAAAACGTCATTGTTCATGCTCACACGGTAATGTCGTGAGACGTCACCGTGATACAGTACCGTGCGACGGTCAAATAATTGTAAGTATGTAAACGGATACTTACGTGGCACGGTTTTGTCAGTGAACAGAACAGCTTTTGAAGCCGCAGGTTTATTCAACCTTTTTATTCATCTTTTAATATTTAATAAATTAAATTACCGGGATTCCCAAAAACCAAAAAAAAAAAAAAAAAAAAGAGAGGACGGTTGCCTTTTGCCACGGTTCAATCACCCGACCCTTGGCGCACGGTAATATCTTCAAACGCTAAAGTCACACGGTTACTCGTGCACGGTGGGAGAAGATCGAAATATATTAACAAAGAAAAACAAGCACTAGTACAGTATTATAACGTAGATTACGTAGTGTAGTAGCTACGAAACCAGAAAAACATACTGTAAAAGCAAAAATAAAAACATACTATTCATAAACAAAACGCAGAAATAAACATTCTTTGCATTCATGGTTCATCATCCTCGCCATCTGCGTCATCGCCTTCATCAGTCGTTTCGTCCTTATCGTCTGCTTCATCGTCCATATCGTCCTCATCGTCCGATAGCTCCACCACTTCCACCACCTTCTCAAACAGGATCTCTTCTACAACCTTAGATATGGTCGGCAGAAGGGGGTCTCCAGGGGCATTAGGATCGGAAAAGTTCCGAATCTCCAGACCATCTTTATTGTAGACATTGACAAAGAAAGGACCCAATTTCTTGGCGTAGTGAAAAACCAAAAAATAACCGAATTTAAGATGATGAGCCGTGCAGAAATTGGTCCAGCCACGACGAAAGCACACGTAACCGTTGACCCAAGAGATTTCCACGGACCACGGGGCACGAGCGGTGACAAATGAGGCGAGTGTCTCACAATCTCCAAGCAAAGTAGCCCTGCCTGCCAGATACTCATGTTCATGAGCAAAATCAGAAGGTAAACGACAAACTTCACGGAAATCAACGGTGTTCAGAACTTTGAAGAATCTACAAATCGGGATTGGGGTGGCCATTGAATATGAAATTTGATTTTATAAAAATTAGGGTTTTCAGCGTGGTACGGTGCTTATGTATACACGCCAAAAGTGGGTAGTTGAGGGGTTAATAAACTAATAAAGGTTTCACAATACACCGTGAGATACCAACAGCGACGGTGATACGTACCTCGTCAGGATAGATAATTGAATTGATATGAAGAACACGGAATTCGGGTTTCGGATACCTGGATAGATGGAAATCCCCAAACTTCTGAACCTAATTCGTTGAATTGATTAGATTGAAAACCTAACCCCCAAAACGGAATTGACGCAGCTACTTGGTGATGATGAAGACACACGAACGAAGTATGTATGCTCCGTTGATTCGTCGGTTGATCTCTTTTGGCACAATCGAAAAGAGAACGAAAAGAGTAGAGAGAATTAAACTCACAAATAATTTCAATATCATAAAAGTTGTGTCTAATAACAAGGGTTCCAAGCCTTTATATAGGCTGACCTAAAATATGAAGGAAAAGGAATAAAAACATCAAAATCCGCCCAAAGAGTCGCGACGCTGAAAGTCACGATTTCTAAACTCCGTGTCGGCCGACAAAGTGGAGTGTCGGCCGACATTCAGCCTGCGCCCGCGGGAAATCCTTCGATCGCGGCCTCGATCCACTGCCCAACCAACCCCTTTTGTGAAGGTGTCGGCCGACAGGCCTTGGTGTCGGCCGACACCAAGCCAATTTCGTCGACGAACTTCGCGGCGCGTCCTCGGCACTCGTCTGACCTCCGTTCCAGCTTCGTCTTCATGGTTCCAGCTTGAAACTCCTCACCTTCAGTTGGTTCGGCCTCCTTGTACGTAATAAGGTTGATAAAGCTTGGCTTCTCCACATCACCGATGGGTTTCTTCAATAGCTCTTGCGCCAATACTTCCTCGATCAATGCCAACAAGCTTGCCTTGAACTTCTTGGCTCTCGAGCGCGTCACTGGTCCAGCTGGAACATGCACCGGGTCTTGTATCATAGACGACTCTGGGGCTGCATCATTCCCCTCCTCTTGAAAAGGATTTGTCCTCAAATCCAAGTCGTCACCTGCATCGAACAAACTCAAGTCAGTAACATTGAAAGTAGCACTAACATTATACTCACCTGGAAGATCCAATTTGTAGGCGTTGTCGTTGATACGCTCCAACACTTGGAATGGTCCATCGCCACGAGGAAGTAACTTCGACCGGCGCTGCAATGGGAACCTCTCCTTGCGCATATGCAACCACACCCAATCACCAGGCTCAAACACTACTTTGCGACGTCCCTTGTTTGCTTGCTCGGCATATTGCTTGGTTCGCCTCTCTATGTTCATCCTTGCCGTCTCGTGTATCTGTTTCACAAAATAAGCCCTTTTCTGGCCATCAAGATCAGTATGCTCATGCACAGGTAAAGGCGATAAATCCAAAGGCGTCAAAGGATTAAAACCATACACAATTTCAAATGGAGAAAATTTAGTAGCAGAATGAACACAACGATTATACGCAAACTCCACATGAGGCAAACACTCTTCCCAAGACTTAATGTTCTTTTTAATAATAGCACGTAGTAAAGTAGACAAAGTCCTATTTACTACCTCAGTTTGACCATCAGTCTGGGGATGACAAGTAGTAGAGAATAACAATTTCGTACCTAGCTTACACCACAATGTCTTCCAAAAATAACTAAGAAACTTAGAATCCCTGTCCGACACAATAGTCCTAGGCATGCCATGTAGTCTAACAATCTCCCTAAAGAATAAACCAGCCACATGTGATGCATCATCAGTTTTATGACATGGAATGAAATGAGCCATCTTAGAGAAACGATCAACTACCACAAAGATAGAATCACTACCTCGCGTAGTCCTAGGTAATCCCATCACAAAATCCATAGAAATATCAATCCAAGGTGATGCAGGAATAGGCAAAGGCGTATACAAACCATGGGCACTAACTCTAGACTTAGCCTGTTTACATGTAAGACAACGACCACATATTCTCTCAACATCACGTTTCATATGAGGCCAAAAGAAATGCTCATGCAACACAGATAAAGTCTTAGCAATTCCAAAATGTCCCATTAATCCCCCACCATGAGATTCAAGCAACAATAAATCACGTAAAGAACATCTAGGCACACACAATTTATTTTTCCTAAAAAGAAAATCATCATGCCTAAAGTAATCTCCACTAGCAGTATGTTCACATGCTTTAAAAATCTCACCAAAATCATCATCATGCTCATATAGACCCTTAATATGCTCAAAACCAAGTAACTTAGCATCCAAAGTCGAAATTAGAGCATACCTCCGAGAAAGGGCATCAGCCACCACATTCTCCTTACCTTGCTTGTATTTGATGACGTAAGGAAACGTCTCAATGAACTCCATCCATCTCGCATGGCGCTTGTTCAGCTTGTTCTGCCCCTTGAGGTGCTTCAACGATTCATGGTCGGTGTGAATGATGAACTCCCGAGGCCAGAGATAGTGCTGCCACGTCTGAAGAGCTCTCACCAGGGCATACAACTCCTTGTCATACGTCGGATAGTTCAACGTAGCTCCATTTAGCTTCTCGCTGAAGTAGGCTATCGGACGACGTTCTTGCATCAACACTGCACCAATACCAATTCCAGAAGCATCACATTCAATCTCAAAAGATTTAGAAAAGTTAGGAAGAGATAATACCGGGGCGTGTGTCAGCTTGTCCTTCAAATTCTGAAAGGCTTCGTCTTGTGCCTTTCCCCACTTGAACTCCACGTTCTTCTTGATCACGGCGGTTAGAGGTGCCGCCATGCTGCTGAAATTAGGCACAAACCGTCGATAGAAGCTGGCCAGACCATGGAAACTCCGCACATCTCCAATGTTCTTTGGTGTTGGCCACTCTTGGATAGCTCGAATCTTTTCCTCGTCAACCTGTACACCCTGTGCACTAACAACAAAACCAAGGAAAACAACTCTATCCGTGCTAAAGACGCACTTCTTACGGTTAGCATATAATTTCTCCTGCCTAAGTGCAATCAAAACCATTCTCAAATGAACCACATGCTCATCATGATTTTTGCTATATACTAGGATGTCATCAAAGTATACAACAACAAATTTTCCAATAAAAGCACGCAAAACATGATTCATAAGACGCATAAAGGTACTAGGAGCATTACTCAAACCAAAAGGCATAACCAACCACTCATATAAACCAAGTTTTGTTTTGAAAGCAGTTTTCCATTCATCTCCTTCTTTAATCCTAATTTGATGATATCCACTACGTAAATCAATTTTTGAAAACACGCAGGATCCACATAACTCATCAAGCATATCATCAAGTCTAGGTATGGGATGTCGATACTTTACCGTGATGTTGTTAATAGCTCGGCAATCGCAACACATCCTCATCGTGCCATCCTTTTTGGGTACTAGAAGGACTGGTACCGCACAAGGACTCAGGCTCTCTTGTACGTGCCCCTTGTTCAACAACTCGCCAATCTGCTTCTCCAACTCCTTCGTTTCCTCCGGGTTGGTGCGGTAAGCCGGGCGGTTTGGTAGCACAGCTCCGGGCACAAAATCTATCTGATCCTCGATCCCTCGGATGGGTGGTAGACCAGTCGGTGTATCCTCCGGGAAAACATCATCGAACTCCTGCAAAATAAACTCAATAGAAGGGGGTAGAGGGGGTAGATCGTTAGTAATAACCAGGTTCCCCTTCCACAACAACACGAACAGTTGCCTCTTCTCATTCACTGCCTCCTTCACTTCACTAGCCCTTGCAAGGTAGGCTCTATGAATCAAGGCATTCTCCTTCGTGGGTAAGGGCTGTTCTTTGGAATTCGCCCTTGCTGCCTCTTTTTGCAGTTGTACTTGATCCTCGTAAACTTGTGTAGGAGTGAGAGGAACAAGTGATACCTTCTTATTGTTATACTCAAACGAGTACTTGTTGGTGAAGCCGTCGTGTATGGCTCTCCTATCGAACTGCCACGGTCGTCCCAACAAAATGTGACTCGCTTGCATCGGAATGACGTCACACAACACCTCATCCTCATACTTCCCAATGCGGAAAGGTACCTTCACTTGCTTGGTCACCTTAATGACACCACACTCATTTAACCACTGCAGACGATATGGTTTGGGATGTTTAACCACAGTTAATCCCAAACGCTGAACCACGGTAGCACTAACCACGTTCGTGCAGCTCCCTCCGTCAATGATGACACTACACACCTTGTCCTGCACATGACATCTCGTGTGGAAAAGGTTTTCTCGCTGCTCCCTCTCCTCTGGCTGTGTATGTGCACTCAAGACTCTCCTAGCTACAAACAGGTTACCCTCGATGGCTAGGATTTCCTCCTCCTCCTCGGAATCCACAGCATCTGTAGGTGTCGGCTCCTCGCCTTCACCATCAGTCACGACTTCTCCGTCGTCTCTACAGATCATGAGTCGTCTGTTAGGACACTCACTCATAATGTGCCCAAATCCTTGACACTTGAAGCACTTCTTGTCTCGGTTGCGACTATCAGGATTTGATGGCCTGACCTGAGTCGCTGAACTTGCACCCTCCGAACGACCCTTAAAGAAGGTCTTCTTCTCGTCTCGAGGTGGACCCTCTCTCTTCCATTGGTTCTCTTTAGGTGTAGAACCACTCGGACCTTGGGATGATCTCCAAGAAGACTGATTCGGCTTTGCACTGCTAAAACTGCCCCTCCTCTTGTGCTGGTTCTCAATCTTGATCGCCATGTGAACCATATCCTCCAACTCGACGTACGGTTGCAACTCCACAGCATTACGAATCTCCCAATTAAGTCCAGCCAAGAACCGAGCCATGGTAGCTTCCCGATCCTCTTCAACGTTAGCCCGAATCATTGCCACCTCCATCTCCTTAAAGTACTCATCTACGCACTTCGTTCCCTGTCGTAGATTCTGCAGTTTGATGTACAACTCCCGGTAGTAGTGGGAAGGTACAAATCTCTTTCGCATCACAGACTTCATCGCTGCCCATGTTTCAATAGGTTGCTCATAGTTCCTCCTCCTACTGGCAACCAGCTGATCCCACCAAACCAAGGCATAGTCAGAAAATTCGATTGCCGCCAATTTCACCTTCTTGAGCTCTGAATAGTTGTGGCAATCAAACATCATCTCGACCTTTCTCTCCCATTCGATGTACAACTCTGGATCGTTCTTCCCCATGAATGTTGGAATAGTCATCTTGATGGTGCTCAGATTGTTGTCTTCTTCAGCCTCATCATCCTCGGGGTTGGCATCTCGATTTCTCCCATTACGACGATTCTGGTTATCTCGACCGACGTTGCGCGTTGCGACTCTCCGAGCCTCTGGATTCTCTCGACGAGCTTTCTCCTCTAGTGCAGTTAGTCGGTCATGTACCACATTCATCTCAGTGTGTAAGAGTCTCTCCATTCGCCCATAAACCTCATCGAACATGGATTGTAATTGGGCGTTGTTATTAGATCCCTCAGCTGTCTCCTTTTTCGGTTCGTCAGACATACCTGCACAGAAAACGTTAGTAATAAAAGCAATAAAATAAAAAGGAACCTCACCACCTCACAAACTCTCGTGTATAACACTCAAGATGGGATTCACTCAACACTCGTGTTTCACTCAGGTATGGCTTTTTTTTTTTTTTTCACTCTAATGTTCTCACACACTCTGCCTTTTACCACTCGTATTCTCTCTCCAATTAACGAACTCCTCGATCTACCAGACGAGATCAGACTCGACAAGATCCACAAAAACACACAATACCACGTACGAAGAAAAGAACAAAAATCGGAAAATATTCGAACGAAAAATACGATAGCACCAAATTGGCTCAAAACGATGCCGGAAAACTCAGAAATAACACAGAAAAATTTGGTCGAAGAAAATTTTTCCCGCCAAAATACTCTCAAAAAAAATTTCGCGAAAATCGGACTAGAAATAATTTTTATAGAATTTTTTTGTTTGTTTTTTTTTTTTTTTTTTTTTTTTGTGCTTACGGATGAAAGAGATCCGATTCAGCGAAGAAGAAAGGAGTAACGAAACGAAAGGATTAACGAGGTAACGAAATCAGAAATTAGAACCCTAGCCTGGTCTCTGATACCAGATGATACGTACCTCGTCAGGATAGATAATTGAATTGATATGAAGAACACGGAATTCGGGTTTCGGATACCTGGATAGATGGAAATCCCCAAACTTCTGAACCTAATTCGTTGAATTGATTAGATTGAAAACCTAACCCCCAAAACGGAATTGACGCAGCTACTTGGTGATGATGAAGACACACGTACGAAGTATGTATGCTCCGTTGATTCGTCGGTTGATTCGTCCTCATCGTCCGATAGCTCCACCACTTCCACCACCTTCTCAAACAGGATCTCTTCTACAACCTTAGATATGGTCGGCAGAAGGGGGTCTCCAGGGGCATTAGGATCGGAAAAGTTCCGAATCTCCAGACCATCTTTATTGTAGACATTGACAAAGAAAGGACCCAATTTCTTGGCGTAGTGAAAAACCAAAAAATAACCGAATTTAAGATGATGAGCCGTGCAGAAATCGGTCCAGCCACGACGAAAGCACACGTAACCGTTGACCCAAGAGATTTCCACGGACCACGGGGCACGAGCGGTGACAAATGAGGCGAGTGTCTCACAATCTCCAAGCAAAGTAGCCCTGCCTGCCAGATACTCATGTTCATGAGCAAAATCAGAAGGTAAACGACAAACTTCACGGAAATCAACGGTGTTCAGAACTTTGAAGAATCTACAAATCGGGATTGGGGTGGCCATTGAATATGAAATTTGATTTTATAAAAATTAGGGTTTTCAGCGTGGTACGGTGCTTATGTATACACGCCAAAAGTGGGTAGTTGAGGGGTTAATAAACTAATAAAGGTTTCACAATACACCGTGAGATACCAACAGCGACGGTGATACGTACCTCGTCAGGATAGATAATTGAATTGATATGAAGAACACGGAATTCGGGTTTCGGATACCTGGATAGATGGAAATCCCCAAACTTCTGAACCTAATTCGTTGAATTGATTAGATTGAAAACCTAACCCCCAAAACGGAATTGACGCAGCTACTTGGTGATGATGAAGACACACGAACGAAGTATGTATGCTCCGTTGATTCGTCGGTTGATCTCTTTTGGCACAATCGAAAAGAGAACGAAAAGAGTAGAGAGAATTAAACTCACAAATAATTTCAATATCATAAAAGTTGTGTCTAATAACAAGGGTTCCAAGCCTTTATATAGGCTGACCTAAAATATGAAGGAAAAGGAATAAAAACATCAAAATCCGCCCAAAGAGTCGCGACGCTGAAAGTCACGATTTCTAAACTCCGTGTCGGCCGACAAAGTGGAGTGTCGGCCGACATTCAGCCTGCGCCCGCGGGAAATCCTTCGATCGCGGCCTCGATCCACTGCCCAACCAACCCCTTTTGTGAAGGTGTCGGCCGACAGGCCTTGGTGTCGGCCGACACCAAGCCAATTTCGTCGACGAACTTCGCGGCGCGTCCTCGGCACTCGTCTGACCTCCGTTCCAGCTTCGTCTTCATGGTTCCAGCTTGAAACTCCTCACCTTCAGTTGGTTCGGCCTCCTTGTACGTAATAAGGTTGATAAAGCTTGGCTTCTCCACATCACCGATGGGTTTCTTCAATAGCTCTTGCGCCAATACTTCCTCGATCAATGCCAACAAGCTTGCCTTGAACTTCTTGGCTCTCGAGCGCGTCACTGGTCCAGCTGGAACATGCACCGGGTCTTGTATCATGGACGACTCTGGGGCTGCATCAGACGGTGGGTAAGGGTTTTTATCAAGGGTTATCAGTGTCACATAGACCGTCACGGTAACCGTTACACGGTGAGGAAATCCACTGTAATAAACTCACGGTGCAATGTGTTTAATGGGGGTGGTTGGGAATTGAGTGATTTCGTGAAACGATTTAAATCCGGCGACGATGTGACTCAGAACAGATACTCATCAATTCCCTGAATTGAATGGTCATATCATATCATATCTGGACCATCAATGAGCGTAGTTGGAAGTTGGGTTGGGTCGTGGGAGGAGGATCAGAACAGACACACATCATAAATTCTTTGAATTTCACGGTTATAATTAATTAATGGATATCGTGGTGGATGGGGGTTAAGTTTTCTATGTCATATATGAACATACCACGGCTTACGCACCGTGGGATATCAACGATGACGGAGGATTAAGTTTGTTTTTATGTCACCTATAACATGTATGTACACGGTGTTAGAATGCACCGTGCTAACATCACGGCGACCCATTCAGAGTTGTAGTCACGTTACCAAAGTCACAGTGACCGCGACACGGTGATTTAATTAACCGTGAAATACCCACGGAGGCACAGTTCTAGGTTTTTATTTAAATAATAAATTAATTAATCGCAATGTGTTTAATGGGCGTAGTTTAGAGGTCAGTCGTTTCGTGATTCGATTGAAAGCCGGCGGCGGGATCACTTTATTAGGTCAGAAAATTGAGCCTATAAATACGAACGAAAAAACCCTTTTTTTTTTCTATACCCAATTTTTTCTCATGTTTTCTGCGTTTTTTCTCCTTATGGAGCGGTTTTCGATTCACCAGTCACCACACATCTTTCAAATTCAAAGCTGCAGTCCGGTAACGAGATACTCGAGTTTCCAAAAGAAAACCTTCTTTTTCCTAGATCATCAATGACGAGGTACTTGAGTTTCCAAAATATCTCGAGTATCTTTGTTAGATACGGATCTTAGAAAGTGTCACTTTCTCCGTAGCGGTGAACCAGGACATATGTTGAGATCATAACAGGCTATGATTGAGGAAAAAGAAAAAGAAGGTCTTCGAATTGCTTCCCATCCAGAGAGTAGATTCTGAGGCGGGTTGGATTTTTTTTTTGTTCATCCCAGTATGGTTCTGGGTTTAGGGTTTTGATCCATCAATTGTAATTCCCAATAGGGTTTTGATCAATCAATTGTAATTCTCAATAGGGTTTTGATCCATCAATTGTAATAAGACTACTTTTGTTAAGTTTAAATTGTTTAATAATTTTTCTTTTTGGTTTCCTATTATTAATATTGTAATGAACACACTTAGACTGTATTTTCATTTATTTCGATCCGTCTTCCACCCTACTGCATTCCTTGATAAAACAAATCATGGTCTACTGTGTATTATTATTGTGTTGAATACATGTTTGTAAAACCGTGTAACGTTGTAAGCTGGGTTAATTATTTCACCCCCTTATTTCATGTTGTGCAATTAATTCACGGTGTATTCTAAAACGAGGAACTCACGTCGACAATGTTCTGTGTTTTATATCTAATTTATGAGCCTTCCACGGTGTTATAATCCACCGTGCTCAAACCACATCGACACATTATGTTAAGGGTTTTACACCTAATACCGTAGCACGGTGTCACAATCCAACGAGGGAACCCTGCGGCGACGCTGTTCTATGGGTTTAATTTCTCATTTATGAGCCTTCCACGGTGTTACAATCCACCGTGTTCCAACCACGGCGATACATTAGGTTTTAGGGTTTTCTACCTACCTAATACCGTTGCACGGTGTTACAATCCACCGAGGGAACCCACGGCGACACAGTTCTAGGGTTTTATTTATTTTCTTAATTAATTAATCGCAATGTGTTTAATGGGCGTGGTTGGGAGTTGAGTCGTTTAGTGCAACGATTGAAATCCGGCGGTGGAATGACTCAGAACAGAGACGCATCGATTCCCTGAATTGAATGGTCATATCATATTAATGGATTTGGAGCGTTGGATGGGGTGATTTACTATTAATTTATTAATACGAATAATTAATAAGCGTAGTTGGCAGTTGAATCGTTTCGTGGAACGATTGAAATCCGGGTGCTGTGATGACTTAAAATATATCAGAATATTAAGATTATAAATACGAACGGAAAAACTCCATTTTTCTACACTCATCGATACTCCTTTTTGTTTGTTTTTTAATGGAGTATCAGTTATCATCTCACAATTTTGAATTTCACAGATGCATTACTGTATCGAGATACTCGAGTTTCCAAAAGAAAACCATCATTAACCATCTTCTTATCTGCCATTTACCATCTTCTTATCCGCCAGCGGAAGAAATCCCTTTTTGATATATCCTGCCCAGACCCTCCTTTTTGGCAGGCACTCTTCTTCCTGGGCAGCTCGATATGGGGATTGGTCGGGATCTCTTCCTGTTATCCTTGGCAAATCAATGGGGATTGATCGGGATCTCTTTCGGTTATGTCGTCCGACTTCGAATGGCTTCCTAACGATTCATGATCCATTCTCAAGCGGCTCAAGTACTAATCTTCAAGTTGTATTGAACGGAGATTTTCATGTTGTGAAACTTTAATTTTATTTTCTTTTCACCGTCCAGTAGAGTTTCCTCAAGATGTTGCTACTTTTCGATTGATAGTGTTCAGGGTTTTGATCCATCAATTTTTCACAATAGGTTTTATTGTTTAGGGTTTATGGTTTTGAACCATCGATCTTTACTGTACTTTTTCCTTAATTTATCATTAAAATATTATAATATCACCGTTATTTATTAATTATGCTCACACGTTTCTCATTCGTATTGAAACCCAAATTCTATCGGGATCAAACAAATTCGTATTGAATACGGGTGTGTGTAACCGTGCATTGGTATAAGGTGATATAGCTCCGTAATTTATTGCACGGATTAATAATATTTCACGGTGTATTTATTCTGTTGTCGTGAAATATCCACAGCGACATTGCAATTTATTTTCCGTTCCACGGTGACACAGTCCACCGAGATCTAACCACGACTACCCATTAGGTTTAAAGTTTTTCTACCTAATACAGTTGCACGGTGTTACAATCCACTGAGGGAACCCCACGGCGACACAGTTCTAGGGTTTTATTTATTTTCTTAATTTTATAATCGCATTGTGTTTAATGGTAGTGGTTGGGAGTTGATCTGTTTATGAGATGTTTCGTGCAACGATTGAAGTCCGGCGGTGGGATGACTCAGAACAGATACGCATCGATTCCCTGAATTGAATGGTCATATAATGGATATGGAGCGTTGGATGGGTTGATTTACTATTAATTTTATTAATACGAGTAATTAATAAGGGTAGTTGGCAGTTGAATCGTTTCGTGGAACTATTGAAATCCGGGTTGTTGGATGACTTAAATTAGATCCCAATATTAAGCCTATAAATACGATTAGTTGCATTACTGTATGGTGATACACGAGCCTCAAAAATAAAACCATCATTTGCCTAGATCATTTTCCCCAAGACACTCGAGTTTCCAAAACCTACGTAGTATTTGTCTGTTACCTTCTTCACATATGATTCGGAGTGCATGTAACCTTCTTTGCATTTCTGTCGAAAACCTGACGAGATACACGAGTTTCCAAAACCTCCGTGGTATTTATCGGTCACCTTTTTCACATTCGATTCGGAGTGTGCATGTAGCCTAAGCTCCTTGTCTCCGTTGAAATCACCAGTCTGGTCGAGTCTCAAAAACCTTTGTTGCTGACCAGATGTCCAAAGAGGAGATTCACTGATGTGATGTTATTTTTTTGTTCATTCAGCTTTTTTGTATACCGCTGACCGATAGTGTTTAGGGTTTAGTGTTATGATCCGTCAATTTTTCTCAAGTTTTAGGGTTTATCTTTTTGAGCTTCTCATTCAAATTTATCACACAGTCGCTTTTAATTATCGTGTATGGTATACTACGGTGTCCATTTATTGTGTCTGGTCTCACGGCGTATGATTATCATTTTGTCTTACGGTATTCATGGATGGTCACACGGCGTGCGATTATCGTGGATTAGCTCATGATGTCCACTTATCGTATATGGTTTCACGGTGTAAATTTATTGTGGATGTTCACACGGTGTCTATTTATCGTTAATAAACTCACGGCGTAGGATTATCATGGTTGGGATCACGGTGTCCAGTTATCGTGTATTTTTTCACGGTGTCTATTTATCGTTATTGAACTCACTGCGTACGATTATCGTGAATGGTGTCACGTTGTCTTAGTATCGTATTGTATCACGGTGTCCATTTATCGAGATTTGTCTCATGGCGTGCGACTATCGTGGATGAGCACACGGTGTCCAGTTATCATGTACTGTCTCACGGCGTGCGATTATCGTGGATGTTCTCACGGTGTCCAGTTATGATGTACTTCTCACGGCGTTGGATTATCGTGGATGTTCTCACGGTGTCCATTTTTCGTGGATGGTCTCACGGTGTCTATTCATCGTGGATGAACTCACGGCGTACGATAATCGTGAATGATGTCACGGTGTCTTATTATCGTGCATAGTCTAACGGCGTACTTTAACCGTGGGTGGTCTGAAATTGTATTGGAGTTTTATTATTAATTTTTAAAAGAGAAATTCTATTTTAAATTACATATACAATTTATATTCATTTGTTAAACAGCGAGGGTAGTGTAGACTTTTCCTACCCAATTGCCTAATAAACTTCTATTTTTATAGACAAGGTCTCAGAACTTATTTATTTTATGAGGTGGTCCTGAATCCGGTATTCCCACCAATTTATATTACATCTCCAATAGTACCTATGGTTGGTACAAATTTGTGTCAAAAATCACATGTCAAATAAATTATATCTATTAATTTATATTTACTTCCCCAATATTGCAAATAAATTTTTTATTTTTTAGGTCCATCACCATTTTTATTTTATTTACATACATATATTAAAAAATAAATAATTAGAAAAATGAAAACATAATAAATTGAGCTTACAATATGAATTGTACCTATTATCAACAATTTGATATTCCAATTTTTTCTCACTTAATTGTACTCGTATCTTCAATGGTGTAATATGTACAATTTCATGAGATGTAGTAATTGTACAATTTCAAGATGCTTATACTATTATTTGCAAGTAAATTAGGTGTAAGGTAATTTTTATATTTATTCCACAAAAAATTGAACATAATATCATTCTTATAATAAATTGAACATAATATCATTCTTATAATGCTTATACTATCATTCTTGTAATAAATTGAGCAATGTCATCATCAACTAGAGGTGGGCATGGACCGGGATGTGACGCGATTTACTTGATCCCGGTCTCGTCCCATAAATTTTTGAACGGGACGGGACCGGGTCGAGATCACACTTTTTAATAATTTATCCCGTGAGCTCGAGATCCCTAAAAAATTAGGACGGGATTGGGATTGAAACGAGATCCCATTTAATTTAACTAATTTTAATAAATTTTTTTTTTATACTTTTGAAAACAATTTTATACAATTTATTTAATTATTTATTATAAAACATACTATTATATTTTTATAAGAATTATAGTTGTTTGATTTTGTTTAAATTTTAGTATTGTAAAATTTATTACTTACAAATTATGTAAGATGAAATATATTAATATATTATAAATAATTAAAAAATATATTTTTAATATATATAAATATATAACGGGTCGGGACGGGATTTTATGGGATTTATTAAACTAATTCCGCTCTCGTCTTATTATTTTAATTTGGGATCGGGACATGACGGGATTAACACTTTTTATATTTCAATCCCGTCTTGTCCCGTCCTATTTAAAAACGGGATCGGAACGAGATCGGGATCTTGGGACCAAACGCCCACTCCTATAATAAATGATCATTCACAAAAATAAAAGAACCCTACTAATAATAAAATGATCATTTTACCGTTGGTACATCTTTGTTATTTAATTGATCCCCTTTCATCGGTGTAACTTTTGATTGAACCCCAATGCTATTTCTCTTGAGCTTATGCATTTCAGAAGTTACAATTATAAATATTATGCCAACATCGATGTTGGGCGAGTAGATGGATTGTCGAGGGCAGAACCGAAGTCTGTCGGCGTCCCCTACATATAATGATCAATTCTTTCTGATATCACACGACACACCTAATAACATAAAATGAGAACTAGTACAAATAAAATTTCAGATACATTTTCCACTCCATATAATCGAAAAAGAAAATCTAACTAACAAAAGCTTGTTCAGATTACAGTTACAAACAACATTTACGAGGCTTACCACATAATAAATTCGGATCTTAACTGCATCAGCAGCCTCCCGAGATAGTTCAGCCCTTCCCCATCCCGACCACCACCCCAGAACAGATCGTGCGGTGAAGCCTCAACGAGAACAGATCCGGTGGTTGAGATTAGCATCGAGGTTAAATCAGGATATGTCTGTTGAAGTCCACTTGTGAGTTGTCCCACATCGAATAATTGTGAGAGGGGAGTCTATGATATAAGACTAGGGAGTTCTCCTACTTAGTACCATATGGTTTTGAGATAGATTGAGGCTCTCTAGTGCATATTCAAGCTCCCTCACTCGTGTGTGCGCTAGGCGTGGGACCGCACTTGAACACCCCCATTTGGAATTTGACATGGTATCAGAGCGGGAGCTCGATCCTGTTTGTGAGTGGTTTGACCACCCTTTGACTAGGACTCACAAGTGGAGGGGGTGTGTTGAAGTCCACTTGTGAGTTGTCCCACATCGAATAATTGTGAGAAGGGAGTCTATGATATAAGCCTAGGGAGTTCTCCTACTTAGTACCATATGGTTTTGAGATAGATTGAGGCTCTCTAGTGCATATTCAAGCTCCCGCTCTCGTGTGTGCGCTAGGCGTGGGACCGCACTTGAACACCCCCATTTGGAATTTGACAATGTCGAAATTTGCACTTCAAAGCTCTATACATGATTTCGGTCTTGACAGAATCCCAATCCGGTCTCACCTGCATGGAACACGACAATAATAAAACGAAGAAAAAAAAAACACTAGGAAGTTTTTATAATAAAAAATAGCTCTACATACACTATGACAATGTCATTTACAAAATTGTGGCTCACAAGTTCTATTTTAATAGGCTAAATTTCAAGGTTCAGTTTTTGATTTAAATTTAAATAAATAAATGGACTTGATCATTAAACTTCCACACAATTCAAGAATCGTGATCAGGTAAAAAGATAAAATGTCCATATGATTAGCAGATAACTGTACAGGATAAATACCAAATTTGGGTGTTGTCTTTTGTTGGGTAATTCGCGTCCGAAATCCCTGCCTGAAAAGCAATACGAACAAAGAAGAACGAAATTACGGAAATTAAAGAACACGAGATTTATAGTGGTTCACCCGTTAACGAGGGCTACGTCCACTCTTGCCGCTGCAATTCTTTTACTAGAACAATTATAGAACGTAATTACAAGACTCGTAATAGCTATAATCTCAATTCTAGTTCTGGAGGTGTTAACCCTATTATTCACGCACATAGGGTTTAAATAGGGGGAATAAAACTTGGGGGACAAGAAAAACGCGTCGCCAGAAATAGGCAAAACGGCGACCGCCGTTTTGCTTTCGGCGCCTGCCGAAACCGCCCGGCGACCGCCGGAGACCTTTTGACGCCCGCCGAAAGGGCCAAATATGGTCAGATGTCCAGCCCTCGCTTCTCCCGGTTTCGGCGCCCGCCGAAACCCAAATGGCGCCCGCCATTTTCAGCCCGCGGTCGCCGATTTCCTCCGGCGACCGCCGTTTCCTCCTTCGACCTTACTCGTCGTTCCGGCGTGAATTTGACCTTCACACTCAACAATCTCCCACTTGAAGCTAATTCACGACCCCTATCTTCTCTTCCCATTGCAGCGGCGTCCCCGGTCCTTGATGGAGTTGTATTCTAAATGTCTAGTTTAGTGCAAATACGGAACTCCTTATCTATACCTTAATTCGAGATATGATTCAAGCATGATTGCATTTAATGCAATAGTCCTTGATGTATACGTTGTAGACAGTAAGGCGTGAGGAGACACGCGGAAGATCATACTGTCGGTTACTCGTATACTATCGAACAGTAGCTCACGACTTAGATGGACAGGGACAATCCATCGGTACGTCGTAGTGTGACTGGTAGATAGTCGGTCTTGACTATCATGTTACACTCGTACACTTGGTGTATTGAGCAGGACCACAGGAGGGCGTTCGATTTATACTAATCGCAGTAATCGAACTAGACCTCAGATATTACGGATATACGAATTCTTAATCCCTATATAATTATAGGTGCGTGTGTCCAGTTCTCGGTTCTTTGACTTACTAGTGAGTGAGACTAATTGATTAGTCAATATTCTCGGTAAATTGGGAATCGGAATTGTACACACGGCATGCTATAGATTATAGACAGGAAACCGTGTCCCATTTATTGGGTTGATGATGTCCCCGAGATGAGCTCATAAAGTTTATCATGTAAACCCTGCAGGTGGATTCGTTCCACATGATAATAAGGATGAGTGGTACTAGTCTCGGATAACAAGAAACGAATTAATTTAATTATTAGTAATTGAAATTAATTCGTGGACATTCGATATCTTAAATACGGGGAAAGTCGTATATGTAATTTCGGCGGAAATATTATTGGTAAAATAATATAGATTAATTAATTGGGAATTCAATTATAATTTTATAGTGGAATTAATTATAATTAAAATTGGATTTAATTAAAGGTTTTCTTTTAAGGACACCGGTTTAATTAAATTACAATTTAGCCTAATTAATTAATTGTCCTAAGGTCCCTAGTGTGGCCTATATATACCCCTCCATCTCTCTTCTCTTAACCTACGAAACGCCGCTATAATTAATTCTGTGGAGAAATTATTTTGTTAGCGCAATTATTTTCTTCTCTGCTTAATATACCCCTCCATCTCTCTTCTCTTAACCTACGAAACGCCGCTATAATTAATTCTGTGGAGAAATTATTTTGTTAGCGCAATTATTTTCTTCTCTGCTTAATTAATTTAGATTAGCGCAGTGTTTTTATTTCTGTAGAAATTAATTTGCTAGCGCAAATATATTTCTGGAGACAGAATAATTATTTCTGTAGAAATTAATTTGCTAGTGCAAATATATTTTTGGAGACGGAATAATTATTTCTGTAGAAATTAATTTGCTAGCGCAAATATATTTCTGGAGACAGAATAATTATTTCTGTAGAAATTAATTTGCTAGTGCAAATATATTTCTGGAGACAGAATAATTATTTCTGTAGAAATTAATTTGCTAGCGCAAATATATTTCAGGAGACAGAATAATTATTTCTGTAGAAATTAATTTGCTAGCGCAAATATATTTCTGGAGACAGAATAATTAAAACGTGAGAAAGAGGGTTTGAGAGAGAAGAAGAAGAGAAGACTCCGGTGGATCGTTGCCCACACAACGTCCGGCGTCGAGGGCTAGGATACACACTAGAAGATCTCAGGGTGTTCGCCTATTCGGCTTCTCCGAATCACGCTTCAAAGGTATAAGAAATCGAAACCCTATTTCCGCTTTTATTCGATTTCTTTCTCGTTGAAAATACATCGGATGTAAGATCGGGTTCCGGATCTCGTGGATCGTACTCCTCGACTACTGGGGGTTCTAGGACCTCCGGTTCGGTAGTCGGAAGAGGAAAAACGGCCCGGAAACGAGCCCGGAACAGCAGGTCGCGCTGCTGTTCGCGCTGCTGAAGGACAAACGGCGACCGCCGTTTCCTAAACGGCGACCGCCGTTTCGCTGTTTTTCAGGCAGCCCGCTCCGGCTCGCGCGGTTGTCCTTCGGGGCAATGGCTGGGCGTGAATCGGGGCACGGGCTGGGCACGCGAACGGAGTAACGGACCTGGAGGTCGACTGGGATCGTTCGGATGTTCGAGTGATGGAACGAACGCATCCCGGGTAGTCGATTTCCAACAGTCCTCATCCCAGAAGACCAACCGAGGATGAACACAACCTCAACTTCTCGCACGGCACCACCTTCGTAAACATGTCGGCCGAATTTTTAATCCCAAGAATCTTCTCCAACACCAAGATTCCTTCCTCCAAGGCCGATCGAATGAAGTGATATATCAGCTGGATATGCTTCGTTCGAGCATGGTACACCGGATTCTTCGCCAAGTGAATGGCACTCTGACTGTCGGAATACAAGATACTCCTCGAGTGATCTTGTCTCAGCTCAAGCAGAAAAGCCTGTAGCCACATCATCTCCTTCGCGGCTTCCGTCACAGCGACGTACTCCGCCTCGCAACTCGATAGTGCTACTATCTTCTGCAACCTCGACACCCTGCTAATCACGGTACCCCCGAAAGTGTACACGTACCCAGTAGTGCTCTTCCTACTATCCACATCTCCTCCGTTGTCTGCGTCCACGAACCCAAGTAACCCCGAATCTGATTTTCGGAACCTCAAAACAAAACCGGAAGTCCCTCTTAAGTATCGAAAGATCCACTTGACGGCTTCCCAATGTTGTTTCCCCGGATTACTCATAAACCGGCTGACTACTCCTACTGCATGGGCAATGTCAGGCCTCGTGCACACCATGGCATACATAAGGCTCCCAATCGCAGAGGCGTAAGGGACCTTATCCATATGCGCTAGCTCCTTCTCGCTCGTCGGCGAGTCCTCCTTTGAAAGACGGAAGTGACTAGCCAAAGGAGTGCTTACGGGTTTCGCATCCTCCATGCTAAACCGTGCTAGTACCTTCTTCAGGTACTCCTCTTGAGACAACTCAAGACCATCCTTGCTCCTCGTGATTCTCATCCCCAGGATTTGTTTGGCAGCACCCAAATCCTTCATAGAGAACTCCCTCGATAGACTCTTCTTGAGCTTGTCAATCTCCGCCAAGCTCGCCCCGACTATCAGCATGTCATCTACATAAAGGAGCAAAATTATGTAGTTACCTTTTCCAAGACTTTTGAAATAGCAGCAGTGGTCCGCCTCGCACCGCGTGAACTCGACCCGCTTCATGAACATGTCGAACTTCTTGTACCACTGCCTCGGAGCTTGCTTCAACCCATACAAGCTCTTCTGAAGCTTACACACCAGCTTCTCCTTGCCTCGGACTTCGAAACCCTCCGGTTGCTTCATATAGATCTCTTCATCTAGGTCCCCATGAAGAAATGCGGTTTTTACATCCATTTGCTGAAGATGTAAATTCTCCTTTGCCACCAAGCTAAGCACCACCCGGATGGTTACCATCTTGACTACCGGAGCGAAGATCTCCGTGTAGTAGATCCCTTCCTTCTGCTGGAACCCTTTCACCACTAACCTTGCCTTATACCGAACGCTTCCATCATGTTCTTCCTTTGCCCGGAAGACCCATTTATTGTGCAAGGCCTTCTTCTCCTTCGGAAGCTCGGTTAGTTCCCAAGTCTGATTCGACATCAATGAGTTCATCTCCTCTTTCATGGCAGACTCCCACTTGATCGAATCCCTCGCTTGTATAGCCTCGGTGTAGCTCTCCGGCTCACCCCTATCAGTCAGCAAGATATAGTTAAGGGAAGGTGAAAATTTATGGGGAGGTCTTCTTACCCTAGTCGACCTCCACGGCTTCGGTGTGACTGGATCGATGTTGGGATGAGCATTCTCATCTTGCTCATCCTCGCTGCTCGTGTTGTCCTCCTCGATCTTCTCGGTCTCCACGACCTCCACCGGAACCTCCTCCGTGTCTCCCACGGGATCAATGCTTTCTTTAACAACCTCGTCTTTACCTTTGTACAAGACCGCCTCGTTGAAGATCACATTCTTGCTTCGGACCACCTTATGATTTTCGGCATCCCAAAATCGTTATCCGAACTCCGTGCCGCCATATCCAATGAAGAAGCACTTCTTGGATTTAGGATCAAGCTTGCTACGAGCAGCTTCGTCGATATGGACATACGCCAGACACCCGAACACCCTCAAGTAGGACAGATTCAGCTTCTTCCCACTCCAAACTTCCTTAGGAATCCGATATTCCAAAGGAACCGACGGTGCTCTGTTGATCAAATGAGCTGCCATGTCGATGGCATATGCCCAAAACATCTTAGGCATCCCCGAGTGTAACCTCATACTTCAGGCATTCTCATTTAGCGTCCTGTTCATTCGCTCCGCTATTCTGTTTTGTTGTGGGGTCCCCGGAATAGTCTTCACCATCTTGATCCCACTCTCGACACAAAATTGCTTGAAGTCGGCGTCAACGTACTCACCACCGTTGTCGGACCTCAAACACTTCACCTTGAGATTTGTTTCATTCTCAACCTCGGCTTTCCATTTCCTGAAAACAGAGAACACGTCACTCTTATTTTTCATGAAGTATACCCATACCTTCCGTGTGGAGTCATCGATGAAGGTAACATAGTAGAGTGATCCTCCGAGTGAGGCAACGGGAGCTGGCCCCCAAACATCCGTGTGTACTAGTTCCAGCTTCTCCGCCTTGGGATCCCTTCCATCTTTGGAAAAACTCACTCGTTTCTGCTTTCCAAGAATGCAGCTCTCGCACGTGTGAGACTCAATCGCCTTGAGTTCGGGCAGCAGCCCGTTCTTTGCCATGATCTTCATCCCCTTCTCACTCATGTGCCCCAGTCTGCAATGCCACAACTTGGTCTTCTGGGTGCCATCAACAACACCAACCGAGTCCCTCATGCTCGTAGTCAAGTAAAGTGTGCCCGTCTTATGACCTCGAGCAATGGTCATGGCGTTCCTCGAAACCTTCCACGACCCATCTCCAAATGACGTCCGATAGCCATCATTATCAAGCTGCCCCACCAAAATTAGGTTCCTCATCAACCCCGGCACATGTATGACCTTGGTAATCTTCCAGGTTTGCCCATTACACAGGTTTAGGTTGATATCTCCCATTCCGACTATATCGAGTGGCTCGTAATCTGCAAGAAAAACCTTTCCATAGTCACCCGAGACATAATTCAACATTACCTCTCGCTGTGCAGTAGTATGGAAATAAGCCCCTGAGTCCAGCACCCAGGAATCGATCGGTGAGTCGACCGAACAGAGAAGGACGTCCCCATCGTCGTCATCCTCTTGCACCACCGCATTGGCGGTTCCCTTCTTCTTGTTGTCGTTCTTCCCCCGAGAGCGACAATCCCTCTTGAAGTGCCCCGTCTTCCCACAATTCCAGCACTCATTATCCTCGGACCTCGAGCTATCTCTTGCATTCCTAGACTTGGATCTCCCTCTGTTCCTATTAGCATTCCTGCCCGAGTTTCTCCCCCGGCTCTCTACACTCAAGGCCGAACTAGGAGTCTTTCCCTTGAAATCCTTTCTCCGGATTTCCTCGGCAAGGATTATATCTCTAACTTCGGAGAACTGCAGATTCTCCTTCCCCATAGAGTTGCTAACAGCTGCCCGCATGGGCTCCCAACTATCCGGTAGAGACGCAAGTAGGATCAAGGCGTAAATTTCGTCATCGAAGTTCACCCCGACTTCCTTCAACTTGTCCAAGATGGAATTCAGCTCGTTGATATGGTTGGCTGCGTTTGCATTGTCCGACATCTTCAGATTGAACAACTGCTTCATGAGATACACCTTGTTGTTCGCTGAAGGTTGCTCGTACATGTTTGATAGGGTAGCCATCAAACCCTTGGTTGTGGGAATTGAGCGCACATTGAATGACACGTTTGAAGCTAGTGACAAACGTATCAATCCCAACACCTGCCTGTCGAGGCTTTCCCATTCCTCGTCATCCGTGATCTTCTCCGGTCTACCCTTCAAAGGAATTCCGAGCCTCTTCCCATAAAGGTAGTCCTCGATCTGCATCTTCCAGTGTCCATAGTTATTCCCGTCAAATTTCGTAACCCCGAACGAGGTGGTGGTGTCCGTCATCGCTTTTCCCCGATCGCTATAACCCTAGCGCTCTGATACCAGTTGTTGGGTAATTCGCGTCCGAAATCCCCGCCTGAAAAGCAATACGAACAAACAAGAACGAAATTACGGAAATTAAAGAACACGAGACTTATAGTGGTTCACCCGTTAACGAGGGCTACGTCCACTCGTAATAGCTATAATCTCAATTCTAGTTCTGGAGGTGTTAACCCTATTATTCACGCACATAGGGTTTAAATAGGGGGAATAAAACTTGGGGGACAAGAAAAACGCGTCGCCAGAAATAGGCAAAACGGCGACCGCCGTTTTGCTTTCGGCGCCCGCCGATTTCCTCCGGCGACCGCCGTTTCCTCCTTCGACCTTACTCGTTGTTCCGGCGTGAATTTGACCTTCACACTCAACATCTTTGTGTTCTCCTTCCCATTCGTGCCGATTCCCCGGGACTTTTTGCGGTTTTTATCTCTCCCAAACATTTTTTGGCAATGGGATAATCCAACCCGACAAACATATGAGCCTAAAAAAGTTATTAAACAATGTAAAAAATACTGAAAAAATTGAAAAAACGTCCGCATGAAGACAAGAAAAGGACCTGGTAATAGTGTTCGACACTGGGCCAACTATAACAATCACTAGTTTCATCAGGCATTTGAATTGGATGCAAAGAGAAGTTTGAAAAGGCACTATATGGATCCCATGTTTTATAGAAGAATATAATGCTTGCTTCATAAGGAGAAACAGAAGGATCAACTGAAACAGTTTCATCAATGAGTTTCATCCATTGATGGAATTACAGGTGCCAAGTCAGGAACCGGATGGAGAAATCCACTTACAAGCATGTCAGGGCCAACCTGCGTTTGCATGCCAAAGGTATAAACATTCAGCAATATGTATATCAGGCAATTGGCTTTTGAGTGAACAGTGTATTTCTAGTACACAGTCACAGGCAATATCGAAAAGTATTGACCAAGCTGCTGCCGAGCTGCATGCATGCATGCATGCAGCGTATCCCATGGAGAAGATACTCTCCATATTTATCACAATTCTATTCCTAATAGGAGTCTTGATTTTATTCCTTTTATACAATTAGTGTTTTATTTTGATTCTTATATATAGCTGCACCTTATGATGTATACGACATTATCATTATCATTATTCAATCAATACATACATATATTTTGATCTATAGAGAGGATTTCTTCCTCTCCCGTTTTCTGTGTTCTATAATTCTACATGGTATCACAGAAATAATCCGCGCGCGACATGGTTAATCCAGAAGAAGAAAAGAGGAAGGAGAGTAGTTCGTCTGGAGGCGAAAACCCTATGGATCCAACCAAGCCGTCTAGTCCCTATTTCTTGCACTATGGGGAATCACCAAGTCAGAAGTTGGTTAGTGAGCCGCTGCATGCAAAGAATTACCAAACCTGGAGCAGAAACATGTTGAACGCCCTCATGACAAAGAATAAGCATGGCTTTGTTGATGGCTCTCTGCCTGAACCTGCGCTTGATGATCCTCTCTATGGTGACTGGAGGAGATGCAACATCATGGTTCTAACATGGATATCATCCAATCTATCCCCAGAATTAGAAAGTTTTACTGCGTATTCAACCTCAGCAAGACAGGTATGGAAAGAACTCCATACAAAATTTTCAAAAGCTAATAACAATATTGTTTATATGCTTGAACAAAAATTAATTGGTACAAAACAAGAGGGAGATATGGTGAGTATATACTATGCCAAACTCAAGGGTATCTGGGATGAAATAGCTGCCCATGAACCCTCATCCATATGTTCTGTGAGCAACTGTCCAGCTATGGTTGATAATTATCAGAAAGCCAACAAAAGGAGAGTCTTGCAATTCTTGATGGGGCTCAATGATGATTACATGAACCTCAGAAATCAAATTCTCCTTCAGGATCCACTGCCTTCACTTGACCAAATCTTCAGCCTAGTGTCCCAAGAGGAGTCCAATCTTGAACTCAAAAATCTGGGATCAAATATTACTCATTCCAATGCAATGGCAGCAAGGCAGGATAACAAGGGAGTAGGACAGCAAAACTGGAACAAAAGTGGGAATCAATCTGACCAAAACACAGTAGTATGCACCAAGTGTGGAAGAAACAACCATACTGTGGATAAGTGCTTCCTGATTTATGGATATCCACCTGGATATTTTACCAGAAATTCTGATAATCAAGGGCAGAGTAGAGGAAAGGTGAGTTGTAGCCACTGTGGAAAACCTCATCACACTGTGGATAAATGCTTCAAGCTACATGGATATCCAGATAAGAACAAAGATGCTTCTCAGAAATCCAGTATCAACCAAGTTGAGAAGCAAGAAGAAGATACAGGAGTCAAGATGTCTTCAAAAGAGTATCAACATCTTTGCAACCTGTTACAAGGAATAAATGGTGGCTCAGCAGAAAAGAAAATAGCAGGTAATCATTCCTATACACTTGCTTCTCATTGTATGTTGAGCTTAAGTAAAGGTGTATGGATTATGGATTCTGGAGCTAGTGATCATATCACAAATAGTTCCAAGGAAATGAGTGATATCAGATTAACAAGTCCTATAACCTTGAAGTTACCAAATGGCTCAAGTACAATAGTAACACACATTGGGACAGTGAATCTTAATCAACACATTACACTCACCAATGTTCTCCTAGTGCCATCTTTCCAGTTTAATCTTATTTCAGTTAGTAAGTTGTTAAACAACACTGAGTCTCAATTGGTTTTCTCTCATGGATATTGTACAATACAGGATATACACTGCAAAGTGATTGGGCAAGCTAGTGAAATTGGAGGCTTGTACCAGTTTGAGACAAGTTCAGAAAAGCATGAAGATAGCAGTAGTAGTTATATTAATAATATTTCAGTTGATATTTGGCATAAGAGAATGGGACATCCCTCTGTACAAAGAATGATGCTTATGCATAAAATTAATAAAGATTTTCCTTTGGTTTCTGATAAGTTCATTGAGCAAGCTTGTGAAGTCTGTCATCAGTCAAAACAAACAAGATTACCTTTTCCTGAGCATATTGAAAAATCTGTACTTCTGTTTGAATTGATTCATGTTGATATTTGGGGACCATTCTCAACCAGTTCCCATAATGGATCTAGGTATTTCCTTACAATTGTTGAGCACAAAAGTAGATTTACCTGGATATATTTAATGCACTCCAAGTCAGAAGTGAGAAAAATCTTGGAGAATTTTATTCAAACTGTTAATACTCAGTTTTCAGTCAAAATCAAAACCATAAGGAGTGATCAAGGAAAGGAATTTGACATGCATGAGTGTTTTAACACTCATGGGATTGAACACCAGAAGAGTTGTGTGTATACTCCTCAACAGAATTCAGTGGTAGAAAGAAAGCATAGGCATATACTTGAGGTTGCAAGGGCACTCAGATTCCAATCAAATGTTCCACTTGAACTATGGGGAGAATGTATCCTTACTGCCACTTATCTCATCAACAGAACACCCTCAAAAGTCATCCACAATGAAACCCCTTATTCAGTTCTATATGGCAGTGAACCTGATTTGTCCTCAATCAGGACTTTTGGTTGTCTTTGTTTTGCAACTAATACTGACCCCAGGAAAGATAAGTTTTCTTCAAGGGCTCACAAGTGTATACTTTTAGGATATCCTAAGGGAATCAAAGGATACATTTTGTATGATCTGGAACATCATACTCTCATTACTGCAAGAGATGTAAGGTTCTATGAAAATATCTTTCCATTTCATGATTCTGATGTTGACAATTCTCAGTTTCAGGAACCTCAACATTCAACACCTTTTGATATGTTTGATTACAATAACAAAGATAATACTATTCTACCTCCAGAACAAGTAAGTTCAACACCTCCAGATCCAACAAGTCCATTGGAAGTTGTGACATCATCAGAACATGATCCTGTTGACACCACAGAACATGATCACATTAGTGTCTCTGATTCTGCCCCTCATACTCCTACTAATGTTACTGCTCAGCCATCTCCTATGGCTCCCATGAGAAGAACAGGAAGAAATTCTAAACCTCCAGGTTATCTCAGTGATTATCAATGCAATCTAATTCAGAAAGCACAACAACATGATAATGCATTGCCTGTCCAAGATTCTCTCTATCCATTGTCTGATCATTTAAATTTTACCAGATTGACTGATCCATACCTCAAGTATGTCATGTCTACAGCTGTCCATACTGAGCCTAAATCATTCAAATTGGCAGCCACTCAACCAGAATGGCAAGAAGCTATGGATAAGGAAATTGCAGCTCTTGAAGCCAACCATACCTGGACTGTCATTCCTATTCCCCCAAAAACAAAGTTGATAGGCTGTAGATGGGTATACAAGATTAAAAGGAACTCAGATGGATCAATTGAAAGGTATAAGGCAAGGCTAGTTGCCAAAGGATACACACAACAAGAAGGTTTGGATTTCTTTGAAACCTTCTCTCCTGTTGCTAAAATTGCAACTGTCAGAACAGTTTTGGCATTAGCTTCTTCACTTAACTGGCATCTTACTCAACTAGATATAAATAATGCTTTCCTATATGGTGATTTGCATGAGGATGTGTATATGACTCTTCCAGAAGGGTATTCAGTTCCCTCTTCAACTAATTTGTGTTGTAAGCTCCATAAGTCTCTATATGGACTAAAACAAGCTTCTAGGCAATGGAATGAGAAGCTGTGCTCAGTAATTATCTCATATGGCTTTACTCAAAGTACTGCAGACTCCTCTCTCTTCATTCTGAAGTCTGGAACATCACTCACTTTCTTGCTAATTTATGTTGATGACATAATTTTTGGGGGAAATGACTTCAATTCTCTTAATAAGTTGAAAACATATCTTTCTGGCCATTTTCAACTCAAGGATTTAGGTCCATTAAGATTCTTCCTTGGCATTGAGGTAGCAAGAAACCATAATGGCATTACAATCAATCAGAGCAATACACTCTTGACATCATCTCTGATTGTAACCTTCTTGATAGCAAACCATCCACATTCCCTTTTGAACAAGGCCTGAAGCTCAGTAAAGAGGAAGGGAATCCCCTTTCCAATCCATCTGAATATAGGAGATTGATTGGGAAGTTACTTTACTTAACTATAACCAGGCCTGACATCTCCTTCTCCATCCAAGTACTCAGTCAGTTTCTTAACTGTCCCACTGATACTCATCTTGCTGCTGCCCTCAGAGTTGTCAGATATCTCAAGGGATCACCAGGGCAAGGTCTATTTTATCCCTCATCTAACAACATTCATCTAAAATCTTATTGTGATGCAGACTGGGCTGCAGATACAGAAACAAGAAGATCTATCACTGGATACTGTGTGTTCTTAGGTGATTCACTTGTTGCATGGCGTTCCAAGAAGCAAACTACAGTTTCCAGATCTTCAGCTGAGTCAGAATATCGAGCCATGGCATCTTGTGTTTGTGAACTTATCTGGTTCAAGAAGTTATTACATGATTTTGACATCTCACATCATCAACCGGCTCTTCTCTACTGTGACAACGTTGCAGCCATGCATATTGCATCTAATCCTGTATTTCATGAACGCACTAAACATATTGAGATTGATTGCCATCTAGTGCGGGAGTGGTTACACAAAGGTCTCTTTAAAATGTTCTATCTCAAGACTTCGGATCAAGTTGCAGATTTGCTTACAAAGGCCCTTGGTTCGCGTCTGTTTCATCATCTTCTCTTCAAGATGGGAGTTAACAACATATACTCCCATCTTGAGGGGGGCTATTGACCAAGCTGCTGCCGAGCTGCATGCATGCATGCATGCAGCGTATCCCATGGAGAAGATACTCTCCATATTTATCACAATTCTATTCCTAATAGGAGTCTTGATTTTATTCCTTTTATACAATTAGGGTTTTATTTTGATTCTTATATATAGCTGCACCTTATGATGTATACGACATTATCATTATCATTATTCAATCAATACATACATATATTTTGATCTATAGAGAGGATTTCTTCCTCTCCCGTTTTCTGTGTTCTATAATTCTACAAAAAGTGAATTATTTTTCCGTCTTTAGATAGCCATATCTGTCCCCACGTACTTATTTATTTTCAATAAAATATACTTGTAGAGACAATAATTACATTTCAGAGAGAAATAAAATGTGAAGGAAAAAAAAAACTTGGAAAGCCAGCAAGAAGTCGTGTGCCCTTAAAAATTTATTCATCTTGCTGTAAGGTAAATGGGGGGGGGGGGGGGGGGGGGGGGGGGTTGGTGGTGAACAAACATAGTCACAGAAAACCATGAGGTCCATTGAGACGAGATCTTTGGGTTTTTTAAAATCAAACAAGATAATCAAATAGTACATCATTTAAAATAAATATCAGAACTAGTTCTTTAAAACAAAGTCTTTAGTATTGTTAAAGGCTTTGGTTAAACAGTTTTCTACAAAGTGAATTGAAAATATAATGTTAGCAGTATCAGAAATATTAAATATATAACCTGCTCGTAGTGTACATCAATTAATTCCAATGCTTGAGTCATCTCCATCATTCCAAGTTAGCCGACAGGGGATGGCGCATTTTTCCCACCAATAAATTTAGGGACAAAAAATGCATGTACCTGCATCGACAGCAAAAGAAACATAATATAGGGAAAAAAAAAGAATGATGACATCTATTTAACATCAGCTATTCCCAAGACATACCTTGTGGATGACACCAGAAGAAATAGCAAATGCAGCTAAAGTGCCTCCACATTCCCACAAAACAGAAAGACATCCACGGCATACAAATATAAAATCTCGAACTCTATCACTTCAACACCCTTAGACGCGAGGAGTTTCTGGAAACTTTTTTTTGCACCTCTCTGTGTAGCAATTATGGTGGGGACCTCAGTCGCATCCCACAAGTGAGCAACCTCGGGAAGATCAAGAGATTTCGACATCACAATACGTTGGGGAAAATGCCCAGCTCCGTTTCTTGTAGTTAGACGTGGATCTACATTTTGAAACATTTTACACAAATGAAAAAATATAAATGATGAAAAACGAACAGCCATTGGAAATTCATACTATCTCGGCGTACGGTGTTGCCTCCGACAATGATAGCATCACATCTGCCACACATTTCAGATACTCGGGTTCGCGAAATTTTGCTGCTTATCCAAGATGCATGCCCACTACATGCTGCGATTTTCCCTGCATTTATTTATACACACAACACACTCATTAATAAGAAATAGCACTGATTAAAGAAAGGGACAATCGAATAATGAAAATCAATAGAGAAAGGCCGACAATAATCATCCAGTACTGACCATCGAGGGTCATAGCATATTTGAGAACAGAGAATGGGACTCGACAAGCAGCTCTATACAATAAAGGAGCATTAATCACTAAAAAACAGGACTTCAAGCCTTCGTACGAGAAAAGGTCCAAATAAGTAGTGAAGATTCGAAAATAATATCAAGCTCAGGAAAGGTATATACATCAATAAGCATTTCATGTTCTGAATATAGCACCTCGATTGTTTTACATTGGATATCCTCGCCAAGAACATCAACTAACACTCCTTTATTCTTGAATGCACGAACTGCCTTTCCCTGAAGATGTTGCAAACGATGCCTGATTCCAATGACTACTCTACCAATTCCTGCCTAACCATCGAAGGAAAGTGACGATGGTGATGTAGAAGATGAAGAGTGGAGAGTCGCTCTGTGATAAAACCTCAAGAGAAGTAATTCTAGCAACCCAAGACAAAGGTCTTGAATTATCCTAGCAACCAGCGAAATAAGCTGTAGACAAAATATTTCAAAAAGAAATAATACTTTTCTTCATAATATTCAAAGACAACCGTACTACTATTTATAAACTAAAGAAAAATAGTAAACCCTAACGAATAACGTACTGCTTAAGTAACTAAATAAAATATTGATAACTTAATTTAAGAAATAAGTAATAGCAAATATAATATACTGATTTCTTTTACTTCCTCAAGTTAGTTTCCTTCTTTGATAGACTTTTCCAAATCTCTTGTCATAATTGTTCTCATCAGTTCCCCCCCCCCCCCCCTCAACTGGAACCTTGTCCTCAAGGTTCAAAGCTGGGAAACGAGCTCGTAACTCATCACAAGCCTCCCAGGTCGCATCATCCAATCCTAAAGAACGCCAAACGACTAGAGCCTCACGAAGGCGGCCTGTTGGTGTTGTCT
The DNA here is from genome assembly GCA_954870475.1 of Euphrasia confusa. NCBI lineage: Eukaryota > Viridiplantae > Streptophyta > Magnoliopsida > Lamiales > Orobanchaceae > Euphrasia > Euphrasia confusa. The sequence continues at coordinate 25,345,975 of OX940958.1, forward strand.
TCCAGCGATAGTCCAATACCATTTTTGGGGTTAGGTCGGGGTGTCCGTCCGCGGAATAAGGAGGCAGCGTGGTTTGTGTTGGGTCTGAATCCGCAATTTTCCTTCGAAGCAATGAGACGTGGAATACAGGATGAATTTTAGAGTCTGATGGCAGCGCGAGCCGATAAGCGACATCGCCAATTCTTTCCATCACTTGGAATGGACCGTAGAATTTGCTAGCTAACTTTTGATTGACCCTTTTGAAAACTGAACTCTGGCGTTATGGTTGTAACTTTAAATAGACCCAATCTCCAACTTCAAACACCTCAGGCCGACGTGTAGAGTCTGCATATTGCTTCATGCGATTCTGAGCACCTTCCAAATTGTAGCGTAACTCTTGGAGTAATGCGTCCTGCTCACGCAACTGTAAATCCACTTCATGCACCATAGTTGAACCGTCTTCGTGTCGTGGTATAGGACGTGCTCGACGACCGTAGACAGCCTCAAATGGCGTCATCCCAATCGAACTGTGGTACGTGGTGTTATACCAATACTCTGCCCATGCTAAGTAACCCTCCCATGTCTTAGGTTTATGGATAGTGAAACATCGCAAATATTGTTTGAGGCAACGATTAACTACCTCTGTTTGGCCGTCGGTTTGGGGATGGTAAGATGAACTCATTTTTAACTGCGTCCCTTGCATTCGAAATAACTCCCGCCAAAATGTGCTAATGAAAACCCTATCCCGATCCGAAACAATGGTCTGCGGGATGTCGTGCAATTTTATTATGTTTCGGAGTAATAATCCAGCGACATCCTTAGCCGAGTAGGGGTGACTCATTGCAATAAAATGAGCATACTTGGTGAAACGATCAACAACCACCATAATAGTATCTCGTCCCTTAGATCGAGGCAAACCCGTAATGAAATCCATAGAAATATCTGTCCAAACTTGTTGCGGGATCGGTAATGGGGCTAGGAGGCCCGCTGGCCTGCGGCTATCCGACTTGCTCCTCTGACACACGTCGCATGCGCGAATGTGTGCGATCACGTCTTGTTTCTGTCCAGGCCATGTAAACACTTGGGAAAGCCTTTTAAACGTTCGTAAGATACCCGAATGGCCACCAAAAACTGAATCATGGAATTCCCGAAGTAGACGTACTCTGAGTTCGCCTGATGGAATTACAATTTTCCCATTCAGGGAAAGACAGCCATTGCGGATTGCATAGTCCTGAGAAAGTGTAGTCCCATCAGCAACTTGCTGGAGGATAGGGCCCAACTCGATGTCTTGCTTAGTAGCCGCAATAATCTCATCCCATATACTAGAAACCGGGGCTGATATGGCTGTGAGTACCAAGTCATCCGAGGGTGATGTGTGTGGATGATCGGTTCCGTTAGGTCGTCGTGACAGTGCGTCGGCAGCCGTGTTTTCCTTGCCTGGTCGGTAAACTATCTCATAATCAAATCCTACCAATTTTTCGATCCACCTTTGTTGCTCAGGCGTGGTGATGCGCTGCTCGAGAAGAAATCGTAAACTGCGTTGGTCAGTGATAATTTTGAAACGACGACCTATGAGATACGGTCTCCAACAACGAACAGCTTCTAATATTGCCAACATTTCTTTTTCATACATGGACCACGAACTCTTAGACTGTGCAATCCCCTTGCTCATATACGCGATCGGGCATCCCCTTTGTGATAAAACAGCCCCAATGCCAACCCCCGAAGCGTCGGTTTCAATCACAAATCCCTCATTGAAGTTAGGCAAAGATAAGACGGGAGTCGAGCTCATAGCTTCTTTTAGTGCGTCGAATGCAGCTTGAGCATCGGTTGTCCACAAAAATTTATTTTTCATGGTCAAGTTATGTAATGGTCGAGCTTTCTCCCCGTATTTTGTACAGAATTTTTGATAATAACCAGCTAGGCCCAAAAACCCCCTCAATTCTGAGACGTTAGTGGGCGTTGGCCATTGTCGAACTGCCTCGATCTTACGAGGGTCGACTCGCACACCTTCATGTGAGATGAAGTGACCTAGGTACTCTACCTCCCGAACTCGGAAGAAGCATTTAGTAAGTTTGATCACAAATTCATTACCTCTTAAGATCTCCAGGACTGTTCGCAGATGCTTGATGTGGTCATTCCAACATTGGCTATACACGAGGATGTCGTCGAAGAATACTAGGACAAATTTTCGAAGATGTGGGCGAAATATATGGTTCATAATCGCCTGGAAAGTCGAGGGTGCATTGTAGAGGCCAAAAGGCATGACAATATATTCATAATGGCCACTTTGGGTACGAAACGCTGTTTTGTGGATGTCGTCGGGATGTACTCTTATTTGGTGATATCTTGCCCTTAAATCAAGTTTTGAAAAATATGTGGCACCATGTAGCTCATCCAGCATGTCATCAATGTTTGGAATCGGAAATCGATCTTTAATTGTCGCCATGTTAAATGCCCTATAATCTGTACAAAACCTCCATGTATCATCTTTTTTCTTGACCAGCAAAACAGGAGAAGAGAACGGACTGGTGCTATAGCGAATCAATCCGAATTCCATCATCTCTTCGACTTGTTTCTCGATCTCATCCTTTTGGTAATGCGCATACCGATATGGAGCAACAGTCACTGGTTTAGATTCGTCAATTAAACGAATTCTATGGTCCCAAGGTCGAGCCGGTGGGACTGTCCCCCGTGGTTTCGAGACCTCGTCGAACTCGATTAAAAATCGCTTCACATCGGGTGGCAGATCGTCGTCCGGACAGCGAATGTTATTTGGGCAGTTTGTATCATTTGTTACTCCAACCGAAGTAAGCCAGTAGAGTTCGCTATCCAAGGCCCTTTCTTTATCAATTAAGTGAAAGTCCACCTGCTCTGGAGGGGTATATCCAATTCCTTTTAGTAATACCAGTTCATCTCCTAACCAAAAATTACATGACAACTCCTTTGCATCCATGACCAAAGGACTTACTGTGTCAAACTAAGGCCACCCAAAAATCACACCAAGGTGTGGCATAGGTAGTTCAACAAAAGTCATTTCAAAGTGTATTCCTTGTACTACCACCGGCACACGTTCATACCCAGCATTGCAAATCTCAGTGTGTCCGTTTCCTACTACCACGTTTATCCCTCTTTCGCCTCGAGTGGCTGGCAATTGCAAGTAATTGGCAAGTGTTGTAGATATAAAATTTAGGGAAGCTCCACTATCCACCAATATTGTAATAGGTTGTTTATTGATTGCGCCCCTAAGGCGTAAGGCACGCCCCCACTGTTCACCATTGATTTGGTGAAACTCGTTTAAGAGATTTTCAGAAGCTTGGTGCTCTACATTTTCATCAGTTGGGTCCTCGTCGTAAATCGGAGGGGTGTCGACTTCATTATTAATTATCACATCGTCTACGATCAAACTCATCACCTTAGCATTAGGGCACACGTGATTCCACGCGTATTTTTCATTGCATGTGAAACATAGACCTGCTTGCCGACGTCGATTAATTTCCTCATTGGATAATTGTACTCGACCACGTCCAATAATCGGTCCACCGGGGTTTTTTTTTGGGAATACAGCTGCTGGTGGCGGACCGTGAGTTAGGTTATGAGTAAAGGGAAGTGATCTGTTGGGTATAGATGGTCGAGTCGAAATTCCTATTCCTTGTGCAAGACGCAATTGTTCTTCTTTTCGTGCAGCCAATTTGATGGCTTCTTGCAGATCGTGCGGCTCCCACATCTTTTACTCAATTGCTAATTCAGACTTTAATCCTGCCATGAATGCGCCTAGCAAAGCGCTCGGTGGCCAATGGGGTGCCCGACTCATTAATTTTTCAAATTCTCGCAAGTAATCGCGAAAATTACATGTCTGTCGTATCTTACTTAGGGCTTCGTTAACATCTTCGTTATGTGAAGTGTCAAAGCGAGACACGATCCCTTTTTTGAATTCAGCCCACGTGATTTCTCCCCCTTCATTGACTTGTTCAAACCAACGCCACCACTAACGAGCGTCGTCATCTAAATAGTATGACGCAATTTGCACGCAATCTTTCATTCGTATATCATGGATGAAGAAGTATTGTTCGGCTTTGTCAATCCAATTTAGCGGATCTCCTCCCCCAAATTAGGAAAATCGAGTCTGATTCCTCGTAGACGGTGGTCCTCTGGTCTCTCGGATTGGAGGCTCATGGATTGGCGGCTTGCTTCCGACGACTCGACATCTGATTCACTTATGGACCCGTCTTGTGAGTTCGCTTCTTTTTCGTCCTCTGTTTCTGAACCATCATGGTCCGTGGCGAGTGGCAGTTGGGTTAATTTGTGACCGATCTATCCGCTCTCGTTTGCGTCCCGCATGATGCATTCTTTTGTACTGCTGCGGAAACGACTCATGTTCTCCTCGGATAGGGCGCGTGCCGCTGTGGTAACTTCTCGCACGCTGGGCATCCCTAAAACGCGCATTATCTTCACTGCGTCGTCAGTTTCGATTGGAGCTCTCGTTCACAGTGACATTATCTTTCGAATACCACTGTCTCTCATCATGTAGGGATCTGTGATTAGAGTTTCCCAATTGTATGGACATTGTTTCCATCATCTCCTGTATCTTTGAGATGGATTCTTCGATAGTCTCGAACCTCCTGCGATTAGACACCATAATTGAGTGTGTAGATCGAGATTGTGGGCTCTGATACCAATTGATAAAACCTCAAGAGAGGTAATTCTAGTGTTAACGGGTCGAAAAATCGGTTAACGTATTTCTGGGATTTTCTTTGAGGACTAGTTTAGTGAAGTTCTTTCTCTGTCTTTTCTTAGCTGAAAATGGAAACAAAAGTATATATGTAAAAATGGGGGAATTTCTTGGGGAAAAAGGAATTGATCCCTTTCCTCTTATGACCCCTCTATTTATAGGGGTCCAATTAGGGTTTACAGAAAAGGAATTGGGCCTTTCCTTAATGGGCCTTTTACACATCAAATCATGACCTAAAAAGGAAAAAAAGGTCTATATTAGCCTTTAATGCGCCGCCATTGCTTGACCGAGGAGATCAAGACCCGGGCATCCTCTTGGCATTTACATCATCTTGATGCCGACCGGGTGAGCATCTCGGTTCCCAAAAATCCATTACATAACCGCTTCATCGATATCTGACGAACTCCTTGCTCGGCCGGCTTTGGTCATGAGGTGCGACTTCCTGGTCGGTCGGCGTGTTTCCTGGCGCCCGACTTTGAACAGACCTGTTCTGTTCTATAAGATATCGATATTTAAATAAATAAATAAATAAAAACGGAAAGTGAAAATGGGGCACAACAAATGCCCCCCGCGGAGGATCTGGCCGGCAAAAGTCGGTCGGGTTTTCCGCGGTTCAGGTCGTCCCATTTTCGCCTTATGCGAGGACGGTTAAGATAACTAAAGCCCCTTCGCATGTCAGGGACACGTGTCAAAAGGTTTCTCAACCTCCCGCCTGCAGCTGTCCTTTCAGCTGTCCTTTCAATTTTGAATTTCGAAAATCAAAAGAAAAAGGAACCGCCGCCTCTTTTGGGTTTTAACAAGTACCTCCCGAAAGGTTTATTTTCTTTTTCTTGTCCTTTCGTTTCTCATTTCCCATTTTTCTTCTTGCGACTACGGCGGCGAAACTTTTATCAAAATTCCGGCGACCTTCTCCGGCGATATCTGTTTTCCCTCAGGTACGCCTTCCTTCCCTCTTCGTGTGGGTTATTTGAATCTCGAGTTCGTCTCTGAGTTCTCTGGGAGGGGTTTTTATTTTTAAGGTTCTTAGGGTTTCCTGGTAAATCGTCGTCTCCTCCGGCGATTTCTCAGGGACTAGGCTGTTATTAACTTCCGGCCGTGGGTGCGCCTTCTTTCGAGCCCAGAAAACCGGCGATGAACGAAGAAGGATCCCCTCGTCGTGAGGTATTGGGTCCCTCGCCTGTGCACACCCCCATAGATCCGTCTAAATTACCTTCTACCTCCACCCCGGGTTCGAGTTCCTCTCCGGGCACATCTCGTTCACCGGGTCGCTCACAGAAGTGTCCCTTCACAGATGCGGAAAAGGATGAGATGCTGGTGAACGGCGTTAGTAGATCGTACCGCAAGTTATGTGAGATCATAGCTGATTCTCGGGGGGCCCCGTCTCCTTACACGTTCGAGGCCTATATCTCAAAGCGACCCTATGTCCACGCCCCGCGAGACGTATACCGAGTAGTCGGGGACCAGCCTGGGCCGTTCGAGGCCAGCCGGAGGCCGAGCAAGATAACAGATAAGGCCCTGCAGAAAAAGAGGGATGAATGGGAGATCCCTTCCAATGTTCATCTTTATGCCCCTATTGAGGGTGAACGGGCCGACCGACCTCCCGAGGGTATGCTCGCCGTAAATTACTCTATGATGAAAAGCGGGCTTCGTTTCCCCATTCACGACTCCTTTGCTCACCTTGTGCAAATTCTTGGCGTCGCCCCTATGCAATTGTTGCCGAATGCGTAGGCAATATGTATGTTTTGAACGTCATGTTTGGCATTTTCGGCCTGTACCGAGGGTTATCCGGCCCCGAGCTGTTATATATGGTGGGTATATGTGACGCCGGGAAGGGTGATTATTACTTGAAACAACGGGATACCATAGTTACCGAATTGCCGAGCAAGCAAGCCAAATGGACACAGAAATGGTTCTTCGTGGCGGGGGAGTGGAACTCCAGAGATTTTCCCCTTAGTGCCGAATATCGGCTAAACGCTAAACGTTAGTTCCCTAGACCTTGGTCTTTTATCATTTGAGAACCTTTTTATTCGATCTTCACTCTCTTCTTGGGCTCTCCTCTTCTGATTCTTTTCTAGGCCCAAAGGCTCCGGACGCCGGGCAACTAGGGTGGGATTTCCTGGTGATCCTAGAAAGGATTAAGATGCTTTCGTTCGATCAAAGGAATCACAAGAATTGGACGAGCAAGGAGAGACGTCTTCGTGCTCGGTTCTTATCTGTTCCTCGGGACGCCGAGGATTTATTTCCGCGTGAGTGATGTTATGTAGCATTTCTAGCTCCGCTTACTTAACTTTATCTGACCCGACACTATGGGAAAATGTCTCATAGACACCAGTTCATAGACACCGGGCGCCTCTGGGAACGGTGTTAAAAAATGTTTATAACACCGGTCACGAAAAAACTGGAGGTTAAACTATTTTTAACGCCGGATTTTGTAAAAAATGGTGTTAAATGTTTCATTTCAAATTTTAATTTTTATTTGTAACACCATTTTTTCTTTCGACCGGTGTTAATAATATTTCAACTTTTTTAATAAAATTATAAGTTTTTTTAACACCAGTCCTATTATTAGCTAGGACCGATGTTAAAAAAAACTAATAATTTTTTTTATCTATACTTATAGAAATTGGGATTTTTACTTAGAGATTGACACGTCTCTTCCCATATACTATATAGCTAAATTAATTATTACATTATCTCTAAGTACCAAAATAAAAAGTAAAAACAAAAATTCGTTCTCTTCTTCAGATCTAGATTTTCATCTCTTCTTCTCCTTTGCAAGCTCGCGGATTACACCAAAAAATTTGCCTAGAATTATCTCGGCCCATGTAAACAACAGCACAGGTCCTTTCACTTTCTTAATTTTTTTATTTTGCTTTTTTTTAATCAGTTGGGTTCAATTTCACTAAATTAGGGCTTTTGCTGCATTCTTTCTTCCAAGTTGCGATATTAAGAGAATACAGCTTCGAAGAGCTCCAAGCGGTGACGAAAGGGTTTATCTCCGACAACATCGTATCAGAGTACGGCGAGAAGGCTCAGAACGTAGCTTCCTCGAGAACGAAGGATGGGTCGCCGTCGAGCGCTTCAACAACTCGACATGGCCGGACGCCAACCAGTTAATAGTCGGTGATTTCCCTTTTTTTTCCCTAAATTTTATCTGTTGAAATCTGTTTCTGTAAGTTTGATTGTTTGTTCGATTCAAGGACGAAGGAGGGCGGTGAGAAATTTCAGAAACGAGCGAATGTCAAATCTGATCGGGTGTTGCTACGAAGGAGACGAGAGGTTGTTGGTGGCTGAGTTCATGCCCTATGAGACTCTGGTTAAACATTTGTTATTGTAAGGTTTTTGTATTCCTGGTTTATCTGCGTTTCTGCGATTATATTTGGTACAGCGGAAACAAAAATTTCCAGTTCTTGCTTTTCTTTAGTTAACTTTTTTAAAACTTCCAGCACGGTCTTGATCTTACTTTCTTAGCCCTTCGACAATTCCCTAGCTCTTTCCTTGCCCTCCACTTCCTATTTGGTTGTTTAGAAAATAATTAACGTACTGCATCAGAACATGGTACCTCCAATTGTTTCGTGTTTTATGATTTTTATGATTTTTTTTATATATTTTGTTGTAATCTTTTGCTCAGCTTCTCCACGGTATGTATTGCCTTCATTTGTTGTTGATTAGTCATATTTAGGGGACTGTAAAAAATTATATATGAAGTATGTGCCAGCTAAGTTTAATCATCTTCCTCTGTTAACATGCTGATTGCGCTTCTTATTTGTGTTTTTTTTTGTTGTTTTAGCATTTCGCCTTCAGAATTTCTATACAAAAAAACTCTCGCAAGAGCAGCGTAAGCACCAGACCAGTCGTACTGCCATTTCGCCTTCGGAGTTTCTTATGAAATTCTCCTTTTCCTACAGGTTTTATGGTCATCATTTCTGTTGTAGGTTGTCATCAATCTTTAATTTTCATACTACATACTGAAAACAGGTTTGTGGAAACATGTTTTGGTTTGCGACTTATTTTGTGTGCTTTAAGTAACTAATATGTTTTAGTTCCTGTCATATAAAATGTCTCAGTTCTTGTCGATTTCTCTGATTCTTCCTTCTCTGGTCTGTTTCTAATTTGTTTTTTTCCTTTATCGCTATTAGGCTATTAGGTGAATTTAGGGTTCTTCTCTGCGATTCCTCGATCCCTCTTTCCCGATTTCTCAGGTGAGTTTTCTTTTCCGTTTCTCGCTAAAAAATCTGTACAATGACTTACAAGCATTCATTTCTGATGAATTTTTTCATTTTTTTCGTTTCTCGCTGTTCTTCTCGGGTGAAGAAGCACTGGAGAACCTATTTGAAAAGCATGAGATTTCCAAATCTAAACTGATTTAGCAAAAGCTCAAAGTTCTGCATATGAAGAAAGAGCTTACAGCAAAAACCAAGTCTATAAAGCATATAATGAAGTCTTCCTCTGCTTGGGCTTTCAAAGATGAACTTAAAGCAAGGAAAGAGTACTCAGGAAGTTGGGATAGGTCGTCGGTTTTCAGTTTGACTGTATTTTGATGCTTAGGAGTCCATGAAAATTGTAAAGATTTGAGTATTTTGAATATTGTATTTGGATTTCATAAATTTAATATAATTTTAATTATTTGCAATTTATAAAATTATATTTTTTTATTTTAATTATTATCAACGACACCGGTCCTATAATTTGAAATTGATGTTAAAAATAATTATAGACACCTGTCATATATGAAAAAGACCGGTGTTATTATTTTTCACACCGGTTGATTTTGTTAGTTTCCAAGAAATTGACCGGTGTCTCTAATAATAAAGACACCGGTCCAAGTTACAAAACCGGTGTTAAAAATTATTTTTAACACCGGTCAATGACTGGTGTTAAAACATAGCTGATCTTTAACACCACGCACAAAGACACCTGACAATTTTCTTTTTAACACCAGTCAATGCCCGGTGTCTATGAGACATTTTCCCATAGTGGACGTTTTCTCAGCTCGCAGGTATTTCCGAATTTGTCAACCGTCCAAAATGCCTAGGGTGGAGACTCCTCGTGACCGTAGGAAAAGGGAAGCAGCGGAAGAAAAGGCCGAGGAAGAACGCCGGAACCTGTCGGGCAAGGTGTCCGTTGCTATAAATTCTCCTAACTTTATCCCCATGCCTGAACCTATCAGCCAGATTAATGCCGACGAGTCTTCCGATGAAGATCGGCTTTACCGGCCGTCCAAAAAGGCGAAGAAAACTGATGGGTCAAGCACGTCCGGTAAAAGTGTACTCGGAGCGTCCGGGTCTTCCGGAAAGCCTCCTGTTATTCCGAGGAAGGACCGAATTCCTAGGCAGAAAGGTTCCCAGCCGAAGGTCGGAGAAGATAGCCTCTTCCCTTCTAAGTATGCGTCTATTTTCGGTTCTGATGATGAGGAGTTCTCCAGGTAAGAGCATTCTAAGTTGTTCTTCATGTCGAGGTCCTATTGTTAAGGTACTTCCTACTAACGTTCTTTTTGACAGGATTTTTAAATAAGATCCCGGGCTTCCTTTGGCCGTGGCCCACCTGTGTGCCGCCCAGGACCCTTATGAAGACGACCCCATCCCGGCCTACATGGATCAAGCAATCGAGGATGTTGTCCACTCTTGGTCGCATCAGATGGAGGCCGCGGCTTCTCGAGTGGACTTTCTGGAGAAACTATTGCGCGTTCATGCCGCCCGAATTCCGGTCATGGTGAATTGCCTGGCTAGGGCGAGGGCCGAACAAGAGGACAAAGCTGCTAAGTGTCCGCCCTGTTGGAAATCGATATCCCGGAATTAATAAATTAATTAAAATTAATTATCTAATTAATTCCGACCGAAATCCTTTGGAGATCGAATATCCGGATTGTCTAAATTGCGGAACCGACAACCCAATCGAAATCCCGATCGCCGGAGAAACCACGAGCACCCCACGTGACCGGAGGCCCGACCGAACACCGCCACGGGTAAACTCGCGGCTGCCAGCCGAGCCCCCACGAGGGGGGTCGCGATCGCTCCGTGCGATCGCAGGGGATGCTCGTAGCATCCCCGGGGCTGCTCGTGTTGGAGTTGTGTACTTAATGTCTAGATTTAAGTGACGGAAACTCACGATCCATTGCCACTAATCTATTTAACTAAATAAACAATTATTTGCGTTTAATTATTTATAATTAAATATATGCAAATTATAGTCCTGGATTCTATACGTTATAGTTAGTATGGTGTGCGACGTCACACGGAAGATCATACTATCGGTTACTCGTATTTAATCGAACAGTTGCTCACGACCTAGATGGACACGGACCAATCCATCGGTATAGTCGTTGTATGAGGGAGAAAATAATCTGTCTTGATTATTTTATCATACTTGTACACTTGGTGTATTGAGCGGATCGTTGAGATTCATCGATTAGGATTGCCGGCGATAATCGATTCGAGTCTCAGTGTATTTTATTCTTAATCCCCGAAACTATTGCGGGTGTGTATATTTAATATAAGTGACTTTGATTTACCAAAGGAATTAACCGATTTAATTATTGGGTTAATTACCGGTTAAGTTGGGTCACTATATTTTATATATGACATGCCGTGAATACTTGACGGGAAAGTGTATCCCGGAAGGGTTGATAATATCCCCGAGATGAGTTCATAAGGAATTATTATGTAAACCCTGCAGGTGGATTCGTTCCGCATAATAATTAAGGTTGAATGGTACTAGTCTCGGATATAAGAGATGAATAAATTAATTAGCAATAAATTAATTTTATTCATGGATATTTATATCTTAAATACACGGAATAAATAATACTACCGGAGAAATATTATTTGATATAATATGGTTTAATATTGGGAGTGCAATTAATTTTATATAGTGGAAAATAGAATTAATTAATATTGATAAGGATTAATGGACTTGAGCATTGCGCTCAATTTAATCTTCAATATTGGAAGCCCAATATTCCACCTCCTTAAGATCCCCTACGTAGCCTATAAAAGCACTACATGGTCTTCTCTATTCTCATAACTTGAAGATCACAATTCTAGAGAGAGAAAGTAGAGAGGAGGATCCATGGAGTTCGGTAGATCGTCGCCCACACGACGTCCGGGCTAGTGCAAGGAATACGTGGGAAGATCTCAAGGTCATCATAAGATCTCGTTTCTCCGTACAACGAGAACAAAGGTAAATCATTGAAACCCTCTCGATGATTTTAATTGATTATTCGTATATGCATATGAACGAAGATCCGAGGGACGAACGAACCCCGGAACGAGGATGAACCGGCGGTGGTGGTCGAAGACCACCGGACCGCGGTGGTTCGGATCCCCGTGGGGATCGTACGCACGCACAAACCAAGCCCTCGGCTGGGCGTCGAGGGTGGTGATCGAAGCCCTAGGGCTCGATCGCCGGGCGTGCATGGAGGAGCCCCGGCTGGACGCCGGGGCATGCGATCGAGCTGGGCTCGATCGCCGGGCAGCCGCGTGGCTGGCCCGATCGCGGTCCGCTGGGCGGACCGCCCTCCGACGCGGTGGCGGCGAGTCGCCGGACTCGCCGCGGGGGCTGCTACGAGCAGCCCCGGGGGGCTACGTGAGTAACCCCATGCGATCGCGAAGCGCGATCGCGAGCCCCGTACGGGGGCTCGGCTAGGGCACGCAAGCGGGGGCTTCCCCGCGGATATGTGTTCGGCCGGGCTCCGGCTCGTGTGGTGGTTCGCGGTGGTTTCCGGCGAAGGGATTTTGATCGGGTTATTATTTCCGCAATTTTAATAGCCCGGGATATCGATTTCCAACAATTGGTATCAGAGCGTGGTTCTAGTTCATGTGTATATGCGATAAATTGTTCTACCTTGCAGGGTTTCCGACTATTATGGCTAGATATAATTTATTCGTTAATTATTGTCATAATATGTTTTTATTAAACTCTCGGATATGTCGAGATTCGTTTTATGTGTGGTGAATGCTTGTAATAGTAAAAATTCGGGGGTGACCGAATTTAGGTTTATTATTACGTTCTACTTTTTCCGGAAAATGTATAGGGTCGATTTCATGTATAGAATCGATACCGGATAATTGTAATTTAAATTCTTGTAATTTATTTACGTTGGTTCGATGCCGAAACGACCGCCGGAGAAGACGTGTGACGGAGGAGACGATGGGACGAGGGATCGATCATCATGATCGATCCATGAAGGATCGATCAAGCCCTAGAGGCGGGGGCTGCCCGCGGGACTCCTCGGCCACGCCGGCCACCGGTGGTGGAGGCGCGTGGGCCGGGGTGGCGGCGGCGCTCCTCCTCAGCCGGGGATCGATGGTGATGGGGGGCGCGGGGTCCTCCTGATCTCGTACTCTCCCGCCGAGATTCAACTTTCCTAAATTATTCGGTTTTCCTATTGTGAGTATTCTCATTTTTGGGAACTCTCATGGAATAGGAAAAGAATAAATTTAAAATAAATTTATTTCCCTATTGATTATTCCTAGTATGGGAATTTTCATGGATAAGGAAGAAATAAATTTAGAATTAATTTGGTCTTCCTAATTGATTATTCTTTTTGTAATATTCATGGATTAGGAAAAGAATTAATTGGAATTAATATTATTTCCTTATTCTATTATGGGAGTCTTCTAGAGTATTCCGAGTTCTACTTGGAATAGGATCCTAGAGATTTAATAGAATTGGAAAGGAATAAAAAGTTAATTTAGGATTGATTTATTTCCTAATTGATTGTTCCTATTTTATGGGAATTTTTCATAGCAATGGAAATTAATTAATCTTGGAAAGTTTTTTTTGAAAGTCCTTAATTAATTTTTCCTATTTAATTATTCCTTTATGGAATTTTTAATGGATTAGGAAAGGAATTAATTTGGAAGGACTAGGAGTCCTAAATTATTTTATTTCCTTATTTCATTATGGAAATCATCTAGAATATTCCAAGTGGGTCTTGGATAGATTATTCTAGAGATTTAATGAAGTAGAAAGGGAAAATAAAATAAATTTATTTTATTTCCTTATTCTATTATAGATGTCTTCTAGAATATTCCAAGTGGGTCTTGGATAGATTATTCTAGAGATTTAATAGAATTAGATAGGAAAATAAATAAATAAAAATATTAATAATATTTAATTTTATTTTTGATTTATTCGATTGACTTAATTTTCGAATTAAGTAACTTTTGGATTTATTAAAAATAAATAGATTTAAATATTGGAATTAATATTCCCGTCACATGGAGCATTCAAGAACGAAGACTAAAGACTAGAAGATGCGTACGGAGATGCGATAAAGCCATAATAGTCGGAAAATAATATTCTAGTATTATTTTGATTATGTGATAATATTCTATGTGCTTTATTTCATGTATGCATGCTTATGTGTATTTAATTATGCATTAGATAGCGTATCCCTTTATTGTAAAAAGCTAAGTGGGAGAGGGTATGGAAACATATCCATGGTCTCCATTGCTGTTCTCTTGGTGACTTTTATGGACTTTTGAAGTTCGTATAGACAAGTCATTGGAGGAGAATTCTTGTAATTCCTTTTACGAGAAACATTGATTAAGTTTATCAAACAATGCCTAATTTGTCTTTCCAAAACTGATTTCAAGTCGACTCATTCTCACCCCGGGGAGTGGAATGGAGCCAAAGCCACTTGGTTATGTCGAGGAAACAAATTAGAGACTTTCGTGTCATTTGATGACTAGATCGATTGTCTGCTCGGCTCCCTCATTCTATGAGAGATAGGGTTGTTCGCATGGTGAATCACTGGTTAGAAACTTCGAGTTTCACTTATGATTCTCCGCGTCTTGATTTACAAGATCGAATGGATCAAGTAATTGGATTTCAATTGTAAAAGTCTTTTGGTGTAGTAAACGTCCACACTATCGTGGCTTGCTACATTGAATGGGACTTTGGAACGATTGATGTAGACAGTTATAGAAGGGAGTAAAGGAGCGTATGTTAACGTAAACGTCCACACTATCGTGGCTTGCGGTGAATATGCGTGTCCCAAACAATCTTCTTAGATACTGAGTAATGGTTTACACTTAGGTACGCTTTATAGTATTCTTCCCATCGAAGTAACGCTATAATTGATGTACGACCGAAGAAAATCTAATTGCTAAATCATTTGGATAGGTAAACGTCCACACTATCGTGGCTTGCCATATCTGATGGGATTTTAGAGGTGATTAGTGGTTTAATGATATTATTTGAGGGAGATAATATCGGAGATTAAATCGATTGTTTGTTGTTATATGTGCTCATAGATTAGGAAATGGCTTTGAACCCACTTTATGTGATACGTAAGGATTATAAACTCACTGGTCCCTAAATGTAATGATTGGAATAGAGATCTAGACATTACCCAAACTGTTAAAGAGTACTAGTTTGTACTCAGTGAGCTTTGTCCTTCCGAGCCTATTGAAATAGGCGGCTAGACAAGAAGCGATAAGGATACTCATAAAGGCCAGTCGCTTCGAGAAAACGCTTAAACACGTTTTTGAGATGATTGACCTTTTAGACGAGTTGAGACGGAAATCGCAAGCTCTTGTAGCCAATGCCAAAGGTTTCGAACCTAAGGGCAAAATCGGGGGAAAGGAAAAGCAAGCAAAGAATCCCAGTGGTCCTAAGTTGCTTAGACCACGAGATGGGACGAGAAAGCCATGAGGCAAGTATTCTCGATGCAAACAGTCTGGGTACTGGAAGTCTGATTATCCTCTCAAAGAAAGTACGAAATTTTCTTTAGTCGTAAAACATAGTCAGTGGTATTATCTACCGGAACCTGGTGTGTAGATATGGAACCACTGACGGTATGTGCATTTTAAATGCAAGGGTTCCAGGAAACCCGACGACTTGGAAAAGAAGAAATCGTAGTCTACATGGGCAATGCTGTAGAGGAGGCAGCAGTTGCAGTGGAGGACATTTTATAGGATTTCATTCTGAGTTATTGCTTTTATGTACCTTTCATATTAGAAAGAACTTTGTTCTGGATTTCTAATGAATGGATATTTTATTTCTTTTAATCATTTGATGGTTATAAGAAGAAATAATGATATTATCTATTTTGGTACATTAGCTAGCAATATATAAATGATGAATCCTGAGTCTACCACGATGCGACGAACCGTTTTATACGTCTCGTTTTACTAATAAGAGATTTTTTTATTAAATCATTTATACTTGTGGAATCTTATGCTAAGTCATATTTATTCAAATAAGAAGTTCAAAGGTCGAAAATTGATTGTATGATCAATTAAGTTGAAGGAGTGGACCTTCCGACCTAAGAATCTTATTTGGAAGATAACATGACTAAGCAATCCTTTATGGATATAAGATATAAGATCCGGACAAGTATTAGAATTGATTGACTCTGATGTATGCAGACCTATGTCTACTCAGACAATAAGGTACGAGTACTTCATTTGATGATTACTCGAGAAATGGATTAGAATACCTGATGTGCCACAAAAGCAAGTGTTTTGACAAGTCAATGGACACTAAGCAATTGTGGAGAACCATCAAGGTATATCCATTTGTAGCCTGCGATTTGATCGCGGAGGCAAGTACCTGTCTGAGGAATGCATGACATACTAATCAGAGATTGGGATTGGATCCCAAGAGACTACACCATACAGTCCTCTGTAGGATTGGTGTGTCGGAAATAAGAAATGGAACTCTCACAGAAATAGTAAAAGCATGAGTTAAACGGAACTACCTATGTTCTATGGATATGTCTTGGAAACAACGGCACATTCAAATGTGGTTGTAGAATATCCTAGAAGAACAAAAGGTGTGTGTTCGATAGTACTATGAACCAGAAGGACGTTATAAGTTCTAACGCCCGGTTCTTAGAGGAAGACTATTAGATGAACCACAAGCCCAAAATGACATGATACTTCTGATAAAAGAGAAAACGATTAAGACTTAGAACCAGCCAAACCGAGTAGCGGTACACCACTAACTGCACCTACTGTTATTAATGTTTATACACCGGAACGCCGTTGTAGTGGGAGGTTGTATAACAACCGGAGATATTCATGAAACTAAGAGAGTTTCGAACTCTGGACCTAGTATACATGAAATCAATCCCTGGATCTACATAGAGGCGGTACTAGATCTAAATGTGCCTTCTTGGAGAACAATAAGGATTATTGTTAAGAGGCGAGATCATTTAGAGTACAAGCTTAGTTGATCCATTTATGGATTGTAACAAAGCTAGAGTTCGTGGAACTTGCGCATTGATGAGATAGTCCATTTGATGGATTCATCAAAAGGCATTGACGAATCGTGTGTATGGGAAACGTGATGGAAACAAGGTGGTGTTTCTCGGAGGATTTATGTAGATAACATTTTATCATTGGTAACAATGTAAAGATGTTGTCAGACATAAAATGATGGTTGTCTAGAAAAATCGATATATGAGATAAAGAAGAAGTTAGAGCATGTTCTTAAGATCTAGGATCTCAAGAAAAGAACATTGTACTTCTCTAGATATCTTATACGATTATGGTTCGTTTTAACATGCAAGATTCCGAGAAAGGTTCGTTACCTTTCAGAGACGGAATGCATCTATCTAAGGACATGTGTTTTGGAACACAAAAGGAGATAGAAGCAATGAAAGCAGTTTCCTACACTTTGAGTGTGGAAAGCTTAATAAATGCATTGTTGAAAACAAGAACCTAATATCGGCTATGCGGTTAGCATAGTGGGAGGATATCAAGGTAATCCTGGAAAGGAATATTCGACTGCCGTAAAAGTACTTTCGAAGTACTGTTCTAGACTACGAAGCAGACGGATATTTCCTTTGAATTACATTCTCTTAGATTTCTAATCAAATGAGGACCGGTGTAAGTCGATATCAGGCTATGTGTTTCACTATTGAAGGAGAAGGAGTTTTAACATGGAAGAGTGATAAGCACGATGCTTTTCGGACTCTGCCATGGGTAACCAAATAGCGGCCTCAGAGGCAGCGGAAGTTTTGGTATAACTCCGGGATAATCTCTGGGACTTAGATGTGATTCTTAATTTTCCAAAGGCTATGTAAATAGCGGTGCAATAGCAAATGGTAAGAAATCACAAGTCCATAAGTGTAAGATAACACATAGTGCAAGTACCACCTGATACGAGTCATCGTCGAGGGAGACGACGCTGTAGTCACCAAGATAACTTCAGAGCGGCAACCTAGAGTGCTCATTCACATAGTACTTCTTGGAAGTACAACTTTAGCACGTGATGAGTATGGGAGTCGGGAGTTTGGAGGAAATGACTAGACCTTAGTACAAGTGGGAGATTGTTGGAGTTGTGTACTTAATGTCTAGATTTAAGTGACGGAAACTCACGATCCATTGCCACTAATCTATTTAACTAAATAAACAATTATTTGCGTTTAATTATTTATAATTAAATATATGCAAATTATAGTCCTGAATTCTATACGTTGTAGTTAGTATGGTGTGCGACGTCACACGGAAGATCATACTATCGGTTACTCGTATTTAATCGAACAGTTGCTCACGACCTAGATGGACACGGACCAATCCATCGGTATAGTCGTTGTATGAGGGAGAAAATAATCTGTCTTGATTATTTTATCATACTTGTACACTTGGTGTATTGAGCGGATCGTTGAGATTCATCGATTAGGATTGCCGGCGATAATCGATTCGAGTCTCAGTGTATTTTATTCTTAATCCCCGAAACTATTGCGGGTGTGTATATTTAATATAAGTGACTTTGATTTACCAAAGGAATTAACAGATTTAATTATTGGGTTAATTACCGGTTAAGTTGGGTCACTATATTTTATATATGACATGCCGTGAATACTTGACGGGAAAGTGTATCCCGGAAGGGTTGATAATATCCCCGAGATGAGTTCATAAGGAATTATTATGTAAACCCTGCAGGTGGATTCGTTCCGCATAATAATTAAGGTTGAATGGTACTAGTCTCGGATATAAGAGATGAATAAATTAATTAGCAATAAATTAATTTTATTCATGGATATTTATATCTTAAATACACGGAATAAATAATACTACCGGAAAAATATTATTTGATATAATATGGTTTAATATTGGGAGTGCAATTAATTTTATATAGTGGAAAATAGAATTAATTAATAATAGTAAGGATTAATAGATTTGGGCTTGGGCTCAATTTAATCACTATTATTGGAAGCCCAATATTCCACCTCCTTAAGATCCCCTACGTAGCCTATAAAAGCACTACATGGTCTTCTCTATCCTTCACGTGATCCTCCTCGGATCTACTTTTTATGATTATATCGTCCACGTATACCTCCATGGTGTCCCCGATCTGATCGGCGAACATTTTGTTCACCAGTCTTTGGTAAGTGGCCCCGTCGTTCTTTAGGCCGAAAGGCATCCTTTTCCAGCAGAGCACCCCTTTGTCTGAGTAAAAGGAGGTATGTTCAATATCCGCCTCGGCCATAGGTATCTGATGGTAGCCCGCGAAACAATCGCAATTGGAGAAAATTGCGTGCCCGGCGACACTGTCGACCAGGTGGTCGATATGGGGTAGAGGGAAATGGTCTTTTGGGCAAGCTTTGTTGAGGTCGGTGAAATCGTTGCATAATCGCCAGGCGTCGTTCGATTTTTTCACGAGCACAACATTTGCGATCCACTGAGGCTCATCCTTGGCCTCTCGCACTAGGTCGTTTTCTACCAATTTCTTAACTTCCACCGCCAAGGCCGCGTATTTCTCGGGGCCCATCTTTCTCCTCTTCTGGGCGATGGGCTTCTTCCCCGGGTCGATCTTCAGGTGGTGACAAGCGTGCTTCGGGTCGATTCCGAACATATCCTTATGGGACCAGGCGAAAGCGTCTGTCTGTGCCAAAAACTCGACCAACTCATTCCTCAATCGCTCGGGAATCTTCCTCCCGATAAAAACCTCCAATTCTGGCCTGTTCGGGTCCAGGCTCACTTTTTCAACCTCGTCTACCGCCGCGCACACGGACGGCCCTCGCGGGTCGGGTATGTCGCCAGGTTCAAAACCGATTCGGGGTTCGAGGTATTCATTCTCCGAAGGGTAATCGACTTGGACCAAGCTCATATCCCGGTCGGCCGGTAGTTCGTCGATGAGGATTTGTAAGAATTGTGCCTCAAGGTCGAGTGGGTTGATTTCTGGCTCCTGGCTCCCACAGGTGTTCTCCTCGAAAGCACCTGGATTTTCGAGCTTGCCCTCTTCCCATAGAGTGTTTAAATAATCCTGATCGTCCGTGTCCATTGCCATCTCCCCCGAGGGGTCGATTTCTTTAACCATGATCGTGTTGTTCTCTGGCAACTCTTCTCGGGGCTCAAAGCTCCCCGAGGTGGGCTGTTGCTCGATCATTTGAAGGTCCCCACCCTCAAATGCCCCAGTGTTAACATCATTTAGGCGTTCGTCTAAAAAAGGACACGAAAGGTAATTAAAACATTTCTTTGCCATATATTGGTCCCCCCGGAGGGTTCCGACCGCACCACTCAGGGTGGGAAATTTAATACAATAATAGTGGGAGGACGCCACGGCCTCAAAGGCGTCGAGGAACGGCCTCCCGAAAAAAGCATTATAAATATTCTCAGCATCCACGATTACAAAATCCATCATTCGGGTCATCGCGATGTCGGGGTCTTTCCAATCCTTCAGCTCCACGGCCATCCTAATCCGCCCCCTCGGCCGGACCACCACATCTCCGAAACCTTTCAGGACTCCTTCATACGGGCGAACATATCTTGTCAGGTCACCGAGTTGATCCAAAGCCGATTTGAAGATCAGATTGCAGTGAGCCCCGTTATCTATCAGAACCCTGGCCACCTCAATGCCGAGGATCCTGGAAGTGATGACCAAAGCGTCTTCCTTGGGATACCTTATCCCATCCCTGTCCCTTTCCGAGAAAGAAATGACGATGCCCTTGGAGATGGTTGACTCGGTATGGGGGAGCACCACATTTACCCCTTCAAACTCGCGGAGTTCCTCCTTCTTCTGCCTCTTCGATATATGGACGATCGGTGTCAACCCGCCGATCATATTCACTCGAGCTCCTCCTCGGATGGGCGGGTCCCCGTCCTCGGGTTCGCCGGCTGGGGGTGGTGGCAAAGCTAGAGGGTTCTGGCCGACCTGGTTCTGCTCTCGCCTCTGCTGTTGACGAGGTCGGTTATTTCGATCGTCCTGATATCCTCGACCTCGACCTCTTCCTGCTTGTCCTCGGTCACCGCCCCCGCGACCGGTGCCTCCACGACCGGCGCCTTCACGGCCGGCGGTCGTTCGGCCGCTCTTAGGTGTTCTGAGGAGATTCGCCAGACTCCCGTCCTCGTAGAGTTGCCGAAGCTGAGCTATCAAATCGCGGCATTCGTCGGTTGTGTGGCCGTTCTCCTGGTGGAAGGTGCACCATTTGCGAGGGTTTCTCTCATCAGGGTGACTCCTCATGGCCTGAGGTGGCGTGAGTATGTTGATATCTCGCTCGCAGAAAATTTGAAGTATTCGCGCAGGAGTTTGTCCCAGGAAGGTCCCATCCTCGGGATATTCGTCTATGATATCAACCCTCTTCGGTCCCTGGAATGGCCCCTGATACGGCTTATAGGTAGGCTTCTTCTTTCCACTTTCATGGTATTTCACCGTCGGAGGGGATGACGCTCGGTAACCGACGGCTGCGGGCTTTTTCTCGGCAAGGAGAAAATCCCCCGTATCTGGTTCTAATTCCTTCATCCTTTGGTCGTATATCCGCTGTTGGGCAATCTCCTCGCCCGCTCTTCTTCTAAACTCTGTGTACGATTTTGGGTACTCCTTCATCATCGGTTTGAACAAACCAGAGGTGGCCCGTAGACCACCTACCACCGCGTGGACAAGGATCTCATCACTCACTCGGTCTCCTTGTTTGGCTATCTGTTCTACCCGGTCAATGTAGCTTTCATCCGTCTCGTCCTTCCTCTGCTTAACTCCCATCAATCTTTGCCGACCTTCCGAATACTTTACTTTAGACGCAAAATAAGATACGAACTCGTCACCAAGCTCTTCGAAACTGTCGATCGATCTCGGAGGCAAACTCGTGTACCAGCGGTGAGCCATATCTCCGAGTGTCAGAGGGAAAAGTCGACACTTGGTTGCTTCGGTGGCTCCCCGGCCCACCATGTAGATGTTATACTTGTTCAAATGAACGTCGGGGTCAGAGGCTCCGTCATAGATGAAAGTCAACAAAGGGGCGATGTCGGGCTGAGATCGCGCCTGCTCGATCCTCAGGCTTAGGGGTTCTGCGAGGGCGGATTTTCTTTTTGGATCCTTGTCCTGCTCGGCTAGTCTTCTTTCTATCTCTTCCAACCTTTGTGCGAGGCCGGGATCGACTCCAGCTGACTCTCTCGTTTCTGACATCGGGTAATGCACGCGGGCCGCCTCTCTCTTCTGGGTCAGGAGGCGGAGGGCCTCCTCACGTTTTTCTTCTTCGAACTCGTCTTCGAGACGCGCCTCGAGCTTGCGAATGGTCCGCTTGATTTCTTCAGGGGTTTGAAGGTGATCCAGATCCAAATCTGGCTCTTTTTCGGTGATTGGCGGTAGTCGCTTCTCGGTCTCGGCCATTTTATCCCGGAGGATCCTCTGTCTCTCCGCCAGTTCGGCCTGCTCTGCGCGTAGGGTCTCGATCAGCGCGAACTGGGCGTCGATCTCCTTTGGGTTTTCGGTTGGCCCGGTTTCTGAGGCGTTCGGCGTCATGAGAGCTTTGCCGGTGTCTTGGGCGTGACGGCTAGCCTCGTCGGCCTGGTCAGCGGCGGCGGTACCTGAAAAACCAATGATTTCCATGACAAGAAAACAGAAAACTCGCTAATCTAGCGCTCGAGGTGTCCCCCTCCTTCTAGCGCCAATTGTTAACGGGTCGAAAAATCGATTAACGTATTTCTGGGATTTTCTTTGAGGACTAGTTTAGTGAAGTTCTTTCTCTGTCTTTTCTTAGCTGAAAATGGAAACAAAAGTATATATGTAAAAATGGGGGAATTTCTTGGGGAAAAAGGAATTGATCCCTTTCCTCTTATGACCCCTCTATTTATAGGGGTCCAATTAGGGTTTATAGAAAATGAATTGGGCCTTTCCTTAATGGGCCTTTTACACATCAAATCATGACCTAAAAAGGAAAAAAGGTCTATATTAGCCTTTAATGCGCCGCCATTGCTTGACCGAGGAGATCAAGACCCGGGCATCCTCTTGGCATTTACATCATCTTGATGCCGACCGGGTGAGCATCTCGGTTCCCAAAAATCCATTACATAACCGCTTCATCGATATCTGACGAACTCCTTGCTCGGCCGGCTTTGGTCATGAGGTGCGACTTCCTGGTCGGTCGGCGTGTTTCCTGGCGCCCGACTTTGAACAGACCTGTTCTGTTCTATAAGATATCAATATTTAAATAAATAAATAAATAAAAACGGAAAGTGAAAATGGGGCACAACATCTAGCAACCCAAGACAAAGGTCTTGAATTATCCTAGCAACCAGCGAAATAAGCTGTAGACAAAATATTTCAAAAAGAAATAATACTTTTCTTCATAATATTCAAAGACAACCGTACTGCTATTTATAAACTAAAGAAAAATAGTAAACCCTAGTGAACAACGTACTACCCAAGTAACTAAATAAAATATTGATAACTTAATTTAAGAAATAAGTAATAGCAAATATAATATACTGATTCCTTTTCCTTCCTCAAGTTAGTTTCCTTCTTAGATAGACTTTTCCAAATCTCTTGTCATAATTGTTTTCATCACTCTACAGGTAAGGAAGGGAATTAGTCAAATTTAAGGGTTGAGGTTTGTAATTGTATGACCTGCAACTTCTCTTGAGGGTGCACTTTTGTGAGAGAGAGAAAATGTGGGGTGAGATTTGTAATTTTAAAAGAGAAAAAGAACTCAATTTTGTAAGGCCATACCTCATGGATGTTTATTTAATTAACCTAAATGTATTTGAAAAGACCCATGTCATCCAACGATCAATTGAGAAAACACCTCAGTGCAACAGCTACAGTTTGTACTGCTAGGGATCGTTATACTACCGAGGAAGGCGGGCGGTGCTTTACGTCAACGAGACCACCGACTACACGTCGGACCATCGAGACTTGCTCCTAGAGAGCATGAGGACTTTTTCCTTGATTCGTCGATACATGATCGACCGGACACGCCCAATGCGTGAAGGAAACTCCGTTCGATCTCCAAACGAATCCACCCTGTACTCGATCACCAATCCCCCCGAGAACAACCGAAGTCCAACCGTTGTCGGAAATCCACTCAACACGAGTGTACCGAATTCCCGACCAACCAACAATGACAACAACCAATCACAAGCAATATATGATGGAGTTGTATTCTAAATGTCTAGTTTAGTGCAAATACGGAACTCCTTATCTATACCTTAATTCAAGATATGATTCAAGCATGATTGCATTTAATGCAATAGTCCTTGATGTATACGTTGTAGACAGTATGGCGTGAGGAGACACGCGGAAGATCATACTGTCGGTTACTCGTATACTATCGAACAGTAGCTCACGACTTAGATGGACAGGGACAATCCATCGGTACGTCGTAGTGTGACTGGTAGATAGTCGGTCTTGACTATCATGTTACACTCGTACACTTGGTGTATTGAGCAGGACCACGGGAGGGCGTTCGATTTATACTAATCGAAGTAATCGAACTAGACCTCAGATATTACGGATATACGAATTCCTAATCCCTATATAATTATAGGTGCGTGTGTCCAATTCTCGGTTCTTTAATATGCCAATGAGTGAGACTAATTGATTAGTCGAGATTCTCGGTAAATTGGGAATCGTAATTGTACACACGGCATGCTGTAGATTATAGACAGGAAACCGTGTCCCGTTTATCGGGTTGATGATGTCCCCGAGATGAGCTCATAAAGTTTATCATGTAAACCCTGCAGGTGGATTTGTTCCACATGATAATAAGGATGAGTGGTACTAGTCTCGGATAATAAGAAACGAATTAATTTAATTATTAGTAATTGAAATTAATTCGTGGACATTCGATATCTTAAACACGGGGAAAGTCGTATATGTAATTTCGGCGGAAATATTATTGGTAAAATAATATAGATTAATTAATTGGGAATTCAATTATAATTTTATAGTGGAATTAATTATAATTAAAATTGGATTTAATTAAAGGTTTTCTTTTAAGGACACCGGTTTAATTAAATTACAATTTAGCCTAATTAATTAATTGTCCTAAGGTCCCTAGTGTGGCCTATATAAACCCCTCTCTCTCTCTTCTCCTAACCTAAGTTTCGCCGCAATAATTAATTCTGTGGAGAAAAATAATTGTTAGCGCAATTAATCTTTTTCTCTACTTAATTAATTTAGTTTGCGCAATAACTTTTTCTGTAGAAAATAATTTGCTAGCGCAAATATATTTCTGGTGACAGAAAAACATCTCACGGTGGGTTTGAGAGAGAAGAAGAAGAGAAGACACCGGTGGATCGTTGCCCACACAACGTCCGGCGTCGAGGGCTAGGATACACACTAGAAGATCTCAGGGTGTTCGCCTATTCGGCTTCTCCGAATCACGCATCAAAGGTAAAAGAAATCGAAACCCTATTTCCGCAATAATTCGTTTTCTTTCTCGTTGATTATGCATCGAATCTTAGATCGGGTTCCGGGTGTCGTGGATCGTGTTCCTCGACTACTGGGGGTTCAAGGACCTTCGGATCGGTAGTCGGAAGAGGAAAAACGGACCGGAAACGCGCTCGGAACAGCAGCGTCGCGTTGCTGTTCGAGCAGGCAAGCGCCCGCTTGGGGGGGCAGGCGCCCGCTTGCTCCGGGCAGATTGCGCTGCTGTTCGAGCAGGCAAGCGCCCGCTTGGGGGGGCAGGCGGCCGCTTGCTCTGGGCAGATTGCGAGTCGCGGCCTCGGCTGCGGCGGACGCGCGATCTCTTGGGCGGGCGGCCATGGCTGTTCGGAGGTGACCTCCAGAAGTCGATTGGGGACGTCCGGATGTTCGAGGGTTCGAACGGACGTGTCCCGGATAGTTGATTTCCAACAATTGGTATCAGAGCCGGTTTTGTCGATTCGTTGTATTTTTGCGATATTTGTTTTGCAGGTTCAAACCCGGTTATTATGGCCAACGTTGTGATTGTATGTTGTGCTTTAATTTGTGGTTTTGATTAAACTCTCGGGCTTGTCGAGATTGTTTTTGTTTTGGAAAAACGATGCTTGTTTGTAATAGATAAAAACGACGGGTTGAGTCGTTAGGTTTATTTATTTTTCGTTGTATCCGGGACATGTATAGGGTCGATCACCTTGTATAGGATCGATGCCGGATTTAGTAAGTTTATTCTTGTAATTTTTCTTACTAATTTTGGTGGATCGAGACGAGATCAAAACCCGGAGAAACGAGGATCGAGGAGAGCGAACCGGCAACGGGCAGCCATCGAACACACCCCGTGTTCGCGACGGGCAGCAGCGGGGCTGGGGTTCGTTCGACCCCACGGACGACTCAACGAGGCTCGAGACGAGGCTCCAGTGGGAGGAGTTCGTCTCTTGACCCTCGAGCGAGTCGGTGGTGGATCGAGATCGAGACGAGCAACGAGATGAAGTTCCAAGAGACGTGCATTGGAAAATATTTAAGGCCATAATAATCGGGGCCACGTTAATTGCTTTTTATGTGATTTACGTGTTTATTATTATGCTTAAATTATTTATGCATGTTATCCCTTATCTTAAAATACTAAGTGGGAGAGGGATTGGAAACAATCCCGCGGTCTCCATTCTCTGTTTTGAATGTGATGTGTATTGACTTACGAGTTGGCTTTAGTGTCATCCTCCCTATCGGATAAAGTCGATACACGGATATCACTGGATCAAAATTCGAATTTAAAATCCACTTATAAAATTGAACAATTATATTTCTCAAAAGCAATGCCTAATTTGTCATTCAAAGACTAATTTCAACTCGACTCATTCTCACCCCGGGGAGTGGAATGGAGCCAAAGCGCTTGGTTATGTCGATGACACAGATTAGAGACTTTCGAGTCATTCGATGACTAGATCGATTGTCTGATTGGCTCCCTCACTTTGTGAGAGATAGGGCTCAATTGCATGATTGATCGCTGGTTAGAAACTTCGAGTTTCACTTACGAGATATCAAGCTTTGATTAATAAAATTGTGAAATTTAATAAATGTAAGAGTCAATTAACAAAGTTGTTTGTTTTAGTAAACGTCCACACTATCGTGGCTTGCTAAATGGAAACGGTACTTTGGGTTAATTAAGATTCTATGAAATTTAAATAAGTGAGATTCAATTAATAAAGTTGTTTGTTTTAGTAAACGTCCACAAGAACGTGGCTTGCTAAATGGAAACGGAACTTTGGGATTAATTGAGGCTCGACAGTTATAGAAAGTCGTGGAGGACCGCATGTCAACGTAAACGTCCACAAGAACGTGGCTTGCGGTGGACATGTAGTTCCCGAGCGGTGGACTTAGTACTGAGAAATGGTATACACTTAGGTACGCTTTATAGTATCCTCCCCATCGGAGTCACTGCTATAATGATGTACGACCGAAGTGAAATCCAATCATAAAATCATTTGGACTGGTAAACGTCCACAAGAACGTGGCTTGCTATGTCTGATGGGATTTTGGAAATGATTGGTAGTTTAATGATATCACTTGAGGGAAATGATATCGAATTAAACTCATTGTTTGTTTTATATGGTATTATTCCCATTAAAAGTCAACAAACTCACTGAACCTGATTGTATGGATTGGAAAAGAAACTTGGACATTGTCCTAACTGCAGAGGAGTACAAATATGTACTCCAAGTCAATTGACCTGCTGAACCAAATGATACTTCCACTACTGAGGAAAGGAAGCTCATTGGAAATGGATCAAGGCTATGAGATGACGCGGAGCAACATTATGACTTTCATGTCAAAAGTGCTGCGACATCGGGATCATGCCATGACCATTACCTATGATATGATGCTTAACCTCAAGAAGTTTTGGTTATCAGGACAGGACAGCCGGGCAAAGTGAAATGAGGCAACTCATAACGGCCATCATGTCGGAAAGAACGCCCGTAAGGGATCACGTTTTTAGAATGATGGGCTATCGTAATGAGATAGAGGTTCTGGGAGAAATTATCAAAGGGGTAACCCAGATTGATTTTGTGCTCCATTCTCTGCCGAGAAGTTTTGAGCAGTTCCGCCTAAACTAGAACATGGATAAGAGGTCTTATTCAATGGCGGAGCTCCTGGTTGAACTTCAAGCGGCTGAGGGAATCTTTAATGGCTCTCAAAACACTTGTGGCTGAGAAATTGGCTCTTCCTAGGCCTTCGGGCGGCAAAAGGAAGAAGAAGAAAATACGGAAACCCAGTGGGCCTAATATATCTGGACCACAGAATGGGAAAAGCAAGCCCAAGGGGTAAGTGCTTCCATTGTAAGCAGTTTGGATACTGGGAGTTTGATTGTCCTCTCAAAGCAACTAGAAGTTAACTTCTCCTTAGTCACTGAAACATGTTTAGTGGTGTTATCTACCAGTACCTGGTGTGTGGATACGGAAACCACTAATCATGTCTGCACCTAAATGCGGGGGTTCCAGGAAACCCGGAGACTTAGAAAGGAAGAAGTTATAACCTACATGGGCAATACAGTTAAGGTAACAACCATTGCAGTGGGATATGTTAAATGGTTTTAACCGAAGGATCTTAGTTCTAATAAATTGTCTTTATGTGCCGGCATTTAGAAAGAAATTTTATTTCGGATTTCTAAATTGGCTTAGAATGGACATTCCGTTTCTTCTGATAGTTTCAGACTTGTCGGAGTAGGAAACGGGGATATTATCTATTCTGGTACATTGATAGACAATTTAATACTAAATCCGTGTTCTTCCACGATGCAACAAACCGGAACTAATAACACATTGTCGAACCCCAATAAGAGTAAATATCCTTCTAGGATGAATCAAATGTACTTATGGAATCTTAGGCTAAATCATTTTAACTTAAGTACGATTCAAAGGATGAAGCTGGTGGACCACTCAGCTAGGTTGAAGGAAAGGACTTTCCAACCTTCGAATCATACTTGGAAGTTTTAATGACCGAGCAACCCTTTACGGTTAAAAGGAAAAGATCCAAGAAAGTACTAGAGTTGATTCGCTCTGATATATGCAGACCTCTTTGAAGAGTAAGGCATACTTATCAGAAAATGGGATTAACTCCCAACATACTACACCATTTATGCCTCGGCAAAATAATGTGTTGTAAAGAAGGAATAGGACTCTTATAGATATGGAAAGTAGACAATGAGTTCGGAGTTACCTAATTCGTTTTGGGGATATGGCTTGGAAACAGCGGCGTTTATGCTGAACTTGATTCCTTTGGAAACTTGTACTGATATTCGGCTGTTTATAGGATACCCTAAGAAAACGAATTGAGATATGTAATATAGTCCAAAGGACCAGATGTTCATTGATTGCATCAATGTTCGGTTCTTAGACATGGACTATATATATGCAAGATCACAAGCCAAGAGTAGAGTAATACTTAATGTGCTTAGAGGGACTGATCAAGACTTAGAACCAGCCTAACTGAGTAGTTCACTACTATAATCTTTAGTCACTAAAGATACACCGGAGAGTTGTCGTAGTGGGAGGGTTGTTAGAAAACCCAACAGGTTCATGTTTATAGGTGAGTCTTCGGACTTGTTACATGGAGAACATGAAGCCGAACCCTGGATCTATGACGAGACGCTGAAAGATCAAGATGCTCAGTCTTGGCAAAAGTCGATCAGGATTCTTTTGTCTTCACATGGAAGATGGAAGTCAAGACATATTTCCTAAATCGAAGTCTTGACGGGGCCATCTGTGTGGGACAGCCAGAGAGATTCATCGAAAAGAGCCAAGAGCATTCGGTAAGCAAGCTTAATCAATCTTAGGATTGAAGGAAGCTTCAAGATCTTGGACACATGCGGACCTATGAGAAAATCCATTTCATGGATTCATTCAAGGCATGTTTAGTTCCTGAGTGTAATAAAGAAGTGACAGAAAAGATGTGGTGTTTTCTCATTCTTTATGTAGACGACATCCTTCTAAATTGGCAACAATATGAAATATGTTATCGGACATAAAGGGATGGTTGTCCGAGTAATTCAATGTAAGAGACTTAGGAGAAGTCGGGAATGTTCTTGGGATCAAAGCAATAAATGATCGCCAGAAAAGAACATAGAACTTATCTCGAGTCTCATACTTAAATACAATTCTTACTCGTTGCAGCATACATAATTCCAAGAAAGGTCTTCACCTTTTAGATGTGGAATTCATCTATCTAAAGTTTTGTGTCCGACACAATAAAGGAGATAGATGAAGAGTAAGCAGTTCCCTGCACCTTAATGGTGGGAAGCTTAATGTATGTAATGCTATGCACGAGACTGATATCTGCTATGCCGTGGGCATGGTGGTGAGATATCATAGTAATCCTGGAAAGGATCACTCGACTGATGTAAAGAACATGTTTAGGCTCCTGCAGAGGACCAGGAATTATGTTCTGAGTGACAAAGCAGTCAAGTTGTTTCCTTTGGATTACATAGAATTGAATTTCCAATCAAACAGGGACAGTTGAAAGTCGAAGTCAGGCTATGTGTTCTCACTGTGAAGTGGAGCAGTCACATGGAAGAATGTAAAGCAGTGATGCATTACGGACTCTACCATGGAAACTGAAAGGATAACGGCCTCTGAGGCAGTTAAAAGGTCAGTGTGGCTCCAGAACTTCCTAAGGGACTTAGATGTGGTTTCTAGTTTACCCAAAGCTATTTTGAATAGCGGTATTGGCAAACTTGAAATGCCACGAGTCCACAGTGGGAGATAACACGTAGAGCGCAAGTACCACCTGATTCGAGAGATCGTCTGGTAAGACGATGCAGTTGTCACCTAGATAGCATCGAGAGGATTGCCTGGTAAAACCCGTTCACAGAGGCACTTCCAGCGAAAGCGTTGGGTAGGCGTGATGAGGTTATGGGAATCTGATGTTTGGGAGAGGGCGACTAGACTTTTAGTATAAGTGGGAGATTGATGGAGTTGTATTCTAAATGTCTAGTTTAGTGCAAATACGGAACTCCTTATCTATACCTTAATTCAAGATATGATTCAAGCATGATTGCATTTAATGCAATAGTCCTTGATGTATACGTTGTAGACAGTATGGCGTGAGGAGACACGCGGAAGATCATACTGTCGGTTACTCGTATACTATCGAACAGTAGCTCACGACTTAGATGGACAGGGACAATCCATCGGTACGTCGTAGTGTGACTGGTAGATAGTCGGTCTTGACTATCATGTTACACTCGTACACTTGGTGTATTGAGCAGGACCACGGGAGGGCGTTCGATTTATACTAATCGAAGTAATCGAACTAGACCTCAGATATTACGGATATACGAATTCCTAATCCCTATATAATTATAGGTGCGTGTGTCCAATTCTCGGTTCTTTAATATGCCAATGAGTGAGACTAATTGATTAGTCGAGATTCTCGGTAAATTGGGAATCGTAATTGTACACACGGCATGCTGTAGATTATAGACAGGAAACCGTGTCCCGTTTATCGGGTTGATGATGTCCCCGAGATGAGCTCATAAAGTTTATCATGTAAACCCTGCAGGTGGATTTGTTCCACATGATAATAAGGATGAGTGGTACTAGTCTCGGATAATAAGAAACGAATTAATTTAATTATTAGTAATTGAAATTAATTCGTGGACATTCGATATCTTAAACACGGGGAAAGTCGTATATGTAATTTCGGCGGAAATATTATTGGTAAAATAATATAGATTAATTAATTGGGAATTCAATTATAATTTTATAGTGGAATTAATTATAATTAAAATTGGATTTAATTAAAGGTTTTCTTTTAAGGACACCGGTTTAATTAAATTACAATTTAGCCTAATTAATTAATTGTCCTAAGGTCCCTAGTGTGGCCTATATAAACCCCTCTCTCTCTCTTCTCCTAACCTAAGTTTCGCCGCAATAATTAATTCTGTGGAGAAAAATAATTGTTAGCGCAATTAATCTTTTTCTCTACTTAATTAATTTAGTTTGCGCAATAACTTTTTCTGTAGAAAATAATTTGCTAGCGCAAATATATTTCTGGTGACAGAAAAACATCTCACGGTGGGTTTGAGAGAGAAGAAGAAGAGAAGACACCGGTGGATCGTTGCCCACACAACGTCCGGCGTCGAGGGCTAGGATACACACTAGAAGATCTCAGGGTGTTCGCCTATTCGGCTTCTCCGAATCACGCATCAAAGGTAAAAGAAATCGAAACCCTATTTCCGCAATAATTCGTTTTCTTTCTCGTTGATTATGCATCGAATCTTAGATCGGGTTCCGGGTGTCGTGGATCGTGTTCCTCGACTACTGGGGGTTCAAGGACCTTCGGATCGGTAGTCGGAAGAGGAAAAACGGACCGGAAACGCGCTCGGAACAGCAGCGTCGCGTTGCTGTTCGAGCAGGCAAGCGCCCGCTTGGGGGGGCAGGCGCCCGCTTGCTCCGGGCAGATTGCGCTGCTGTTCGAGCAGGCAAGCGCCCGCTTGGGGGGGCAGGCGGCCGCTTGCTCTGGGCAGATTGCGAGCCGCGGCCTCGGCTGCGGCGGACGCGCGATCTCTTGGGCGGGCGGCCATGGCTGTTCGGAGGTGACCTCCAGAAGTCGATTGGGGACGTCCGGATGTTCGAGGGTTCGAACGGACGTGTCCCGGATAGTTTATTTCCAACAATATATATATCTCAAATGCACCTCAAGCATACATATATATATATATATATATATATATATATATATATATATATATATATATATATATATATATATATATATATATATATATTTAAGCAATAATAGAGCTATCTATGTTGGAAATCGATATCCCGAAATTAATAAATTTAAATAAAATTAATTAAATAAATTATCTAATTAAATCCGACCGAAATCCCTTTGGAGATCGAATATCCGGAGTTGTCAAAGTTGTGGAACAATAACTCCAATCGACTCCCGGAACACGTACATGACCATACGAAAAAGTTATACGAGACTTACGCAGGAAAAACACGAGAGAACTCGCGTGAACCCAAGATTCTCGCAGCAGCCACGCGGGGTTGCTCGCAGCAGCCCGCAGCGAGTCGCCTGACTCGCTGCTGCTGGGACGCTGCTGGATCGCTACGGGTCCGCTGCGGGAAATCCCGCAGCACCCAGTGAATCCCCCGTAGCAGCCCGCAGCGAGTCGCCTGACTCGCTGCTGCTGGGCGCTACGAGTCGCTGCGAGAAAACCCGCAGCACACAGCGAGTCGCTGCGGGAAAACCTGCAGCCCAGCCGCACGATCGAGCCCTAGGATCGATCGACCTCGCGTGAACTCTTTCCAACCGAGTCGTCGAGCCGCCGGCGGTCCGGTGGTCCGACCACCACCGCCCGGTTCGACCTCGTCTTGGGTCTCGTCCCTCGGATCTTAAAGAGGGTTTTACGATTTATACCTCATTCTCGTTGTTCGGAAAAACGAAGAACTTAGTTGAAGACCTTGAGATCTTCCCACGTATTCCTTGCACTAGCTCGAACGTCGTGTGGGCGACGATCTTCCGAACTCCATGGATCTCCTTCTCTTACTTTCTTTCTCTAGAATTGTGATCTTCAAGTTATGAGAATAGAGAAGACCATGTAGTGCTTTTATAGGCTACGTAGGGGACCTTAAGGAGGTGGAATATTGAACTTCCAATATTAATGATTAAATTGAGCCCAAGCCCAAATCCATTAATCCATTAATATTAATTATATAATTACTTCCACTATATAAATATAATTGCACTCCCAATATTTACCATATTATATCAAATAATATTCTCCGGTAGTATTATTTATTCCGCATGTTTAAGATATAAATGTCCATGAATAAATTATATTTATTGCTAATATTATTTATTCATCTCTTATAATTTCGAGAATAGTACCACTCAACTTTATTATCATGCGGATCATAATCCACTTGCAAGGTTTACATGATAATCCTTATGAGCTCATCTCAGGGACATTATCAACTTTTATCGGGACACGCTTTCCCGTCAAGAATTCACAGCATGTCATACATAAAATACAGTGACCCAACTTTACCGGTAATTGACTGGTTATTCTAATCAATAATATCAAGGATTAAGAATAGAATACTCTGAGATTAAAATCGATTATCGACGACAATCCTAATCGATAAATCTCAAGCGATCCGCTCAATACACCAAGTGTACAAGTATGATAAAATAATCAAGACCAATTATTTACTCACTCATACAATGACTATACCGATGGATTGGTCCTTGTCCATCTAGGTCGTGAGAACCTTTCGATTATATACGAGTAACCGATAGTATGATCTTCTGTGTGACGACGCACACCATACTAAGTACAACGTGTATAATCTAGGACTATGGTTTGCATATATTTAATTAAATGCAAACGATTGTTTATTATTAAATAGGATAAATGTTGTAGACGGAGTTCAGATGTTACTTAAATCTAGACATTAAGTATACAACTCCATCAATCCACAATCGAAGCAATCAACACAATACGAAACGAGAAACGAGAAAGCAAACAAACACGACACCGAGAATTATAGTGGTTCACCTTTAAATAGGCTACATCCACTTTGCCGCCACAATAATTTCACTAGATAAACCGAATCGTTACACCGAGCTTCCAAGAATTCTCTCTCGAACTCTAACTCTCACGACTCTCTCTAGGATCCTCACACTCTATCCCACCCAACGAGATACACCGAAAAATAAACGAGAGCTTCCAAGAGCTTACAAGAATCTTCCCCAAATTCTAACCCTAACTCTCTTCCTATATTTCTCTCTCTATAATGGTGGCTACAAATGTTTTTTGGATAAGATACATGTGAGGGCAGTGGCGGACCTACGCTAAGGCGAGTGCGGGCCAAGGCCCGCACTGAAATTATATATTTTGCCCGATTACAAAGATAAATTAGTTACGGCCCACGCTGAATTTTCTTCGGCCCGCACTGAAAACACGTACGAATTGAATACGACTCACAAAGTTTTTTTGTTTTTCACGGAGTCCATTCTATTCTCTTTTCTCAAAAATTAAAATTACTATTACTCCATTATTTTAGGGTCACATATTCTATGTCTTCCTTCTTACCATAATCAATACAGTAATTATTGTAAAGTTCATTAATTGTCCTTAGGTTTCGTAATCATATAAATATTGTAGATTTACTATAATTACTAATGAAAATTATTTTGTTATTTCTCATTCAGATTTAATCATATATATTTTATTGTTTTTATTTTATTTAAGCCAAAAATAGGGGAAATTTTGAATAAAGAGTCATTGTTAATGTTATTTATAATATAATTTTAATTATTTTGTCTGATTATAAAAAAAGGCCAACTACTTATTTTAACCATTTAAATTTACCTAAAATTATTTTACTTATTAAATTAAATACTAAATAGAATACAGTTTTACTTTATTACTTAGAGTAAAATATATTTTTTAAAGTTTTTCGTATCCAACAAAGTGTGAATAATTTATCAGGATAATTGTTTTACTACTATACATTTGAAATTAATTTTTTTTTAATATAATTGTTTTTGATAATTTTTTTTTAATTTATCTCACAATTGAAATATTACATATAAAACTTTTTTTTTTAATTTATCTCACCATTGAAATATTACATATAAAACTAAATGTACACTATTAATAACTATGAGATGAAATACGCAAACAATTTGTATGAATACTTTTTCAATATTTTTAGCTTGAAAAAATAGGCCCCCGCAAACAATTTGTATGAATACTTTTTCAATATTTTTAGCTTGAAAAAATAGGCCCCCACTCAACTTTGAAGCTGGGTCCGCCCCTGTGTGAGGGGGAGGTAGTATATATAGTATTAAGGTCAAGACCTAGTCAAAGCCCCAAAAAAGCCCCAAAAAGCCCCAAAAACGAGTTGGCCCAAAACCTTACAGGAAGAGGTACGAACGTGTCAACCTTGCTGATAGTCTCCCATGCATGCTGAAGGGGTGGCACGAACGTGCCCGTTCCTGAGAGACTTCGGCTCCTCCTCCGTCCGCGCTCGTCTTCAGCTCGTCTTGGTTTGGTTTGGCTCCACCAAACCCAACATGTACATATACATATATCAAGGGAATATTTGAAATTTTGATTAGACGAAACATAAGGGTAGCATTAAAATTGAGAAAATTAGGAAGCCTAAAAGAAGGGTTACCTCTTTCTATAAGAAGATCTATCGAATTTTCTTGTTTGTTTTGAGAGATTTTGTTTGTAGATGAGATTCTGATTGCCACAATAATTCCTAGGAAACATTATCATTCCCATATTTTGGCACACCATAGACTGGAAAGCACCCACAAAGAAAGATATATTTAAAGCATGTGACAATGTAATCCTTGAACAAGAAAAAGTTAGAGAAGAAAAGACAAGAATAGCTCCAAATGTTATTGGGAAAAAGTCATTTTTTACTAAGAACTAAAAATTAGAGATTCTAGACCAGAGAATCAAGATCTTCAGTTACAGTAGCAAGCCGTAACTTTATTAGACTATTTTTATCAATACCTTCTTACAACCCAACCAAGGGCAGACCCACACATAGCCGAGTGTGTACCTCTTGCCCCCACTGGAATTTTACAAAAAACACAAGTAGTATATATATATATATATATATATATATATATATATATATATATATATATATATTATATTGAGAAACATTGAATTTTATTGAGTAAAGATTTTTATATTATTGAGTTTGAGAGAAATCGAATTTTTTTTATAAGCATTTAGAGATGTGTATCCCAAACCTAATACTTATATTAAATTTTATGTGAGAAAAAATTAAATAGAAGTGTTTGTTAGTTGAGGAATATATGAGTTATAGAAAGCAACTAAACTATTAAATAGGAATAACGCCTAATTAAATAGTACTTCGTATTTTCAATATGTTAGTAATTTATCTTATTTAGATCATACGGTAGTGTTTATTATATTCAAAATGTTATATTAACTGTCTCAATTAATGATGCATGTTTTTTTTTTATTTCCCAACTAATTAGGCACACCCTTACAAAAGAAATAAAAAATTTACTTTTGTATTTTAAATTACAATTTTAGTCCTACTTTTTTATTATTATTTTAAAATATTAATTACAACTAATTTAATTTTTAACTTAAAATACATTTTTACACCTTAATTTTTTAACAATAAGTCAAAAATAACATTTTTTTAAATTTATGTGACGATCAACCAATGCGTAAATAGTTGGAACGAAAGTACTAATAGAATAATTTTGAAAATGTTAATGTTACACTTTCTTGTTAAAATATTTTAAAAAAATATCACTTAAATATGGCTTCGAAAAAAAAAATACATTTTGAGAGAATAATGAAGTAAAAAGTTTAGGCCCTCACTGACTTCGAATCCTGGATCCGCCCCTGAACCCAACCAAATAATAAAATAATTATTTCACTCTCTTCTACGTCATCATTCAACCACTTAATAATTCAACTTTTTCATTTTTCATACTTTATTCATAACCCACAACCTACTTATATATTTTTCAATTATTTATTAAATACAACAAATATTGTTTTATTATTTTTAAAATTATAAAAAAGTATGAAATATTAAAAAAAACTATTTCTAATTTTAAATTATAATAAAGAATTGAATAAATTATTAAAAATAAAATAAAAATGGTTATTGAATTAATAATAATAAAAAAGTGAATATAAAATTGTGATATAAAATATTTTATTATTAGTCACTATTTGTAGAGGAAGAAAAATTATTAATTTTAATATAATTATATATTTTTTTGTTTAATAAAAATTATTAATTTTAATATAATTATATATATTTTTGTTTAATAAAAATTATTAATTATAGTAAGATTTAAAAACAATTTAAGAAAATATAAACACAAAATTAATTATATATTGGAAATCGACTATCCGGGATATGTCCGTTCGATCACTCGAACATCCGGACACACCCAGTCAACCTCTAGTAGCGCCACTCCGCCCACTACGCAACCTTAGGCCCCAAGACGCACCCCGTCATCGCCCCGAAGGACGACCGTGCAAAGAGCCGCTGGTCTGCCGCGGGCAGCGATCGCTGGTCAGGCTCTAGGCAGCGGTCCCTGCCCGCCTCCAGCGGGCGCTGCCCGACCGGAATAGCAGCGCGACCTGCTGTTCCGGGTCGTTTTTCCCCTTCCGACCATCGATCAGGAGGTCCTTGACCCCAGTAGTCGAGGAACACAATTCACGACCACCAAAACCCGATCGTTGATCCGATTTATTTTCAACGATAATAAAATCGAAACATATGCGGAATAACTGTTTCGATTTCATATCTTCTCGGTCGATTGTTGAGACCTCGAAATTGCTAGTGTATGTCTTTGTCCCCGTCTCCAGCCGTTGAGTGGGCAATGATCCGCTGGACCTTTCCTCTTCTTCTTTCTCTCTTTTTTTTTTGGTAGAGGTCAATCACATAGAAAAGAAGAAAAATATCAAAATACAACACAGCGCATAGGGGAAAAATACCCCCATCGCAACACCAAGCTAACATACTAGCTCTCCAATCAGCCCAACGACACATATAACAGTAATAAATCACACAAACACTATCACCAGGCTATATGCCATACCCTCTTCAGTGCACGTGCCTGAAGAGAGTCTAGAAGACGTAACGATCGAATCCTCTCCTGGATAATAGTAATCGCC
This sequence comes from Euphrasia confusa, assembly GCA_954870475.1. NCBI lineage: Eukaryota > Viridiplantae > Streptophyta > Magnoliopsida > Lamiales > Orobanchaceae > Euphrasia > Euphrasia confusa. The sequence goes on from OX940958.1 coordinate 25,384,482, forward strand.
TGAGAAGCCACCACTCCAGAAGACACCGAACGGGCCTCAAAGATCCTCGTGTTCCTCTCTAGCCAAATAAAGTATATCAGAGCAGCTAGAAGTCCACGATATGCGCAGGAAATCAAGTGCTTCCCACGCCAACGACTAGAAGCCTGTAAGACAACACTATGCCAACTACCACTAGGCCATAGAAATCCCACCTCCACCTCTAATCTCTGTAAGCAATCCTGTGAGAAAGGGCAATCAAAGAAAAGGTGAGAATGTGTCTCCGCACTCTCCCCACCACATAGCACACACGAATCATCCCCCCTGCCAATCCAACGCTTATCCCTAGTCGGCAGCCGACCCAGGATAGCCATCCAAAGAATGAAACAATGGCGTGGGATACGTCCTGGTCCAGTCAAAAGAGCTGCCCACGGCACCTTGGGTCCCTCCGGGCGGAACAGAGTATATGCTGAGTCAGAGGTGTAGGTCCCTGAGCGATGCAATAACCACCTCACTGTATAAGTCCTCACATCTATACTCGGCAATCTATCCATAATATCAACAAACTCCGCCGCAAAGTCTGCTGGCCACCTCCACACTCCATCGACTATCACCATACTCAACGATGTAGTCCTAGGAAGCCTCCTGATCCATGGTGTCAACTGACATACCTCTTCCAATCTGCCTAGAGGATGCCACGGGTCTCTCCAGAGGAAAAACTGACGTCCATCCCCTACCCGCATAGTTGTACTGGCCGCATCTGCATGGCTGGTAACACAGCAGAGCGTAGCTTCAGCAGCTGACGCCACGTCCAGGAGCAAACTTGCGGTACCTTGGCACTCCAAAAAGAATGCCTCCTCAGTCGATTCTCCTGAATCCAACTGGCTCAAACCGATTCCGGATCCTGACTCAAAATAGCCCAAATGTGTCTTGTCATAAGGGCTCAATTCTGTGCAGTGAGATCACGGATACCCAGTCCACCCTCACTAGCAGGCCGACAGATATCCACCCATCTGACCTTGGCATACCCCGTGTTGACCACCGTGAATATATTAGAAATATAATTGCGCTAACTTATTTATTTTCTACATAGAAAACTAATTAGGTAAGCTTTTTATTTTCTAGCAGAAAAAGAATACGTTTCTTAAGTTTAGAGGAATAGAGGAGTTTTTTATAAAGTTACACTAAGGACCTCTAGGTAAATAAATTACTAAGCTTAATTGAAATTTAATTAACTTGATGTCCTTAAAAAGAAAATATTAACTAAATTACAATTTTAATTATAATTAATTTCAATAAATAATTTTAATTAAATTCCCAATAATTAATTTATATTATTTCAACAATAATATTTCCGTTATAGTACATACGTGATAATTCACAGTGTTTAAGATAGAATGTCCACGAATTAACTTTAATTACTAATAATTAAATTAATTCATTTCTTATTATCCGAGACTAGTACCACTCATCCTTATTATCATGCGAATCAAATCCACATGGAGGGTTTACATGATAAACTTTATGAGCTCATCTCGGGGACATCATCAACCCATTAAATGGGACACAATTTCTGAAGGTACCGGTATACCGATCCGATCGATATACCGTGTGTGCGGAAGCGTGTAAAGCAATAGATCTACTATGCCATGATCTTAGTGCACACTTAATGTGTATAAGAACACATTATAAACACATATATATATACACATCCAATATATATATATATACAAGGTTCAACGATTACTTACTTATGGTGACGAAGTGATTCGTTGATGTCGTTGAGGTGGTGTTGAGTCGATTGAACCACCTCAAATGGATCAGCCTCTCGAAGCTCTCCTTGGGAATAACCTCGTCACTCCTCTTGTCTAGATCGCCCAGATGTTGAAGCCGCACAAGTGGCCCGGCCTCTACGTGTTGCACACGAACCCGGAAAATGAACTTGCTTGCTTAATAGATTGAAGTGGTTCTCCAAGAACTCTTTTCTCTCTCTTTGGTGTGATTTTCGTAGCTGAATATTGTGGTGAGAAAATCAGCATTTTCTCACCTATTAAACCATGAAATTACACTAAGTAACTTCCCCCATAATGGTGATATTGATGTAGAATCATTATCACACATTAAGGTGTGTTAATGGTGAAGTTGAATGGTCATGTCCACATCCTCATGCCACATTGCATTGGATGTGGTCACATTCGCTTGCATGGCATGTCATGTCACACCATGTGACATGCATTCCATGCAAGCCATGCATCCCATGCATGTACGTAAATCACATCGAATATAAACCTAGTTTATATATATGTCGATTCCAAATCGACTCATTTTAGCAAACACTTATAGTTCGTATTTTCGGCTCGTGTGTGACCCTGTAGGTATAATTATCGATCAATATTATATTGCTCCCAGCAATAAATATTATCTAATAATTATTTAAACATCCATAGACGACCTTATGACTTTATCGATTGCACACGTAGGATCGAAGGACATATCCCAACAATCTCCCACTTGGCCTTCAGAGCCAGTGTACTGCCAATTTCCTATTTTCACTTTATGTCTAAATTTGAACTTGAGGCAAGACTCGAGTCATCCTCAATCGGTTCAAACCTTTCTTGGACTTTGAGACAGACTGTAAAACCAGATTTATCACTATGATACGAATCTGGACGTGGCCACGTATTTTCCACAGTCTCGACTCTCCAAGTGGCCGGTAAGACATGTATCCCATTATAAAATGGAGGACAATCCCATCTTGTCAATCCAAGCTATCCCACTTGATTCCTGATATACCCAATAACAAGTTTTATAACCTCCTTTTACGAAAGGCGTTTACTTGTATCAAAGTACATCATTTCACAATGCATGGAATTACTCTGGACTACTCAGGTCAGAGGAAATTGCTCGACAGTCAATGAAATAGTATTTTGACTCAAAATCTTAAATACTATTCCAGTCGGGTCTGTTCGATCATTAGCTCCCAGCTAATATCTATATAATTGTACTTGATGTCCCACATCACTAGCCCATGAAGCGGCGCTATAGTACACATTACAATCTAGTTCTTTGCATCATGAGTTTGTCCGTACTCGATGATACGAACTAGGAACAATTTATGATTTAATTATATTAGTTCAACAGTTGGGACTTCATTATGTGGTAAATCGACCTCATAACCCAATTAATATAATTTAATCATTTGGACAATTCATACAATTTAAACCACAATTATATGAAGAAATTATTGAATATCATAAAAGCTACGTGAATGTTTACATAAACTCCAAAAGTAAACAATACAGTAATAGGAATCACAATCCATCTCTAAGATATCGTATCCCTATTGCAGTCGTATGAGCATCATGCTTTGACTGCTGGAGTGGTTTAGTTAACGGGTCTGCAACATTATCATCAATTGCAACTTTATTTATCTCGATGTCTCCACGACTAACTATCTCCCTGAGAATGTGGAACTTCCTGAGCACATGTTTGGATTTGTGGTGCTCCCTAGGCTCCTTGGCTTGCGCGATAGCTCCACTATTATCACAATAGAGAGCTATCGGATGGGCCGAACTAGGTACGACACCGAGCTCATCTAAGAACTTTCTCATCCAAACGGCCTCCTTTGCTGCTTCTGATGCAGCAATGTACTCAGCCTCTGTAGTAGAATCAGCTATGGTGGGTTGCTTGGAACTCTTCCAGCTCACCGCACCTCCATTCAGACAAAAGACAAATCCGGATTGAGACCGGAAATCATCTTTGTCTGTTTGGAAGCTTGCATCCGTATATCCTGTCACAACCAACTCTTTTTGTCCTCCAAAGACAAGAAAATACTCTTTAGTCCTTCTAAGGTACTTAAGAATATTCTTGGCCGCAGTCCAATGCGCCTCACCTGGGTTTCCTTGAAACCGACTCGTCATGCTCAAAGCATACGATACATCCGGTCGTGTACATATCATGGCGTACATAATAGACCCTATTGCCGAAGCATAAGGAATATTTGCCATCCTTATTTGCTCATCAGGTCCCGAAGGGCACTGACTCTTGCTTAAAGATGTACCATGAGTCATTGGAATGAGACCCTTCTTGGCGTCTTTCATTCTGAACCTGTCAAGCACCTTATCAATATAGGTTGCTTGACTAAGTCCAAGCATCCTTTGTGATCTGTTCCGACAGATCTTGATGCCCAATATGTACTGTGCTTCTCCAAGATCCTTCATTGAAAACCATCTTCCCAGCCATTCTTTAACAGAATTAAGCATAGGAATATTGTTTCCAATGAGGAGTATGTCATCGACATACAACACAATGAATACAACGTAACTCCCACTGACCTTCTTGTAAACACAAGAGTCTTCCATGTTCTTTTGAAATCCAAACTCTTGTATGGATTCATCGAACCGAAGATTCCAGCTCCGAGATGCTTGCTTTAATCCATAAATGGATCTATTAAGCTTGCATACTCTCTCAGCCTGATTAGGATCGATAAAACCCTCAGGTTGTGTCATAAACACTTCCTCTACTAGAATCCCATTCAAGAAGGCGGTTTTAACGTCCATTTGCCATATCTCATAATCATAATGAGCAGCAATGGCTAAGAGAATCCGAATGGATTTAATCATAGCAACTGGTGAAAAGGTTTCATCATAATCCACCCCGTGAATTTGTTTATATCCTTTTGCTACCAACCTTGCTTTGAAAACACTAGGTTTTCCATTCATGTCTGTTTTTATTTTGTAAATCCATTTGCATCCAATGGGTCTAGCCCCTTTAGGCAAATCGACCAAGTTCCAAACTTGATTTTCAGACATTGATTCCATTTCGGATTTCATGGCACCCTGCCATTTCTCGGAATCTGGATTCGTCATAGCTTGGATATAGGTCGAAGGTTCATTGCTTTCTAAAAGCATGACTTCATAGCTCTCATTTGTCAGAATACCTAAGTATCTGTTAGGTTGGGATCTAATCCTTCCGGACCTTCGAGGGTTAGGTGTGGTTTCTAAAACCACTGGAGCACTCTCGACTTGGTCTTGAGTGTCCATCTCAGTTTGATCTTCTTGAACCTCGTTCAAGTTTTCTTGAACTTCGTTCAGTTCAACTGAGCTCCCACTTACTTTCTTGGAAAGATATTCCTTTTCAAGAAATACACCATCTCGAGCAACAAAGACTTTGTTCTCAGATTGGTTGTAAAAGTGGTACCCTCGTGTTTCTTTTGGATAACCAACAAAGAAACATTTATCCGATTTCGGTTCAAGCTTTGTAGAGATATTTCTCTTCACATAAGCTTCACATCCCCAAACCTTGATATAAGACAAGTTAGGGACCTTCCCTTTCCATATCTCGTATGGTGTCTTATCAACAGCTTTTGACGGTGTCCTATTCAGTGTATAGGCCGCTGTTAAAAGTGCGTGTCCCCAAAAAGATTTTGGAAGTTCACAAAGGCTCATCATCGATCGAACCATATCCAATAAGGTTCTATTCCTCCTTTCGGAAACACCATTCATCTGGGGTGTTCCAGGAGGAGTGAGTTGATATAGAATACCACAACTCATAAGATGATCATCGAATTCTTGGCTAAGATATTCACCACCTCGATCCGATCGAATGGCTTTTATCTTCTTACCAAGTTGATTCTCAACTTCATTTTGGAATTCTTTGAACTTTTCAAAGGCTTCCGACTTATGCCTCATTAAATAGACATAACCATATCTACTTAAGTCATCGGTAAAAGTTATGAAGTAGAAATAACCTCCACGTGCTTGTGAGCTCATTGGACCACATACATCAGTATGGATTAAACCCAATAGATCACTTGCACGTTCTCCTTTTCCTAGAAAAGGTGACTTTGTCATTTTGCCCATCAAACATCCTTCACATGTATCGAATGACTCCAAGTCAAAAGATTTGAGAATACCTTCTTTAAGAAGTTTCTCTACACGTTTAATGTTGACATGGCCTAATCGACAATGCCAAAGGTATGTTTCATTGAATTCATTCGATTTGGCCTTTTTGGTATCAATGTTATATATATGATTGTCAAGTTGAAGTATATATAAACCATGTTCTAATCGTGCCGAACCATAGAACACTCCACTTTTTGAAATAGTAAATAAACCATTTATTATAGTGAAGGAAAATCCTTCAGTATCCAATACTGAAATAGAAATGATGTTCTTGGTAATACTTGGAACGAAATAAACATTATTCAATACTAAAACAAGGCCCGAAGGCAAACACAAATCATAAGATCCTACGGCTAATGCAGCGACCCTCGCTCCATTTCCAACCCGCAGATCGACATCTCCCTTTACCAAAGTTCTACTTCTTTGCAGTCCCTGCACATGTGAAACAATGTGAGCACCGCATCCGGTATCCAATACCCAAGAAGAAGAATTTGTAAAGTTTATGTCTATGACATAAATACCTGAAGATGAAGGAACGACACCGTTCTTCACATCCTCCTTGAACTTGGGGCAATCTCGCTTGTAGTGTCCAACACTCTTGCAGTAGAAACACTCAGATTCTCCAGGAACCTTAGAAGCTTTCAAGAACCTTTTGGAAGGAGTTGCCACAACTTTCCCTTTCCCTTTGCCTTTCACTTCTGGTTTCTTAATCCCCTTGAACTTTTTGGTACCTCCTTCCCGAATCATAAGAACTTCCCTCCTAGGGTCCTTCTTAATCGCCGACTCAGCAGCCTTAAGCATCCCATGGAGCTCATGAAGCGATTTCTTCAGTCCATTCATGTGGAAATTCAGCCTAAAGGCGTCATAACCATCATGAAGAGAATGGAGAATGAAATCGGTAGCCAACTCGTCATCATATGCAAAATCGAGGCGAGCACTTGAAGCAAATAATCCAATCATTTGCTGCACATGTGGTCCCACGGGTTTACCCTTTTCCAGCCTAGCTGTTGCTATAGCCCGGGTGACACCGAAGCGCTCAATCCTAGCCTGTTCCCCGAACATGCTCTTGAGCTCTTCTATGATGTCATAGGCTTCCATGAACTCGAATTGTTTTTGCAACTCGGGTACCATGGATGCCAACATCAAACATGTCACCTCATTCGAGGCTTTCTTAGCAAGGGCATATGATGCCTTTTGGGCATCCGTGCCCCCATCAGCGGGAAGCACGGGAAAGGGTTTGTCCAACACACTTTCCTTTTCTTCGTATTTGATGACTATCCTCAAGTTACGTTGCCAATCAAGGAAATTGGTGTTGTTCAACTTTTCTCTATCCAAGATAGAGCTGAACTTGAATTGAGTTGAGACAGACATATTATACTACAGAAGAAAGATAAATAACGTAAGTAAACATTCACAAAGCGGTAAACAAATAATGTTGTCTAGCAAAACTACTTTATTTGTTCCATTTTGTTCATTCGATATCCAATATCGTCGTTCCCAATTATTTTAATGACAAAAACGTGATAAATCGTAAGTGAAAACTCGAGGTTTTCTAACCAGCGATCTTATCATGCAATTGAGCCCTATCTCTCATTAAAATGAGGGAGCCAACCAGACAATCGATTCACGCCATCCAATGGCTCGAAAGTCTCTAATTTGTGTCATTGATAAACTTAAGTGTTTTGGATTAAATCACTCCCCGAGGTGTAAATAATCCTAACCTTATAATTCATCAAATGAAAGACAAATTAGGCATTTGTTTTTGAAATTTTAATAAATTAGAACAAAACGATCCCAAGACCCTCATCTTGCGAATCCTTAAGCCGACTGAGTCCGCACTTAAGAACACCAAGATAGGTAGACATTCCATGTCAATGACATCTAATGTCACTCTCGGTCGATGAGAGTCCCATTCTCATCTCATGTCTCGATAGCCACGCCTGCAGTGGATCTATCGATGAGAAAACCAAACTCACGTGTAAGGGTCTAACCCTTACTCCCACTTATCCCAAGATAACAAGTAGTACCCCGCTGAGGCGGACCTACTAGCTTATGATCGAGGGCTTCATGAGTGTGACGTTTTGGACAAGACATTATACTCATTATTATTGAGAACTTGCATGCATAGGTTTGTTTATATGTAAGTTGAACATTTATAACATAAAACAACCTATAACTAGCAAAGCATATAAATACGAAATCGAAAGGCCCCTAGAACCTCACAACTCTCAAACGAAAAGATTTAAAGCAACAAAATAGGCCTTGAACATCTTCTGGACTGGTTCTCGCCCTCCGTTTCAGTTCCGCGGTCGCCGATTTTGGTCAAAACAAGTCATTACCCCAAAAACCACGAACAGCGCCCGCCGTTTTACAACCAGCGGTCGCTGAACACCACCGACGGTCGCCGTTTCCAAAACGGCGCCCGCCGAAAGGGCAAAAACCCGTCTGCCCCAAAAAAGAGCTTTCGGCGGTCGCCGTTTCCAAAACGGCGCCCGCCGAAACAAAACAGCGCCGGCTGGAGCTACAACGGCGCCCGCCGTTTGGCTCCAGCAGCCCGGTTTTGTCCGCTTTGCTTCGTTTTGCTTCGTTTCTTTTCGTTTTCGCCGGAGATCCGAGATCCTCCATCGAACCATGGACCAAGTCCATCGCTTACAAGTAGTACAATACAAATATAATAGAAAAACCTATCTATTACAAATGATTCCAAGGGACGCAGCCCTCAAATACTACGGCCAATCGAAACGTAAAAAACGACAATTTCATTCACCCGACCACTAACGGTGGCCGGCCTTACATCTAATCACATAGATACAAATAAACAAGTAATCCAATTATGTTGAATTAACCTTCGTGTCCAACACAAAAGTGTGCACGAGCCCTAGGCTCTGATACCAATTGAAGGTACCGGTATACCGATCCGATCGATATACCGTGTGTGCGGAAGCGTGTAAAGCAATAGATCTACTATGCCATGATCTTAGTGCACATTTAATGTGTATAAGAACACATTATAAACACATATATATATACACATCCAATATATATATATACAAGGTTCAACGATTACTTACTTATGGTGACGAAGTGATTCGTTGATGTCGTTGAGGTGGTGTTAAGTCGATTGAACCACCTCAAATGGATCAGCCTCTCGAAGCTATCCTTGGGAATAACCTCGTCACTCCTCTTGTCTAGATCGCCCGGATGTTGAAGCCGCACAAGTGGCCCGGCCTCTACGTGTTGCACACGAACCCGGAAAATGAACTTGCTTGCTTAATAGATTGAAGTGGTTCTCCAAGAACTCTTTTCTCTCTCTTTGGTGTGATTTTCGTAGCTGAATATTGTGGTGAGAAAATCAGCATTTTCTCACCTATTAAACCATGAAATTACACCAAGTAACCTCCCCCATAATGGTGATATTGATGTAGAATCATTATCACACATTAAGGTGTGTTAATGGTGAAGTTGAATGGTCATGTCCACATCCTCATGCCACATTGCATTGGATGTGGTCCCATTCGCTTGCATGGCATGCCATGTCACACCATGTGACATGCATTCCATGCAAGCCATGCATCCCATGCATGTACGTAAATCACATCGAATATAAACCTAGTTTATATATATGTCGATTCCAAATCGACTCATTTTAGCAAACATTTATAGTTCGTATTTTCGGCTCGTGTGTGACCCTGTAGGTATAATTATCGATCAATATTATATTGCTCCCAGCAATAAATATTATCTAATAATTATTTAAACATCCATAGACGACCTTATGACTTTATCGATTGCACACGTAGGATCGAAGGACATATCCCAACAATTTCCTTTTTATAATCTATAGTGTGCCATGTGTACAATACAAATTCCCAATTTAACGAGAATATTGACTAACAATAATCTCACTCATTGGTAAGTCAAAGAAACAAATATTGGACACACACACCTATAATTATATAGGGATTAAGAAGTCACATATCCGTAATATATACCTGAGGTCAATACACCCTCCCGTGGTCCTGCTCAATACACCAAGTGTACAAGTGTAACATAATAGTCCAGACCGACTATTTGCCAGTCACACTATGACGTACCGATAGATTGTCTCTGTCCATCTAAGTCATGAGCTACTGTTCGATAGTATACGAGTAACCGATAGTATGATCTTCCGCGCGTCTCCTCACGCCATACTATCTACAACGTATATATCAAGGACTATTGCATAGAGTATATATAAACAAATGCAAACTGTTTGATTCATAAATGATAAAAACACAGATAAGGAGTTCTGTATTATCACTAAACTAGACATTTAGAATACAACTCCATCAAAATCGACTAATAATAACATGCCACGTGGCCCACTATGGAGAATCCCTTTTTCCCACGCCCAGGTCATAAAATGACCTGGTCATCTTCTTAATTTCATTTTTTTTCTTTTTTCTATTTATTGGTTTGTGTTTTGTGAGAGTGGGGCGTCCTCAACTGCCGATAAACATAGTCTTATAATCAATATGTGGATTACAGTTAGAAACTAAGTTACTTCGACACGCCCCGCTGGTGTCGTGTAGCCTTGAGATTCGACCTAGATGCGAAAAAATGCTAACCTCCAAAATCAAAAGATACCCTAATTCGTTGTTTGTATATCTGAGGTGTGGGGATTGAATAGTTTTTGCTTCTAAAGGAACAGTAAGACCAAAAACTAAAACTAAATACAAGGATGTATTTTGTAATTTTGAACTTTAGCCCTATTATTTACTCTCACAGGTAGTACCATCATTTAGAGGTTCTGCAAATATTCCAAAAAGAGTTAGTTACAAGTTATATAGGTTGAACTAGCCTACTTGGATGCCTAGGATAATCTCAACCAAATGTTCGATGCGAGTTAAAGAAATATTCCAGACAAATGGGCTTTTGAAAGAAAAGTCAGATGCTTGGGTTAAAGCACCATTTTAAATTCTAAACCAAGAAGTCAGATAATTCCATGTATGTTGTGTCTTCTAAAACTGAGTTGTGCAAGTGGTGTCTGTTAGCCACTGATTTGGGAGGTTCGACTGTGTTTATAGTTCGAAAATATGAACGAAGTCATAGCTGCTCACTTAGTCTGCCCAATAGACATCACAAACACGCTTTCTCTAAGTCGATTTGAAAATATTTATCATCGAATTTCCAAGATCCTAACCATGTTTTCAAACCGAATGATGTAATAATGAACTTTTCCAGAGAATATGGGTATGTATTAAAGTATTGTACGTCCTATAATGCTAAAAAAACAAGGGAAGGAATTAATACGAGTGATACGAACCTCGTTGGGATACGAAGAATAGAAAAGAACGAAGAACAAAAAGGATAGATGATACCGGCGGAAGGTCCCAAAACCTCTGGATCGACTCACGGAATGATTTAGATTCGATGATCTAAACCCCAACGCGTAGTTGTCGCAGCAACTCGGGGATGTTGAAGACACACAAACGAAGGATGATGGCTTCGTTGATTCGTCGGTTGAACTCTTTTGGTAGTCGGGTAGAATTCGAACCCAGAGAGAATTTTAGTAAAACTCACAAATTATATTTATTATTCATCAATTCGTGGTTGTTTTTAAATAATGAAAAGCAAAGCCTTTAAATAGGCAAACAAAACCCTAGAAACTGAAAATAAGAAAATAACTTAAATAAAACGCTAAAATATCAAAATTCCGCCGTTGTCGCTGAATTTGTGAAGATGTCGGCCGACAGGTATATGGTGTCGGCCGACACCAAGGCAAAATCTTTTCCGCGGGTTTTTCCCTTCGATCGCAGGCTCGGAAAGCTGCCAAGCCCCGTTTGTCTGAAGCTGTCGGCCGACAGGCCTTGATGTCGGCCGACACCAAGTCAAAAGTTCGACCGAACTCTTCGTCTTCTTCTCGACGTACGCCCGAATCTCGTTCCGACGTCTTCTTCGCCATTCTAGCCTGAATTCGAGCTCCAACGTCGAATGCCGAACCCTAGGTTGCATCATTCCCCTCCTCTTCAAGAGGATTTGTCCTCAAATCCAAGCCTATGCCAGGCTCGAACACCACTCTCACGAACACATTCGGAACCACGTCAGTCTGATGCTCAATCCCTTGAATTGATGATAAATCCGGAAGTGTATCCTTAGGGAAAACATCATCAAATTCCTGCCACACAAAACGAATAAAAAAGGGTAAGGCAGATAGATCGTTAGTGTAGAACTTCGCCTCCTCGCACAACACCACAGACGTCGGTTGTTCTTCTTTCTTTGCTTGTTTCACCATGGGTAACTCCAATTGCGGAAGGTCCTCGGATTTCATCAATTCCTCCTCGCTGTCGGACTCCACCGACTCCTCCGCGACGTCGAAATCCACCGAAACCGACGGTGTCGGTTCGTCGTGCTCTTCAACGGACTCCACCGAAGTCGAATCTTCCTCGGAATACATCAAGACCGACTCTTCTTCGGATTCCACCAAGGCCAACGGTTCTGGTATCTCGGTACTGTCAAAGTGTTTTCATTTGTTGGAGGAGCATAATCTCGGTACTTTAACATTTATCCAACCTAATGATGCCAATGAATTTGAATTTTGCTTTATGGCTCTCTGACAAAGTATTCGGGGTTACTTGTCAATGCGACAAGTTGTTTCTGTGGATAGTACTTTTTTTAAAGGGATGAAGGGGACTCTTCTTGTGACAACATGCTAAGATAGAAATTATCAAATTTATCCACTGGACCATTGTGGAATTTAAAAGTAACAAATCATGGATTTGGTTATTTGAGAAGTTGAAAATAATAACAGGTATATATGTAGTTTGAAATTTCTGATATTCTCTTCTTCCAAATTAGTGGCTAGCAGATTGTATCCGTAATACAATTAAAAAATTAGGATATGTACCGATTGTATTCAAATACAATTCTGAAATGCACACATCATGGACCTTGTTATACAATTCCGAAATGTACTGATTTTTATTCAAATACAATTCTGAAAATTATAATATTTTTGTAAGCAGGCCGTTCCTGAGTTTACAGGGGCTCTAGACAACATATGCTAAATGAGCCCATATTAAATTATTAAAAAAATATTATATAAATTTTTATATTTTAAAAAACATTATCAATTAAAACCATGATGTCATTTTATTAAAGTGTGAAAATAAATATTAAAATTATTGTTGTAGTACATAAAGCTTTAAAAAAATCACAAAATTCTAATTTTTTTCTTTTATATTAAAAAAACTTATCAAAAATTGAAAATAAAATAAAAAATTCTATAATTAATTCTCAAATTTTGTTCAATAATGTGCTTTATTTTTTATTTTTAAATTACTAAATAATAGAACAAAAAATAAATAAAATAAATGAGATTTTTTTTGTTACTTAATAAAATAATTAATTCTCAATTTTTGTTCAATAATGTATTTTTTTAATTACTATGTATAATAGAACGAAAAATAGAACAAAAAATAATTAAAATAAATGAAATTTTTTTGTTACTTAATAAAATAATTAATTCTCAATCTTTGGTCAATAATTTTCTTTATTATATTTTTTTTAAATTACTACGTATAATAGAATGAAAAATAATTAAAATAAATGAGATATTTTTTTGTGACGTAATAAAATTTGAGATTTGTTAAAAGATTTTTGTTTGAAAATAAATAAATTAAGTTGAAAAAATTTAATATTTTTGTTGTTAAAATGGTAAAATAATTAAGATAAGTATTTTTAATTATATATAGAAGTATTATTTTTGAAAAACATAAATAAATAAATAAATATATATATATATATATATATATGTAATATTTTTTTTAAGAATGAGCCCCTAATAAATGTGGGGGCCCTAGGCACTTGCACCATGGGCCTATTGATAGGAACCCTGATTCGTGGGCCGAGTCGTGTACGAGACACGCTACGAGAAACTAGAGTATGACTCGATTCTGTGAAGAATTACGAGGCCATGACTAGTATACCCGTGGTAGTACACGAGGGTTACGAGGAATTATGCGTTTATTCGTATAAGTCCCATAGCAAATCCGCACTAGAGGTTTGCTAGTTGATTCTAATGCGTTATGCAAAAGATACACGAGAAACCCATACTTAGGTGCGAGGCGCTACGAGCAAAGTTGTAATGGCTAGGATCGTATGCGAGGATACACGAGTAATTCGTATGATTACTTAAGGATAGTACGAGGCATCGGCGAGGTACTCGTATGAGACGCGCTGTATGCGAGAGGCTACGAGGATCCCGTGTGGTGACTCGGTAGCGATGCGAGGCATCCAATAATCTCTCGTAGTGAGGATTATGTGATGCGAGGGCGCACTAGTATTCGAAGCGTAATGCGGAGAATTACGAGGTTTGCGCGAGAGCATGCGAAGGAACTCGCGGCGTGATGCGGCGATGTTACGAGGATGCTACGGGCGAGTCTTTAGGGCTCGATTGGAACCGAACCACCTGGAGCAGCTGACGGCGGCGGCTACATGGCGGCGAGGCGAGGCGGCTGACGGCGGCGATCGATGGCAGCAGCGGCGGCGAGGAGCAACGAGGCTTGGGCGTCCGAATTAATTGATAAATAATATTTATATTATTTATTAATTAATATATATATTAGTGTATATCGAATTATTTATTTATTAAGTAATTAGGATAGATATCTAAGAGTATCTTTAGGAGATCTCTAGATTGTATGTTTGATAGAGTTTCCATGTGTTGAGATTCTCTTGTATTATTTTAATAGTATAGGTTACTTGGTGGACAAGTAATGAGCTCTATATAATAGAGGCTCCGCATTGTAATTATTCATTCATAGTTGAATCAAGATCATAGTTGATCGAAAAAGTGTGTGCGTGTCACAACTTTTCGTCTTCCTAGTTCCTCCTTGTAGGCCTAGTGAAGCAAAGTTTTGAGAGTCATCTTAAACTCTACCACGTCAATGATACGACGTTAAACTGTTATGGCCGTATATTAGATGTGAGATCTTCTATATACGAGGAACCGTATGGGTGCGTAATACACTTTCATACGTGTTGGTCGTGTGCAATAATCGTTGTGATTATTCAGGCGATGGGCCGCGATTGGTTGTCATGATCATCGTTGGTAGCGCGCGTTTACGCGAGGGCCGTGTGTGTTCGATTGTAATGATAAACCATGAGAAGATTGAGGATCAATAATCGAAACCTCTCGGTTATTTGATTATGCGTGATTTATCACGTAGGCTATTAAACGATAGTCGATTGTTAATCAATAACAATTCGATAGTCGCCAACTAGTAACACTCAATAGGTCGATTCGAACTATTCGAGGCGTGCGGAGTAAGCAAAGGACTCAAGAATACCTACCGAGCCAAACCATACTCGAGACCGCGTGAGCGCCTCAACTATATTTGGACTGGTATTTGTGTGTGACTCAATTCATCGACCGGGGTCCGCAACACCTATGCCTATATGAACTTGCTATAATTTCTGATCGGTCAGAGAGGATGACACATGGATTTAAGCATTTATATAAGAATGATTGTCATGACCATTGCACGTATCATTTGAAAAGGAATGTGAAATCACATTTTCCAAAATTTAATATTGATTTTTTGTTTAATAGGGCTGCAAATGCGTACACTGTTGGAGCATATAAAAGACAATTTGATGAACGTTGTTTGAAGCGTGAAAGAATTGGAGAATATTTGGAATCGGCAAATTTTCGATATTGGTCTAGAGCCAACTTTGATGGATTAAGATACAATATCATTGTTGGAAATCGACTATCCGGACATGTCCGTTCGAGCACTCGAACATCCGGACATGCCCAGTCGACCTCCGGCTTCAGCATTGCACGTACGACGAAGCCCCTCGGCCGATTCACGCCCAGCCATCGCGCACGAGGCACGACCACGCCAATCAGACCCTTTTTGCTGTCGATGTTGCCCGACACCATAAGGTGTCGGCCGACATGAGGGTGTCGGCCGACATTTAGCCATGTCGACCGACAACGTCGCGAACAACAGTGTGATGCTGCTGTTCCAGACTGTTCTGGTCCGTGTTTCTCCGTCCAACCACCGTTCCGGCGGTCCTCGACCGCCCAGTAGTCGGAGAACATCGAACCCAAGCCCTTGAACCCAATCGTTGGTTCATTGTAAATTATATGCGAATTAAATCGAAACATAAAGCGGAATAGGGTTTTGATCTATGTACCTTTTCGATTTCCGAATTTATGAATACCTTTAGACCTTCTAGTGTATGTCCTAGCCATCTCGACTCCAGCCGTTGTGTGGGAAACGATCCGATGGAGCTTCCCTGTCTCCTTCTCTCTTCTACCGTAAACTTATTTCTCAAGTTAGAAAAATGACTGCGTTTAATTTATGGGGCTTAAATTGTAATTCCAATTGACTTGGACTCCCTTTCGGAAAATTAATTAAAACCTCAATTAATTAAAATTTTAATTATAATTAATTCCACTAAATAATTATAATTGATTTCCCAAAAATTAATTTATATTATTTTATAAATATTTCCTTTACATTACATAAGTGATAATTTCCCGTGTTTAAGATATCGAATGTCTATGAATTAATTTAATTACTAATAATCAAATTAATTGATTTCTTATTATCCGAGACTAGTACCACTCATCCTTATTATCATACGGAATAAATCCACCTGCAAGGTTTACATGTTAAACTTTATGAGCTCGTCTTGGGGATATCATCAACCTATTAAATAGGACACTGTTTCCTTTCTATAATCTGTAGCGTACCATACGAACAATACCGATTCCCAATTCACCGAGGATATTGACTAACATAGTCTCACTCGTTGATAAATCAAAGAATCTAATATTGAATGAACACACCTATAATTATATAGGGATTAGAAATTCACATATACATAATGTCTGAGGTGTAGTTCGATTACTTAGATTAGTATAAATCCAAATCGAACATCCTCCCGTGGTCCTGCTCAATACACCAAGTGTACAAGTGTAACATAATAGTCAAGACCGACTATCTACCACTCACACTACGACGTACCGATGGAGAGTCCCTCTCCATTCTAAGTTGTGACCTACTGTTCGATGATATACGAACAATCGATAGTATGATATTTTTAGTGTCTCCTCACGCCATACTACCAACAACGTATACATCTTGGACTATTTCCACTATTTGAAAAAGTCCCATAGACACCAGTTCATAGACACGGTGCCTTTGGGAACGGTGTTAAAAATGCTTATAGCACCGATCGCAAAAAAAGAGGAGGTTAAAATATTTTTAACGTCGGGACTTGTACAAACTGGTGTTAAATATTCAATTTTAAATTTTAATTTTCATTTATAACACCAGTTTTTCTTTCGATCGGTGTTAGTGGTATTTTTATTTTTTTTAAAAATTTACAAGTTTCTTTAACACCAATCCTATAAATAATGACCGGTGTTAAAAAAACTAATATATTTTTTTAGTTAAGCGGGATAAAATCTTCACTCTCCTCACTTGGACATAACATACGAGCAGAACAAGGTTAGGGCGAAAAGCTTCCTCCCACACGAAACAAAGCAGAAATCATCAGTTTTTTCGGCCGATTCAAGTTTCTTTCCGTCGATTCAGGTTTGTTTCCTTCGATTCAGGGTTTCTTTTCTTCGTTTTTTCCCTTTAATCAATTAGGGTTTCTCACCAGAAATTGGGTTCCTTTCTTTCCTTCTTCTTTTTTCCCCTTCGATTAGAGTTCATCTGAGAATTAAGGTTTCGAGCAGCACACTAAGCGTCAAAAGTTGACCGTTAAAGAAGTTGTCCCCAAAGTAGGCGAACTCCAGTTCAGTGTTGTTTTTCCCTAGATCCGCCGGGACAGTGCCCGACAATCTATTGTCAAATAGAGACATAATCTTAACCTTACGTAGGTTGTAGATGGTGCTCGGTAGAGGCCCGCTCAATCGATTGTTATTGAGGTCGACAGTCTCCAGCGACGTTACCGATTCCAGATGGTATATTTCCTGTGAGATTGTTGTCAGAGAGAGTTAGGACTCTAAGGTTCTTGAGGTTTTCGATTATCTTTGGTATTTCTCCTAAGAGTTGATTAAACGAGAGGTCTATTTCCTTTGCTGTCCGTAGATATCCTATCGAAGTGGGAACGGGGCCAGACTAACTATTGTTAAAAAGATACAAGGTTATTGTTTTGTAACTGCAGTGAGATTAATTGGGTCCAACTTTTAAGTAAAATAGCGGAGATAGTACCATAGAGATTATTGTCGGATAAGCCGAACTCGGATAGCTCGGTTTGTTTCGAAAAGGCTGGAGGCAATGGTCCCGATCGAAAGCGAATTAACAGCTAAAGCAAAGAAGGACAAATTCGTGCATTTCCCGAGCTCAGGAGGAATTTTGCCGCTTAGTGTGTTGATGGATAAATAGGTTTTATATGCAAGCAACATTCACATTAAACTAATCGGATGATTGAGTAAATTAAAAAAAAAAAAGTGGACATGATAGTTGAACCTCGAGTAGTTTTATATTTACACCTTTTTACAACTTTTTTTATACTCAGCAAAAATTTCATGACACTATGTACTTGATGTTTCACTTCAGGTGTTGGCTGAAATTAAGAGGAACAGCAGTACAAAAGTTTCTGAGACTCTTAGGAAACCTAGATATAGAGTGTTTACGTATGAAGGTTATATATACAATGGGGTGAAGTATTTCACAAAACAGCGAGACAATGCAAGAGTGGTCCAAAATAGTGGTGTTTCCTTGGTGGCAAAGACAATGCAAGTGTTTGGTGCTAAGGATAAGAATCCCGTGGAATGCGACATGACATTTTATGGAGTTATTGAAGAAATACTGGAGCTCGATTACTTAGAATTCAAAACTCCTGTGTTCTTGTGTGATCGGGTAGAGAATGAAAAAGGGATTAGGCTTGATGAGTTTGGTTTCACATTAGTCAACTTTAGTCGAAAGGGCATAAAAAAGACAAATTTGCTTCTCCTGCTCAACTAAAGCAAGTTTTTTATGTTGCCGATCCAGCCGATCCCAGCTGGTCAGTTGTTCTAGTGACCCCAACTCGAGACTATCGTGACTCTTTGACTGAAGATCTTATAGATGAACTGACCATAAAACAACAACCATTTTGTGCTGAGATACCTATGCCTTCTGATGAGGACGAGAATGAGACTGCCACCACGTATAAAAGAGACAATGTTCAAGGTTTTTGGGTTGATCCATAAGTAATTGAAACGATAAATTAATAGACCAGTTAATTTTTGTAGTGTAGGTTGTGTCGAAATCCAATGGGGTGCTAACGTGCGGTCCCACGCCTAGCGCACACACGAGAGCGGGAGCTCGAATATGCACTAGAGAGCCTCATTCTAACTCAAAACCATATGGTGTTAAGTAGGAGAACTCCCTAGGCTTATATCATAGACTCCCCTCTCACAATTATTCGATGTGGGACAACTCACAAGTGGCCTTCACACATTAACAACTTCAACATACCCCCTCCACTTGTGAGTCCTAGTGAATGGGGCTCCCGCTCCAACTGACAAACAGGATCGAGCTCCCGCTCTGATACCATGTCGAAATCCAATGGGGTGCTAACGTGCGGTCCCACGCCTAGCGCACACACGAGAGCGGGAGCTCGAATATGCACCAGAGGGCCTCATTCTAACTCAAAACCATATGGTGTTAAGTAGGAGAACTCCCTAGGCTTATATCATAAACTCCCCTCTCACAATTATTCGATGTGGGACAACTCACAAGTGGCATTCACACATTAACAACTTCAACAGGTTGATCCATAAAAGAGACATTGTTCAAGGTTTTCTTATTTTTGCATTAAATGCAATTCTGTTATTTTGTTGTTTTTTATTTATTGATATTTTTTATGTTGATAATGACTATATCATGTGTTTTGTTTTTTATATTTTTTTTGTTTTGTCTGAACAGATAATACTACAGCTGAATATGTATTTAAACATAACATAAATAGGCATATTTTTTATTGGTTTCATGTTTTGTATTTTTTTGTGTAGAAGACATTGAATTTGCAGGAATGGATTGAGGAATTGATTGAATTGAAAAACGAAGGAGCATAATGAATCGTGTTGGATTGAGGAATTGATTGAATTGAAAAACGAAGGAGCATAATGAATCGTGTTTCTTATCAGATTAGCAATATTTTGTATTGAAGTCATTGTATTTGTTTGGTTCATGTTTTGTACTCAATGTTTTGTATTGACAAGTTTATGGAGTTGGTGTTTGACAATTGTAAGAATTTGGAGATTTGGATATTTTAAATATTGTATTTTAATTCCAGGAACTTAATAAAATTTTAATTATTAGCAATTCTTAAAATTATATTTTTTTATTTTAATTATTATCAACGACACCGGTCATAGAGTTTAAAATTGATGTTAAAACAATTTATGGACACCAGTCATAGAGTTAAAAACCGATTTCAAACATTATTATAGACATCGGTTATATAAGTACAAACCGGTGTCAAAAACAGTTATAGACACCAGTCACATATGAAAACAACCGGTGTTATTACTTTTTTCAAATCGATCATTTTTTCTAGTTCCCTTGGAATTGCCCGGTGTCTTTAATAATATAGACACCGGTCTAGGTCATAAAACCCGGTGTTATAAATTATCTTTCACACCGGTCCATGACTGGTGTTAAAACATAGCTGATCTTTAACACCACGCACAACGACACAGGACAGTTTTTTTTAACACCGGTCCATGCCCAGTGTCTATGAGACATTTTCCCATAGTGTGCATAAAATGCAAACATGTTTGATTCATGAATATGAATAAGGCATAGATGAGGAATTCCGTATTATCACTAAACTAGACATTTAGAATACAACTCCATCAATCATGACCTCCAATAATGCGGAAACATTGAATGGTTTGTTACTGAAGCAAAATAATTCTCTGGCCGCTCCTTACTAAGAACGATTACGCTAAACATACTCCAATTTCTCGAGCCTGCAACGATCGATACAACCCTCCTTTCCCAAAAACGGTCGACAAACCCAAAAGTTGGAACCAACCATTCGGATGAATTTGAGTCAAGGCGATCCCCTACAAATTAAAAACAGCAGTAATAGCCGGGTGAAGTGGAAATCGAAGCCCATTTTCCATGGCATCTACGGTGACGGCGATCATACCCTCCGGCGGACGATACGTAATATCTTTTGGTAGAAAAATATGCATATGAACATCAACCGGAACATTCCATTTCTCTCGCCCCTTTGAGGAGGTAACGACAAGTCACGCCTCACTGAAACATAGGCAAATCGACTACGACCAAAGGCGTTCAAGGGAGGAGCCTGTACGTCCATGAAATCTTTGAAGGATTTCGCTTGAACCGACAAATATGCAAACCCTACCCCGGAGGATGCCGGGCCCGATGATTTGTCCGTATCCTGATCCGACATCACGCAAACAAAAACGAAGAACAGAGAATTGAAACAAAAGAATTTTTGGATTGGATGAATAATTGGAAACAAAAATAAAAAGAACAATTTGCTTCGGGCTCGATAAGTGTTGGATTAATACTGAAGAGTGAGCTATTTGAATAGAAGAAAATAAAAAGAATAATATACGAGGGTGAGGGTTAAAAGCCGAAAGCGGTTTATTAATACCCTAAGTTTACGACTATTTTTATTAAACCCGATGACCAAGGTATAATGCTATCCGGAATGAGATTACGGTGAAAATCGTTTTATAGGAGAGTCTCTATAATTTGAAATCTTCCCCAAATAGGCATTCTAATAATATATACGTACGTATGTATTAATATATATATATATATATATATATATATATATATATATATATAAACAGTAATACACATATAAATAATAATAATATCTTTAAATATCCCAAAATATATATGTACATATATATCAATATATATACACATATATACACATTAAATATTAAAAATAGTCTTATGTATCTTATAATATATATTTACGTATATAAATTATACATATATACAATAAATATTAATAATATTCTTATATATCTCCAAATATTTACGTATATATAAATATATATACACATATATATACAATAAATAATAATAATAATAATAGTGTTATATATATATATATATATATATATATATATACATAGTATATACATTAAATAAAAATAATAGTCTTACATGCTGGAATTCGATGTCCCGGGGTATCAAAAAATGCGGAACCGATAACCCCGACCAAAATCCCGTCGCCGGAAACCGATTACGAACGCCACGAAGAACCGGGCTCGACAAGAGCATCGCCGCGGGATGAACCCGCGGCTAAACCCTAGCTGAGCCCCACCGTGGGGCTCGCGATCGATGATGATCGCGTGGGGCTGCCTAGCAGCCCCCGGCGGTGAGTCCGGCGACTCACCGCCACCATCGACCGGAGGGGGGACTACCAGCCGCGGCGCGAGGCCGCGACGGTCCCCGGCGATCGAACTAGGGTTCGATCGCCCCAGATGCGGCGTCCAGCCGCGGCCTTCCTTCGATGGTCGCCGGCGGTCGAAGCCCTAGGCTCGACCGCCACCCCCTCGGCTCCCAGCCGAGGGTTCTCTCGATCCTTCGCCGGGGATCTCGAATCCCTGTCCCCGAAGATCGTCGTTTTCCCGGATCGTGTGTTCATGCATGTATCACAATTAATTGAACATAAAATCACACAAGGAGTTTTATGATCATACCTTTGATTCGTTGTGCGGAGAAACGAAATCAATCGAAGACCTTTGAATCTTCCCACGTATTCCTTGCACTCCGTTCGAACGTCGGGTGGGCGACGATCTATCGAACTCCTATGGATCTCCTTCAACTCTCTAGAATATCAAGTATGATAATCTTGTCTTATGATTTATGAAGGCCATGTAGTGCTTTTATAGGCTACGTAGGGGATCTAAAGGAGGTGGAATATTGGGCTTCCAATATTGAAGATTAAATTGAGCCCACTGCTCAAGTCCATTAATCCTTATCAATATTAATTAATTTATTTTCCACTATATAAATTAATTGCACTCCCAATATTAAACCATATTATATCAAATAATATTTCTCCGGTAGTATTATTTATTCCGTGTATTTAAGATTTAAATATCCATGAATAAAATTAATATATTGCTAATTAATTTATTCATCTCTTTAATCCGAGACTAGTACCATTCAACCTTAATTATTGTGCGGAACGAATCCACTCATGAGGTTTACACAATAATTCCTTATGAACTCATCTCGGGGATATTATCAACCCTTCCGGGATACACTGTCCGGTCAATTATTCACGGCATGCCATATATGAAATATAGTGACCCAACTTAACCGGTAATCAACCCAATAATTAAATCGGTTAATTCCTTTGGTAAATCAAAGTCACTTATATTAAATATACACACCCGCAATAATATCGGGGATTAAGAATAAAATACACTGAGACTCGAATCGATTATCGCCGGCAATCCTAATCGATGAATCTCAACGATCCGCTCAATACACCAAGTGTACAAGTGTGATAAAATAATTAAGACAAATTATTTTCTCTCTCACACAACGACTATACCGATGGATTGGTCCGTGTCCATCTAGGTCGTGAGCCACTGTTTGATTAAATACGAGTAACCGATAGTATGATCTTCTGTGTGCCCATGCAACACCATACTAACTACAACGTATAAAATCTAGGACTATGATTTGCATATATTTAATTAATAATAATTAAAAGCAAACAATTGTTTATTAATTTAATAGATTAAATGCTATGATCGGGAGTTTACCGTTACTTAAATCTAGACATTAAGTACACAACTCCAACAATCTCCCACTTGTACTAAGGTCTAGTCATTTCCTCCAAACTCACGGTTCCCATACTCATCACGTGCTTTAAAGTGTACTTCCGAGAAGTACTATGTGAGTGAGAAATCTAGGTTGCCGCTCTGAAGTTATCTTGGTGACTACTACGTCGTCTCCCTCGACGATGATTCGTATCAGGTGGTACTTGCACTATGTGTTATCATCACTTTTAGACTTATGACTTCTTCCGGTTTACCATGCACCGCTATGTAATAGCCTTTGATAAACCAAGAGTCATATCCAAGTCTTAGAGGTTATCCCGGAACCTAACCAAAATTTCCGTTGCCTCTGAGGCTGCTATTCGGTTATGAGAGAGTCTGAGAAGCGTCCTGCTTATCACTCTTTCATATTAAAAGTTCCACCTCCCCAAAAAGTGAACACATAGCCTGATATCGACTTACACTGGTCCTTCTTTGATTCCTTTGATCTGAGAATCTGTAATCTAAAAAGATTTCGTCTTGCTTTGTAAGTCAGCACTATGAAAGCACTCTTACAGCATTCGAACATCCCTTATCCAGATTACTTTGATATCCTCCCACTACGCAAACCGCATAGTTGATATCAGGTTCTTGTTTTCCAACAATGCATTCAAGCTTTCCACATAAAATGTAGGAAACTGCTTTGTCTTTATCTATCTCCTTCATGTGTTCAAAACACATATCCTTTAGATAGATGTATATTCTGTCTCTGAAAGGCAATAACCTTTCTCAGAAGTATGCATGTTTAAAACAAACCATAATCGTATAAGATGTCTAGGAGAAGTACAATGTTCTTATCTCTAGATCATAAGATCTTAATAACATGCTCTAACTTCTTCTCAATCTTATATCTTGATTTATTTAGACAACCATTATTTTATGTCTGACAATATCTTTACATTGTTGTCAATGATAAAATATTATCTACATAAGATTTCCGAGAAACACCACCTTGTTTTCCATTATGTCTCTAATACACCTATCGTTTTTGCCATTTTGATGAATCCATAAAATGGACTATCTCATCAATTTGCAAGTTCCACGATTTACAGCTTTGTTACAATTCACGAATGAATTTACTAAGCTTGTACTCTAAATGATCTAGCTTCTTAACAATAAACCTTATTGTTATCCAAGAAAGCTCATTTAGATCTAGTACCACCCTTATGCAGAGCTAGGGATCGATTTCATGTCTACTAGATCCAGAGTCCGAACTCCTCTAGTCTTATGAATATCTCTGGTTGTCCAACAACCTCCCACTGCAATGGCGTCCGGTGTATAACAATAATAACAGTAGGTGCAGTATGTGGTGTACTTCTACTCGGTTTGGCTGGTTCCCAGTCCTTTGTCCTTTTTCTCATTCCGAGGTATTTCTTCAGTTCAGGCTTTGTGGTTCATCTAATAGTCTTCCTCTATAAACCGGACGAGACGTCCCTCTGGTTCATAGTACTATAGAACA
This sequence comes from Euphrasia confusa, assembly GCA_954870475.1. NCBI lineage: Eukaryota > Viridiplantae > Streptophyta > Magnoliopsida > Lamiales > Orobanchaceae > Euphrasia > Euphrasia confusa. The sequence continues at coordinate 25,409,641 of OX940958.1, forward strand.
CACAACATTTTGTTCATCTAGGATATCCTACAACCATATTGAATATGCCGTTGTATCCAGGAATATCCATAGAACATAGGTGGTTCCGAATCAACTTGTTCTTTTACCATTAGATCTCCATTTATTATTTACAACGCACCATCTCTACACGTAAGTGTATGGTGCGGCCCTTTGGGATTGAATCCCAATCTTTGATTATGCTATGTGTTACTTAGATAAGTGATGGCCTCCGCGACCGAGTCGCAGGCTCCTAATGGATATACTTTGATGGTTCCCCATAATAGCTTTGTGTCCATTGACTAGTCAAAACACTTTGCTTTTATGGCACATTAAGTATTCTAATCCATCACCGAGTATTCTTTGAGAGAATTACTCGTACCTTTCTAATTTACACATATGTCTACATATCTAATCATTTTCAATACTTGTCTGAATTCTATCCTTTATCCAGAAAGGTTTGCTTAGACGTATTATCCTCCAAATTCAATCCTTAGGTCGGAAGGTCCATTCCTTCAACTTTAATTGATCAAATCAATTTCGACCATTTGAATCTTATTTGAAAATACTACTAAGTATAAGAATTCACAAGTATAATGATAAAGAAATATCTAACAAGTAAAACAAGTTATAGAACGGTTCGTTGCATCGTGGTAGACTAAGGATTTATCATTCACATATTGCTATCTAATGTACCAGAATAGATAATGCCCATTATTTCTTATCAAAATCATCCAATGATTAAAGAAATAAAATATCCATCCATAATAATAGAAATCCAGAACAAAACGTTCTTTCTAAATTAAAGGGTACATAATGCAATAATCTTAAAATGAAATCCTATTTAACTACTAAAGTAGATAAATGTCTTCCACCGCAACAGCTGCCTCTTCCACAGCTTTGCCTTGACTAGACTCGAACACTTCTTCTCTAAGTCGCCGGGTTTTCTGGAACCCCTGCATTCAAAATGCACATACCGTCAGTGGTTCCATATCTACACACCAGAATTTCTGGTAGATAATACCGCTGACTATGTTTTTACGACTAAAGAAAAATTCGTACCTCTGAGAGGACATTCAGACTTCCAGTGTCCAGACTTGTTGCATCGGAAGCACTTGCCCTTTGGCTTTGCAGCCCCCACTCGTGGTATAGTCTTCTTGACACCACTGGGTTTCCAGGCTTGCTTCCTCCTCTTGCCCCTACCTCCACCAGGCTTAAAGCCTTTGGACTTGGTAGCTACAAGCGCTAGAGACTTGCCCTTCTTGTAGATCCCCTCTGCCGCCTTCAGTTCAGTCAGGAGTTGCGCAAGAGAATAAGATAGTTTACCCATATTATAACTCATGCGAAACTGCTCAAAACTAGGGGTCAGAGACTGGAGTATGATGTCGACTTGCGTCTCAGCATCAATTTGAGCTCCTAGGATCTCAAGCTCATTCAACAGACCCATCATCTTAAGAACGTGCTCCCCTACGGGCGTTCCTTCAGACTGAGTAGTTGTCATGAGGACTCTCATGGCTTCTTGCCTTGCCGCACGATCTTGCTCCCCAAACATCTCCTTGAAGTTAAACATCATATCATATGCAGTGTCCATCGACTCATGTTGGGTTTGGAGTACATTTGACATGGAAGCCAAAATATAACACCTAGCCATTTCATCAGCCTTTTTCCACTTCCGATATGTCAGTTTTTCCTCATCAGTTGAGGCAGCCGTGGGCTCAGCAGGGCACACTTCATGGAGTACAAACTTGTACTCCTCCGAAGTCAGGACAATGTCTAAATTTCTCTTCCAATCAATATAGTTGGGGCCAGTGAGCTTATGCTCCTTGAGTATCATAGAAAGTGGGTTCATAGCTATTCTCTAAACCTATAAGCACATTTAAATAAACAATCAATTTAATGTCCGATATTATCTCCCTCAAATAATATCATTAAATTACTAATCACATCTAAAATCCCATCAGGTAAGGCAAGCCACGTGGTGTGGACGTTTACCCACCCAAATGATTTAGCAATTAGGTTTTCTTTGGTCATACATCACTTATAGCGTAACCTCGTGGGGAGGAATACTATAATGCGTATCTAAGTGTAAACCATTACTCAGCACCAAAGTAAATCGTTTGGAATTGCTATATCACCGCAAGCCACGTGGTGTGGACGTTTACGATAACTTCACAACTCTTCACAATTTCTTACAACTGTCTACATCAATTAATCCAAAATCCGTTAGTATAGCAAGCCACGTGGTGTGGACGTTTACTACACCAAGAGACTTTTATAATTGACTCCCAATTATGAGATCCATTCGATTTTCGTAAATCAAGACGCGGAGAATCATAAGTGAAACTCGAAGTTTCTAACCAGTGATTCACCATGCGAACAACCCTATCTCTCATTAGATGAGGGAGCCGAGCAGACAATCGATCCATCTATCAAAGAATGGTACGACTGCCTCTAATTTGTGTCATCCACATGACCAAGTGGCTTTGGCTCCATTCCACTCCCCGGGGTGAGAATGAGTCGACTTGAAGTCAGTTTCAGAAAGACAAATTAGGCATTGTTTGATAAACTTAATCAATGTTTCTCGTAAGAGGAATTACAAGAATTCTCCTCCAATGACACATCTATATGAACTTCAAAAGTCCATAAGAGTCACCAAGAGAACAGTAATGGAGACCATGGGAATGTTTCCATCCCCTCTCCCACTTAGCTTTTTATAACAAAGGGATACGCTATCTAATGCATAATTAAACACATAAGCATGCATACAAGCAATAAAGCACATAGCACATAGTCAAAATAAGCTAGAAAATTATTTTTCCGACTATCATGGCTTTATTCCATCTCCGTATGCGTCTTCTAGTCTTCAGTCTTCGTTCTTGAATGCTCCATGTGACGAGAATATTAATCCCAACATTTAAATCTATTTATTTTTAATAAATCCAAAAGATACTCAATTCGAAAATTAAGTCAATCGAATAAATCAAAAATAAAATTAAATATTATTAATATTTTTATTTATTTATTTTCCCATCTAATTCTATTAAATCTCTAGAATAATCTATCCAAGTAAACTTGGAATATTCTAGAAGACTTCTATAATAGAATAAGGAAATAAAATAAATTAGGACTCTTCTACTTTCCAAGATTAATTAATTTCCATTTCTATGAAAATTCTCATAAAATAGGAATAATCAATTAGGTAATAAATCAATCCTAAATTAACTTTTATTCCTTTCCAATTCTATTAAATCTCTAGGATCCTATTCCAAGTAGAACTCGGAATACTCTAGAAGACTTCCATAATAGAATAAGGAATAAAATTAATTCTAATTAATTCTTCTCCTAATCCATGAGAATTCCCAAAAATAGGAAAACTCAATTAGGAAAACCGAATCAATTAGGTAAGTAGAATCTAGGTAGGAGTAGGAGTAGCACGGGTTGGGGATCCCCGCACCACCACCAACACCGACCGCCGCCACCACCGGAGAGGGCACCGCCGCCGCCTTCCCAGCCGGCCGGCCACCACCATACCGGCGGCAGCCCCAGCCGAGGGGCGATCGACCCCTCCCCATGGCTTCGGTCATGGGGTCGATCATGGGGTTGATCGACCCCCCGGTTCTTCGTCACACGAGTTCTCCGGCGGTCGTCTCGGCATCGATCCAACGTAAATAAATTACAAGAAATAAATTTACAATTCCGGTATCGATTCTATACATGAAATCGACCCTATACACTTTCCGGAAAACATAGAACAATAATAATAAATCTAAATTCGGTCAACCCCCGAATTTTTACTATTACAAGCATTCATCCACACAAAACGAATCTCGACATGTCCGAGAGTTTAATAACGAATTATCATGGCAAAATTAAATAGCAATTAATTAAACGAATAATTAATAATTAATTTAAACCATGATAGTCGGAATCCCTGCAAGGTAGAACACAATTGAATACATACATGAACACGAAACCTGGCTCTGATACCAATTGCTGGAATTCGATGTCCCAGGGTATCAAAAAATGCGGAACCGATAACCCCGACCGAAATCCCGTCGCCGGAAACCGATTACGAACGCCACGAAGAACCGGGCTCGACAAGAGCATCGCGGCGAGATGAACCCGCGGCTAAACCCTAGCCGAGCCCCACCGTGGGGCTCGCGATCGATGATGATCGCGTGGGGCTGCCTAGCAGCCCCCGGCGGTGAGTCCGGCGACTCACCGCCACCATCGACCGGAGGGGGGACTACCAGCCGCGGCGCGAGGCCGCGACGGTCCCCGGCGATCGAACTAGGGTTCGATCGCCCCAGCCGCGGCCTTCCTTCGATGGTCGCCGGCGGTCGAAGCCCTAGGCTCGACCGCCACCCCCTCGGCTCCCAGCCGAGGGTTCTCTCGATCCTTCGCCGGGGATCTCGAATCCCCGTCCCCGAAGATCGTCGTTTTCCCGAATCGTGTGTTCATGCATGTATCACAATTAATTGAACATAAAATCACACAAGGAGTTTTATGATCATACCTTTGATTCGTTGTGCGGAGAAACCAAATCAATCGAAGACCTTTGAATCTTCCCACGTATTCCTTGCACTCCGTTCGAACGTCGGGTGGGCGACGATCTATCGAACTCCTATGGATATCCTTCAACTCTCTAGAATATCAAGTATGATAATCTTGTCTTATGATTTATGAAGGCCATGTAGTGCTTTTATAGGCTACGTAGGGGATCTAAATGAGGTGGAATATTGGGCTTCCAATATTGAAGATTAAATTGAGCCCACTGCTCAAGTCCATTAATCCTTATCAATATTAATTAATTTATTTTCCACTATATAAATTAATTGCACTCCCAATATTAAACCATATTATATCAAATAATATTTCTCCGGTAGTATTATTTATTCCGTGTATTTAAGATTTAAATATCCATGAATAAAATTAATTTATTGCTAATTAATTTATTCATCTCTTTAATCTGAGACTAGTACCATTCAACCTTAATTATTGTGCGGAACGAATCCACTCATGAGGTTTACACAATAATTCCTTATGAACTCATCTCGGGGATATTATCAACCCTTCCGGGATACACTGTCCGGTCAATTATTCACGGCATGCCATATATGAAATATAGTGACCCAACTTAACCGGTAATCAACCCAATAATTAAATCGGTTAATTCCTTTGGTAAATCAAAGTCACTTATATTAAATATACACACCCGCAATAATATCGGGGATTAAGAATAAAATACACTGAGACTCGAATCGATTATCGCCGGCAATCCTAATCGATGAATCTCAACGATCCGCTCAATACACCAAGTGTACAAGTGTGATAAAATAATTAAGACAAATTATTTTCTCTCTCACACAACGACTATACCGATGGATTGGTCCGGGTCCATCTAGGTCGTGAGCCACTGTTTGATTAAATACGAGTAACCGATAGTATGATCTTCTGTGTGCCCATGCAACACCATACTAACTACAACGTATAAAATCTAGGACTATGATTTGCATATATTTAATTAATAATAATTAAAAGCAAACAATTGTTTATTAATTTAATAGATTAAATGCTATGATCGGGAGTTTACCGTTACTTAAATCTAGACATTAAGTACACAACTCCAACATTACATGCATACATTTATAATTCAAATGCATTTTATTCATCTAGAACGAGAGCAAGGCCAACGACAAACCGCAAATACGCGGTTACAAAACAATTCTTTATCCCAGGATTGAAACTCAAAGAAAATATTAAAACGGAGAAAGGAAGACAACAGAGACATGAATCCGATACATATTTTCTACCATAATATAGACAGAAAAAGCGTGGAATTGGAAGCATATGAAATTTCACCCACTTCATCAGTGTCGGGATCAAGAAAGATAGCTTCATCGTTATTGCGATAAAAAATCCCAACGCTAAAGGTCTCAAGTCCCAGATACTCAAAGAATATTTTCCACCGAGAGCATACTCTCCGCCTTTTGGCAGATTTGCTCCCACCCGTTAGCCAGCGTCAGTCTATCAGCGTCCATCTCTACGACGATTGGCCATGAGCGCTCAAAAGCATCCACTAGAGTGACAGAGCCTCCGGCCAGATACCAGAACTTCTGGGAGAAAGGAAGGGAAAGAGGCATCTTCTTCATCCATTCTTTCTTTCGCAATATATCATCGCAAAATGTCACCTTCTTGTCAGCATACACTTCTAGCATTTTTCGATCACCCATAGTCGTCGAGGATGATTTGGAAAGTTGTATACCGAGGATGATTTGGAAAGTGGAAAATTGACCTACAAATAGAGTTAACCTTTTGAAAAGTTTAACATCCATTTAATGGTTCAAACGGCTAACTACTACCTCGAAAGAATGCACCACATCATAAATACATGGACGGCGAATGACACAACTATCGAAGCCAATTTAAATCAAGTTTCATCTAACTCCAGGGGGACATAATGTTGCTTGGTGTAAAATTATATGGTCAACGATAAGATCACCCAATTTGGAAGAGTCTTTGACCACCAAACTCCAATAGAATTAAAAGGTATCAAACCAATAGAGTCTGATACCTAAAGGCCCTAAGACCATCCACATGGAGAACCCAATAGAGCATGTGACCTCAACACCAAGATCTTTTTGGACGGATTTGTCATCTCGAGTAAGGGAATCAAGATCGAGCAAACAATCCTCTTGGAGACATCAACATCTCAAGCTTTTTATGACACTTGGCAGAAAAAGTATATACGCCATCAGAACATGATCAGAGCCGGCGGCACATGCTACACTCCTGACAAAGTTTCTAGCACCAATGTAAAGATGATGGTCACTTACTCATTACAATGGAATATGATGTATAAATAGAGGCTAAAGAAATGTAAAGAGATCATCTTCTTCAGTTCAATAAAAAACATAATAAAAACAGGGCAAATGTCGGCCGACATTAAAATACTCATGAAACAATGTCGGCCGACATCGTCGCGATTCCAGCAGCGGGTTTCGCCCGTTTTGGCTGTTCCGACGAGATTTTCTCGATCCGACTGCCACGCCGGAGGTCAGAGACCTCCCAGCAGTCCGAGAACATCAAATCCAAGCCAAATAAACCAATCTTTGGTTCGTTGTATAATTACGTACGAGATCGAATCGAAACAATGCGGAAATAGGGTTTCGATTCCATACCTTTGTCGCGTGATTCGGAGAAGCCGAATTGACAGAGACCTCGAGTCTTCTAGCGTGTATCCTAGCCCTCTTGCTCCAGCCGATGTGTGGGCATCGATCCGCTTGGAGTTTCTCTTCTTCTTCTCTCTCAAACTTACGCTACAATATATTTTTCTGTCTCAGAAATATAATTGCGCTAGCAATTTATTTCTACAGAAAATAATAACAGCGCTAATCTATTTATTTTCACAGAAAAAAATAATTGCGTTAACAAATTAATTTTTCTCCGCAAAAATAAAATAGCGGCGTTCTGTAGGTTTAGAGAAGAGAGACGAGGATTTATATAGGTCACACTAGGGACCCATAGGCAATTAATTAATTAGGCTTAAATTGCAATTTAATTAACTTGGTGTCCCAAAAGGAAAACCTTAATTAAATTCCACAATTTTATTTATAATTAATTCCACTATAAAATTATAAATGATTTCCCAATTAATTAATTCAAATTATTCCGTCAATAATTTTCCCGCCGTATTACATATGTGATATTTCCCCGTGTTTAAGATATCGCATGTCCACGAATTAATTTTAATTACTAATAATTAAATTAATTCATTTCTTATTATCCGAGACTAGTACCACTCATCCTTATTATCATGCGGAGTAAATTCACCTGCAGGGTTTACATGATAAACTTTATGAGCTCATCTCGGGGACATCATCAACCCAATAAATGGGACACGGTTTCCTGTCTATAATCTATAGCATGCCGTGTGTACAATACCGATTCCCAATCTACCGAGAATATTGACTAATCAATTAGTCTCACTCATTGGCACATCAAAGAACCGAGCATTGGAGATACGCACCTATAATTATATAGGGATTAAGAACTCACATATCCGTAATATCTGAGGTCTAGTTCGATTACTCCGATTAGTACAAATCGAACGCCCTCCCGTGGTCCTGCTCAATACACCAAGTATACGAGTGTAACATGATAGTCAAGACCGACTATCTACCAGTCACACTACGACGTACCGATGGATTGTCCCTGTCCATCTAAGTCGTGACCTACTGTTCGATAGTATACGAGTAACCGATAGTATGATCTTCCGCGTGTCTCCTCACGCCATACTATCTACAATGCATATATCTAGGACTGTTGCATTAAATGCAATCATGCTTGAATCATACATAGATTAAGGCATAGATAAGGAGTTCCGTATTTGCACTAAACTAGACATTTAGAATACAACTCCATCAATCTCCCACTTATACTAAAAGTCTAGTCGCCCTCTCCCAAACATCAGATTCCCATAACCTCATCACGCCTATCCAACGCTTTCGCTGGAAGAGCCTCTGTGAACGGGTTTTACCAGGCAATCCTCTCGATGCTATCTAGGTGACAACTGCATCGTCTTACTAGACGATCTCTCGAATCAGGTGGTACTTGCGCTCTACGTGTTATCTCCCACTGTGGACTTGTGGCATTTCAAGTTTGCCAATACACCGCTATTCAAAATAGCTTTGGGTAAACTAGAAACCACATCTAAGTCCCTCAGGAAGTTCTGGAGCCACACTGACCTTTTAACTGCCTCAGAGGCCGTTATCCTTTTAGTTTCCATGGTAGAGTCCGTAATGCATCGCTGCTTTACATTCTTCCATGTGACTGCTCTACTTCACAGTGAGAACACATAGCCTGACTTTGACTTTGGACTGTCCCTGTTTGATTTGGAAATCCAATTCTCTGTAATCCAAAGGAAGCAACTTGACTGCTTTGTAACTTAGAACATATTTTAAACATGTTCTTTACATCAGTCGAGTGATCCTTTCCAGGATTACTATGATATCTCACCACCATGCCCACGGCATAGTAGATATCAGTTTCGTGCACAGCACTGCATACATTAAGCTTTCCACCGTCAAGGTGTAGGGAACTGCTTACTTTTCATTTATCTCCTTATTGTGTCAGACACAAAACTTTAGATAAATAATTCCAATCTAAAAGGTAAAAACCTTTCTTGGAATTCTGCATGCTGCAACGAGCAAGAATTGTATTTATGTATGAGGCTCGAGATAAGTTCTATGTTCTTTTCTGGCGATCCTTTATAACTTTGATCCCAAGAACATTCCCGACTTCTCTCAAGTCCCTCATATTGAATTACTCGGACAACCATCCCTTTATGTCCGATAACATCTTTCACATTGTTGCCAATTTAGAAGGATGTCGTCTACATAAAGAATGAGAAAACACCACAACTTTTCCGTCACTTCTTTGTTACACACAGGACCCAAACATGCCTTGATTGAATCCATAAAATGGATTTTATCATAGATCTGCATGTGTCCAAGATCTTGAAACTTCCTTCAATCCAAAGATCGATTAAGCTTGCTTACCAAATGCTCTCGACTCTTTTGATGAATCCCTCTGGATGTCCCACACAGATGGTCCCGTCAAGACTTCGATTTAGGAAATCCGTCTTGACTTCCATCTTTCATGTGAAGGCAAAAGAATCCGGATCGACTTTAGCATAGCTACCGGCGAAAAAAGTTTCCTCATAATCGATCCCTTTCTTTCTGAGTGCACCCTTTCGCAACAAGCCTAGCCTTAAGGTTCACACCTTCCCGTCAGACCCTCTTTTCATCTTGTACACCCACTTGTAACCAATGGCTTTTACACCTTTGGGCGGTGCTACAAGATCCCAGACATGATTTGAATCCAAAGATTCAATCTCATATTTCATCGTCTTTTGCCAAGACTGAGCATCTTGATCTTTCAGCGTCTCGTCATAGATCCAGGGGTCGGCTTCATGTTCTCTAGGTAACGAGTCCGAAGACTCTCCTATAAACATGAACCTGTCGGGTTGTCTAACAACCCTCCCACTACGACGACGCTCCGGTGTATCTTTAGTGACTAAAGATTATAGTAATCAACTACTCAGTTAGGCTGGTTCTAAGTCTTGATCAGTCCCTCTAAGCACATTAAGTATTACTCTACTCTTGGGCTTGTGATCTTGCATATATATAGTCCATGTCTAAGAACCGAACATTGATGCAATCAACGAACATCTGGTCCTTTGGACTATATTACATATCTCAATTCGTTTTCTTAGGGTATCCTATAAACAGCCGAATATCTATACAAGTTTCCAAAGGATTCAAGTTCAGGATAAACGCCGCTGTTTTCAAGCCATATCCCAAAAACGAATTAGGTAACTCTGAATAACTCATTTTCTACTTTCCCATATCTATAAGAGTCCTATTCCTTCTTTACAACACATTATTTTGCCGAGGCATAAATGGTGTAGTCTGTTGGGAGTTAATCCCATTTTCTGATAAGTATGCCTTACTCCTCAAAGAGGTCTGCATATATCAGAGCGAATCAACTCTAGTACATTTGATTCATCCTAGAAGGATCTTTACTCTTATTGGGGTTCGACAATGTGTTATTTTCTCCGGTGTGTTGCATCGTGGAAGAAAACGGATTTAGTATTAAATTGTCTATCAATGTACCAGAATAGATAACATCCCCGTTTCTTAAAGAAACAGAATATCTATTCTAAGCCAATTTAGAAATCCGAAATGAAATTTCTTTCTAAATACCGGCACATAAAGACAATTTATTAGAACTAAAATCCTAACGTTAAAACATTTAACATCTCCCACTGCAACGACTGTTACCTTAACAGTATAGCCCATGTAGGTTATAACTTCTTCCTTTCTAAGTCTCCGGGTTTTCTGGAACCCCTGCATTTAAGTGCAGACATGATTAGTGGTTCCCGTATCCACACACCAGGTACTGGCAGATAACACCACTAAACATGTTTCGGTTAACTAAGGAAGAGTCAACTTCTTGTTGCATGAGAGGACAATTAAAACTCCCAGTATCTAGACTGCTTACAACGGAAGCACTTTCCCTTAGGGCTTGCTTGTCCCATTCCGTAGTCCAGATACATTAGGCCCACTGGGTTTCCGTCTTTGCTTCTTCTTCCTTTTGCCGCCCGGAAGCCTAGGAAGAGCCAATTTCTCAGCCACAAGTGCTTGAGAGCCCTTAAAGATTCCCTTAGCCGCTTGAAGTTCAATCAGGAGTTCCGCCAATGAGTAAGACCCCTTATTCATGTTATAATTCAGGCGGAATTGCTCAAAACTTCTCGGCAGAGACTGGAGCACAATATCGACTTGGGTTACCCCATCGATAATTGATCCTAGAATCTCTATCTCATTCAGATAGCACATCATCCTAAGAACGTGATCCCTCACGGGCGTTCCTTCGGATGCGATGGCCGTCATGAGTTGCCTCATTGCATTTTGCCCGGATGTCCTGTCCTGATAACCAAAAAGCTTCTTGAGGTTAAGCATCATATCATAGGTAATAGTCATGGCTTGATCCCGATGTCGCAGTACATTTGACATGAAAGCCATAATGTAGCTCCGCGTCATCTCAAAGCCTTGATCCATTTCCATGAGCTTCCTTTCCTCAGGAGTGATGGAGTTATATTCTAAATGTCTAGTTTAGTGACAATATGGAACTCCTTATCTGTGTTTTACATTATCTATTAATCAAACTGTCGGCATTTTTGTCTATCTTATACTTGAATGCAATAGTCCTAGATATATACGTTGTAGACAGTATGGTGTGAGGAGACACGCGGAAGATCATACTGTCGGTTACTCGTATATTATCGAACAAGAAGCTCACGACTTAGATGGACAGGGACAATCCATCGGTACGTCGTAGTGTGACTGGGTAATAGTTGGTCTTGACTATTATGTTACACTTGTACACTTGGTGTATTGAGCAGGACCACGGGAGGGCGTTCGATTTATACTAATCGACGTAATCGAACTAGACCTCAGAATTACGGATATACGAATTCCTAATCCCTATATAATTATAGGTGCGTATGTCCAATTCTCGGTTCTTTAACTTGCCAATGAGTGAGACTAATTGATTAGTCGAGATACTCGGTAAATTGGGAATCGGAATTGTACACACGGCATGCTATAGATTATAGACAGGAAACCGTGTCCCGTTTATCGGGTTGATAACGTCCCCGAGATGAGCTCATAAAGTTTATCATGTAAACCCTGCAGGTGGATTTGTTCCACATGATAATAAGGATGAGTGGTACTAGTCTCGGATAATAAGAAACGAATTAATTTAATTATTAGTAATTAAATAAATTCGTGGACGTTCGATATCTTAAACACGGGGAAAGTCGTATATGTAATTTCGGCGGATTTATTATTGTTGAAATAATATTAAAATTAATTTCGGGAATTCAATTATTATTTTATAGTGGAGTTAATAATAATTAAAATTGAAATCGATTAATTAAGGAATTGCTTTTACGTATTCCAAGTTAATTAATATTTCAATTTAGCCCTTAATTAATTTATCCTTAGGTCCCTAACGTAGCTCTATATAAACCCCTCCCTTACCCTCTCTTAACCTACAATTCGCCGCAACATTTATTTTTGCTGAGAAAAATAATTGCGTTAACGCAAATATATTTTTTCTCTGTAAAAGTAAAAAGGTTAACGCAAATAAATTTTTTATTCTCACATAGAGAATAATCATACGCTGGTTGAGACAGAGAGAGTATAGACGGGAGAACTCCAGCGGATCGTTGCCCACACAACGGTTGGAGACGGGATCAGAGAATACGTTAGAAGCTCTAAGGTCTCAACAATCGACCGAGAAGGTATGAGATCGATTCCTTTTCCGCACTTTTCGATCTCATGTTATTCGTTAATCATACATGAATGTACGATCGGGTTCCGGGTATCGTGGATTGTATTCCTCGACTACTGGGGGTTCTAGGACCTCCGGATCGGTAGTCGGATGAGGAAAAACGACCCGGAAACGAGCCCGGAACAGCAACATCGCGTTGTTGTTCGCGGAGAAACGGCGACCGCCGTTTCTAAACGGCGACCGCCGTTTTGCTGTTTTCCTGGCAGCCCGCTCCGGCTCGCGCGGTTGTCCTTCGGGGCAATGGCTGGGCGTGAATCGGGGCACGGGCTGGAAAAGCGAACGAAGTAGCGACACCGGATGTCGACTGGGATCGTTCGGATGTTCGAGTGATCGAACGAACGCATCCCGGGTAGTCGATTTCCAACAAGGAGTGGAAGCATCATTTGGTTCAGCAGGTCAATTGACTTGGAGTACATATTTGTACTCCTCTGCAGTTAGGACAATGTCCAAGTTTCTTCTTTAATCCATACAAACAGGTTCAGTGAGTTTGTTGACTTTTAATGGGAATAATACCATATAAAACAAACAATGAGTTTAATTCGATATCATTTCCCTCAAATAATATCATTAAACTACCAATCATTTCCAAAATCCCATAAGACTAGCATGCCACGTTCTTGTGGACGTATACTAATCCAAACGATTTTATAATTGGATTTTTACTTCGGTCGTACATCATTATAGCAGTGACTCCGATGGGGAGGATACTATAAAGCGTACCTAAGTGTATACCATTTCTCAGTACTAAGTCCACCGCTCGGGAACTACATTTCCACCGCAAGCCACGTTCATGTGGACGTTTACGTTGACATGCGGTCCTCCACGACTTTCTATAACTGTCGAGCCTCAATTAATCCTAAAGTTCTGTTTCCATCTAGCAAGCCACGTTAGTGTGGACGTTTACTAAAACAAACAACTTTATTAATTGAATCCCACTTATTTAAATGTCATAGAGTCTCAATTAACCCAAAGTATCGTTTCCATTTAGCAAGCCACGATAGTGTGGACGTTTACTAAAACAAACAACTTTGTTAATTGACTCTTACATTTATTAAATTTCACAATTTTATTAATCAAAGCTTGATATCTCGTAAGTGAAACTCGAAGTTTCTAACCAGCGATCAATCATGCAATTGAGCCCTATCTCTCACTAGGTGAGGGAGTCAACCAGAAAATCGATCTAGTCATCGAATGACTCGAAAGTCTCTAATCTATGTCATCGACATAACCAAGCGCTTTGGCTCCATTCCACTCCCCGGGGTGAGAATGAGTCGAGTTGAAATTAGTCTTTGAAAGACAGATTAGGCATTGCTTTGAGAAATATAATTGTTTAATTCTATAAGAAGATTTTTAATTCGAATTTTGATCCAGTGATATCCGTGTATCGACTTTATCCGATAGGGAGGATGACACTAAAGCCAACTCGTAAGTCAATACACATCACATTCAAAACAGAGAATGGAGACCGCGGGATTGTTTCCAATCCCTCTCCCACTTAGTATTTTACGATTGAGGGATAACATGCATAAAATAATTAAGCATAATAAAAAGCACGTAAATCACATAAAAAGCAATTAACGTGGCCCCGATTATTATGGCCTTAAGTATTCTCCAATGCACGTCTCTTGGAACTTCATCTCGTTGCTCGCCTCGATCTCGGTCCACCACCGACTCGCTCAAGGGTCAAGAGACGAACTCCTCCCACTGGAGCCTCGTCTCGAGCCTCGTTGAGTCGTCCGTGGGGTCGAACGAACCCCAGCCCCGCTGCTGCCCGTCGCGAACACGGGGTGTGTTCGATGGCTGCCCGTTGCCGGTTCGCCCTCCTCGATCCTCGTTTCTCCGGGTTTTGGTCTCGTCTCGATCCACCAAAATTAGTAAGAAAAATTACAAGAATAAACTTACTAAATCCGGCATCGATCCTATACAAGGTGATCGAACCTATACATGTCCCGGATACAACGAAAAATAAATAAACCTAACGACTCAACCCGTCGTTTTTATCTATTACAAACAAGCATCGTTTTCCAAAAGCAAAACAATCTCGACAAGCCCGAGAGTTTAACAAACCACAACAAAATTATCATACAACATCCCATAATGTTGGCCATAATAATCGGGTTCAACCTGCAAGGTAAATCGTACGAACTATACAACAAACCGATAAACCGGCTCTTATACCAATTGTTGGAAATCGACTACCCGGGACATGTACGTTCGACTACTCGAACATCCGGACAAGCCCAGTCGACCCCCGGCGTACCCACTGTACTTAACACGAAGCCCTAGACCCGAAACACGCCCAGCCATTGCACCGAAAATGCAACCGCGCGAAAACGGGGCATTCTGCCCTGTCTGTCGCCCGACGCCAAAAGGCTGTCGCCCGACAGGGCAAATGTCGGCCGACATTAAAATACTCATGAAACAATGTCGGCCGACATCGTCGCGATTCCAGCAGCGGGTTTCGCCCGTTTTGGCTGTTCCGACGAGATTTTCTCGATCCGACTGCCACGCCGGAGGTCAGAGACCTCCCAGCAGTCCGAGAACATCAAATCCAAGCCAAATAAACCAATCTTTGGTTCGTTGTATAATTACGTACGAGATCGAATCGAAACAATGCGGAAATAGGGTTTCGATTCCATACCTTTGTCGCGTGATTCGGAGAAGCCGAATTGACAGAGACCTCGAGTCTTCTAGCGTGTATCCTAGCCCTCTTGCTCCAGCCGATGTGTGGGCATCGATCCGCTTGGAGTTTCTCTTCTTCTTCTCTCTCAAACTTACGCTACAATATATTTTTCTGTCTCAGAAATATAATTGCGCTAGCAATTTATTTCTACAGAAAATAATAACATCGCTAATCTATTTATTTTCACAGAAAAAAATAATTGCGTTAACAAATTAATTTTTCTCCGCAAAAATAAAATAGCGGCGTTCTGTAGGTTTAGAGAAGAGAGACGAGGATTTATATAGGTCACACTAGGGACCCATAGGCAATTAATTAATTAGGGTTAAATTGCAATTTAATTAACTTGGTGTCCCAAAAGGAAAACCTTAAGTAAATTCCACAATTTGATTTATAATTAATTCCACTATAAAAATATAAATGATTTCCTAATTAATTAATTCAAATTATTCCGTCAATAATTTTCCCGCCGTATTACATATGTGATATTTCCCCGTGTTTAAGATATCGCATGTCCACGAATTAATTTTAATTACTAATAATTAAATTAATTCATTTCTTATTATCCGAGACTAGTACCACTCATCCTTATTATCATGCGGAGTAAATCCACCTGCAGGGTTTACATGATAAACTTTATGAGCTCATCTCGGGGACATCATCAACCCAATAAATGGGACACGGTTTCCTGTCTATAATCTATAGCATGCCGTGTGTACAATACCGATTCCCAATCTACCGAGAATATTGACTAATCAATTAGTCTCACTCATTGGCACATCAAAGAACCGAGCATTGGACATACGCACCTATAATTATATAGGGATTAAGAACTCACATATCCGTAATATCTGAGGTCTAGTTCGATTACTCCGATTAGTACAAATCGAACGCCCTCCCGTGGTCCTGCTCAATACACCAAGTGTACGAGTGTAACATGATAGTCAAGACCGACTATCTACCAGTCACACTACGACGTACCGATGGATTGTCCCTGTCCATCTAAGTCGTGAGCTACTGTTCGATAGTATACGAGTAACCGATAGTATGATCTTCCGCGTGTCTCCTCACGCCATACTATCTACAACGTATATATCTAGGACTGTTGCATTAAATGCAATCATGCTTGAATCATACATAGATTAAGGCATAGATAAGGAGTTCCGTATTTGCACTAAACTAGACATTTAGAATACAACTCCATCAGTCTTCGCTAATGTAAATCCAAGACGACATTAGTGCTACACCTTCTTTCACACACGCCAAGAAGCTTTTCGGTTGGTATCTTGAAACAATTTTCGTGGGGAAATTTGGGATGTTTCAACTTGTTCCGAAATCGGAACTTGATTGAGATTAGGTGAAAATTGAGAGTATTGATAATATTGAGTGTTTGAGAAATCTTGAGAATTCGTATAATTTTCATTGTTTGAAAAAACTGGAAATTAGGATAATTTTGTGAGTTTGGGTGATTTGGAGAGTTTGAGAAATAATTTGGATCCATTGATTATGCAAATGTAAGAGAAAATAGAAAGAATAAATTGTGGGTGAAAGTATATGGATATTAGTCTCTATTTATAGAGGATAAAAAATATAAATTTTGAAATAATTATATTTATATATAAATTATATATAATACTCCCTCCGTAGAAAAACAGATGTCATACTTTTTTGTAATTTTACAAAGAAGTATGACAACTGTCTTTGGACCGAGGAGTATTAAATATATAGCATTATATAATAATTATATAAAAATTAAACGAATAAAATATTGTGCACTCAAATATTGACATTTGGCTAATAAAATATTGTGCACTCAAATATTGACATTTGGCTAATAAAATATTGTGCAATCAAATATTGACATTTGGCAATTAAAAATAAATGAAAATGTACGCTCGGTGGGCGTGGGAGAGATGAGTCATAGGAAATATATATATTTTTCTTAATTCTATTTTTTTTCTTTTTGTGCAAGGGAGGACGTCACGCCCTCCCGATAAACGGGGTCTTAGGCCCCACCTTGTTGGGATTTACGCCCAATTACGTTGTCAAGAAATGAACGCGAAAAAGATACGAGAAATAAAGAAATCAATAAAAACGAGATTTATAGTGGTTCATCCGTTAACGAGGCCTACGTCCACTTGCCGAGGCAAATCTCACTAGAATATCAATAATCGACCTAGGAAAGTTTACAAAACACTATCGTGGACTCGTTTCTATCTCATCTAGAAACCCACACAATAATCACTATATTTGTAAATTCACGCTCTCGACTACTCTCAGAGATTCTAATGACTCACGATTAGGCCTGTCAATCGGGCTATATGGGTCGGACTTTGATTGACCCTGACTCAGCCCATGGAATTTTAAGGGCTATGGGCTTCGGGCTTAAGCCTTTGGGCTTGAAGATTTCAAGCCCAAGCTCGGCCTATAATAATATTAGGGTCGGGCCTAGCACGGGCTAAGCCCTAACATCTCAATCTAAAATTATTTTCACAATTTTTTTAAAAATATTTTTAAAAAATATATTAGAATTGATCGAGTAGCAACAAAACAAATACAAGTCAATAATATTATCAAAACAAAAACAAAGATTATTATATTTTAAATCTTGTTCGTCAAGACTTCTATTTAGAAGGATTTGAAAAAATAAATATTCAAAAATAAGTATTAATAAAATCATAAAAATAAATATAAACAAGAAAAGAAAAATAAACTTATTACAAGAAAAATATTATTTGTACTAACCATTAAAGGATAGATTGTGTTCTTCATTATAATTTTAAATTTATTTTTATTTATAAAATTAAAATTAATTAAAATTAATTATTATATAGGGCCGGACCTATATGAGGCCGAGCTTACTAAAGCCCAAGCTCAGCCTATATATAATATGAGCTTCATTTTTCGGCCCAAGCTCGGCACGACCCTAAATAATATTAATCGAACGAGGCTTTTCTTAGGGCCGAACGAGCCGAGTTAGGGCTGGCCCGACCCGATTGACAGGCCTACTCACGATGATGGAGCTGATAAAATACATTGATGGAGATCTCTATTTATAAGGATAGAAATCTAAGATCCTAACCATAAAATATGTAGGTAGGCCTGTCAATTTGAACACGACCCGATAACACGACTCGAAACCCGCACGAAATAAAGCGGGTTGAACCCGCACGATAAAAAAACGGGTCAACGGCGGGTCAACCCGCCATGACCCATTTATTAAATGGGTCAACCGCGAGTCGACCTGCGAACTCAAAATTAACCCGTTTAATCCATTTATTAAATTTATTTTTAATTATTATATTCAAGTAATATATTATTCATTAAATTATTAATAATAATATGTTACTTGTCTAGAAAGATCGATTATTTTTCTTTTTCTTACAATTATATTTAGGGATAATTGTAGGTTAGTAGCTGAACTATAGTCACTTTTGTACTTTAGTTACCCAACTTGCATTCTGTACATCCGAGTAGCTGAACTTTCATGAATTTGCACTGTAATGCAAAATTGGGCGGTTTCCGGCGACACGTGAGAGGCACGTGATTCTCTCTGCCAGATATCGGGTTTTCAGCGTACTTAGGAGGGAAAGTACGTAAATACTCCTAGATTCATTTTACCAATTAAATAAAATATTATATAATTTTATATTTTATATTTTATTTATAAAATAGCGTAGCAAAAAATTTGCCCCAAATTCTGAAGAGGTACCCGTACGTCTCGGCTCTCGACCTCTCAATGTGCCCTAGAATCAATGATTTCTCGCTCGGCGTTGTGGCGGCCCGATGCAAGCGAATGCTTAGATCGATCGACTCTCCAGGTCCAGATTCTTCTCCCTCGAGGGATTGACGAGTTTGGTGACGAGCTGCAGGATTCTCGTCGAGATTGATCTGACGAGTTTGGTGACGAACTACGAGAACCGTGTGCTTGAATGGAAAAATGACGAAGATAGAACAAAGATTACATCGGTCGAAGAATTGGAGATGAACGCAAAGCCTTTGGCGGATTGTAACTACGAGAAGGGTACTCTTTGGGGGCAAAGAGGTTTGTCTCAGTCACTTCAAGAACTTGATTCCTTGGAAAGGGAATAAACTCAAATTTTGTTGCAACATTTTTGCCTCTTTGGGGCTAAAAATACAAATACTTATTTTTAACAGTGGCCGCAATATTTCCTATATGCAGATGGGATTGGATTATGGTTTTAGCGTCGAGGACATTGTCACGGACTTGTCGATCCAGTGTAGAGGATGGAAGCCCGTGTATTACAATCCGGCCAAGAATGCCTTTCAAGGCATTGGATCGACGAACCTAGACGTAGCTCTTGTTCAGTTCAAGAGATGGTGTGAATGCATGTTTCAAATCTTCTGTTCCAAGTACTGCCCCTTTGTCAAGAGATTGTTGTGGATTGCTTTAGTTCTTGTATTTGCAGTGACCTTGATTTATGTTTTTCACTGTTGTTGTTGGATTTGTAATGTGATTTTATGAGTTTGTATTGTTGCTGGATTTGTGATGTGATTTTCTGATTATGAAATGTAACTTCCTGAGATGAAATGTTGGTTTATGATATTCTCTTATTTTTTTATTTTTGTTGGCAAAACATAATACATAACACATTGTTGTGAACCATTTAAACATTGTTATGTACAAAACATAATACACTTGACATAAAGACATAAAAAATCTGGACAAGTAAAACTCCTAATGTGAAATAAAGGATAATTTCATGGTCACCAAAAGTTACATTAGATTAACAAGTAAAATACATAAGTTCAAAACATCATTGATGTGAACATTCTGGAGTCTCTTCTTCAGCTGTTTACCATTTGATCACCTTCCTTGGTGAAGTTATGAACCGGGGTTGAGGTGTAGTTGTTAACATGGGTTGAGTTGACTTCAGTATTGGAATTCTTCTAATTGGAGGCTCAAATGTAGAACCTTCATTCATATTCTCCTTTGACTGTACATAAACAGATGTAACTTATAAAGAATGTAGCTTTAATTCCAAAAGAAACATTACCACAAAAATGTAACTTATAAAAACATCACCTGCTTTTTAGTGTTTTTTCTCGTCTTGTTTCATCCTCATCACAACCAGAGAAATTATCAATTATGTCATCTAGATTCTCTTCATCTTCCCCACGTTATCACCATTCAACTTAGATCTACTGGGTATGCTCTATATATAGAAAGCAACGTTATGATATGCTTATAAACCAGTATTTTAGGTGAAGAAAAATGAGATATTTTGAATGAGATAAGAGTGAACAAATACAAATACTATGTATTTTAAATATTACAAGTGTCTGGTTTTATTTTATTCTGAACTTTAAAGGTTATGATTCCTCATTGTGTAAACCAGAAAAGTTGGAACTGAAAAAACATTCTGAATTAGAGCTATCATAATCTTCATCATGTAGCTTAACGATCCATAAGTTTATTTTGATCAGACATCCATTACTTTCCATTTTAAAACTTTTTTCAAATTACTTTATATATATAAAAAACAGAATGATTTCTTATTTATAACATTGTGAATAGAAATCCACCTAACCCACATATACAAGATGTTTGATCGCATAATAAAAGGAACTTTGGCTCTAGTTGAAACAAATTATCAGACGGTTTTACGCAGACTAAAACAAAATGATTAGTTAATGGACATATTATATCACACAAAAAAGTAGCACATTTTTAGGATAGACAAACAAGTACTTGCAACAAAATGTAGTTTTAGAGAGCACATTCAGGTAAATTTCCTCACCTGTTGGCCTGACTCCTTGAACCCAAATACTCAGCTCCTTCCATCTTGAAGACTTGAACAGATTAATAAAGTTGCTCGACATATTTTATATCTGTCTGCAAAACCAAATAGATATGAAGAAATTGACGAAATTGAATGGAGATTCTCAAGAAATTAACCAAATACATTTTGAGCTTCGCAAGTAATTTAGGTCCAGCGAAAATGACGAAATCGAATGGAGATTCTCAAGAAATATCCTGGAACAGTTAAGGTATGTAGATATTTAAGGTATATGATAATGAGATTGAATGCAAATTGATTTGGGGAAGAACTCAGATTTAGGGTTCTTGCGTGAGGAGAGAGTGCGGCCGTGCGGGAGGAAGATTTGAGTTTTTTTTTTCCAATGAATTTTAATTTTATTTTGTCAGAAAATTATTTATTTTCTTTGTCTTTGTGTGTAATGACTAAATTACCCTCTTAAGTACGCTGAAAACGCGACACCTGGCCGAGAGAATCACGTGCTTCTCACATGTCGCCGGAAACCGCTTAATTTTGCATTAAAGTGCAAATTTATGAAAGTTAAGCTATTAGGGTGTACAGAATGCAAGTTGGGTAACCAAAGTACAAAAGTGCCTATAGTTCAGCTATTAACCTACAATTATCCCTTATATTTATTATAACACTCATTTTCTCTTAAAATTTGAGTTATCACAACTTTTAAATTCTTTAATTTATGTGATTTGTGATCATGTTTAATTTATTGTATTTATTCTGTGTAACTATTCAAATAAGTATCACTATATAATATGTTAAAGGACAAGCATACAAAGTTTTATAACGCGTCTATACTATAGTAAATATATGTCAGCATTTTAAAAATAAATTATTTAATTATATTTTTGTTTATAAAAAATATAATAATTTAATTTTAATAATTCAAATAATTATTTTTTTCTTTTTTTCATTTAAATTAATTTATTAATATATTTTTTCATATTATTCAAAATTAATCAATTTAATTATTAATTAAATGGATTAAATGGGTTGGAAACGGGTTGTAAATGGGTAACCCGTTTATAAATAGGTTGAGTTTGGGTTTAATTTTTCGACACGATTATTAAATGGGTTAGGTTTGGGTTTATGTTTTGTGACCCGCGAATAGCTTTGACACGACACGAACCCGACCAAACACGACCCATTGACACCCCTATATGTAGGAGTCCAAATTTTAAAAGGAAACGAAATCAAATTAAAGAAGGGTCAGGTTATTTACATCTCCAGTTTTTCTTTGTACACTTTTCTTTATATTTTATTTTTATTTTTATGTGATTGTGAAATACATGTATCACCCTTCTCTTCATTATTTATTTCGTACACCCTCCTTTATTAAAATATAAAATCAAAGTACAAACAAATAAAAATACTAATTATGATAATAGGCAAAAGATTAAAACCACACCGTCCACCGCCTCGGTCGAAAAGGACTCGCTGTTCCGACTTCCGAGTGGCCCCAAAAAACCCTCTCCGAAAGATCGAAACCTCCCTCACCATCTTTCTTCCCACCAACCCTTCGAAATGGTTACCCCTCAATTTAACTGCGACGACGAGTGCTCCTCTGTCACCGACTCACCATTAGTCCAGTTAGGGGTGACTATTCGGTACGGACGGGTACTCGTACCCTAATAATCAAAAAAATTCATCCCATAATTCGACCCTCTTTAATAAATCGGGTACCCAATACCCGGGTCGGGTAAACGGGTACAGTAATCGGGTACCCAAAATTACCCTAAAATTTTAATTTACAAAAAATCAATAATAATATTCAAATTTAATGATTTATTTTTATCAACTAACAATAAAAAATTATCAATCAAAATTTAAAATTACAAGAAAAAACAAAAATTATAATTAAAAATAATAAAAATATGTCATTTATTATAAATATAATGTTTAGATTTTTAATTAATATATCAATATATTTATTATTTTAATTTAAATAATTAATTGGGTATTTCGGATATACCCGGTTAATCGGGTACCCTAATACCCAATATTTTTTAAAATGAATTCCATAACCCTACTCTTTATCCAAATTTATTGGGTACGGGTACCCAAAAACCCTAACGGGTGCGGGTATTTCGGTACAAACCCGAATACTCGAATCCGAATAGTCATTCTTAGTCCAGTAGATATGCTTTTGGTGGTGCCCACCGGCCGCCATCATCAGATCTATAAACGTCCCGCATTCGGCATCCCTGCTCGGCTGCTCCCCATATCAAAGTAAATTTCAATTTTTTCAGTCCAGCGATCGGAATCGCGACCTCCGGCAAGGTATATACAATTTGAATGGACTTTATCGTGTTCTTATTTATTTGTTTGCTGAAGATGGTGATCGAATTTTTAGTATTGATAATTTAAGGAGGACAATTTAGATATTTAACAATTTTATATTAATAAAAAATATAAAAAGATGGTGTGTATAGTGTGTGGAGGTGTAAATATCATCATCAATTAGAAAATCACTCAATGTCTTCCCAAAACTCGTACCGACCGATTCAGCAAAGGTAATGGGCTTTGGCCCATTATTTAAACCTCCAGCGGCAATGTTTGACCCAAAGAGGGTTGACCAACATTAACGTAAACAAGCATGGACGCGTACGTTTTCGATTCTGCTGCGTTTAATTTCGTTTTACTTTCTATCCACTCCAATCTGACTCCACATTTCAACACGCTTAGGCTTTAGGTTGTACTCGATCACCTCAATTTTTTAGGCTCTAGGCCTTAAGCCGCCTAAACTCGTCCAGGCTCGCCGAAACCCATTTTGGACCGCCTAAATTCGATTAATTTTGTCTTTACTTAGATAGTTTTCGAACAAATTTAATCGAACAATCAAATTTCATACAAAACTTGATAAATCAAATAAAATAAATGGTGTTATAATAAATTTTGAATATAAGAGACCAAAATAAAAAAAAATATATTAAAAACATAATAAAAATTGTTTAAAAATTTTAATTTATAAGCTATTTTGATTATTTTACTATGTTAAAATTTATGATTAATACCAAGTCCGGTGGATTTTCAGTCACATTAGTAAGAGTTGTGTGTTTTTTGTGCTCAATTATAAGAGTATGAGTTTTTTACACCAATTCCTTTTGAAGTGCTTATTATACCCTTCAAACTTAAAGAAAATGACAAAAAGCAATTAAACATAATCGGTCCACCCTTTATTTTCTCTCTACACCAAAACCGCCCCCTTTTTCCATTTTTTTTCCTGCGTTTTTTAACAATTCACCGGAGAGATGTCATCGGCGTCGGCTTCCGAACATGAGGAGGAGGAGCACGAACTCGAACATGAAGAGGAGGAAAAATCGCGGCTCCAACCTCCGGTAATTCCCGAAACCCTTTTTTTTGATTTTTTTTTTCAAAAATTCGAGCAATGTGATGGATTATATGGTGCTTTTGATGCTTGTTTGAGTTCTTTCTTGTGTTATATGTGATTTAGAACTGTAATTTTCAGTTGAATTGTCTGAAATTCCAATATTTGAAACTCTTCTTGGTTAATCGAATGGGTTGATCGATGGCAGTCGACTAACACCGTCGACTAACCCCATCGACTAACCCTTTCAATTATTCTCTTCGAGTAGTCAGTTCTTATTAGTCGATGGGGTTAATCGAATGGGTTGGTCGAATGTCTGTACTCGAATGGGTTAGTCGAATTGGTTGGTCGAATGGGGTTGGTCGATCGTCTGTTACTCGATCGTGTAACACGATCGAGTAACAGACAGATTTTTTTTATCCTATTAATCTGTTTTTAATTGCTTCTTCTCCATTTGTGCAGACTGGTTTCCAATGGAGGAGGCCGGATTTCATCGACATTTCGAGAACGATAAATTGCGGCGATCGACCCGGCATATTGAAAATCGTACAAGATACTCTGAGGGAGGTGGGTGGGAACGAGGGCCTCGCGGAGTACGAACAGACGTGTCTCTTCAGTCAGTTCTTTCCCATTCCCAGTGCAGACCGATCGAACAAGCCTCTTCACAAGCTGCTATCGAGAGAGATCGTTAGCAAGACGAGAATACCTCTGATGGAGCACTGGTTTGCTATCGGGGAACGTATTGTGAAGTTTCAAGCACAAGAATATGCCTTGATCACCGGCCTGAACTTCGGGGAAAGTAACTTCGATCCCTCAGACAAAGGTAACAAAAACCACTGCAAATATCCAAAACACTGCATATATCCAGAAACAAGATAATAAATCAATCCTAGTCATACGATGTATCGAGAAACACGATAAAAAATGAACCAAACACAAGAAGAGCCCTCAATCTACACGCATCAGACATTTTGTTTTTGTCTGGCCCTCGGTTCTGCAAATGCTGCACTTTTTCTTCTGCCTTCTTCGACCCGATTCTTGCGTTCCTGAGGCTTCCAGAGGGACATTCACATCAACGCCTGCAAGAGGGATGTAAGCCTTGCACAAGCATATGTTATGTCCTACGCCCTTACATTTCGTACACACCTGCACACAAAGACGCGGTATTAGGTCTTTAATCAAACTAATGACGACACAATATTAGGTTCGAATAACAAACCTGTACACGACGAGCAGACCCAGATCCCTCAACTGCAGAACGAACCTGACTCAGCCTCGGACGTCCAGCCTGACTAACCACCGGTGGAAGACACACGTTCGAAGCTACATCCGGAGGGACAACCCAATCATCAACGTGTGGTACTGACACAATAGGAGTCACATACATCTCTCTCAAGCTGCTTTGCTTGAAATAGGGCCGACGAAATCGTACAATGAAAATCTAGCTCGTCTACATAAAGTATCAATTTAGTGGCATTAATTAATTGATAGTTTAAAATTTAAAAGAAGATGTAAGGATACCGATACCATACCGTATAGCGGCAGCAGCATGACGACACGATATTAGGTCTAAGTCGAACTCCCGACAGTCACACGTGCGTCTCGTGATATCCACGAGATAGGACCTGCTGTTTTCCTCAACTCTGAACACGGTCCCCGCACTGACCTCCCGGACAGCAAGATGATGACTCAACTGATTTTTATTAGACACATTTGCGAATTCCTCTTCGGTCAGCTCATCATCTCTCTCATTAGCCTTCTTTCGTTTCTCGTCAAACCATCTCTCAATCATCACACGAATCGACTCAAGCATAGCACAAACAGGCAATCGTCGTGGCCATTTGATAGCACCGTTGGAGACTTCGGCCGCATTCGATGTCATGAAACCATATCGTCGTGCAGCACATTTCGACCTTGCCCATGTCTCAACACCGAGTCCAACGAGGAGCCTATAAGCACCGTCGCCATTGATTCTCTCCAAATCAGATAAATATTTATCAAACTCATCCACTCGATAACAGTAGGCAGCTTTGTGTACAATTGTGATCAGATGATAGCGGTACATTGCTAGATTCTTCTCGAGGTGGTGACAGCACAACGCACGGGTTGCGTGGGGATAGGCACTCCGAATAGCATTCGCGATGCTCTTATGCTGGTCGGACACAATGAGCAGATCGTCTGCATCGTAGCAAAGCCTGAGGTGCTCTAGAAACCACGTCCACTCCAGGTCATTTTCAATCGGACCGATACCAAAGGCAAGCGGGAAAATCTGCTCGTTTTCGTCCTTCGTGACGGCAACAAATAACACACCATTGTTCTTCCCCTTCAATTGAGTGGCGTCGACTACTATGACAGGACGCAGAGTGCGCTGCTGAAATGCATTAATGCACTGCCCAAGTGCAAAAAACATGTGACAGAACACGCCCTCACTGGTCGTTTGAATATCATACTGAGTCCCTGGATTGCATTCTTTCAGCACGTGCAGATATGACGGGAGCATCTGATATGAATCCTGATAGTTGTCGTACTTCATTTCAACGGCCAGGTTCCTCGTCTGCAGGGCGAAGATGTAATCGATCACAACTCCGTACAATCTCCTCAGATCAAAAATCATCGTCTTCGGCTTTAGTGTGATCTCATCGTCGACTAACTGACGTGCAAAGTAAGTAGCGGCAACCTTGCTCGACACGTGACGATCGGCAGTCCAATCCAAATTATTGACACACTCGTGATTAAAGCTCAACCTCGTAATCTTCCAGAGTGTTTTGTCATTCCCAGTAGCACACAATTTGAACGGGCAATTATCAGGGTCTCGCTTGCAAACGATCGCTACCCGTTCAGAGGTCGAGCGTTTAGTGGCACACTCTACCATATGCTCCATGTGATACATCCCCACGGCTATCTTCAGATCCGATTTCGTTCGGAATGTCGAGCCGACTGAAATATGACCATACACCAGTTCGGGAGGCTCGACCGATCGCAATGGAACTGAGGGGTCAAACTCCGACAGTGGAATGATCCAGTTGCGCAGTGGATTATTCTGTGCATTCTGAGCTGCTTCGGGTTGCTCTCCGGCTCCCGCATTAGAACTCGAGGACAGATTACGACGTGACAGAATATTTGTGATGACGCGCGGCTGTCTAATCCATTATGTCCATTCAGTGGTCAACGACTGCAACAGATCGGTCTGACGAGCTTCTTCGTCGTCCTCGGAATTCTCAGCAGGCCTCTCGCTCTCATTCGGTACATCCGGATCTACTTCTGGAATATTCACCTCGGGTGCATTTGGTTGTGCCTCATCTAGCATCTCGGTGACGAAAATGAAACAATCGTCCTTTTGCTCGTCTAGCATGCGAGATACATCGTCGTCGCTAAGCAAAGGACACCGCACGCTCCTAAAATCATTGCCTCCTGTTAAGATAAACAACATGTACTCGATATTGAGCGGAGGGCGCAAAATGGCACAAATCTGGCTCACAAGACCATCGAGGGTAAGTTGATCCCTCCTGAAGACCGCTCGATCCCAACGACCACCGTAACGTATCGTGATTCGTTGATTCGGCATCTACAATTACAAAAAAAACATTATTGAATTAGGTTGACTATTACAACATATCCATATATATTGACGAAACAAATCAAAAATTACGGAAAAATGCATTTTTTTGCAAAAAACAGGCCCTGTTACTCGAATGGACAGTTCCATCGAGTAATAGGATAGCCTGTTACTTTCGAGTAACAGGATTGCCTGTTACATTCGAGTAACAGGATGGCCTGTTAAATTCGAGTAACCGGATCATCCTGTAAAGAGGTTCGAGTAACCTCACATTACTCGAATCTGTTACTGGAATAAGGTTACTCAAACCACTACTCGAAGGTTTTTCAGTAATGAAGCATTCGAGTAATGTTTAACTTCATAAATTCTTAGTTACTTGATGAGTTGCTCGATGGTACGCTCCATCGAGCAACCCATCGAGTAACCAGCGCAGAACAGAAAAATCGCAAAAAACGGGAACGCGTACCTCTCGTTTTCGCTCGTTTAACCACGCGTATGTTCGACCGGTGTTTTCCAGAATCTATCGGGGCAACATGTAGAGAGGTTTTGAGAGAATTTTTGAATTTTTTTTTGTTAGATTTGATGGATATGGAGATATGAATGCATAATAAACCCACACTGAACCCTCCAACCAAACAATAAATCTGATTTCGTGGGCTCCTCTCATAATTTTGTTTTTGTTTTTATTTTATTTGATATTGTTTTTGTAATTGTTTTTGTTTTTTTTTTTGGATTTATTGAAATAGTAAGGGTATAAGAGACATTTTATGAACAATTGGTGTAAAAAACACTTTTATATGTGGGGACTTTAAACTCATCCCCTTATCAAATTTGACCAAAAAGGCACGTTCCCTCTTAATACTATGTTTAGATTATTTGTTTTTTATTTTTCAAAATATTGAATTATTATATTAAAAATATTTTTAAAATAAAATAATAATTAACTAAATACAAAAATTTAAAACAATTAGACTAATACGTTGAGAGTGTAAATAGTTTGAGCTTTTCCATACTTATGAAAACATGCGTAATCATCTTTGATATTGTTTCTTGGTTAGAAATTTTTTTTTCTTAATAACCAACTTTTGTCATATTAACCAATTTGACCCAAGCAAATTTGTGTGGCCCGTAACAACCACACCCATTGCTTCGTTTTCGTGTGGACACCGAAGGAGATCCGGCCGTAGCAGTTTGGTGTTACTCAGGAGATCCCATGGAATCTTCCATTCTCATTCTTTAACCAAGGCTTCCGATTTTAAAGTGAGCCGACACAGAGAGAAAAATGAGAGCTCTGAATTCCCAAATTCTGCAGATTGATCTGCACACGTCATGGATCCCAACTCAACAGATTCCGATTTCTCAGCGGCGGCGGTGCAAAGCGGCGGGACCTCCCTTCTCAGGGGAAATTCGTCGAACGCCTGGCAGGCTTGGGAAAATATGGTCGTCCAGTGCGCCGGAGATCCGCCGTCCGACGTTGGGAAATGGGTTGCTGTCCTTCTCTACGGCGAGTTCCGGCCTCATCTCGGACATGGATTTGTTTCTTGAAATAGTGCCTTTAAGGATGAGGAAGGAACTTTTCGGCCACAAGGAGATTGGGGAGCTAATTGAGGTTGTTATGGACTTGGGAAGAAAGCCCCTTGCTCGGTTTCCGTCCGGTGATTGGGTGATTTCGGAACAGCTGGTTAAACTCGAGGATTTATGTCATGCTATCTCAAAGGTTGTTTTAGCGGATTTTGAATACCCGATATATATATTTTCTTCAATAAAGATAATTACGCACAAAATTCGATAATATATGACTTTTTTTGTATTGGTGTTTATTAGGTAGGTGAATTCTCCGATGACAACCGTTCAGGGATCGACCACTCTCTGCACCGTATAAGTGCCATTAGAAATCGGAAAAGGCAAATTATAGGACTTACTTGCCGGGTTGGTCGAGCTGTGTCTGGAAGTGCTGAAATCATACGGGACTTGGTTGAAAGTGGCGGTTCCATATTGGTCATAGGGCCTCCGGGAGTTGGCAAAACTACTTTAATCAGGTACTATACAT
Source organism: Euphrasia confusa (assembly GCA_954870475.1). NCBI lineage: Eukaryota > Viridiplantae > Streptophyta > Magnoliopsida > Lamiales > Orobanchaceae > Euphrasia > Euphrasia confusa. The sequence continues at coordinate 25,439,962 of OX940958.1, forward strand.
TTATGCTTCTGTACATAACTTCTACTTATAATGAAAGTTTATAGCATATCTTTCGTTCGTTTGTTTTTTGGAAACCAAGCATTCCTTTATGTCCTTTTAAAATATGGAGTATTAGCTAGTTATGCATTTGCGGTAATATATCTTATAAGAAGTTTGATACGAATTAAGTTAGTAATGATACATGACTGAGGTTGCAATCGAATATGGTTTCATTTTTAGAAATTTCTGTTCTCCTAGTGAATGGTGATTGATTTTTCTGATCGTTTTTGAAAGAATAAATTTAATTTTGTAATGTTTAATTGTACGCGGTACGAGGGGGAATGAGTATATTAGGTAGTACTTGGAAAACTGTAAGTGAGTGAGTAGTGGAACAAAATAGTATCTAAGCATTTAACCATTTTTCCCAGAGAAACTGCCAGAATCTTAGCTGATGACCAGAAGAAACGTGTGGTTATTGTTGACACATCTAATGAAATCGGTGGTGATGGGGATGTGCCTCATTCGGGTATAGGTTGTGCTAGAAGGATGCAAGTTCCAAATGTTCACTTGCAGCATAATGTGAGTGCTGAGATTAATACTCACTTTTGTCACTTTTATGCATACAATGTTGTAGAAATTCAGTTTTAGCCTCCGTTGCGTTTTCCAATACCAAACAGGTAATGATTGAAGCCGTTGAGAATCACATGCCGGAGACCATTATAATAGATGAGATTGGAACAGAGCTTGAAGCATTGGCTGCAAGCACAATTGCCCAAAGAGGTGTTCAGCTTGTTGCTACTGCTCATGGAATTACAATAGAGAGCATCATTAAGAATCCCTCTCTGCAGACCCTTGTTGGCGGGATAGAGGTACATATAGATACAAATTATTACATACCTCTTGCCTGATAAAAAATAAGAGTTAAGTACAAACATTATCCCCGAGGTTTATCTTAATCAGAAAAAAAATGCCCTAGTTAAATTTCAAATTTACAAATAATACAAATCGCACTCTTGAAGTCACCGCATAGTGGTATTTTTTAGGTGTATATAATGTTTTTATAATTTGAGCACTTTATTGGATATTTGTAGTTTCGGAAAAACTGAGTTTTTGGGATAGTTAAAAGAAGTACACATGCAGTTTGTGGTATCAATATTCTACACAAAATCGTTGGGAAAATCTGACAGTTATCGGTTATTTTACAGCTACGACCTAAACATTTCAACAATTCAAAATTACCGCAACGAAGATAGATAATGAATTGCTAATCACTTTTATGCTTTCACTACATTAAAAATCAGAGTGTCACCCTGGGTGATGAGGAAGCACGAAAGAGGAAAGTGCAGAAAACTATTCTCGAGAGGAAAGGACCCCCATCCTTCACATGTGCTGTTGAGATGATATCGAAAACTGAGTGTCGGATTCATCACAGATTAGATGCAACTGTGGATGCTTTACTGGCAGGTAGTTTGAGTTTATGATTTATTTGAGTGACCTTTCGAGATAATTATAATTCCCCCTCCCCCCGAGGTTTGAGGTATTTATAGAGAAAAAATGAGCTACCTTTGATAATTACAAAAACCGCCCTGGAGGTTTGATTGCATTGGAAGTTTACCAATGGAATTTGCTGAAGTCATCAAATATATTTCAATTACGCCACTCAAGTTTTCATTAGGGTATATGTTATACATGTAAAATGGAATGACTGCATTGATGCACAAAGTAAAAATGTTTGACTGGAACATGCCTTTAATGCAATGCAGAGTGTCATTTCTATAATTTTCAATGTTAGATGATTGCGTCTTCTTTTTTTAATTTTGGGAAACATCTATTGTGTTTTATAAATGAAATTTACGAATCATCTTGTGCAAATATGTTTGACTGGAAAATGCCTTTTATGCCCAGGTAAATCTCCTTTGTTCGAAATACGGATTGTAGATGACGAAGCTAATAATTCCTCGGAACCAACTGAAAAAGAAAGTATCGGAGATTCTAAGGTTACATCAAGGAAATCTCAGCTGTTTAATAAAGACCGAAAAGTTGATGAAGAATCTAAGAAATCATTGGGGTCAGGTCAATTCATTGAAGAACATCATGTTGGATTTGCTAAGGTGAAAAATGATAAAATAGTACAAACCAGAGGAGAGTACGAAAAGGAAGAAGATAAAGAAAATTGCAAGTCCAACTTCAAGAAATTGGGCTCTAATATGCCTGTGAACAAAAAGAGCTACCCATCTTACGTTTATACTTACAAGGTACCCTTAACTCATTTAGGCATCAATTCTCACTTTATTTTTTAAGCAGTTATGGAATTCAGTTTACCCTAAGGGTTGAAGGTTTGATTTCCATTTGACAATAATTAAAGAGGGATAATTACCACCACAAGTACCTTTGAGGTTTGATCTAATTGCCAAAATCAGCTAACTTAAAAAGCTACAAATATACTCCTGTAGTTCGACTTGGTTTTAAAATAAAGGGAGTAAATGTATATTTTTTTTAAATGTAGGGGAGATTTGGAAATATGTTTTGCTATTGAATGGGTGAATTTGATACTTGATAGATTAAATTCTCATTTTTTATACAACTCTAGAACTGCAGCTTATTCAATCTGCTGCAAGATCGTGCATTATTTATACATCTATCTATTTATTGCTGAGTTTCAGATCTGATTGATTTTATAAAATTACCATTGGTGTTTATTCAGTATTCAGATGTGTTTTTATTCAGCAAAATAAAATTTGATGGGAATGCTTTGTAATTTTGAATGATAGCTGTCCTTTTTTGTTATTAGGTGTATATTGTTATCACCATTTTCAGTATGTACCTTCTTAAGCTCTTAACAATATGTGATTTCAGAATTGCTATTTTTTGTTTCTCTTACACGGAATACAAGATCATTTTCTTTTTGTTGGAAAATAATTTCAGATCCAAGAAGCTGATTTGTTACAAGTTGCAGCTGTAATGGGGCTCAATGACAAAATAGACGTGACTGACGACATTGGTTCGGCCGATGCAATTCTGGCATCTAGTTATGAAATGAAACAGAACCCTTGGATTCGTGGCGTGGCCAAATATCATCAGTTACCCGTATTTGTTATCAGAGTATATCCTCATCATAGTTCTTTTTGACCCAATGAAAACAAAATGCATTTCCCTTCTGAAAATTAAGTGACCATATTTTAAAGCTTCTCTTTGGTTAAAAACATTGCAGTCCACTACAATGGCGCAAATGGTGAAGGCAGTCCGAATGATTCTTGCGATTGATTCATTTAGTGCTACGCAAAAGCAGTCGAGTAAAAGCTCTTCTGATATTGAGATAGAAGGTGATGAGCCCAAAAGAAAACCATCACTCGAAGAAATTGATGCCTTGGAGGTACACATACCTTTGAATTGTTTACTGTCCTACATACACAAATATCTGCATTGATTTGCTACTGTTTCTACTTTCTTCAGTAGTTTTCTGTACGTAAAGATTTTTTTTTCTTTGTTAACACTTATCTCTATGTCTTCATTTTTCACTAATTTAGGAAGTGCGACTTGCAATCGAGTACATTGTGATACCCGGTGGTGAACCTGTTGAACTTCTTCCGAGGAGATCGGAGATTGTTGCTCGACAACTCGAGCTCGTGCAGAGTTATCAATTAGCTGTTGAGAACTCCGGCACTGAGTCTGACCCCAGGCTCCAAATCCTTCCTCACAAATTTAATAAGAGAACAATAAAGCCCGGGTCACGTTTTGTTGAACATATAAGCCCAGAGGCGAATTCAGGCAATGGTCAGGGTGGAGGTGTATGTGGTTAGGCAACCCTCTCTGGCTGAACAAGTACTGAACAAAATCACTTGTAGATGATGTACATGCAATTCTTGTACAGTTCTGTAATTTTTAAATGTATATAATAAGCATCACATCCTATGTTACATTTCTATATTCCATTTTCTATTCTAAAAAATGTACTCCTTCCGATTTTATATAAAGTTTAGAGAAAATTTTAGGTAGATTAAAAAAATAGTTTTTATGTGTTAAATAATAAAAAAGTAAGAGTATATAGGTATTGTTGTTTAAATAATGAATAAGTTAGAAATTATGTGAAAAAGTAATGGTATAAATGTAAATAAATAAGTATTGAAACCATAAAATTATAAAAAAAAATCATTTATAGATGTGCAAAATGTTTGAATAAAAAACAAAAGGTACTAGTGTTATATGATATGTTGGTTTTTCGAAGAGCTATTCTGTGATCGTTGATACAGTAGGGTCTTTCTCTGCTGCAAACTGTTAAGAATCATATGAAGTATATAATAAGCATCACATCCTATGTTACATTTATATTATTAATGTGTCGAATATATTCTCGAATACTAATCGAATGAAGTATATAATAAGCATCATTCTATGTTACATTTATATTATTAATGGGTCGAATATATTAACTTGAGTGGAGTCGCCACTGAAGAGAGTGGAACCCAGGACTTCGGGTTATCCCAAAGCTCTATAACAATGTTAGATTCTACATCATTTAACAACTTGAACTTTAGAGAAGTTGAACTTCTTTACATTTATATTAATGAGTCGAATATATTTTCTAATACATCCAATTAAACGACTGACAGGATATATCGATATCAGAATGATTTACAAATATCAAAGCTCGAATAATCGAAAGTTGGAAAGTTAGGGTTATGGACTTACCGGAGGTTGAGTGCGATTGTCTAGGTTGTCCAGACTGTCACTGCCTGCCATAATAATGATTGTCGGAGATGGAGTTGAATAGTTGATACGATAACGGCGGGGCTGGTGTTTCACCGTGGCGGCGCTCGTCGTGCGTGTGAATTTCAAACCTCGAAAATTAATTTTGTGGGACACCTTTATTTTTCTGATATTTTTTTTTGTTATTTTGTAATATTTCATTTGTTTTTTTAGAAAAAATAACTTTTGAGGGCATTTAAGTTTTTTTATTCAAAATGACCTAGTTATTACATTTGGCCTTAAAATACCGCCGCCTCCCGGTGACGCAGGGTTCGAATCTCGGGTGGAACAAATTTTCATTAAAATATTATGAAGGAATCTCGGGTGGGACAAATTTTCATTGAAATATTATGAAGGAATCTCGGGTGGGGCAAATTTTCATTGAAATATTATGAAGGTTTGTCCTGGGGTTCGACCTGTTGGCTCTCTCACACATGTGTCTTGCTACTCGGGCACATTTCTCGATTTACATCATATCCAATCGAGGGACCTCTCACCTCCGATCGGGTGAGGCGGAGTTTCTTGTCTCTCCTCCTTACAAAAAAAATAAAAAATACCCGCCGCCTTTATTTTTTGGTACGTGATTATTTAATGACTGAAAATTACATTAAATATTGTTACCATGATCTTGTAGCCCATTTGATTTATTGAAAGATGCCGGGGATGAGCCTAAAAACAGAGGTGTGGGCCGGTTGTGTATTGCCCGAAAAAGAGAAAAAGGTCCATTAGAGGCTTCTGATATAAGTTGATTGCCGTGGTCGACGGTGGTGGAGATATCCGAAACTCGAATATTCCCGATTTACCCTTAGGGTTTGCATAATCCCCAATATCAAAAGATCGCGAAGAAGTAGAAGATGGACGATGCAGCGATTTACTTACACGCACTTGGTCTATGAAGATTGCAAACCTATTCCCAAACCTCCTGCACCTGTTCCCCCCGCCTCCTCTCTAATGCTGTGCCCACAACAAGCTGATGGTGGTCGGTGGCGGTGACGATATCCGATGGTTCAATATTAGATTCCTTCTGTCATTGTTTAGAACGTGGTAACTCAGCTTTATCTCATTATTAATCGATCAATTTTGAATCAATATCCTTGTTGCCATTACTCATCTTATCTCAATTATTATTTCCGTTGATCTTCCTATGAATAAATTGAATCAGATTCTCAAGAGCAACATCAGGCTCGTCTCCATTCTTCAGAAGCTCCTCCGCCACTTCAGCCGGAGTCGTCTTTGCCTTTCCTATCAACCCCTCGATTTCCCCGAACAGAGCGTGCTCTTCGATTCCAAGGTAATTGGAAGCCAGGACTCTGAATCCCCCGCGGGTACAGTACGACATGTTAATGTGCACATCCATTCGACCTGGGCGAAGCAAAGCCGGGTCGAGCTTCTCCACTCGATTAGTCGTGAACACGATGATCCTCTCGTCTCCACAGCTCGACCACAGCCCGTCGACAAAGTTGAGCAGACCCGATAGAGTCACTGAGCTTTCTCCTTTCCGGTCATGATGATTCTCTGACCGAGAATCTTTCTGTTCTCGGTTGGTCAACTTTTCTTGCAAGTCAATCGTGCAGTCGATATCCTCGATAACCAAGATCGACTTATTACCCGTCTTGACGATCATATGCTTGAACTCTGAGTTCTTCTCTACATTAGTCAGCTCCAAATCGTACACGTCGAAGTTCAAGTAGTTCGCCATCGCAGCGATCAAGCTCGATTTCCCGGTCCCGGGAGGACCATACAGCAAATACCCTCTTTTCCAAGCTTTCCCAACTTTCCTATAATACTCTTTTCGCCCCACGAACTTCTCGAGATCGTTCACGATCATCCTCTTCTGATCAGGGTCCATTGCCAGAGTCTCGAACGTGGCTGGATGATCGAAAGTCACGGGTATCCACGCGTAGTACTGCATCGTGTGGATCTTGATAGTTTTCTTCTCGTGTTTCTTGCTCCGAGCCTCGTTCGCGATGTGTGGCAAGTACGAATTGATCACGAGGTCTTTGTTCTTCTTATGGAACGTGAGCTCGTACGACCTCACATCGGGTATGTGGGTCGAGAGGCTCGAGTCCATGTCTCGGAGATATCGGGAGTTCTCGATTTCTTGCTTTCCGCAGATCCAAACCCACTCGAATCTTTGGCCTTCGTAGGTGTCGGTGATTACTTGGTCTTTCCCGACAGTGATCTTGGAATGTTTTTCCTTCTCGGGCCGGCTGATGATGAGGCGGCGGGCCCTCGGGCTGTCTTTCGAGCCCAGATAGATTTCGGCAGCTTGGTAGAACTCGTTGCTGTCCAAGCCATCGTACTCGGCGATCACCATTGTTAGGGTTTTGGAGAAGTTCGAGAAGAGGTTTTGGAAGCCGGAGATGATGTAGTCGGAGAGTTCCGGTGGGAGGAGGTCGTTGGTGACGCTGCGGATAACTAAGGCGGTGGCGGCGATTGAGCCGACTGTGGAGAGGATGGTTTTGGCTGTGGCTAACTTGGAGTTTGAAGAGGACATTGTAAATATTGGATGATTTTGAGGGAAGGTGTTGGTGTTTTTGTTGCTTTGTTTCATGAGATTTTTATAGTGCCAAATTTTTTGTGGTTTTAGAAATAGAGTCAAATAGTCAAACAATGTAGGCTGATAATTGAAGAATAATGTGTGGCTAGTGTATAGCCTACAGACTATAGTCAATTGATTAGAAACCAATTTTTAAAAATATCTGAAAATTGAATAATAATGTATTGCATTAGAATACTCTTTTTTCATAAATATAAGACCATTTGTTCGGTTTGAGAGAGTAAAGTATTTAAAAAAAATAAAATAGGTATAGTTATATTTTTAATTTAAAAAATAAAGTAATTGTGAGTACATAAAAAAAATATTATTTATTGATAAAAAAAAATGAAAGTACATTATGTATTTTTAAATCTAAAAAGTAAAGTTGTTGTAAGTTGATAAGTAAAATTCCGTATAGTTATATAATTACTACATAGAGTTAGAAAAATTCTACTCCGTATAGTCATATACTCCCTCCGTCCCACGACTGTTTGCCATGCTGGTCAACTGTTCTTTTGTTTGACCGTCGATTACTTATGATAAAAAATATATAAAAATTATTAAAAATACTAAAATAAAATTTATAGTATAAATTTTATTTTAGTATTTTTAATAATTTTTATATATTTTTTATCATAAGTAATCGACGGTCAAACAAAAGAACAGTTGACCAGCATGGCAAACAGTCGTGGGACGGAGGGAGTAATTACTATAGAGAGTTAGAAAAATTCTACTCCGTATAGTCATATAATTACTAGTGATACGTACCTCGATTGAAAGAGAAGAAGACACGGAATAAACGAAAAGGATACCTGGTGGAGATCTCAAAACCCTTGATCCTAACCCACGAAATGATTTAGGTTCGAAACCCTAAACCCCAACGAGACGTTGAATCAATAATTCGGAGACGGTGAAGACACACAAACGAAGGGTGACTGCTTCGTTGATTCGCCGGTTGAATTTTTTTGGTAGAACCCGGAAGAATTCGACAAAAACCAAGAGAGAAATAAATCTCACGAAATAATAATTATTCAATATCAAAAGTTTGTCTAAAACAAAAGGGTTCAAGGCATTTATATAGACTGGTCTAAAAAGCAACAAAAACAAAGGAAAATACGCAACAAAGTCTCAAAATCGCGAAACGCGATTTTCATAAAAAATCTGATCGCATGTCGGCCGACAAGAAAGGGTGTCGGCCGACATCTCTCCGTCGTTCGCAGGCTCAACCTGCGAGTCTCTTGGAAACTGGTTGTTCCGGACGTATTTTACACTGTCTGTCGGCCGACAGCTCAGAGGTGTCGCCCGACAAACCACCTGTCGGCCGACAGCTTCCCATGTCGCCCGACACCACGCCATTTTCATAGCCGAAGTCAGCGGCGCGTCCTCGGCTGTCGTTTGACCTCCGTTCCGGCGTCTTCTTCGCCGTTCCAGCCGGAAAATGAACCTCTTGTCTCTTTGACGGACCTCGGGCTGCATCATATAGAGAGTTAGAAAAAAATATTACGTATAGTCATATACAGTAAACCTCTATAAATTAATAGCCTCGGGACCGTCAAATTTTATTAATTTAGAGAGGTTATTAATTTATCGAGTATTTTTTTCCATTTAAAAAGCTTAATCGAGACCGAAAAATTCTATTAATTTAAAGAGGTTATTAATCAATCGAGTATTAATTTATAGAGTTTTAACTGTAATTACTATAGAGAGTTAGAAAAAAATATTACTATAGAGAGTTAATATTACAATAGAGAGTTATTAAAAAATATTACTATAGAGAGTTATTGTCATTTTACAAAATAATTCTCAAATAAGGTTTTACAAAATAAAATATTTTTTCGTATAAAAAATAATATAAATATAAAAATAATATACATACAATATTATCTATCTTTAAATTCACAAAATCAATTTAATAGTTTTGAATAATAAAATTTGACAATATAAGTGTAAAAATTGTGTTTATCATACAAATTGAATAAAATATTAATAAATCTAACGACTATAAACTTTGACAATATTAATAAATCTAACGACTATAAACCTTGTCATTTTTATTTTATTTAAATTTTGATTGTTTTATAAGTTGTTAATATTATTATTTTATCTCAACTTTTAATTTTTTTTTAATTTTTTTTTATTTAAAATTTTGGGATGTCCCGATCTCGTCTCGATCCTGACCCGAACCCAAACGGGATTGGGACGAAAATTTAAAATACGAATATCGTCCCGTCCCGAAAATTTATTCTCGGGACGGGAAGTCCCATCCCGTCCCACGCCCAGCCCTAGTCCTAACGTTAGGACGAGTGTGGGCTTAGGCCCGCACTGAGATTTTAAGTTTTATAAGAAGCTCAATCTTAATTCTTTTCGGCCTATTAAGTTTTTATTTTAGGCCCACACTGAGATTTACAAATTTGCATAGTGTCTAGCCTAATTCTCTATTGCTTATTGAATTTTTTCACGCATTCCAAGTTATTGAAAAAGATAACATAAAAAATCGTGAATTATTTTATTTCTTTCAGTTTTTTCCTTTTAATTTTTTAGGTCTGGTGTGTTATGGCTTACGTTCTATTTTTTCTTACTTATTAATAAATGAGTGCAAATTTGAAAGACATTATTATGGATCAATATAAAAATGAAGAGATTAATTAACTAAATACAAAATAATAGTCTCTTTGACTCTTTCCACAAATAATAAGCATTTGTTTTTGTATTTTAACAAAAAGTAGGTCAAATTGCATAGACGGAGGAACTATATCAATAACAAAAAAAAATATATTATATAAAATACACTCAATTTGTCCCATTTAAAAGAGTTACATAGTATTTATTGTTGAGAGGAAATAATAATAATAAAAAACACTCATAAAAATGATTGTAATTATTTTTAAAATTGTAACTAAATATATTTTTTTTATAGTGAAATATAAAGAGTATTATTAATTTATTTATTTTGGATTAAACAAATTATTGCTCAATAAAATACAAAAGATTATTTATAACAAATAATCCTAATTAAAAAATGTTGAAAATGGGGCAAATTATATCTTACTCCCCTATGCAAGATATACATCTTACACATGATCAACGTTTATAAAACTAGTCAAAATTAATTAAATAAAAATTTCCCTTTTCCTTTCTCTCTCGCAGCTAGCTCTCTCCCCTTTTTCTTCCTCTCTCGCAGCTCGTCCTCTCTCAACTACTCAGCTCTTTCAGCTTCGATCGACTCATATATCTTCGCCATTCGTCGCTATTCACATGAAAACGGTGACCAATCGCCTGAAAAATTATGGTATGCGTTCGATTTAAACAAATTTTTTTTAGGTCATGTTCTTCCTCGATTTTTGATCGATTTTTTGATTTTGGAAATTAGGTCTTCGATACGACGATTTGTACGACCCGATGTACGAAGGAAGCCCTTAATCGGCTGCCGAGAGAGGTCGTCGACGCGAAAAATCAGCGCCTCTTGCGCGCCATGAACTTCTCCATGAAGCACGCGTACCTTCAAGATGATCTCAGGGTAATTATTTAAGAGATTTCACCCCGATCTCCGATGTGACTGTTGATTTTGGTATTCATTGTGTTGGTTAAATTCTGGCTTTTTTTAGAGATTTTTTTTACTAATAATTTTAACCGAATCAATGCTTCATCGATGATTGCTTTCTTTTATATTGTTGTTGAATTGTCTGGATTGAATGCTTCTTAGATGAGTCAAGGATCTGTGGCACTCCTGCTACTACGTCGTTCGTGACATTGCTGTCCCTTGAATAGATCTAGAACCAAATTGAAACTCTCGTCATCAAAACCAAATCAAAATCAAAATACAAATCAAGAATTCGACGGCCATGGACGACGATAGGAGGTTGTCTGCATCGGCAAGTGCGTCTCAACGGTAATAGAGAGGCGGAGGCGGCAATCGCTAGTTCGACAGATTCTCTCGATCTGAGTTGCTTGGGCTTCTTGCAGCAAATGGCGGACGTCAATCGTGAGAGCTTCGGATGGCGAGGTTGTTGCTTCTTCGGTGTAGGGTAGTCGAGGTTACAGGTGGATTCTTCAAAGGATGGTTCATGGCAGTCCCGCCCGACAAGGCAATGAGAGGACAGGGGTTTTGGTTCGATTACAGGCTAAGATTTCGTTATATACTTGATCGTTGTATGTGTATTTTAGTGTTTTGTTGTGCATAGAGATATAGATTACCTTTACTAAGTGATTATGGTGAATATGTATTTATTTAATAGACCGTCATTTACAAAAAAGTTAGTCTGCACTCATGTTTAACTTTCATTTTTATTTCTTTCATACTTCATTATTTTCCTGTTTGTTGCTTCATTATTATTGCATTGAAACCTATTAGTCATTGTTTATTCTTATTTTTATCATATTTATGATGATGATTATGTTGGAGTAGTATACTTAATGTCTAGATTTGAGTATTCTGAACTCCTTGTACACTTTCATTTACCTATTAAATAATGAACATTCATTTGCTTTTAATTATTGTTAATTAAATGTATGCAAATTATAGTCCTGGATTTTATACGTTGTAGTTAGTATGGTGTTGCATGGGCACACAGAAGATCATACTATCGGTTACTCGTATCTAATCAAACAGTTGCTCACGACCTAGATAGACACGGACCAATCCATCGGTATAGTCGTTGTGTGAGAGAGAAAATAATTTATCTTAATTATTTTATCACACTTGTACACTTGGTGTATTGAGCGGATCGCTTGAGACTTATCAATTAGGATTGCTCTGTGATAATTGATTTAAGTCTCAGAGTATTTTATTCTTAATCCCTGAAACAATTGCGGGTGTGTATATTTAATATTAGTGACTTTGATTTTCCAAAGGAATTAACCGATTTAATTATTGGGTTAATTACCGGTTAGGTTGGGTCACTATATTTTATATATGGCATGCCGTGAATTCTTGAAGGGACAGTGTATCCCGGAAAGGTTGATAATATCCCCGAGATGAGCTCATAAGGATTTATTATGTAAACCTCGCGAGTGGATTTGTTCCGCATAATAAATAAGGTTGAGTGGTACTAGTCTCGGATAAAAGAGATGAATAAATTTATTAAGCAATAAATAAATTTTATTCATGGATATTTAAATCTTAAATACACGGAATAAATAATACTACCGGAGAAATATTATTTGGATATAATATGGTTTAATATTGGGAGTGCAATTAATTTATATAGTGGAAAATAAATTAATTAATATTAATGGGAGATTAATAGATTTGGGCTTGGGCTCAATTTAATCATTAATATTGGAAGCCCAATATTCCACCTCATTTAGATCCCCTACGTAGCCTATAAAAGCACTACATGGTCTTCTCTATTCACACATAAGTTGAAGATCATAATTCTTCTAGAGAGAGAAAGTAGAGAGAGAAGTAGATCCATAGAGCTTGGAGGATCGTCGCCCACCCGACGTTCAAGCTAGTGCAAGGAATACGTGGGAAGATTCAAAGGTCATCTTGATTTCGTTTCTCCGAACAACGAATCGAAAGGTACAATATCTAAACGCCCTTGATTTTGTTCGATTTGATTTATCGAGAATACCGTAGAACAAAGATCTGAGGATCGAGACCCGTGGAAGAGGTCGAACCGGGCGACGGTGGTCGAACCACCGGACCGCCGGCGGATCGACGGCTCGACCACGAGGGTCGGGTGCGAGGGGGCGATCGAGCTTGGAGCTCGATCGCGGCTGGGCTGCGAGGCTTCTCGCAGCGCCCAGCAGCGGGATGCGGGGGTTCCCGCATCGTCCCGCAGCGGCTCGTGGGACGAGCCGCACCTCCACGAGCAGCGAGTCCGCTGACTCGCTGCGGGCTGCTACGAGGCAGCCCAGCGATTGCTGGGAGCAATCGCGAGTCCCTCGTGGGGACTCGGCTGGGCGCGCACGCGTCCTCGTGCGCGTTGTGCGTTCGGTCGAGCCCCGGCTCGCGTGGACTCGTGTTTTCTCCGGCAATCGAGGTTTTTGATCGGGTTATTATTTTCCGCAAATTTTAATAGCCCGGGATATCGAATTCCAACAATTGGTATCAGAGCGTGGTTTACGTTCGCGGTATTTTCGATAAAATTGTTCTACCTTGCAGGGTTCCGACTATTATGGCTTGATGATTATTCGTTTAATTATTTTGTCATGTGATTGTTGGATTGTTTAAACTCTCGGACATGTCGAGATTCGTTTTTGGTGGTGAATGCTTCTAATATTAAAAATTCGGGGGTTGACCGAATTTAGGTTTATTATTATTGTTTTATTTTTCCGGAAAATGTATAGGGTCGATTTCATGTATAGAATCGATACCGGATAGTGTAAAATTAAATTTGTAATTTATTTTGCGTTGGATCGATGCCGAAACGACCGCCGGAAAAGACGTGTGACGAAGGGGATGATCGTGAGGGTGAGGACAAGGATCGACCATCCCCATGGTCGATCCATGAGGATCGATCGACCCTTGGAGGGGCCGCCGGCGACGGTGGCCGGCCACCTCCTAGGCGTGGGTCGAGAGGTGGCGCGGGGATCCCCACCCCGTGCTATCCCGGTCCGGTAGATTTACTTTCCTAATTGATTCGGGTTTTTCCTATTTGAGTATTCCTATTTTTGGGAACTCTCATGGATTAGGAAAAGAATCAATGTTGGAATTAATTAGGATTCCTAATTGATTATTTCTATTTTATGGAAATATTCATGGATTAGGAATCTAATTAATTAAGAAAGTAGAAGAGTCCTAAATTATTTTATTTCCTTATTTCATTATGGAAATCATCTAGAATATTCCAAGTGGGTCTTGGATAGATTATTCTAGAGATTTAATGAAGTAGAAAGGGAAAATAAAATAAATAAAATATTAATAATATTTAATTTTATTTTTAATTTATTCGATTGACTTAATTATTTTTAATTAAGTATCTTTTGGATTTATTAAAAATGAATGGATTTAAATATTGGAAATTAATATTCTCGTCACATGGAGCATTCAAGAACGAAGACTGAAGACTAGAAGATGCGTACGGAGATGGAGTAAAGCCATAATAGTCGGAAAATAATATTCTAGTATTATTTTGACTATGTGACAATACTATGTGCTTTATTACATGTATGCATGCTATATGTGTTTATTTTTATGCACTAGATAGCGTATCCCTTTATTGTAAAAAGCTAAGTGGGAGAGGGTATGGAAACATACCCATGGTCTCCATTGCTGCTCTCTTGGTGACTTTTATAAACTTTTGAAGTTTATATAGATAAGTTATTGGAGGAGAGTTCTTGTAATTCCTCTTACGAGAAACATTGATTAAGTTTATCAAACAATGCCTAATTTGTCTTTCTAAAGCTGATTTCAAGTCGACTCATTCTCACCCCGGGGAGTGGAATGGAGCCAGAGCCACTTGGTCATGTCGAGGACACAAATTAGAGGCAGTCGTACAATTTTTTGAAGGTGGATCGATTGTCTGCTCGGCTCCCTCATTATGAGAGATAGGGTTGTTCGCATGGTGAATCACTGGTTAGAAACTTCGAGTTTCACTTATGATTCTCCGCGTCTTGATTTACAAGATCGAATGGATCAAGTAATTGGATTTCAATTATATAAATCTTTTGGTATAGTAAACGTCCACACGAACGTGGCTTGCTATACTGAATGAGATTTTAGAATAATTGATGTAGACAGTTATAGGGAATTGTGAAGGATTGCGAGTTGTCGTAAACGTCCACACGAACGTGGCTTGCGGTAACGTAACAATTCTAAACGATTCACCTTAGTACTGAGTAATGGTTTACACTTAGGTGCGCTTTATAGTATTCTTCCCAATGAAGTGACGCTATAATGATGTACGACCAAAGCAAAATCTAATTGCTAAATCATTTGGGTGGGTAAACGTCCACACGAACGTGGCTTGCTTTACCTGATGGGATTTTAGAGGCGATTAGTGATTTAATGATATTATTAAAGGGAGATAATATCGGATATTAAATTGTTTGTTTGTTTTATGTGCTTATAGGTTAAGAATGACTGTGACCCCACTTTGTGATATACTTAAAGATGAAAACTCACTGGTTCCATATAGTGATGTTTGGGAATGAAATCTGGACAATGTTCAGACTGTTGAGCCTTCCGAATCGACTATTGTCCCAACTGATGAGGACATTGAAAATGACCTCAAGGAGATGTTAGGACATAGTAAGGAAGCCGGACTAGAGGTGGTTGGCATACTCATTAAGTTCAGTCCTCTTGAGGAATCGCTTAAAAACGATTTCAAAAGAAATGAACTGATAAGTATGATCAGAGAATCACAAGCTCTAGTTGCCAAGTTGGAAGTGCAAGCAAAGAAGCCCAGTGGTTTTGAACCACAGAATGGGAGGAGCAAGCCGCAAGGCAAGTGCTTTCGATGCAAGCAGTCTAGGCACTGGAAGTCTGATTGTCCTCTCATCAAAGGTACGAAATTTTCCTTAGTCACCGAAACATTATCAGTGGTGATATCTACCAGCACCTGGTGTGTAGATACGGGGGCCACTGATCATGTCTGCAATTCATTGCAGGGGTTCCAGGAAACCCGGAGACTTAGAGAGGGAGAAATCGTGGTCTACATGGGAAATGCTGCGAAGGTGGCAGCCGTTGCAGTAGGAGACTTTCACTTACGCTTTAGTAGTGATATGATTTTAGTTTTACATAATTGTCTTTATGTACCCAACTTTAGAAAGAATTTAATTTCGGTTTCTAAACTCATTATGAATGGATATTCTGTTTCTTTTGATCACTCCGTGATCATAAGAAGAAATAGTGATATTATCTGTTCTGGTACATTGGTAGACGATTTGTATGTACTAAATCCTGAGTCTAACACGATGCAACTAACCGAGAGTAATAACACATCTACGAACACCAATAAGAGAAAGGAACCTTCCAAGATGAATCAATTATACTTGTGGCACCTAAGGCTAGGTCATATTAACTCAAATAGAATTCAAAGGTTGAAAACTGATGTTCTCATCAGTGGTGTTGAAGGAGAGGACCTTCCAACCTGCGAATCCTGTTTGGAGGGAAAAATGACCAAGCGTTCTTTTTCTGGTAAAGGACGAAGGGCTGAACAAGTGTTGGATTTGATTCACTCTGATGTATGCGGACCTATGTCTACTCAGGCAAGGGGAGGGTACGAGTATTTCATCACTTTCACTGATGATTACTCAAGGTATGGATTTGTATACCTGATGCGCCGCAAGAGCGAATCCTTTGACAAGTTCAAGGAGTTCAAGGCTTTTGTGGAGAACCTTCAAGGTAAATCCATTAAATGCCTGCGATCTGATCGCGGAGGCGAGTACCTGTCTGGAGAATTCAAGGCATACTTAGCAGAGAATGGGATTGATTCCCAAATGACATCACCATATACTCCCCAGCAGAATGGTGTGTCGGAAAGAAGGAATAGGACTCTTATGGAGATGGTGCGTTCAATGATGAGTTACTCGGACTTACCTACTATGTTCTGGGGACATGCCTTGGAAACAGCGGCATACATTCTCAACATGGTTCCAACAAAAACGGTCCCACCACACCCATGGAAAGGTGGAGCGGGCGCAAGCCTAGCCTCAGACACCTTCGGATCTGGGGTTGTCCAGCACATGTGTTGCGACAAGGTGCCGATAAGTTAGAACCTAGATCAGAATTACGGCTGTTTGTAGGATACCCGAAAGGAACTAAAGGTGGCATGTTCTATAGTCTTACGGACCAGAAGATCGTTATAAGTACTAACGCTCGGTTCTTAGAGGAAGACTATGTCATGGACCACAAGCCCAAAAGTGACATAATAATTGATGAGTTGAGAGGTAACAAGGAAGACTTAGATACAGCCGAACCGAGTATAGATACACCACTAGAATCTGCACCTGACACTGTCACTGTTAATACACCGGAACGCCGTCGTAGTGGGAGGGTTTTTAAGAAACCAGACCGATGGATTGGACTGGGTGAGTCTTCGGACTCTGGACCTGGAGTTGATGAAATCGATCCCTGGACCTATGATGAGGCGGTACAAGATATAGATGCGCCTTCTTGGAAAAAAGCGATGAAATCCGAAATTGAATCTATGGATTCTAATAAAGTCTGGGATCTTGTAGAACCACCAAGCGGCGTGAAGCCAATTGGGTGTAAATGGGTCTACAAGAGAAGAGAGAGGATCTGACGGAAAGGTTGAAACCTTTAAAGCTCGGCTTGTTGCGAAAGGCTATACTCAGAAAGAAGGAATCGATTATGAGGAGACCTTTTCGCCGGTAGCCAAGATAAAGTCGATCCGGATTCTCTTATCCATAGCAGCTCATATGGATTATGAGGTGTGGCAAATGGATGTCAAGGCAGCTTTCCTAAATGGAAGTCTTGACGAGACGATTTATATGAAACAACCAGAAGGATTCATTGCTAAGGGGCGAGATCATCTAGTGTGCAAGCTTAATCGATCCATTTATGGATTGAAACAAGCCTCGAGATCGTGGAACCTGCAGTTTGACGAAGTAGTCCAATCTTTTGGATTTAGTCAAAGCATGGACGAATCGTGTGTGTATTGGAAACGTGATGGGAAGAAGGTGGTGTTTCTCGTGCTTTATGTAGATGTCATTCTTCTCATTGGCAACAGTGTAAAGATGTTATCCGACATAAAGGGATGGTTGTCTAGACAATTCGATATGAAATATTTGGGAGAAGTCGGGCATGTTCTAGGGATCAAGGTTATAAGGGATCGCCGGAATAGAACATTGTACCTATCCCAGCAATCTTACATAGACACGATTCTGGCTCGTTTTAACATGCAAGATTCCAAGAAGGGTGAACTGCCCTTCAGTAAAGGAACTTATCTTTCTAAGGAGATGTGTCCTCAGACACAGAAGGAGAAAGATGAAATGAAAGCAGTTCCCTACGCTTCGGCTGTGGGAAGCTTAATGTATGCAATGTTATGTACAAGGCCTGATATCTGCTATGCAGTTGGCGTAGTAGCGAGATATCAGAGTAACCCTGGAAAGGCTCATTGGACTGCCGTAAAGAGCATTTTCAAGTATTTGCGAAATACTAAGGATTATGTTCTGAGTTACGGTGCAGACAATCTGATTCCTTTGGGTTACACAGATTCGGATTTCCAAGCTGATAAGGACCGGCGTAAGTCGACATCAGGCTATGTGTACACTTTGGGAGGTGGATCCTTATCATGGAAGAGTGTTAAGCAAAAGTGCATTTCAGACTCTACCATGGAAGCTGAATATGTTACAGCCTCAGAGGCAGCGAAAGAGTCAGTTTGGTTCCTTAATTTCCTCCAGGACTTAGATGTGATTCCGAGTTTGCCCAAGGCTATGACAATTTATTGTGACAATAGCGGTGCAGTGGCAAACAGTAATGAACCACGGTCCCATAGTGCTACGAAACACATAGAGCGCAAGTACCACCTGATTCGAGACATCGTCAAGAGGGGCGATGCAGTAGTCACCAAGATAGCTTCAGAGGACAACCTAGCGGACCCTTTCACCAAGATACTTCCTAAGGAAGTATATTTCAAGCACTTGGAGGGTTTGGGAGTCAGAAGTTTGGAAGATAAGACTAGACCTTAGTATAAGTGGGAGATTGTTGGAGTAGTATACTTAATGTCTAGATTTGAGTATTCTGAACTCCTTGTACACTTTCATTTACCTATTAAATAATGAACATTCATTTGCTTTTAATTATTGTTAATTAAATGTATGCAAATTATAGTCCTGGATTTTATACGTTGTAGTTAGTATGGTGTTGCATGGGCACACAGAAGATCATACTATCGGTTACTCGTATCTAATCAAACAGTTGCTCACGACCTAGATGGACACGGACCAATCCATCGGTATAGTCGTTGTGTGAGAGAGAAAATAATTTATCTTAATTATTTTATCACACTTGTACACTTGGTGTATTGAGCGGATCGCTTGAGACTTATCAATTAGGATTGCTCTGTGATAATTGATTTAAGTCTCAGAGTATTTTATTCTTAATCCCTGAAACAATTGCGGGTGTGTATATTTAATATTAGTGACTTTGATTTTCCAAAGGAATTAACCGATTTAATTATTGGGTTAATTACCGGTTAGGTTGGGTCACTATATTTTATATATGGCATGCCGTGAATTCTTGAAGGGACAGTGTATCCCGGAAGGGTTGATAATATCCCCGAGATGAGCTCATAAGGATTTATTATGTAAACCTCGCGAGTGGATTTGTTCCGCATAATAAATAAGGTTGAGTGGTACTAGTCTCGGATAAAAGAGATGAATAAATTTATTAAGAAATAAATAAATTTTATTCATGGATATTTAAATCTTAAATACACGGAATAAATAATACTACCGGAGAAATATTATTTGGATATAATAAGGTTTAATATTGGGAGTGCAATTAATTTATATAGTGGAAAATAAATTAATTAATATTAATGGGAGATTAATAGATTTGGGCTTGGGCTCAATTTAATCATTAATATTGGAAGCCCAATATTCCACCTCCTTTAGATCCCCTACGTAGCCTATAAAAGCACTACATGGTCTTCTCTATTCACACATAAGTTGAAGATCATAATTCTTCTAGAGAGAGAAAGTAGAGAGAGAAGTAGATCCATAGAGCTTGGAGGATCGTCGCCCACCCGACGTTCAAGCTATTGCAAGGAATACGTGGGAAGATTCAAGGTCATCTTGATTTCGTTTCTCCGAACAACGAATCGAAAGGTACAATATCTAAACGCCCTTGATTTTGTTCGATTTGATTTATCGAGAATACCGTAGAACAAAGATCCGAGGATCGAGACCCGTGGAAGAGGTCGAACCGGGCGACGGTGGTCGAACCACCGGACCGCGGGCGGATCGACGGCTCGACCACGAGGGTCGGGTGCGAGGGGGCGATCGAGCTTGGAGCTCGATCGCGGCTGGGCTGCGAGGCTTCTCGCAGCGCCCAGCAGCGGGATGCGGGGGTTCCCGCATCGTCCCGCAGCGGCTCGTGGGACGAGCCGCACCTCCACGAGCAGCGAGTTCGCTGACTCGCTGCGGGCTGCTACGAGGCAGCCCAGCGATTGCAGGGAGCAATCGCGAGTCCCTCGTGGGGACTCGGCTGGGCGCGCACGCGTCCTCGTGCGCGTTGTGCGTTCGGTCGAGCCCCGGCTCGCGTGTACTCGTGTTTTCTCCGGCAATCGAGGTTTTTGATCGGGTTATTATTTTCCGCAAATTTTAATAGCCCGGGATATCGAATTCCAACAGATTACTGAGATTTTCTCTAAATAGTTTTCGTGGTCATAAGAGCATTTCAATGAAAAGATATTTGCGTTATCATTTTGTGGTTGTATATTTTGTGATACTTCATTTTTAAATTTATTGTCCTACATTTTTACTATGCGTGGAACTTCATTTCCAGAATTACGGATTATTGTGTATATAATTGAGAAATTTTCGATTTCAATCTTAAACAATGAGAGCTCTAATTATTATGAAAGAGAATATGATATGGATATAAAGTATGAGCTATTGTGTACAATTGAAAACTAGACACAATCATTAAACATGCACCGTTTAAATCTTAAATTGAAAGATGACTTGTATTTATTATGGAAAATGATATTGTATGAATATGAAGTATGAGCTAATGTGTAATGTGTACAAATCTTAAAGTTCGTCGTCCTCGAACATCGCCGCTGCCCTTGGAAATCGTTCGCCCTTAACTATATGTTTAAGTTTCATGTGAATTGTCAATGTTTATTTATTGTGTTTAAATCATATCATGATTTTTATTGAGATTATCGATTTAAGTTTGAAGTGAATTATTTTTTATATTGTTCATATTTATTTTAATAATATAAGGATGATGATAGTTGATTAATAGTTAATGAAATGAAAATTTCACTTTATAAATAGTGAAGGATGGATGTTAAGTAAAAATGAAGAATAATGTTAATTAAAATGAAATTTGGTGTTTTTAAAAATTCTATAATAATGAAAATATCATCTTGATTTTATTGGAATTATTGATTTTTGTTTCTTGTGGACACTTTTTTTTTTCTTGAAATCTAGTTAGTACTTGTAGAATTACCGAAAAAATCTACAAGTATGTTTTATATTTTATTTTTTATTGAGAATAATGATTAGTTGATTCAGTGAATAAATTGCAAGTGTGCATGATGAAAGACTAACTATAGACAATTGTTCATCATTCATAATTATATAATGTAGACAATAATATTCATCTTTCATAATTATTTTAGATCATCTTTCAAATAAATACAATTCGATCATCCTTCATATTTGATTTAATATCATTCTTCGTAATATCAGTAATGTACTCAGCCAAGAATATCGCTGCCTAATATCAGTAACCAGTTGAGGGCTCAGAAGGCGTACTATTGTCGTCGTCAAATGAAACCCGACGTGCCACCACTCACCTATCAAATCACGATTCAAATCACGATAATACACACTGAGACATAAAGATACTTACAAGTCTCAATAGTGCTCAAATTCAGAATTAAAAATAGTATATTTAGAAATAAATAATCATATTAGAAAACAAACCTTGGACTTTTGGATTCAAGTCCATAGAACCAACTGAAAAATCAAACAAAATGTTACAAAAAACATTAAGAAAAAAAACAATGAACAAAAAGAACTAGCGTGTACACAATAAAGTCAAAGGGTTGAGAAAAATCGTGGTATAAATATTGACCTCAATGAAACACAACAGCGAACCCACCAAGAAAAAGCATGACAATCACAATAATGTTTCTCATAAATCAAAATGTTAAGAACACAACATAGGCACCTGTTCCCCATCTAAAAAAAACAAATATAAAACAAAAAACATGTTATTGTGAATATGATCAACAGTACCTTGGACTCTTACAGATACAATGATCTCTTAAGAGAATTCAGCTTGGATATGCACTGCCTCGAAAGAGCCAACTTCGACAGGTGGCTCGAGTTTGCATTGGCTCAAAAAGTCGAAATCATCAACATCCTTATGTGTCATAACGATTCCTACGACGACGGATACCGTTACGCTCTTCACCTTTCAAAACTGATCACAGCGCCAAAGCTGTTGCCCGTTTTTAAAACCCTTACCAAACTGTCTTTATGTGGGGTCCGCGTTGATGATCTTCAGTTTGATCTCTTGTTGTCCAATTTTCCGAATCTCGAAAGCTTATCAATCTCGGACTCTGAGTGCTCTGAAGAATATCACAGTGCACATCAAGCAACAAATTATACATATCATAACAGTGTAGTGTCTAAAAAGGTACCCAAAAAATCAAGGGTGTGTGTGTGGTGGGGGGAGGATAGCGCAGAAAACATGATAGAAGAACATAAAAAAAACAAAAAATGAGATGTAAAAGATCCCCTAAAACAACACTAACCTCTAATCCAATTTCACATGCCTTCTTAGCAACAAGACAAACTCCAAGCATCACACAGGGTGTGATCAGAATCTCAAAATCAAATAAATAAATATCCAAACTTCACAGAGAAACAATCCAATATATTCTAAAATCCTAAAATGTAATGTAGCAAAAAGTAACTTCATGTGTGGACAAAATATACCAAAATAGAGTGTGTAATTTATACACAGATAAAATTGAGAAACAATGTACATACATTATAACTAATTACTATCCATGTGGACATATCAAGCTCTCACTAAATGCAGTTGAAATTTTGTGCATATCAAGCTTCATTTTCCCAAGAAATGCATGGTCAGGGCTAAGAGAATTCATAAACAATTTTCCAGAATGTGCATATCATCATCATGAACAATCATATAATTATGAACAATGATAAACCATGAAGACTGTAAGGAGGTTGAACAATTATTCAGTAATCGAATTATGTAGGGTTTGTATAATCATTGAAATACTTCTTATAAATTCATGAAATTCTAAAAACTAAATTATATAGGGTTTGTATAATCTAATTACCTAATTTCTTCTGCGATGGAAGCTTGGAGGTAAGCCGGTAATGTAGCTTGGAGACGAGCCAGTAGTGAAGCTTGTTACCGGCGAAGCCTAGAGGAAGAAGGCGACGAGAATTAGTATATATTCACTGATGGTTGAAGGATGCGAGAAGTAATATATATTCAGTAGACAGAGGCGACCAGTGGGGCGCATTGCGCGGTGATTTGGAGTGCGGTGTGCGCGGTGGTTTGCAAGCGGTGTGGGCGTTGGGAAGGATCGAAGATAAATACGTGTTTTCCAGAGGAAGAGCTGGTAATTGGGGGTGAGCAAAATTAAGCATGACGTATTGTGACGTAAGGACATATATTTGGGCTGAAATAATTTTTTATATATATTGGGCCTGGAGCAAGATGCCCATCTTGCTCCTATGGTGTAACGTATAACATCTCTTTAAAAAGAATGTACAAATAATTATAAATTAAAAATAAATATTTATATTTTTTATTATTTTATTTATTTAAAATTTTGGCCCTCACTCACTTCAATAGTTGGGTCCGCCCCTGACTGAACACAGAAAACTCTGTTTGAAGTACAATACGTCTACTTCATAGATCTGTGACTTTTAACTCAACGTTCCTGGCAGTACTCAACAGTCTTTAACGGTCGAAGTACTCTACAGTCTTCGTGACTGTTTTCAACATCAGCCTCACGAATATTATAACGAGAACGTAAATGGGGTATGAAAGGCTTTTTATTCTTGAGAAGCTCCTCTGCCACCTCAGCAGGAGTCGTCTTTGCCTTTCCGATCGAGCCCTCGATTTCCCCGAACAAAGAATGCTCCTCGATTCCAAGATAGTTCGAAGCTAGGAGCCTGAATCCCCCGGGAGTGCAGTACGACATGTTAACATGCACGTCCATTCGACCTGGGCGAAGCAGAGCCGGACGAAAGTGGTGGTGGCGATGGAGCCCACGGCGGAGAGGATGTCCTTGGTGTGCCTAACTTGGATTCTGAGGTGAACATTTCTTCTTTTTTCTAAGAGGGAATTGAGTGATTTTTGAGGTGTAGAATTTTGATTGTGAGTTAGGTGAATTTAAAGAAGGGTAGTGAAGAAAATTGGAAGCCTTTTGGTAAAAAACATTGAATTATTAATCCAATAAGTTGACAATAACACTAGTTTTGTTATAAATATTGTAATTAGTGAATGACTAATTTACCTTTCTTGGTGAACAAGACAGAAACCCTATTTTGTATCCTATATAAAGGGTTATCCCCATATGAATGAAATAACAATTTTATTCTTCTCTTATATTGTGTCTCTTTCTAATTTATTATTCTCTCTCAATCCTTTTAGTTTATAACACGTTATCAGCATAATGTCCTCGTTCAACCGCGTTCTTCATCAAATATTCATCGAATTTCTACTCATCCAAGATCCGAAGTTCTAATTACCAAGGATTCAATATCAAGTAAGAATTTATACTTATATTTAATAATAGTTATACATATATTTACTTCTTCTCCCCTTCTTCATAAATTGCTCATGTTGAAACAATTAAATGTCTAATGTTCCTGAAGAACATTCTAATCTGATATTTCTGAAGTAATATAAAATTAATTATACCTAGTAAATCAAATAAATTTTTAATGTTTCTGAAGAAATATCAATATCAAATTGATTATGATTATATACTAATAATCTCGAATAATATCTTTGAAAATTGACCGTGAAAGATCTAATAGCTTTGTGGAAAGATTTAAAACAAAGATACGATCACCCGAAATTGGTCGTACTACCAAAACGTGGTATGGTTGACTTCGCATTGGATTACAAGATTTTAAATATGTTCAGGCATATAATAAAGCTATCATGAAAAACATTATAATTTGATATTCTTGAAGTAATATCAAATCAATTATTCTTAATATATCAATTATATTGAATGTTCATGATGAACATATACTATGGTTTAAATATTATAGTGATCTTTTAAGATCATCCTGATTTTGATATTATTCGAGAAATAACAAATCAAATTTTCCTTTGGATATTCCTGAAGAAATATTACGCTAATATCATCACATTATCTTATTGAAGAAATATCAAATTAAATTGTTCCCGTAATAGCAATTAAGTTTTAAATGTTCACGAAGAACATTATAATTTGATATTCATGATTAAATATCTAAATTAAATTTTAAATGTTCTTGAAGAACATCATGATATGATACGATATTCCCGCAGAAATATCAAATCAAATTGCTTGTGGTGTAACAATTAAACTTTAAATATTTTAAATCGATATTGATATTTATAAGAAATAATGCAAAATATTCTTGAAAGAATATTTTTATTGATTGCTTCCGAAGAAGCAAAGTTCAAACATTAAATGTTTTTGAATAAGGTTACATACTCCCGAAGAAGCAAGTTCAAAACATTATATGTTTTTGAATAAAGTTACAACTTATGATATTCATAGTGAAACGCAAAATTCGATTGTTCTCGTTGATACAATGATTACATATGAATTATCCCTGATGGATTTCTTTTAAAAATCGAGAATAAATGTACTATGTGGGTATTCATGAGAATATTGAAAAAGTGATTCCAATTAAATGTAATTTCTGAGAAAATTATATATTGAAATTTATTTTGATCCCCGAAGGATCATTGGTAAAGATACTGTATCCCCGAAGGATCATTGGTAAAGATACTGTTATGCAAATGATGACATATCAATAGTGGGTTTCTAAAGAGCTTTACTAATTATCCCCACGAGTACTACAAATGTACTTAAAAATGAAGATGATGCATATCATGAATGTGCGTGGAAATTAATCAAACATTTCTCATCTGCGAATTAATATGCAACTTATATTCATATCACCACTAGAGCGTATTTTTATGAACGGACATAATAGAAAATAAAGTATATTAAATATCTCGAGCCCACGATCCAGAAGATCGTTTATAGCAATTACGCTTATTTGCATATTTAACGAAGATAATTTCCCGACATTATGGGGAGATAAGAATATAAAAGATATAAATGCCGAGAAATTTCATTGAATGAAAAAGATCTTCAATTCTAGATCCACGCACCAATCAATTGAACCCGAAGTTCATGATAATAAATGACTTGCAATATTTAACAAGTAATCTGCCAAATTCATTTACATATTAATGAAGGTGTGACAAAATCACATATATTTGTGATAAAATGAACTATAAGAGTTCAAATACCAAAGAGATCAACTCAAATATTGATTATAATATACGCCTGAAGCGTAGTAGATCGATCTCAAGATATAAAATAAATCCGCGGAAAAACAAAGAAATTAAGTCACCCTCAATATCTCCTGAAGAGAGTTAGATGAAAATCCCATTGAAAAAACATGTGCAAATGATAATAGGAAATAGAGGGATTGTGGAAAAATAAAAAATCGTCAATGACATATTTGTCTCAAGGGTTGCTCTAGAAAAACTGGATCCAAAATTTAATCAATAATTGTGTGCCAGAAGCACTAAAAAATAGAAACGAGCAATTGAGGCTGAGCATGACTCGCTGAATAAAGATATATTTTGACTCTATAATACACACCTCAAAATATTATCCCTGAAGGATATACGTGGGTGTTCGTACGAAAAACGAGTAATGATGTGGTGAGATATAAAAGCGAGATTAGTTGCTTAAGAGTTTTTCGCAGAAACTCGATGTTAATCAAATATTTTTAAGGATGACATTAAGTTCCGCTACCTAATATTTATGGCAGCAACAACGATAAATATAGATATGCATAGAATGTATGATTTGACCATGTAGAAGTCATTAGAAAGATACATACATGAAAATCCTGGATGGATTTTAAAATTCCTGATATGAAAGGAAATGAAAATCAGAATATGTACAATATCATATTACATATGTCATTATGGACAAAAATAATATTGAAGACAAGGTCCAGAAGACCAATGATTGGTCTCGAAGACCAGTGATTGCACTCTTTTTCCCTCTACTAAGTTTTTCCCACGGAGTTTTCTTAGTTAAAGGTTTTTAACGAGACAATCACCACAATATAAATGTGAAGGTCATGTACTCTTTTCCTCGAGTATTTTTTCCTACAAGGTTTTATAACGAGGTTTTTAACGAGGCATGTACATCACTCGATTAGAATTAATGAGGACATCAGAATGTTCCATATGAGTTTGTTTTCGAGAGAACCTGAAGTTCAAAGAAAAATATAATCTTCTAAATGATTGTGAATTGAAGTTCACATTATTGTTCATTTGTAGAGAAATGTATATTGAACACTAGACGCATCTAATATACTCCAGAAGAGTTACCGTCCGGTTATAAAAATTGCGAATGCTCTAGTCAATATAGATGTCTGGTAAAGGCATGTCCCAGAAGGACGAAAAACATACAATAAAAAAAATGAATGTGAAATTCGACAATTCGAAGGTCGGGTCCTGAAGACCAAAATTTATATTTGAATAACTAAGTTTATCCTGTATGGTTTTATTAGTTACAGGTTTTAATGAGACTGATTGATCACCAATAACTACTTTCTAGAAGTCAAAGATCTTCGGTGATTACAATCAGGGGGAGCAAGTTGTACTCTTTTTCCTTCGTCGAGGTTTTATCCCACTGGGTTTTCCTGGCAAAGTTTTAACGAGGCAGCAATACTGTAAATAGTCATTTAAGAGGGAGTGTTATAAATATTGAAATTAGTGAATGACTAGTTTACCCTTTCTTGGTGAATAAGACAGAAACCCTATTTTGTATCCTATATAAAGGGGTCTCCTCATATGAATGAAATAATAATTCTATTCTCCTCTTATGTTATCTCTATATCTTATATATTATTCTCTCAATTCTTTTTGAGTTTATAACAATTTTAAAATTATTGTTTTCTAAAATAAACTATTGTTTTTTGTTACAAAAGAAGGAATGTAGTTGGAGAAAATTGGAAGCATTTTGGGTAAAAAAAATAATTATTAATCCAATGAGTTGGCAATAAATCTGTTTTAAAATTATTATTTGCAAAAATAAACTAATATTTTTACCTAAAAAAAGGAATTTTGATCATGAATGAAATATGAATAATAATTAGTGTTATTACAATCAACATATTGTGATGTAAATGATTTAATTTTATTTTCATTTTATTTATTTTTATCCCATCGGCTCAATTTTGATCTGACTGGAAAATCAAGACGTCGGTCGGGTTCACGGACTGAATTGGGTAACATGGATTAGTAGTATGAAACTGAAGGTTTTCGATGCCGATCCAATCGCATGATTACCTCGTTCGTGTGTGCGGAAGCGTGTAAAACGAGTAAACACGAACAACAAGATCTAGTGCACACATATATATGTATAGACACATATTTACATATATATATATATATATACATCCAATATATATATATATATATATATATATATATATATATATATATATATATATATATATATATATATATATATATATATATATATATATAGAGAGAGAGAGAGAGAGAGAGAGAGATTAACGAGAACACTTACAACCGGGGTAGCATGCCTCGTTGATGTTGATGAAGGTGGTGTTGAGTCGATTGAACCATCTTCATGGATCAGCCACTAGATGCTCTCCTTGTGAATGACATCGTCACTCTTCTAGTCTAGATCGCCCGGATGTTGAAGCCGCACAAATGGCCCGGCCTCTACGTGTTGCACACAAACCCGGATGACGAACACTTTGCTTGCTTGAGTCGGTTCTCTAAGAACACTCTCTCCTTTCTCTCTTTGGTGTGAATCTCGAAATTGGTTATGAAGTGATTGTGAAAATCAGATTTTCACTACTTAACACCTTCATTACCACCTCCATCACTCCTTTATAACCCCCATAATGAATATGCACCATCATATCATATAATGGGTGGTTAATGGGGAGGTGAAAGGTCATGTACACATCACTATGCCACAATGGCATAAGATGTGGTCCCTCTTTCTTGTGTGGCATGCCATGTCACACTATGTGACATGCATCCATGCAAGCCATGCAATGCATCCCATGCATGCATATAAATTCACGTAAATATTGATTCTAAATCAATATAATTAACAAACATTGTACATCATCTACGAGTCCGTGTGTGACCCTGTAGGTATGATTTATCGATCAATATTATATTATTCCCAACAATTAATATTATCGAATAATCATTTAACATCCATATACGACCTTATGAATTTATCGATTGCACACGTAGGATCGAAGGACATATACCAACAATCTCCCACTTGGCCTTCAGAGCCAGTGTGCTGCCAATTTCCTGTTGTCACTTTATGTCTAAGTTTGAACTTGAGGCAAGACTCGAGTCATCCTCAATCGGTTCAAACCTTTCTTGGACTTTGAGACAGACTGT
Organism: Euphrasia confusa; assembly: GCA_954870475.1. NCBI lineage: Eukaryota > Viridiplantae > Streptophyta > Magnoliopsida > Lamiales > Orobanchaceae > Euphrasia > Euphrasia confusa. The sequence goes on from OX940958.1 coordinate 25,469,577, forward strand.
AAAACCAGATTTATCACCATGATACGAATCTGGACGTGGCCACGTATTTTCCACAGTCTCGACTCTCCAAGTGGCCGGTAAGACATATATCCCATTAAAATGGAGGACAATCCCATCTTGTCAATCCAAGCTCTCCCACTTGCTTTCGGATATACCCAATAACAAGTTTTATAACCTCCTTTTACGAAAGGCGTTTACTTGTATCAAAGTATACCATTTCACAATGGAATCACTCTGGACTACTCAGGTCAGAGGAAATTGCTCGACAGTCAATGAAATAGTATTATGACTCAAAATCTCAAATACTATTCCAGTCGGGTCTGTTCGATCATTAGCTCCCAGCTAATATCTATGTAATTGTACTTGATGTCCCACATCACTAGCCCATGAAGCGGCGCTATAGTACACATTACAAACTAGTTCATTGTATTATCGGTTTGTCCGTACTCGATTATACGAACCAGGAACAACTATATGATTCAAGTATATCAGTTCAACCATTGGGACTTCATTATGCGGTAAGTCGACCTCATAACCCAATTGATATCACTTAATCATTTGGACAATTCATATAAATTAAACCATATTTATATGAAGAAATATGTATTACACATATGAGTGAATGTTTACCAAATCTCCAAAAGTATCTAATACAGTAATAGAAATCACAACCCATCTCTAAGATGTCTGATCTCTATTGCAGTCGTGAAAGCCTCAAGCTTAAACTGCTGGAGAAGTTTAGAAAGCGGGTTTGCAACCTTACCAGAAGTTGCAACTTTATTATCTCGATATCTCCACAAAACTATCTCCCAGATAATGTGGAACTTCCTGAGCACCAGTTTTCGACTTGTGGTGCTTCCTAGCTCATTGGCTTGCGCGATAACTCTACTATAAATAGAAAACTATCGGATGGGCTGCGCTAGTTATGCCACCTAGTTCATTCAAGAACTTTCAAATCCTAACTGCCAACATTACTGCATCCAATGCAATACTGTGCTCAGCTTCTGTAGTTTAATCAGCTATATTGCATTGCATGGAACTATTCCAGCAAATATCACCTCTAACCAGACAAAAGATATAACCAGATTAAAATCGGAAATTATCTTAGTCTGTTTTGAAGTTAGCATTCAAACAGCTTGTTAATATCAACTCTTTTTGTCTTCCAAAGACAACAAAATATTCTTTAGTCCATCTAAGGTACATAAGAATATTCTTGGCCGCAGTCTAATGCGCCTCACCTGGGTTTCCTTGAAACCGAATCATCATGCTCAAAGCATACGATACGTCCAGTCGTGTACATATCATGGCGTACATTATAGACCCTATTGCCGAAGCATAAGGAATGTTTTCCATCCTCTTTTGCTCATCAAGTCCCGTAGGCTCTTGCATCTTGCTAAGTGATGTGCCATAACTCATTGGAATGAGACCCGTTTTTGTTGGAGTTGTGTACTTAATGTCTAGATTTAAGTAAAGGAAACTCACGATCCATTGCCACTAATCTATTTAATTAAATAAACAATTATTTGCGTTTAATTATTTATAATTAAATATATGCAAATTATAGTCCTGGATTCTATACGTTGTAGTTAGTATGGTGTGTCGGGCCCACACAGAAGATCATACTATCGGTTACTCGTATTTAATCGAACAGTTGCTCACGACCTAGATGGACACGGACCAATCCATCGGTATAGTCGTTGTGTGAGAGAGAAAATAATTTGTCTTAATTATTTTATCACACTTGTACACTTGGTGTATTGAGCGGATCGTTGAGATTCATCGATTAGGATTGCCGGCGATAATCGATTCGAGTCTCAGTGTATTTTATTCTTAATCCCCGATACTATTGCGGGTGTGTATATTTAATATAAGTGACTTTGATTTACCAAAGGAATTAACCGATTTAATTATTGGGTTAATTACCGGTTAAGTTGGGTCACTATATTTTATATATGACATGCCGTGAATACTCGACGGGAAAGTGTATCCCGGAAGGGTTGATAATATCCCCAAGATGAGTTCATAAGGAATTATTATGTAAACCCTGCAGGTGGATTCGTTCCGCATAATAATTAAGGTTGAATGGTACTAGTCTCAGATAAAAGAGATGAATAAATTAATTAGCAATAAATTAATTTTATTCATGGATATTTATATCTTAAATACACGGAATAAATAATACTGCCGGAGAAATATTATTTGATATAATATGGTTTAATATTGGGAGTGCAATTAATTTTATATAGTGGAAAATAGAATTAATTAATATTGATAAGGATTAATGGACTTGAGCATTGGGCTCAATTTAATCTTCAATATTGGAAGCCCAATATTCCACCTCCTTTAGATCCCCTACGTAGCCTATAAAAGCACTACATGGTCTTCTCTATTCTCATAACTTGAAGATCACAATTCTAGAGAGAGAAAGTAGAGAGGAGGATCCATGGAGTTCGGTAGATCGTCGCCCACACGACGTCCGGGCTAGTGCAAGGAATACGTGGGAAGATCTCAAGGTCGTCAAATTGAGTTCTTCGTTTTTCCGAACAACGAGAACGAGGTAAATCGTAAAACCCTCTTTATGATTTTATCGTTTAATTATCGTAAAAATATCGTGAACCAAGATCCGAGAACGCGACCTTTGTCGAGGTTGAACCGGGCGGTGGTGATCGAAGATCACCGGACCGCCGGCGGCTCAACGGCTCGAACAAGAGAGGGTCGAGAGGGGCGAGCCTCGGCTGGACGCCGAGACTTGATCGAGGGCGAGCTCGATCACCCACGCACCTCCGGCGGGCTGCTGGAGCAGCCCCGCTCACGCGGCTGGACCGCCGCTCGAGCGGCGGTGGCTGGTGGTGATCGCAAGCCACGGTTCGCCGTGGCTGGTCGTGCGATCACCGGGGGCGGCTGGGCGTGCATAAGGGGCTGCCAAGGGCAGCCCTAGGCGGCTGCCGTGTACAGCCGCGAGCCCCATGCGGGGGCTCGACCGGACAGCTGCGGGCTATCCCCGCGGCGGCTTGTTTGGTTGAGTCCGGCTTCGTGGTGGTTCGTGGCGAGATGTTCCGGCAACCGGGAGTCGATTGGAGTTGTTATTCCGCAATTCGACAACTCCGGATATTCGATCTCCAAAGGATTTCGGTCGGAATTAATTAGATAATTTATTTATTTAAATTTATTAATTCCGGGATATCGATTTCCAACAATTGGTATCAGAGCGTTGGTTTTAGTTCATGGTATTTTTCGATAAATTGTTCTACCTTGCAGGGTTTCCGATTATTATGGCTAGATTTAATTTTATTAATTAATGTCATAATAATGTTCTTGATTATTAAACTCTCGGTGATGTCAATATTTGTTCTTGTGTGGTGAATGCTTGTTCTTAATTTTTCCGGAAATTGTTTGAGGTCGTTTTGTTGAGAATCGATACCGGATAGCGTAGTAATAAATTTGTGATTTATTTTACGTTGGATCGAGTCCGAAACGACGACCGGAAAAGTGTGACGGAGGAGACGATAGAGAGGGAGGATTCCGGGGATCGATCATTCCCATGATCATCCCCGAAGAAGGATCGATCGAAGGGGGAGGGGGCTGCCCGCGGCCTTCTCGGCCGTGATGTCACCGGCGACGGCGGCTGATCGGCTGGGCGGTGGCGGTGGCTCTCCTCTCGGCCGGCGATGGTGGTGGGGCGCGGGGTCCTCGTGATCTCGTGCTCTCCCGGCAAGATCCAACTTTCCTAAATTATTCGGTTTTCCTATTTTGAGTATTCCTTTTTTTTTTTTGGAATTCTCATGGAATAGAAAAAGAATAAATTTATTTTTCCTTATTGATTATTCCTATTTATGGGAATTTTCATAGATTAGGAAAAGGAATAAATTTATAAATTAATTTATTTTTCCTATTTAATTATTCCTTTATGGAATTTTTAATGGATTAGGAAAATAATTAATTTGGAAAGTTTAGGAGTCCTAAATTAATTTTTCCTTATTTAATTATTCCTTTATGGAATTATTAATGTATTAGGAAATGAATTAATTTGGAAGGACTAGGAGTCCTAAATTATTTTATTTCCTTATTTCATTATGGAAATCATCTAGAATATTCCAAGTGGGTCTTGGATAGATTATTCTAGAGATTTAATGAAGTAGAAAGGGAAAATAAAATAAATTATTTTATTTCCTTATTTCATTATAGAAGTCTTCTAGAATATTCCAAGTGGGTCTTGGATAGAATATTCTAGAGATTTAATGAAGTAGAAAGGGAAAATAAAATAAATAAAAATATTAACAATATTTAATTTTATTTTTGATTTATTCGATTGACTTAATTTTTGAATTAAGTATCTTTTGGATTTATTAAAAATAAATAGATTTAAATATTGGAATTAATATTCCCGTCACATGGAGCGTTCAAGAACGAAGACTGAAGACTAGAAGATGCGTACGGAGATGCGATAAAGCCATAATAGTCGGAAAATAATATTCTAGTATTATTTTGATTATGTGATAATATTCTATGTGCTTTATTTCATGTATGCATGCTTATGTGTATTTAATTATGCATTAGATAGCGTATCCCTTTATTGTAAAAAGCTAAGTGGGAGAGGGTATGGAAACATATCCATGGTCTCCATTGCTGTTCTCTTGGTGACTTTTATGGACTTTTGAAGTTCGTTTAGACAAGTCATTGGAGGAGAATTCTTGTAATTCCTTTTACGAGAAACATTGATTAAGTTTATCAAACAATGCCTAATTTGTCATTCCAAAACTGATTTCAAGTCGACTCATTCTCACCCCGGGGAGTGGAATGGAGCCAAAGCCACTTGGTCATGTCGAGGACACAAATTAGAGACTTTCGTGTCATTCGATGACTAGATCGATTGTCTGCTCGGCTCCCTCATTTATGAGAGATATGGTCGTTCGCATGGTGAATCACTGGTTAGAAACTTCGAGTTTCACTTATGATTCTCCGCGTCTTGATTTACAAGATTGAATGATTCAAGTAATTGGGAGTCAATTGTAAAAGTCTTTTGGTGTAGTAAACGTCCACACTATCGTGGCTTGCTACATTGAATGGGATTTTGGAACGATTGATGTAGACAGTTATAGAAGGGAGTAAAGGAGCGTATGTTAACGTAAACGTCCACACTATCGTGGCTTGCGGTGAATATGCGTGTCCCAAACAATCTTCTTAGATACTGAGTAATGGTTTACACTTAGGTACGCTTCTTAGTATTCTTCCCATCGAAGTAACGCTAATGATGATGTACGACCGAAGGAAATCTAATTGCTAAATCATTTGGATAGGTAAACGTCCACACTATCGTGGCTTGCCATATCTGATGGGATTTTAGATCTGATTAGTGGTTTAATGATATTATTTGAGGGAGATAATATCGGAGATTAAATCGATTGTTTGTTGTTATATGTGCTCATAGATTAGGATATGACTTTGAACCCACTTTCTGTGATACGTAAGGATTATAAACTCACTGGTCCCTAAATGTAATGATTGGAATAGAGATCTAGACATTACCCAAACTGTTAAAGAGTGCAAGGTTGTACTCAGTGAGCTTTGTCCTCCCGAGCCTATTGACATAGGCGGCTAGACAAGAATCGATGAGGATACTCATAAAGGCCAGTCATTCGAGGAAACGCTTAAACACGTTTTTGAGATGATTGACCTTTTGGACGAGTTGAGACGGAAATCGCAAGCTCTTGTAGCCAATGCCAAAGGTTTCGAACCTAAGGGCAAAATCGGGGGAAAGGAAAAGCAAGCAAAGAATCCCAGTGGTCCTAAGTTGCTTAGACCACGAGATGGGACGAGAAAGCCATGAGGCAAGTATTCTCGATGCAAACAGTCTGGGTACTGGAAGTCTGATTATCCTCTCAAAGAAAGTACGAAATTTTCTTTAGTCGTAAAACATAGTCAGTGGTATTATCTACCGGAACCTGGTGTGTAGATATGGAACCACTGACGGTATGTGCATTTTAAATTCAAGGGTTCCAGGAAACCCGACGACTTGAAAAAGAAGAAATCGTAGTCTACATGGGCAATGCTGTAGAGGAGGCAGCAGTTGCAGTGGAGGGCATTTTATAGGATTTCATTTTGGGTTACTGCTTTTATGTACCTTTCAAATTAGAAAGAACTTTGTTCTGGATTTCTAATAAAAGGATATTTTATTTCTTTTAATCATTTGATAGTTATAAGAAGAAATAATGATATTATCTATTTTGGTACATTAGCTAGCAATATATAAATGATGAATCCTGAGTCCACCACAAAGCAACGAACTGTAGTATAAAACTCGTTTTACTAATAAGAGATTTCTTTATCAATTATACTTGTGGATTCTTATGCTGAGTCATGTTTATTCAAATAAGAAGTTCAAAGGTCGAAAATTGATTTTTGATCAATTAAGTTGAAGGAGTGGACCTTCCGACCTAAGAATCTAATTTGGAAGATAATGTGACTAAGCAATCCTTTATGGATATAAGATGTAAGATCCGGACAAGTATAAGAATTGATTGACTCTGATGTATGCAGACGGATGTCTACTCAGACAATAAGGTACGAGTACTTCATTTGATGATTACTCGAGAAATGGATTAGAATACATGATGTGCCACAAAAGCAAGTGTTTTGACAAGTCAATGGACACTAAGCAATTGTGGAGAACCATCAAGGTATATCCATTTGTAGCCTGCGATTTGATCGCGGAGGCAAGTACCTGTCTGAGGAATGCATGGCATACTAATCAGAGATTGGGATTTGATCCCAAATGACTACACCATACACTGTTGTGTAGAAATGGTGTGTCGATAATAAGAAATGGAACTCTTATAGAGATAGTTAAAGATGAGTTATACGGAACTACCTATGTTCTATGGATATGTCTGGAAACAACGGCGCATTCAAATGCGGTTGTAGAATATCCTAGAAGAACAAAAGATGTGTGTTCAATAGTACTATGAACCAGAAGGACGTTATAAGTTCTAACGCCCGGTTCTTAGAGAAAGACTATATGATGAACCACAAGCCTAAAGTGACATGATACTTTGAAATGAGAGAGAAAGATTAAGACTTAGAACCAGCCGAACCGAGTAGCGGCACACCACTAACTGCACCTACTGTTATCACTGTTTATACACCGGAATGCCATTGTAGTGGGAGGTTGTGGGACAACCGGAGATATTCATAAGACTAGGAGAGTCTTCGGACTCTGGACCTAGTATACATGAAATCGATCCCTGGATCTACATGAAGGCCGTACTAGATCTAAATGTGCCTTCTTGGAGAGCAATAAGGATTATTCCTAAGAGGCGAGATCATTTAGAGTACAAGCTTAGTTGATCCATTTATGGATTGAAACAAAGCATTGAGTTCGTGGTACTTGCAAATTGATGAGATAGTCCATTTTATGGATTCATCAAAAGCATAGACGAATCGTGTGTATGGGAAACGTGATGGAAACAAGGTGGTGTTTCTCGGAGGTTTTTATGTAGATGACATTTTATCATTGGTAACAATGTAAAGATGTTGTCAGACATAAAATGATGGTTGTCTAGAAAAATCGATATATGAGATGAAGAAGAAGTTAGAGCATGTTCTTAAGATCTAGGATCTCAAGAAAAGAACATTGTACTTCTCCTGGACATCTTACATATATATGATTATGGTTCGTTTTAACATGCAAGATTCCGAGAAAGGTTCGTTACCTTTCAGAGACGGAATGCATCTATCTAAGGATATGTGTTTTGGAACACAAAAATGAGATAGAAGCAATGAAAGCTTGATAAATGCAATGTTGAAAAACGAGAACCTGATATCGGCTATGCGGTGAGCATAGTGGGAGGATATCAAGGTAATCCTGGAAAGGAATATTCGACTGCCGTAAAAGTACTTTCGAAGTACTGTTCTAGACTACGAAGCAGACGAACATTTCCTTTGGATTACATTCTCTTAGATTTCTAATCGAATGAGGACCAGTGTAAGTCGATATCAGGCTATGTGTTTCACTATTGAAGGAGAAGGAGTTTTAACATGGAAGAGTGATAAGCACGATGCTTTTCGGACTCTGCCATGGGTAACCAAATAGTGGCCTCAGAGGCAGCGGAAGTTTTGGTATAACTCCGGGATAATCTCTGGGACTTAGATGTGATTCTTAATTTACCAAAGGCTATGTAAATAGCGGTGCAATGGCAAATGGTAAGAAATTACAAGTCCATAAGTGTAAGATAACACATAGTGCAAGTACCACCTGATACGAGTCATCGTCGAGGGAGACGACGCTGTAGTCACCAAGATAACTTCAGAGCGGCAACCTAGAGTGCTCATTCACATAGTACTTCTTGGAAGTACAACTTAAGCACGTGATGAGTATAGGAGTCGGGAGTTTGGAGGAAATGACTAGACCTTAGTACAAGTGGGAGATTGTTGGAGTTGTGTACTTAATGTCTAGATTTAAGTAAAGTAAACTCACGATCCATTGCCACTAATCTATTTAATTAAATAAACAATTATTTGCGTTTAATTATTTATAATTAAATATATGCAAATTATAGTCCTGGATTCTATACGTTGTAGTTAGTATGGTGTGTCGGGCCCACACAGAAGATCATACTATCGGTTACTCGTATTTAATCGAATAGTTGCTCACGACCTAGATGGACACGGACCAATCCATCGGTATAGTCGTTGTGTGAGAGAGAAAATAATTTGTCTTAATTATTTTATCACACTTGTACACTTGGTGTATTGAGCGGATCGTTGAGATTCATCGATTAGGATTGCCGGCGATAATCGATTCGAGTCTCAGTGTATTTTATTCTTAATCCCCGATACTATTGCGGGTGTGTATATTTAATATAAGTGACTTTGATTTACCAAAGGAATTAACCGATTTAATTATTGGGTTAATTACCGGTTAAGTTGGGTCACTATATTTTATATATGACATGCCGTGAATACTTGATGGGAAAGTGTATCCCGGAAGGGTTGATAATATCCCCGAGATGAGTTCATAAGGAATTATTATGTAAACCCTGCAGGTGGATTCGCAATTAAAGAGATGAATAAATTAATTAGCAATAAATTAATTTTATTCATGGATATTTATATCTTAAATACACGGAATAAATAATACTACCGGAGAAATATTATTTGATATAATATGGTTTAATATTGGGAGTGCAATTAATTTTATATAGTGGAAAATAGAATTAATTAATATTGATAAGGATTAATGGACTTGAGCATTGGGCTCAATTTAATCTTCAATATTGGAAGCCCAATATTCCACCTCCTTTAGATCCCCTACGTAGCCTATAAAAGCACTACATGGTCTTCTCTATTCTCATAACTTGAAGATCACAATTCTAGAGAGAGAAAGTAGAGAGGAGGATCCATGGAGTTCGGTAGATCGTCGCCCACACGACGTCCGGGCTAGTGCAAGGAATACGTGGGAAGATCTCAAGGTCGTCAAATTGAGTTCTTCGTTTTTCCGAACAACGAGAACGAGGTAAATCGTAAAACCCTCTTTATGATTTTATCGTTTAATTATCGTAAAAATATCGTGAACCAAGATCCGAGAACGCGACCTTTGTCGAGGTTGAACCGGGCGGTGGTGATCGAAGATCACCGGACCGCCGGCGGCTCAACGGCTCGAACAAGAGAGGGTCGAGAGGGGCGAGCCTCGGCTGGACGCCGAGACTTGATCGAGGGCGAGCTCGATCACCCACGCACCTCCGGCGGGCTGCTGGAGCAGCCCCGCTCACGCGGCTGGACCGCTGCTCGAGCGGCGGTGGCTGGTGGTGATCGCAAGCCACGGTTCGCCGTGGCTGGTCGTGCGATCACCGGGGGCGGCTGGGCGTGCATAAGGGGCTGCCAAGGGCAGCCCTAGGCGGCTGCCGTGTACAGCCGCGAGCCCCATGCGGGGGCTCGACCGGACAGCTGCGGGCTATCCCCGCGGCGGCTTGTTTGGTTGAGTCCGGCTTCGTGGTGGTTCGTGGCGAGATGTTCCGGCAACCGGGAGTCGATTGGAGTTGTTATTCCGCAATTCGACAACTCCGGATATTCGATCTCCAAAGGATTTCGGTCGGAATTAATTAGATAATTTATTTATTTAAATTTATTAATTCCGGGATATCGATTTCCAACAGTTTTGGCGTCTTTCATTCTAAACTTATCAACCACCTTATCAATATAGGTCACTTGACTAAGTTCAAACATCTTTTTCGATCTGTTCCGACAGATCTTGATGCACAATATGTACTGTGCTTCTCCAAGATCCTTCATTTAAAAACATCTTCCAAGCCATTCTTTAACAGAATTAAGCATAGGAATATTGTTTCCAATAAGGAGTATGTCATCGACATACAACACAATGAATACAACGTAACTCCCACTGATCTTCTTGTAAAACAAGACTCTTTCTAGTTCCTCTGAAATCCAAATCCCGATATGGATTCATTGAACTGAAGATTCCAACTGCGAGATGCTTGCTTTAATCCATTAGGATCTATTAAGCTTGCATACTCTCTCAGCCTGATTAGGATCGATAAAACCCTCTGGTTGTGTCATAAACACATCCTCTTCTAGAATCTTATTCAAGAAGGCGGTTTTGACATCCATTTGCCATATCTCATAATCATAATGAGCAGCAATGGCTAAGAGAATCCGAATGGATTTGATCATAGCAACTGGTGAAAAGGTGTCATCATAATCCACCCCGTGAATTTGTTTATATCCTTTTGCCACCAACTTTGCTTTGAAAACACTAGGTTTTCCATCCATGTCTGTTTTTATCTCGTAAATCCATTTGCATCCAATGGGCCTAGCCCCTTTAGGCAAATCGACCAAGTTCCAAACTTGATTTTCAGACATTGATTCCATTTCGGATTTCATGGCACCCTGCCATTTCTCGGAATCTGGACTCGTCATAGCTTGGATATAGGTCGAAGGTTCATTGCTTTGTAAAAGCATGATTTCATAGTTCACATTTGTCAGAATACCTAAGTATCTGTCAGGTTGAGTTCTAATCCTTTCGGACCTTCGAGGGTTAGGTGTGGTTTCTAAAACCACTAGAGTACTCTCGACCAAGTCTTGAGTCTCCATCTCAGTTTGTTCTTCTTGAACCTCGTTCAAGTCTTCTTGAACTTTGTTCAATTCAACTGAGCTCCCACTTACTTTCTTGGAAAGATATTCCTTTTCAAGAAATACACCATCTCGAGCAACAAAGTATTGTTCTCAAATAGATCGTAGAAGTTGTACCCTCGAGTTTCTTATGGATAGCATAAAAAAACTTTTATCCCAATTGAGTTCAATCTTTATAGAGATAAATCTCGTCAGAGAAGCTTTTAGAACCTCAAATCTTGATGAAAACAATTTAGGGACCCTCCCTTTCCATACCTAGTATGGTGTCTTATCAACAGCTTTTGATAGCGTCCTATTCAGTGTATAAGTTGAAGTCTAGAATTGTGTGTTCCCAAAAGAGACCAGTAGTTCATTTAGACCTCTCATCGAATGGTCGAACTATATCTAATATAGTTTGTTTTCTCTTTTCCGAAACATAACCTTCATGTGCTTGTGAACTGATAGGTTCCACATACATCAGTATGGATCATCCCTAATAAATCACTCACATGTTCTCCTTTCTCCAAGAAAGATGACATTGTTATCTTGTCCATCACACATCATCCACATGTATCAAATGAATCCAAGTCAAATGATTCTAGAATGCATTCTAAAAGAAGCTTCGTTACATATTTAGATGTTGATTTGACGTAATCAACAATGTTATAGTTATGTCTCATTGAGACTTATTCGATTCGGCCTTTAGTGTTAATGTTATATATGATTTGTCAAGTTTTAAAGTATACATAAACAATATAATAATCGTACCAAAACAAAGAATAATTCACAATTAAAATAGTTACCAAACTATTTAATAGTGAAAAACTAATCCATCAGTATCCAATACTGAACCAATATTCATTGTTTATTGAAGGTACGATATTACATAGTTATAATACTAAAATAAGGCCCTAAGGCAAAACAACATCATATGATCATGCGGCTAATGCAGCGATATTCGCTTCATTTCTCGCCCGTAGATCGACGTCTCTACTCACCAAACTTACACTTCTATGTAGTTCCTCCACATACAAATGTGAGAACCACATTTGGCATCCAATACCCAAGAAGTAGAATTTGTGAAGTTTAATGTCTATATCATTAATACCTGAAGATGAAGCTACCCCCCGTTCTTCACATCTTCTTTGAACTTTGGGCAAATTCAATTATTCCCAATAATTGAGTCTCATTCAAATTTCCCATTCAAAATTATCTCAATGTCAAAACGTGATAAATCGTAAGTGAAAAATCGAAGTTTTCTAACCAGCGATATTATCATGCAATTGAAGCCCTATCTCTCATAAAATATGAGGGAGCCAACCAGACAATCGATTCACGCCATCCCATGGCTCGAAAGTCTCTAATTTGTGTCATTGATGAACTAAGTGTTTTGGATTAAATCACTCCCCGAGTTGAAAATAATCCTAACTTTAGAATCCATCATATGAAAGACAAATTAGGCATTTGTTTTGAAATTGAATAAAATATGAACTTCTACATATTTGCAAGTAGTGTCCAACACCTTTGCAGTAGACGCATTGAGATTCCCTAGGAACCCTAGTAGTCTTCTTTCCCATACTCTTTTGAATACCATATCCCATATCATAAGAATTTCCCTCTTAGGGTCCTTCTCTATTGCCGGCTCAGCAGCCTTGAGCATCCCGTGGAGCTCACGAAGCAATTTCTTCAAACCATTCATATGGAAAATTTAGCCTAAAGGCATTATAACCATCATGAGATTGAAGTATGAAATCGGTTGCCAACTAATCATCATAGGAAAAATCTAGGCGGTCACTTGAAGCAAATAATCCAATCATTTGTTGCACATGTGATCCCATAGATTTCCATTTTTTCAGCCTAGCTGAAGCGATGACCCTGGTCATACCGAACCGCTCAATCATAGTCTGTTCCCCGAACATGCTATTGAGTTGTTCAATGATATCATAGGAATTGGTAATATAACACATTCTCTTTGTATTCGTATTTGAGGACCATCCTCAAATTACGTTGTCAATCAAGAAAATTTGTGTTGTTAAATTTTTCACAATCAAGAATTGAACCAAACTTGAATTGAGTTGATATTTGACATGATAAGCTACAAAAGAAAGATGCATAAAATATGTAAACATCCACAAAGCGGTAAACAAATAAGGTTCTCTAACAATTGTACTTATTTATTTCATTTTGTTCAATTGATATCCAATATCATTGTCCCTTAGAACAAAACGATCCCGAGATCCTCATCTTGTAAATCTTTAAGTCGACTGAGTCCGCACTTAAGTATTTCAAGATAGGTAGACATACCATGCCAATGATATCTAATATCACTCTCGGTCGACGAGAATCACATTCTCATCTCATGTCTCGATAGCCACGCCTGCAGTGGATCTATCGATGAGGAAACCAAACTCACGTGTAAGGGCATTTCACTACCATTACCCGCACTTATCCCAAGATAGAAAGTGGCACCCCACTGAGGCGGATCCACCAACTCACGATCGAGGCTTCATGGGTGTGAAGCTTTGGACAAGACATTATACTCATTATTTTGGGGACATGCATGTTTAAGGTTGTATGTATGTTGGTTGAACATTTATAACATATATAAACCTAGAACTAGCACAGCAAGCAATACATGCTCGAATGGACCCTAAACCTCACAACACACAGAAAAAAGAACGAACGAAAAATAAGCAAAAATCCATGAGTAGCACCCCGTCCACCGGAATGGCGCAATGCTGATCCTGGAGGGGGTAGCGACCGCTACCCCTAGGGTAGCGACCGCTACCTTGGTCCAGACCATTTTTCGGCCCCGGTAGCGATCGAGCAGCGATCAGCCTAGCGTTCAGGGTAGCGACCGCTACCCTTACATTTTTCGGCCCCGTTAGCGATCGAGCAGCGATCAGCCTAGTGTTCAGGGTAGCGACCGCTACCCCTAGGGTAGCGACCGCTACCTGCTCCAGTGGCTGAAAAATTGCTTCTTCTTGCTTCGTTTCTCTTCGTATTCGTCGGTGCTTCGAGATCCAAGGTCGATCCGTGGATCAAATCCACTGCTTACAAGTTGTACAATACATATGTAAAAGAAACCTATCTATTACAAATGATTCCAAGGCACGCAGTCCTCCAAATTACAACTGATTCCAAGGCACGCAGGCCTCAAAACTAAAGCCATTCGGTACATAAAAAACACGATTGCATTCACCCAACCACTATCTGTGGTTGGTCTTACATCTAGGACAAGCAATCAACACCACAACAAAGAAGCACATAAGAGCAATTATGTTGTTTAAAATTGTGTCCAACACAAAACATGTGCGCGAGCCCTAGGCTCTGATACCAATTGAAGGTTTTCGATGCCGATCCAATCGCATTATTACCTCGTTCGTGTGTGCGGAAGCGTGTAAAACGAGTAAACACGAACAACAAGATCTAGTACACACATATATATGTATAGACACATATTTACATATATATATATACATCCAATATATATATATATATATATATATATATATATATATAGAGAGAGAGAGAGAGAGAGAGATTAACGAGAACACTTACAACCGGGGTAGCGTGCCTCGTTGATGTTGATGAAGGTGGTGTTGAGTCGATTGAACCACCTTCATGGATCAGCCACTAGATGCTCTCCTTGTGAATGACATCGTCACTCTTCTTGTCTAGATCGCCCGGATATTGAAGTCGCACAAATGGCTCAGCCTCTACGTGTTGCACACAAACCCGGATGACGAACACTTTGCTTGCTTGAGTCGGTTCTCTAAGAACACTCTCTCCTTTCTCTCTTTGGTGTGAATCTCGAAATTGGTTATGAAGTGATTGTGAAAATCAGATTTTCACTACTTAACACCTTCATTACCACCTCCATCACTCCTTTGTAACCCCCATAATGAATATGCACCATCATATCACATAATGGGTGGTTAATTGGGAGGTGAAAGGTCATGTACACATCACTATGCCACAATGGCATAAGATGTGGTCCCTCTTGCTTGTGTGGCATGCCATGTCACACTATGTGACATGCATCCATGCAAGCCATGCAATGCATCCCATGCATGCATATAAATTCACGTAACTATTGATTCTAAATCAATAAAATTAAAACATTGTACATCATCTACGAGTCCGTGTGTGACCCTGTAGCACTACTAAAAACAGAGCCATAGACATCACCTCATTTAAATCATCTTCAAATGCGCTCGATGTCATTGGATATATTTTAATCGGTTTAAAAATAAGTGATTTAAATATGAATAATAATATCGTCTTTAAATGATACTAATTTAATTGAGGTCGTTTTAAAAAATAATTAAATCACTTGTATTGTATAAGCGATTTAATTGATATTTAAAAAAAATCTTTACTCTATATAATCGGTTGTAATGTAACACCGATTTAACTAAGATTAAAAAAAAAAAAAAAAAAAATCAAAGTTATTTTCCTCCTCTATATACATTCCGCTCATACACTCCCGCACTCTAATCTTTTTCTTCAGTCTCAACTCAACTCAGGTATCCCTCTTCTCCCTTCCGCTCACAATCTCTCATAACTCATCAACCCTAACAATTTCGCTCTGTGTATTCCCTTTTTTCTCCGTTAACTCTGATGCCCTAATTTCTAGACGACACTGTTCAGGCCCACGTCGTTGATGGGCGCGACGAGGGGCGGAGACTGCGGGCCGTAAGTGGGCTGGTGGAAGGGCTAGGCGCAGTAGCCGGGGCACTGAGCCTCGGAGTTGCTGACCCAGATTTAGGCGAACTTGGTCCTCTTCTTCCCCAAAACGGAGACGTTTTTGTAGCCATGGGTCCCGCAGCGGTTGAGGCATAATCCGTCGACGGCGACGTCCTTCGCGTCAATACGACGTTGATGGCGTTTTTGAGGTTGCCTCTGGAGGCCAATTGGACGATCTGTTTCTGGGAGAAGGATTTCCCGAGGGAGCAGCTTTCGTCGAGGATTTGTCTGTCCAATCGGAGATTTTGGGAATTTGGGTTTTTTGGGGTCGGCGATGCTGTAGTACTTCTCGACATTCTTCCACCACAAGGCGACAGACGGATTGGGGGTGGCAGCGGAGGAAGTGGATGAAAGGGAGGAGATGAAATCGAAATTACATGTTTTCTTTTAACCTCTGCACCTTTCTATTCTAAACTGACTTCTTGTAGTAACATTTTTGTTGGCAAATGCAGGTTCTCTTATATGTCGCTGTTGAAATGACCCTCATTTTTCTCTTGAATATTTTTCATCTGTCATCTCGGTACTTTTTACTGAGGACTATTTGGCGAATATTGTTCCCCTTACAGGCAAGTTTTATAGTGTTTTGTAAATTCAGGGCATAAAGCTTTTAGTAGCCTTGAGAGTGGAAAATGTTTAGTTTTCACTCTTTTGTGTGAAGATTGAGTTAGTTAATATGTATACTGAATTACATGTTGCATATTCTAAGAAGTGGAGAACTCGTTTACTCTCAACTTACATAAAATGTTTAAGACACTAGTACTGGTCAGCCCTGCATCCATCATATGCTTTAAGATTGTATTCTCTGCTGAAGTTAAAGGATTGTATTATGACTTTGTTAATGTTTGGTGTTTATTATATAATGACCCTATATTTATATTTGGTATCTATGGACCACCTTCCTGATGGCATCCATAAGATTGTGTGGGCTTCAGATTGAGTTTAACTGCTTTGTATATATTTGATGAGCTGCTTTGTGCTTGTTGGTTTTACTGTTTCTCTTTTGTCCATCCTCGGGAAAGTACTTGACTTAAAGAAATGGTTGGTGAAATCAAATAGTCATGTATGAAACTGTATACCCATGCATGGTAAGAAAAGAAACATGTCCCTTTTTATGTTACATGTTTCAAGTTTCATTTTAAACAAACAGTTCAAAGATGATTTAATGAAGATTTTTTAGATGTCACTTGTGAGTTGTCCAGTTGATTTAACTGGTGGAGGGGGCCTAGTTCATAAGCCTAGTGAATTACTCTTATTCAATTATTTAAAGATTGAACCTCACGTAGATGGATATATTGGGTCGCTTCATATGCGGAACTATACCAAGTACCCCGAATTTAAGTAAGATGAAAGTTGATATGCCAATATTTTAAGTTGAAGGGCATACATCATTAGCAATTTTGCTCTGTTTCAGTGGCAATTATTTGGATAACAGATACACTGCTACATTGATGTATTTTAAGTGAAAAAATGTCTGTCTTTGCACCAACTCATTGTCTTTACAAGCCTATTTATTCTCTTAATTTCTCTCAACCCATGCAGGTTTTCTCAGATTTGGAGCGTTCAGCTTGTCGGATGGTCCATCGACAGGTTGTTTATCCTTTTATTTTTCTAGTTTTAATTGGTTGTGGTTTAAAAGAGCTGGTTTATATTGGCAGCCAGAATTACTACCTTGCTTATCAGAAAAAAGACGCTCCGACTCCGTAAAATTCATGTTTTCCCCAACCATATACATCACTTGGTTTCTGGAATTTCGGGTTTAAATAATTTATGGAACTGGAAATTCTATGATATTTGATCTGAATTTCTACTTGCATTGTTTGTATAGTTTTTTATACAAAATGTAAATCTTTACTGTGAAACTATAAATATGCAGGTGGCTACCATTTTGTGTGTGGGAGCACTCTGTTGAAATACATGTAGTTCTCGTCTTGCCTTACATTTTTCGTTTCTTTCAATGTCTTCGGCAATACAAGGATACGAGAGAAAAGACAACTCTTTTGAATGGTAAGTTGTTGAAGTTTACATACATTGTTTGTGTGTACATTTGAACTAAAAACTATATATTTTTTATGTTGCAGAAGCAGCGTTGTGTTTTGCAGCTATCCATACTTCAAGCGGCTGTTGGAATTTCAATTGGAATGCTCTTATAATTCTGAACATGCTCTTATATCAGCTATTATGATGTTTATTTTCGATCATGTTTTGGATTTCTATCGTTGTTTGATCGAATGTCTTGATATTGGTTAACATTGACAATGTTTAGGATGTTATTGAAGCAAATATTATGGTATTAATGTTTTTATTAATATATTTATATATTTGGTGTGATTTTAGTGTTAAGGACATCGTCTGTAAAAAAGTAAAAGGATGTATCAAACTGTAAAAGACATCACTTTTTGCTAATTAAATGAAATTTACAATTATTATAGAAATCACTATATGGAGTACATAAATCAATTTTAAATCGGGTAATAACCGATTTAACTGCTATGTTCTACCGATGTGTATGTAACGCTATATCTATACTCGGCGTATTTCAGACATCGGGTTTATGTGCTCGCAACGAAATCGGTTAATACTCGATTTCTTAAGTTCACAATTATATCGGTTTCCTAGTTAACACCGATTTAAATGTTAATACAGACATCGGTTACTAACCGATGTCTGAAATATGGCGAGTATAGACATCGGCTCCATACACATCGGTCGCACAAGTCATTTACATCGGGTATTACCCGATTTCTATGACTGTTTTTTTAGTAGTGTAGGTATGATTTATCGATCAATATTATATTATTCCCAACAATTAATATTATCGAATAATCATTTAACATCCATATACGACCTTATGACTTTATCGATTGCACACGTAGGACCGAAGGACATATACCAACAGAAACAAAATAAAATTTCAAGATAAAATTTCAAAATAGTATGTAGGGTTTGGGTTTTTGCAGTAGAAATAAAAATGTTGTTGGTAAGTAATCTTTGCTAAAAAGTAAAAAGTGATTTTCTCTTCACACAAATAGGCAAAACATCCGTTACATCATTTACCTCATTAACAAAAAAAATATATATAATTTTACCCATATTTATTAAAGTACCTTGTTAAACTCCACTTGCAACTACTTTATTTTTCAATTTAAAAATATATTTTACCCTTAATTTTTTTGTCAGAAAGTTAAAAAGTATATTGTAATATTTTTTTTAATCTCCGTGCCCACAAAAGTTTCTCAACTTTTGTCATTTTAAAAAATGTATACTCCATCTGTTTCATAGAAGTTGTAATTTTTTTTAAATTACAAAGAAAGTAGTGCAATTTGTGTAAAACACAGACAATATTAATTTGTTTCCAAATATAGGAAATGAAAGAAATAGTAAAATTTACGAAAAAACATAGTAGTAGTTTATAAAAGTAATAATTAGTTATTTTATATTGTTAAAAAAAATTATTAGTTTTCTTATTTACTTTTTTAATTTTACTCATAATTACAAAGAAATTGTGCATATTTTCTTGAGAAAGAGGTAGTACTATGTCAACTTTATTTACTTTTTTATTTTTACATATAATTACAAAAAAATATGTTTATTTTCTTGGGACGGAGATAGTACTGTAAACTAATTAAAGGAATTGGACCGTGGACAGATTTTGCTAAATAGATTTTGCTAAATAGATTTTGCCTATTTAGCATGAGCCTATTGTAAAGAATACTATATATGTAAAGTAAAAAAAGAGTACTATCTATAAATAAAATGATTCTATTAGTATCGTAAAAAAGTGGGAGTATTATTATTTATTTCCCACAAATTCAAACACAATCATTTTACATTACATTATTTTTATATATTGTTTACAATATGCGGTTGCTTTCTATGAAAAATGTCTTTGATAAGGTTATTACTTTTTATACTATAAATATATTGATATTTGTTTGTTTTAGAATTATATTGTAATGTCTCGAGCTAGTGGGCTAACCGGATTACCAATGTGTGCTTACAGGAAGGATATTTTCACTAGTCATAAACATAGTTATCATTTATTTTGTTCACATGAATGTGAGTTTATTTTTATTACTAATACTCCCTCGCTCCAAAGATAGTTGTCTTACTTTTTTGTAAAATTACAAAGAAGTATGACAACTCTTTTTGTACGGAGAAAATATTAAAAGTAAAAACATTATTCATGGTAGTAAGTTTTCATGTCATCATAAGCTTTCATAATTGAATTGATGCTCTCGCGTCGATTTTCCTTATGCCTTGCGCACGACGATCGGGCTCCGAACGTTGTGCTTCCCATTGGACTACGTAAACGTGCTGAACATGTCTTCATTCACTGACGAAGTTGTCATGAGTGTAAACGTAACCTCGAAGCTTATCTTTTTAACGTTCTTCGTGAATTGTAGTTTGTTCGGCACCACTTCGACTTGAACACCAGAAGGAGCCACGACGGTGGCCGCGTAGCTTGAATATTCTTCACGAACATTAGTCACGGTTCTCTTCACTGCCCTCTTCTCATTTTTCTTCAGTCCAGAAACGATGATCGATGGATAGTTCATATCGGAGATCAAGCCAGGAGCAGAGTTACGGGGGCAAACAAAGTTAGTGGAACTAATGAGTCTAATAATGGATGTGTTGTACCCCATGTTGCAAAGAAACAGAATATAATCGATGGTTTCGGTCTCGTAGACGAGCCCCGGAAACAATCGGCCAAAAAAAAAAAAAGGATATTCGTCATGCCATCCTTTCTCACGGGCTTGTTCAATGCTGTTGGGTAAAATGGCCAACCGTCTACGGATCATCTGCAATACAACATTCAGCATTAATGAGATGCAACTTCAAGTAAATACGAGAATGCGCAAGACAAAAGATTCATAACATACAGCTTTTGTCGTATCCTTGTGAAAGATCTGACCTTTTCTTGCAGCAATAATTAAGACACCTTCCGTTAATTAGCGCAAAATTAACGCAATGTTTTCCGACTCAAGTCCTAGCTAGTGCTGTAGTTACTACTCACCACAGTTGGCCTCTCGATCTCACCAGCTAAAAAATTTCTCATCAAAGGATTGAATTCGCCCCGCCGACAACAAACGAGTAATTAACATATTCTGACAATTATATTAAAATAGGTGTAACAAAAAAAGAACCCGTTCGAATACATCTTCGGGATCAGTATCTGCAAGTTTAGAAATCTTCATTTCCGTAGGCTCCTCTGATAATAAAAGGACAGTCTCCGTTTCATAGGTTGAGAGTGTTTTCACACCTGAAAAACAATTTCAAAATAGACATAATCTTTATTTAAAACAAGCAACCGATCAGACTTGACTAACAAATTCGCCGTCTAACCTTTGATTCGAATGAGCTGATAAGCCTTCATGGGTCCTTTTATTAATGCTAACAAGTACGAGTACATCTTATTAGCCGTTGATTATGTTTCGAAGTGGGTTGAGGCAATCCCCACTCGAACTTGTGGAGCTGATGTTGTTTTAAAGTTTGTGCAGGAGAATATCATTTCTCGTTTTGGTTTTCCAAAAGCTATCATTAGTGATGGAGGTTCACATTTTTGCAACAAACTTTTCAAGAGGTTGATGAGATTAAATGGGATTGATCATCGAGTAGCTACTCCTTACCATCCTAAAACTTCCGGTCAAGCTGAGACGAGCAACAACCAAATCAAGACGATCATTGCTAAAACCGTGAAGCCATTGAGGAAAGATTGGCCGGAAAAACTTCGAGATGCACTTTGGGCTTACCGAACGGCTTTCAAGACGATCCTTAATGCAACTCCGTTCCAAATTGTGTATTGGAAGTCCTGTCACTTACCGGTTGAGATTGAGCACAAGGCTTTTTGGGCTATCAAGAAAGTGAATTTGGAAATGACGAAGGCCGGAAAAGAGAGAGCTTTGCAAATCGAGGAGCTTGAGGAGCTTCGTAATGAGGCATATGAAAATGCTGTGATCTCAAAGGCTAAAATGAAGAAAGCTCATGACCGGAGATTAATCGTGAAAGACTTACAACCGGGTATGAAAGCACTTTTATTCAATGCTCGACTTCGGTTATTTCCGGGAAAGCTTAAGTCAAGATGGGTCGGGCCATATGATGTTGTAACGGTACATGAGAATGGGTCAGTCACATTGAGGAAAGAAGGTGATGAACATGAGTTTAAGGTCAACGGTCATTTAGTGAAACGGTACTATGAAGGAGAGTCGAAAAACGAGGAAGTCGAGGCTTTTCGACTCGAGAAAGTTGACGTTTGAACTTCGAAAATTGGAATAAGTCCAGCTCTGGACATTAAACTGAGCATGAATAAAGGCTACTGGACTTGGACGAGCTCGGAAGCGTCGAAATCGAAGAAAAAGGGCGGAAAAAGGAAAATCGAGGGAACCAGGATTTCGGCGACCGCCAAATACAAAACGGCGGTCGCCACAGAAGAGCGGCGGTCGTCAAAACCAAAACGGCGGGCGCCGAATTAGGAGAAAACGGGGTCAGGCGTCTGCCAAGAATTTGGCAAAACGGCGGTCGCCATTTGCATTTCAGCGACCGCCAAAGCATTTCCGCGACCGCCAAACCAAAACGGCGGTCGCCGTTTTTGAAATTCTGGAAATTAAAAGGAGACGGGCTAGGCAGATGTTCATTACACCAAAAACTTTTTTTTTTTTACTTCTTTTCTCCCTTGCGATTTTCTCTTTCGATTTTTCATAGAATTCACTCAAATTTCTTCCATAATTCACTCACGAAACATCTTGAGATCATTGTGTGCAGGTTTTGGGGATTTTCATTGGTTCAATATCAAGAAATTTTCAAGTTCTTGAGGTGCACACAAGGTGTTCGACGAAAGTTCCGAACCACAATTCTCAACTTTTTGAATCAATTCCATGGGTCGTACTAACACAAGGGCTGGAAATAAGGATGTTACACCACCACCACCACCAAGGAAGAGGGGATGAGGGGCCGCTACTACCTCCGCTTCAACCGGGCCTCGAGACATCTCCGACCGATATGGAGCCCCGTTTCCGATTTTCGACGACAGTGAAGGAATGGCTTACAAGAAGTTGATATCGAAGGGTGAACATATTTTACCTCGTCCGATCGATTGGGAGCTAATAGAGAAATTGAAGGTGACGGAGAGGATTAAAGAGATTTTCCGGCGTATGAGCCTTAGGATATTCGTGGAGATGGATTTCAAGTACTCCACAAATCTTGGATTGGAGATGCTTAGCACATTCAAGCTAGTTCATGAGAAGAGGAAGCCATCATATGCTACGTGTCGACTCAAGGGAGTAGAGGTTACGATAACGGAGAAAAGTATGGACGAGGTGTTCGGAATTCAAGATGGAGAGCATAGGCTTACCGAAGAACGTGAAAGTGGGACCGTGAAGACAACACATTGGCAAGAGTTGGCCGGCCCGAATGAGAAGTGGAAGGATCACGGTCGTTCGATTGCATTCATCGATCCCGTGCTATGCATCGTCCACAAGTTCTTGACCTACAACATCTTCGGAAAGGTGGAGGGAAACAAAGTTAACTCCTTGGAGTTTTCATTCATAAATGCGGCCGTGAATGGGCAAGAATCAACTCCATTGAAGAAAGTATGGGGTTTGATGGACCAAGCGGCTAGAGGAATACGGACTAGAGGAGCTTTGTTCCATTTTGCTCGGCACCTTGCAATTCAAAACCAAATTGTTGGGGATAACGATGATACGTATGAAGGAGAGCCGTGGGAAGTACCTCGAGCTTTGGATGTAGAGGAGTTTGAGGCTAGCGGATTGATTTTGGCCGGAGAGTTCGTACCGCATGAAATCCGAACAGCCAAGGATCCACAAGTAATGGTGGATTATCGACAAAGGAACGCGGCTCGAATTCAAAAATGGAAGTTGGAGTTAGCGGGAGAAAGAGTTAGTTCGTCGATTATGAGAGCGGCTCAACTTGAAGAGGAGAACCTTATGCGGGAGAGAGCGGGTTCCTCATCCGGAGGAGGTCATAATGTTGTCGATGGGACATCGACAAGAGACCCGGTGTGGGAGCAAGCATACACGGACTACGGAGCACAAGGGAATCAAGATGCCGAGTGGACTAACTCGGGAATGAATTGGAGTCCGTCATACGAGGTTCCTCAAGCCGGTACATATTACCCGGATTCGGGAAGGATGCATCCGACGATCTCCATGCTATCATGAATGCAAATGCAATGGCATTTGAGAGGATGAATGCTAGAATGGACCGGATGGCGCTAGATGATGCTACATGGAATAATCGGATGGCGGTCGAGAGAAGCTACTACGGGGAAACCAACCGCCGGATTGTAAGGGAAGCATTGGAGGAGAATGACCAACGTTGGACGACTCGACTAGAGGCCTATGCGAGAGGAGGAGGCCATTTTCCACCACCCCATATGTGAGAGAGGTCCTGTTTGGCACGACCTAGGTATGTTTTTCTTTTCTTTTGCTTTTATGTTTTTGTATATATGTGTTAGAGTGTTATTGTTTCATCTTGGTTAGTAGTTGTTTTAAGTTGGTGTGTTCTTTATTTTTTGTGAAAGTTAATTCCTTACGCTCAAAATTTGATTTGTCCCGAATGTGGTGTGTTTGCATGTGGATATGGTCAAGTTGTTGCTTAAACTCACTCGGTTTGTAGGATGTACCACTTGTTAAGTGTCGAGAAAATGAGTATATGATATTCATGAGTTTCTTACCTTGCTATATATATATATGTGAGCTTTTGAGCCTATTTTCCTTGGAGCGTATTTATGATTTTTCTCGAGAGTGAGCATGAGATGATTGAGAATGAATGATTGTACTTGATGTGATATTGCTTGAAAATGAAGTTACTTTGACTTGGTTGAGAATGGGAAAATGACGTTTTAAGATTGCTAGGATTTACTCCACATTTATAAAATTTCCCAAAATGACCGTGCCCGTCGAGGGACTCCCTAGTTACCATTTTGAGCCTACATTATGCCTTTTTCTTGTAACCGAGAGTTCCACGAGTGATGTGAGAATTTGATAGGTGTGTTGCAAGATTTGTTTGATGGGATTAATATGGGATTGTGATGAAGTGTAACATGTTTCTCGTTTGAAGGCTAGATATGAAAAGAAAAAGCTTACCCCCTAAATAAAAACGAATACTCATTGATCGTGGAAACGATTGATGAGGGATGACATAAAAAAAGCAAGAAAAGCAAAAAAAAAAAAAAAAAAAAAAAGAAGAATAAGTAAAAAGCGGGGGTACTAAAATGATAAAGCCTATTGAGAACATGTATTCTTTGATGTGAATGGTTGTATAGAAAGTGTGGAGATGTATACATTTGGTGTAGGAGGGTGATTGTGAGTTCTTTCGGTGGAGAGGGTTTCGAGAGCGATTTTACTTGTGTTATTATTATTTCGATTCCTACCTTTGACCGAGCCTACCTTGTTTGCAATCTTATTCCGATTCTTGTTCTTCTTTGTCAAAGTATGCGGATGTTCTTGTGATGTATCGATTTATATATTCTCGATGTGCTTGAGGAGTGATGACCATTTCATATTTTCGAGAGATATAATTGGAGAGTTTGGTGAGTTTGAGTGACATGTTTCATATTTCTTATTTTTCTCGTTCTTGACAAGTGGTTGGTTGTGGTTTGTTAGTGAGTTCAAAGTACGTGATTTGTGCAAACACGTGTTGGTTGATTTTACCTTGCTCGGGACTAGCAAGGACTTGAGCGTGGGGGGGGGGGGGGGGGGGGGGGTGATTTAGGTCGTGTGTGTGTTTTTCGTTTATGTTTTAGTGTCGTTTGTGAGTCGTGTTTTGTTATGTCTGTGTCGTTTTAGTTATTTTTGATGTTTTTGTGTGTGTCTGATCTCACGGGGTGTGTTGGAGTGGTTTGAGTTTGTTTTGTAGGTCGAAAGTTGGAGAAAGTCGAGGAATCAAGTAAAAGATCGAAGAATCGAGAAGGAGCCGAAGCAGGACGAAAACGGTGGTCGCCAGATCAAAACGGCGGGCGCCAGATCAGAACGGCGATCGCCGGAGATGAAATGACGACCGCAGAAAGGGCCGAAAAGAGGCAGATGGCCAGCCAAAGTTTTTGGACAAAACGGCGGTCGCCAAAACTTTTTGGCAGGCGCAGAAAACAAACGGCGGTCGCCGTTTCAGGGCAGTGTCAGGGCGGTTTCTAATCCATAATGTGATGCTTTTAGGTGAGGAAAAAAGGGAGGAGGCACAACTTTCGCCTGGGAATTAATCGAGGAGCACGGGGAGACCATTTCGGAGCCGACAACTCCGAGAGACGATCGATCAAATCCGAAGCCGTTTCAAGATTAGTAATCGTAGATATATTTCAATTTCTTAAACTTCTAGTTATTTATCTTTTCAAGTTCTTCTCAACTCTTGCAAAACTTATGAATGCTTTCTAGTTTAAATGTTTGAATGATTTCGTTGATGAATGCTTTGATTATTAAAGATTGCTTTAAGCTTTTACTTTGTTTCATTCTCTTGTTTAATTTCGTGATTATTTTCGAGTGTATCGTAAAAGCTTTATTTTCATTTATCTTTTTCTTGTAATTCGATCCTTGTGAAGATGATGAACTAAACTTTTTACTCGAATAATTATATGAAAAACAAGACGGAAAATCATTGAAACCGGAAGGTCTTGAATAATCGACACACTCTTGAACTTGTAATCCGATCGGGAGCAAGCAATCAAGTGAATTAAACGTTTGCAAAACGAGTTAAGCGACCCGACCGGGAACTTGACTTTCGAGTGTTGGATGTTTAAGATTGAAAAAGGGATAAATGATTCGAAGTCGAGTTTGGACTATAATTATTCGAGCTTTTCTTATTTGATTAAATTCTATCTTACTTTGTTTGGCGAGAATCAAAATGAACCTAGGATTTAGTGAAATGATTTGCGTAACTAACACTTTTCTTTCACTTAAATATTTCTATTTCGTTTCCTTGGATTAATAACCGAGTCAACTACAACTGACCTCGGATTTTGACGAGAGACGCACACAAAACGTCTAATCAAAATTGGCGTCGTTGCCAGGGAAACGGATAGTTTTGTTTAAGTGTTTGTTTAGTTTTAGTTTCGTATTTCCTTTAGTTAACTTAGTTACTTGTCTTGTTATTTGCTAACCATCTACTTTAGTGTGCATGGTTACTACGAGAAGCAAGGCTTCTCGAGAGCAATCCGGAGAAACTATGGAGAAGGATAAAGATAAAGTTCAAGTTGAAGATGATTCCGATCAAGAAACTTCAGGTGTCAAGAAAGGTCAACCTTCCCATGGACATGTTCTATCTCCGAATACTCGAGAACCTATTCTACCATTGGGAACTCCTCAAAATAGCAACAATCAGGCAGGAGGAAGTAATTTACAGATACAAATTCCTCAATTCAATGTTCAAGCACAACTTACTCCTCCAACACCTCTAAATTTACAAGAAGAAGATCATCATTCTACTCCTCATAATGTGATGAGTCCTAATGTTGGTTATCCTCCAAACATGATGAATCCTCAGATGATGAACCAACCACCGATGATGAATCCGAACATGATGAATAATATGGCATATCAACCAAATTATGGGTATCCATTTCAGCAACCCGGAGTTCAAGTCAATCAAAACATGCAAGGTCAATTCCAACAATAACAATGGCCAAACATGATGCCTAATATGATGCCGTATAGGGGTTATGGGATGCAACCAAATCAGTGGAATCAATATGGAAATCCAGCGGCACGACGAGTTCAACAAGGTGACATCACAAGGCCGATTATTGGAGCGACACCGACATGTGTTGATTTACCGGAGGTGGTGAAGAACTACAAGGTGAATCCGATGGATTTCAACCAACTACCGGAGTACCATGGAAATAACAACGAGGATGTGTTGAGTTTCATCCTAGATTTCTACAACACCATTCATACTTTTCCGTTGAATGGACTTCAAGAAGACGAGTTGAGATGTCGGTTCTTTCCGATGACATTGAAGGATAAGGCCAAGTCATGGTGGATAGCATTGCCACCAAACTCTCTACAAAATTGGAACGACATCTATGACGAGTTCATGAGTCAATTCTTCCCACACCATAAGACGACGGACTTTAGGAATCAAATTTGTGGTTTTACTAGTCGTCCGGGAGAATTTTTCCACGAGACTTGGGATCGCTTTCAAGATTTACTTCTTAAATGTCCACATCATACTTTTACTCAAGTCTTACTTAATCAAATTTTCTATGACCCTTTGACAGATTCTTTGCAAGGGTCGGTGGATAATCAAGCCGGAGGCGACATCACCTACCGATCACCGGAAGAGATGGTTACTATTTATAAGACCATGGCTGGAAATTCAAGGAGGAAAAGTTCGAGAAGGAGAGTTGTGAATGATGTGAAAGAAGTGGAAGCAAGCAACCTCGACTTGAAAATTGAGGAGATGTCAAAAGAAATCAAAGAGTTGAAAATGGAGGACGGGAATCGGAAAACACAACTTCTTTTGAACCAAATGGAGGTGTGTACTTTGTGTGGATATCAAGGGCATGGGCCAGCTACTTGTCCAATGCCTCAAATGCAATCTCCTTTGATGATTGAAGGGCAGCCCATGGTTGGAGAGCAAGGGAACATGGCATGTGTTCCATATCAACCACAACAAGGAGAAATGGTGCTTTCGGAAGTACAAGCTTCAGTGGTACAACCGTATAATCAACAAGGAGGCTACTACAACAATCAACAAGGAGGGAATCATAGGCCTAATTATTCTTATCAACCAAGGCAACAACCTCAACAATGGCAACCGAGGCAAAATTTTCAGCAAGGTCAATCTTCGAGCACACCGTACCGAGCTCCTTACCAAGCACCGAACTAACAATACCGGGCTCCGTATCAAACCCCTACTCAACAACAACAGCCTCTAAGACCTCCTCAACAACCCTCGAGCAATAATTTTGAAGAATGGATGAAAAAGTATGCCGAGAAAAATGATTTGAGGATGGATAGTTTAGAAGTGAAAGTGGGAGGTTATGATGCGGTACTTAATAGCATCAACACTCAAATGGGGCAAATGGCTACTACACTTGGAAAAATGCAAGCTAAAGAAGAGTCGGGAAGACTTCCAAGTCAACCATCCCATGCAAAAGCTCTTACGGTATTAAGGTCGGGGAAGATTATAGACAACAAAGTAAGGATGCCGGGTGAAGAAGTTGAAAAGGACAAAAGGCCATCGGTTTTTGAGGAAGAAAATGAGGAAGATATTGAGGAGATTATTTGTGAGGAAAAGGAGGAGGAAAAAGAAGAAGAAAAGGAAGAGGAAGACGAACTCAAAGAGAAAGAAGAAGAAAGGAAGAAGGGAAAAAGAGTAGAAGCCGAGGCCGGAAGTGAAAAGGTAGTTCTTCATAAGTCGAAGAATCCGTACAAGCCTCCCGTTCCTTTTCCGAGCAAGCTTAGGAACAAAAAGAAGGATCAACAATTTCAGCAACTTTATGATATTCTAGCAATGGTTGAGGTAAATGTCCCTTTGCTCGATATGATTTCTAATATTCCTTCTTACGTTAAATTTTTTAAAGAATTGGCTTCTAATAAGAGAAAGTTCGAGGAGAACGAGAAAGTTGTGTTGTTTGCAGGTGCGAGTGCCGTGATGCAACACCAAGTACCACCAAAAAAGAGTGATCCGGGAAGCATTGTGATCAAAATTGTGATCGGGTCCGGAAATGAGGTGTCCGGTATGCTAGACTTGGGAGCTGGAATCAACTTGATGCCGTCGGCTATATTTGACCAATTGAAGCTAGATAACTTGAAGCCGACGAGGATTTGTCTTCAACTTGCTGACCGATCGGTGAGGTATCCAAGAGGAATTGTTGAAGATATCTTAGTTGAAGTCGGAGGGTTGATAGTGCCGGTCGATTTTGTCGTGTTAGATGTTGGTGACATACCGGAGAATTCTCAAGACCACTCCATATTATTGGGACGTCCTTTTATGGCTACAACCAACACTCTCATCGACGTGAAGAAGGGACAACTCCAAATGTCGGTACTTGGAGAAACGGTGTCGATATCGGTGAGAAAGAAGAATATGGCTCTAGCTGCAACTTTGATGGAAGAATGTTCATTTGTTGATGTTATCGATACATTGACCATGCAAGCTTTGGAGATAAAAGAAGATAATGAGGTGGAGCTTGGAGACGATGATTTAGAAGAGCTAGAAGAGAATGAACAAGCTCCACGGTTTGTCGACTTGAGCGTGGGGGGGGGGGGGGGGGGGGGGGGAAGACCGGAAGAAAGATGTTTAGTGTGAAGTTGGTTTTGAAGGATTTGCCTCCTAACCTTAAGTACGTGTTTTTGGAAGAAGGTGAAAACAAACCGGTCATCATTTCATCGAAGTTGACCGTTGAGGAAGAGGTGAGATTAGTCGAGGTACTTCAAGAGAACAAGACAGCTATTGGGTGGAGTATCGAGGACTTGAAGGGGATCAGCCCTTCTATGTGCATGCATCGTATAAATTTAGTCGAGAATGCTACTCCAAAGAGGCAGCCCCAACGACGACTAAATCCACTTCTTAGTGATGTTGTGAAGAAGGAGATTATCAAGCTACATGGAGGTGGTTTGATTGTACCGGCAGCGGATAGTGAGTGGGTGTCGCCTATTCACATGGTTCCGAAGAAAGGAGGGATTACGGTAGAGGAGAACGAGGCGGGACAACTCATAGCTACTCGGGAGAGGACCGGGTGGAGAATGTGCATGGATTATCGAGAGTTGAATGCTTCTACGAAAAAAGATCATTTTCCTTTACCTTTTATTGACCAAATGCTTGATAAACTTGCCGGTAATTTCTTATATCATTATTTTGATGGACTTTCAGGTTATTACCAAATCTTTATAGCACCGGAAGATCAATCGAAGACTACCTTCACGAGTCCCTTTGGAACATTTGCATGGAAGAGGATGCCATTTGGGATTTTCAATCCCCCAGGTACGTTTCAACGTTGCATGCTTTCCATATTTTCCGAAATGGTAGGGAATTTTGTTGAAGTGTTCATGGATGATTTTTCTGTATTTGGTTCGTCATTTGATGATGCATTGAAAAAGATTGACATGGTTTTAAAAAGATGCATTGAGTGTAACCTTACTTTGAGTTGGCAAAAATCTAATTTTATGGTTACACAAGGGGTTGTTCTTGGGCATGTTGTTTCTAGGAGAGGGATAGAAGTGGATCCTTCGAAAATTGAAGTGATTAAAAATTTGCCACCCCCGGTCAATGTGAAAGGCGTTAGAATTTTTCTTGGGCATGCGGGTTCTTATAGACGTTTCATTAAAGACTTTTCAAAAATTGCACAACCTTTGTGTCATTTACTTGGACAAGATGTTGAGTTTGTCTTTGATGATTCATGTTTGAATGCCTTTAATACTTTGAAAGAAAAGCTTGTGAGTGCACCTATTCTTGTATCACCTAATTGGAATCTTGAATTTGAAATAATGTGTGATGCTTTGAATTCTGTTGTGGGTGCGGTGTTGGGTCAAAGAATTGATAAGATGTTGCATGTGATTTATTATGCTAGTATGACTTTGAATGATGCTCAAGTAAATTACACGACTACGGAAAAAGAAATGTTAGCGGTTGTTTTCTCGCTAGATAAATTTAGGTCGTATTTGCTTGGTACTAAGGTTATTGTTCATAGTGATCATGCGGCTCTTAGGTACTTAATGACTAAAGCACAAGCTAAACCGAGAATAATTCGATGGATTCTTTTGTTGCAAGAATTTAATGTGGAAATTAGAGATAGGAAAGGTTGTGAAAATGCGGTAGCCGATCACTTGTCTAGACTTGGATCGTGTGATAATAATGTGATTGCTAATGTTCCTATTTCTGAAACTTTTCCATATGAACAATCCATGCTTGTGAATGCTATTGATGAAAAAGTTCCATGGTATGCCGACATTGCTAACTATTTGGCAAGTGGTGAGATGCGTGAGGGAATTACTTCCCAAGAACGCAAACGTTTGTTACATGTATATAGGTACTACTATTGGGACGATCCTTTGTTGTTCAAGCTTGGGAAGGATAACTTGTTGAGAAGATGTGTACCGGAAGGAGAGCAACGAGCTATAATCTCAAAATGCCATGAGGATGCATCGGGAGGACACTTTGCTAGTAGGAAGACCGGAGCTAAGATTCTACAATCGGGTTTTTTCTGGCCTACTTTGTTCAAAGATGTCCATTTCTTTATTATTTCATGTGATCGATGTCAACGTATTGGTAACATTGGTAAAAGGAACGAAATGCCCATGCAAGTTAATCTTGTGTGTGAAATTTTTGATGTGTGGGGTATCGATTCCATGGGTCCTTTTATTAATGCTAACAAGTACGAGTACATCTTATTAGCCGTTGATTATGTTTCGAAGTGGGTTGAGGCAATCCCCACTCGAACTTGTGGAGCTGATGTTGTTTTATAGTTTGTGCAGGAGAATATCATTTCTCGTTTTGGTTTTCCAAAAGCTATCATTAGTGATGGAGGGTCACATTTTTGCAACAAACTTTTCAAGAGGTTGATGAGATTAAATGGGATTGATCATCGAGTAGCTACTCCTTACCATCCTCAAAATTCCGGTCAAGCTGAGACGAGCAACAACCAAATCAAGACGATCATTGCTAAAACCGTGAAGCCATCGAGGAAAGATTGGCCGGAAAAACTTCGAGATGCACTTTGGGCTTACCGAACGGCTTTCAAGACGATCCTTAATGCAACTCCGTTCCAAATTGTGTATGGGAAGTCGTGTCACTTACCGGTTGAGATTGAGCACAAGGCTTTTTGGGCTATCAAGAAAGTGAATTTGGAAATGACGAAGGCCGGAAAAGAGAGAGCTTTGCAAATCGAGGAGCTTCGTAATGAGGCATATGAAAATGCTGTGATCTCAAAGGCTAAAATGAAGAAAGCTCATAACCGGAGATTAATCGTGAAAGACTTACAATCGGGTATGAAAGCACTTTTATTCAATGCTCGACTTCGGTTATTTCCGAGAAAGCTTAAGTCAAGATGGGTCGGGCCATATGATGTTGTAACGGTACATGAGAATGGGTCAGTCACATTGAGGAAAGAAGGTGATGAACATGAGTTTAAGGTCAACGGTCATTTAGTGAAACGGTACTATGAAGGAGAGTCGAAAAACGAGGAAGTCGAGGCTTTTCGACTCGAGAAAGTTGACGTTCGAACTTCGAAAATTGGAATAAGTCCAGCTCTGGACATTAAACTGAGCATGAAAAAAGGCTACTGGACTTGGACGAGCTCGGAAGCGTCGAAATCGAAGAAAAAAGGCGGAAAAAGGAAAATCGAGGGAACCAGGATTTCGGCGACCGCCAAATACAAAACGGCGGTCGCCACAGAAGAGCGGCGGTCGTCAAAACCAAAACGGCGGGCGCCGAATTAGGAGAAAAAGGGGTCAGGCGTCTGCCAAGAATTTGGCAAAACGGCGGTCGCCATTTGCATTTCAGCGACCGCCAAAGCATTTCCGCGACCGCCAAACCAAAACGTCGGTCGCCGTTTTTGAAATTCTGGAAATTAAAAGGAGACGGGCTAGGCAGATGTTCATTACACCAAAAACTTTTTTTTTTTTTACTTCTTTTCTCCCTTGCATTTTTCTCTTTCGATTTTTCGTAGAATTCACTCAAATTTCTTCCATAATTCACTCACGAAACATCTTGAGATCATTGTGTGCAGGTTTTGGGGATTTTCATCGGTTCAATATCAAGAAATTTTCAAGTTCTTGAGGTGCACACAAGGTGTTCGACGAAAGTTCCGAACCACAATTCTCAACTTTTTGAATCAATTCCATGGGTCGTACTAACACAAGGGCTGGAAATAAGGATGTTACACCACCACCACCAGCAAGGAAGAGGGGACGAGGGGCCGCTACTACCTCCGCTTCAACCGGGCCTCGAGACATCTCCGACCGATATGGAGCCCCGTTTCCGATTTTCGACGACAGTGAAGGAATGGCTTACAAGAAGTTGATATCGAAGGGTGAACATATTTTACCTCGTCCGATCGATTGGGGGCTAATAGAGAAATTGAAGGTGACGGAGAGGATTAAAGAGATTTTCCGGCGTATGAGCCGAAGGATATTCGTGGAGATTGATTTCAAGTACTCCACAAATCTTGGATTGGAGATGCTTAGCACATTCAAGCTAGTTCATGAGAAGAGGAAGCCATCATATGCTACGTGTCGACTCAAGGGAGTAGAGGTTACGATAACGGAGAAAAGTATGGACGAGGTGTTCGGAATTCAAGATGGAGAGCATAGGCTTACCGAAGAACGTGAAAGTGGGACCGTGAAGACAACACATTGGCAAGAGTTGGACGGCCCGAATGAGAAGTGGAAGGATCACGGTCGTTCGATTGCATTCATCGATCCCGTGCTATGCATCGTCCACAAGTTCTTGACCTACAACATCTTCGGAAAGGTGGAGGGAAACAAAGTTAACTCCTTGGAGTTTTCATTCATAAATGCGGCCGTGAATGGGCAAGAATCAACTCCATTGAAGAAACTATGGGGTTTGATGGACCAAGCAGCTAGAGGAATACGGACTAGAGGAGCTTTGTTCCATTTTGCTCGGCACCTTGCAATTCAAAACCAAATTGTTGGGGATAACGATGATACGTATGAAGGAGAGTCGTGGGAAGTACCTCTAGCTTTGGATGTGGAGGAATTTGAGGCTAGCGGATTGATTTTGGCCGGAGAGTTCGTACCGCATGAAATCCGAACAGCCAAGGATCCACAAGTAATGGTGGATTATCGACAAAGGAACGCGGCTCGAATTCAAAAATGGAAGTTGGAGTTAACGGGAGAAAGAGTTAGTTCGTCGATTATGAGAGCGGCTCAACTTGAAGAGGAGAACCTTATGCGGGAGAGAGCGGGTTCCTCATCCGGAGGAGGTCATAATGTTGTCGATGGGACATCGACAAGAGACCCGGTGTGGGAGCAAGCATACACGGACTACGGAGCACAAGGGAATCAAGATGTCGAGTGGACTAACTCAGGAATGAATTGGAGTCCGTCATACGAGGTTCCTCAAGCCGGTACATATTACCCGGATTCGGAAAGGATGCATCCCTACGATCTCCATGCTATCATGAATGCAAATGCAATGGCATTTGAGAGGATGAATGCTAGAATGGACCGGATGGCGCTAGATGATGCTACATGGAATAATCGGATGGCGGTTGAGAGAAGCTACTACGAGGAAACCAACCGCCGGATTGTAAGGGAAGCATTGGAGGAGAATGACCAACGTTGGACGACTCGACTAGAGGCCTATGCGAGAGGAGGAGGCCATTTTCCACCACCCCATATGTGAGAGAGGTCGTGTTTGGCACGACCTAGGTATGTTTTTCTTTTATTTTGCTTTTATGTTTTTGTATATATGTGTTAGAGTGTTATTGTTTCATCTTGGTTAGTAGTTGTTTTAAGTTGGTGTGTTCGTTATTTTTCGTGAAAGTTAATTCCTTACGCTCAAAATTTGATTTGTCCCGAATGTGGTGTGTTTGCATGTGGATATGGTCAAGTTGTTGCTTGAACTCACTCGGTTTGTAGGATGTACCACTTGTTAAGTGTCGAGAAAATGAGTATATGATATTCATGAGTTTCTTACCTTGCTATATATATATATGTGAGCTTTTGAGCCTATTTTCCTTGGAGCGTATTTATGATTTTTCTCGAGAGTGAGCATGAGATGATTGAGAATGAATGATTGTACTTGATGTGATATTGCTTGAATATGAAGTTACTTTGACTTGGTTGAGAATGGGAAAATGACGTTTTGAGATTGCTAGGATTTACTCCACATTTATAAAATTTCCCAAAATGACCGTGCTCGTCGAGGGACTCCCTAGTTACCATTTTGAGCCTACATTATGCCTTTTTCTTGTAACCGAGAGTTCCACGAGTGATGTGAGAATTTGATAGGTGTGTTAAAAGATTTGTTTGATGGGATTAATATGGGATTGTGATGAAGTGTAACATGTTTCTCGTTTGAAGGCTAGATATTAAAAGAAAAAGCTTACCCCCTAAATAAAAACGAATACTCATTGATCGTGGAAACGATTGATGAGGGATGACATAAAAAAAGCAAGAAAAGCAAAAAGAAAAAAATAAAAAAATAAAAAAAAAAGAGAAAGAAAAGAAAAAAAAGAAAAAAAAAAAAAAAAAGAAGAATAAGTAAAAAGCGGGGGTACTAAAATGATAAAGCCTATTGAGAACATGTATTCTTTGATGTGAATGGTTGTATAGAAAGTGTGGAGATGTATACATTTGGTGTAGGAGGGTGATTGTGAGTTCTTTCGGTGGAGAGGGTGTCGAGAGCGATTTTACTTGTATTATTATTATTTCGATTCCTACCTATGATCGAGCCTACCTTGTTTGCAATCTTATTCCGATTCTTGTTCTTCTTTGTCAAAGTATGCGGATGTTCTTGTGATGTATCGATTTATATATTCTCGATGTGCTTGAGGAGTGATGACCATTTCATATTTTCGAGAGATATAATTGGAGAGTTTGGTGAGTTTGAGTGACATGTTTCATATTTCTTATTTTTCTCGTTCTTGACAAGTGGTTGGTTGTGGTTTGTTAGTGAGTTCAAAGTACGTGATTTGTGCAAACACGTGTTGGTTGATTTTACCTTGCTCGGGACTAGTAAGGACTTGAGCGTGGGGGGGTTATTTAGGTCGTGTGTGTGTTTTTCGTTTATGTTTTAGTGTCGTTTGTGAGTCGTGTTTTATTATGTTTGTGTCGTTTTAGTTATTTTTGATGTTTTTGTGTGTGTCTGATCTCACGGGGTGTGTTGGAGTGGTTTGAGTTTGTTTTGTAGGTCGAAAGTTGGAGAAAGTCGAGGAATCAAGTAAAAGATCGAAGAATCGAGAAGGAGCCGAAGCAGGACGAAAATGGCGGTCGCCAGATCAAAACGGCGGGCGCCAGATCAGAACGGCGGTCGCCGGAGATGAAATGACGACCGCAGAAAGGGCCGAAAAGAGCCAGATGGCCAGCCAAAGTTTTTGGACAAAACGGCGGTCGCCGTTTTGTAAACGGCGGTCGCCAAAACTTTTTGGCGGGCGCAGAAAACAAACGGCGGTCGCCGTTTCAGGGCAGTTTCAGGGCGGTTTCTAATCCATTCTGTGATGCTTTTAGGCGAGGAAAAAAGGGAGGAGGCACAACTTTCGCCTGGGAATTAATCGAGGAGCACGGGGAGACCATTTCGGAGCCGACAACTCCGAGAGACGATCGATCAAATCCGAAGCCGTTTCAAGATTAGTAATCGTAGATGTATTTCAATTTCTTAAACTTCTAGTTATTTATCTTTTCAAGTTCTTCTCAACTCTTGCAAAACTTATGAATGCTTTCTAGTTTAAATGTTTGAATGATTTCGTTGATGAATGCTTTGATTATTAAAGATTACTTTAAGCTTTTACTTTGTTTCATTCTCTTGTTTAATTTCGTGATTATTTTCGAGTGTATCGTAAAAGCTTTATTTTCATTTATCTTTTTCTTGTAATTCGATCCTTATGAAGATGATGAACTAAACTTTTTACTCGAATAATTATATGAAAAACAAGACGGAAAATCATTGAAACCGGAAGGTCTTGAATAATCGACACACTCTTGAACTTGTAACCCGATCGGGAGCAAGCAATCAAGTGAATTAAACGTTTGCAAAACGAGTTAAGCGACCCGACCGGGAACTTGACTTTCGAGTGTTGGATGTTTAAGATTGAAAAAGGGATAAATGATTCGAAGTCGAGTTTGGACTATAATTATTCGAGCTTTTCTTATTTGATTAAATTCTATCTTACTTTGTTTGGCGAGAATCAAAATGAACCTAGGATTTAGTGAAATGATTTACGTAACTAACACTTTTCTTTTACTTAAATATTTCTCTTTCGTTTCCTTGGATTGATAACCGAGTCAACTACAACTGACCTCGGATTTTGGCGAGAGACGCACACAAAACGTCTAATCATCCAGTGAGGAGGTGTCCAAGGAATTTGAGTGAAAATTCTACAACTCCAATGAGGAAGAGTCCACTGAAGAAGTTGCTTGTTGTTTCTAAAAAGAAGGTGCCTACAAAAACAGTTCACAAGGTGACTGCATCTCAACCTTCTACATCTCAACCTTCTGCCACAGTGATAGATGCTCCTAGGGCCTCATCTCAACCAGTTGCAGATGCTCCTAGGGCCTCTTCTCAACCAGCTGCAACACCTCATAGGCCTTTATCTCAGGAAGAACTCAGAAAGCAGCTAGGTGGATCAATGATGACACTGAGGAGTTCAGATGAAATCAAGGCTATGAGGTCAATTGATATCAAGGCTATGATGAAGACTGTTCATCAAATGAGAGGGTGGTGAACCAGATTTCTTTTCATGTTATTTTGTGATTTTCAGGTTGTGTAATGTTGTGTAATGTTGGTATGCTTTGAACAAGGTCTGTTTAATTCAGGTTGTTTAAGTTGATTTTGAACTTAAGTATTTGAGAATGTATTGAATTCAGATTGTTTATGTTGTTTTAGTCATTTGAGTTACAGGTTTTTTCAGTCATTTAAGTTGTTTTACTCATTTGAGTTACAGGTTTTTTCAGTCATTTAAGTTATTTAAGTCATTTGAGTTACAGGTTTTTTCAGTCATTCAAGTAGTAGAAACTCATGAATTTCAATAAAAGCAACTCCATTATTACATAACTCAAATTCATTGATTACATATTCACATTAAACTAACTAACCAACACTACAACCATCATATTACACTAGCCAACACTAAATTCATTATAGTGCATTACCAGTACAGCCACAAACACAAATGTCAAAAATGACACGAAATTCATGAAACTTCGCGCACAAAAAAGAGATCCCGCGTTGTCAGAAACACATTCAACGGTCTCTGAATACGAACAACGACCGTTGTTCCTCCGTCCCGCAACGTCGTGCATACTGCACAAAATCTCCAAGGGCCAGCTGGCCATGGTCCAGCGCCCGTTGGACCTCTCTGGCGGGCGCTGAGTATTGGAAAAAACCTGAACTCAATTAACTCACAGCGGAATAAACGAAACAAATATGTGGAAAGGAGATAATTAACACTCTTGTTTTTCTCACTCGAAACACGTTTGAAAATTTAAAACGTTTTTAAGAGTTCCAAACGTTAGGAGAGGAAATAATTAACAATTTAGTATAATTTTTGATATTTCAATTTTTAATTCAAAATTTAAAACTTAATTTTATAATAATATTATTTAAAATTTTATATTTCATATTTTTTTATATAAAAAATATTTTTGTTAAAAAAAAGTTTTTTTTTAATTAAAATTTTAGGTTTGAAAATGTCAAAAATCCGATTCGAACCGAAAAATACGTGTTTTGAGGCGAGCCTCTGAAAATTTGGGGTTATTAATTAATTAAGTAATTGTGTTAAGAGATTAATTAATTTGAAGTACCATTTATTTAATAAATAAAAATGATTATTAATCTCTATAATTAATTATTAGATTAATTTATACTTAGTAACAAATTAATTATTAAATCAATTACATTTAGAAAATATTTAATTTTAAATTTTTGTTAGTATATTCTTTTTTTCTTATAAAAAAATAACTCACCTTTTTGTAAATTACAAATAAATTGAGTCAATTTTTCTAAGACAAATTGATTATTATTTAGTAAAGTAATTAAATTTATTTTTGTAACTACATTCAATTACAAAATAAATTTTTTGGTAAATATTATTTATGAAAAATTTATTAAAAAATATTTTTAATAAGTAACTGTGTTTTGAAATATAAATTAAAAATAATTTAATTCACTATTTTTTAATTATATTTATTTATGAAGTTAAAGGTGAGCGTTTGGGCTCGATTGCCAAAGCCCGACCCGAAAACTCAAAAAAATCCAGCATGGACCTAACACAATTTTTTGTGGGACCTGCCAAAGTCCGACCCGAAAACTCAAAAAAAATCGGCATGGACCTAGCACAATTTTTTGTGGGACCTGCCCGCCAAGAGCTAAGACCGAAATATGAAAATTTGGTAAAAATTCGGGTCTAAAAAGAATTGGAACCGAAAGTCCGGACTAACTCGTTATTTAGTTTTATTTCTTTAATAAATATTGTATAAAACTTTATAGTATAATTTTTGATATTTTAATTTGTAAATCAAAATTTAAAACTTAATTTTATAATAATATTATTTAAAATTTTATATTTCATATTTTTTTATATAAAAAAATATTTTTGTTAATAAAAATATTTTTTTAATTAAAATTCTAGATTTGAAAATGTCAAAAATCCGATTCGAACCGAAAAATACGTGTTCTGAGGCGAGCCCCTGAAAATTTTGGGATCGACTCGGCTTCCGCCCACTCCTAAATCGGGAAACAAAACTGAAGCGAACTAGCTGTTTGATTATCAAAAACCGAACCAAAATTTTTGATTGGATTCCTAGTTAAACAAATAACTAACATGTTAAATATGATACCCAATTAACCAAATAACCAACATGTTAAATATGACAGAAATATTAAAAAGGAAAATTGCCACAAAAATTACAAATTTAAAGTGACCACAAAGCCAATACGAATTAAACCCATGACCCCGAAAACTAGGATTTAGGGTGGCTCTATGAAAAATGGAGAGCGAAACAAGGCTTCCGATTTTAAAGTCCTAATACATTAAAGTATGTCTTTCATTCTTCAACAAGGCTTCCGATTTTGAAGTCCTAATACTTTCAAGGAAAGTATGCCTCTTACTATTTATTATGAGACTGAGAGAATACTATCCTAAATTGAACGAATGAAGTATGTTCAACAGAAATTATTCTAAAAACCCTAGATTGTACGATTGTCATACTCAAAGAGTTTTTTATTTCTGTAGAAGGGCGACATCACAGACAGACCTGGATACTTTAGCAAAAAATATTCAAGTAGGAGAAGATTTATGGTCTGTACTTGGTTCAAAAATGACGTGCCATAAACTTTAAAACGTCACAGTTACACAGCTCAGAAGAAGCAATCAATAGTAATAAGAAAAATATTAAGCAGATTTCAGAAGAAGATATGCCACAAACCAAATGGATACACTGACCTATATATGTAGAGAGAGAGAACCTCATCTCCTTCTTTTCATGCCTTTTTTGCCCTTTCCAAGTTGTCCAGACTTGAACGCATGCTCCTGTTCTTGAAGGAAAGCCATATCTTTCCCTCGCTTCTCAGTTTTTTCCTCCTCAATTCTCGCCTTGTCCTTTTCCTTGACATCCAACAAGAAGTGATTATCCTTCCGCAGTTCACGCATAGCTCCTTTACGTTCCTGTTTCAATTTTTTCTTCAACTTCTTCCTCTCAGCTCTATCCCGATCCGGATCGTAATCTCTCGCCTTATCAAAGCTGCCATATTATTACAAGCACCGTGGATAAGTTATTAGACCTCTGACCTCTGAATATTCTAATTTCTAATGTGACATAGTTAAAAACATATTATACCCGACGAAATATTCTAATTTCTACTATGTGACAAGTAACAGTAACAAAAATAAACGTACTTGTCCTCAAACTTTGGAATTGCCGTTTTAATGATCTTAGTTTTGCGAGCTCGCAGTGGCTGACGCAGCAAGTGGTGTTCGTTGGATTTATCCTCGATAATTTTGGCAACATCTTTGATCTCAGCCCTTAACGTTTCCGGTATCAGATCTTCTTCTGCAAGTCCGTGTAATACTTTTGAAATTGGCAAAAATATCTCGGAGAAGGATTTGAATCCCTCATAGATGCTGACAAATCCTTTGAGGTTACCAATAATCGCGAAAAGTATGCTGGTTCTGCATGTACAAACCTTCACTCATCATCTAATAATAGTTTTTTTGTTTTCTCAAGAAAAGGGCAATTTTAAAAATTACAAAATGCATCTGATATAATAGTCTTTACATTTGTTACCTTCACAAGCCAAAAAGCATTTCAGAACATCACATTTACAAAAATAATAAAGTTGACTCATTAATTTTAACACTGCATAAAGTTAACTGTTTTTTCGTAATCAAGCCACACTTCAATTTTATTGTCCGAAGCAGACAGGTTACAGCTATGAAGGAAGCAGCAAAATAAACTAGCAGTATTAAGAAAAATTATGCAGACCATCAAAACATAAGACATGGCCTTATATTAACTTTAAAGCAAGTCAAACCTGAAATCGTCAGAGGCAAAAATAGGAGAATCATCCTGCAAGTCCATTATCGTTAGAAAGTCCAAAGAATCCACCCCTTCAATACGTCCTTCCAAACAGAGTAGCGGCCTTAGCGTTTTTAATTCCATAAGATGATATAACTGCCAAAATAATACTAAGTATTTTTATCCAATTAAAAAATAAAAATGACTCCATAATAGGTGCAAGAGAACCAATTA
The DNA here is from genome assembly GCA_954870475.1 of Euphrasia confusa. NCBI lineage: Eukaryota > Viridiplantae > Streptophyta > Magnoliopsida > Lamiales > Orobanchaceae > Euphrasia > Euphrasia confusa. Next base: position 25,511,828 of record OX940958.1, read on the forward strand.
GAAAACCTGAGATGTTGCATATCTTTGTTGATTATTCAGAGCTGCCATTAGCATAGTTTGGATAAATGTGATTGCCTCGGGACAAAACTTTTGGGACTGACTGCAAACCTGAAAAAATCATAAGTCCGGATCAGGTAGAGAAATATTAACTCCATAAAACATTCAATTAAAAAGATGGCAAAAATAAATGTAACTACAGATAACAAAAATACTCACAGAGAGCACCATGGAACACAAGAAAGAACCAATTGCAATATCTCGGCCAGAAACTATTGGGCACCTCATGAGGTATTCGGACATTAGCAAGATAGCAGGAGTCATGACAGCATGGCGAAAATCAGAACATGGGAAGATCATGGACCACAGCCTCAGGAGAAAAAGTGTCTTCAGAGAAGGCCAACAACTTTTCCCTGTCAATGGATTTTTGAGTCAGCAAAGTACATAAAGGATACAACAAAATTACAACAATCAACAGTCAACCTGTATTCTTAACGTCCTCACAGAATAGAGTACGAGTACGAAGCAATCTCTCACGAGCACATATTGCTGCAAAGTATGGGATCTCTGTACTCATTTCCATCAAAGGCTTTACAAGCTTATTAAGCAAATTGAAATTCAAAGGTTTTTTATTTGCCAAAACAGCAAAATACTGCAATAACACGCCATAGAACACCTGAAAAAAAAATATAACTGATAAATTCAGTTTGCCTCACCAATAAAAAAAAGTTAGAACCAACATAAAATAAGTATCATACTTGAATTTTTTTCCTGTTTTCTGCAGCAATGGAGATTGCATTAAATGTCCTGATTCTCCGGATAGCTTCCAAAATCTGTTCATCCGAACAGTTCTCTACTAAAGCACTAAATTCTTCAAAATTCCTTGGAGCTTCAATTGTAAATGGAAGCTCCACCTTATGAAGTGATTCCTCTCGAACTTTAGCTTCCGCATCATAAGGACTTTCATGGTCTTTCTGTTTGCCCCTACTTTTGGATAAATTTTTCTTACCATCACTATCACTATTATCATCATCATTAGTTTTGATGATGTCATCGTCACTCTGTTCCCAGTCCTTAAGAGACACAGCCTTCTCATCTTCACCCTGGTCCTCATCATCGTCATCATCACCATCTTCATCATCATCATCATCTGATTCTTCAGAGCTCTCAAGATTACCAGTGTTTTTTCTTCCAATGATATCATCAATCCAGACAGCTTTAGATTTTGGTAAGGCATCATGAGAGAAGGAATCTCCAAGATCATCCCCAGATATATGTCCGATCTTCCTCACAGATTTATCATGACCATCATCATCATCATCGTCATCATCTTCAGAAGTACTTTCTTCATCTTCATTGCCCGAGTCATGAGCAACAATCATCCTCTTCTGACGCTCTTCCTGTAACAGTAATCCGCATTATTTTATTTTTTAGCATACACAATAAACTACCTTTTGAGGGTATGAGAATTTTAATGGTGTTACTTTGTGAAATAGCTAATAAAACTGAAGTTTTAAGAACATGCTTATAGATGCAACAGTTTTGCCATGTGCAGTTTGAGATATAAAATAAAAGCAAACACTCATTATCCAGACCACTAAATATCCCATTGATAAGATTATATGCAGGATCCAATATCTTAGATAAAAAAATTGTTCAGGACAACAACGTAACCGCACATGAACATATAATCAACAAACTACGAAGAAAAAATATTAATCCAAATAGGTATGATAAAGAGAGAAATTGTGTATACTGTGATTCTGTAGGAATATTATTTAACAGGCATTCTAACCTCCAAATGCTCTAGACGTTCTTTCTCCTCTTGAGCTAACTCCTCAGGTGTCTTAGTCCTATCTGATGGCCGTGCCCGCATGTCAAGTGCCATTTCACCGACCATTTTGTCATAAAGATCAGGTTTCTCCTGTAAGAAAAACAAACAACCTATCAAACTTTATCAAAGCCTGTAAAAAATATTACACAAGGATCTCTATACGACATCACAGAACCCATAGTAATGAAGTGATAATTATATTGAGATGGGTGAACTCATTAAATCCAGTTGCCGGAGACTTTATTCAGAGAGGAGACCTTTTTGTCAGACTGCCAACATGTAGGCACAAAAGAAAATTCATAAATAGAGGTGACCTGCTGAAAGTTGACATTGTCATGCGCAATGCGTGATTCCTCTTTTTTTGTATTATCCTTTGACAAGCTGCTGTGTACAAGAGACTTGAGAGACTTCATTTTGTCCGGCTGTGTTAGTGACAAGAGTGCTTCTGACTGAACTAGAGATGAAAAATCCTTGTCTAGTTGGTCAATAAACTCCTCATTTTCTTCTTTCTCCTTAGCCTTTTCAGCCTGGTTAAATGTAACAAATGAGTTAGAAAACATCGTTGGCATTTATATTCTATGATAAGTCAAAGAACAAGCACAACCTTGAAGAACTTGCTTTTAGAGATAATGTCCGCCATCACTTCCTTCTTGCTCTTATGCCTCTGACAAAATATGTGACCCAGTAAGTAGATAAAGATTTGTCTTAAAAGGAAAATAAGATATAGTTATATATAAATTTTACATAAATTTATGCCCAACTAATTCGAATTTGTCAGCCAAGGACCAAAGAACTCGTATAAAATAAATGATAGCATAAGAATTTACAAATCGGTAAAAAAGATGGTCCTACATAAATGAGACTGAAGACTATACATAAGGTAAAGTTTCAGTATTGAGTACCTAGATATTTTAGTAGGTAAAAAGAATTCTCTAATTTGTGACTCTTTTTCTTTTAGTTAAGGGAACATAGCAGAAACTAATACAAAGATCTAAAAGCCATCTAAATTTCCTAAATATAATACAACAAAAGATGAGGATAATGGATAGTATGAACGAAGATTAATCTCACATTTTCCTCCTCTTCCCGATCATCTTCAGCTTCATGAGAATCCAGTCGTCCCAAGTTGAACTTTTCTGCACGTAGATATGTCAATAATGGATACAAAAGTCAAATAATACCATCAAGTTCAATCACACCAAACCTCACAGTGTCTTTGTTTAATAATTAGGAGAGTATTTTTTCAATCAGAAAGTTATGAAATATTTTTTCAATTGAAAAAAAGGGAGATATGTACTAACTTCCAACTGAGTGATCGGCTTCATCCTCGTCCAGCAGTACCTCTTCTTCGAAATCTTCTCTTTCCTGAAAGTAACTATTTTCTTGAAACTCAAAGTCATCCTCCTCTCCATCAGATAGATTGTATTTTCTCGTCTTCTTCAGTGTCAACTAGAAGAACGTAAAAAGACGAATCAACAACCCGAAAAAATATGGTGTTTGAGATGCATACATATTAAATCAAATCTCACCTGACGTTCACGCTGAGACCTCAGAATCGCCTTGTCGAACTCCTCAAGTTCTTCATTTTGCTCTCCAATTCTCTTATCCACAAATACAGAAGACTTCGAGCTCTGCTCGTATTCCTTCAGCAGTGTATTTTGCCGCTGCAATTCATGAAATACATTAGCTACAAACTGATTTGTATTTTAAAATTAAGGCAGAAAAAATCGCCAGAGAACGAAACGGAACCTTTTGAATGGCGAGTGAGCGAGAGAGGCCAATACGGCGTCGTTCGTCGTCCTTACGTTTTTTGCCCAGAATATTGAATTTCCGGCGCGACCATATACTCTCGAAAGGGTTTTCTTTGGGTGTTTTGGTTTTCTTTGCTTCTGAGTTGAGAATGCTTAACTTGTTTTTAATCTTGCTTTTACTTTTCTTCTTCTTCGCACTGTCTGTGCTCGACTTCTTCGCCATTTTTCGCTGTTAATTTCTTCAATTGCTGAGAAAAACGTAAACTAAAAGGGTTTAGGGTTTAGATAGGGACGATGAGGGATATCATTAATCGTCATGTTTCTTAACTCGATTTCATGACCGGTTTAATAGTCAATGTGTCAATAATGTTTACTTATTAAACCGGTCACATGACATAAAAAATATCAAAAATATATATTAAATTAAAACTGACGATAACCTTAAAGTGGAATAGGATGCAGAACTAAACTGCATTATCACAACAAAATTGGAAAAGATTGAACAGTAAATATATATGTACGCTTTAATAATTATAATATTAAATATATATAATTTATGGGGGAAAAAATATGTCACATTATAAGTAAATAAATTCAAATAAAAAAGGATTTACAAAAAAATTAAAAACAAAAAGTTATAAATAAAATATAATTATTTAGTAAATGATTGATTATTTTCATGATATATTATTTTTATAATTTGTTTGTTTACTTTTTTTTTAAAAAGTCAATTTAATAAATAAAAAAGAAATGTAATTGTACAAGAGCTTAAATTCTAGCTCATCAATTAGTCAAATGAATCAACATATAGCTATAGTAAAACCATAGAGCCCGTCTATCAAGCTATATGCAACACTCTCTTCAGAATCAGTATCTGAATATTCCAACAGAGCGCAATGTGGTCAACGTCTGAAGAGCTGCTAGGGCCTTGTTCGAACACCACCATAGTACCTACTTACTGTAACACCACCAATTTTCTCATGATCCCTTAAATCACCCGACCCGGATCATCAAGTTCGTCAATTCCCTGCAAACGGACCCCATGATTTACGGTAGCTCTCGGACCCTGCACTTCCGTTGCTCCTTGTGAACCCCCTGATTTCTTGTCGGGCATGTTGTTCGCATTTCCAAGCTGCTCCTCCAGATCTCTCAAAACATTAAACGAGTTTGAGCTTTTACCCAGTTGCATTTGGCCTGTAGCAACCTCGAAAATTTGCATATTTCGATATACCACTCTGAGAAGGAGTAAAACGTGCCCCTTTCCAGACTGTCCAAGCTACCTCATTATGCTTATGTGCAGTACCACTCGTATTTACGCTTCGGCTCGTACCGTACGTGTAATGGGTCGATTAGTGATCGTGGGAATTGCCCATTATTAATCTCGATCTGGTGCAACGTACCTTAAAGATACCCTAGAAGGCTTGAATGGTGATTCTCTGTTGTCGCTCTCCTGTGACTACATATTATAACTAATGCTCCCGAAAAACAGATTATGGAGAGGGTTTTCTACACTAGCTCTCCTGTATCGACGCAGCCGAGTGTCGTTGATGCGCGTGCTTCTGGGAATTATCGGAATCCTCTTGACAATATTTTTCCCGTTGTTGTTAGCGCATCCTTACCATCAGCTTGCGCGCGTATTAAAGTTATGAGGTAAGCCTGACGCGCGGGAATATTGGGGCATTATCCCTTTTAGGCCCCAAAATAGGTTTATCATTGGAAACAATCGGCCCAGCAATGGAAGATTGCAAAAAGGAATTTGAATTACCAAATAAATGGTTTTCCAAATTATTTTCAATATTAACAATCATATCCGTGTCTCTCTGCTCCTAATGAACTTCATACTCACCAGTCACCACTCCCAGAATTTGCAGGCATCAATACCCTTACCATTATTAAGCAGCGGAACACGCATAGTCTATTAATCTCCAGCGACGAGATATGTGGTCCTCCTCAATATTATTGTCATGGATTTGCATAAAATGTGGAAAACCCATTCGTCACTGGCCGCCGGTGGTAATCTTTTCCATGGTGGGGTTGGCCATATATAAAAATTAATTATTTATTTTAGGAACAAATGACCCTTATTCAACATTGTTTCGTTAAAATTATGTGTCGTTTACTTTGCCTAAAATGTGTAAACACCTTATTACCCTCCTCAAATTCTACACATCTCCTCGTCTCTCAGCACGATCGATTGGATTGGGCTTTCGAATTTCATCGGCTGCCACCACCCCTACGTCATCGCGTCTCGCCGTCCTCAGGCCGTTGAACCGCCGCGCCTTGCCGAGAACCGCGAGCCCCGCAAGCGCACCCGCCGATGGCTCTGCACTTTCTCAGCCGCCGAGGATGCTACCCGCGCCTATGACAGCGCCGTCATCCTGCTCTACGGATCCATCCAGGGCTCATCTCAACTTTAAGAACTCCTTTGCCAACGTCGCCCCGCCGGAGCTTCTTCGTACGCGCCACCGACTCCGTCTTCGTCGTCCCACGCCCAAACCCTATGCCTGATACTCTCGCGGCCGTCGGGTCTGTGCCATTTACGATCCCCCGGTAAATCACTCTTCTGATTTCATGTTCAAATTGTTGGAGTTGTGTACTTAATGTCTAGATTTAAGTATCGATAAACTCCCGGTCATAGCATTTAACCTATTTAAATAATAAACAATTATTTGCATTTAATTATTATTAATTAATTATGCAAAAACATAGTCCTGGATTTTATACGTTGTAGTTAGTATGGTGTGCATGGGCACACAGAAGATCATACTATCGGTTACTCGTATTTAATCGAACAGTTGCTCACGACCTAGATGGACATGGACCGATCCATCGGTATAGTCGTTGTGTGAGAGAGAAAATAATTTATCTTAATTATTTTATCACACTTGTACACTTGGTGTATTGGGCGGATCGCTTGAGATTTATCAATTAGGATTGCCGTTGATAATTGATTTAAATCTCAGAGTATTTTATTCTTAATCACCGATACTATTGCGGGTGTGTATATTCAATATAAGAGACTTTGATTTTCCAAAGGAATTAACCGATTTAATTATTGGGTTAATTATCGGTTAAGTTGGGTCAGTATATTTTATATATGACATGCCGTGAATACTTGACGGGAAAGTGTATCCCGTAAGGGTTGATAATATCCCGAGATGAGTTCATAAGGAATTATTATGTAAACCCTGCAGGTGGATTTAATCCGCATAATAATTAAGGTTGAATGGTACTAGTCCCGGATATAAGAGATGAATAAATTAATTAGCAATAAATTAATTTTATTCATGGATATTTAAATCTTAAATACACGGAATAAATAATACTACCGGAGAAATATTATTTGATATAATATGGTTTAATATTGGGAGTGCAATTAATTTATATAGTGGAAAATAAATTAATTAATATTGATAAGGATTAATAGATTTGGGCTGGGCTCAATTTAATCATCAATATTAGAAGCCAAATATTCCACCTCCTTTTGATCCCCTACGTAGCCTATAAAAGCACTACATGGCCTTCATAAATAACAAGACAAGATTATCATACTTGATATTCTAGAGAGTTGAAGGAGATCCATAGGAGTTCGATAGATCGTCGCCCACACGACGTTCGGACGAGGTGCAAGGAATACGTAGGAAGATCGCAAGGTCATCAACGTTTGATTTCGTTTCTCCGTACAACGAATCGAGGTACATAATCATAAACCCCTTCTATGATTATATGTTCGTTTAATTGTGACGCATACATGAACAAGACGATCCGGGTAAACGTACGAGCTTCGGGGACGGGGATTCGAGATCCCCGGCGAAGATCGAGGAACTCTCGATGGGATCGATGGTGGCGGCCAAACCCTAGGGTTCGACCGCCGGCGCGCGGACGAAGGGACGAGCCCCGGCTGGACGCCGGGGCGTGGGATCGACCTTGGGTCGATCGCCGGGGTTCGCCGTGGGCCGGTGCCACGGCGGGAGAACCCCAGCCCCTCTCGACCGGCGGCGTCGCGGGCTGAAACCCTCGGCTGGAGCCGAGGGGGCGATCGAACCTAGGGTTCGATCGCCGGGTGAGCTGCGGGTTTACCCGCAGCGCCTCGTATCAAGCTGCGGGGTTTCCCGCAGCGGAGATGCGGGGAGAATCGAACCCCCCCGCGAGCAGCGAGCCCGTGAGTTCGCTGCGGGGCTGCTACGAGCAGCCCCGGGGATGCCTCGTGCATCCCCAGCGATCATCATGGAGATGATCGCGAGCCCCGTGCGGGGGCTCGGCTGGATGCTCGCGGCCTTCGGGCCTCGCTGGGTGTTCGGTCGGGCCCCGGCTCGTTCGGTGGTTCGCGTTCGGATCTCCGGCGATGAAGGATTTCGGTCGGGTTATTATTTTCCGCAAATTTTAATAGCCCGGGATATCGATTTCCAGCAATTGGTATCAGAGCGTTTGGTTTCGTGTTCATATATATGTTCGATTATTGTTCTACCTTGCAGGGATTTCCGGCTATCATGGTTGGATTTAATTATTGTGTTAATTAATTATCATGATTATTCGTTTATTAAACTCTCGGACATGTCGAGATTCGTTTTGTGTGGTTGAATGTTTGTAATAGTAAAAATTCGGGGGTTGACCGAATTTAGGATTTATTATTACGTTCTATGTTTTCCGGAAAATGTATAGGGTCGATTTCATGTATAGAATCGATACCGGAATTGTAAAATTATTTCTTGTAATTTATTTACGTTGGATCGATGCCGAGACGACCGCCGGAGAACGTGTGAGACGAAGAGGACGAAGGATCGGGGATCGATCAAACCCCTTTATCGACCCCAATCGATCGACCCAAGGGGAAGGGGGCGTTGCGCCCCTTCGGCCGTGGGCTGTCGCCGGCGACGGTGGCGGCTGGCCGGCTGGAGTGGCGGCGGCGGGTGCTCCCTCCCGGTGGTCGGCCGATGATGGTGGGGTAGTGCGGGAATCCCCATCCCGTGCTACTCCTACCAAGATACTACTTTCCTAATTAATTCGTTTTCCTATTTGAGTTTTCCTATTTTTTGGGAATTCTCATGGATTAGGAAAAGAATTAATTGGAATTAATTTTATTTCCTTATTCTATTATGGAAGTCTTCTAGAGTATTCCGAGTTCTACTTGGAATAGGATCCTAGAGATTTAATAGAATTGGAAAGGAATAAAAGTTAATTTAGGATTTATTTAATTCCTATTTGATTATTCCTATTCTTAAGAATCTTCATTAGATGGAAATTAATTAATTATGGAAAGTAGAAGAGTCCTAATTTATTTTATTTCCTTATTCCATTATAGAGATCTTCTAGAATATTCCAAGTGGGTCTTGGATAGATTATTCTAGAGATTTAATGGAGTAGAAGAGGAAAATAAATAAATAAAAATTAATTTATATTTAATTTTATTTTTGATATATTCGATTGACTTAATTTTCGAATTAAGTAACTTTTGGATTAATTAAAAATAAATAGATTTAAATATTGGGATTAATATTCTCGTCACATGGAGCATTCAAGAACGAAGACTGAAGACTAGAAGATGCGTACGGAGATGGAATAAAGCCATGATAGTCGGGAAAATAATTTTCTAGCATTATTTTGACTATGTTACTATGTGCTTTATTGCTTGTATGCATGCTATATGTGTTTACTTTATGCACTAGATAGCGTATCCCTTTATTGTAAAAAGCTAAGTGGGAGAGGGGATGGAAACATTCCCATGGTCTCCATTGCTGTTCTCTTGGTGACTCTTATGGACTTTCGAAGTTCGTATAGACGAGTCATTGGAGGAGAATTCTTGTAATTCCTTTTACGAGAAACATTGATCAAGTTTATCAAACAATGCCTAATTTGTCTTTCTGAAACTGACTTCAAGTCGACTCATTCTCACCCCGGGGAGTGGAATGGAGCCAAAGCCACTTGGTCATGTGGATGACACAAATTAGAGATCTTCGTACCATTCTTTGATAGATGGATCGATTGTCTGCTCGGCTCCCTCATTTATGAGAGATAGGGTCGTTCGCATGGTGAATCACTGGTTAGAAACTTCGAGTTTCACTTATGATTCCCCGCGTCTTGATTTACAAAATCGAATGGATCTTGTAATTGGGAGTCAATTATAAAAGTCTCTTGGTGTAGTAAACGTCCACACCACGTGGCTTGCTATACTGACGGATTTTGGATTAATTGATGTAGACAGTTGTAAGAAATTGTAAAGAATTGTGAAGTTGTCGTAAACGTCCACACCACGTGGCTTGCGGTGATGTAGCAATTCCAAACGATTTACTTTGGTGCTGAGTAATGGTTTACACTTAGATACGCATTATAGTATTCCTCCCCACGAGGTTACGCTATAAGTGATGTATGACCAAAGAAAATCTAATTGCTAAATCATTTGGGTGGGTAAACGTCCACACCACGTGGCTTGCCTTACCTGATGGGATTTTAGATGTGATTAGTAATTTAATGATATTATTTGAGGGAGATAATATCGGATATTAAATTAATTGTTTGTTTATATGTGCTTATAGGTTTAGAGAATTGCTATGAATCCACTTTCGTTAATACTTAAGGAATTCAACGCACTGGTTCCATACTGTGTTGGATGGAATAAAGAGTTAGACATTACTCAGACTGTAAAGGAGTACAAAGATGTACTCAGCGAAACTTGTCCTCCTAGACCTACCATTAACTCAACTGATGAGGAAATAGTTGACCTTGAGAAGTGGGATAGTGCTCATGCATTAGCCGCTAATCATGATGTCATGCTAAAACTCAAGTTGATGTTTAGACATGATGTAAAGGCTAGAAAAGAGGCGATGAGGATACTCATAAAGGTCAGTTGCTTCGAGGAAACGCTTGAACACGTTTTTGAGATGCTAGATCTTTTAGACGAGTTGAGACAGTCGCAAGCTCTTATAGCCAAGGCCAAAGGTTTCGAACCTAAGGGCATACATAAGGAAAAGGAGAAGAAGACAAGGGGATCCAGTAGTCTCAAAGGACTTGGACCAAAGGGTGGGATAAAGAAGCCTTCTGGCAAATATCCCCAAGGAAAGCAGTCTGAGTACTGGGGGTCTATATCTTGTTCTCTCAAAGGTACGAATTTTTCTTTAGTCGTAAAAACATAGTCAGCGGTATTATCTACCAGAATTCTGGTGTGTAGATATGGAACCACTGACGGTATGTGCATTTTAAATGCAGGGGTTCCAGAAAACCCGACGACTTAGAGAAGAAGAATTCGAGTCTACATGGGCGAAGCTGTTGAGGAAGCAGCGGTTGCAGTGGAAGACATTTATCTGTTTTGATAATTATAGGATTTCATTTCAAGTTTATTGCTTTATGTACCTTTTACTTTAGAAAGAACTTTTGTTCTGGATTTCTATTATTAATGGATATTTTATTTCTTTAATCATTTGATGGTTTGGATAAGAAATAATGGTGATATCTATTCTGGTACATTAGATAGCAATACATGAATGATAAATCCTTAGTCTACCACGATGCAACGAACCGATATGTATAACTTGTTTTACTTATTAGATATATTTCTTTATCATTATACTTGTGAATTCTTGTACTTAGTAATATTTATTCAAATAAGGTTCAAAGGTCGAAATTGATTTGATCAATTATAGTTGAAGGAATGGACCTTCCGACCTAAGAACTAAGTTTGGAAGATAATACAACTAAGTAGACCTTCTAAAGGGTGGAATTCGGACAAGTATTAAGAATGATCAAAGATGATATATGCAGACATATGTGTGAATTAGAAAGGTATGAGTAGTTCCTTTTAGGAATACTTGAAGATGGATTAGAATACTTGATGTGCCATAAAAGCAAAGTGTTTTGACTAGTCAATAGACACAAAGCTATTATGGGGAACCTTCAAAGTATATCCGTTTGAAGCCTGCGACTTATTCGCGAAGGCTATCACATTTCTAAATAACACATAGCATAAATCAAAGATTGAGATTAATTCTCAAAAGGGACTATACCATACACTTGAGTGTAGACATGGTGTGTCGGGAAATAAGAAATGAAATTCTAATAGTAAGAGAACAAGTTTGTTCGGAACCACCTATGTTCTATGGACATTTCTAGACACAACTGCACATTCAGTGTGGTTGTAGGATATCCTAGAAGAACAAGTAATTGTACGTTCAATAGTACTATGAACCAGAGGGGTGTTCTCACCCGGTTCTTAGAGGAAGACTATTAGATGAACTACAATGCCCTAACTGACAAGGTACTTTAAAATGAGGAAAAGGAAAAGACCGAGAACCAGCCTAACCGAGTAGCAGTACATCACTAACTGCACCTAATGTTATTACTGTTATACACCGGAACGCCATTGCAGTGGGAGGTTGTTAAGCGACCAGAGATGTTCATAAGACTAGAAGAGTTTTGAACTCTGGATCTAGTAGACATGAAATCGATCCCTAGCTCTGCATGAGGGTAAGTATTAATCTAAATGTGCCTGCTTGGATAGCAATAAATATTATTGTTAAGAGGCAAGATCATCTAGAAGTACGAACTTAGTGAATCCATTTATGGATTATCACAAAGCTGTAAATTGTGGAGCTTGCGAATTGATGAGATAATCCATGAGATGGATTCATCAAAAGGCATAAACAAGAAAAGGTGTATTGGAGACGTAGTGGAAACAAGGTGGTGTTTCTCGGAACTTTATGTAGATAACACTTCATCGTTGGCAACAATGTAAAAGTGTTGTCAGACATAAAATAAAGGTTGTCTAAATGAATCGAGATATAAGATTAAGAGTAAGTTAGACCATGTTCTTAGAATCCTTCGATCTCTAGATAAGAACATTTGTACTTCTCTTAAGATATCTTATGCGATTATGGTTTGTTTTAAACATGCATAATTCTGAGAAAGGTTATTGCCTTTCGGGAACAGAATGCATCTATCTAAAGGTATGTGTTTTGAACACATAAAGGAGATAGATATAGACAAAGCAGTTTCCGAGTGTGAAGAGCTTTGTAAATGCAGTGTTGTAAAACAAGAACCTGATATCAACTATGCGGTTAGCATAGTGGGAGGATATCAAAGTAATCTGGATAAGGGATGTTCGAATGCTGTAAGAGTACTTAGTACTGGCTTACGGAGCAAGACGAAATCTTCTTGGATTACAGTTTCTCAGATCCAAAATCAGAGAAAGACCAGTGTAAGTCGATATCAGGCTATGTGTTCACTTTTAAAAAGGAGGTGGAACCTAAGGACGAAAGAGTGATAAGCATGATGCTTCTCGGACTCTATCATAAACCGAATAGCAGCCTCAGAGGCAGCGGATGTTTTTGGTTAGGTTCCGGGATGACCTCTGAACTTGGATATGATTCTTGGTTCACCAAAGGCTATGTATATAGCGGTGCATGGTAAACTGGAAGAAGTCATAAGTTCAAAAGGTGATGATAACACATAGAGCAAGTACCACCTGATTCGAGTCATCGTCTAGGGAGACGACGCAGTAGTCACCAAGATAACTTCAGAGCGGCAACCTAGATTACTCATTCACATAATACTTCTGGAAAGTATAACTTAAGCACGTGATGAGTATGGGAGTCGGGAGTTTGGAGGAAATGAATAGACCTTAGTACAAGTGGGAGATTGTTGGAGTTGTGTACTTAATGTCTAGATTTAAGTATCGGTAAACTCCCGGTCATAGCATTTAACCTATTTAAATAATAAACAATTATTTGCATTTAATTATTATTAATTAATTATGCAAAAACATAGTCCTGGATTTTATACGTTGTAGTTAGTATGGTGTGCATGGGCACACAGAAGATCATACTATCGGTTACTCGTATTTAATCGAACAGTTGCTCACGACCTAGATGGACATGGACCGATCCATCGGTATAGTCGTTGTGTGAGAGAGAAAATAATTTATCTTAATTATTTTAACACACTTGTACACTTGGTGTATTGGGCGGATCGCTTGAGATTTATCAATTAGGATTGCCGTTGATAATTGATTTAAATCTCAGAGTATTTTATTCTTAATCCCCGATACTATTGCGGGTGTGTATATTCAATATAAGAGACTTTGATTTTCCAAAGGAATTAACCGATTTAATTATTGGGTTAATTACCGGTTAAGTTGGGTCACTATATTTTATATATGACATGCCGTGAATACTTGACGGGAAAGTGTATCCCGTAAGGGTTGATAATATCCCCGAGATGAGTTCATAAGGAATTATTATGTAAACCCTGCAGGTGGATTTAATCCGCATAATAATTAAGGTTGAACGGTACTAGTCTCGGATATAAGAGATGAATAAATTAATTAGCAATAAATTAATTTTATTCATGGATATTTAAATCTTAAATACACGGAATAAATAATACTACCGGAGAAATATTATTTGATATAATATGGTTTAATATTGGGAGTGCAATTAATTTATATAGTGGAAAATAAATTAATTAATATTGATAAGGATTAATAGATTTGGGCTGGGCTCGATTTAATCATCAATATTAGAAGCCCAATATTCCACCTCCTTTTGATCCCCTACGTAGCCTATAAAAGCACTACATGACCTTCATAAATAACAAGACAAGATTATCATACTTGATATTCTAGAGAGTTGAAGGAGATCCATAGGAGTTCGATAGATCGTCGCCCACACGACGTTCGGACGAGGTGCAAGGAATACGTAGGAAGATCGCAAGGTTATCAACGTTTGATTTCGTTTCTCCGTACAACGAATCGAGGTACATAATCATAAACCCCTTCTATGATTATATGTTCGTTTAATTGTAACGTATACATGAACAAGACGATCCGGGTAAACGTACGAACTTCGGGGACGGGGATTCGAGATCCCCGGCGAAGATCGAGGAACTCTCGATGGGATCGAGGGTGGCGGCCGAACCCTAGGGTTCGACCTCCGGCGCGCGGACGAAGGGACGAGCCCCGGCTGGACGCCGGGGCGTGGGATCGACCTTGGGTCGATCGCCGGGGTTCGCTGTGGGCTGGTGCCACGGCGGGAGAACCCCAGCCCCTCTCGACCGGCGGCGTCGCGGGCAAACCCTCGGCTGGAGCCGAGGGGGCGATCGAACCTAGGGTTCGATCGCCGGGTGAGCTGCGGGTTTACCCGTAGCGCCTCGTATCAAGCTGCGGGGTTTCCCGCAGCGGCGATGCGGGGAGAATCGAAACCCCCCGCGAGCAGCGAGCCCGTGAGCTCGCTGCGGGGCTGCTACGAGCAGCCCCGGGGATGCCTCGTGCATCCCCAGCGATCATCATGGAGATGATCGCGAGCCCCGTGCGGGGGCTCGGCTGGATGCTCGCGGCCTTCGGGCCTCGCTGGGTGTTCGGTCGGGCCCCGACTCGTGCGGTGGTTCGCGTTCGGATCTACGACTATGAAGGATTTCGGTCGGGTTATTATTTTCCCCAAATTTTAATAGCCCGGGATATCGATTTCCAGCACAAATCCCACTAATTACTCTATGATTCAATTGGAATTGGAATTGGAATTGAAATTGGATTTGGAATTGGATTTGTCGTACCATCAATTAGATATAGTTGTTGTAGTGCATATATTGTTTTGTACAAATCGAAACAAGAAACGTGCTTATTCTAGATTCACATTAACTCCTTGCTTTGATCATATTTTTGCTGATCATATTTTTGGCTGTGCTCCGTGTCAATGTTGTGGTATTATATTTTTGTCATGAAGCATTTGTGTGGATTAATCGATAGATGATGTTGTTATTGGGCATACTGTGGTGTGTGACCCAAAAGATCAGACTGCACTTCAGTTCTTGCCTCTGTGCCCAGATGAAGTGGCTCAAACAATCACCCTCTCAAGCGCCTCTCACTGGCCCACTTCCCGATGGTGTATGCGGCGAAGATGAATCTGATCAAGAAGGACAAAGAGCTGGATATGATTGTTGAAGGTAAGTTTGACGCCCAGTGTTTTAAACGCATGCATGATATCATCATTTTGGGCGATGGGAGCGTGAAGTTCTTGGAGGAGAAACCAGTGAAGGTCGAGGCGAAGGATCCAGTTGTAGAGGCTAAGGTCAAAGAGGAGATTGCGGAGAGGCAAGGCGCGATCGAGGCGCGGTTGGACAGGATTGAGAAGGCGTTCGAGGAAGTGAAGGCGATGATGGTTGCGTACTTTGACCATAGTGGATTCAGGTACCGCCCTGCTTCCACCTCCTAATTGTTCCCTCCCTAGTTTTTAGTAGCATGTAGTTCTTTTTTATTTTATTTTATTTTCTGTAAGGTCACCCCGAGTCACTCCGGTTCGGGGGCGACTAGGTCGATCTCCCTGCTGACACACTTTGCCAAGGCAAAGTGTGTGAGGGGGCAGGTGCGCCAAATTTTTTGAGTCACAGTCTGGTCGTGGGTAGCCCCTACCAATATTATTGCTTTTGCACTCTTTGCCAAGGCAAAGTGTGTGAGGGGGGAAAGGGAAAGGGCAAACCCCTGTTTATAATCGAGTCAGCATGATTATGTTATCACTTTGGGCAAACATACATACAGTAACTCAAACTTTATAGCTGAGATGCATGAAATAGGGATGATGGCACTGTTCTAGGCAAACCTTGAAAATTGAGCCCGCAGGATTATATGATTTATTTCTTTGAGAGTTTGCTGTGAATCTTAACAATGCCTGCCTTTGCCTGTTTGCTGAGTTGAGTAGTTTGACTGAGTAGGGTTATTAAATGATTAGGACATTTTTCTTGTTTTATTTTCCCAGAATAAATAACACTGCCCCTTGCTAGCCCTTTGAGCCTGGACTGAATTTTCTTTGTGAACCCATCTGGTATTATGTCCACAGTGCATAGGCAGCCAGAGAAGAAAAAGGGAGTTAGGGCATAGTGTTAAAAAAAATCAAAAAAAGAAAAAGAAAAAAAAAATAATAATAAAGTTGTTGTGCTAAGGCCCGTAAGAAAAGGGCAAAGTGGCAGAGAAAAGGCTAGTACATCAAAAAGCCCTCTGCCCAAATAGAGCCTACTCCTAAAAATCTACCCTACACTACAACCCAATAAAAGTCCCTCTGATAATCCCCTACTTAGTTAAAACAAACTCAAATTAGCAATATGGCAAATTTAGGCAAAGTAGAGTCACAACAGAAAATAAGTGTCATTGAACCCATAAACTAAAAAGAGATAAACATTGTGAGGGAGTGAACCCAAAGACCTTGAACAGAATCTTGACTTATTTTTATCTTTACTTGAATGTTGTGTTATCTGTATGTACTATGCCCTGTACTGATCATGCTAAAGTCCTTTGTTTTGTTTCCCCCTACTTATTTCATTTCTATTTTCACTTTGGTCTTGAGTCAGGCAAATCAGAGCCCACGCTTGGGGATAAGCGTATCCAAGTGTGTGCGGTTCTGATGAGCCATTTTATTTGCTTATCTTAGAGCATTTTTACACCTTTTATTGAGTCGGTTTGAATAAGTAGTGTGTCTGGGATGGCACAATAGGGTGTTTGGGCAGAATGTGCAGGAATGCAGGTAGCAGGTGGCGCACTGGGCAAAAGAGGCAAGTAAATCCCCTTCTTTGGGCAAAGTAGCATTCTAGAGTGGGTAGTGACTGCAACAGTTTGACCTCACCGGGAAAATGGGCAAAGTCATGAAGCAGAAGAGCCATAATCCTTATCAAGTACCGTGCCTGGTCCGACCACCTGTGGGAGAGAAGTACCTGAAGATCGCGATTTGGGCAGAAGACGGCTGTGGACAAAAGATCCCTACGGGCAAGCTGGCAGCGTAACAAAATCCTGAAATTAGGGGATCTGTCTTATCCCCCAAACCATTTACCGCTGACCGCCTATTCTTTAGGGAGGAGAAACAGCCGCGATCTGCAATTCAAATTGAAGTCTTTAAAGGCGGATGATGTGAAGACCTAGAAACACAAAACATCGAATCCGCAGAACCCCGAAGCACCGACGTCGCCGAAAGAAGTCGCCGGAGAAGAGATCGGAGCAAGTCGGCCGAGTCTCTTTCTTTGTTTTGAAGTAGATCCAGCAGCAAGTCGGCCGAGTCTCTTTTCTTTGTTTTGAAGTAGATCCAGCCCAAGGGCTATGAAAACAATTTCTTTTGCTTTATGTTTTTAATTTCCATTCGTACTTTGTTTTTCCAAAAATAGCTCGATTTGAACTATGTAATAATATAGACCGTTTCCCTTTATTTATTTTGTCTTTTATTTTCAGCATGAGTAGCTTAGTTAATCGTGCATCTGGGCAGGGACGGATCAAAGGGGATTTAGGGTTTTAGTTTAACTGCGAGGTCGATGGGACTAGAGTGGTCGGTTGGGGTTTGTTCCCGAATCAAAGTTGTTTGAGGATTATTTCTGAGGAGTCTGGGCAAACTAGAACAGCCACTAGTGAACCCTTACAAACTGGGATACTGGTGATTGGCAAACCGCATAGATGTACCTTGTAGTATTGTTGCGGGCATAGCACTAGAACTTGCTGGTGATTGCGGTCGTATGACTCGGAGTTCTGGGCATGCTATTGGCCGAGCGGGTCTGTCTAGGGAGTATAATGCGGGTTTGGGCAAACTAGATCCATGTATGGCTGCATAGATTATCGAATTGTTCAGATCTAGGGGTTTAGGCATAACGTTAGCTTGCCTTCTCTTTAAACTGAAAGGATAGATAAGGGGTGGGGCAATTTTGGGCGTGACGCAATATGACCACTGTTGTCTTTTTAAAGCACCCTATAACTGCTAACAAACCGCTGGTAGAAATTCTTAGTGCCTATGACCGGTAGTTTGCCCTAATGACCCTGAGTGAAGTCGTCTGCCCGGATGCCTAGTTTATCATTTGATTTAAGTTTTCTATTAGTTAATCTGTTAGATCTGAGTGTTTACTTTGTTTACTTTTTAGATCTGTTTAATTTGCATGTTAGTTTTTTTAGCCGTAGTTAGATCTGAGTTGAAACGATTGCAAAACCGCTGTGCCCAAAGCACCCAAACTCGAAATCTTTTTGTAACAACCCTTGGGCAAAGCCGAGATCACCTACTGTAATTGCCTCTTTGTGCGATCGACCCCACGTACTTATCACTACCTACTTTTGTAGTGATATGTTACTGGCTAAATATAAATTTTCATTTTGGCGCGCTCGTTTGCTCCAAGTATTCTCATTCGTCAGCATGAACAAATAAAAAAAAAAATAGAATAGTGAGAGGTAGAGAGTGAGTAATGTCTTTTATATAGACATGAATTTGAATTATTCCTGATTATAGTAATATAAATAGTAAATAATATCAAATTTATTTAGTTGCTTAAAATAAGGATTAGATTTACCTTAAATTCCAATATTATTGTTTATATAATATAAATTAATTAATTAACTTGTTAAATATATTAATAAAAAAATGCAGATTTTCTCCCATCATCCCTTAATTACGCTAATTAATATCATCCCTTAATTACGCTAATTAATTTTAGTACTATAAATAAATAGTAGCATAATAGAATAAATGTAATTAAAAATAAGGAATAAACGTAATATTTTGAATATTTCAAGTAAATATTTAATATAATTAAGGATATTATAAATGTAAATTATATTATATAAAGAAATAATTTATTACGCTAATTAATTAAAAATAATTCAGCTAGCAATTGTCCTGGTGTCATATGTTTTAACCGTTTGATTTTTTTTTTGTGTTCACAATTATTAATAATCAAGCATTAAATTAGTGTATTATTAATTATTATTTTTAGCGTAATTAATTACCGTAATTATTTTTAATTAATTAAGTAATTATTTATTTTTTTATATAATATAATTTATATTTATAATCTCCTTAATATACTAATATTAATTTGAAATATTCAAAATATCACCTTTATTCCTTAATTATCTCCTTTAATTAAGTTTATTCTATTGTACAAACACTAATATCGAAATTTAAGGTAATTCAAATTTATTATATTTAAAAAATAATAATAATTATCAAACCTTACTTCAAATCCTATATAAAGGACGTTATCTTCACTCACTTCTTACCTCCCACTTTTCATTTCACTATTTTTTTATTTTTTGCAATGTCTATGTAAGTTTTGTTGTTTTTTTTTTGTTTTTTTTATATTTTAGCAGCCTTTTCATTTCAGCTATTTTTTTATTTGTTTATACTCACATTTTTTTCCAGAGCTTTATGTAAGTTTTGTTGTTTTTTTGTTGTTTTTTGTATCTAAATATTATTTTACTAATTGATTTTAATTTAAATTTGATTGTTTGATAATTAATGTGTTTATTTTTGTAGCCTTGGAATGTAAGTATCTTTTACTAATTCAAATTTTAATTTTAATATTATTGCTTGATCATTAATATTTGTATTTTTTGCAGCTTTAAGTAGTTTTTTACTAATTTGAATTTTAGTTTTAATATTATTGTTTGATCATTAATATTTTTATTTTTTGCAGTATTTTTTACTAATTAATAATTTGATTATAATTGTATTGTAAATATAACAATTTATTTGATAATAATTTTGTATTTTTTTTCAAGTTTTTTGAATTTTTTTATTCTTTTTGATGATTTTTTTCTTTAGAATTTTTGGATTTCTTACTTTTTTTTGTTTATTTTGTAAGTTTCTTTATAACTATTTATTTTGTAGTAGTTTCATTATAAGTAAAATACTCTACGTAGAATCGAACAATTAAAAGTTAACGAAGAAAGATCGAAACATTGGATTGCACAAATTTTAAATGGATTCCAAGTTTTTGTTTATGTTTACTAATAAAATTAAAGTAATTTTTGTTAATTTTATTTATGATGTAATTTACTCAATTTACTGTAATTTTAGAGTAGTTTGTTTTCATTTTATGTATGATGTATTTTATCTATTTACTTTAATTTATAAAATTTGTAATTTACAATAATTCTATTTAATTTTATTCTAATTTTATTTATGTGTATTACTTACAAATATCACTAAAACATAATTAAATTTTTTGATTGAGTTAATAAAATAAAATCGTATTTAATAATTATTGAATAATTGATAAAACAATAATACAATCGATTATTATTTTTGTACAAAAGAATTGTTTATTATTATATTTTTTTTATTTACGGAAATAAATTAAAAAATAATTTATGTATTTTAGTTCAATCTGTCTATTATATATAAATAATAATAATAATAATAATAATAATCATAATAATTTTGATTTAATTAATTTATGTATTTTAATTATAGGAATTACAGATAATTAAAGTAATATATTATAAAAATAATTATTATATCAATTAGTCATCCAACCATATTTGATTTATAAATAATATTATAAAATTATAAAATAAAATTATATCCTTAATTAGAGAAATCAAATAAATTTTTTATTATCTTGATTATAAATTATATATCAATTATATTATTAATTATGATTTAAATCTATTCTTTATTTTAAGAAACTAGATAAATTCAGAGGTAACTAGATGAATTCAAAGGTCAACTAAAATTATATATCAATTGTTATGAATATTATTAATTAGTGAATGACTAGTTTACCCTTTCTTGGTGAATAAGACAGAAACCCTACTTTGTATCCTATATAAAGGGGTCTCCCATATGAATGAAATAACAAATTATAAGAATTCTATTCTCCTTTCATATTGTCTCTCTTTCTACTATATTATTCTGTTTCAATTCTCTTGAGTTTATAACACGTTATCAGCACGAAAGCTCAACCGCGTTATTCATCAAAGTTTTACTCATCCAAGATCCGAACTCCAAGGCAAGAATTTATATGTTTGTTAATATTCATTAATAATCATAAATATATCTACTTCTCCTCCCTTCTTCTTAAATTCAAATGTTCCCGAAGAACATTATAATCTGATATTCTTGAAGTAATAGCATATGTTCTCTAACAACATTATAATCTGATATTCCCGAAGTAATATCATATGTGTTGGAATTCGATATCCCGGGCTATTAAAATTTGCGGAAACAATAACCCGATCAAAAACCATTCGCCGGATATCACACGAACACCACGTACGAGCCGGAGCACGAGCCGAACGCACAACACGACCGAAGTCGCGTGCGTGCCCAGCCCGAGCCCCCGCACGCGGGGCTCGCGCGATCGAAGGGATCGATCGCACCACGCGATCGATCGGCCGGGGCTGCCCATGCAGCCCCCGCGGCGAGTCTGGCGACTCGCCGCCGCCTGGAGGCGCCCCACCTCGTGGTGGGGTCGGGCACGGCACCAGCCCGTGCCCAGCGATCGATCGCAAGGATCGATCGCACGCCCTCGGCCCAGCCGAGGGTCGATCCTCCGGGTGCCGCGGAACCCTAGCCGGGCGATCCCACGCGGTCCGGTGGCTTCGCCACCACCGCGTGATCGTTCGTCTAATCCGGGTTCGATCTTCGGATCTTGCGTTCTACGGTATTTCACGATAATCCAAATCAAATAATATCAAGGGTGTTTAGATATTATACCTTCGATTCGTTGTTCGGAGAAACGAAATCAAGATGACCTTTGAATCTTCCCACGTATTCCTTGCACTCCGTTCGAACGTCGGGTGGGCGACGATCTATCGAACTCCTATGGATCTCCTTCAACTCTCTAGAACTATCAAGTATTGATATTCTTGTCTTATGATTTATGAAGGCCATGTAGTGCTTTTATAGGCTACGTAGGGGATCTAAAGGAGGTGGAATATTGGGCTTCCAATATTGAAGATTAAATTGAGCCCAAGCCCAAGTCTATTAATCCTTATCAATATTAATTAATTTATTTTCCACTATATAAATTAATTGCACTCCCAATATTAAACCATATTATATCCAAATAATATTTCTCCGGTAGTATTATTTATTCCGTGTATTTTAGATTTAAATATCCATGAATAAAATTTATTTATTGCTTAATAAATTTATTCATCTCTTTTATCCGAGACTAGTACCACTCAACCTTATTTATTATGCGGAACAAATCCACTCGCGAGGTTTACATAATAAATCCTTATGAGCTCATCTCGGGGATATTATCAACCCTTCCGGGATACACTGTCCCGTCAAGAATTCACGGCATGCCATATATAAAATATAGTGACCCAACTTAACCGATAATTGACCCAATAATTAAACCGGTCAATTCCTTTGGAAAATCAAAGTCACTTATATTAAATATACACACCCGCAATTGTATCGGGGATTAAGAATAAAATACACTGAGTCTTAAATCAATTATCACCGAGCAAACCTAATTGATAAGTCTCATGCGATCCGCTCAATACACCAAGTGTACAAGTGTGATAAAATAATTAAGATAAATTATTTTCTCTCTCACACAACGACTATATCGATGGATTGGTCCGTGTCCATCTAGGTCGTGAGCATCTGTTCGATTTAATACGAGTAACCGATAGTATGATCTTCTGTGTGTCCATACACACCATACTAACTACAACGTATAAAATCCAGGACTATGATTTGCATATATTTAATTAACAATAATTAAACGCAAATGAATGTTCGTTATTAATAGGTAAATGAAAGTGTACAAGGAGTTCCGAATACTCAAATCTAGACATTAAGTATACTACTCCAGCAATCTCTCACTTATACTAAGGTCTAGTCTTATCCTCCAAACTTCTGACTCCCAAACCCTCCAAGTGCTTGAAATATACTTCCTTAGGAAGTATCTTGGTGAAAGGGTCCGCTAGGTTGTCCTCCGAAGCTATCTTGGTGACTACTGCATCGCCCCTCTTGACGATGTCTCGAATCAGGTGGTACTTGCGCTCTATGTGTTTCGTAGCACTATGGGACCGTGGTTCCTTGCTGTTTGCCACTGCACCGCTATTATCACAATAAATTGTCATAGCCTTGGGCAAACTCGGAATCACATCTAAGTCCTGGAATAAATTAAGGAACCAAACAGACTCTTTCACTGCCTCTGAGGCTGCAACATATTCAGCTTCCATGGTAGAGTCCGAAATGCACTTTTGCTTAACACTCTTCCATGATACGGCTCCACCTCCCAAAGTGTACACATAGCCTGATGTCGACTTACGCCGGTCCTTATCAGCTTGGAAATCCGAATCCGTGTAACCCAAAGGAATCAGATTGTCTGCTCCGTAACTCAGAACATAATCCTTAGTATTTCGCAAATACTTGAAAATGCTCTTTACGGCAGTCCAATGAGCCTCTCCAGGATTACTCTGATATCTCGCTACTACGCCAACTGCATAGCAGATATCAGGCCTCGTGCATAACATTGCATACATCAAGCTTCCCACAGCCGAAGCGTAGGGAACTGCATTCATTCTATCTTTCTCCTTCTGTGTCTGAGGACACATCTCCTAAGAAAGATAAGTTCCTTTACTGAAGGGTAGTTCATGTTGGAGTTGTGTACTTAATGTCTAGATTTAAGTATCGGTAAACTCCCGGTCATAGCATTTAACCTATTTAAATAATAAACAATTATTTTCATTTAACTATTATTAATTAATTATGCAAAAACATAGTCCTGGATTTTATACGTTGTAGTTAGTATGGTGTGCATGGGCACACAGAAGATCATACTATCGGTTACTCGTATTTAATCGAACAGTTGCTCACTACCTAGATGGACATGGACCGATCCATCGGTATAGTCGTTGTGTGAGAGAGAAAATAATTTATCTTAATTATTTTAACACACTTGTACACTTGGTGTATTGGGCGGATCGCTTGAGATTTATTGATTAGGATTGCCTTGGATAATCAATTTAAATCTCAGAGTATTTTATTCTTAATCCCCGATATTATTGCGGGTGTGTATATTTAATATTAGAGGCTTTGATTTTCCAAAGGAATTAACCGATTTAATTATTGGGTTAATTACCGATAAAATTGGGTCGCTATATTTTATATATGACATGCCGTGAATATTTGACGGGAAAGTGTATCCCGGAAGGGTTGATAATATCCCCGAGATGAGTTCATAAGGAATTATTGTGTAAACCTCATGAGTGGATTTGTTACGCACAATAATTAAGGTTGAATGGTACTAGTCTCGGATATAAGAGATGAATATAATTTATTGAGCAATAAATAAATTTATTCATGGATATTTAAATCTTAAATACACGGAATAAATAATACTACCGGAGAAATATTATTTGATATAATATGGTTTAATATTGGGAGTGCAATTAATTTATATAGTGGAAAATAAATTAATTAATATTGATAAGGATTAATAGATTTGGGCTGGGCTCAATTTAATCTTCAATATTGGAAGCCCAATATTCCACCTCCTTTAGATCCCCTACGTAGCCTATAAAAGCACTACATGGCCTTCATAAATCATAAGACAAGATTATCATACTTGATATTCTAGAGAGTTGAAGGAGATCCATAGGAGTTCGATAGATCGTCGCCCACACGACGTTCGGACGAGGTGCAAGGAATACGTAGGAAGATCGCAAGGTCATCAACGTTTGATTTCGTTTCTCCGTACAACGAATCGAGGTACATAATCATAAAACCCCTCTATGATTACATGTTCGAATAATTGTGATATATACATGAACAAGACGATCCGGGAAAGCATCGAGACCTAGATACGGGGATCGTTGGATCCCCGTGGGGATCGAACGAGGGGCGGTCGAACCCTAGGGTTTCGACCGCCGGTGTGCCGCGCAAGGAAGCCCTGGCTGGACGCCGGGGCATGCGATCGACCTACGGTCGATCGCTGGGGATGCCACGGGCTGGTGCCGTGGCGGATCCCCGCCGCCTCCACGGCGGAGTGCGCGAGAAGGCGCCTTGGCTGGGCCGAGGCGGGCGATCGATCGCCGGGGGTAAACCGCGGCTGTTGCCGCGGTGGTCAGCTGGGCTGACCGCCCCTCCTGCTGGCGACGGCGGTGAAGTCGCCGGACTCACCGCCACCCGGGGGCTGCCGGAGCAGCCCCATGCGATCGCCATGCACGGCGATCGCGAACCCCAGCCGCGATGGGGTTCGGCTAGGGTTTAGCCGCGGGTTCATCCCGCGGTGACGCTCTTGTCGAGCCCGGCTTCGCGTGTGGTTCGCGTTCGTGGTTTCCGGCGATAGTGTTTCGGTCGGGTTATCAGTTCCGCATAATTTTTGATAGCCCGGGACATCGAATCCCAGCAATTGGTATCAGAGCGTTTGGTTTCGTGTTCATGTATATGTTCGATTATTGTTCTACCTTGCAGGGATTTCCGGCTATCATGGTTGGATTTAATTATTGTGTTAATTAATTATCATGATTATTCGTTTATTAAACTCTCGGACATGTCGAGATTCGTTTTGTGTGGTTGAATGTTTGTAATAGTAAAAATTCGGGGGTTGACCGAATTTAGGATTTATTATTACGTTCTATGTTTTCCGGAAAATGTATAGGGTCGATTTCATGTATAGAATCGATACCGGAATTGTAAATTTTAATTCTTGTAATTATTTACGTTGGATCGATGCCGAGACGACCGCCGGAGAACTCATGTGATGAAGGAGAAGATGAGAGGGAGGACTAGGGATCGATTGGATCGATCCCATGATGATGATGATCGAAGGGGGCGAGGGGGCTGTCCGCGGGGATCCTCGGCCACGCCGGCCACCGGTGGTGGTGGCGCGTGGGCTGAGGTGGCGGCGGCGCTCCTTCCCGGCCGGCGATCAAGGTGGGGGGCGCGGGGTCCTCGTGATCTCGTGTTCTCCTACCAAGATTCTACTTTCCTAATTAATTCGGTTTTCCTATTTGAGTTTTCCTATTTTTGGGAATTCTCATGGATTAGGAAAAGAATTAATTGGAATTAATTTTATTTCCTTATTCTATTATGGAAGTCTTCTACAGTATTCCGAGTTCTACTTGGAATAGGATCCTAGAGATTTAATAGAATTGGAAAGGAATAAAGAAATTAATTTAGGATTGATTTATTTCCTAATTGATTATTCCTATTTTATGGGAATTTTCATAGCAATGGAAATTAATTAATCTTGGAAAGTAGAAGAGTCCTAATTTATTTTATTTCCTTATTCTATTATAGAAGTCTTCTAGAATATTCCAAGTTTCACTTGGATAGATTATTCTAGAGATTTAATAGAATTAGAGAGGAAAATAAATAAATAAAAATATTAATAATATTTAATTTTATTTTTGATTTATTCGATTGACTTAATTTTCGAATTAAGTATCTTTTGGATTTATTAAAAATAAATAGATTTAAATATTGGGATTAATATTCTCGTCACATGGAGCATTCAAGAACGAAGACTGAAGACTAGAAGATGCATATGAAGATGGAATAAAGCCATGATAGTCGGGAAAATAATTTTCTAGCATTATTTTGACTATGTGATACTATGTGATTTATTGCTTATATGCATGCTATATGTGTTTACCTTATGCACTAGATAGCGTATCCCTTTATTGTAAAAAGCTAAGTGGGAGAGGGGATGGAAACATTCCCATGGTCTCCATTGCTGTTCTCTTGGTGACTCTTATGAACTTTCGAAGTTCGTATAGACGAGTCATTGGAGGAGAATTCTTGTAATTCCTTTTTCAAGAAACATTGATCAAGTTTATCAAACAATGCCTAATTTGTCTTTCTGAAACTGACTTCAAGTCGACTCATTCTCACCCCGGGGAGTGGAATGGAGCCAAAGCCACTTGGTCATGTGGATGACACAAATTAGAGACCTTCGTACCATTCTTTGATAGATGGATCGATTGTCTGCTCGGCTCCCTCATTTATGAGAGAAAGGGTCGTTCGCATGGTGAATCACTGGTTAGAAACTTCGAGTTTCACTTATGATTCTCCGAGTCTTGATTTGCAAAAATCGAATGGTTCTTGTAATTGGGAGTCAATTATAAAAGTCTTCTGGTGTAGTAAACGTCCACACCACGTGGCTTGCTATACTAACGGACTTTGGATTAATTGATGTAGACAGTTATAAGTAATTGTGAAGAGTTGTGAAATTATCGTAAACGTCCACACCACGTGGCTTGCGGTGATGTAGCAATTCCAAACGATGTACTTTGGTGCTGAGTAATGGTTTACACTTAGATACGTGTTATAGTATTCTTCCTCACGAAGTTACGCTATAATCGATGTATGACCAAAGAAAATCTAATTGCTAAATCATTTAGGTGGGTAAACGTCCACACCACGTGGCTTGCCTTACCTGATGGGATTTTAGATGTAATTAGTAATTTAATGATATTATTTGAGGGAGATAATATCGGACATTAAATTAATTGTTTGTTTATATGTGCTTATAGGTTTAGAGAGTAGCTATGAATCCACTTGCTGTGATACTCAAGGAACATAAACTCACTGGTCCCAATTACATTGATTGGAAGAGAAATTTAGACATTGTCCTGACTTCTGAGGAGTACAAGTTTGTACTCCATGAAGTGTGCCCTGCTGAGCCCACGGCTGCCTCGACTGATGAGGAAAAAGGAACATATAGGAAGTGGAAAAAGGCTGATGAAATGACTAGGTGTTATATTTTGGCTTCCATGTCAAATGTACTCCAAACCCAACATGAGCCGATGGACACTGCCTATGATATGATATTCAACCTCAAGGAGATGTTTGGGGAGCAAGATCGTGCGGCTAGGCAAGAAGCCATGAGAGTCCTCATGTCGACTACTCAGTCTGAAGGAACGCCCGTTGGGGAGCACGTTCTTAAGATGATGAGTTTGTTGAATGAACTTGAGGTCCTAGGAGCTTCTATTGATGCTAAGACGCAAGTCAACATCATACTACAGTCTCTGGCCCCTAGTTTTGAGCAGTTTCGTATGAGCTATAATATGGGTAAACTATCTTATACTCTTGCGCAACTCCTGACTGAACTAAAGGCGGCAGAGGGGATCTACAAGAAGGGCAAGTCTCAAGCGCTTGTAACTACCAAGTCCAAAAGCTTGAAAGCTGTTGGAGGTAGGGGCAAGAAAAGGAAGCAAGCCTGGAAACCCAGTGGTGCCAAGAGGAATGGACCACGAGTGGGGCTAGTAAGCCAAGGGGCAAGTGCTTCCGATGCAACAAGTCTGGACACTGGAAGTCTGAATGTCCTCTCAAAGGTACGAATTTTTCTTTAGTCGTAAAAACATAGTCAGCGGTATTATCTACCAGAATTCTGGTGTGTAGATATGGAACCACTGACGATATGTGCATTATTTTAAATGAAGGGGTTCCAGAAAACCCGGCGACTTAGAAAAGAAGAGTTCGAGTCTACATGGGCGAAGCTGTTGGGGTAGCAGCGGTTGCAGTGGAAGACATTTATCTGTTTTCAGTAGTTTTAGGATTTCATTTCAAGTTATTGCTTTATGTACCCCTTAATTTCGAAAAAGAACTTTTGTTCTGGTTTTTCTTTATTAATGAATGGATATTTATTTCTTTAATCATTCAGTGATTTAGATAAGAAATAATGGTGTTATCTATTCTGGTATATTTTAGATAGCAATATATGAATGATGAATCCTTAGTCTACCACGATGCAACAAACCGTTATGTATAACTTGTTTTACTTATTAGATGTATTTCTTTATCATTATGCTTGTGAATTCTTGAATTCGGACAAGCATTAAGAATGATTTAATGATTAATGCAGTAACATGTGTAATTAGAAAGGTACGAGTCATTCTTTCAAACAATACTCGAAGATGGATTAGAATACTTAAAAGCAAAGTGTTTTTCAGTAGACACAAAGCTATTATGGGGAACCTTCAAAGTATATCCATTGGAAGCCTGCGGCTTGTTCGCGGAGGCTATCACCTATCTAAAGAACACATAGCATAAATCAAAGATTGAGATTAAGTCTCAAAAGACTGCACCATACACTGGAGTGTAGACATGGTGTGTCAGGGATAAGAAATGGAATTCTAATAGTAAAAGGACAAGTTGTTCGGAACTACCTATGTTCTATGGATATTTCTGGATACAACGGCACATTTAATGTGGTTGTAGAATATCCTAGGAGAACAAGTAATTGTATGTTCAATAGAACTATGAACCAGAAGGGTATCCTCACCCGGTTCTTAGAGGAAGACTATTAGATGAACTACAATGCCCTAACTGACAAGGTACTTTAAGATGAGGAAAAAGAAAGACTGAGAACCAGCCTAACCGAGTGGTAGTACACCACTAACTGCACCTAATGTTATTACTGTTATACACCAGAACGCCATTGCAGTGGGAGGTTGTTAAGCAACCGGAGATGTTCATAAGACTGGAGGAGTTTTTTGAACTCTGGATCTAGTAGACATGAAATCGATCCCTAGCTCTGCATAAGGGGCAGTACTAATCTAAATGTGCCTACTTGGATAGCAATAAGTATTATTGTCAAGAGGCGAGATCATTTAGAAGTACAAGCTTAGTGAATCCATTTATGGATTGTCACAAAGCTGTAAATTGTGGAACTTGCGAACTGATGAGATAGTCCATGAGATGGATTCATCAAAATGCATAAGACAAAGAAAGGTGTGTTAGAGACGTAATGGAAACAAGGTGGTGTTTCTCGGAATTTTATGTAGATAACACTTCATCGTTGGCAACAATGTAAAAGTGTTGTCAGACATAAAATAAAGGTTGTCTAAATGAATCGAGATATAAGATTAAGAGTAAGTTAGACCATGTTCTTAGAATCCTTCGATCTCTAGACAAGAACATTTGTACTTCTCTTAAGATATCTTATACGATTATGGTTTGTTTTAAACATGCATAATTCTGAGAAAGGTTATTGCCTTTCGAGAACAGAATACATCTATCTAAAAGTATGTGTTTTGAACACATGAAGGAGATAGATATAGACAAAGCAGTTTCCTACACTTCGAGTGTGGAGAGCTTTGTACATGCAGTGTTGTAAAACAAGAACCTGATATCAACTATGCGGATAGCATAGTGGGAGGATATCAAAGTAATCTGGATAAGGGATGTTCGAATGCTGTAAGAGTACTTTCATAGTACTGGCTTACGGAGCAAGACGAAATCTTCTTGGATTACAGTTTCTCAAATCCAAAATCAGAGAAAGACCAGTGTAAGTCGATATCAGGCTATGTGTTCACTTTTAGAAAGAGGTGGAACCTAAAGATGAAAGAGTGATAAGCAGGATGCTTCTCAGACTCTATCATAAACCTAATAGCAGCCTCAGAGGCAGCAGAAGTTTTTGGTTAGGTTCCGGGATGACCTCTGAACTTGGATATGATTCTTGGTTCACCAAAGGCTATGTGTATAGCGGTGCATGGTAAACTGGAAGAAGTCATAAGTTCAAAAGGTGATGATAACACATAGAGCAAGTACCACCTGATTCGAGTCATCGTCTAGGGAGACGACGCAGTAGTCACCAAGATAACTTCAGAGCGGCAACCTAGATTGCTCATTCACATAATACTTCTGGGAAGTATAACTTAAGCACGTGATGAGTATGGGAGTCGGGAGTTTGGAGGAAATGACTAGACCTTAGTACAAGTGGGAGATTGTTGGAGTTGTGTACTTAATGTCTAGATTTAAGTATCGGTAAACTCCCGGTCATAGCATTTAACCTATTTAAATAATAAACAATTATTTGCATTTAATTATTATTAATTAATTATGCAAAATATAGTCCTGGATTTCATACGTTGTAGTTAGTATGGTGTGCATGGGCACATAGAAGATCATACTATCGGTTACTCGTATTTAATCGAACAGATGCTCACGACCTAGATGGACACGGACCAATCCATCGGTATAGTCGTTGTGTGAGGGAGAAAATAATTTATCTTAATTATTTTATCACACTTGTACACTTGGTGTATTGGGCGGATCGCTTGAGATTTATTGATTAGGATTGCCTTGGATAATCAATTTAAATCTCAGAGTATTTTATTCTTAATCCCCGATATTATTGCGGGTGTGTATATTTAATATTAGAGGCTTTGATTTTCCAAAGGAATTAACCGATTTAATTATTGGGTTAATTACCGGTAAAATTGGGTCGCTATATTTTATATATGACATGCCGTGAATATTTGACGGGAAAGTGTATCCCGGAAGGGTTGATAATATCCCCGAGATGAGTTCATAAGGAATTATTGTGTAAACCTCATGAGTGGATATGTTCCGCACAATAATTAAGGTTGAATGGTACTAGCTAGTCTCGGATATAAGAGATGAATATAATTTATTGAGCAATAAATAAATTTATTCATGGATATTTAAGTCTTAAATACACGAAATAAATAATACTACCGGAGAAATATTATTTGATATAATATGGTTTAATATTGGGAGTGCAATTAATTTATATAGTGGAAAATAAATTAATTAATATTGATAAGGATTAATAGATTTGGGCTGGGCTCAATTTAATCTTCAATATTGGAAGCCCAATATTCCACCTCCTTTAGATCCCCTACGTAGCCTATAAAAGCACTACATGGCCTTCATAAATCATAAGACAAGATTATCATACTTGATATTCTAGAGAGTTGAAGGAGATCCATAGGAGTTCGATAGATCGTCGCCCACACGACGTTCGGACGAGGTGCAAGGAATACGTAGGAAGATCGCAAGGTCATCAACGTTTGATTTCGTTTCTCCGTACAACGAATCGAGGTACATAATCATAAAACCCCTCTATGATTACATGTTCGAATAATTGTGATATATACATGAACAAGACGATCCGGGAAAGCATCGAGACCAAGATACGGGGATCGTTGGATCCCCGTGGGGATCGAACGAGGGGCGGTCGAACCCTAGGGTTTCGACCACCGGTGTGCCGCGCAAGGAAGCCCCGGCTGGACGCCGGGGCATGCGATCGACCTAGGGTCGATCGCTGGGGATGCCACGGGCTGGTGCCGTGGCGGATCCCCGCCGCCTCCACGGCGGCGTGCGCGAGAAGGCGCCTCGGCTGGGCCGAGGCGGGCGATCGATCGTGCGATCGATCGCCGGGGGTAAACCGCGGCTATTGCCGCGGTGGTCAGCTGGGCTGACCGCCCCTCCTGGTGGCGACGGCGGTGAAGTCGCCGGACTCACCGCCACCCGGGGGCTGCCGGAGCAGCCCCATGCGATCGCGAACCCCAGCCGCGATGGGGTTCGACTAGGGTTTAGCCGCGGGTTCATCCCGCGGTGACGCTCTTGTCGAGCCCGGCTTCGCGTGTGGTTCGCGTTCGTGGTTTCCGGCGATAGGGTTTCGGTCGGGTTATCAGTTCCGCATAATTTTTGATAGCCCGGGACATCGAATCCCAGCAGTTCACCCTTCTTGGAATCTTGCATGTTAAAACGAGCCAGAATCGTGTCTATGTAAGATTGCTGGGATAGGTACAATGTTCTACTCCGGCGATCCCTTATAACCTTGATCCCTAGAACATGTCCAACTTCTCCCAAATCTTTCATATCGAATTGTCTAGACAACCATCCCTTTATGTCTGATAACATCTTCACACTGTTGCCAATGAGAAGGATGTCGTCTACATAAAGCACGAGAAACACCACCTTCTTTCCATCACGTTTCCAATATACACACGATTCGTCCATGCTTTGATTGAATCCAAAAGATTGGACTACTTCATCAAACCGCAGGTTCCACGATCTCGAGGCTTGTTTCAATCCATAAATGGATCGATTAAGCTTGCACACTAGATGATCTCGCCCCTTAGCAATGAATCCTTCTGGTTGTTTCATATAAATCGTCTCGTCAAGACTTCCATTTAGGAAAGCTGTCTTGACATCCATTTGCCACACCTCATAGTCCATATGAGCTGCTATGGATAAGAGAATCCGGATCGACTTTATCTTGGCTACCGGCGAAAAGGTCTCCTCATAATCGATTCCTTCTTTCTGAGTATATCCTTTCGCAACAAGCCGAGCTTTAAAGGTTTCAACCTTTCCGTCAGATCCTCTGTTTCTCTTGTAGACCCATTTACACCCAATTGGCTTTACGCCGTTTGGTGGTTCTACAAGATCCCAGACTTTATTAGAATCCATAGATTCAATTTCGGATTTCATCACTTTCTTCCAAGAAGGCGCATCTATATCTTGTACCGCCTCATCATAGGTCCAGGGATCGATTTCATGAACTCCAGGTCCGGAGTCCGAAGACTCACCCAGTCCAATCCATCTATCTGGTTGTTTAACAACCCTCCCACTACGACGGCGTTTCGGTGTATTAATAGTGACAGTAGGTGCAGGTTCTAGTGGTGTATCACTACTCGGTTCGGCTGTATCTAAGTCTTCTTTGTTACCTCTCAACTCATCAAGTATTATGTCACTCTTGGGCTTGTGGTCCATGACATAGTCTACCTCTAAGAACCGAGCGTTAGTACTTATAACGATCTTCTGGTCCGTAGGACTATAGAACATGCCACCTTTAGTTCCTTTCGGGTATCCTACAAACAGCCGTAATTCTGATCTAGGTTCTAAATTATCGGCCCCTTGTCGCAACACATGTGCTGGACATCCCCAGATCCGAATGTGTCTCAAGTTAGGCTTGCGCCCACTCCACAATTCCATGGGTGTGGTTGGCACCGTTTTGGTTGGAACCCTATTCAAAATATACGCCGCCGTTTCCAAGGCATGTCCCCAAAACATAATAGGTATGTCCGAGTAACTCATCATTGATCGCACCATTTCCATAAGAGTTATTCCTTCTTTCTGACACACCATTCTGCTGGGGAGTATATGGTGAAGTCAGTTGGGATTCAATCCCATTCTCTGCCAAGTATGCCTTGAATTCTCCAGACAGGTACTCGCCTCCGCGATCAGATCGCAGGCATTTTATAGATTTACCTTGAAGGTTCTCCACAAGAGCCTTGAATTCTTTGAACTTGCCAAAAGATTCGCTCTTGCGGCTCATCAGGTATACAAATCCATACCTTGAGTAATCATCAGTGAAAGTGATGAAATACTCGTACCCTCCCCTTGCCTGAGTAGACATAGGTCCACATACATCAGAGTGAATCAAATCCAATACTTGTTCAGCTCTACGTCCTTTACCAGAAAAAGGACGCTTGGTCATTTTACCCTCTAAACAGGATTCGCAGGTTGGAAGGTCCTCTCCTTCAACATCACTGATTAGACCATCAGCTTTCAACCTTTGAAGCCTATTCGAGTTTATATGACCTAGCCTTAGATGCCACAAGTACAATTGATTCATCTTAGAAGGTTCCTTTCTCTTATTGGTGTTCGTAGATGTGTTATTACTCTCGGTTAGTTGCATCGTGTTAGACTCAGGATTTAGTACATATAAATCGTCTACCAATGTACCAGAACATATAATCTCACTATTTCTTCTTATGATCACATAGTGGTCAAAAGAAACAGAATATCCATTCATAATAAGTTTAGAAACCGAAATTAAATTCTTTCTAAAAATGGGTACATAAAGACAATTATGTAAAACTAAAACCCTATCACTACTAAAGCGTAAGTGAACGTCTCCCACTGCAACAGCCGCCACCCTCGCGGCATTGCCCATGTAGACCACGATCTCTCCCTCTCTAAGTCTCCGGGTTTCCTGGAACCCCTGCAATGAATTGCAGACATGATCAATGGCCCCCGTATCTACACACCAGGTGCTGGTAGATATCACCACTGATAATGTTTCGGTGACTAAGGAAAATTTTGTACCTTTGATGAGAGGACAATCAGACTTCCAGTGCCCAGACTGCTTGCATCGAAAGCACTTGCCTCGCGGCTTGCTCTTCCCAATCCGCGGTTCAAAACCACTGGGCTTCTTTGCTTGCACTTCCAACTTGGCCACTAGAGCTTGTGATTCTCTGATCATACTTATCAGTTCATTTCTTTTGAAATCGTTTTTAAGCGATTCCTCAAGAGGACTGAACTTAATGAGTATGTCAATCACCTCTAGTCCGGCTTCCTTACTATGTCCTAACATCTCCTTGAGGTCATTTTCAATGTCCTCATCAGTTGGAACAATAGTGGATTCGGAAGGCCCAACAGTCTGAACATTGTCCAGATTTCTTTCCCAAACATCACTATATGGAACCAGTGAGTTTTCATCTTTAAGTATATCACAAAGTGGGGTCACAGTCATTCTTAACCTATAAGCACCTAAAACAAACAAACAATTTAATATCCGATATTATCTCCCTTAAATAATATCATTAAATCACTAATCACATCTAAAATCCCATCAGGTAAGGCAAGCCACGTTGTGTGGACGTTTACCCACCTAAACGACTTAGTAATTAGATTTTCTTTGGTCATACATCACTTATAGCGTAACCTCGTTGGGAGGAATACTATAATGCGTATCTAAGTGTAAACCATTACTCAGCACCAAAGTAAATCGTTTGGAATTGCTACATCACCGCAAGCCACGTTGTGTGGACGTTTACGACAACTTCACAACTCTTCACAATTTCTTACAACTGTCTACATCAATTAATCCAAAATCCGTCAGCATAGCAAGCCACGTTGTGTGGACGTTTACTACACCAAGAGATCTTTATAATTGACTCCCAATTACTTGATCCATTCGATCTTGTAAATCAAGACGCGGAGAATCATAAGTGAAACTCGAAGTTTCTTACCAGTGATTCACCATGCGAACAACCCTATCTCTCATAAATGAGGGAGCCGAGCAGACAATCGATCCACCTTCAAAAGATGGTACGACTGCCTCTAATTTGTTGGAGTTGTGTACTTAATGTCTAGATTTAAGTAACGGAAACTCACGATCCATTGTCACTAATCTATTTAACTAAATAAACAATTATTTGCATTTAATTATTTATAATTAAATATATGCAAATTATAGTCCTGGATTTTATACGTTGTAGTTAGTATGGTGTGTCGGGCCCACACAGAAGATCATACTATCGGTTACTCGTATTTAATCGAACAGTTGCTCACGACCTAGATGGACACGGACCAATCCATCGGTATAGTCGTTGTGTGAGAGAGAAAATAATTTATCTTAATTATTTTATCACACTTGTACACTTGGTGTATTGAGCGGATCGTTGAGATTCATCGATTAGGATTGCCGGCGATAATCGATTGGAGTCTCAGTGTATTTTATTCTTAATCCCCGATATTATTGCGGGTGTGTATATTTAATATAAGTGACTTTGATTTACCAAAGGAATTAACCGATTTAATTATTGGGTTAATTACCGGTTAAGTTGGGTCACTATATTTTATATATGGCATGCCGTGAATACTTGACGGGAAAGTGTATCCCGTAAGGGTTGATAATATCCCCGAGATGAGTTCATAAGGAATTATTATGTAAACCCTGCAGGTGGATTTATTCCGCATAATAATTAAGGTTGAATGGTACTAGTCTCGGATATAAGAGATGAATAAATTAATTAGCAATAAATTAATTTTATTCATGGATATTTATATCTTAAATACACGGAATAAATAATACTACCGGAGAAATATTATTTGATATAATATGGTATAATATTGGGAGTGCAATTAATTTTATATAGTGGAAAATAGAATTAATTAATATTGATAAGGATTAATGGACTTGAGCATTGGGCTCAATTTAATCTTCAATATTGGAAGCCCAATATTCCACCTCCTTAAGATCCCCTACGTAGCCTATAAAAGCACTACATGGTCTTCTCTATTCTCATAACTTGAAGATCACAATTCTAGAGAGAGAAAGTAGAGAGGAGGATCCATGGAGTTCGGTAGATCGTCGCCCACACGACTTCCGGGCTAGTGCAAGGAATACGTGGGAAGATCTCAAGGTCATCATATGATCTCGTTTCTCCGCACAACGAATCGAAAGGTGAATTAAATATTTCCGCTATTTAATTCTTATTGAAATCAATTATTGAAAAACAAGATCCAAGGATCGAACCCCGGATTAGATGAACGATCACGCGGTGGTGGTGAAACCACCGGACCGCGAGATCGCCCGGCTAGGGTTTCGAGGGCGCGCGGAGGAGAGACCCGCGGCTGGGCCGAGGGCATGCGATCGATCTCACGATCGATCGCTGGGGGCGCGGGCTGGTGCCGAACCCCACCCCACCTCGACGGTGGGGACCTCCCAGGCGGCGGCGAGTCGCCGGACTCGCCGCGGGGCTGCTGGGCAGCCCACCCCATCGATCGCGATGGACGCGATTGGAAATCGCATGGAGCCCCGCTCGCGGGGGCTCGGCTGGGGCAGCGGTGTGCCTTCGGGTGCGTCGCGTCCTCGGTCGTGCTCCGGCGCGTGCGGTGGTGTTCGCGTGATCTCCGGCGAAGGGTTTTTGATCGGAGTTGTCATGTTCCGCAATTCCGGCAACTCCGGGATATCGAATTCCAACATAATTTGTGTCCTTGACATGACCAAGTGGCTTTGGCTCCATTCCACTCCTCGGGGTAAGAATGAGTCGACTTGAAATCAGTTTTGGAAAGACAAATTAGACATTGTTTGATTAACTTAATCAATGTTTCTCGTAAGAGGAATTACAAGAACTCTCCTCCAATGACTTGTCTATATAAACTTCAAAAGTTTATAAAAATCACCAAGAGAGCAGCAATGGAGACCATTGGTATGTTTCCATACCCTCTCCCACTTAGCTTTTTATAACAAAGGGATACGCTATCTAGTGTATAAAGTAAACACATATAGCATGCATACATGTAATAAAGCACATAGTATTATCACATAGTCAAAATAATACTAGAATATTATTTTCCGACTATCATGGCTTTACTCCATCTCCGTACGCATCTTCTAGTCTTCAGTCTTCGTTCTTGAATGCTCCATCTGACGAGAATATTAATTTCCAATATTTAAATTTATTTATTTTTAATAAACCCAAAAGATACTTAATTAATAATAATTAAGTCAATCGAATAAATCAAAAATAAAATTAAATATTATTAATATTTTTATTTATTTTATTTTCCTTTTCTACTTCATTAAATCTCTAGAATAATCTATCCAAGACCCACTTGGAATATTCTAGATGATTTCCATAATGAAATAAGGAAATAAAATAATTTAGGACTCTTCTACTTTCCAAATTAATTAGATTTCTAATCCATGAATATTTCCATAAAATAGAAATAATCAATTAGAAATCCTAATTAATTCCAAATTGATTATTTTCCTAATCCATGAGAGTTCCCAAAAATAGGAATACTCAAATAGGAAAAACCCGAATCAATTAGGAAAGCGAATCTACCGGGAGAGCACGAAGATCACAAGGACCCCCGCGCCCCCCCACCGGATCGCCGCCGCCGGGCAAAGACCGCCGCCGCCGCCGCCCAGCCGGCGTGTCACCACCGCCGGTGACATCGCCGCCGGAAGGCGCGAGTTCGGCGCCTCGCCTTGCGATCGATCGATCCTCATGGATCGATCATGGGGATTGATCGATCCAAGCCCTAATCACCCTCACGATCATCTCCTTCGTCACACGTCTTCTCCGGCGGTCGTTTCGGCATCGATCCAACGCAAAATAAATTACAAATTTAATTTTACACTATCCGGTATCGATTCTATACATGAAATCGACCCTATACATTTTCCGGAAAAAATAAAACAATAATAATAAACCTAAATTCGGTCAACCCCCGAATTTTTACTATTACAAGCATTCACCACAAAAAACGAATCTCGACATGTCCGAGAGTTTAATCAATCCAATAATTATGACAAAATAAATTAAACGAATAACAAATTAAGCCATAATAGTCGGAACCCTGCAAGGTAGAACAATTTTATCGAAAATACCGCGAACGTAAACCACGCTCTGATACCAATTGTTGGAATTCGATATCCCGGGCTATTAAAATTTGCGGAAACAATAACCCGATCAAAAACCATTCGCCGGATATCACACGAACACCACGTACGAGCCGGAGCACGAGCCGAACGCACAACACGACCGAAGTCGCGTGCGCGCCCAGCCCGAGCCCCCGCACGCGGGGCTCGCGCGATCGAAGGGATCGATCGCACCACACGATCGATCGGCCGGGGCTGCCCATGCAGCCCCTGCGGCGAGTCCGGCGACTCGCCGCCGCCTGGAGGCGCCCCACCTCGCGGTGGGGTCGGGCACGGCACCAGCCCGTGCCCAGCGATCGATCGCAAGGATCGATCGCACGCCCTCGGCCCAGCCGAGGGTCGATCCTCCGGGTGCCGCGGAACCCTAGCCGAGCGATCCCACGCGGTCCGGTGGCTTCGCCACCACCGCATGATCGTTCATCTAATCCGGGTTCGATCTTCGGATCTTGCGTTCTACGGTATTTCACGATAATCCAAATCAAATAATATCAAGGGTGTTTAGATATTATACCTTCGATTCGTTGTTCGGAGAAACGAAATCAAGATGACCTTTGAATCTTCCCACGTATTCCTTGCACTCCGTTCGAACGTCGGGTGGGCGACGATCTATCGAACTCCTATGGATCTCCTTCAACTCTCTAGAACTATCAAGTATTGATATTCTTGTCTTATGATTTATAAAGGCCATGTAGTGCTTTTATAGGCTACGTAGGGGATCTAAAGGAGGTGGAATATTGGGCTTCCAATATTGAAGATTAAATTGAGCCCAAGCCCAAGTCTATTAACCCTTATCAATATTAATTAATTTATTTTCCACTATATAAATTAATTGCACTCCCAATATTAAACCATATTATATCCAAATAATATTTCTCCGGTAGTATTATTTATTCCGTGTATTTAAGATTTAAATATCCATGAATAAAATTTATTTATTGCTTAATAAATTTATTCATCTCTTTTATCCGAGACTAGTACCACTCAACCTTATTTATTATGTGGAACAAATCCACTCGCGAGGTTTACATAATAAATCCTTATGAGCTCATCTCGGGGATATTATCAACCCTTCCGGGATACACTGTCCCGTCAAGAATTCACGGCATGCCATATATAAAATATAGTGACCCAACTTAACCGGTAATTGACCCAATAATTAAACCGGTTAATTCCTTTGGAAAATCAAAGTCACTTATATTAAATATACACACCCGCAATTGTATCGGGGATTAAGAATAAAATACACTGAGTCTTAAATCAATTATCACCGAGCAAACCTAATTGATAAGTTTCATGCGATCCGCTCAATACACCAAGTGTACAAGTGTGATAAAATAATTAAGATAAATTATTTTCTCTCTCACACAACGACTATACCGATGGATTGGTCCGTGTCCATCTAGGTCGTGAGCATCTGTTCGATTAAATACGAGTAACCGATAGTATGATCTTCTGTGTGTCCATACACACCATACTAACTACAACGTATAAAATCCAGGACTATGATTTGCATATATTTAATTAACAATAATTAAACGCAAATGAATGTTCGATATTAATAGGTAAATGAAAGTGTACAAGGAGTTCAAAATACTCAAATCTAGACATTAAGTATACTACTCCAGCAATATGTTCCCGAAGAACATTATAATCTGATATTCTTGAAGTAATATCAAATTAACTATGTTTACTAAATCAATTAAAGTTTTTAATGTTTCCTGAAGAACAGTGTGACATGATATTACCGAAGAAATATCAAAACTAAATTTCCTGAAGAACATGATATGATATTCCTGACGAAATATCAAAATTAAATGTTCCTGAAGAACACCGTGATATGATATTCCTGC
Organism: Euphrasia confusa; assembly: GCA_954870475.1. NCBI lineage: Eukaryota > Viridiplantae > Streptophyta > Magnoliopsida > Lamiales > Orobanchaceae > Euphrasia > Euphrasia confusa. The sequence goes on from OX940958.1 coordinate 25,552,945, forward strand.
AGAAATGTCAATATCAAATTGATTATGATTTAGAATAATATCTTTGAAAATTGACCGTGAAAGATCTACTAGGTTTGTGAAAAGATATAAAAGAAAGATACGATCACCTGAAGTTGGTCGTACTACCAAAACGTGGTATCATGAAAGTATACCAAAATGTGGTATAATGAAAGTAACTTCTCAATTAAAATTATGTGGTGAAACTATAACTGATGAAGATGAGAAAACATACTCTACTTTTCATGTGTCGAATGTGCTCCTGCAGTAGAAATATCGACAAAAAGGCTTTACCCAATATTCTGAATAAATTGGTTGTGGAAAAATCATGAAGCCCGACTCACAAGTTTGAGTCGCATTATAATTTGATATTTCTGAAGTAATATCAAATCAATTTATTTTTAATATAATCAATTAAATTTAATGTTCTTGAAGAACATATACTTCTGGTTTAATATTATATTGATCGTTCAAAAAGAACATCATGATTTGATATTATTCGATAAATATCAAATTAAATTGCTCCCGTAGTAGCAATAAGTTTGGAAAATCAAATTAAATTGCTCTTGTAGTAGCAATAAGTTTTAAATGTTAAGAACATTATGATTTGATATTCATGAATAAATAATGATATTCATAAGGAATAATACCAAATATTTCTAAAAGAATATTTTTATTGATGGCTCCCGAAGAAGCAAAGTTCAAAAATTAAATGTTGTTGAATAAAGTTACATCGATTGTTCTCGCTGAAACAATGATTACATATGAATTATCCCTGAAGGATATCTTTTGAAAATCGAGAACAAATGTATCTTATTGTGTGGGTATTCATGGAATATCGAAAAAGTCTTCTTAATGTTTGACGTGTTATTCCTGAAGAATACACAATTGATTTATGTTATTCGTCATAAGTATTGAATGACATAAGTATTTTGATCCCCGAAGGACTATTGATAAATATATTGTATCTCCGAAGGATCATTGATAAGATACTGTTATGCAAATGATGACATATTAAGAGAGGGCTCCGGAAGAGCTTTACTAATTATCCCCAAGAGTACTGCAAATGTACTTTAAAATGAAAATGATGCATATCATGATTATTATTAAGTGCGTGGAAATTGTAATTTCCCATCTGCGAATTAATTTGAAATATGCAACTTATATTCATATCACCACTAAAGTGTATGAATGACCATAATGTCTCGAGCCTTCGATCCAGAAGATCGATTTATAGCAATTACGCTGATTTGCATATTTGAGGAAGATCATTTCCCGGCATTAGGGGGAGATAAGAATATAAAGATATTAATGCCGAGAAATTTCATGGAATGAAAACGATCTATAATTCTAGATCCACGTATCAATCAATTGAACCCGAAGTTCATGAAAATAAGTGACTTGCAATATTCAGCAAGTAATCTGCCAAATTAATGAAGGTGTGACAAAATCACATATATTTGTGATAAATGAACTATAAGAACTCAAATACAAAGAGATCAACTCAAATGTTGATTCTAATATACGCCTGAAGCGTAGTAGATCGACCTTAAGATATAAAATAAATCCGCGGAAAAACAAAGAAAGTCACCCTCAAAATCTCCTGAAGAGAGTTAGATGAAAATCACATTGAAAAACATGTGCACATGATAATTGAAAATCATGGGATTGCGGAACAACCAAAATAAATATTTTGGGAAATGATTAAAGATTTGGTTGATAGAATGAATTGTCATCAACATGAAAAAAGTCGTCAACGACATATTTGCCTCAAGAGTTTTGAAAATTTGGATCCAAAACTTATCAATAATAGTGTGCCGGCAGCACTCAAAAATAGAAACAAGCAATTGAGGCTGAGCATGACTCGCTAAATAAAGATTTATTTTGACTCTATAGTACACACCTCAAAATATTATCCCAGAAGGATATATGTGGGTGTTCGTACGAAAAACGAATAATGATGTGGTGAGAATATATAAAAGCGAGATTAGTTGCTCAAGAGTTTTTCGCAGAAACTCGATGTAAATCAAATATTTTGAAAGATGACATTATGTTCCGCTACTTAATATTTATGGCAGCAACATCGATAAATATATGCATCGAATGATACTTACATGGAAATCCTGGATGGATTTTAAAATTTCCTGAAATGAAAGGAAATAAATATTAGAACATGCAAAATATCATATTATATATGTCATTATGGACAAATTGATATTGAGACAAGGTCCCGAAGACCAGTGATTGGTCCCGAAGACCATTGATTGCACTCTTTTTCCCTCTACTAAGTTTTTCTCACGGGGTTTTCTTAGTTAAAGGTTTTTAACGAGAAAATCACCACAATATACATGTGAATGTCATGTACTCTTTTCCTCAAGTATTTTTTCCTACAGGGTTTTATAAAGAGGTTTTTAACGAGGCATGTACATCACTCGATAATAATTAATGAGGACATCTGAATGTTCCATTTGAATTTGTTTTCGAGATAAAGTGAGATATTAAACCTGAAGTTCAAATGATTGTGAATTGAAGTTCACATTATTGTTCATTTGTCAAGAAATGTATATTGAACACTAGATGCATTTAATATACTCCAGAAGAGTTACCGGCCGGTTATAGCAATTGCGAATGCTCTAGTGAATATAGATGTCTGGTAAAGGCATGTCCCTAAAGGACGAAAAATATACAATACTATAAATGAATGTGAATTTCGACAATTCGAAGGTTGTGTCCTGAAGACCAAAATTTATATTTGAATAACTAAGTTTTTCCTATATGGTTTTATTAGTTACAGGTTTTAATGAGACTGATTGATCACAAAGTCAAAGATATTCGTTGATTACAATCAGGGGGAGCAAGTTGTACTCTTTTTCCTTCGTCGAGGTTTTATCCCACTGGGTTTTCCAGGCAAGGTTTTAACGAGGCAACAATCCTGTAAATAGTCATTCAAGGGGGAGTGTTATGAATATTATTAATTAGTGAATGACTAGTTTACCCTTTCTTGGTGAACAAGACAGAAACCCTACTTTGTATCATATATAAAGGGGTCTCCCCATATGAATGAAATAACAATTCATAAGAATTCTATTCTCCTTTCATATTGTCTCTCTTTCTACTATATTATTCTGTTTCAATTCTCTTGAGTTTATAACATCAATAATATTATTAATTATGAGTATAGTAAATATATTCCTTATTTTAACCAACTAGATAAATTCAAAGGTAACTAAATAAATTTAAAGGTCAACTAAAATTATATATCAATAATATTATTAATTATGAGTATAGTAAATCTATTCCTTATTTTAAGCAACTGAATTAATTCAAAGGTCCACGTAATTAATTTGAGAATGAAATAAAAATAATTCAATTTTTTTTATTAATTTACACTTAGAAATAATATTATCCTCTATTTATATTACAGTTATGCAGCATTAAAAAATATTTTACCATAAATTAATAAAAAAAATTCAAAAACAATTCATTATTCAATTAATCACGCTTTAAACTAAATTAATATATTTTGATTTATTTAAATAAGGAATATTCCGAATATCACATTTATTCCTTATTTATCTCATTTAATTACATTTATTATGTTATACTACTATTTATTTATAGTACTAAATAAATTTGTGATTCTTTAATTGTATTCCGTTCATTCTTTCTCATCCCTCTAATTGTCCAGAGATCTTTGTATAATAATTTCATTTTTTTTTCAACTCTTTACTAATCATTTTCAATCAATGTCTTGGTTATATTCTTCTTTGTCTGATGTCAATTCCTCCGAAAAAGACTTTCGTTCAATTTTACTAAAGGTATATTATTGAATTTAATGTGTATAGACCTAAATACATTTTTTTATTATATATGTGTAATAAATAAGTGATTTATAATTGTTATTATATTTACTGCAGGTTATTAAAATTTGCACAACTTTTAAAATCCATGAAAAACTGTCCGAGCGAGGTTGGTATTACATAATTTGCCCCACTTGCAATCATTCACAGAATGTCAATTATTGCAATTTTGTGTGCTATTTTTGTCATCGTGGTCTTATTCGTCACACCAAGTTTAAAATTCATCTCCAACTTCATGACGGAAAGCACTTCGCGAATTTTTTATTGATGAATGAAGTTGCATTATTTCTAAATCAAAAATCAGCTGATCGATTGGTTCTTTAAATCCTCTCGGTATTTAATTCTCTCCGACATATATATCAATTTTTTATGTAATTTTATTTTTCTGTCATTTTATAACTGTATTTTTTATTATATTAATTAATTAATTAATAATGCAATGTATCTTTATGTATACAAGGATAATGCCGACGATCATATTGGAACATCCTCGACTGAAAGTATAAACAAAGTAACTCCTGCGGTTGTATCATCTCTTAATGAAAACGAGTTTATGTTTACGGTCAGAGTTGATGGAGACAATCTTTTAGGAAGATTATGTCGTTGCATTGTAGATATGCGAAATTTGGATTCTATGTTATTATTGTAGATGTTAGTTTTGGCGACAACATATGTGTTTGTTGTTTGTCTTTGATTTCAGGTGTTGAAAGATTAAATGCATGCTATACAACATGGAACATGGAATACGATGTTCATCTATCAAGGTCATGCGACTGGAGTCGCACAACTATGCATCTTCAACTCATGCGACAGTAGTCGCACGGATTCAACTCCTCAGCCTCATGCGACTTGAGTCGCACAATCCTGCCCCTCATGTCATGCGACAAGAGTCGCTTGGTCTCCTTTTCCAACTCACGCGACTGGCGTCGCACGCGACAGACGTCGCATGACTCTGCCCCTCCATGTCATGCGACAGGAGTCGCATGATCTCTCCTGGCCAAACCATGCGACAGGCGTCGCACGTCTGAGTTGAGCGACTGGCGTCGCACGTCAGAAGTTGAGCGACTAGCGGCGCTTAATGCGGCTACTTCATTCCGTGCGACTGGAGTCGCACGCCTTGGCCTCCTCTACTTCATATGTCAACTGATGCATGTTGTGCTGTTTACTACTTCAACGATATCGACGACCATGAAGACGATGAAATATGAAATGTTCAACAACGAGTGTTCACCACGATGAAGTTGAAGATGAAGTATTGAGATCGACAGAGTCAAGATGTGTTGAAGTCTGAAGTTAAAGAAATCGAAGATTCAAGATTCGAAGATTCAAGAATCGAAGATTCAAGATTCCAAGATTCAAGAATCGAAGATTCCAAAAGTGATGTCATCCATGGAATTGTTACATCATCCAAGCATGTGGCCAATCAGAATGCTCCATTGTCTTGCTCCACATGTGCGGCTCACCTATATAAACCCATGGAAGCTGAAGACCTCACTTGACGATTTTGAGAGAATGAAATCTGATATTCGAGTATCGACGATCGTTGTTTATGGCTTTCTGCTTTAGTAGAGTTTTGGTAGTTGCTTTGTGCTCTGCACCGATAGTAGAGTTATGGGATTTAGCTCTAGGTGTTATAGTACTAGATCTCTGGTTCGTTGGAGTGCTACATCACTTGGGATACGGCTTTTGATCATTCCGTCTACCTTTCTCAACAAGTGTAATAGTTTAGTTTTGTTTATCAATGAAATGAAAACTATTACATAACTTTGTCTTCAGCACTTTACTTTACTTTCGTTGAGTTCGAACACGCAACACAAACCGTGCGACATCTGGAGCAAGTGATAGTTGAGTTGTGCGAACGAAGTTGCTGACGTGTTAGTGTTTAAGACCGACTTCGCGAAAAGTTGGTATCTTACGTCGAAGACGTAATTTCAATTGGTATCAGAGCGGGACGTCATACGTATAAGACGTGATCCGTTACTTGACTTCATATTTCCGCTACAATGGAGTCGTCTATGTTTGTTCAGAAGCCTATTATGCTTACTCATCAGAACTATTCAAATTGGAAAGCCAAAGTATCAGCTAGAATTAAAGGTTATGACTCTAGAGCTTGGATGGCTGTGTTGGAAGGATGGGAGCTTCCTTACACTGAAGATGCTGATGGTCTTAGAACTCCTAAGCCTGAATGTAGTTGGACTAGAGAAGAGCATGACTTATCGACTGCTAATAGCAAAGCTCTACTCCTTATTTGTGAATGGCTGGAACTCAGCATGTATCAGTTGGTTAAGAACTGCACATCTGCTAAAGATGCATGGGAGACGCTACAGAGAACGTGTGAGGGAAGTCACGCTGTTAAACGTTCTAAGATCCGAACCATCACTGCCCAATTTCATCAACTCCGTATGAGAGAAGATGAAGACATAAATGACTACCTGGACAAGATCATGCGATATGTCAACGAGGCATATGAACTTGGAGAAATTTTTCCTGCCATCATGGTCTATGAGAAGACTCTATCCAGTGTGAGCTCTAGATTCGAAAGTAAGGTGCTAACAATTGAAGCACGCAATGAAGGAAACCAAAACTGGGACTATGCCGATCTAATGGCTGACTTGAGAAACTATGAATTGACCCTAAAAGTGCGGAGTAACCCTGATATGGCACTCGTCTATGAACCTATGACCGCACTGAAAATTTCTGAGAAAGGGAAGAGTTCAAGAAGCACGAAAACTCAACAATCTCGTATGAAAAATGAGAAGTCTGAAAATAGTTTCTCAGCCGATATGAATGAGTCTGATGATGAGGAAGCAGAGGACATTGAACGACTGATGAATTCGAACAACCTAGACAAGCTTGCTGTGTTGACTGACATAGTCACTTATCTTGTGAAACAAGATTTTAAGAGAAAGAACCGAGCTCGAAATTTCCAAAAATTTCAGAAAAGTTCTAACTCATATCTGAACACTCCGGACAATCGAAATCAGGGATCTTCGTCTGACAAGAGGTTTAAAGGCACAAAGCTATCACCATACACTTCCAATAGCAAAGATGTGTCGAAGATGCAATGCTATGAATGTAAGGGAAATGGACATGTCAAGAATGAATGTCCTAACTTGCATCGAAAGAAAAAGCTACCAGTGAGCTATGTGGTGATCGATGATGAAGAGGTAATCTCTGAAAACGATACATCTGATGATGATAACTCTGATGACGATGAGGACAACGCTCTTGTTGTCACATTTGAAGAAAATTTTTAACTTGATGAATTTCTGAAAGACACAGCAACTGCTGAATTTTTTTTTGTTATGGCATCTCAAAACCGTAATGATTGTGATGACGGAATCTTCTCAGATTGTGAATCTGAACCTGAATCTGAAGCTGGAGAGATAGAGATGACACATGTAGTGTGTCAAGCTGAAAGTGTGTGTGATGTGTTGGAATTCGATATCCCGGGCTATTAAAAATTGCGGAAACCATAGCCCGATCAAAAACCCATCGCCGGAGATCACACAAACGCAGTTGCACGCGCCGAAGCACGACCGAACGCACGACGTGGCCGAAGCCACGCGCACGCCCAGCCGAGCCCTCGCGGCTAGGGCTTCATGCGATAACCGATCGCACGCCGGCGATCGGTTGGGGTGGGGCTGCTCCAGCAGCCCCCGCGGCGAGTCCGGCGACTCGCCGCCGCCTGGAGGCCCTCGCCTTCACGGCGAGGTTGGGCACGGCACCAGCCCGTGCCCAGCGATCGACCCCTTGCGGTCGATCGTGTTGGAATTCGATATCCCGGGCTATAAAAATTTGCGGAAACCATAGCCCGATCAAAAACCCATCCGCCGGAGATCACACGAACACCACGTACGAGCCGGAGCACGAGCCGAACGCACGACGCGGCCGAAGCCGCGCATACGCCCAGCCCGAGCCCCCGCACGCGGGGCTCGCGCGATCGAAGGACCGATCGCATGGAGCGATCGATCGGGGAGGGGCTGCCCAGCAGCCCCCGCGGCGAGTCCGGCGACTCGCCGCCGCCTGGAAGGCTGGCCCGCCTCCAGCAGGGCCGCCGCGGGTCACAGCCCGCGGCCAGCGATCGATCATGATGATCGATCGCACCCCCGGCGTCCAGCCGGGGTTCGCCCTTCCACGCCTGTGCGAAACCCTAGCCCGGGCGATCGCTCGTGGTCCGGTGGCTTCCCCACCACCACGCGATCGTCCCCCGTTCATGGTTTCGTACCTCGGATCTTGTTCTACGGTATTCTCGATAAACCAAAATCGAATAAATCAAGGGCGTTTAGATTTTTACCTTTCGATTCGTTGTTCGGAGAAACGAAATCAAGATGACCTTTGAATCTTCCCACGTATTCCTTGCACTAGCTTGAACGTCGGGTGGGCGACGATCCTCCAAGCTCTATGGATCTCCTTCAACTCTCTAGAATATCAAGTATGATAATCTTGTCTTATGATTTATGAAGGCCATGTAGTGCTTTTATAGGCTACGTAGGGGATCTAAAGGAGGTGGAATATTGGGCTTCCAATATTGAAGATTAAATTGAGCCCACTGCCCAAGTCCATTAATCCTTATCAATATTAATTAATTTATTTTCCACTATATAAATTAATTGCACTCCCAATATTAAACCATATTATATCCAAATAATATTTCTCCGGTAGTATTATTTATTCCGTGTATTTAGGATATAAATATCCATGAATAAAATTTATTTATTGCTTAATAAATTTATTCATCTCTTTTATCCGAGACTAGTACCACTTAACCTTATTTATTATGCGGAATTAAATCCACTCGCGAGGTTTACATAATAAATCCTTATGAGCTCATCTCGGGGATATTATCAACCCTTCCGGGATACACTGTCCCGTAAAGAATTCACGGCATGCCATATATAAAATATAGTGACCCAACTTAACCGGTAATTGACCCAATAATTAAACCGGTCAATTCCTTTGGAAAATCAAAGTCACTTATACTAAATATACACACCCGCAATTGTATCGGGGATTAAGAATAAAATACACTGAGTCTCAAATCAATTATCGCCGAGCAAACCTAATTGATGAGTCTCAATCGATCCGCTCAATACACCAAGTGTACAAGTGTGATAAAATAATTAAGACAAATTATTTTCTCTCTCACACAACGACTATACCGATGGATTGGTCCGTGTCCATCTAGGTCGTGAGCATCTGTTCGATTAAATACGAGTAACCGATAGTATGATCTTCTGTGTGACGTCGCACACCATACTAACTACAACGTATCTAATCCAGGACTATAATTTGCATGTATTTAATTAACAATAATTAAAAGCAAATGAATGTTTGTATTTAATAGGTAAATGAAAGTGTACAAGGAGTTCAGAATACTCAAATCTAGACATTAAGTATACTACTCCAGCAATCTCCCACTTATACTAAGGTCTAGTCTTATCCTCCAAACTTCTGACTCCCAAACCCTCCAAGTGCTTGAAATATACTTCCTTAGGAAGTATCTTGGTGAAAGGGTCCGCTAGGTTGTCCTCCGAAGCTATCTTGGTGACTATCGCATCGCCCCTCTTGACGATGACTCGAATCAGGTGGTACTTGCGCTCTATGTGTTTCGTAGCACTATGGGACCGTGGTTCCTTACTGTTTGCCACTGCACCGCTATTATCACAATAAATTGTCATAGCTCTGGGCAAACTCGGAATCACATAAGTCCTAGAGGAAATTAAGGAACCAAACTGACTCTTTCGCTGCCTCTGAGGCTGCAACATATTCAGCTTCCATGGTAGAGTCCGAAATGCACTTTTGCTTAACACTCCTCCATGATACGGCTCCACCTCCCAAAGTGTACACATAGCCTGATGTCGACTTTCGCCGGTCCTTATCAGCTTGGAAATCCGAATCTGTATAACCCAAAGGAATCAGATTGTCTGCTCCGTAACTCAGAACATAATCCCTAGTATTTCGCAAATACTTAAAAATGCTCTTTACGGCAGTCCAATGAGCCTTTCCAGGGTTACTCTGATATCTCGCTACTACGCCAACTGCATAGCAGATATCAGGCCTCGTACATAACATTGCATACATTAAGCTTCCCACAGCCGAAGCGTAGGGAACTGCTTTCATTTCATCTTTCTCCTTTTGTGTCCGAGGACACATCTCCTTAGAAAGATAAGTTCCTTTACTGAAGGGTAGTTCACCCTTCTTGGAATCTTGCATGTTAAAACGAGCCAGAATCGTGTCTATGTAAGATTGCTGGGATAGGTACAATGTTCTATTCCGGCGATCCCTTATAACCTTGATCCCTAGAACATGCCCGACTTCTCCCAAATCTTTCATATCGAATTGTCTAGACAACCATCCCTTTATGTCTGATAACATTTTCACACTGTTGCCAATGAGAAGAATGTCGTCTACATAAAGCACGAGAAACACCACCTTCTTCCCATCACGTTTCCAATACACACACGATTCGTCCATGCTTTGACTAAATCCAAAAGATTGGACTACTTCGTCAAACCGCAGGTTCCACGATCTCGAGGCTTGTTTCAATCCATAAATGGATCGATTAAGCTTGCACACTAGATGATCTCGCCCCTTAGCAATGAATCCTTCTGGTTGTTTCATATAAATCGTCTCGTCAAGACTTCCATTTAGGAAAGCTGTCTTGACATCCATTTGCCACACCTCATAATCCATATGAGCTGCTATGGATAAGAGAATCCGGATCGACTTTATCTTGGCTACCGGCGAGAAGGTCTCCTCATAATCGATTCCCTCTTTCTGAGTATATCCTTTCGCAACAAGCCGAGCTTTAAAGGTTTCAACCTTTCCGTCAGATCCTCTCTTTCTCTTGTAGACCCATTTACACCCAATTGGCTTTACGCCGCTTGGTGGTTCTACAAGATCCCAGACTTTATTAGAATCCATAGATTCAATTTCGGATTTCATCGCTTTCTTCCAAGAAGGCGCATCTATATCTTGTACCGCCTCATCATAGGTCCAGGGATCGATTTCATGAACTCCAGGTCCAGAGTCCGAAGACTCACCCAGTCCAATCCATCGGTCTGGTTGCTTAACAACCCTCCCACTACGACGGCGTTCCGGTGTATTAACAGTGACAGTGTCAGGTGCAGATTCTAGTGGTGTATCTATACTCGGTTTGGCTGTATCTAAGTCTTCCTTGTTACCTCTCAACTCATCAAGTATTATGTCACTTTTGGGATTGTGGTCCATGACATAGTCTTCCTCCAAGAACCGAGCGTTAGTACTTATAACGATCTTCTGGTCCTTAGGACTATAGAACATGCCACCTTTAGTTCCTCTAGGATATCCTATAAACAACCGCACTTCAGTACGAGGTTCTAATTTATCGGCACCTACCTTCAACACATGTGCAGGGCACCCCCAGATCCGAACGTGTCTCAAGCTAGGCTTGCGCCCGCTCCATCGTTCCATGGGTGTTGAAGGAACCGTTTTAGATGTAACCAAGTTCAGAATGTGCGCCGCTGTTTCTAAGGCATATCCCCAGAACATGATAGGTAAGTCCGAGTAACTCATCATTGATCGCACCATTTCCATAAGAATCCTATTCCTTCTTTCTGACACACCATTTTGCTGGGGAGTATATGGTGATGTCATTTGGGAATCAATCCCATTCTCTACCAAGTATGCCTTGAATTCTCCAGACAGGTACTCGCCTCCGCGATCAGATCGCAGGCATTTAATGGATTTACCTTGAAGGTTCTCCACAAGAGCCTTGAACTCCTTGAACTTCTCAAAGGATTCGCTCTTGCGGCGCATCAGGTATACAAATCCATACCTTGAGTAATCATCAGTGAAAGTGATGAAATACTCGTACCCTCCCTTTGCCTGGGTAGACATAGGTCCGCATACATCAGAGTGAATCAAATCCAATACTTGTTCAGCCCTTCGTCCTTTACCAAAAAAAGAACGCTTGGTCATTTTTCCCTCTAAACAGGATTCGCAGGTTGGAAGGTCCTCTCCTTCAACACCACTGATGAGACCATCAGCTTTCAACCTTTGAATTCTATTTGAGTTAATATGACCTAGCCTTAGATGCCACAAGTATAATTGATTCATTTTAGAAGGTTCCTTTCTCTTATTGGTGTTCGTAGATGTGTTATTACTCTCGGTTAGTTGCATCGTGTTAGACTCAGGATTTAGCACATACAAATCGTCCACCAATGTACCAGAACAGATAATCTCACTGTTTCTTCTTATGATCACCGAGTGGTCAAAAGAGACAGAATATCCATTCATAATAAGTTTAGAAACCGAAATTAAATTCTTTCTAAAGTTGGGTACATAAAGACAATTATGTAAAACTAAAATCCTATCACTACTGAAGCGTAAGTGAACGTCTCCTACTGCAACAGCCGCCACCCTCGCGGCATTGCCCATGTAGACCACAATCTCTCCCTCTCTAAGTCTCCGGGTTTCCTGGAACCCCTGCAATGAATTGCAGACATGATCAGTGGCCCCCGTATCTACACACCAGGTGCTGGTAGATAACACCACTGACAATGTTTCAGTGACTAAGGAAAATTTCGTACCTTTGATGAGAGGACAATCAGACCTCCAGTGCCCAGACTGCTTGCATTGATAGCACTTGCCTCGCGGCTTGCTCTTCCCATTCCGTGGTTTGGAACCACTGGGCTTCTTTGCTTGCACTTCCATATTAGCCACAAGAGCTTGTGATTTTCTGACCATACTTATAAGTTCAGCTCTATTGAAATCGTTTTTAAGCGACTCCTCAAGAGGACTGAATTTATAGAGTATGTCAATCACTTCTTGTCCGGCTTCCACGCTATGTCTCAACATCATTCTGAGGTCATTCCAAATGTCCTCATGAGTTGGGTCATCAGTGGATTCAGAAGGCTCAACAGTCTGGACAGTGTCCAGATTTCTTTTCCAATCAGTACTATATGGAACCAGTGAGTTTTCATCTTTAAGTATATCATAAAGTGGGGTCACAGTCATTCCTAACCTATAAGCAAATAAAACAAACAAACAATTTAATATCCGATATTATCTCCCTTAAATAATATCATTAAATCACTAATCACATCTAAAATCCCATCAGGTAAGGCAAGCCACGATAGTGTGGACGTTTACCCACCCAAATGATTTAGCAATTAGATTTCCTTCGGTCGTACATCATCAATAGCGTTACCTCGATGGGAGGAATACTATGAAGCGTACCTAAGTGTTAACCATTACTCAGTACTAAGAAGTTTGTTTGAGACTCGCATATCACCGCAAGCCACGATAGTGTGGACGTTTACGTTGACACACGGATCCTTCACTCCCTTCTATAACTGTCTACATCAATCGATCTAAAGTCCCATTCGATATAGCAAGCCACGATAGTGTGGACGTTTACCATACCAAAAGACTTATACAATTGAAATCCAATTACTTGACCCATTTGATTTTGTAAATCAAGACGCGGAGAATCATAAGTGAAACTCGAAGTTTCTAACCAGTGACTCACCATGCGAACAACCCTATCTCTCATAAATGAGGGAGCCGAGCAGACAATCGATCCATCTATCAAAGAATGGTACGACTGCCTCTAATTTGTGTCCTCGACATGACCAAGTGGCTCTGGCTCCATTCCACTCCCCGGGGTGAGAATGAGTCGACTTGAAATCAGCTTTGGAAAGACAAATTAGGCATTGTTTGATAAACTTAATCAATGTTTCTCGTAAGAGGAATTACAAGAACTCTCCTCCAATAACTTATCTATATAAACTTCAAAAGTTTATAAAAGTCACCAAGAGAGCAGCAATGGAGACCATGGGTATGTTTCCATACCCTCTCCCACTTAGCTTTTTACAATAAAGGGATACGCTATCTAGTGCATAAAAGTAAACACATATAGCATGCATACATGTAATAAAGCACATAGTATTATCACATAGTCAAAATAATTACTAGAATATTATTTTCCGACTATTATGGCTTTACTCCATCTCCGTACGCATCTTCTAGTCTTTAGTCTTCGTTCTTGAATGCTCCATGTGACGAGAATATTAATTTCCAATATTTAAATCTATTTATTTTTAATAAATCCAAAAGATACTTAATTAATAATAATTAAGTCAATCGAATAAATCAAAAATAAAATTAAATATTATTAATATTTTTATTTATTTTATCTTCCCTTTCTACTTCATTAAATCTCTAGAATAATCTATCCAAGACCCACTTGGAATATTCTAGATGATTTCCATAATGAAATAAGGAAATAAAATAATTTAGGACTCTTCTACTTTCCAAATTAATTAGATTCCTAATCCATGAATATTTCCATAAAATAGAAATAATTAGTTTAGGAATCCTAATCAATTCCAAATTGATTCTTTTCCTAATCCATGAGAGTTCCCAAAAATAGGAATACTCAAATAGGAAAAACCCGAACCAATTAGGAAAGCGAATTACCGGACCGGGATAGCACGGGGTGGGGATCCCCGCGCCACCCTTCGACCTCCGCCTAGGTACCGCCGCCGTCCAGCCCACGCGCCACCTCCACTGGTGGCCGGCGTGGCCGGAGCTCCCGCGGGCAGCCCCTTAGGGCATGGGTCGATCGTCCTCGTGGATCGACCATGGGGCGGTCGATCCGAGCCCTTCACCCTCACGATCATCTCCTTCGTCACGCGTCTTCTCCGGCGGTCGTTTCGGCATCGATCCAACGCAAAATAAATTACATAATCTAAATTACAATTCCGGTATCGATTCTATACATGAAATCGACCCTATACAATTTCCGGAAAAAGTAGAACGTAATAATAAATCCTAAATTCGGTCAACCCCCGAATTTTTACTATTACAAGCATTCACCACCAAAAACGAATCTCGACATGTCCGAGATTTTAATCAAACCAACAATCACATGACAAAATAATTAAACAAATAATCATCAAGCCATAATAGTCGGAACCCTGCAAGGTAGAACAATTTTTATCGAAAATACCGCGAACGTAAACCACGCTCTGATACCAATTGTTGGAATTCGATATCCCGGGCTATTAAAATTTGCGGAAACCATAGCCCGATCAAAAACCCATCCGCCGGAGATCACACGAACACCACGTACGAGCCGGAGCACGAGCCGAACGCACGACGCGGCCGAAGCCGCGCACACGCCCAGCCCGAGCCCCCGCACGCGGGGCTCGCGCGATCGAAGGACCGATCGCATGGAGCGATCGATCGGGGAGGGGCTGCCCAGCAGCCCCCGCGGCGAGTCCGGCGACTCGCCGCCGCCTGGAAGGCTGGCCCGCCTCCAGCAGGGCCGCCGCGGGTCACAGCCCGCGGCCAGCGATCGATCATGATGATCGATCGCACCCCCGGCGTCCAGCCGGGGTTCGCCCTTCCACGCCCGTGCGAAACCCTAGCCCGGGCGATCGCTCGTGGTCCGGTGGCTTCGCCACCACCACGCGATCGTCCCCCGTTCATGGTTTCGTACCTCGGATCTTGTTCTACGGTATTCTCGATAAACCAAAATCGAATAAATCAAGGGCGTTTAGATTTTTACTTTTCGATTCGTTGTTCGGAGAAACGAAATCAAGATGACCTTTGAATCTTCCCACGTATTCCTTGCACTAGCTTGAACGTCGGGTGGGCGACGATCCTCCAAGCTCTATGGATCTCCTTCAACTCTCTAGAATATCAAGTATGATAATCTTGTCTTATGATTTATGAAGGCCATGTAGTGCTTTTATAGGCTACGTAAGGGATCTAAAGGAGGTGGAATATTGGGCTTCCAATATTGAAGATTAAATTGAGCCCACTGCCCAAGTCCATTAATCCTTATCAATATTAATTAATTTATTTTCCACTATATAAATTAATTGCACTCCCAGTATTAAACCATATTATATCCAAATAATATTTCTCCGGTAGTATTATTTATTCCGTGTATTTAAGATATAAATATCCATGAATAAAATTTATTTATTGCTTAATAAATTTATTCATCTCTTTTATCCGAGACTAGTACCACTCAACCTTATTTATTATGCGGAATTAAATCCATTCGCGAGGTTTACATAATAAATCCTTATGAGTTCATCTCGGGGATATTATCAACCCTTCCGGGATACACTGTCCCGTCAAGAATTCACGGCATGCCATATATAAAATATAGTGACCCAACTTAACCGGTAATTGACCCAATAATTAAACCGGTCAATTCCTTTGGAAAATCAAAGTCACTTATACTAAATATACACACCCGCAATTGTATCGGGGATTAAGAATAAAATACACTGAGTCTCAAATCAATTATCGCCGAGCAAACCTAATTGATGAGTCTCAATCGATCCGCTCAATACACCAAGTGTACAAGTGTGATAAAATAATTAAGACAAATTATTTTCTCTCTCACACAACGACTATACCGATGGATTGGTCCGTGTCCATCTAGGTCGTGAGCATCTGTTCGATTAAATACGAGTAACCGATAGTATGATCTTCTGTGTGACGTCGCACACCATACTAACTACAACGTATCTAATCCAGGACTATAATTTGCATGTATTTAATTAACAATAATTAAAAGCAAATGAATGTTTGTATTTAATAGGTAAATGAAAGTGTACAAGGAGTTCAGAATACTCAAATCTAGACATTAAGTATACTACTCCAGCAGATCGCACACCCTCGGCCCAGCCGAGGGTTCGGCCCCCTTGCCCCGCCGAAACTCTAGGGGCGATCGCCCGTGGTCCGGTGGCTTCGCCACCACCACGCGATCGTCCTCTACTCTGGGTTCGATCTTCGGATCTTGTTCTACGGTATTCTAGATAAACCAAAATCGAATAAATCAAGGGCGTTTAGATTTTTACCTTTCGATTCGTTGTTCGGAGAAACGAAATCAAGATGACCTTTGAATCTTCCCACGTATTCCTTGCACTAGCTTGAACATCGGGTGGGCGACGATCCTCCAAGCTCTATGGATCTACTTCTCTCTCTACTTTCTCTCTCTAGAAGAATTATGATCTTCAACTTATGAGAATAGAGAAGACCATGTAGTGCTTTTATAGGCTACGTAGGGGATCTAAAGGAGGTGGAATATTGGGCTTCCAATATTAATGATTAAATTGAGCCCAAGCCCAAATCTATTAATCTCCCATTAATATTAATTAATTTATTTTCCACTATATAAATTAATTGCACTCCCAATATTAAACCATATTATATCCAAATAATATTTCTCCGGTAGTATTATTTATTCCGTGTATTTAAGATTTAAATATCCATGAATAAAATTTATTTATTGCTTAATAAATTTATTCATCTCTTTTATCCGAGACTAGTACCACTCAACCTTATTTATTATGCGGAACAAATCCACTCGCGAGGTTTACATAATAAATCCTTATGAGCTCATCTCGGGGATATTATCAACCCTTCCGGGATACACTGTCCCTTCAAGAATTCACGGCATGCCATATATAAAATATAGTGACCCAACTTAATCGGTAATTAACCCAATAATTAAATCGGTTAATTCCTTTGGAAAATCAAAGTCACTAATATTAAATATACACACCCGCAATTGTTTCAGGGATTAAGAATAAAATACTCCGAGACTTAAATCAATTATCACAGAGCAATCCTAATTGATAAGTCTCAAGCGATCCGCTCAATACACCAAGTTTACAAGTGTGATAAAATAATTAAGATAAATTATTTTCTCTCTCACACAACGACTATACCGATGGATTGGTCCGTGTCCATCTAGGTCGTGAGCAACTGTTTGATTAGATACGAGTAACCGATAGTATGATCTTCTGTGTGCCCATGCAACACCATACTAACTACAACGTATAAAATCCAGGACTATAATTTGCATACATTAATTAACAATAATTAAAAGCAAATGAATGTTCGTTATTAATAGGTAAATGAAAGTGTACAAGGAGTTCAGAATACTCAAATCTAGACATTAAGTATACTACTCCAACAATCTCCCACTTATACTAAGGTCTAGTCTTATCTTCCAAACTTCTGACTCCCAAACCCTCCAAGTGCTTGAAATATACTTCCTTAGGAAGTATCTTGGTGAAAGGGTCCGCTAGGTTGTCCTCCGAAGCTATCTTGGTGACTACTGCATCGCCCCTCTTGACGATGTCTCGAATCAGGTGGTACTTGCGCTCTATGTGTTTCGTAGCACTATGGGACCGTGGTTCCTTACTGTTTGCCACTGCACCGCTATTATCACAATAAATTGTCATAGCTTTGGGCAAACTCGGAATCACATCTAAGTCCTGGAGGAAATTAAGGAACCAAACTGACTCTTTCGCTGCCTCTGAGGCTGCAACATATTCAGCTTCCATGGTAGAGTCCGAAATGCACTTTTGCTTAACACTCTTCCATGATATGGCTCCACCTCCCAAAGTGTACACATAGCCTGATGTCGACTTACGCCGGTCCTTATCAGCTTGGAAATCCGAATCTGTGTAACCCAAAGGAATCAGATTGTCTGCCCCGTAACTTAGAACATAATCCTTAGTATTTCGCAAATACTTGAAAATGCTCTTTACGGCAGTCCAATGAGCCTTTCCAGGGTTACTCTGATATCTCGCTACTACGCTAACTGCATAGCAGATATCAGGCCTCGTGCATAACATTGCATACATTAAGCTTCCCACAGCCGAAGCGTAGGGAACCGCTTTCATTTCATCTTTCTCCTTCTGTGTCTGAGGACACATCTCCTTAGAAAGATAAGTTCCTTTACTGAAGGGTAGTTCACCCTTCTTGGAATCTTGCATGTTAAAACGAGCCAGAATCGTGTCTATGTAAGATTGCTGGGATAGGTACAATGTTCTATTCCGGCGATCCCTTATAACCTTGATCCCTAGAACATGCCCGACTTCTCCCAAATCTTTCATATCGAATTGTCTAGACAACCATCCCTTTATGTCTGATAACATCTTTACACTGTTGCCAATGAGAAGAATGTCATCTACATAAAGCACGAGAAACACCACCTTCTTCCCATAACGTTTCCAATACACACACGATTCGTCCATGCTTTGACTAAATCCAAAAGATTGGACTACTTCGTCAAACCGCAGGTTCCACGATCTCGAGGCTTGTTTCAATCCATAAATGGATCGATTAAGCTTGCACACTAGATGATCTCGCCCCTTAGCAATGAATCCTTCTGGTTGTTTCATATAAATCGTCTCGTCAAGACTTCCATTTAGGAAAGCTGTCTTGACATCCATTTGCCACACCTCATAATCCATATGAGCTGCTATGGATAAGAGAATCCGGATCGACTTTATCTTGGCTACCGGCGAAAAGGTCTCCTCATAATCGATTCCTTCTTTCTAAGTATAGCCTTTCGCAACAAGACGAGCTTTAAAGGTTTCTACCTTTCCGTCAGATCCTCTCTTTCTCTTGTAGACCCATTTACACCCAATTGGCTTTACGCCGCTTGGTGGTTCTACAAGATCCCAGACTTTATTAGAATCCATAGATTCAATTTCGGATTTCATCGCTTTCTTCCAAGAAGGCGCATCTATATCTTGTACCGCCTCATCATAGGTCCAGGGATCGATTTCATGAACTCCAGGTCCAGAGTCCGAAGACTCACCCAATCCAATCCATCGGTCTGGTTGCTTAACAACCCTCCCACTACGACGGCGTTCCGGTGTATTAACAGTGACAGTGTCAGGTGCAGATTCTAGTGGTGTATCTATACTCGGTTCGGCTGTATCTAAGTCTTCTTTGTTACCTCTCAACTCATCAAGTATTACGTCACTTTTGGGCTTGTGGTCCATGACATAGTCTTCCTCTAAGAACCGAGCGTTAGTACTTATAACGATCTTCTGGTCTGTAGGACTATAGAACATGCCACCTTTAGTTCCTTTCGGGTATCCTACAAACAGCCGTAATTCTGATCTAGGTTCTAACTTATCGGCACCTTGTCGCAACACATGTGCTGGACATCCCCAGATCCGAAGGTGCCTGAGGCTAGGCTTGCGCCCGCTCCACCTTTCCATGGGTGTGGTGGGTACCGTCTTTGTTGGAACCATGTTGAGAATGTACGCCGCTGTTTCCAAGGCATGTCCCCAGAACATAGTAGGTAAGTCCGAGTAACTCATCATTGAACGCACACTCTCCATAAGAGTCCTATTCCTTCTTTCCGACACACCATTCTGCTGGGGAGTATATGGTGATGTCATTTGGGAATCAATCCCATTCTCTGCTAAGTATGCCTTGAATTCTCCAGACAGGTACTCGCCTCCGCGATCAGATCGCAGGCATTTAATGGATTTACCTTGAAGGTTCTCCGCAAAAGCCTTGAACTCCTTGAACTTGTCAAAGGATTCGCTCTTGCGGCGCATCAGGTATATAAATCCATACCTTGAGTAATCATCAGTGAAAGTGATGAAATACTCGTACCCTCCCCTTGCCTGAGTAGACATAGGTCCGCATACATCAGAGTGAATCAAATCCAACACTTGTTCAGCCCTTCGTCCTTTACCAGAAAAAGAACGCTTGGTCATTTTTCCCTCCAAACAGGATTCGCAGGTTGGAAGGTCCTCTCCTTCAACACCACTGATGAGACCATCAGTTTTCAACCTTTGAATTCTATTTGAGTTAATATGACCTAGCCTTAGGTGCCACAAGTATAATTGATTCATCTTAGAAGGTTCCTTTCTCTTATTGGTGTTCGTAGATGTGTTATTACTCTCGGTTAGTTGCATCGTGTTAGACTCAGGATTTAGCACATACAAATCGTCCACCAATGTACCAGAACAGATAATCTCACTGTTTCTTCTTATGATCACAGAGTGGTCAAAAGAAACAGAATATCCATTCATAATAAGTTTAGAAACCGAAATTAAATTCTTTCTAAAGTTGGGTACATAAAGACAATTTTGTAAAACTAAAACCCTATCACTACTAAAGCGTAAGTGAACGTCTCCCACTGCAACAGCCGCCACCTTCGCGGCATTGCCCATGTAGACCACGATTTCTCCCTCTCTAAGTCTCCGGGTTTCCTGGAACCCCTGCAATGAATTGCAGACATGATCAGTGGCCCCCGTATCTACACACCAGGTGCTGGTAGATAACACCACTGATAATGTTTCGGTGACTAAGGAAAATTTCGTACCTTTGATGAGAGGACAATCAGACTTCCAGTGCCCAGACTGCTTGCATCGAAAGCACTTGCCTTGCGGCTTGCTCTTCCCAATCCGTGGTTCACAACCACTGGGTTTCTTTGCATCCACTTCCAACTTGGCCACTAGAGTTTGTGATTCTCTGATCATACTTATCAGTTCATTTCTTTTGAAATCGTTTTTAAGCGATTCCTCAAGAGGACTGAATTTAATGAGTATGTCAATCACCTCTAGTCCGGCTTCCTTACTATGTCCTAACATCTCCTTGAGGTCATTTTCAATGTCCTCATCAGTTGGGACAATAGTGGATTCGGAAGGCTCAACAGTCTGAACATTGTCCAGATATCTTTCCCAAACATTACTATAGGGAACCAGTGAGTTTTCATCTTTAAGTATATCACAAAGTGGGGTCACAGTCATTCTTAACCTATAAGCACATAAAACAAACAAACAATTTAATATCCGATATTATCTCCCTTTAATAATATCATTAAATCACTAATCGACTCTAAAATCCCATCAGGTAAAGCAAGTGATTATCGCCGGCAATCCTAATCGATGAATCTCAACGATCCGCTCAATACACCAAGTGTACAAGTGTGATAAAATAATCAAGACAGATTATTTTCTCTCTCACACAACGACTATACCGATGGATTGGTCCGTGTCCATCTAGGTCGTGAGCAACTGTTCGATTAAATACGAGTAACCGATAGTATGATCTTCTGTGTGACGTCGCACACCATACTAACTACAACGTATATAATCCAGGACTATAATTTGCATATATTTAATTATAAATAATTAAACGCAAATAATTTTTTATTTAATTAAATAGATTAATGGCAATGGATCGTGAGTTTACGTTACTTAAATCTAGAAATTAAGTACACAACTCCAACAATCTCCCACTTGTACTAAGGTCTAGTCATTTCCTCCAAACTCCCGACTCCCATAATCATCACGTGCTTAAGGTGTACTTCCAAGAAGTACTATGTGAATGAGCACTCTAGGTTGCCGCTCTGAAGTTATCTTGGTGACTACAGCGTCGTCTCCCTCGACGATGACTCGTATCAGGTGGTACTTGCACTATGTGTTATCTTACACTTATGGACTAGTGCTTTCTTCCCATTTGCCATTGCACCGCTATTTACATAGCCTTTGGCAAATTAAGAATCACATCTAAGTCCCAGAGATTATCCCGGAGTTATACCAAAACTTCCGCTGCCTCTGAGGCCGCTATTTGGTTACCCATGGCAGAGTCCGAAAAGCATCGTGCTTATCACTCTTCCATGTTAAAACTCCTTCTCCTTCAATAGTGAAACACATAGCCTGATATCGACTTACACCGGTCCTCATTCGATTAGAAATCTAAGAGAATGTAATCCAAAGGAAAAACTCGTCTGCTTCGTAGTCTAGAACAGTACTTCGAAAGTACTTTTACGGCAGTCGAATATTCCTTTCCAGGATTACCTTGATATCCTCCCACTATGCTAACCGCATAGCCGATATCAGGTTCTTGTTTTCAACAATGCATTTATTAAGCTTTCCACACTCAAAGTGTAGGAAACTGCTTTCATTGCTTCTATCTCCTTTTGTGTTCCAAAACACATATCCTTAGATAGATGCATTCCGTCTCTGAAAGGTAACGAACCTTTCTCGGAATTTTGCATGTTAAAACGAACCATAATCATATATATGTAAGATGTCCAGGAGAAGTACAATGTTCTTTTCTTGAGATCCTAGATCTTAAGAACATGCTCTAACTTCTTCTTCATCTCATATATCGATTTTTCTAGACAACCATCATTTTATGTCTGACAACATCTTTACATTGTTACAAATGATAAAATGTCATCTACATAAAATCTCCGAGAAACACCACCTTGTTTCCATCACGTTTCCCATACACACGATTCGTCTATGCTTTTGATGAATCCATAAAATGGACTATCTCATCAATTTGCAAGTACCACGAACTCAATGCTTTGTTTCAATCCATAAATGGATCAACTAAGCTTGTACTCTAAATGATCTCGTCTCTTAGCAATAATCCTTATTGCTCTCCAAGAAGGCACATTTAGATCTAGTACGGCCTTCATGTAGATCTAGGGATCGATTTCATGTATACTAGGTCCAGAGTCCGTAGACTCTCCTAGTCTTATGAATATCTATGGTTGTCCCACAACCTCCCACTACAATGGCGTTCCGGTGTATAAACAGTGATAACAGTAGGTGCAGTTAGTGGTGTACCGCTACTCGGTTCGGCTGGTTCTAAGTCTTAATCTTTCTCTCTCATTTCAAAGTATTATGTCACTTTGGGCTTGTGGTTCATCATATAGTCTTTCTCTAAGAACCGGGCGTTAGAACTTATAACGTCCTTCTGGTTCATAGTACTATTGAACACACATCTTTTGTTCTTCTAGGATATTCTACAACCGCATTTGAATGCGCCGTTGTTTCCAGACATATCCATAGAACATAGGTAGTTCCGTATAACTCATCTTTTACTATCTCTATAAGAGTTCCATTTCTTATTATCGACACACCATTTCTACACAACAGTGTATGGTGTAGTCATTTGGGATCAAATCCCAATCTCTGATTAGTATGCCATGCATTCCTCAGACAGGTACTTGCCTCCGCGATCAAATCGCAGGCCACAAATGGATATACCTTGATGGTTCTCCACAATTGCTTAGTGTCCATTGACTTGTCAAAACACTTGCTTTTGTGGCACATCAGGTATTCTAATCCATTTTTCGAGTAATCATAAAATGAAGCACTCGTACCTTAATTGTCTGAGTAGGCATAGGTCTGCATACATCAGAGTCAATCAATTCTTATACTTGTCCGGATCTTACATCTTATATCCATAAAGGATTGCTTAGTCATGTTATCTTCCAAATAAGATTCTTAGGTCGGAAGGTCCACTCCTTCAACTTAATTGATCAAATATCAATTTTCGACCTTTGAACTTCTTATTTGAATAAACATGATTCAACATAAGAATCCACATGTATAATTGATAAAGAAATCTCTTATTAGTAAAATGAGTTTTACTACGGTTCGTTGCATTGTGGTGGACTCAGGATCCATCATTTATATATTGCTAGCCAATGTACCAGAATAGATACTATCTTTATTTCTTCTCATAACCATCAAATGATTAAAAGAAATAAAATATTCATTCATTAGAAATCCAGAACAAAGTTCTTTCTAATATGAAAGGTACATAAAAGCAATAACTCAAAATGAAATCCTATATAATGTCCTCCAAAAGTTACTTAATTCGAAAATTAAGTCAATCGAATAAATCAAAAATAAAATTAAATATTATTAATATTTTTATTTATTTATTTTCCTATCTAATTCTATTAAATCTCTAGAATAATCTATCCAAGACCCACTTGGAATATTCTAGAAGACATCTATAATAGAATAAGGAAATAAAATAAATTTATTTTATTTTCCCTTTCTATTTCATTAAATCTCTAGAATAATCTATCCAAGACCCACTTGAAATATTCTAGATGATTTCCATAATGAAATAAGGAAATAAAATAATTTAGGACTCCTAGTCCTTCCAAATTAATTCCTTTCCTAATCCATTAAAAATTCCATAAAGGAATAATTAAATAAGGAAAAATTAATTTAGGACTCCTAAACTTTCCAAAATTAATTAATTTCCATTTCCATGAAAATTCCCATAAAATAGGAATAATCAAATAGGAAATAAATTAATTTAATAATTAATTATTTTCCTTTCTAATTCCATTAAATCTCTAGAATCCTATTCCAAGTAGAACTTAGAATATTCTAGAAGACTTCCATAATAGAATAAGGAAATAAATTAATTCCAATTAATTCTTTTCCTATTTCCATGAGAATTCCCAAAAATAGGAATACTCAAAATAGGAAAACCGAATCAATTTAGGAAAGTTGGATCTTGGCGGGAGAGCACGAGATCACGAGGACCCCGCGCCCCCACCACAATCGCCGGCCGAGAGGAGAGCCACCGCCGCCCCTAGCCAACGCGCCACCACCTCCGGTGGCCGGCGTGGCCGAGAGGTCCGAGGGCAGCCCCCTCTCCCTCGATCGATCCATCCCTTGGGGTCGATCATGGGGTTGATCGATCCCCGGAATCCTCCCTCTCTTCGTCTCCTCCGTCACACTTTTCCGGTGGTCGTTTCGGAATCGATCCAACGTAAATAATTTTTCAAAATTAATTTACAATTATCCGGAATCAATTCTCTACATGAAATCGACCTAATACAATTTCCGGAAAAATTAAGAACAAGCATTCACCACACAAGAACAAATATTGACATCACCGAGAGTTTAATAATCAAGAACATTATTATGACATTAATTAACAAAATTAAATCTAGCCATAATAATCGGAAACCATGCAAGGTAGAACAATTTATCGAAAAATACCATGAACTAAAACCAACGCTCTGATACCAATTGTTGGAAATCGATATCCCGGAATTAATAAATTAATTAAAATTAATTATCTAATTAATTCCGACCGAAATCCTTCGGAGATCGAATATCCGGAATTGTAGAAGTTGCGGAACAACAATTCCAATCGACTCCCGGTTGCCGGAACATCCCGCCACGAACCACCACGAAGCCGGACTCAACCAAAACCTCTACCACGGGCGAACCCGGGCTGTTCGGTCGAGCCCTCGCAAGGGTTCGCGGCTGTCCTTGGCAGCCGCCTAGGGCTGCCCTTGGCAGCCCGCTGGGCACGCCGAGAACCCACGCGACCATCCACGGGGATGCTCGAAGCATCCCGCTGACGCCCCGCGTCGTAGCGAGTCCCGCATGGGCTCGTGGGGCTGATCGCAACAGCCCCGTAGCGCTGCCCGAACGCGGAGGAGGGGCTGCTCGCCGTGCGAGCAGCAGCGGCACCAGCCCGCTGCCCACGTGATCGAGCACGCGCTCGATCGCATCCCCGGCGTCCAGCCGGGGTCCTTCTTGCGTCGCCGGCGGTCGAAGCCCTAGGGCTCGACCGCCACCCTCGGCGTCCAGCCGAGGGTTCGTCCTCTCGATCCCGGCGAGGATCTCTCGACCTCCTGCGGTCCGGTGATCCTCGATCACCACCGCGAGGTCGATCCTCGTCCCCGGGTTCGTACGTCCCGTGGATCTTGTTCATGATATTTTCACGATAATTAAAACGATAAAATCATAAAGAGGGATTTACGATTTACCTCGTTCTCGTTGTTCGGAAAAACGTAGAACTCAATTTGACGACCTTGAGATCTTCCCACGTATTCCTTGCACTAGCCCGGACGTCGTGTGGGCGACGATCTACCGAACTCCATGGATCTCCTTCACGAACTCTCTAGACTAATCAAGTATGATTATCTTGTCTTGTCAAATTGTGAAGACCATGTAGTGCTTTTATAGGCTACGTAGGGGATCTTAAGGATGTGGAATATTGGGCTTCCAATAATAGTGATTAAATTGAGCCCAAGCCCAAATCTATTAATCCTTACTATTATTAATTAATTCTATTTTCCACTATATAAAATTAATTGCACTCCCAATATTAAACCATATTATATCAAATAATATTTCTCTGGTAGTATTATTTATTCCGTGTATTTAAGATATAAATATCCATGAATAAAATTAATTTATTGCTAATTAATTTACTCATCTCTTATATCCGAGACTAGTACCATTCAACCTTAATTATTATGCGGAACGAATCCACCTGCAGGGTTTACATAATAATTCCTTATGAACTCATCTCGGGGATATTATCAACCCTTCCGGGATACACTTTCCCGTCAAGTATTCACGGCATGTCATATATAAAATACAGTGACCCAACATAACCGGTAATTAACCCAATAATTAAATCGGTTAATTCCTTTGGTAAATCAAAGTCACTTATATTAAATATACACCCGCAATAGTATCGGGGATTAAGAATAAAATACACTGAGACTCGAATCGATTATCGCCGGCAATCCTAATCGATGAATCTCAACGATCCGCTCAATACACCAAGTGTACAAGTGTGATAAAATAATCAAGACAGATTATTTTCTCTCTCACACAACGACTATACCGATGGATTGGTCCGTGTCCATCTAGGTCGTGAGCAACTGTTCGATTAAATACGAGTAACCGATAGTATGATCTTCTGTGTGACGTCGCACACCATACTAACTACAACGTATATAATCCAGGACTATAATTTGCATATATTTAATTATAAATAATTAAACGCAAATAATTTTTTATTTAATTAAATAGATTAATGGCAATGGATCGTGAGTTTACGTTACTTAAATCTAGACATTAAGTACACAACTCCAACACTTTATTACTTGTATGCATGCTTATGTGTTTAATTATGCATTAGATAGCGTATCCCTTTGTTATAAAAAGCTAAGTGGGAGAGGGGATGGAAACATTCCCATGGTCTCCATTACTGTTCTCTTGGTGACTCTTATGAACTTTTGAAGTTCATATAGATGTGTCATTGGAGGAGAATTCTTGTAATTCCTCTTACAAGAAACATTGATTAAGTTTATCAAACAATGCCTAATTTGTCTTTCTGAAACTGACTTCAAGTCGACTCATTCTCACCCCGGGGAGTGGAATGGAGCCAAAGCCACTTGGTCATGTGGATGACACAAATTAGAGGCAGTCGTACCATTCTTTGATAGATGGATCGATTGTCTGCTCGGCTCCCTCATTTATGAGAGATAGGGTTGTTCGCATGGTGAATCACTGGTTAGAAACTTCGAGTTTCACTTATGATTCTCCGCGTCTTGATTTACAAAATCGAATGCTTCAAGTAATTGGGAGTCAACTATAAAGATCTTTTGGTGTAGTAAACGTCCACACGAACGTGGCTTGCTATGCTGAATGGGATTTTTGGAAATAGTTGATGTAGACAGTTATAGGGAATTGTGAGGGATTGTGAGTTATGGTAAACGTCCACACTAACGTGGCTTGCGGTGACATAGCAATTCCAAATGATTCACCTTAGTACTGAGTAATGGTTTACACTTAGGTACGCTTTATAGTATTCTTCCCAACGAAGTAACGCTATAATGATGTACGACCGAAGCAAATCTAATTGCTAAATCGTTTGGGTGGGTAAACGTCCACACGAACGTGGCTTGCCTTACCTGATGGGATTTTAGATGTGATTAGTGATTTAATGATATTATTTGAGGGAGATAATATCGGATATTAAATTAATTGTTTGTTTAAATGTGCTTATAGGTTTAGAGAATAGCTATGAACCCACTTTCTATGATACTAAAGGAGCATAAGCTCACTGGCCCCAACTATATTGATTGGAAGAGAAATTTAGACATTGTCCTAACTTCGGAGGAGTACAAGTTTGTACTCCATGAAGTGTGCCCTGCTGAGCCCACGGCTGCCTCAACTGATGAGGAAAAACTGACATATCGGAAGTGGAAAAAGGCTGATGAAATGGCTAGGTGTTATATTTTGGCTTCCATGTCAAATGTACTCCAAACCCAACATGAGTCGATGGACACTGCCTATGATATGATGTTTAACCTCAAGGAGATGTTTGGGGAGCAAGATCGTGCGGCAAGGCAAGAAGCCATGAGAGTCCTCATGACAACTACTCAGTCTGAAGGAACGCCCGTAGGGGAGCACGTTCTTAAGATGATGGGTCTGTTGAATGAGCTTGAGATCCTAGGAGCTCAAATTGATGCTGAGACGCAAGTCGACATCATACTCCAGTCTCTGACCCCTAGTTTTGAGCAGTTTCGCATGAGTTATAATATGGGTAAACTATCTTATTCTCTTGCGCAACTCCTGACTGAACTTAAGGCGGCAGAGGGGATCTACAAGAAGGGCAAGTCTCAAGCGCTTGTAGCTACCAAGTCCAAAGGCTTTAAGCCTGGTGGAGGTAGGGGCAAGAGAAGGAAGCAAGCCCGGAAACCCAGTGGTGTCAAGAGGACTGTACCACAAATGGGGGCTGCAAAGCCAAAGGGTAAGTGCTTCCGATGCAACAAGATGGGACACTGGAAGTCTGAATGTCCTCTCAAAGGTACGAATTCTTCTTTAGTCGTAAAAACATAGTCAGCGGTATTATCTACCAGAATTCTGGTGTGTAGATATGGAACCACTGACGGTATGTGCATTTTTGAATGCAGGGGTTCCAGAAAACCCGGCGACTTAGAGAGGAAGAGTTCGAGTCTACACAGGCAAAGCTGTAGAGGAGGCAGCGGTTGCGGTGGAAGACATTTATCTGCTTTAGTAGTTAAATAGGATTTCATTTCAAAGTTATTGCTTTATGTACCCCTTTATTTTAGAAAGAACGTTTAGTTCTGGATTTCTATTATTAATGAATGGATATTTTATTTCTTTAATCATTGGATGATTTTGATAAGAAATAATGGCATTATCTATTCTGGTACATTAGATAGCAATATGTGAATGATGAATCCTTAGTCTACCACGATGCAACGAACCGTTCTATAACTTGTTTTACTTATTAGATATTTCTTTATTAATCATTATACTTGTGAATTCTTATACTTAGTAGTATTTTCAAATAAGATTCAAATGGTCGAAATTGATTTGATCAATTATAGTTGAAGGAATGGACCTTCCGACCTAAGGATTGAATTTGGAGGATAATACATCTAAGCAAACCTTTCTGGATAAAGGGATAGAATTCAAACAAGTATTGGAAATGATTAGATATGCAGACATATGTGTTTATTAGAAAGGCACGAGTGATTCTCTCAAGAATACTCGGTAATGGATTAGAATACTTAATGTGCCATAAAAGCAAAGTGTTTTGACTAGTCAATGGACACAAAGCTATTATGGGGAACCATCAAAGTATATCCATTAGAAGCCTGCGACTTGGTCGCGGAGGCCATCACCTATCTGAATAACACATAGCATAATCAAAGATTGGGTTCAATCCCAAAGGGCCGCACCTTACACTTGCGTGTAGAAATAGTGCGTTATAAAGAAATGGAAATCTGATGGTAAAAGGACAAGTTGTTCGGAGCTACCTATGTTCTATGGATATTCCTAGATACAACGGCATATTGAATATGGTTGTAGGATATCCTAGATGAACGAAGTATTGTGTGTTCTATAGTACTATGAACCAGAGGGACGTCTCGTCCGGTTCATAGAGGAAGACTATTAGATGGACCACAAAGCCTAAATTGACGTAATACCTTGAAATGAGAAGAAGGACAAAAGACTAGGAACCAGCCAAACCGAGTAGAAGTGCACCACATACTGCACCTATTGTTATTACTGTTATACACCGGGACGCCATTGCAGTGGGAGGTTGTTGGACAACCAGAGATATTCATAAGACTAGAGGAGTTCGGACTCTGGATCTAGTAAAGATGAAATCGACCCCTAGCTCTGCATAAGGGCAGTACTGGATCTAAATGTGCCTGCTTGGAACAATAAGGTTTATTGTTGAGAGGCTAGATCATTTAGAGTACAAGCTTAGTAAATCCATTTATGGATTAAAATAAAGCTATGAATCGTGGAACTTGCGAATTGATGGGATAGTCCATTTGATGGATTCATCAAAAGGCATAGACGAAAGGTGTATTGAAGACGTAATGGAAACAAGGTGGTGTTTCTCGGAGATTTTATGTAGATAACATTTCATCATTGGCAACAATGTAAAAATATTGTCAGACATAAAATAATGGTTGTCTAAATAAATCGAGATATAAGATTGAGAAGAAGTTAGAGCATGTTCTTAAGGTCTTATGATCTAGAGATAAGAACATTGTACTTCTCCTAGATATCTTGTACAATTAAGGTTTGTTTTTAACATGCATACTTCTGAGAAAGGTTATTGCCTTTCAGAGACAAAATATACATCTATCTAAAGGGTATGTGTTCGAACACATGAAGGAAATAGATGAGGACAAAGCAGTTTCCTATACTTTAAGTATGGAAAGCTTTATAGATGCAATGTTGTAAAACAAGAACCTGATATCAACTATGCGGTTTGCGTAGTGGGAGGATATCAAAGTAATCTGGATAAGGGATGTTCGAATGCTGCAAGAGTACTTTCATAGTACTGGCTTGAGCAAGACGAAATCCTCTTAGATTACAGATTCTCAGATCCAAAAATCAGAGAAGGACCAGTGAAAGTCGATATCAGGCTATGTGTTCACTTTTAGAAAGAGGTGGAACCATCAAGTGAAAGAGTGATAAGCGGGACGCTTCTCAGACTCTTTCATAACCGAATAGCAGCCTCAGAGGCAGCGGAAGTTTTGGTTAGGTTCCGGGATAACCTCTTGACTTGGATATGACTCTTAGTTTACCAAAGGCTATTGGATAGCGGTGCACGGTGAACTAGAAGAGGTCATAAGTCAAAAGTGATGTTAACACATAGAGCAAGTACCACCTGATACGAGTCATCGTCAGGGGAGACGATGTAGTAGTCACCAAGATAACTTCAGAGCGGCAACCTAGATTGCTCACTCACATAGTACTTCTCGGAAGTACACTTTAAAGCACGTGATGAGTATGGGAACCGGGAGTTTGGAGGAAATGACTAGACCTTAGTACAAGTGGGAGATTGTTGGAGTTGTGCACTTAATGTCTAGATTTAAGTAACGGTAAACTCCCGATCATAGCATTTAATCTATTAAATTAACAATTGTTTGATTTTAATTATTATTAATTAAATATATGCAAATCATAGTCCTAGATTTTATACGTTGTAGTTAGTATGGTGTGTCGGGCTCACACAGAAGATCATACTACCGGTTACTCGTATTTAATCAAACAGTGGCTCACGACCTAGATGGACCCGGACCAATCCATCGGTATAGTCGTTGTGTGAGAGAGAAAATAATTTGTCTTAATTATTTTATCACACTTGTACACTTGGTGTATTGAGCGGATCGTTGAGATTCATCGATTAGGATTGCCAGCGATAATCGATTCGAGTCTCAGTGTATTATATTCTTAATCCCCGATATTGTTGCGGGTGTGTATATTCAATATAAGTGACTTTGATTTACCAAAGGAATTAACCGATTTAATTATTGGGTTAATTACCGGTTAAGTTGGGTCACTATATTTTATATATGGCATGCCGTGAATGATTGACCGGACAGTGTATCCCGGAAGGGTTGATAATATCCCCGAGATGAGTTCAAAAGGAATTATTGTGTAAACCTCATGAGTGGATTCGTTCCGCACAATAATTAAGGTTGAATGGTACTAGTCTCGGATTCAAGAGATGAATAAATTAATTAGCAATAAATTAATTTTATTCATGGATATTTAAATCTTAAATACACGGAATAAATAATACTACCGGAGAAATATTATTTGATATAATATGGTTTAATATTGGGAGTGCAATTAATTTATATAGTGGAAAATAAATTAATTAATATTAATGGGAGATTAATAGATTTGGGCTTGGGCTCAATTTAATCATTAATATTGGAAGCCCAATATTCCACCTCCTTTAGATCCCCTACGTAGCCTATAAAAGCACTACATGGTCTTCACTTTTTCATAAGACAAGAATATAATTAGTTGATAGTTCTAGAGAGTTGAAGATGATCCATAAGCTTGGAGGATCGTCGCCCACCCGACGTTCAAGCTAGTGCAAGGAATACGTGGGAAGATCGTAAGGTCATCAACTTAGATTCGTTTCTCCGCACAACGAATTAAATGGTAAAATCATATACTCTCTTCTATGATTTTATGTGGATTAATTGTGATACATACATGAATGCATGATCCGGGAAAAACGTCGAGACCTGGATACGGGGATTCGAGATCCCCGTCGGGATCGAAGGGTGGCGGCCGAACCCTAGGGTTTGGACCGCCGCGGCGCGCGGACAAGGGGAAGCCCCGGCTCTCGCCGGGGCAAGCGATCGACGTGAAGTCGATCGCTGGGGGTTCAGCCGTGGGCTGGTGCCACGGCGGGACGAACCCCCCCAGCCACCTTGGACGGCGACGGCACACGGGAGGAGCCCCGGCTTCGGCCGGGGCGAGCGATCGCGGCTGGCGCGCGATCGCAAGGGACGCCGCGGCTGGGCCGCGGCTGGTCAGCTGGAAGTTGACCGCCCTCCTCCGGCGGCGGTGGTGAGTCGCCGGACTCACCACCGGGGGCTGCTGGGCAGCCCCGGCGATCGCATGTGCATGCGATCGCGAACCCCGAGTGGGGTTCGGCTAGGGTTTCGCCCTCGCGGCGATTCCCTCGTCGGACTCCGGTGACGTGGTGTTCGTGATCGGTTTCCGGCGACGGGTTTTCGGTCGGGGTTATCGTTTCCGCAATTTTTTTGATACCCCGGGATACCGAATCCCAGCAAGTTGCACGCGCCGAAGCACGACCGAACGCACGACGTGGCCGAAGCCACGCGCACGCCCAGCCGAGCCCCCGCGGCTAGAGCTTCATGCGATCACCGATCGCACGCCGGCGATCGGTTGGGGTGGGGCTGCTCCAGCAGCCCCCGCGGCAAGTCCGGCGACTCGCCGCCGCCTGGAGGCCCTCGCCTTCACGGCGAGGTTGGGCACGGCACCAGCCCGTGCCCAGCGATCGACCCCTTGCGGTCGATCGCACACCCTCGGCCCAGCCGAGGGTTCGGCCCCCTTGCCCCGCCGAAACTCTAGGGGCGATCGCCCGTGGTCCGGTGGCTTCGCCACCACCACGCGATCGTCCTCTACTCCGGGTTCGATCTTCGGATCTTGTTCTACGGTATTCTCGATAAACCAAAATCGAATAAATCAAGGGCGTTTAGATTTTTACCTTTCGATTCGTTGTTCGGAGAAACGAAATCAAGATGACCTTTGAATCTTCCCACGTATTCCTTGCACTAGCTTGAACGTCGGGTGGGCGACGATCCTCCAAGCTCTATGGATCTACTTCTCTCTCTACTTTCTCTCTCTAGAAGAATTATGATCTTCAACTTATGAGAATAGAGAAGACCATGTAGTGCTTTTATAGGCTACGTAGGGGATCTAAAGGAGGTGGAATATTGGGCTTCCAATATTAATGATTAAATTGAGCCCAAGCCCAAATCTATTAATCTCCCATTAATATTAATTAATTTATTTTCCACTATATAAATTAATTGCACTCCCAATATTAAACCATATTATATCCAAATAATATTTCTCCGGTAGTATTATTTATTCCGTGTATTTAAGATTTAAATATCCATGAATAAAATTTATTTATTGCTTAATAAATTTATTCATCTCTTTTATCCGAGACTAGTACCACTCAACCTTATTTATTATGCGGAACAAATCCACTCGCGAGGTTTACATAATAAATCCTTATGAGCTCATCTCGGGGATATTATCAACCCTTCCGGGATACACTGTCCCTTCAAGAATTCACGGCATGCCATATATAAAATATAGTGACCCAACTTAACCGGTAATTAACCCAATAATTAAATCGGTTAATTCCTTTGGAAAATCAAAGTCACTAATATTAAATATACACACCCGCAATTGTTTCAGGGATTAAGAGTAAAATACTCCGAGACTTAAATCAATTATCACAGAGCAATCCTAATTGATAAGTCTCAAGCGATCCGCTCAATACACCAAGTGTACAAGTGTGATAAAATAATTAAGATAAATTATTTTCTCTCTCACACAACGACTATACCGATGGATTGGTCTGTGTCCATCTAGGTCGTGAGCAACTGTTTGATTAGATTCGAGTAACCGATAGTATGATCTTCTGTGTGCCCATGCAACACCATACTAACTACAACGTATAAAATCCAGGACTATAATTTGCATACATTAATTAACAATAATTAAAAGCAAATGAATGTTCGTTATTAATAGGTAAATGAAAGTGTACAAGGAGTTCAGAATACTCAAATCTAGACATTAAGTATACTACTCCAACATGATGAACTACTCAATCTGAGAGAGAGTCATGCTGAACTGTTAAAATTACATTACTTGGCAATCACCGAAAATAACGTACTCGAAGTGTCTCTGAAGTTCCTAACAGAGTCTCATAGTGAACTTTCGGATGAGAAACGAAAAATGTATGATGAGACCGTTGAGTTGAAAAACTCAGTTGAAAAGACGGAGGATGAGAAGAAGAGGTTGAATAATTCTCTGACAATTCTGAAAATTATATTTGATGCTCTCTTCGAAGAGAAACATAAATACCACAAAGAAGTTGTCGAACTGAGAGAATTTTTTGAGAAGTCGGATTATGAAAATTCGAAACTGAAGGCATCTCTGAAGAAGGAAACATCTGAGGTCAAGAAACTTCAAACTCTCTTCAAGAACACTGATGCTGAGAATGATGAACTAAAGTCATCCTTGATGAAAGCTCAAACTGATTTAGCTATGTGTGACATGGAACGGTATGTCCTGAAGGAGAAGCTTCATATGACTGATGAACTTCTAAAGAAAATGAATATGAACTCTTCTGTGTTTGACAATGCTGCCTCTTACATGAACCCAGGTCGAGTTGGACTTGGATTTCAGAAAGTTTTTGAATCTATCTGTACTACACCCGAAAAGAAAGAAGTGACCTTTGTCAAAGCTTCTACTGACTCTTCTGAGAGTATGACGAAAGATGATTCTGAAACTCTGAAACGAAAGGAAATTGCTGAAGGAAAGAGAGTTATGACATCCCCGAAAGCTGAAACTCAGAACTCGATCTCGACTACTAACCTGAAGGCAGAGACATATCAATTTCCTAAGTTCATTGTAAAACATCCTCGTGGTATCTTACCATACGAGAAGACGTTGCTGAAGAAGTTGAGTAAACCACAGAACATAAAGTCGAATGCTAAATTCTCTCGCTCGAAACCTGCCATGATTAAGACTTCGACGAATGTTGAAGTTCGTCAAAAGAGAAAATATGTGTGTCACTACTGCAATGAACCCGGACATATTAGACCTTTCTGCTTTAAGCTGGGAGATGACATAAACCCGAATTTGGTGACTGAGAAGAAGAAGAGTGGAGTTGTCAAGAGTGTGAATAAACACACGTCTCCGGTGCCGAAAGTCGAGAAGAATGATATAAGGTTGACTGAGAAAAATTCTCGAAATTTTGATGTGAGGAAGTGGGTACCTAAGTCCCGGAAGGGTGAAGTTAAACTTAACTCCACCACTTCGATTGCCTGGAGACCAAGAGAACTGATTTTCTGCAATGTTGCACTGAATGCCTCCGACTCTGGAAACAAAGGCATTTGGTATTTTGATAGTGGATGTTCCCGTCATATGACCGGAACCAAGAAATTTCTGAAAGAATACGAGCCTATGACTGGCTCTCCCGTGGTGTTTGGAGGGGGAGCTAAAGGCGTTGTTATGGGGAAGGGAACACTACATATCAAAGGATTGCCACCAATCCGAAATGTTGTTCATGTGAAGGGTCTTGTGGAAAATCTCATCAGCATCAGCCAACTCTGTGACGAAGGGCTGAATGTTAGCTTCGATAAATACTCTTGCAAGGTTTTTGGTGTTAAAGGAAAGTGCATCATGGAAGGTCCACGTGCGAAGAATAATTGTTATACCACTGAGTATAGTTGTTTCTCTGTGACCGTTCCTGATGAAGTCGATTTGTGGCATCAACGCCTTGGACACACTAGCACTCGAAACTTGAGTAAACTGGTTAAGGGGGAGATTGTTCGAGGAATCTCTCAACTCCCCAAAATTGAGAAAAGAGTGTGTGGTGACTGTCAGAAGGGTAAGCTGACGAGAACTCCTCATCCTGCACTACCAACACTGATGAGCACTTCTGCTCCTTTTGAACTACTTCACATGGATCTCATGGGTCCAATGGAAGTGAAGAGTATTGCTAAGAAAGAGTACGTGCTGGTGGTTGTTGATGATTTCTCTCGCTACACTTGGACGAGATTTCTCGCTACAAAGGATGAGACTTTCAATGCCTTCAAAGGTATTGTGAATTGGATTCGAACGAATCATGAAGCTAAGGTGAAGAGGATCAGGAGTGATCACGGGACTGAATTTGAAAATTCTAGCTTCAATGAATACTGTCTGATGAAGGGGATTCATCATGAATACTCGGCTCCGAAAACGCCCCAACAGAATGGGATAGCCGAACACAAGAACCGTACGCTGCAAAAGATGGCTCGTGTCATGCTAATCTCGAAAAATCTTGCTCGTACATTTTGGGCGGAAGCCGTCTCTACCGCTGGATATATCCTTAATCATATAAGTATTCGATCCGGCACAACGGCAACCGCATATGAACTTGTGAATGGCAAGAAGCCATTTGTTTCCCACTTAATCGGAAATCTGAATGAACGCACTACTCGCTCAAAGAAACCGATTACTTCTCAAAATGAACTCTTTAACATTTTCACTTCCGCTATCTACCATGAAATAGGAGTTTCTTGCTTCTTATCTGAAACTGAACCGAAAAATTATAAGGAAGCTATGAAAGATGACTTCTGGATTATGGCTATGCAAGAAGAACTGAATGAGCTTACAAGAAACAATGTTTGGTCCTTGGTTCCCCGAACTTCAAACATTAACGTTGTTGGAACTAAATGGATTTTTAAGAACAAAACGGATGAGCATAATCAAGTTGTTCAAAATAAAGCTCGTCTCGTTACACAAGGCTATGCCCAAGTTGAAGGGATAGATTTTGATGAAATCTTTGCTCCAGTTACTCGCATTGAGTCTATTCGTCTTCTGATTGCTATTGCATGCCATCTCGGCATCAAACTTAGACAAATGGATGTCAAAGCTGCATTCCTAAATGGAGTATTGGAAGAAGAGGTGTATGTTGCTCAACCGAAAGGCTTCGAGGATCCCAAGAAGCCAAATCATGTTTATAAGCTTCACAAAGCACTATATGGGTTGAAGCAAGCTCCTCGTGCTTGGTATGGGTGTCTGACGGACTACCTTCTCAAATTTGGATTTGTACGTGGCTCAGTTGACAAGACTCTCTTCTTGAAGCGTAATGGAAAACACATGATGGTTGCCCAGATTTACGTTGATGACATTGTATTTGGTGCTACGTGCCCCAAGCTCATGAAAGCTTTCACGGATTCTATGTCTTCAACTTTTCAGATGAGTCTTGAAGGCGAGCTACATCAATTTTTGGGTCTTCAGATATCTCAACGACCGAATGGAATTTTTGTCTCTCAAAGCAAATATGCTAAAAATATGGTCGAGAAGTTTGAGATGCACCATGCTAAGCCTGCCAAAACTCCCATAGCGACAACCGAACGGTTATCTATGTCGACTAAGAGTCGAAGTGTTGATCAAACACTCTATCGCTCCGTTATTGGGAGTTTAATTTATTTAACTGTACTCGTCCGGACATAATGTTTAGTGTTTGTATGTGTGCCAGGTACCAAGCTGATCCTAAGGAGGACCATCTACGAGCTGTGAAACGGATACTCCGCTACATCTCAGGAACTTCTGATCTCGGTTTTTGGTATGCGTGTGACACTACATCAAATCTCGTCGGTTTCTCCGATGCGGATTGGGCGAGTGACACTGATGAACGAAAGAGCACTTCCGGATGCTGCTGCTTCCTTGGCAATAACATAGTATCATGGCATAGTCGGAAGCAAAATTGCATCGCTCTATCGACTGCTGAGTCTGAGTATGTTGCAGCCGGAAGTTGCTGCACTCAATTGTTTTGGTTAAAGCAAATGTTGGATGACTATCTTATCGAGAGTGCTCCCTTGGTGCTGTACTTTGATAACCAAAGTGCTATCAAAATCAGCGAAAATCCTGTCCAGCATTCTCGCACTAAACACATCGACATTCGACATCATTTCATTAGAGATTTGGTTGATCGTGATATAGTCAGTCTATAGCATATTTCGACAGAAAAACAGCTCGCTGACATCTTTACCAAACCTCTTGACTTTGAGAGATTTCAAACTCTAAGAAATTCTCTCTGCATGTGTTCTCTTTAAGAGTTCACGAAAATTTTGAAGTCTGAAAGATTATTTTCATTACTTCTGAATATGCACTCTGAATCGTCGTGGATTAGTCTAATTAGTTTAACATGGATTCGAGGCCGCTTTAGTCTTCGGACCCAAGAGTATTCATTCCTCTGAGTGCAAACATGTGAACTTGGCATATAACTCCCATAGCTATCATTTGCATAGATCCATAATACCAAGTAACGGAGGACGCCGGTTACCCCGGCTCCCCTCTTCGAAAGGTAGCATATGGACGCTGTAGTTTAAGATGCTCTCCCATCACACTTCGGACATGCAAGATGATCCTTTCTCCCCTCTGACTGATGTAATGAGCATCTGTTGCATTTCATTTAACAGCTAAAACTCGTCTGGAGGACGCAGGTCGAACCTTGCTCCCCTCTGATTGTAGTAACGCTTAGTCCCAAGTGGAGTGCCTTAAAAGTTCACCTTGCACTCATGAATTAAAATCTCTTGTGCGGTGCAAACTCATCAAATATGTTTCGACGAAACACGGCATGTATTCTTGTGATTGTGACGAAGGACAAGTTAAATTTCTATCAAATACTTCGGTCCATTCCACCGGTTTTTAATATGAGAGATTTTTCATATACCTCAAAGTTGCTATCACCTCGTGTGAAATTTTTGGTTTTTGGAAAGTGATGAAATGTGGACTCTTTTCTGGGAAAATATTTGCTCTTCACTGCCTCGTATCACCGCTTAAATCTCCACTAAAATGTTTTTGAATGTTTGCAGTGTGTTGAACGCTTGAATACTAACTTAGGATGTGTTGTTTTGATTGGTATTCTTATAGTTCATGTTCAGCATCTCGTGGTGTTCAATCTTTAAGGCGGATTACGAGTGTAGCAGCTTCCAGTGCATAACTCCTCTTGCGAAGTTGGTTGGGC
Source organism: Euphrasia confusa (assembly GCA_954870475.1). Classification (NCBI taxonomy): domain Eukaryota; kingdom Viridiplantae; phylum Streptophyta; class Magnoliopsida; order Lamiales; family Orobanchaceae; genus Euphrasia; species Euphrasia confusa. The sequence goes on from OX940958.1 coordinate 25,592,790, forward strand.
AAGCTTTCATGCGACGCTGGTCGCATAACGCCACTCATGCGACACTGGTCGCTCAAAGCCTCATGCGACGCTGGTCGCACATGCCCTCATGCGACGCTAGTCGCTCAATGGCATCTTCGTGCGACGCCAGTCGCATGCGACACAAGTCGCATGCTGTCCACTCTCCACCTTCGCGGCCCAACACCAATGCTACACAATTCATCTCCACCAACCTGATATACGACGATGAACGACAAATGTTACTTTATGATCGTCGACGAAAATTTTTGAAATTTTTTGAAAATTCTTTTTTACTTAACTTTTTTTTAAGATTTTCGTTATATTATTTTAATATATTTTATTCTTTTTTATAGTGATGGGCCAATTTTGTACTGTTTATTGGGCTTTTTCGCAGGTCTTTTTGTCCAAGACGAGCCGGCCCAAAATTTTCCTATATATAGGCCATCAAAAACCTGATTTAGGGTTACTTGCAAATCGAAATTCTCTAAGTATCATAGTCTCTGTGCCTTCGACGTGCTATCTCGCTTTCGTTGTTGAGTGTCGTTGTTCTCTAGCTTCACGCATCAGGCGTTCAACGTTCACTCTCCTTACTCTAGCTTCGTGCATCGGGCACCAGTGGTTCATCCTTAGGTTCTTAGAATTTCGCTTCTGCTACTCTCACTTGCTATCGCTATGACTTCATCTGCGGGTAATATGTTCGAGGAACTTGACAAAGAAGTTCTTGCTGAGTTAACCAAGACTTGGCGAGAGGCCCCTTCGCCTGACTCTAAGAAGAAGGCACTTCATACCCTTCAGAAACATATGGACAAGATGGTCAACCGTGGTGGTAAGTCCCCGTCAGTAGATCTGACGAAACCTGCTAAGCCTGCCCACTCTGTGTCGAAGAGTGGTGGTAAACCTGCCAAGACTGAACAACCACCGAAGAAGTATCCGTCTAACTTCCTTCGCTGCTTTAAGGGCCTTGTCTCCCCAACTGAATACCAAAAGTTAGTCGCTGACAGAATCATGACTGATGAAGGAAAGAGGATACTAAAACTTCCTTCTCCTGCTGTTGATGTTGTTGGTGATAAGAAAACTATCTCTGGCCCTGGTGCCTCGTCGAAGAAGACGTCATCTGATGTCGCTGCTGAACAGAAGACGTCGAAATCTTCTGTCACTACTGCTGTTGTTGACCCTAAGAAGGTTAAACCTTCTATCTCTGCTGATGTGACTGATCCTAAGAAGGATAAACACTCTACTCCTACTGACTCTGCTGGTGGGTCAAAGAAAAAGTCTTCTGGCTCCGGTGATGGAGAGAAGTCTCTCTCTCTTGGCTCTGGGAAGCCGCCTCGTGCTCCCACCCCTCCTGGCTCGACTGGAGCCACTTCTGAAACAATTTACTATCAAACTGTTGAAGAGTGCGGGAAGCACTACAAACCTGATTTTTTCTATGCCAAGGCCGAGCGTCGCCTAGGCTTGATTGAGAACCTACCCATTCTTACTGATCGACACATCCGCTACGCGGATTATGAGAAACAGGGCTTATCCAAGTTCTTCGAGGATATGAAGTTACTGGAGTCTGTCACTGCAACCTATCGCTACTCGATCCCCATCATACAAAAATTCTATGCTAATGTTACTCCAGAGTTTGCTGATCCGTCGAGCCCGATGTATGGGCGTTTTTTTTTCCGGAAAAAGTTGTATACTCTCTGACCTCTCAACATCAACATTTTCCTAAAGAGAATAGAGGTTTATAGTACCTGGACTACCCTATCCGATGATGATCGTATGAATGAGTTGAAGATTGGCTCTTTCCTGACTCAAGGGTAAGCTAAGTCACCCTTACCACCTCCTGCCAAGTTATCTGCCTTCTACGGCAATCTGCATAGGTTCGGTGTGACAAACTGGGCTGCTCATCCTGATGAGGATTATCTATCTCCCAAGCTGATGCATATCATTTTCCGCTTCGGCTGCGGTGAACAAGTCGACCTTGGCGAAATCATCTTCGCCGATATCTGCAGAATTGCTAAGGCATCTGACTCCCTACTCATTCAGCAATCTGAGGTTGAAAAAGAACGTCGTATGCACCTGACTCATCCTTGTCTGATCTATGGGATGTTGGTTGAACAGAAGTTCGCTCCGATGACGGAGACTGAAAGGAAGTTGAAAAAGAATTCCCATGTTAACATCACTCCTACTTTCCTGAAGAATAGAGTGTTTGATTTGCCATGAACAAAGTTCGTGAAGAGGGAAGATGTCAAAGACCCGATCACACCTCCTCTGTCACCGGTTAAAACGAAGAAACGTTCTGCAGCCACAAAACTTGAACCTTCTGCATCCAAGCGTGGTAAACCTGAAGTGATCACGATTGAAAACGTTGAGAATGTTGAGAAGGAATATGATGATGATGTTAAGGAAGAGAAACGTGAGAAGGTTGTGCCTCAGAAGTTCGGCCCTCGATCTGGTTTGCCTCCGCACGAAAATCCCTATCACCCAATGCACAACTATCGTTCTGTTGTTCCTTCGGCGGTTATCCATCACTACTTCACTACGACCCAGCGCCTTGAGCGTAAACAAACTGCTCATGCCATCGCCTACAATGAGATGATCGAGGCTCAAAACGATCAGAAAGCTGCTTTCACTTCTCTTTACCAGCTGACCCATCAAGGGGGAGGATTGGGCGGTGTTAGTAGTGCTGGCTCATCTGGGCAAGGCTTAAGTGATACTTTCATCTTTCAGCTCATCAAAGATGGCATTAAGGAAGCAATGGATGATCTAGCCAAGTCCAAACATATGGTGGTTGAGAATGAAGATGAGGGAGTTCGTGTGATGAAGGAAGATGAAGTACTTGAGATGTTGAGGAAAGGCAAAGGGAAGGTCGATGATACTACACATCCAGAGGTGTCGCTCGCGATGCCGTCTGACGGGTTGATAGACGAAGATATAGATATTGATGTTGATGGTAACGATGAGGATGATGAGCAGAGAATCAAACTCGGTGAAGATGAGTTTGGCGAGTATGAAGTGTATGGAAATCGTGACGACGACTTTGATTCTGACGGAGATGAAGTAGAAGAAGACTTGGGCGATGGAGCTGGCACTGTTGATGATGAAGACATGAAGTCTGGTGATGCTTCACCACATACTACTCCAGTGCGCTCACCATCTCCAGATGAATCTCCAAGGACTTGAAGACTTTCATATCTTGCTTAACTCTTGAACACTTTCAGTTTGTTTTTGTTTTCTTATATCTCTTGCATGCATAAGACTTGATATTTTCCTTCATGCATGTTTTTCATATCTGCTTCGTTGAACCTTGTTTTGATGTTTCTGATGATTGAATTCTTAACTAAGATTTTTTTTGGGGTTTTACATTTCTATTCAATGATGTTACTTAATTGTTGAATGCTTGGTTGGTTTATTTTTTACTTAGTTGTTTTTCTTTTGCTTTGCTTGAGGGGGAGATATGTGTATCTCCGTTACTAACCGTTGGTCACATGAGTTGTGCCAAAAAGGGGGAGATTGTAGATGTTAGTTTTGGCGACAACATATGTGTTTGTTGTTTTATCTTTGATTTCAGGTGTTGAAAGATTAAATGCATGCTATACAACATGGAACATGGAATACGATGTCCATCTATCAAGGTCATGCGACTGGAGTCGCACAACTATGCATCTTCAACTCATGCGACAGGAGTCGCACGGATTCAACTCCTCAGCCTCATGCGACTTCAGTCGCACAATCCTGCCCCTCATGTCATGCGACAGGAGCCGCTTGGTCTCCTTGGCCAACTCACGCGACTGGCGTCGCACACGACAGGCGTCGCATGACTCTGCCCCTCCATGTCATGCGACAGGAGTCGCATGATCTCTCCTGGCCAAACCATGCGACAGGCGTCGCACGTCTGAGTTGAGTGACTGGCGTCGCACGTCAGAAGTTGAGCGACTGGCGGCGCTTAATGCGGCTACTTCATTCCGTGCGACTGGATTCGCACGCCTTGGCCTCCTCTACTTCATATGTCAACTGATGCATGTTGTGCTGTTTACTACTTCAACGATATCGACGACCATGAAGACGATGAAATATGAAATGTTCAACAACGAGTGTTCACCACGATGAAGTATTGAGATCGACGGAGTCAAGGTGTGTTGAAGTCTGAAGTTAAAGTAATCGAAGATTCAAGATTCGAAGATTCAAGATTCCAAGATTCAAGAATCGAAGATGTAACAACCCAAAATTTTATTTAGTAGAATCTTGAACTCACCTAAATAAAGTTACTAATTTATAAATTAAGATAATAAATTAAAATTACAAAATAAAATATATTTTAATTAAAAATTAAATTTGGTAAATAATAGTATAATGATAATTATATATTTAATATTTCGATTTAACCCAATATCATTAACATAATTTAAAGTTTAATTATTAAAAAATGTCTTAACAACCGAGAAATACTAATATTTAAAGTTTACTAAATTAAAACCCTAATAGAATCGGTCCTATAAATATACATCTACCCTCCTCCGCATACCACCGTCTACATTACAAACAATATACATTCTCTCCCATTATCAATTCGATCGTCTTTCTTCCTCCACTATCCAACATATATTATATATATACAGAAAACTATTGCCCCGAGACTATCTCCAACTCCACAGAAATTGCCTCTGCTGCTCATGGTCCTTATTTTGATATCCTTGTGTTTAGCAACATCAATCCCTCACCAAGCAATTCTCGAAGCGCCACTTTATTAAATAAGAGGAAATTGCAAACATGTCACTGAACTTTGAGGTAACTATGGGACGTTCCTTAATTAAATCTTCATAATATTATTCAGTCCATATATATTAAGGCTTAAAAATTATTAATTCAGCCCTGGAGATTTAGAATTTGCTAGTTCAGTCCTCTATGGCCTTAGACGCGTTTTGAATTTTCACGTTCACGTCCCAGCTCATCGAGGTAGGTGTCATGTTGTCGATTTACCTTATTTACTACTTGTTTCATTATATGTGTCTCTATGTGTGCATTTATGTGAATTTATTAAAAAATATATTTTCCGTTGTAACCGGAGACCGGGGAAAAGGGTCGAAGGGGACCAACGCAATAGTTGGCGCAACTCGCAATATCCATGGAATTGTTACATCATCCAAGAATGTGGCCAATCAGAATGCTCCATTGTCTTGCTCCACATGTGCGGCTCACCTATATAAACCCATGGAAGCTGAAGACCTCACTTGACGATTTTGAGAGAACGAAATCTGATATTCGAGTATCGACGATCGTTGTTTACGGCTTTCTGCCTTTGTAGAGTTTTGGTAGTTGCTTTGTGCTGTGCACCGATAGTAGAGTTATGTGATTTAGCTCTAGGTGTTATAGTACTAGATCTCTGGTTCGTTGGAGTGTTACGTCACTTGGGATACGGCCTTTGATCATTCCGTCTACCTTTCTCAACAAGTGTAATAGTTTAGTTTTGTTTATCAATGAAATGAAAACTATTACATAACTTTGTCTTCAGCACTTTACTTTACTTTCGTTGAGTTCGAACACGCAACACAAACCGTGCGACATCTGGAGCAAGTGATAGTTGAGTTGTGCGTGTTGGAAATCGATATCCCGGAATTAATAAATTTAAATAAATAAATTTTCTAATTAATTTCGACCGAAATCCTTTGGAGATCGAATATCCGGATTGTCAAACATTGCGGAACCGACAACCCAATCGAAATCCCGATCGCCGGAGAAACCACGAGCACGCCACGAGGAGCCGGGCTCAACCGAACACCACACGCGAGAAAGCCCGCGTGTGTCCAGCCGAGCCCCCACGAGGGGCTCGCGGTTGCTCACGGCAACCGCTGGGGCTGCTCGTAGCAGCCCCGCAGCGAGTCCTCGACTCGCTGCTCACGGGGATGGGGTCCCCGTACGAACGCACGGGCTGCTCCCAGCAGCCCGCTGGGCATGCCCCCTACGCGACTCGCGTCGCCCGCGTGCCCGCTACGGGAACTCCCGTAGCTCGCGGCGACGCCGTACGGGGAGATCGAGCCTAGCTCGATCGAGCCCTCGGCTCCAGCCGAGGCTCACGCCCGGCAGCCCCTCTTGGGCGAGAATCCATGAGCCGCCGGCGGTACGGTGGTTCGACCACCACCGCCCGGTTCAATCTCACTTATGGGGTTCGTCCCTCGGATCTTGGTTCATGATATTTTTACGATAATTAAACGATAAAATCATAAAGAGGGTCTTACGATTTACCTCGTTCTCGTTGTTCGGAAAAACGAAGAACTCAATTTGACGACCTTGAGATCTTCCCACGTATTCCTTGCACTAGCTCGGACGTCGTGTGGGCGACGATCTACCGAACTCCATGGATCTCCCTCTCTACTTTCTCTCTCTAGAATTGTGATCTTCAACTTATGAGAATAGAGAAGACCATGTAGTGCTTTTATAGGCTACGTAGGGGATCTTAAGGAGGTGGAATATTGGGCTTCCAATATTAATGATTAAATTGAGCCCAAGTCCAAATCTATTAATCCATTAATATTAATTAATTCTATTTTCCACTATATAAAATTAATTGCACTCCCAATATTAAACCATATTATATCAAATAATATTTCTCCGGTAGTATTATTTATTCCGTGTATTTATGATATAAATATCCATGAATAAAATTAATTTATTGCTAATTAATTTATTCATCTCTTGTAACCGAGACTAGTACCATTCATCCTTAATTATTATGCGGAACAAATCCACCTGCAGGGTTTACATAATAATTCCTTATGAACTCATCTCGGGGATATTATCAACCCTTACGGGATACACTTTCCCGTCAAGTATTCACAGCATGTCATATATAAAATATAGTGACCTAACTTAACCGGTAATTAACCCAATAATTAAATCGGTTAATTCCTTTGGTAAATCAAAGTCACTTATATTAAATATACACACCCGCAATAGTATCGGGGATTAAGAATAAAATACTCAGAGATTTAAATCGATTATCGCCGGCAATCCTAATCGATAAATCTCAAGCAGATCCGCTCAATACACTAAGTGTACAAGTGTGATAAAATAATCAAGACAAATTATTTTCTCTCTCACACAACGACTATACCGATGGATTGGTCCGTGTCCATCTAGGTCGTGAGCAACTGTTCGATTAAATACGAGTAACCGATAGTATGATCTTCTGTGTGACGTCGCACACCATACTAACTACAACGTATATAATCCAGGACTATAATTTGCATATATTTAATTATAAATAATTAAACGCAAATAATTGTTTATTTAATGAAATAGATTAATGGCAATGGATCGTGAGTTTCCGTTACTTAAATCTAGACATTAAGTACACAACTCCAACAATCTCCCACTTGTACTAAGGTCTAGTCATTTCCTCCAAACTCCCGACTCCCATACTCATCACGTGCTTAAGTTGTACTTCCAAGAAGTACTATGTGAATGAGCACTCTAGGTTGCCGCTCTGAAGTTATCTTGGTGACTACAGCGTCGTCTCCCTCGACGATGACTCGTATCAGGTGGTACTTGCACTATGTGTTATCTTACACTTATGGACTTGTGATTTCTTACCATTTGCCATCGCACCACTATACACATAGCCTTTTGGCAAATTAAGAATCACCTCTAAGTCCCAGAGATTATCCCGGAGTTATACCAAAACTTCCGCTGCCTCTGAGGCCGCTATTTGGTTACCCATGGCAGAGTCTGAAAAGCATCGTGCTTATCACTCTTCCATGTTAAAACTCCTTCTCCTTCAATAGTGAAACACATAGTCTGATATCGACTTACACTGGTCCTCATTCGATTAGAAATCTAAGAGAATGTAATCCAAAGGAAAAGCTTGTTTGCTCCGTAATCCAGAACATAGTTTCCAGTACTTCGAAAGTACTTAAAATGTTCATTACAGCAGTCAAGTATTCCTTTCCAGGATTACCTTGATATCCTCCCACTATGCTAACCGCATAGTCGATATCAGGTTCTTGTTTTCAACAATGCATTTATTAAGCTTTCCACACTCAAAGTGTAGGAAACTGCTTTCATTGCTTCTACCTCCTTTTGTGTTCCCAAAACACATTTCCTTAGATAGATGCATTCCGTATCTGAAAGGTAACGAACCTTTCTTGGAATCTTGCATGTTAAAACGAACCATAATCGTACAAGATATCTAGAGAAGCACAATGTCCTTTTCTTGAGATCCTAGATCTTAAGAACATGCTCTTACTTCTTCTTTATCTCATATATCGATTTTTCTAGACAACCATCATTTTATGTCTGACAACATCTTTACATTGTTACCAATGATAAAATGTTATCTACATAAAACCTCCGAGAAACACCACCTTGTTTCCATCACGTTTCCCATACACACGATTCATCAATGCCTTTTGATGAATCCATCAAATGGACTATCTCATCAATGCGCAAGTTCCACGAACTCTAGCTTTGCTACAATCCATAAATGGATCAACTAAGCTTGTTCTCTAAATGATCTCGCCTCTTGGCAATAATCCTTATTGCTCTCCAAGAAGGCACATTTAGATCTAGTACTGCCTTCATGTAGTTCTAGGGATCGATTTCATGTATACTAGGTCCAGAGTTCGAAGACTCTCCTAGTCTTATGAATATCTCCGGTTGTCCCACAACCTCCCACTACAATGGCATTCCGGTGTATAAATAGTGATAACAGTAGGTGCAGTCAGTGGTGTACCGCTACTCGGTTCGGCTGGTTCTAAGTCTTAATCTTTCTCTCTCATTTCATCGTATTACGTCACCTTGGGCTTGTGGTTCATCATATAGTCTTTCTCTATGAACCGGGCGTTAGAACTTATAACGTCTCTCTGGTTCATAGTACTATTGAACACACATCTTTTGTTCTTCCAGGATATTCTACAACCGCATTTGAATGCGCCGTTGTTTCCAGACATATCCATAGAACATAGGTAGTTCCGTATAACTCATGCTTTTACTATTTCTATAAGAGTTCCATTTCTTGTTTACGACACACCATTTCTACACTAAAAGTGTATGGTGTAGTCATTTGGGATCATCCCAACCTCTGATCAGTATGCCATGCATTCCTCAGACAGGTACTTGCCTCTGCGATCAAATCGCAGGCTACAAATGGATATACCTTGATGGTTCTCCACAATTGCTTAGTGTCCATTCACTTGTCAAAACACTTGCTTTTGTGGCACATCAGGTATTCTAATCCATTTCTTGAGTAATCAGTACTGGTACCTTATTGTCTGAGTAAACATAGGTCTGCATACATCAGAGTCTATCAATTCTTATACTTGTCCGGTTCTTACATCTTATATCCATAAAGGATTGCTTAGTCATGTTATCTTCCAAATTAGATTCATAGGTCGGAAGGTCCACTCTTTCAACTTAATCGATCAAAAATCAATTTTCGACCTTTGAACTTCTTATTTGAATAAACATGACTCAGCATAAGAATCCACAAGTATAATTGATAAAGAAATCTCTTATTAGTAAAACGAGTTTCATACTACGGTTCGTTGCATCGTGGTGGACTTAGGATTCATCATTTATATATTGCTAGCCAATGTACCAAAATAGATAATTTCATTATTTCTTCTTATAACCATCAAATGATTAAAAGAAATAAAATATCCATTTATTAGAAATCCAGAACAGAGTTCTTTCTAATTTGAAAGGTACATAAAAGCAATAATCCAAAATGAAATCCTATAAAATGTCCTCCACTGCAACTGCTGCCTCCTTTACAGCATTGCCCATGTAGACTACAATTTCTTCTTTTCTAAGTCGTCGGGTTTCCTGGAACCCTTGCATTTAAAATGCACATACCGTCAGTGGTTCCATATCTACACACCAGGTTCCGGTAGATAATACCACTGACTATGTTTTACGACTAAAGAAAATTTCGTACTTTCTTTGAGAGGATAATCAGACTTCCAGTACCCAGACTGTTTGCATCGAGAACACTTGCCTATTGGCTTTCTCGTCCCATCTCGTGGTCCAAAAGGAACCACTGGATTTCTTTGCTTTCTTGTCCTTTCTCTCGATTCATGCCTTTAGGTTCGAAACCTTTGGCATTGGCTACAAGAGCTTGCGATTTCCGTCTCAACTCGTATAAAAGGTCAATCATCTCAAAAACGTTTTTAAGCGTTTCCTCGAAGTGACTGGCCTTTATGAGTATCCTCATCGCTTCTTATCTAGCCGCCTATGTCAATAGGCTCGGAAGGACAAAGCTCATTGAGTACAACCTTGTACTCTTCAACAGTTTGGGTAATGTCTAGATCTCTATTCCAATCATTACATTTAGGGACCAGTGAGTTTAAAATTCCTTACGTATCACGGAAAGTGGGTTCAAAGCCATTTCCTAATCTATGAGCACATATAACAACAAACAATCGATTTAATCTCCGATATTATCTCCCTCAAATAATATCATTAAACCACTAATCGCATCTAAAATCCCATCAGATATGGCAAGCCACGATAGTGTGGACGTTTACCTATCCAAATGATTTAGCAATTAGATTTGCTTCGGTCGTACATCATCATTAGCGTTACTTCGATGGGAAGAATACTAAGAAGCTGTTGGAATTCGATATCCCGGGTTATTTAAATTTGCGGAAACCAATAACCCGAACGAACCCTTCGCCGGAGATCACACGAACACCGACTCATCCGCCGGAGTCTGGCCTTTGGAGACCACGCACCCGAAGGCACGCGGCCCGCCCCCAGCCGAACCCCCGCGAGACGGGGTTCACGCGATCGAGGATCGCGTTCGATCTTCGCGATCGATGGGGCTGCCCAGCAGCCCCCCGCGGCGAGTCCGGCGACTCGCCGCCGCCTGGAGGAGCCCCGCCTTCACGGCGGGTGGGGTGCGGCACCAGCCCGCGCCCCCGGCGATCGATCCCCGTGATCGATCGCGAGCCCTCGGCCCAGCCGAGGGTTCCTCTCCTCCGCGCGCCGCCAAACCCTAGCGGGCGATCCCGCAGTTCGGTGGCTTCGCCACCACCGCGTGATCGTTCGTCTAATCCGGGTTCGACTCTTGGATCTTGTTTTTCCGATAATTGATTTCAATATACATGAATTAAATAGCGGAAATATTTAATTCACCTTTCGATTCGTTGTGCGGAGAAACGAGATCTTATGATGACCTTGAGATCTTCCCACGTATTCCTTGCACTAGCCCGGACGTCGTGTGGGCGACGATCTACCGAACTCCATGGATCCTCCTCTCTACTTTCTCTCTCTAGAATTGTGATCTTCAAGTTATGAGAATAGAGAAGACCATGTAGTGCTTTTATAGGCTACGTAGGGGATCTTAAGGAGGTGGAATATTGGGCTTCCAATATTGAAGATTAAATTGAGCCCAATGCTCAAGTCCATTAATCCTTATCAATATTAATTAATTCTATTTTCCACTATATAAAATTAATTGCACTCCCAATATTAAACCATATTATATCAAATAATATTTCTCCGGTAGTATTATTTATTCCGTGTATTTAAGATATAAATATCCATGAATAAAATTAATTTATTGCTAATTAATTTATTCATCTCTTATATCCGAGACTAGTACCATTCAACCTTAATTATTATGCGGAATGAATCCACCTGCAGGGTTTACATAATAATTCCTTATGAACTCATCTCGGGGATATTATCAACCCTTCCGGGATACACGTTCCCGTCAAGTATTCACGGCATGTCATATATAAAATATAGTGACCCAACTTAACCGGTAATTAACCCAATAATTAAATCGGTTAATTCCTTTGGTAAATCAAAGTCACTTATATTAAATATACACACCCGCAATAGTTTCGGGGATTAAGAATAAAATACACTGAGACTCGAATCGATTATCGCCGGCAATCCTAATCGATGAATCTCAACGATCCGCTCAATACACCAAGTGTACAAGTGTGATAAAATAATCAAGATAGATTATTTTCTCTCTCACACAACGACTATACCGATGGATTGGTCCGTGTCCATCTAGGTCGTGAGCAACTGTTCGATTAAATACGAGTAACCGATAGTATGATCTTCTGTGCGCCCATGCAACACCATACTAACTACAACGTATAAAATCCAGGACTATAATTTGCATATATTTAATTAATAATAATTAAACGCAAATAATTGTTTATTTAGTTAAATAGATTAGTGGCAATGGATCGTGAGTTTCCGTCACTTAAATCTAGACATTAAGTACACAACTCCAACAATCTCCCACTTGTACTAAGGTCTAGTCATTTCCTCCAAACTCCCGACTCCCATACTCATCACGTGCTAAAGTTGTACTTCCAAGAAGTACTATGTGAATGAGCACTCTAGGTTGCCGCTCTGAAGTTATCTTGGTGACTACAGCGTCGTCTCCCTCGACGATGACTCGTATCAGATGGTACTTGCACTATGTGTTATCTTACACTTATGGACTTGTGATTTCTTACCATTTGCCATCGCACCGCTATTTACATAGCCTTTGGCAAATTAAGAATCACATCTAAGTCCCAGAGATTATCCCGGAGTTATACCAAAACTTCCGCTGCCTCTGAGGCCGCTATTTGGTTACCCATGGCAGAGTCCGAAAAGCATCGTGCTTATCACTCTTTCATGTTAAAACTCCTTCTCCTTTAATAGTGAAACACATAGCCTGATATCGACTTACACCGGTCCTCATTCGATTAGAAATCTAAGAGAATGTAATCCAAAGGAAAAAGTTCGTCTGCTTCGTAGTCTAGAACAGAACTTCGAAAGTACTTTTACAGCAGTTGAATATTCCTTTCCAGGATTACCTTGATATCCTCCCACTATGCTAACCGCATAGCCGATATCAGGTTCTCGTTTTCAACAATGCATTTATTAAGCTTTCCACACTCAAAGTGTAGGAATCTGCTTTCATTGCTTCTATCTCCTTTTTGTGTTCTAAAACACATATCCTTAGATAGATGCATTCCGTCTCTGAAAGGTAACGAACCTTTCTCGGAATCTTGCATGTTAAAACGAACCATAATCGTACAAGATATCTAGAGAAGTACAATGTTCTTTGCTTGAGATCCTAGATCTTAAGAACATGCTCTAACTTCTTCTTTATCTCATATATCGATTTTTCTAGACAACCATCATTTTATGTCTGGCAACATCTTTACATTGTTACCAATGATAAAATGTTATCTACATAAAACCTCCGAGAAACACCACCTTGTTTCCATCACGTTTCCCATACACACGATTCGTCAATGCCTTTTGATGAATCCATCAAATGGACTATCTCATCAATTTGCAAGTTCCACGATCTCTAGCTTCGTTTCAATCCATCAATGGATTAACTAAGCTTGTACTCTAAATGATCTTGCCTCTTAGCAATAATCCTTATTGCTTTCCAAGAAGGCACATTTTAGATCTAGTGTCGCCTCTATGTAGATCTAGGGATCGATTTCACGTATACTAGGTCCAGAGTCCGAAGACTCACCTAGTTTCATGAATATCTCCGGTTGTTAAACAACCTCCCACTACAACGGCGGCATTCCGGTGTATAAACAATAATAACAGTAGGTGCAGTTAGTGGTGTACAGCTACTCGGTTTGGCTGGCTTCCAGTCATTATCGTTTTTCTCTCGTTTCAGAAGTATCACGTCATTTTGGGCTTGTGGTTCATCTAATAGTCTTCCTCTAAGAACCGGGCGTTAGAACTTATAACGTCCTTCTGGTTCATAGTACTATTGAACACACATCTTTTGTTCTTCTAGGATATTCTACAACCACATTTATATGTGCCGTTGTTACCAAGACATATCCATAGAACATAGGTAGTTCCGTTTAACTCATGCTTTTACTATTTCTATAAGAGTTCCATTTCTTATTTCCGACACACCATTTCTACACAAAAGTGTATGGTGTAGTCATTTGGGATCAAATCCCAATCTCTGATCAGTATGCCATGCATTCCTCAGACAGGTACTTGCCTCCGCGATCAAATCGCAGGCTACAAATGGATATACCTTGATGGTTCTCCACAATAGCTTTGTGTCCATTGACTTGTCAAAACACTTGCTTTTGTGGCACATCAGGTATTCTAATCCATTTCTCGAGTAATCATTAAATGAAGTACTCGTACCTTATTGTCTGAGTAGACATAGGTCTGCATACATAAGAGTCAATCAATTCTTATACTTGTCCGGATCTTATGTCTTATATCCAAAAAGGATTGCTTAGTCATATTTTCTTCCAAATTAGATTCTTAGGTCGGAAGGTCCACTCCTTCAACTTAATTGATCAAACAATCAATTTTCGACCTTTGAACTTCTTATTTGAATAAATATGACTTAGCTTAAGAATCCACAAGTATAAATGATTTAATAAAGAAATCTCTTATTAGTAAAATGAGTTATATAAAACGGTTCGTTGCATCGTGGTGGACTCAGGATTCATCATTTATATATTGCTAGCTAATGTACCAAAATAGATAATATCATTATTTCTTCTTATAACCATCAAATGATTAAAAGAAATAAAATATCCATTCATTAGAAATCCAGAACAAAGTTCTTTCTAATATGAAAGGTACATAAAAGCAATAACTCAAAATGAAATCCTATAAAATGTCCTCCACTGCAACAGCTGCCTCCTTACAGCATTGCCCATGTAGACTACGATCTTTTCTTTTCTAAGTCGTCGGGTTTCCTGGAACCCTTGCATTTAGAATGCACATACCGTCAGTGGTTCCATATCTACACACCAGGTTCCGGTAGATAATACCACTGACTATGTTTTACGACTAAAGAAAATTTCGTACTTCTTTTGAGAGGATAATCAGACTTCCAGTACCCAGACTGTTTGCATCGAGAACTCTTGCCTCATGGCTTTCTCGTCCCATCTCGTGGTCCAATTAACTTTGGACCACTGGGATTCATTGCTTTCTTTTCCTTTCCCCGATTTTGCCCTTAGGTTCAAAACCTTTGGCATTGGCTACAAGAACTTGCGATTTCCGTCTCAACTCGTCTAAAAGGTCAATCATCTCAAAAACGTGTTTAAGCGTTTCCTCGAATGACTGGCCTTTATGAGTATCCTCATCGCTTCTTGTCTAGCCGCCTATGTCAATAGGCTCGGGAGGACAAAGCTCACTGAGTACAACCTTGCACTCTTTAACAGTTTGGGTAATGTCTAGATCTCTATTCCAATCATTACATTTAGGGACCAGTGAGTTTAAAATCCTTACGTATCACACAAAGTGGGTTCAAAGCCATTTCCTAATCTATGAGCACATATAACAACAAACAATAGATTTAATCTCCGATATTATCTCCCTTAAATAATATCATTAAACCACTAATCACATCTAAAATCCCATCAGATATGGCAAGCCACGTGGTGTGGACGTTTACCAATCCAAATGATTTAGCAATTAGATTTGCTTCGGTCATACATCACTTATAGCGGAACCTCGTGGGGAGGAATACTATAATGCGTATCTAAGTGTAAACCATTACTCAGTACCAAAGTAAATCGTTTGGAATTGCTACATCACCGCAAGCCACGTGGTGTGGACGTTTACGACAACTTCACAACTCTTCACAATTTCTTACAACTGTCTACATCAATTAATCCAAAATCCGTCAGCATAGCAAGCCACGTGGTGTGAACGTTTACTACACCAAAAGACTTTTACAATTGACATCCAACTACTTGAATCATTTAATCTTGTAAATCAGGACGCGGAGAATCATAAGTGAAACTCGAAGTTTCTAACCAGTGATTCACCATGCGAACGACCCTATCTCTCATAAATGAGGGAGCCGAGCAGACAATCGATCTAGTCATCAAATGACACGAAAGTCTCTAATTTGTGTCCTAGACATGACCAAGTGGCTTTGGCTCCATTCCACTCCCCGGGGTGAGAATGAGTCGACTTGAAATCAGTTTTGGAAAGACAAATTAGGCATTGTTTGATAATCTTAATCAATGTTTCTCGTAAAAGGAATTACAAGAATTCTCCTCCAATGACTTGTCTATACGAACTTCAAAAGTCCATAAAAGTCACCAAGAGAACAGCAATGGAGACCATGGATATGTTTCCATACCCTCTCCCACTTAGCTTTTTATAACAAAGGGATACGCTATCTAATGCATAATTAAATACACATAAGCATGCATACATGAAATAAAGCACATAGAATATTATCACATAATCAAAATAATACTAGAATATTATTTTCCGACTATTATGGCTTTATCGCATCCCCGTATGCGTCTTCTAGTCTTTAGTCTTCGTTCTTGAATGCTCCATGTGACGGGAATATTAATTCCAATATTTAAATCTATTTATTTTCAATTAATCCAAAAGTTACTTAATTCGAAAATTAAGTCAATCGAATATATCAAAAATAAAATTAAATATTATTAATATTTTTATTATTTTTATTTTCCTTTTCTACTCCATTAAATCTCTAGAATCCTATCCAAGACCCACTTGGAATATTCTAGAAGATTTCTATAATGAAATAAGGAAATAAAATAATCTAGGACTCTTAATCCTTCCAAATTAATTCCTTTCCTAATCCATTAAAAATTCCATAAAGGAATAATTAAATAGGAAAAATTAATTAAGGACTCTTCTACTTTCCAAAATTAATTAATTTCCATGTCCATGAAAATTCCCATAAAATAGGAATAATCAATTAGGAAATAAATTAATTTAAGAATTAATTATTTTCCTTTCCAATTCTATTAAATCTCTAGAATCCTATCCAAGTTAGACTTGGAATATTCTAGAAGACTTCTATAATAGAATAAGGAAATAAATTAATTCCAATTAATTCTTTTCCTATTTCCATGAGAGTTCCCAAACTTAGGAATACTCAAAATAGGAAAACCGAATTAATTAGGAAAGCGAATCTAGGTAGGAGTAGCACGGGATGCGCCACCCCCACCCTTTGATCGATCGGCCGGCCACCCGGGGAGGAGCACCGCCGCCCAGCCACGTCGGCCAGCCACCGAACCGGCAGCAGCCCGCGGCTAGGGCGATCGAGCCCCTTGCCCATGCCTTTGATCGATCATCATCATGGGATCGATCCCAATCGATCCCGAGCCCTAGCTCCCTCTTTTCGTCTCCTCCGTCACACTTTTCCGGTCGTCGTTTCGTCCTCGATCCAACGTAAATAAATTACAAATTTATTATTACGCTATCCGGTATCGATTCTCAACAAAACGACCTCAAATTCTGGAAAAATTAAGAACAAGCATTCACCACACAAGAACAAATATTGACATCACCGAGAGATTAATAATCAAGAGAAATATTATAACATTAATTAACAATAATTAAATCTAGCCATAATAATCGGAAACCCTGCAAGGTAGAACAATTTATCGAAAAATACCATGAACTAAAACCAACGCTCTGATACCAATTGTTGGAAATCGATATCCCGGAATTAATAAATTTAAATAAATAAATTTTCTAATTAATTCCGACCGAAATCCTTTGGAGATCCAATATCCGGATTGTCAAAAATTGCGGAACCGACAACCCAATCGAAATCCCGATCGCCGGAGAAACCACGAGCACGCCACGAGGAGCCGGGCTCAACCGAACACCACACGCGAGCAAGCCCGCGTGTGTCCAGCCGAGCCCCCACGAGGGGCTCGCGGTTGCTCACGGCAACCGCTGGGGCTGCTCGTAGCAGCCCCGCAGCGAGTCCTCGACTCGCTGCTCACGGGGATGGGGTCCCCGTACGAACGCACGGGCTGCTCCCAGCAGCCCGCTGGGCACGCCCCGTACGCGACTCGCGTCGCCCGCGTGCCCGCTACGGGAACTCCCGTAGCTCGCGGCAACGCCGTACGGGGAGATCGAGCCTAGCTCGATCGAGCCCTCGGCTCCAGCCGAGGCTCACGCCCGGCAGCCCCTCTTGGGCGAGAATCCATGAGCCGCCGGCGGTCCGGTGGTTCGACCACCACCGCCCAGTTCAATCTCACTTATGGGGTTCGTCCCTCAGATCTTGGTTCATGATATTTTTACGATAATTAAACGATAAAATCATAAAGAGGGTCTTACGATTTACCTCGTTCTCGTTGTTCGGAAAAACGAAGAACTCAATTTGACGACCTTGAGATCTTCCCACGTATTCCTTGCACTAGCTCGGACGTCGTGTGGGCGACGATCTACCGAACTCCATGGATCTCCCTCTCTACTTTCTCTCTCTAGAATTGTGATCTTCAACTTATGAGAATAGAGAAGACCATGTAGTGCTTTTATAGGCTACGTAGGGGATCTTAAGGAGGTGGAATATTGGGCTTCCAATATTAATGATTAAATTGAGCCCAAGCCCAAATCTATTAATCCATTAATATTAATTAATTCTATTTTCCACTATATAAAATTAATTGCACTCCCAATATTAAACCATATTATATCAAATAATATTTCTCCGGTAGTATTATTTATTCCGTGTATTTAAGATATAAATATCCATGAATAAAATTAATTTATTGCTAATTAATTTATTCATCTCTTGTAACCGAGACTAGTACCATTCATCCTTAATTATTATGCGGAACAAATCCACCTGCAGGGTTTACATAATAATTCCTTATGAACTCATCTCGGGGATATTATCAACCCTTACGGGATACACTTTCCCGTCAAGTATTCACAGCATGTCATATATAAAATATAGTGACCCAACTTAACCGGTAATTAACCCAATAATTAAATCGGTTAATTCCTTTGGTAAATCAAAGTCACTTATATTAAATATACACACCCGCAATAGTATCGGGGATTAAGAATAAAATACTCAGAGATTTAAATCGATTATCGCCGGCAATCCTAATCGATAAATCTCAAGCAGATCCACTCAATACACTAAGTGTACAAGTGTGATAAAATAATCAAGACAGATTATTTTCTCTCTCACACAACGACTATACCGATGGATTGGTCCGTGTCCATCTAGGTCGTGAGCAACTGTTCGATTAAATACGAGTAACCGATAGTATGATCTTCTGTGTGACGTCGCACACCATACTAACTACAACGTATATAATCCAGGACTATAATTTGCATATATTTAATTATAAATAATTAAACGCAAATAATTGTTTATTTAATTAAATAGATTAATGGCAATGGATCGTGAGTTTCCGTTACTTAAATCTAGACATTAAGTACACAACTCCAACAGTGCGAACGAAGTTGCTGAAGTGTTAGTGTTTAAGACCGACTTCGCGAAAAGTTGGTATCTTACATCGAAGACGTAATTTCAATTATGGCTGCACAAGGAAAGATTAATCCGTAATCCATCCTACCTTACAATTCTTGATGGTGTCTCCGAATTAATTAAGAAGTCGAACGATGATTCCTCCGATTATCCATCCGATGATGATGTCCTTTGAAGCGATAAAGAATAATGCCACCTTTTGAACTTATTTTTTACCTTTTAGTAGTATTATCTATTTTTTTACTTTTTTCTTTCAGAACTTTGTATCATGGATTCATGATACCATTTCAACTTAATTTTTACTTTTCCGTACTTTTTGTTAATCTATATTTTTTTTAATATCAACTTATTATTATCAAATTTTTATTTTATAATTTTTAAATCATTATATCTATTTAATATCATTAAAAAACTATTGAAATCTAATATATTATAATTGAAAACAATTTGTTATAATATATAATTCATTATATTTTAGTAAGATAATTATTAATCTTTTTTCATACTTGTCACAAAAACCAACAAGAAAGATACTTATTTCCGTTTATTAATATAAAATTATTAAATAAGGAAATCACTCAAAGAACTTAGACTACAATAAGAATACCGAAGCTCAGGGGTGGACCCAGAATTTTAGGTGAAGGGGGGCCAAAATTATATTTTAATAGTAAGACTAATATTCTTACATAAGTTTTTTTGCTACTAGCACGTTAGAAAATAAAATAATTTTATCAATTTTCACTTTTAAGAAGTAGGTGACTATTCTATGTTAATAATATAAATATAATGGTACTATATCTTACTTAAATTGCAATGAACATAAGATTATTATTTTAGCGAAATTGTTATAGATTTATATTATAAAGTTTTAGTATATTTTAATAGTATTATTATTATTGGACTAATTTTATGTAGCATATACATATATGTTATTAATTGTGAGTTCTTACTTACAGTGCCTGCATGCAATATAATTCATTGATATTTTTGATAATCGACCGCTACTTATTAACGTATTTTTTTTTCATATTATCCTCAGATGTAACTCTCACGCAAGATGAAATTTATAATTTGTGCTTGCAATTCATTGAAGAGATGATGAAGCGCCAAGGAAAAACGCTGAAAGATATTCCAAAAATGCCTTATTCAAAATTCGTTGATGTTACTGTTGGACAAAACAGCCTCTTAGCAGCTGAGCTTGCCTATGACAGAAATGCTCTCCGAGTCGAGTACGAACACTTAGTGGCCATGTTGAATGATGATCAGCGGAAGGCTTATAAGACAATCATTCGAACTCTCGACGATCCAAACGGACAGGTTTTCTTTTTGTATGGTTATGGTGGAACTGGCAAAACTTTTGTTTGGAAGACTCTATTTGCTGTCGTCCGATCTAGGGGCGACATTGTTCTAAATGTTGCTTCAAGCGGTATAGCTTCTCTTCTTTTACCATGAGGTAGAACAGCCCTTTCAAGGTTAAAGATTCCGATATCTTTGCACAAAAGCTCTACGTGTAACATCAAGAAGCAAAACGATCTAGGTAAATTGATTGTTAAGACGAAACTCATTATATGGGACGAGGCTCCTATGATGCACAAGTATTAACAATCAATTAATCAGATTTTGTTGTCTTACTATCTTATATTTTTGTGTTTATTATATAATTATTAATACAACATAATCATATTTATTCTATTTTGGTTTTGATTTTTGTAGGAATTGTTTTGAAGCACTAGATCGAACAATGCGTGATATCATGAGCTCCCATCGACCTGAAGCTCAGCATCTGCCTTTCGGAGGCAAGGTTGTTGTGTTCGGAGGATATTTTCGACAAATTTTACCGGTCATACCTAAAGGTACGAGGCAAGATATAGTTCACGCCACTATTAATTCTTCCAACATATGGATAAATTGCAAAGTTTTGCGCTTGACCATGAATATGAGGCTTCAAAATATCGGTGAGGGAAATGATGGTCGTAAGTTGCGCGAGTTCTCTGATTGGCTGTCTTCTATAGGGGATGGTACTATTGATGACGATAACGACGGAGAAGTGGATATAGAGATCCCGGATGAATATTTGATAACTCATTCGGATAATCATATTGAATCTATTGTTCAAGCCACATACCCGAATTTCCATGACCACATTGGTGATATCAATTTTCTAGACGGACGGGCGATTTTGGCGCCGACCCTGGATGACGTTAATGAAATCAACGATTACATGGTTGCAATGCATAATACTGATGAACGAATTTACTTGAGTTCGGATAGTATCGTCCCTACCGAACGCGGGGATAATATGTTTGCTCAAATGCATTCTGTTGAGTTTTTAAATACCATCAAGTGTTCCGGACTGCCAAACCATGAGCTAAAGTTGAAGGTTAGTATTACTATAACTTTTTTTTCAAATCTATTTCTATTAATTAATTAATATAGTAGTTAATATAGACATTCAAATATGATCATTATATAGCTGTGTGACTAATATATATATTAGTGAAGAATAATCAATCACTTTTGATTATTTCTAATATTTATATTCATACAAATATTACGTGTGTATATATATATATATATATATATATATATATATGTATATATGTATTAAAATTGTAACTTTGGTTTTTTTTATGCAACCATTTAATTTATGCAGCTATATTCTATGTATTGTATTCATCAAATAATTAATTAAAAGAATTAATTCAATTTTGTGAGATGTTACATATTTTTGATACATGAATTGTTTTTTATTAGGTTGGTGTGCCCGTTATGTTGCTACCGAATATGGATGTCGTTTTGGGACTATGCAATGGTACAAGGATGGTTGTAACACACCTTGGTAATTATGTTATCCAGACGAAAGTATTAGGAGGAAATAATTCTGGGGAATTGGTTTTTATTCCTCGAATTGCTCTGACGCCATCAGATACCAAATTCCCGTTTTCTTTTCAACGAAGACAATTTCCGATAATGATATCGTATGCCATGACGATTAATAAGAGTCAAGGTCAGTCGTTGAGAAATGTTGGAATATTTTTGAAGAGACCAGTATTTACGCACGGTCAATTGTACGTTGCGCTGTCTAGAGTAACCAACACCACCGGGTTGAAACTTCTGCTTTGTGATGATCGTGGCCGTCTTACGAATAGAACAACAAATGTAGTTTATAAAGAAGTATTCCAAAATTTGTAATTTCATTGTAATTTCTTATCAGATATTACAATTAGATCACAAACTTAATGTTTATTTATGCATTATCAATGTCTATTTCAAATTATTTGTTAGGTTAAACATCAAATATAAACAGAAAGAGCTTAATTCGGGTAACAAAAATTTGAAATTTATTAGCGTGCATCGCACGGGCAAGAGGACTAGTTAATTAAAAATAATTAAGGAGATTATAAATGTAAATTATATTATATAAAGAAATAAATAATTACGCTAATTAATTAAAAATAATTACGCTAATTAATTACCAGTGTGAACATAAATTTAATCTAACGCTCCTTGTTTATTGATAGGTGTGAACACAACAAAATCTAACGGACTAAAACATATGACAATTGCTAGCTGAATTATATATTATAAAGATAAAGAATTACATCCATTGTAATTAAATGAAAGGGATTTAAATTTTAAAAGATTTAATAATCATAACAATAATTAAGTAATGAGATCACACTCTTATAATTAATGATAATTAATATATAATTACCATAAATATAAGATTGTATTTATTGCATACTCTTTGGTTTTAGAAATTCAGAGGAATGTTTATATTTATTTATTAGTATTTAAAAAAATTATTAGGTGAGAACAAAAATAAAAATACAAGATTCTAAATGATAGTATATGATTCTAGATGAAAAATAAATAAATAAACAAAACTAATTATCTTTGAATTTGTAATAGATAAATAGTGAGACGACAATCAAATAAATTGAAATTACCATGCAGAAGTATGTTCGAATGATTAGAGAAATTTGAATTTATATATTACATAAATTATAAAATTTTAATATGATAATTGTAATATTAATACTATGCACGTATAATAAATGTAATAATATTTATAAATTTTAATTAGTACAAACTGATATTATTAGTTATTAAAAAATTAATATATGTGTATAAAAATAAATATAGAAAATAAAATATATGGTAAATTCTGTAACATCCCATTTTTCAAAACTTTATTCCACCCCTATTATGTTTACTCGCTTTTCGCTTTTGAGAAATACAACTCTTTGATATTTTGTTTAAATGTGACTATTGAGGATTAACACTATTTTAGGTGGATCTTGTTATTGTTGACTATGAATTTATTTCTTTTGTGAAATATCGTGTTTTGGCAATAAGTTATTTTCAAAAGTCCTTAAATTTATTTTGGAAAGAATGAAAAATCCTCTTTAGTCAATCTTTTGAAATGTTACAAATTCCAATACATAATAGTATAAGTTTTAGGGATAATTGTACTTTAGTAAGCATTTTTTTTGTACTTTTGTGAGACCCGTACAAAATTACATTTTAAGTAACACTAATAATAATAATCATAGTAATAATAATATTGATAAATACTAATACTAATACTTAGAGGGGTGTATTTAATTAGGATTTCATTGGATTTTTTTGGATTTTAAAAAGTCTATTGAGTTTCGTTGATTTGGAAAATCCACGGAGTCTATGCAGAGTTTGACTTACTTTATATATGGATTTTCGTAGAGTCTGATAGACTTTCTTTTATGAATTTTATTTTTTATTGATTTAAATGGATTTTTACAATTTTTAAACTAGTAAATTATAAAATTAAAAAAATAGTTATATTTTTTTACAATAACTTGATAAATAAATTTAATTATTTTTATAATTTTTATACAAATATATTTTTTTATTAAATAAACATTTATTAATTTGAATCCGCATACTTTTTTGAAATAGCTGCAAGATCAAAAGAGGGCGAAAAAACCGAAAGCCTATACCCGCCTCAACATTCATGGAAAACAATCAATCGAGGGTTCGGAAGAGAATTGACCATTCAATCTTGTGAACTAATCGAGACCAAAATTGGAAAAAGATTTTTAATAATTTTAATATTAATTTTATTATAGTATTATTTTTTGAAAATTTTATTTTATTTTTTATTTTTATCATTTTAATGTTTTCTAATTTTATTATTAATTCTACTTTGTTTTTATATATATATTTTTATGTTTTATTATTTTTTATAATAAATTAATCAATGAAAATAGAAGTCCATAGAAATCTCACGTATTTATGAGAGATTTCAAATGATGGAATTCTTTTGTATTTTAGACATTAAATCAATTAAAATCCATTGACTTTTAAAATCCATTAACTTTTGAATACCGGTAGATTTTTAAAGACTTTTTAAAATCTGTATTGAATACCTTAAGATTTTAATGGACTTTTAAAAATCCGGATTGAATACCCATAGACTTTAAAAGTCCATAAAAATCCTACAGACTCTTGATTGAATACACCCTCCTTAGTATATAAAGAAACCAAAAGATAAACCGCCTCAAATAAATAAATGGCAGATATTTAGTGATATCCTTATAATATATAATTCAGCTAGCAATGTGAAATATTTTTGCCCATTAAATTTTGTGGTGTACACACCTATTAATAAATAAGAACAGTTAGATTAAATTTGTGTTCACACTGATAATTAATTAGCGTAATTATTTTTAATTAATTAGCGTAATTATTTATTTCTTTATATAATATAATTTACATTTACAATCTCCTAATTATAGTAAATATTGACTTGAAATATTCAAAATATCACATTTCTTCCTATTTATCTATTAATTACGTTTATTATATTATACTACTATTTATTTAATTACGTTTATTATATTATATTACTATTTATTTATAATACTAAAATTAATTAGCGTAGTTAATGATGAGAGAGAATTGCATTTTTTTATTAATATATTTAACCCGTTGATTAATTAATTTACATTATATAAACAAAGGTAAATCTAGTTCTTATTTTGAGTAACTAAATAAAATTTGATATTATTTACTATTTATATTACTATAATCATGAATAATTCAAATCCGTGTTTATATAAAAGACGTTATCTTCACCTACTCCCTACCTCTCACTATTATATTTTTTTAATTTGTTCATGCTTACACTTTCTTTTGCAGAGGTCTATGTAAGTTTTGTAGTTTTTTGTATTTTTTGCAGCCTTAAATGTGTAAGCATTATTTTACTAATTCGATTTTAATTTATATATTATTGTTTAATAATTAATGTTTTTATTTTTTTAGCCTTCAAATGTTCAAATGTAAGTATCTTTTAATTTTAAATTTAATATTATCATTTAATTATTAATATTTTTATTTTTTGCAGCCTTTAACGTAAGTATTTTTTACTAATTTAAATTTTAGTTTTAATATTATTGTTTGATTATTAATATTTTTATTTTTTTGCAGCTTTCAATATAAGTATTTTTTACTAATTCGAATTTTAGTTTTGACATTTATTTGATTATAATTGTATTGTAAATATAACAATTTATTTGGTAATGATTTTCGTATTCTTTTCTAGGTTTTTTGGATTTTTTTATGCTTTTTAATGATTCATTTTTTTGCAGAATTTTTGGATTTATTACTGTTTTTTTTTTTTGCTTATTTTGTAGGTTTCTTTATATGTAAAATACTCTATTTATTTTGTAGGTTTTTTTATAAGTAAAAGACTCTGCTAATCGAACAATTAGAAGTCCATGAAGAAAGATCAAATATTGGATTGCACAAGTTTTAAATGTAAGCAAACTTTTGTTTATATTTTCTAATAAGATTTGAGTAGTATGTGTTAATTTTATTTATGATTTAATTTGCTCAATTTACTGTAAATTATAAAATTTACAATTTACAATAATTCTATTTAATTTCATTTTAATTTTGTTTATGTTGTAACTTACAAAACAATATTTGTATTTGTATTACTTAAAAATATCAGAATTAAAATAATTAATTGAGTTAACGAAATAAAATTGTATTTAATAATTATTCGAATAATTTAAAAGACAATAATACAATCCATGATTATTATTTTTGTACAAAAGAATTGTTTATTAAAGTAATAAATTACAAAAATAATTATTTAATCAATTAGTCAATAGTCAATAATACAATCGTTGATTATTTTTTTTAAAAAGAATTGTTTTTTAAAGTAATAAATTACAAAAAAAAAAATTTAGTCAATTAGACAACACATTTTTCCCTTTTTAATTTCCTTTAAATCGTTATTCTATAAAAGATAATATTATTTATACATTTATAATCTCCTTAATTATAGTTAATATTAACTTTAATAAATTTAAAATAATAAATAAATCATTTTTTATGTATCTATTTATTTTAACACGTTTTTTTCTTATTAATCAACCTTAAATCTGTCTATTAAAAAAATATTATTTATACCACCAAATATACCATAATAAAACTATAAAATAATGTCGTCTCTTTTTTATCAGACTAGTCCTCTTGCCCGTGCGATGCACACTTATTAAATTCAAATTTCTATTACTCGGATTAGTGCACAAACTGCTTAAGCTTAATGTTTAACATAAACTAATTTTAAATGTAGATAATATAATGAAAAAAATTAAGATTAAGTCTAATTGAAATAGTACAAATAATTTATTACAATGATATTACAAATTCTGGAATACTTCTTTATAGACTACATTTGTTGTTCTATTCGTAAGACGTCCACGATGATCACAAAGCAGTAGCTTCAACCCGGCCATGTTGGTTACTCTAGACAACGCAACGTACAATTGACCATGGGTAAATACTGGATTCTTCAAATATATTGCAACATTCGTCAACGACTGGCCTTGACTCTTATTAATAGTCATGGCATACGATATCATAATCGGAAATTGTCTTCGTTGGAACGAAAACGGGAATTTGGTATCCGAGGGCGTCAGGGCAATTCGAGGAATAAAGACCATTTCCCCAGAATTTTTTCCTCCTAATACTTTTGCTTAGATAATATAATTACCAAGTTGTGTTACAACCATCCTAGTCCCATTGCATAATCCGGCAGAGGCATCCATATTCCGCAACAGCATAACGGGCACCCCAACCTAATAAGAAACAGTTGATGCATCAATAACTATATATTTACTCATAACAGAATTTCATACCTTCTTTAATTATATACAATAAACAGAATATGACATGCTTATATAAATTGTTGCTTAAATAAAAAAAATGATATATATATATATATATATATATATATATATATATATATATATATATATATATATATTAATATTTTAACTAATATAATTATATTTTAGTAAAGACTTTATAATAATACCAACCTTCAACTTCAGCTCATGGTTTGGTAGTCCGGAACACTTGATGGTATTTAAGAACTCAACCGAATGCATTTGATCAAACATATTATCCCCGCGTTCGGAAGGCACAATACTATCCGAACTCAGGTAAATTCTTTCGTCCGTATTATGCATCGCAACCATGTAATCGTTGATTTCATAAACGTCATCAAGTGTCGGCGCAAGAATCGCTCGTCCTTCTAGATAATTGATATCCCCAATGTGTTCATGGAAAGATGGGTACGCGGCATCAACAATCGATTCAATATAATTATCAGATTGCGTTATCAAATATTCATTCGGGATCTCTATATCTATTTCCCCGTCGTTCTCGCCGCCAGCAGTACCATCCCCTATAGAAGACAACCAATCAGAGAACTCACGCAACCTACGACCATCATTTGCATCCCCGATATTTTTCAACCTCATGTTCTTGGTCAACCGCAAAACCTTGCAATCTTTCCATATATTGGATGAATTAATAGTGGCGTGAACAATATCCTGCCTCGTACCTTTAGGAATAACCGGCAAAATTTGACGAAAATCTCCTCTGAAAACAACAACCTTGCCTCCGAAAGGCAGATGCTCGGCTTCAGGTCGATGTGAGCTCATGAGATCACGCATAGTACGATCGAGTGCTTCAAAACAATTCCTAGAAAAAAGAAAAACCACAAAATGTTAAAATCTGACTATATTAAACTTAAAATTAATTTGTAAACACATAAATATGAGATAACCATAAAGAAATGCAGAACAAATCAATCGTTCATACCTATGCATCATGGGAGCCTCGTCCCATATAATAAGTTTGGTCTTAATAATCATTTTTCCCAGATCTGTTTGCTTCTTGATATTACACGTAGAGCTTTCGTGTAACGATATGGGAATCTTTAACCTGGAATGGGCCGTTCTACCTCCAGGTAAAAGAAGAGAAGCTATACCACTCGATGTGACATTCAGAACAATGTCGCCTCTAGCTCGAACAGCTGCAGACTGAGTCCTCCAAACAAAAGTCTTACCGGTTCCACCATAATCATACAAAAAGAAAACATGTCCTTTTGGATCGTCGAGAGTTCGAACGATTGTCTTATAAGCCTTCAGCTGATCCTCATTCAACATCGACACCAAATGATCGTACTCAACTCGGAGAGCATTTCTGTCATAGGCAAGCTCGGCAGCTAAGAGGCTGTTTTGTCCAACCGTAAGGTCAATAAATTGTGGATAAGGCATATTTGGAATATCTTTCAGCGTTTGTCCTTGGCGCTTCATCATCTCTTCAATGAATTGCAAGCACAAATTATAAATTTCATCTTGCGAGAGAGTTACATATGAGATTAATATGAAACAAAACACAT
This sequence comes from Euphrasia confusa, assembly GCA_954870475.1. Lineage (NCBI taxonomy): Eukaryota > Viridiplantae > Streptophyta > Magnoliopsida > Lamiales > Orobanchaceae > Euphrasia > Euphrasia confusa. The sequence continues at coordinate 25,621,763 of OX940958.1, forward strand.
CAATAATTTACAATCGTAATCCAAAACTATTGCAGGATATAAATAAAATGCAAACTCTATATTAAGAAGTCAAATTAAATAACAAACGTGTGTATCCTAACTAAATAAGAAACATGCATAAATATTAAAAACTCTGACAAAATATTGAAAAAATAGCAAATAAAATAATTGAAATAATAATATTAATACATACAACAATTTACATATAAAAACACCTTGATTATTGACGGTGTTACGATATATTTTCAGCACGTCAACCGACAACTCATCTTTGCATTCTTCCCAAACTTTGTCTGGGCTGGTCAATGCTGAACATGCCAGCATGTTGAAGAAAAGAGTTCGCAACATGAAATTTGTATCCCACTTTGAAGCCTCTTTTAGTGCATCGATGTATTCTTTATCGTCATCCAGCAAACCGTGTGCATAACAGGCTTCTTTAAAGGTAGCATACGTCTTTCTATCGTACGATTTAACATCATCGAAAGATGTGCAGCCACGAACGATATTCAGAAGAATTCTCAAATAGCACCGCTCACCGGCTCCTGGATACATATAAGCTAATCTTCCCAGAGCTATTCCTCGTTGCCTCGGTCGCCATTCCATTTGCTGTTCATCCCATACGAATTTTTGAGGAAATTCAGCATAAGTCAAGCTCCTCGCTTCAGGATATTTAGAATTGGCGTCGAGCCAAGCTGTGAACATTGTTTCTTCAGAAGATGCCTTGGACAAAACTTTCCTTGTAGAATCTTGGGCTCTAAACGTAATATTTTGTTCGTTGTGACAATGGTAACCAAGTCTAATGACGTTCGGTTCTCTGAAATGCATTTCGTATGCAAACAACCTCCATGCAGCTTCGCAAGCAGATATGTACCTACAGTCAAAGTAATGTTTGATTTCATCAATAACTTTTGTTCCTTGACTCGGAACGTAAGACTGATAAAACACAGCCGTTGTGCGATCATTCCCTTTGTGGATGTATTTAAACAAATATTTGATGGAGCGTGATCGGTTGCACCACTCGACGTTAACATGAGCGCCATACTTTTTAAGCAGTGTAGGGTTGTGGGGAACGACAAACCTGTATTACGTAGGTAGATATAGTAAGAATGTATATATTTAAATATATATGATTCTCTCTCTCTCTCTCTCTCTCTCTCTCTCTCTCTCTCTCTCTCTCTCTCTCTCTCTCTCTCTCTCTCTCTCTCTCTCTCTCTCTCTCTCTCTCTCTCTCTCTCTCTCTCTCTCTCTCTCTCTCTCTCTCTCTTTCTTTCAATATATATATATATATTGAAATGTGTAATATTAAACATGTAATATTTAAATTACATATTAATTAAACCTGTAGTATAATAGATGGAGTTAAAAATAAAAAATACCTATTGTCAAGATCGATGCCATTTTTATTGACGTATCGACCTAGATCCCTTCGTTTGTACACGACGAAACCATCATTATCTACAGAAGTTCTGCTAGCAAACTTCTTGGGAAAATCCTTGGTGCATTTATTTCCGACCGTGCAAGGTGATTTCATATTGGCAACTCCGCAAGGGCCGTGAAGCATGTGTTGTTTAACTGCTTCGTAATATGCCTTGTCGTCATTCTCATCAGGGATCTCGGCCTTTATTATTCCGTCTACAACCTTAGCACTCACGTTCTCGGGAATACCCTTGAGAAAAAGGAGAATGTGCGCATGCGGCAATCCACGTTTCTGGAACTCCACCGTGTATATAACTGCAAAACAGCATAGTTGGATAACATTAATCAATTTATGGTAAAAAACACAAACTATTGAATTAATATTCTTTTCTGTTAATAAATTAATTTCATATATTGCAACATAATATAAAAACATATTACCTGCGCTGGTTTCTCCAAAAATCTTGTCAAATCGAATTTCTCTCAACAAATTATCTAGCTTAGCGTGGAAAACCCGAGAAATAATATCTGGTCGGTCGGCGGCAGTGAGACCTATTTTTTTAACGTATCTTGTTATTTCATCCCAATTAGATTGCACGTGAAAGTGATGAACAAATTCGGATATCCAACCCATTTGCATATAGACATAGCATCGTGATAGTTCTGTATCATGAAGCGCGCGCCTCCAACAAACGTAGAAGGCAAAATTATTCTCTTGCCAGTATTGGCGGCGTTCTCTTCTCCACGATTTAAAGCATCATCTAGCGCAGTGTAAGAGTCGCACCGAAAATCTTGTTGATGATGTTTCATGTAAGCAATTCTGTAAGATTCAACCATAGTATAGGTATCGACAATAAATTGCTGCAACAAACGACGACTGAATAATAAGTGAGGAGACTCGTTGGACCTCTCCATTAGTCTGTACGCAAAGTATTCTCTCATGGTAACAAAATTTTCTGTCTGCTCATTGCTCCTATCAGTTTGGCAGTGAACAACGTCATCTCGAAAACCGTCTTCTCCGAATAAAAACAGCAAGGGATATTGGAGAGGCCAATAAGATGTGTGCAATTCATTTATGCGTTTCAACTTTCCATCTTTATGTGTAACAATTATATCTCTCCGGTCTTTAAGATTCTCAACGTCTCCAACTATCAATGCAGCAACTTCACTTGCTTAGGGCAAATTATGCGTGCGTCCATCACTTTGACGTTTAGAAATTAATCTCAACCTGATATCAGCTGTTTTATCCTTTTTAATCGTATCTCCGGAAGAACGAAAACTACTCACCAGTAAGTTGTTATCATCTAAATGTTTTTTAGAGATGTAACTATTTGAGAATTCGCACTATCAGTATCTTCGTCGACCGGTTCCGGTTCTTTTCTGTACAAACAACAATGAATCAAGAGTGATTTATTATATACAAACGAAAAAATTAAGTTCCATAAAAGAGTTGGCTGACCTCATCATGTTTAATCGATGTTTTACTTCATTTTCCGTATCGTAGATGTATAACTGAGCAAACATTGGTTTTTGATCATCCTCTGGCATCAAACACCCAATGCGATGAAAGTTCTCTCCATATATCCTGTAGTTCGGCGGCGATCTTCCGGTATTGTAAGAATTATCAACTTTACCGCCCATAGAAGTAAAGGAAAAAATCGTATTGTAGAATCTCATCGATGTTTGGAATTTTTTACTGATTTTGTCGGTCCCGTATAATAATTTTTTGTAGTCGGCAGGCGGATCTTGCATAGCAGCTAATTTAATTTTTCCTGTCGAAAATTAAAACGTTAAATAATATCAGATCAATAAACTATCTAAAAAATGAGCTAAATTGTTTTAGATTTTGACGAAAAATAAGATTAAGAGATAAACCAACCATGCACGCAACAAAGATTGAACAAAGGATTTCCGCGTGGATTACGGGCCTTTTCGAGTCTTTCGTCTAACCAAAATACAGCTTTACAGTGTTTACATGTCCACTCCGGATCACCGATATCATGGTAACCTTGTATTGAAAGGTTGAAGTTATAAATAAATATTACTTCCGTTCAAGTAATATGTCTCAAATAACATAGTATTTTTTATAAATAGCAATTTAAATATGCGTAGCATCGTACCTGTGTACTTCTTATCCGTGAATTTTGAAAGGATTTTATTTTTTGGATCGATGGCAACAAATGTATTTAATATCTTCTCGGGTGGTTTGGCAACATTTGACGACCCCGCATTTACACGATTTGCGAGATTTGTAACATTCGCAATACGGTCATTTTGTACAACCGGTGCTGAAATTTACATCAACCAAAATAATTTCATTAATTATACGTGCAAACAAAATATATGAGATAACATCAATAATAACATGATAACCAAACCTATATAAAGAATTAATAAGTAAAATACCAGTTGATTGAACGGATGAGAAATCAACATCCAAATTGCGCGCAGCTTGAGTAATTATATTTTCTTTATTTCTGTTAGCATGTATAGCACTTGACTACAAAATAGGAAAAGTTGGAATATTTGTACGATACACAGCGGGACTGGGAGTTGTCACTATTAAGCCAAAACAAACAAACTATTAAACTCAAATTTTTATATAAATAAAGTAAGAACAAATATGATCTAAATAACTTTAAACAACAGTGAATATAAAAAACGAACCGTTTGTTATGTCCCTCAATGGCATGCTGTTTTTATTACGTTTCACAGTATGGACGTCACTACCACTAATTATGCGTTTGTTGTTGCGCTGCTCAGTGAGACACGATATTTGATAAGGAGATATATTGTCCGCAGACGTAAAATTATTGAGCGTTGGAACTCGAACAACTGCATGAAAGTTGTCAACGTAATAAATTCACTTTATAATATAACTATAGTAATAAGATACATAACGGATATTACATGAGCCGGACACTCCTTGAGGTGAAAAAAAATTGCCTCCATCAACATTGTTATTGACGGCGCTAATATTATTCGTATGAGACTCCAACACAAAAAGATCTGCCAAGTTAAACACCCAGGCCCTCATATTATCAATGATATAATAATTGCAAAAACATATTGAATTAGTAAATGAACTGAAAATATATATTATTTAATTATTTGATGTCTAAGATAATTTAACAAAAAACTAACCGTTTGTCGTGTCCCTCAATGGCATTCCGTGTTTATTTCTTTTCGTAGTATCAACAACACTGGCCAAGACTTTTCGTTTGTTGCCGCGCTGATCGGTGACACACGAACTTTGATACGGAGATATATTTTCCGCATTAGTCGTAATATTGGACGTTGGAAGCTTACCTACAGCATAACATTTGAGAACGTAGTGCTATACAAGAAAATACGAATATATCAATAAGATACAGAAAAAAAATTACTTGAGCCGGATTGTGCTTCGGGTGAAATTACGATGCCTCTATTAACTTTCTTTTTTACGGCGCTGACATTATTAGTATAAGACTCCAACACAAACGCATCTGAGAATTTAAAAGCAATTAGTATTGACAGTCAATATGTATTAACTAAACATATTTCATTATAAAACATTTTACACAACTAGTGAGGTGCATTTGCCTTTTCCTTTATCTGTATATGAAAAACGAATATAAAAAAACATATATATATCGAAAAGGTGCATCAAAATAGCGAAGTCAATTGCACAACAAAAAGTGTATTGAACAATATTATTACCTGTGATCCTTGTATTTTTTATCGACGACATTGTTATCACCCAGAAGAATCAAATGAGATTCTTCCTAACACGAATATTTCAGATTGCGAATAACAAAATCAAGAATATAAGACATTAGTTATTGCCTATAACATAAGCAATTTATAAGCACGTTTAGAACAGAACAAATATATAAATCACATACACAATTGTTGAAAATTGGAATATGAGAAGTGTCGTTAAGACATCTACAAAAAGAATAACATTCAGAAATTTACTCCAATTGAATGAACGAACACGGGAGAAATAAAGGGTTTAGTATATAGCTAGAGATGAGTAATTAATTTGGAAAAGATTGAAAATATATTATTGGATAACAACGATCATCACAATTTAAGGAAAACAATATACGGGAACATAAATACATAAGCAATAATTAAACACAATTCCTAAAAATCCGAACCGTTATTTCTTATTTTTTGGAAATGTTTTATGTATTATTATATACCCGGGAACATAAATACATAAGCAATAATTAAACACAATTCCTAAAAATCCGAACCGTTATTTCTTATTTTTTGGAAATGTTTTATATATTATTATATACCCTGTATTATTTATGCATCATATATATAATAATTAATATTATATTATTTATTTATATTTTTTAAATATATTTAGATTTATGTAAGATAACTTAACTTTCACGTAAGTTACAATAATATATCAAAAATATTTTTATTTAATTATTGCATGTTAAAATATAAGAAATTTTAGATCTTTAAATAGAATATATAGAATGTAACACGGAAAACAATGAATTAATAAAGTGTTTCAAATAACAAAATAAAATGATTAAAAATGAAATGTAACAAAATAAAATTTAAAGAAAATAAAAATAATTCCAAAGAAATAAACAATGATTCAAATTTATTAGGGGAAAAAAACAATTATTGTAAATAAATAGTATTCAAATGGAGATCTTTAATCAGACTTTAACTTTGAAGAAATGGATCCCTGTTCGTCAATAGGATCATCTTCGTCAGACCTCATATCCAAAACTCTCTTGCAAGCCTTCTGAATTTGTGGTGATTTGAAGTCTTCATCAACATTCTTATCCAAGTTTCTTTCAATATCGAATGCATTATCCTCAACTAAATCTTTGTAGGACATCAATGGAAATCCCAATATTTTGTGATCAGTTTTCCTGTGAGATTTGATAAGCTCATCATCATCAGAATATTTATCCACCACAAACTCTTTCTCTCTACCCTCGATTTGCATTGCCTCAGAGCTCACTTTGAACATTAATTCTCGTCCAATGAGGTCATCCAATGATTGCGGAACGGGAAGCTTAAAAGAATCCTTGAAAGATCCTTCCACATCCGCATCAGCACTTGAATCCTATTTCAGTAATGTATTCGTGTTGAATAAAAATTCATTTCATATTGGAATTCATATATTAATTAATAGTCGAGTTCAGGAAAGGTATATTCTAAAATATATGTTATTACTTGGATAAGTTCGGATAATGATTCACCGGCTGTTTTACCGATAAGGTTGGTGATAGTGTCATTCCAAAGCAGTAAAACAGCATTATCCGTACCATCAACAACCTTCGCATGAACCTTGTATTTCGAAACAGCAATGACATAATCACCACACGTTTCACAATACATTTTGGATTCTTGCTCGATAACCTTCTTCTTGCACCTACTACATCCGGTGTAGCACCATCCACTTTCGTACAAAATTTCAGATATTGAAGCAACTATCCAATATTTACCGATCTACACATGCGTTTGTGATGAAATCGAGTGTTAATGAAAATTGGAAGTTGGTATTCATCTTTATATATCTATATAATCTGAAATTATAGACACTAAATTAATATAAAAACATAAAATAAATTACAAAGTACTCACCACGTTGGTAGATTTGAGATCTTTCAAACTCAGAAAAACAGTAGCAGAATTTTGCAACTCATCTTTAATGCTAACAAAAGAGGAAGAACCGGACATCAAAGAACCATCAAAGGAACTAGAGTTGTTGTCATTTAAGGGTAACCTGCAACAATAAAATGAGTCATGGAAAAGTTACGTAATTTATGTGCAGAAAAATTGAAAGTTTGTTGTTAACATTTTAGAGTTCAGTTAAACATTACTTGCCGAGAACTCAACAATCTCATCAAGATTCTGATCGACAATGACTTTTGTAGCATGGTAAGTGTTTGTGACAGAAACCAAATCTGTAATTTATTTTAGAAATTAATAAATAAAAAAGTTAAAGTTCCTGATGATATAAATAAATAAGAATAAAATGTAAGAGTAACATAAACATGTACTATAAATTATTACTTCGAAAGGTTTTACGACGACACATCTGAACAACGATACAATTGTCATCGAGAAGATTTTTTTCACGCGCTCGATCGACAAAATCTCTCAGATCATGGCAATACGGCTCCCAAAGCATACAATATATGGTATTTTGTCTGCATCACGAAATATATTTTTTTTAGTCACTTTCTACACAATCATCATATATAAAATAAATTATAATTACAAATTTGATCAAACTTACTCCAAATCTTCAAGAAAAAGTTGGATACTCTTTAGGCCGATAGTAGAAGGGTCATCTTTCATCTTAGAGTCATTAACGTCAATAACACGTCCAATAACGTCTTGAAATAAATTTAAGCATAGAACATTAAAAACAAAACACGATAATTTATCGATAACAATATCTACTAACAATTTCTATAAAAAATAGAAAATAGGTAAGATAATACCAATAAGAGGTCCTTCGTCATTGTGGATATTGTCTTTGATATGAGTGAAACTCTTGAAATCGAAAACCGATTTTGGAAATCTGGGATAAACAACAGGAGCAATCAAAGTGTTCATCTGTAGATAGATTCTGTAGGAATGGTCCGCTATGGCAAAATTCTTTTGTCGTTCAGAAACAGAAAATTGCCTCACGGATATCAGATCACCTTCATTGGTGTTGTGTTCAAATAGTTCCATAAGCCATTTTCTGGCCGTAGCTTAAATTCTGGTACCCTTCAAAAACGACAAATTAAAATTTATCATTGATTATTAGAGTGAAAATATATGATATTATCGAAATCACATTTATAGCTATATAATACTAATGAATAATCTACACACAATAGGTAAAATTAAAGTAAGGATAAATATTTTGACTTACATCTTTATCCATAAATAAAAACTCAAGGGTTTCTTGTATCTTGCCGACTGCAGTAGTCCTCCACTTTCTACAAACTCGAACGCGAATATTCCAATCAATTTTATTTTTACTTATTGCATAAAGAGGAGTGTATGGGTGGGATGATTCGAATTCACTCGCCATGTTTCTTAATGGTGGACGTTGCGATATAAAAATTATTCCTCTCTACGGCATTTTATAAGGGACTGGGTGCTAAGTATCTTTTCAATATATATGGTAAAAGATATATACACAATTATTTAGTATATATCTAAATCTTTTATTTAAAGATAATATAGGGATTCTAAATAGTATATATTTCGTAATTAAACTTAAAAGGAATAAGGATAGTATAATTATTCTGGAACGATTCTTTATTTTCAGTAAAGATACACAAAATTAAAATATTTATTTATTGTATTAAATTAATTGAATAATTGAATAGTTTAATTATATCACTTATTAAATAATAAGTCACTTCTTAAAAACCTATGTTTTAGCAACTTGTAAGTATTTAAATTGTACTTGATGATAATAAATTCAATAGAATTCAAAGGATCCGGGACAAATCAAAATTGGAATACAGTCAAATTAATAATTCTGTAATTAATAAGGTAAATTTAATATTTGGTCAAACTTATAATTATAGAAACACTGCCCAATACTTATTATTCATTATATATTATGTAAGTCTATATATCTTTATATAAATTGAACTATTATAATAATCAATATACAATATTTTTATTATATCAGTCCAGGTATCTTTATATAATAAAAGTCATAATGGTACAAAAAATGGAAAATAAGTCATTCATACAAAATCAATTCAAAACATGCTTGAAATGAAGAATTATGCAAGAAAATAAACTTTTAATCATACTTTAGCAAGACAATTTAAATTGTTTTTTAGTTTAAGCAGTAAGTAGAAGGATAATAAAACAAACAACAACAAATTGAATTAAACTAAAGTAGGGATATTGTGCTGCTTTATATCTTCTTCCCATTGTTCTTCAAACCTTTATACATTAAAAAGAATATTAATTTAGAATTCTTCGCGTGTGATTACATAAATACCGAGAATAGTTAAAGAAATATTCGACATTTAAATTAAAATTTTACCGCTTATTGTATTCAACCGCCTCATCAATATTATAATAGATAAGAACATTAGTGGGACCATCAGTATTGTGCAAGACAAAATCACCTACAAAATGTGTACAAAATAGAAATAAATTTTAGCAGGCTAATACTAGGAATAGATAATATCAAGACATACTACATTACCGTTGAATAACATGGTTCTGGCAAGTTGAATGATTATAACAGCACGCCCAAACGTTTCTTTCATAGACATGTATAGAACTCTCATAATTTCGGTTGAGAATTGGTCGAAATATATGAAGTCCAAAGCCCCAAAACTATTGGATTCAATATTAGATAATTTGACGATTATATAACATAGATTATATAAAAAAACATTCAATTAAAAGTAGTAAAACTTACTTTAGATCTGCAACACGAAGACGAATATACTTTGTTCCTTCACCGGCAACTCCATTCACCATTGTATAATCAACACCAATAACGTGGCCAATGATGTCTTGTAAAGTAAAGTAAAGTATGAAATAAAAATAAATTAAATACGATACACGTTAGAGCTAACAGATTTAAACGTTGATTAACTAAAAAAAACCGTTGATTCAAGAAGATTTCTTTGTAAAACAAACAATCTACTCACCGAGGAGAGGACCACATGCTGGAAAGTTGTACTGATTCACACAAAAAAACGGACGGAATTTGTAAATCGATTTAGGAAAATCTTGATACAATGTCGATTCAAAAATTGTTTCTTTTAAGAAACAGATAGTATAAGGATTATCAACGATCATAGTTGTCTCGCTGGAGGGCAGCACAGTGAAATTTTTCACATTGATCAGATCACCTACGATGATCTTATCGTAAAACTTATTAATCAATTCCTTCTTCACCGATGCATGAATCTGATCGCGCTGATCAACAAACAATTCGAATATCAATTTCAATTTTTGTGCGGATGCATAATTTAAAAAACATGAATAAATAACTACATATATTCAAGTACAAATTAACTTAAATTAACAAAAAAAGTTATCAACAATTTTTTATAAATAGTAGAGCAATTCAAAACATGACATATTTTATGATATTAATATACAAATTTAAAGATTCGAAATATTTAGAATGAGTTGTTCATGTCAGTAACTGTAAAAAACAACATTATCAGATTTAATAATAAAGTAATAATATTAAGAAGGCAGTTTCATCAAATAAGTGAGAATTCAAAGATTAGATAAATATAGAACGGATTAAAAAAGAATTTAGTTATCTAACCATGAGATCTATCAACACAATTTCCATCAAGTGAGTTTCTTGTTGTACACCCGGAGAGATCCATGTTCTGCACACTCTCACAACGATATTCCAATTAGTACTGGACGTAGTCAGACCGCGTAGAATATCGTGTCCAGCCATTAATATCTTCAAAAAAAAATTCTGCAAAAGATAAAGGCGTTCAATATAAAGGAAGAAGGAGATAGTCTGGATACGCTTAAAGAAATATGAACCGTTGTAAAAGAAAAAGTCGCTTTCTGTACCAAAGATTGCGTCTTGAATAGGAAGCGAATCAGTGATGCATATAAATATATTTAATATATGTATTTAATAGAAAAGAGTGGGGATGTTTAGGTATTTTAAATTTATCTAAGTTGTTCGATTGACATGTTTTCCATATATAATAAGTATATAGCAATCTTTTAAAATATTTAATTATTGTGATAAGTATAGTTAACCGGTTAATAATTATCTTTACTAAAAATAAGTTTGTGAAAATCGAAAGAGCACGACTTTTAAGATGTTGATAGATATGAAAATTCATTTCGCTATATAGTTAAAAAACCCTACTTGACATATATTTTGTCTCATTATTATAAAAAGTAATAAGATGTTTACGCGTATAGTTTATAAAATGGCCTTTTTATGTTTATAATAATTATGTAAATTAATAAGAGAAATATATTAATACTACGTATTTAATTATTTAAAATATTATATATTAATAATATTACAGAATTACCGAATAAAAGTTTACTAATACGGTTGTATTATTAAACGTGATCAAATAAGTTATATTTATCATTTCGTATTGTGCAATATAAATGATGATTTCACAAAAAGAATAATACAAAATTTTTGGCAACATTATGTTAGATAGAAAATCTAACAATAAAGAACAAATGATTCAATCGACAATCATCTTATTAAATTGAATATAATATAAAATAATATTAATAAAAGACAATCTTCTTATTATAAATAAGATTTAAACATAAGAAAAAAGCATTAAAAAATAACGATCCTTCATAATAAACCAAGCTTCTGCAAAATTCAGGAGATGTTGATTACGTTGGAAGATTGGCGCTTCTTTTGGTCAAACCTGTAAAAATAATATGATCAGGTCATTAGATTTATATGCACGATGCTTAACCTTTGCAAATGTCGAATTTTATATATTGATAGACGTAAAACTTTGCATACCTTTGTAAGTATTCAACTGCCTCGCAAACATGATGATAAATAATAACTTTTGTAGCACCATCAGTGTTGTGCAATACAAACTCCTCTACATGAAGGAGTTAATATTAATATTCGTTTAAATTAATTACATAGAAGCAAAAAGTAATTAAACAGTAAATATAATATAATATTTGGTAGACAACTTACCGTTGAACATCATAGTGGTCGCAAGTTGAACAATGATAACAACACGACCCAATCTTTTATCCGCAGCCATCTCAACAATATTTTTAATATCGCTCGAGAAAGGAGCGAAATGGACAAATATGAGGTTCTGCAACGACAATTTAAAGTTACTTGATTATGAAAAAAATTTATAGTAACCAATATAAATTAAAAATAAATTAAATAAGACATACTTGACGTCTCCAATACGAAACCGAATGTACTTCAATTCTCGGCCACAATTCCCATTAATCATCAAGTAATCAACATCAAGTACGTGACCAATTATATCTTGTACAGATAATTAAGAATTCAAAATCATGTGGTAAAATTATGTTTGTAAAAAAACAATCTTTGAAAAAAAGAAAATACTGAAACATACCAAGAAGAGGACCACTTTCTGGAAAGGAATGCTCACTAATAGCCCAAAATGGTTGGAATTTATAGACATATATTGGAAAACTTGGGTCGCATGTTGATTCAACAGATGTTCCTTTCACAAAGCGGATCATCAAAGAGTTGTCAACAATCAGATTTGCATAAGAGGTATACATCACACGAAAGTTCTTCACGACGTATAATCCACCTTCCACAATTTTCTTGTCAAAATCTTTTACGCAAACATCCTTGGGAACGCATGCATGGATTTGTGTTCCCTGGTTGATTTTTTTAATAATAAAGTGAATACAAATATATGAATAACATAATCATGAACTCAAACAAAAAATATAGGGCTATAATCTGATAAACAAAAACAATGATCATACATCTGAATCCATCATGACGATTTGCAAATTACGCGGAATGATATTGGAACCGGGAGACATCCATTTCCTACATATGCGTACCACGATGCTCACGTCAGTGCCAACAGTAGTTAAATTGATGATAAATTTGTGCGCCATTAGTGATTACTCGTATATTGAACAACTTAATAATATGTATAGAGTTATATAGGATCAGTGACAACAAACTATCATAAATAATTGGAAAAGATATGTGGTAATCTTATAGAAAAACACGATATTAGGTTAAAATAAAAATAAGAGTAATATACGCAACTTGTAATTATCGTTTATAGAATATATACATTCCATACGCATACTGTTATACTGGTACATATATTCGATACGTATTTGTGTTCAGATTTTTATTAAGTTTAATTGGTATTAAATAGTAATTAGTTTAGTAATATAAAACTAAAATAAAATATAAATATTTCCTCATTAAAAATATTATATTAAGAAAAAACAATGTCGGGTAGTCCTTTAAAATAAGCCCAATAAATTGCTAAAACATGTTAGATAAGCCCAAAAAATTGTGAAAACATGGTGTAGTTGGATTAAGCGTCCAAAATTCTCAATGATTAAAAAATTGTTAAACATTAATGACTAATTTAACTTGTTTAATCGAGAACATGTAAATGATTGTGTATCCCTTCTTAAAATTCATTGAGATATGTAGTTCAACATTTGAAATCACAATCAAACTAAATTTATCAAGAAACATATACAAAACCAATAGTAAAACACTTGAAAATTTGAACACAATGACACATACTAATGTATGTACAATAACATCCAGAATAAGTTATATAACACATGTCTATGTCTTAGCATATTCAACTTCAAAAGCCACAGAGAATATAGATTCAAAGTTTTGCCAAGGTACAAAAGCATAACAAAAAAAAAACATAGTTATAATGTGATTGTTTTGATAATCAAAAGCATAACCAAATCAGTACGAAACTGATTCAAAAGATTAGTTCATTACTTCACAAAAACATCAAATATTTAGCTGGTTCTTCACAGGACAATTCAGATATCAATCCATATCGATATCGTCGACGGCTTTGTTGGGAACATCTGCCAGCCTGTTTAAAATATAAAAAAGATGAAAATAAAGTAAATGTATACTTGATCTAAGGATGAAATATAATCATATACAACTACAGGGAGGTTCAAATTAAGACATAACGTACATCTTGTTGGAGTTGCGATTTCCAACACATCTTACTATACACAACAGCAACATCAGTACGGTTATACAACGACACTCGCGTAACCTTGTCAAAATTACAAAGAACAAAATGACCTGCAACACAAATTAAAAAATGGCAGTTATAAGCTTAAGAAGAAATTTGAAAATGACAATTGTATCCATAAAGCCAATATCAGATAAAAGATTACCATTGAACATTGTGCTAGTACAGAGGGATATGATCAGAATAGCTTTGTTCAATCTTCCTTCAGACCACAGGTCAACATACCCTTTCACCTCATTGGAATATTGACTAAACAGGAAGAAGTTATGCTGGTTTTTGCTAATATGAAGATATAAATAAATTGTGATAAGTTACATAGAAACTTTGAATTAAAAAATATTATACTTAAATGAATATAAAAATTGTAGAGAGTACCTCTGATCAGAAATAAGAAAGCGAATGTATTCATCTCCTCCATATCCATCACCATACATCATGGAGTCATCAACTTCAATGAGGTTACCAACACAATCTTGAACAATCAGATAAAGCAATCAGGAAACAAAGATTATCATTAGATAGATGAGAAAACATAGTAATTATACATGCAAGAGAACCACTTATATGAAAGGTACATACCAAACAATGGACCATCCTCCGGATAAGAGTTGTTGTTGATCTGATCAAGAGGCACGAATTTTAGGGAGATAAAGGCAAACCTGGGTCCACAACACAGGAAACGATTGTTTTTTCAAGGAAATTAATCATCCTGGTGTTAGTCAAAAGAGGATTTATATTTGGGCTTGGTACAACTTCAACATTTCTGATGTTGTAAACATCTCCCTCGTGAATCCGGAAACATAAGCGATTCACCAATGAACTTCCAACATAACCATGAATGTGAGAACCCTGATTCATTAAAATAAACGAAACCCTAATTAGAGTGACAGGTATTTATAGATGTTGCTTTTTATTTCGATATTCATGCAGTGAACAACTCAAATCTTTATATCTTTAAAGGTAAAACAATAACTTACATATAAAAGTTTATTATCAGAAACTTTAAGAGTAACAAACTTAAAACCCAGATATATAAAATTTCAAAAAAGATTGTTAACACAGCAGATTTCGATAACGGTTTTGATGCTCGATAACAGAAGATGGACAAATTTTAAAACATGCTAAATAGAGTAAATATTACCTGCATATCCATGAGAACCAAATCCATACACAGTGGGGTTTTCTCAGAGCATTCAGTAACCATTTTCCTTGTGCAACGGACAACAATAGTCCAACCAACTGTGTCCGCTTTTAGTTCAGGAATCTGCTGAACAGCAACCATGTTTTTGTTTTTCACACGAAAAGAAGACGAAGAGCTTAGACGGTTTTCTTTGATTAGAGAGAATGACAGTAGAAAGAAAGTGATTACAGCTTTTGCGCTTATCTATAAAAGAAGCCTAAAAGTCCTTGGTTAGTAGAGCGGTTGAAGCATATTTTTCTTAGATGCAATCATTACTGAAATTAGATAAATTTTGAACAATTGCTAACTAATAAGATACATTAATTAATCATACATTATATAAATCCCATTGGTTAATTGTGATCATAACATAATATTTGTACGGTTTATTTTAAGGGTTAATTATGATTATAACATAATAATTTTAATGACACTTTAAAGGGATGTCGCAACACTAAAAGATGTATTTATATAGAATATAGAATTCCAACTGCAATAAAATACTTAACGGTAACACACAAAACAAATTTTATTCAAATAAATTTCACTATAAAAATAGTTAATCAAAAGTAGTAATAATAAAAACCGAAGGACAAAAAAACATTAAAAAAATAAATTAATGTTGAAAATTCATGAGAGAAGAAATATAATATTGAGAAATTGATACTAAATAAAATTGTAGCTTAAAAAAATAAAGGGAAAAGAAATCATTAATAGGAAATAGTGACATGCACACTTCTTTGTGTCTTCAAAGGAAATCACCACTTGTGGAACAATTCGTCGAAGTATTATTGGATTCCGAGACACCGTCACGAAGTGTAATGTAGGATGGATTACGGATTAATCGTTCCTTGTGTAGCCATAATAATATAGAATCCACGTTTGGCATACCCACAATGTGACTACAAAATCTTTCTAAAAGATTGTCTCCATCAACACTGACAATCAACATAAACTCGTTTCCAATAATAGATGATACAACGGAAGGAGTAACTTTGTTTATACTTGCCGTCGTAGATCTTACAATAGGATTGTCGGCACTATCCTTTAATACACAAACATATATTTGTCATAAAAATATATATTTGTCATAATAAAATAAATAATCAGATTATATGCAAGAGATAATTAAATACCTGGAGAATTGAAAGATTATATCGATCAATTGAGTTCCGATTTTGAAATAATGCCACTTCATTCATCAATAAAAAATTCACGAAGTATTTTCCGTCATTAACTTGGAGATGAATTTTAAAGTTGGTGCGACGAATAATATCACGATGACAGAAATAACACACAAAATTGCAATAGTTGACATCATGTGAATGATTGCACGTGGGACAAATTACATAATACCAACATCGCTTGGACAGTTGCTCATGGAGTTTTACCGCTGTGCAAATCTTATTAACCTGCAGTAAACATAATAATAATTATAAACCACGTTTCCTTTACACATATATTAAAAATAACAAAAATTCAGATTTATACACATGAACTTTGAACTCATATACCTCTAGTAAAACAGAAAGAAATTCTTTTTCGGAGGAATTGGCTCTGGACAACGAAGAATATAACCAAGACATAGATCCTTATGAAAAAAAATTATTGATTGTGTAGTTGAATAAAAAAATGAAATCATTCTATCATATTTATAATAGGTATAGAAAGATTTCGGAATTATAGGAGTGATAAGAATGAACCGTTTATAATTAAAGTGTTCACATATCTTTAATTGTGATTTTTTCTATAATTGGTTTATAGTAAATTTCCATAAATTTATAATTTTTAATTATGTTAAGTAAATAAATATCTATACAAAAGGATAAAAGCAATGGTATAAGTTTGTTAAGATAAATTTGAAAGATTTTGTTTTCAAAAAATATATATATAATACATAATCACTCACGTAAATATACATTGTAAAAAATATATTATTTAAAGTTTTTAAAAAGTTAGAAAACATGTCAGTTATGTTTCTTACTTATTAGGATTTGGTTATTTTATATACTATAGAAATTAAATGTATTTCGAATTATTCTAAAAATAAAATTAGTTAAGAAATAATCATAAAATTATTTGATTATACATATTACAGATAATGCAAAATAATAAGAATCATCTAAATATTTGTTAAAGAACCTGCACTATGAATTCCGATATAACAAAAGTTGCAAAAAAATAATAAGTGTCTGAATAGGCGAAACTTTAGAAAATAAGAAATGTACCAGTTCATACTAATAAGAGAAATACTATTTGAAACATAATCCCAGCAATGCAGTCACTCGGAGTCAGAATCCGAATACATTGCAAATTTTGGAACAACGTACAACGTCGTTGAATTATAATCGTAATAAAAGTCCAACTTACTGCCGACTTCAAACTTATTCAGATCATAAAAGTCCTTCCATCCATTGCCGATAAAAACACTTTTATTTTTATCCGACTCAGTTCGTCTACGCAAGGAGGCTGCCATTTTGATTCCTTTTGCATTTGACAGGGTCAACTCAGATTTGTTCTCAAGCCCAGTCTTCGTGGCAAATAACCTCGGAATCGTCTGAAAATAATTAAAAAAAATCTTATGTTCGAATTAATGTAAAACTAAATAAAGTACAACAAAGAGTTTGAAGTAGAAATTACCAGTCGATATTTTTGATGTGATTGAATTTGTACAGAAAACTTCTCCAAGAGACTCTTAAAGTCTACTTCACGAACTCTTTTTTTGTGGTCAGCATCATATGTTATCTCAACACCATCGACATCATAAATGTGTACATTGAAGTAGATTGGATCAATAAAATGGAAAGTCAATAACTGCCCCGGTCTAATTTGATATTTTTCCCGGAACTCCTGCCAACCGGCTACTATATGCAGACAACCGTCTCTGTCTTCAACCAACCGAACAGAATGCACAGGAGCATAAATTGTCTTGATTTCGGCGAATTTCGGCATACGGTATGAGCACTTTTCAAGGAATGATGTTGGTATTTCCTTAGCAAAATTCAAATTTAGTAAAATTCAGAGGTAAATATAAAAACAAAAAAATGTAGCCATGCCATAGTATATATACTTACAACACTATCAATATCTGCATCTTTGATCATAATGTGGAATCTCATTGGACACAACACTCTTCTTGTTACTTGAGAAAGAATTAGCATATCAGTAGATAATACTTTAGATGAAAACAACTTTTAAAATACGAAGACAACAAATCGGGACAATATTCAGTTAATTGGGTTAATGATACAAAAAAAAAAAATTATTCATAATTTAAATAGAGAATTAAAATAATAATTTAACGAAACTAAATTAAGAAATAAATAAATCGATAATCTAGTCTAGGCCCTAGATAGAATTTGAAACAAATTCTTTTCACATACAAATTTTTTAAAAGAAGTCTAAAAAACAAACTAATCGATACAATAACAAAAAGAGAGAATACTCACAGTCAACTACACCAGAATTCATCTTTCCAGACCTCTACTCGAACTTCCAGCAGAATAGTTAGGCTTAGGAGAGTTGGAATTCATGTCTAGTATGAATTGTGACCTCCGCTTCTGAAAAAGGAGAAGAAATATTAACGACTAAACCTAGATCTTCTGAAAAAGGAGAAAAAAAATTAACGACTAACCCTAGATTGTTTTTGAAAAAAGTAAAGTTTCTTATGAAGATGATGAAGCGTCGGGTAGGGTATATAAAGTAAAAGTATTAACATTATATTTATTACTAAACATTATATTTATTACTAAATATTCATTATTTATTACTAAATACTCATTATATTCATTATTTAATTAAATTTGGAATAAATATCATCATTATTATCTTCCTATAATTAAGAGTTATAATTTGAAAATTTGACTTAAACATGAATTGTTTACTATAAATAAGGACTAATTTAACCGAATATTTATCCATTTTCAGTAATGACTATAAATTATAATTTAAATTTAATACATTAATTAATATTACGTGCATAAAATTAATATTAAAGATTAACATTGATTTAAAAATAAAAAGTAAAAAATAATCTTTAAGTAATTAATTAAGTATCTAATTAAGTATTTAATTGAACGGAAGTAAAATCTTGAATATAAAAGAAGATGCAAATAATTTATATTGATTACCATAGTAACCGAAAAAATCATCAAGAAGATACATATATAAAGATTATGATTAACATATAAATGGACAGAATAATTGAGAACTTTTACAACATTATATAGTCCAACAACTGCAAAATATACAAACACACAATATTGAATTAAATACACATAATTACATAATCCTCGTAAAATAAGAACATTGAAGTCAAGAGATCTATCCAAGGACACATTGACATCGATCAGATAATACACCGCGAGAGACATGCAATTCTAGGGCACATAGAGTGTTTGAGTTGAACAATAACATCACTTGTAGAAATCTTGTACTGATATTTAGTTAAGGACCTGTTATCAACATTGAAAATTTTAGAACGGTGTTAGAATGAGCGCATCATAAAATTACTTGATCCGAACTAAAGGGCTTCATGGGATTTTTGGTGCCAAGAATCATGTTGTATAAATATAGGATGATGAAGACTATATTGGGAGAGGAGTTCACGGCGGCTGCTCCGAAAGTACTGACAAAATAGAATAAAGTCATTAATATATAGCATTAATGGAGGAATTATTAAAAGCAAATACTTATTAACACATAACACAAAACAAACTAATTCAAAACTTAAAACTATAAAACAATTCGTGTTGATATAAATACTTACATTGTACTGTACCTGTAAAAAAACAACAGACATAGAAATAGTTAGATTAGAAGATAATACTCACCTGCAAAAAATACAAACAAACAAATATAAAAGATTAGATCAATAATCACAAAACTATAAAAAACAATACTTACAATTCTCCCTGAAAAAAAGAATAATTGATATATTAAGAAAACGAAAATTACACAAATAAGGAGATGAATACACGATTGGATCAATATCAAATAATCAAACAAAAGAAAGAAATACTTACAGTGTTCCTGCAAAAATAAATTAATATAGAATAATAACAAATCATAAATAATTTAATTGCGATAAAAGAAAAAAATAATGAAAGCAGAATGATAAAAATGAAAGGGAGTGAAAGGGAGAAGACGCAT
Source organism: Euphrasia confusa (assembly GCA_954870475.1). Classification (NCBI taxonomy): domain Eukaryota; kingdom Viridiplantae; phylum Streptophyta; class Magnoliopsida; order Lamiales; family Orobanchaceae; genus Euphrasia; species Euphrasia confusa. Next base: position 25,642,241 of record OX940958.1, read on the forward strand.
TATATAGTGATAAAAGAGCTGCGTTTATAATGGAAAAATATTAATTTAATATCTTTTGAATGAAATTGATTGATTCAGTAGAGATAATTATGGAGAAAATGCGTGAATTAAATTACTAAGTCAATGATTTTACTATAATTAAGGAGTTATAAAAGTAAACATAATAAAAACCAATCGGCCGAAATAAATTGTGAAATATTTATATAATTAGTTGCGTAATTAATATTGATTTTCTTAATAATAATTAATAAATATTAATGACATTAGCGTGAGAACACATTCTTAATCTTTCTTAATCTAACGGTGAATTGTTTAACAATAATCTTTCTTAATCTAACGGTGAATTGTTTAACAATAAGTGTGAACACAAAAATATCCAACGGGTAAGACATATGCCACCTAGGACAATTGTTAGCTGATTTATATTATATATAGATGTAAATGTTGATTTTGGCGACAACATATTTCGTGTTTGGTTTGTTGCTTTTGGTTTCAGGGTTGAAGGTTAAAGTCAAATTGCAAATAGCTGGAGTCGCCGATTTTGAAGACTTGCATCAAAACCGGCGACTGGCGAATGTCCCTAGAATCGGCGACTGGCGACTCGCCCTTAAAACCGGCGACTGGCGACTCGCTCTTGGAACCGGCGACTGGCGAATGTCCCAGGAATCAGCGACTGGCGAATGCCCTTGTATCCAGCGACTGGCGACTCCATGCCCCAAAACCGGCGACTCGCGAATGGGCCATATCCAGCGACTGGCGACCCGCATGCAGTGAAACCGGCGACTGGCGACTCCCTTGAAACCGACGACTGGCGACACGCTTGGATCCGGCGACTGGCGAACGTCCTTGAAACCGGCGACTGGCGACTACCCCATGATCCGGAGACAGGCGACTCATGTTCTCTTGGACATAAAAGCGGCGACAGGCGACCCATGTCCATGAATCCGGGCGAAAGGCGAACGGCGACTATGACTTCATGTTTTGAGTTCGTCTTTGTATTTCAACCTCAATGATTTCGACGACCATGAAGACGATGAAAATCCGAGGCTTCAACACTTAGTGTTTTTCACAAGAAAATTGAAGATGAAGATTTGAGATCGATGGAGTCAAGAATTCAAATTGAAGTATGAAATTGTTTTTGAAGAAATTGAAGATTCAAGATTCGAAGATTCAAGAATCAAAGATTCAAGATTCCAAGATTCAAGAATCCAAGTTCTAGAAAGTGATGTCATCCATGGAGAAGTGACATCAGCCAAGCATGTGACCAATCAGAAAGTGCCACGTCACCATCTCACATGTGCGGGCTTCCTATATATACCCATGGATTTCCGTTTCATCACTTGACGATTTTGAGAGAACGAAATCTGTTTTTTAGAATCGTATCCTACAGCTTAGAGCTGAGAGTTTGTGTAGTGTGTTTGCGCTGTACGCCAAGATTAGAGTTAGGAGATTTAACTCTAGGTGCACTAGTGCTAGGTTACAAGTAAGTGGGAGTGTTGCGACACTCGGGAAACTTCTTGTAATCACTTTACCTACCATACTTGACGAGCCCGTATGCTTGTCGTTAGGGGCAAACAAGCTGTCAAAATGATATTTATATTTAGCCAGTACTCTTATTACTACAAAACGTAGATAATGGCAAGTACGTGGGGTCGGTCCCACAAGGAGGCAATTACAGTAGGTGATCTCGGCTTTGCCCAAGGGGTTGTCACAAAAAGATTTGATTTTGGGGTGCTGTGGGCACAGCGGTTTTGCAATCGTTTCAACACTTTGACTTACTACGGCTAACCAAACTAACATGCAAATAAATAAAACTAAAAGTAAACAAACCAAACACTCAGATCTAACAGAATACTAAAAGGGAAAACTGAATTTAAATGGGAAACAAAGCATCCGGGCAGACAACTTCACTCAGGATCATTAGGGCAAACTACCGTTCATCGGCACTAAGGATTTTTACCAGTGGTTTGTCAGCAGTTATAGGGTGCATAAGACAAAAGTGGTCCTATTGCGTCACGCCCAACAGTTGCCCCACCCCTTATCTATCCTTACTGTGTAAAGAGAAGGCTAGTTATCACTATGCCTAAACCCCCTGGATCTGAACAATTCGATAACCTATGCGACCAAACATGGATCTAGTTTGCCCAAACCCGCATTACCCTCTAGACAGACCCGCTCGGCCAATAGCATGCTCGAAACATACGACCGCATCTCTTGCAAGTTCTAGTGCTATGCCCGCAACAATACTACAAGGTACATCTATGCGGTTTGCCAATCACCAGTATCCCAGTTTGTAAAGGTTCACTAGTGGTCGTCGTAGTTAGCCCAAACTCCCCAGAAATAAAACTTAAACAACTTTGCCTCGGGAAAAAACACCCAACCGGTTAGTTCAGCCCCTCCAACCTCGCGGTCTAACTAAACCCTAATTTCACCTTCGATCCGCCCCTGCCCAGATGCAAAACAACTTAGCTACTCATACATAAATTAAAAGACGAAATAATTAAGGAAAAGCAAACTATATTAATCATAGCTTCAAATCGATAATCGTTTTTGAAGGAAATCAAAGTACGGAATTAAAACTTAAAAACATAAAAACATAAAATTGTTTCTCGACCCGAAGGTCGGATCTACTCAAAACAAACAAGAGACTCGGACGAACAGCTCCGATCTCTATCTCCGGCGACTCCTCCGGCGGCGACGAACTGCGGGACCGGCGGCTCTTCCAATTTCTCGGTGCGTAATGTGTTGTCTTTTTTGCTGCCCGTCGCGCCCCGCCTTTTAAAGACTTCAATTTGAATTTGAATCCGCGGCTGTTTCTCCTTCCCTAAAGAATAGGCGTCAGCGGTCAAAGGAGTTGGGGATAAGTCAGATCCCCCGAATCCAGGGATTCTGGTATGCTGCCAGCTTGCCCGCAGCGAATCCCCTGTCTGCCGCGTCTTCTGCCCAAACTGAAATTCTGCAGGTATTTCTTCTCCTTCACAGATGGTCGGACCAGGCACGGTACTTGGTAATTCTGGTTCTTCTGCTTCGTGACCTTACCCATTTGCCCGATGTGGTCAAACTGTTGCTTGTCACTACCGCTCCAGAACTTTGCCCAAAGAAGGGGATTTCCTTGCCTCTTTTGCCCAGTGCGCCACCTGTTACCTGCTTCACCACACACTCTGCCCAAACACCTAATTGTGCCCTCCCAGACACGTTAACGACTCAAACTGACTCAATAAAGGGTGTAAAAGTGCTCTAAGATGAGCAAATAAAATGGCTCATCAGAACCGCACACACTTGGATACGCTTGTCCCCAAGCGTGGGCTCTGATTTGCCTGACTCAAGACCAAAGTGAAAACAGAAATGAAAGAAGTAGGTAGAAATAAAACAAAGGACTTTAGCATGATCAGTACAGGGCATAGTACATACAGATAACACAAAATTCAAGTAAAGACAAAAATAAGTCAAGAGTCTGTTCAAGGTCTTTGGGTTCACTCCCTCACAGTGTTTCTCTCTTTTCAGTGTATGGGTTCAATGACACTCATTTTCTGCTGTGATTCCACTTTGCCTAAATTTGCCTTATTGCTAATCTGAGTTTGTTTTAACTAAGCAGGGGGGTTATCAAAGGGGCTTTTATTGGGTTGTAGTGTTGGGCTCATATGGGTAGATTTTGAGGAGTAGGCTCTGTTTGGGCAGAGGGCTTTTTGATGTTAGCCTCTTCTCTGCCACTTTGCCCCTTTTCTTACGGGCCTTAGCACAACAACTATTTATTCTATTTTTTTCTTTTTCTTCTTTTTTTTTTCTTTTTTTTTTCTTTTTTTTTTTTTCTTTTTTTTTATTTTTTTTTTCAACACTATGCCCTAACTCCCTCTTTTCTCTCTGGCTGCCTATGTAATGTGGGCATAATACCAGATGGGTTCACAAAGAATATTCAATCAGGCTCAAAGGGGCTAGCAAGGGACAGTGTTATTTATTTGAGCAAAAAAAAGAAACAAGAAAATGCCCTAATCATCTAACAACCCTACTCAGTCAAACTACTCATTTCAGCAAACAGGCAAAGACAGGCATTGTAAATATCACATCAGACTCTCAAAGAAAGAAATCATATATCAATGTAGGCTCAATTCTCACAGTTTGCCTAGAACAGTTCCATCATCCCTATTTCATGCATCTTACTATAAAGTTTGAGTTACTGTATGTATGTTTGCCCAAAGTGATCACATAATCATGCTGACTCGATTAGAAACAGGGGTTTGCCCTTTCCCTTTCCCCCCTCACACACTTTGCCTGGGCAAAGTGTGTAAAAGTAATAAGATTGGTAGGGGCTACCCACGACCAGACTATGACTCTAAAAGTTTGGCGCACCTGCCCCCTCACACACTTTGCCTGGGCAAAGTGTGTCAGCAAGGAGATCAACCGAGTCTCCCCCGAACCAAAGTGACTCGGGGGTGACCTTAACAAAAAACAAAAAAAAAAAAAAAAAAAAATAAAACCTAACAACTGCTAAAAAAAAGGGAGGGTACAAATTAGGAGGTGGAGGCAGGTGTGTACCTGAATCCACAGAAGTCAAAGTAGGCGACCATCATCGCCTTCACATCCTCGAACGCCTTCTCGATCTTGTCCAACCGCGCCTCGATAGCGCCTTGTCTCTCTGCAATCTCTTCTTTGGCCTTAGCCTCAGCAACAGGGTCCTTCGTCTCAGCCTTCACCACAACTGGTTTCTCCTCTAGGAACTTCACACTGCCATCACTCAAAGGGACTATGTCCTGCATGCGCTTGAAGCACTGGATGTCAAACTTGCCCTCCAACATCATCTCTGGCTCTTTGCCCTTCCTCTTCAAGTTCATCTTGGCTGCGTACACCATCGGGAAGTGAGCCAGTGAAAGGCGCTGGAGAGGGTGAGTATGCAACCACTTCATTTGGACAGAGAGGCAAGAACTGAAATGTAGCCTGATCTTCTGAGTCATGCACCATAGTATGCCCAGCTCGAGATGGGAAATAGCACTGCTGGTGTCGATCTTGCCGAAGAAATTGATGGCCAGGATCCGGTGGCAAACCCTGAGTGCATGGCTCTTCAACTGGATTGACTTGGTGCTTTGCCCCACGAACTCGCCTCCTTTGCCCAGCTGCTTCCAGATCTTCTGCAGCTCCTTCTTTGTGTACTCTGGCAAAGCCCTCAGTGACTCCTGGTACGCCTTTGACTTCAGATCCGCAATACCTGCCATATCCAAACACAAATCAAGTTCATTACCACCAGTAGAAACAGCTTGATCAAACAACTCAAACTGGATCCCTATAACTCCCTCATCTCTGGTGACCTTGATTCCCAGTGAACCAAAGAATTCTCGCACCACCTCCTCACTGTTTTGCCCAGACCACTCAAGAAACGGCTCCCACCCTATGGCCTTGAAATACCCTCGAACCTCCTTCTCCACACCCATCAGTTTGAGCGATTCAAAACACACCGTTTTGGGGGCCGCGATTTCGCGCGCCGACGTGTCAACCGCCTTTCTCTTCTTCGTGGATGCGCGGGTCCGGCTTTTGGGGGTTTTGTAGGTCACCTCCTCCACGTCGTCTTCCTCCATCGGCGTCTTACCGGCGGCCGTCGATTCCTCTTTGTCCTTGTCGTCGGAGGTGGATCCGGCAGTGGGGGTGGGAGTGACCTTCTTCTTGCCTTTGCCCGCCGCCTTTTTCTGCTTCTTTTTCGGGGGGCTATCAGCGGCGGCTTTGCCCTCCTCCTCCTGAGCGACGGTGGCTAGGGTTTCCAGATCCTTCTCGCTGGTGGTCTTAGACTCGTCGATTTCTTTGGCCAAATCGTCGATTGGGGTGTTGTCCGTCTCCGTCGTGGCGGGGCTTGGCGGTATGGTGGCCAGGGGCACAGCATGGATGGCTTCCTCGGCGGTGGGGGACTTGGGTTTTGCTGGGCTTGATTGCTTCGGCGACACCATCTTCTTCAACTTTGATGCAGCGGTTCCAATGGTTAGATCAATTAGGGTTCCAGGTGGTATTTTTCTGAGTTTGTTTTTCGCACGGGTAGATACCATGAGAGAGAAAAGAGGATATATATTGGGGTTTTTGAATTTTGAAAATAGGGGAGTTAATGGCAGTTATCGATTTTTGTGGGGAGTGGATAGAGGCGTGATGATGGTGGAGTTGCAGAGTCCCTGATGGGACGGTTTTCAGTCCTTGAAAATCGCAACTGCCCACTTGCGCTCCTGTTTGCCCAAAGTCTCAGTCTGCCCAAAGTAAACTCCTGCAGAATCAAAAACAAACATACCCTTCCTCACGGCATAGTCAAAGTCTCTTGTTACAAGTAGGTTTATTCCTAATCTAAATAAAGTGAAATAACAAAAATAGACAAACATACCAGGTTGCCTCCTGGCCAGCGCCCTAGTTATAGTCCCGGGCAGGACCCAATTGCTTGATTCGTTTACTCAATCAGGGCAAGCTGCCCTTCCAGATTCTCTTGCCCAAAGTAGGGCTTCACTCTATGACCATTCACTTAGAATATGTAGTCATCATCTTTTTTGCTTTTCAACTCCACAGATCCATTTGGGCTGACATGGTGAACAAAGTAGGGTCCTTCCCACTTAGATGACAGTTTGCCCGAACGGAACTGATTCCTGGTTTGGTACAGTAAGACTAACTGTCCAGCCTCAATCTTTTTCTTCTTAATCAGTTTGTCATGGGCTCTTTTGGTCCGTTCTTTGTAGTGGGCAGCATGGTCGTAGGCCTCAATGCGAAGTTGCTCCAATTCGACCAAGTCAAGTTTACGCTCGTTCCCAGCCAGATCCCAGTCGAAGTTGACTTTATTCACAGCCCAGTGTGCCTTGTGCTCTATCTCTACGGGCAAATGACAAGCTTTCCCAAATATCATTCGGTAGGGAGAAATGCCAAATGGAGTCTTGAATGCAGTGCGGTATGCCCATAGTGCATCATCCAGTTTGCCTGCCCAATCCTTCCCCTCTGGCCTAACTGTCTTCCTCAGAATAGCCTTGATAATCCTGTTGGAGAGTTCTGCTTGGCCGTTTGCCTGGGGGTGATAGGCACAGGTGATTCGATGAGTGACTCCATATTTTCGCAGTAGCCTCTCAATGATATAGTTGCAGAAGTGGGTCCCCTGATCACTGATAAGCGCTCTGGGCACACCGAACCGAGTGAAGATATTCCCTTTGAGGAATTCAGCCACAATGCGCGAATCATTGGTGGTGGTGGCCTTTGCCTCGACCCACTTAGAGACATAATCGACTGCTTGGAGTATGTATTCCTTACCTTGTGAATTTGGAAATGGCCCCATGAAGTCTATGCCCCAGACATCAAAGATCTCTACTGGCAGTATGGGCACAGAGGGCATTTCATTGCGCTTGGTCAAGTTGCCTTCCTTCTGACACTCGTCACACCTCTTACATAGGTCATAGCAGTCTTTGAGCAAAGTGTTCCAATAGAATCCGCAATCTAGAACCTTTCTTGTCGTTCGCCTAGGCCCAAAGTGGCCTCCACAGGGTTGCTTGTGGCAGTGATCCACTATGCCCTGCTGCTCAGACTCAGGAATGCATCTTCTAAGGACTTGGTCTTCACATCTTTTCCACAAATAGGGTTCATCCCAAACGTAGCTCCTTGCCTCGCGTTTCATCTTGTTTTTCTCATAATACGTCATGCCTTCCCTAAAAATCCCTGTAACCATAAAGTTCACAAGGTCAGCAAACCATGGCTCTTCGCCCAAAGTGGTAATAGAATATAAATGCTCATCGGGGAATGTTTCAGTGATAGGCATATCCTCTTCTTTCTGGAGAATCCTACTGAGGTGATCCGCCACCAGATTTTGATTCCCAGACTTGTCTCGAATTTCAATGTCAAACTCCTGGAGTAGCAGGATCCATCGAAAAAGCCTTGGTTTAGTCTCCTTCTTTGCCATGAGGTACTTCAATGCAGCATGGTCTGTGTACACTATGGTCTTACTGCCCAGTAGATATGATCTAAACTTCTCGAAGGCAAAGAAAATGGCCAGAAGCTCCTTCTCGGTTGTGGCATAGTTGCTTTGGGCAGCATTAAGGGTCTTCGAGGCATAGTAGATCACATGCCTTTCTTTCCCTTTTATTTGCCCTAGCACAGCCCCCACTGCATATCCACTTGCATCACACATCAGCTCGAATGGCATGCCCCACTCTGGTGGTTGAATAATAGGCGCTGTGACCAATCTCTCCTTCAAGTGGTTGAAAGCAGCTTTGCAGTCCTCATCAAAGTCCCATTCTACATCATTCTGAAGCAGTCTGGTCAAAGGGCGAGCAATTTGGGCAAAGTCCTTCACAAAGCGTCTGTAGAAACCAGCATGCCCTAAGAACCCTCTGACTTGCTTCACATTCCTTGGATATGGTAGTTTCGAGATGACTTCGATTTTTTCTTTATCCACCTCTATGCCCTTAGCTGAAATAACGTGTCCAAGGACAATTCCCTCTTCGACCATGAAATGGCATTTTTCGTAATTCAGTACGAGGCTCTTCTCCACACACCTTTTGAGCACCATCTCTAAGTGTTCCAGGCAGGAGTCAAAGGAGTTGCCATACACGGTGAAATCGTCCATGAACACTTCAATTCCATTCTCGAGCAGGTCAGCGAAGATACTCATCATGCATCTTTGAAAAGTTCCTGGTGCATTGCAGAGGCCAAAGGGCATCCTTCTGTAGGCAAAGGTGCCAAAGGGACAGGTGAAGGTGGTTTTGTCCTGATCCTCTTGAGCAACCCATATCTGCATATACCCTGAGTAGCCATCTAGAAAACAGAAGTGCTTCTTCCCAGCCAATCTCTCTAACATTTCATCAATGAAGGGCAAAGGGAAATGATCCTTGCGGGTTACCTTGTTCAGTTTGCGGTAGTCAATGCAAACTCTCCACCCAGTTTGTAGTCGTGTGGCAATGTGCTCATTCCTTTCGTTCTCTATGACTTGAACTCCAGACTTCTTCGGCACCACATGCACTGGGCTAACCCACTTGCTGTCTGACACTGGATAGATTATGCCCACACTGAGAAGCTTTTTGATCTCTTTGAGCACAACTTCCTTCATTGCTGGATTGAGCTTCTTTTGGGGATCACGTACGGGCATAGAGTCATCTTCCAGAAGAATGTGGTGTTGGCAGATGCTTGGACTTATCCCTCTGATGTCAGCCAAAGTCCACCCTATGGCCTGTTTGTACTGCCCCAGCACATATCTCAACTTTGCCTCCTCTGCCTCTTGCAAATAGGCACTTATGATGACGGGCAAAGTGTCATTATCTCCCAAATATAGATACTTGAGATGCTTGGGCAGTTTTTTCAATTCCAGCATTGGTGGCTTTTCAAGGGAAGGCACCATGATCATTTCTTCAATCTCTATCGGTTTGCCCGGGTTGCCTTTGAAATCCTCCAGAGAGTCTAACTGCTCTATTGCTTCTTGTAATTCTTCTGGTTCTCCCTCCATATCAAACTCAGTAAGCCCTTGCTGAATGGCTATCTCAGTATGGTCATACTTCCCACATTGGAGTGCCTTTGCCTCCACTGCTTTCTCAATTTGGTCAATGTAGTGGATTTCTTCGGTGTCGGCTGGGTGCTTCATGGATTTGTAGAGGTCAAAGGTGACCGTTTCTCCTTCGAATTTGCACGTTAGCCTTCCGGTTTCACAGTCTATGTGGGTCCTTGATGTTTTGAGGAACGGTCTGCCTAATATCATCACAGGGGCTTTACTTGATCTTCCCATATCGAGTACATAGAAATCAGCAGGAAATATCAACTCTTCCACTTTGACCAGGACATCTTCCAGTATGCCCTCAGGATAAACATTAGATCTATCAGCCAGTTGGATCACAACGCGAGTGGGCTTCAGTTGCCCGATTTCCAGGTCTTCGTACATCGTTTTGGGCATAACGTTAATTGATGCTCCCAGATCGAGCATTGCCTTCTCTATCTTCATATGCCCTATGATGCACGGAATGTAGAACATGCCTGGGTCTCCACACTTTGTAGGTCCAGTCTTTTTAATAACGACAGAGACATTCTCCCCCACCTCAAACTTCGCATCATCCTGATATTTGACCTTCTTTGTGCAAAGCTCCTTCAAGAACTTAGCACATCTGGGCATAGCGTTCAGTATGGTCAGAAGGGGCATATTGATTTCCACCTTCTTGAACATTTTGAACATCTCTTGAGTTTCTTCCTTCTCACGGTTTTTACTCAGTCTGCCCGGGAAGGGTGGCTTGATTTTCGGTGGTGGAGATTTGTCCCTCTTTGCCCTGACTGTTGTTGGAAATCGATATCCCGGAATTAATAAATTTAAATTAATAAATCATCTAATTAATTCCGACCGAAATCCTTCGAATATCCGGATTGTCTAAATTGCGGAACCGACAATCCAATCGAATAAACCCTTCGCCGGAATCTACGCGAGCACATCACGCGGTCCGGGATACGACCGAACGCACGCCGCGTCCGATGACGCGCGCACGGCCAGCCGCACCCCCGCGAGGAGGGCTCACGATCGCATGTAGCGATCGCGGGGTGCGATCGATCGGGGCTGTTCCGGCAGCCCCCCAGCAGAAAGTCCGGCGACTTGCTGCTCGCCGTGGAGGGGCGACTCAACCGTGAGTCGCTGCGGGCGCGCCAGCCGCCCGCCCGGCGATCGTGCCCTAGGGCAGCGATCGCCCCCTCGGCTTCGGCCGAGGGCTCCTCATGCACGTCCCCGGCGTCCAGCCGGGGCGTTTTGTGGTTCGATCCCCACGGGGATCCACGAGCTGCCGCGGTCCGGTGGTTCGACCACCACCGCTCGGCTCGTTCCTCGTTTCCGGGGTTCGTCCTTGGATCTTGGTTCATGATATTCTCACGATAAATAAACGATAAAATCATAAAGAGGGTTTTACGATTTACCTCGTTCTCGTTGTTCGGAAAAACGAAGAACTCAATTTGACGACCTTGAGATCTTCCGACGTATTCCTTGCACTAGCTCGGACGTCGTGTGGGCGACGATCTACCGAACTCCATGGATCTCCTTCACGAACTCTCTAGACTAATCAAGTATGATTATCTTGTCTTGTCAAATTGTGAAGACCATGTAGTGCTTTTATAGGCTACGTAGGGGATCTTAAGGAGGTGGAATATTGGGCTTCCAATAATAGTGATTAAATTGAGCCCAAGCCCAAATCTATTAATCCTTACTATTATTAATTAATTTTATTTTCCACTATATAAAATTAATTGCACTCCCAATATTAAACCATATTATATCAAATAATATTTCTCCGGTAGTATTATTTATTCCGTGTATTTAAGATATAAATATCCATGAATAAAATTAATTTATTGCTAATTAATTTATTCATCTCTTATATCCGAGACTAGTACCATTCAACCTTAATTATTATGCGGAACGAATCCACCTGCAGGGTTTACATAATAATTCCTTATGAACTCATCTCGGGGATATTATCAACCCTTCCGGGATACACTTTCCCGTCAAGTATTCACGGCATGTCATATATAAAATATAGTGACCCAACTTAACCGGTAATTAACCCAATAATTAAATCGGTTAATTCCTTTGGTAAATCAAAGTCACTTATATTAAATATACACACCCGCAATAGTTTCGGGGATTAAGAATAAAATACACTGAGACTCGAATCGATTATCGCCGGCAATCCTAATCGATGAATCTCAACGATCCGCTCAATACACCAAGTGTACAAGTGTGATAAAATAATTAAGACAAATTATTTTCTCTCTCACACAACGACTATACCGATGGATTGGTCCGTGTCCATCTAGGTCGTGAGCAACTGTTCGATTAAATACGAGTAACCGATAGTATGATCTTCTGTGTGGGCCCGACACACCATACTAACTACAACGTATAGAATCCAGGACTATAATTTGCATATATTTAATTATAAATAATTAAACGCAAATAATTGTTTATTTAATTAAATAGATTAGTGGCAATGGATCGTGAGTTTCCGTTACTTAAATCTAGACATTAAGTACACAACTCCAACAACTGTCACCTCTTCTTGCTCAATATCTGTCCCAGGGTCTTCCTCAATGACTGGTGGGCCATCTAACACGGGCTCTTTGCCCTTTTCTGCAGGCTTTTCCACTATGGTGAGTGGTTTGCCACTCCTGAGCTGGACGGCATTAACATGAGCATTGTTCACTTCGACTTTTGGGGGCAAAGTACCTCCTTTCTGTTCCAGCTTTGCCACCACTTGAGTAAGATGTGAAACTTGGGCTCCTAGATTTCGGAACTGCCCTCTAGTCTCTTCCTTGAATTTCTCATTCTCTTGGTGGGCTTTGGCATTCTCTTGCTGGAACTTAATATTCTCTTTGACCAAAGTTTCCATCATTTCAGACAAAGTAGGCCCTTTGGTCTGAGCGGGCTGGTGGTATATCCCTGGGCCTTGCTGTTGGTACTGCCCCTGCTGATTGTAGCGCTGGAAATTCTGGTTACCATTATACCCCTCATTGTAGTTGTTGCTATTCCCATACCTATTATCATAGTATGGTTTCCCCCTTCCTTGCCCATTACCGTTACTCTGCCCCATCGCTTTGACCTCTTCGTCATACAGTGAGGGGCATTCATCAGTGGCATGCTCTATGCCCTGGCAGATCTGGCAAGCTTTCACACCTCTCTTTGGCCCGGTGGCCATGGTGTTCATAAATTTTTCCATCGTGCTGCATAGTTTGTCGATTTTTAGATCCGCAGCAGTGGTTGTCCCCAAATTGGTCATGGGCAACTCACTTCCATCATCTCTGAACTCCTCTGCCATCTCCTTGAAGAGTTTAAATGCCTCAGCACTTTTATTCAGGATGGACCTCCACTGGCAGCATGCAAGAGGGTTCTCTCGTGCATCCTTAGCCCAGACACAAAGTACTGGATCAAATCGTGATCATGGATTTGGTGCTGAGGACACTTTGCCAACATCTGCTTAAACCGTGCCCAATAAGCAGGAAACTCTTCGCCTGCCCCCATCCTAATGCTACTGATGTTCCTTCGCATATGTTGGATCCGGGCGGCAGGGAAGTATTTTTCCAAAAACTTCTGCTGGAGCTGTGCCCAAGTAGTGATTTGTCCTTCGGGCAGAGTGTAGAGCCACTCTCGTGCTCCATCCCCAAGTGAAAAGGGAAAAGCCAGCAGTCGGATGTATTCACTCAAAGGGGGCCCTCCCCTTATGGTTCCGCAGGCTAACTCGAAATCTTGAAGATGCCTCTGTGGGTCTTCCATGGGCATATCGCTGAACTTAGGCAGTATTTGGATGAAATTGTGTTTCATCTCCCAGTTCTCGTTGATGGTGGGCAAAGTGATGGCTGATGGTTGGAGGTTCAGAATGGCAGGGAACATCATTTCCCTGAGGGTTGCCATTATGGCTGGTTCCGGTGAAGGTCGTGGTGGGGTAATTGGTTCACCTCTCCTTGCCCTTCTCGGATTTTCTGCCCTTGGTGTTCGGGCAGCTTCTTGGGCGGCACGTGCTAACGCTTTGGCTAGTCTTGTCTCTTTTCGGATTCGTTTCGCGGTCTTTTCGATCTCAGGGTCGTACCAGGGTACAATCTCTTTGCCCGAAGTGGAATCCTGCATAAACAAAACAAGTCAAACTGTTAGCACAGACGACTTACTGTTGGAAATTTGCCTCCCCGGCAACGGCGCCAATTTTGACGAGCCCGTATGCTTGTCGTTAGGGGCAAACAAGCTGTCAAAATGATATTTATATTTAGCCAGTACTCTTATTACTACAAAACGTAGATAATGGCAAGTACGTGGGGTCGGTCCCACAAGGAGGCAATTACAGTAGGTGATCTCGGCTTTGCCCAAGGGGTTGTCACAAAAAGATTTGATTTTGGGGTGCTGTGGGCACAGCGGTTTTGCAATCGTTTCAACACTTTGACTTACTACGGCTAACCAAACTAACATGCAAATAAATAAAACTAAAAGTAAAAAAACCAAACACTCAGATCTAACAGAATACTAAAAGGGAAAACTGAATTTAAATGGGAAACAAAGCATCCGGGCAGACAACTTCACTCAGGATCATTAGGGCAAACTACCGTTCATCGGCACTAAGGATTTTTACCAGCGGTTTGTCAGCAGTTATAGGGTGCATAAGACAAAAGTGGTCCTATTGCGTCACGCCCAACAGTTGCCCCACCCCTTATCTATCCTTACTGTGTAAAGAGAAGGCTAGTTATCACTATGCCTAAACCCCCTGGATCTGAACAATTCGATAACCTATGCGACCAAACATGGATCTAGTTTGCCCAAACCCGCATTACCCTCTAGACAGACCCGCTCGGCCAATAGCATGCTCGAAACATACGACCGCATCTCCTGCAAGTTCAAATGCTATGCCCGCAACAATACTACAAGGTACATCTATGCGGTTTGCCAATCACCAGTATCCCAGTTTGTAAAGGTTCACTAGTGGTCGTCCTAGTTAGCCCAAACTCCCCAGAAATAAAACTTAAACAACTTTGCCTCGGGAACAAACACCCAACCGGTTAGTTCAGCCCCTCCAACCTCGCGGTCTAACTAAACCCTAATTTCACCTTCGATCCGCCCCTGCCCAGATGCAAAACAACTTAGCTACTCATAAAGAAATTAAAAGACGAAATAATTAAGGAAAAGCAAACTATATTAATCATAGCTTCAAATCGATAATCGTTTTTGAAGGAAATCAAAGTACGGAATTAAAACTTAAAAACATAAAAACATAAAATTGTTTCTCGACCCGAAGGTCGGATCTACTCAAAACAAACAAGAGACTCGGACGAACAGCTCCGATCTCTATCTCCGGCGACTCCTCCGGCGGCGACGAACTGCGGGACCGGCGGCTCTTCCAATTTCTCGGTGCGTAATGTGTTGTCTTTTTTGCTGCCCGTCGCGCCCCGCCTTTTAAAGACTTCAATTTGAATTTGAATCCGCGGCTGTTTCTCCTTCCCTAAAGAATAGGCGTCAGCGGTCAAAGGAGTTGGGGATAAGTCAGATCCCCCGAATCCAGGGATTCTGGTATGCTGCCAGCTTGCCCGCAGCGAATCCCCTGTCTGCCGCGTCTTCTGCCCAAACTGAAATTCTGCAGGTATTTCTTCTCCTTCACAGATGGTCGGACCAGGCACGGTACTTGGTAATTCTGGTTCTTCTGCTTCGTGACCTTACCCATTTCCCCGATGTGGTCAAACTGTTGCTTGTCACTACCGCTCCAGAACTTTGCCCAAAGAAGGGGATTTCCTTGCCTCTTTTGCCCAGTGCGCCACCTGTTACCTGCATCACCACACACTCTGCCCAAACACCTAATTGTGCCCTCCCAGACACGTTAACGACTCAAACTGACTCAATAAAGGGTGTAAAAGTGCTCTAAGATGAGCAAATAAAATGGCTCATCAATACTCCTTGTAATAGTTTCGTTTTGTTTTCAATGAAATGAAATATATTACATAAACTTTGTCTTCATAAACTTTATCTTCACTTTGTGAGATTGATCGACTGAAGCTGCTGACGTTCGAGTTTAAGACCAATTTCACGAAAAATTGGTATCCTACGCTGAAGACGTAATTTCAATTGGTATCAGAGCGGGACGTCATACGTATAAGACGTGATCCGTTACTTGACTTCATATTTCCGCTACGATGGAGTCGTCTATGTTTGTCCAGAAACCGATTATGCTTACTCATCAGAACTACTCAAACTGGAAGGCCAAAGTTTCTGCAAGAATTAAGGGTTTTGACTCTAGATCTTGGATGGCAGTGTTAGAAGGATGGGAACGCCCATATACTGAAGATGCTGATGGTGTGAGGATTCCGAAACCGGAATGTAGTTGGACAAGAGAGGAGCATGACTTGTCTACGGCAAACAGCAAAGCTTTACTTCTTATCTGTGAATGGCTGGACCTCAGTATGTATCAGCTGGTAAAAAATTGCACTTCTGCCAGAGATGCATGGGAGACTCTACAAAGAACGTGTGAGGGAAGTCATGCAGTTAAGCGATCAAAAATCCGAACTATCACTGCCCAATTCCATCAACTTCGAATGAGGGGAGATGAAGACATAAATGACTACTTGGACAAGATCATGAGATATGTCAACGAGGCGTTCGAACTCGGAGAAATCTTTCCTGCTCCCATGGTTTATGAGAAGGTCCTATCAAGTGTGAGCACCAGATTCGAAAGCAAAGTGCTAACTATTGAAGCTCGCAACGACGAGAATCAAAACTGGGATTATGCTGACTTGATGGCTGATTTGAGAAATTATGACTTGACTCTCAAAGTTCGAAGTAACCCAGATATGTCTCTTGTCTACGAACCAATGACTGCTCTCAAGATTTCTGAGAAAGGGAAGAGTTCAAGAAGCTCGAACTCTCGAAAAACTCATGTGAAAAATGAGAAAACTGAAAGTAGTTTTTCTGCTGATCTGGGTGAATCTGATGATGAGGAAGCTGAGGATATTGAGAGACTGATGAACTCTAATAATCCGGACAAACTTGCTGCACTGACTGAGATAGTCACTTATCTTGTGAAACAAGAGTTTAAGAGGAAGAACCGTGCCCGTAACTTTCGGAAATTTCAGAAAAGTTCTAACTCATATCCGAATACTCCTGACAACCGAAATCAGGGATCATCGTCTGACAAAAAGTTCAAAGGGACAAAACTTTCACCATACTCCTCTACTAGCAAAGATGTTTCTAAGATGCAATGCTATGAGTGTAAAGGATATGGACACGTTAAAAATGAATGCCCGAACTTACATCGTAAGAAGAAGCTACCAGTTAGCTATGTTGTGATTGACGATGAGAATGTCATTTCTGAGAACGACGAGTCTGAGAAAAATAATTCTGACGATGATGAAGACAACGCTCTAGTTGTCACTTTTGGTGAAAATTTTGATCTCGAAAATGTGGAAGTTGAAAACTTTGTTTTTGATGCATTTCTGAAAGATACTGCAACTGCTGACAACATCTTCCGTGTGGCGTCAGCAAACCGAAACTACTGTGATGATAACATTTTCTCGGATGATGAATCTAAGACTGAGACCGAAAGGGAAGAGATGACATCTGATGTCCATCAAAGTGTGATCGTGTCTGCTGAACTGTTTGATCTGAAAGAGAGTTATTCTAAACTCGAAATATTGTGTGACACAGCTATCAATGAGAATAGCACACTTGAAGTGTCACTGAAATTCCTAAAAGAATCTCTTAATGAACTCTCTGAAGAGAAACAGTAAATGCATGATGAGGCTGTAGTGTTGAAAAACTCAGTTGAGAAGACTGAGGATGAGAAGAAAAAGTTGAACAACTCTTTGACAATTCTTAAAGTTAAATTTGATGACATGTTCGAGGAAAAGCACAAGTATTTCAAAGAAGTTGTCGAACTGAGAGAAGTGTATGAGAAGTCGAATTCTGAGAACTCAAAACTGAAGACTTCACTGAAAAAGGAGTCAACTGAAGTTAAGAAACTGCAGACTCTGTTTAAGAACTCGGATGCTGAAAATGACGAACTGAAGTCATCTCTAATGAAAGTTCAAACTGACCTTGCCATGACTGACAAAGAACGATATGTGTTGAAAGAAAAACTTCATATGACTGATGAGCTGTTGAGGAAAATGAACACGAACTCTTCCGGGTTGGGAGTCCCCGCACCACCCCCACCACCATCGATCGATCACCAAGGGAAGGACCCGCCGCCACCACCCCAGCCGGCCAGCCACCACCCACCGGCGGCAGCCCACGGCCGAGGGGCGCGTCGCCCCTCCCACTCGATCGATCGTAGGGTCGATCATGGGGATGATCGGCCCTATGGTCCTTTGTCTTCTTCGTCACACTTCTTCGTCTTCCGGCGGTCGTTTCGGCATCGATCCAACGTAAATAAAATTACATTATCCGGTATCGATTCTATACATGAAATCGACCCTATACATTTTCCGGAAAAAGTAGAACATAATAATAAACCTAAATTCGGTCAACCCCCGAATTTTTACTATTACAAGCATTCACCACACATAAAACGAATCTCGACATGTCCGAGAGTTTAATAATCAAGAACAATATTATGACATTAATTAAAACAATTAAATCTAGCCATAATAGTCGGAAACCCTGCAAGGTAGAACAATTTATCGAAAAATACCGTGAACGAAAACCAACGCTCTGATACCAATTGTTGGAAATCGATATCCCGGAATTAATAAATTAATTAAAATTAATTATCCAATTAATTCCGGCCGAAATCCTTTGGAGATCGAATATCCGGATTGTCTAAATTGCGGAACGACAATTCCAATCGACTCCCGGTTGCCGGAACCCCACCACGAACCTCCACGGGGATAGAACCCAACCGAAACCCTAACCGCGGGGATAGCCCGCGGCTGTCCGGTCGAGCCCCCGTGTGGGGCTCGCGGCTGTTCGCAGCAGCCATAGGGGGCTGCCCAGCCATGCCCTAGGTGATCGCACATCCGTCACGATCAAAATCGTGGCATGCGATCACCACAGCCCGCCACCGCGCGAGCGGTGGCCCAGCCGCGCGAGCAGCGATCAGCCCGCGCAAGCGGCGATCGCGCCGTGCAAGCGGCGCTGAGCAATCGTACGGGCTGCTCCCAGCAGCCCGCTGGTCGTCCCCGGACGAGGCTCGCATCGCACGCGAGTCCGCTGCGGGAGAACCCGCAGCTCGCGTCGAGCCCATCCGGACGATCGAGCACGCGCTCGATCGAGTCTCGGCGTCCAGCCGAGGCTCGCCCCTCTCGACCCTCTCTTGCTCGAGCCGTTGAGCCGCCGGCGGTCCGGTGATCTTCGATCACCACCGCCCGGTTCAACCTCGACAAAGGTCGCGTTCTCGGATCTTAAGTTCACGTTATTTTCACGATAATAATCATGTAAAATCATCGAGGGGGTTTTCACGATTTTACCTTTGTTCTCGTTGTACGGAGAAACGAGATCTATGAAGACCTTGAGACCTTCCCACGTATTCCTTGCACTAGCTCGAACGTCGGGTGGGCGACGATCTTCCGAACTCCATGGATCTCCCTCTCTACTTTCTCTCTCTAGAATTGTGATCTTCAAGTTATGAGAATAGAGAAGACCATGTAGTGCTTTTATAGGCTACGTAGGGGATCTTAAGGAGGTGGAATATTGGGCTTCTAATATTGAAGATTAAATTGAGCCCAATGCTCAAGTCCATTAATCCTTATCAATATTAATTAATTTATTTTCCACTATATAAATTAATTGCACTCCCAATATTAAACCATATTATATCAAATAATATTTCTCCGGTAGTATTATTTATTCCGTGTATTTAAGATATAAATATCCATGAATAAAATTAATTTATTGCTAATTAATTTATTCATCTCTTGTATCCGAGACTAGTACCATTCAACCTTAATTATTATGCGGAACGAATCCACCTGCAGGGTTTACATAATAATTCCTTATGAACTCATCTCGGGGATATTATCAACCCTTCCGGGATACACTGTCCGGTCAATTATTCACGGCATGTCATATATGAAATATAGTGACCCAACTTAACCGGTAATCAACCCAATAATTAAATCGGTTAATTCCTTTGGTAAATCAAAGTCACTTATATTAAATATACACACCCGCAATAATATCGGGGATTAAGAATAAAATACACTGAGACTTAAATCGATTATCGCCGGCAATCCTAATCGATGAATCTCAACGATCCGCTCAATACACCAAGTGTACAAGTGTGATAAAATAATTAAGATAAATTATTTTCTCTCTCACACAACGACTATACCGATGGATTGGTCCGTGTCCATCTAGGTCGTGAGCTACTGTTTGATTAAATACGAGTAACCGATAGTATGATCTTCTGTGCGCCCATGCTTGCACCATACTAACTACAACGTATGAAATCTAGGACTATGATTTGCATATATTTAATTATAAATAATTAAATGCAAATAATTGTTTATTTAATTAAATAGATTAATGGCAATGGATCGTGAGTTTGCGTTACTTAAATCTAGACATTAAGTACACAACTCCAACAATCTCCCACTTGTACTAAGGTCTAGTCATTTCCTCCAAACTCCCGACTCCCATACTCATCACGTGCTTAAGTTGTACTTCCAAGAAGTACTATGTGAATGAGCACTCTAGGTTGTCGCTCTGAAGTTATGTTGGTGACTACAGCGTCGTCTCCCTCGACGATGACTCGTATCAGGTGGTACTTGCTCTATGTGTTATCTTACACTTATGAACTTGTGATTTCTTATCATTTGCCATCGCACCGCTATTTACATAGCCTTTGGCAAATTAAGAATCACGTCTAAGTCCCAGAGATTATCCTGGAGCTATACCAAAACTTCCGCTGCCTCTGAGGCCGCTATTTGGTTACCCATGGCAGAGTCCGAAAAGCATCGTGCTTATCACTCTTCCATGTTAAAACTCCTTCTCCTTCAATAGTGAAACACATAGCCTGATATCGACTTACACTGGTCCTCATTCGATTAGAAATCTAAGAGAATGTAATCCAAAGGAAATGTTCGTCTGCTTCGTAGTCTAGAACAGTACTTCGAAAGTACTTTTACAGCAGTCGAATATTCCTTTCCAGGATTACCTTGATATCCTCCCACTATGCCAACCGCATAGCCGATATCAGGTTCTTGTTTTCAACAATGCATTTATTAAGCTTTCCACACTCAAAGTGTAGGAAACTGCTTTCATTGCTTCTATCTCCTTTTGTGTTGCAAAACACATATCCTTAGATAGATGCATTCCCTCTCTGAAAGGTAACGAACCTTTCTCGGAATCTTGCATGTTAAAACGAACCATAATCGTACAAGATATCTAGAGAAGTGCAATGTTCTTTTCTTGAGATCCTAGATCTTAAGAACATGCTCTAACTTCTTCTTCATCTCATATATCAATTTTTCTAGACAACCATCATTTTATGTCTGACAACATCTTTACATTGTTGCCAATGATAAGATGTTATCTACATAAAACCTCCGAGAAACACCACCTTGTTTCCATCACGTTTCCCATACACTCGATTCGTCTATGCTTTGATGAATCCATAAAATGGACTATTTCATCAATTTGCAAGCACCACGAACTCAATGCTTTGTTCCAATCCATAAATGGATCAACTAAGCTCGTACTCTAAATGATCTTGCCTCTTAGCAATAATCTTTATTGCTCTCCAAGAAGGCACATTTAGATCTAGTACGGTCTTCATGTAGATCCAGGGATCGATTTCATGTATACTAGGTCCAGAGTCCGAAGACTCTCCTAGTCTTATGAATATCTCCGGTTGTCCCACAACCTCCCACTACAATGGCGTTCCGGTGTATAAACAGTGATAACAGTAGGTGCAGTTAGTGGTGTACCGCTACTCGGTTCGGCTGGTTCTAAGTCTTTAATCTTTCTCTCTCATTTCAAAGTACTACGTCACTTTGGGCTTGTGGTTCATCTAATAGTCTTCCTCTAAGAACCGGGCGTTAGAACTTATAACGTCCTTCTGGTTCATAGTACTATTGAACACACATCTTTTGTTCTTCTAGGATATTCTACAACCGCATTTGAATGCGCCGTTGTTTCCAGACATATCCATAGAACCTAGGTAGTACCGTATAACTCATGCTTTTACTATTTCTATAAGAGTTCCATTTCTTATTTCCGACACACCATTTCTACACAAAAGTGTATGGTGTAGTCATTTGGGAACAAATCCCAATCTCTGATCAGTATGCCATGCATTCCTCAGACAGGCACTTGCCTCCGCGATCAAATCGCAGGCTACAAATGGATATACCTTGATGGTTCCCCATAATAGCTTTGTGTCCATTGACTTGTCAAAACACTTTGCTTTTGTGGCACATCAGGTATACTAATCCATTTTTCGAGCAATCATAAAATGAAGTACTCGTACCTTATTGTCTGAGTAAACAAAGGTCTGCACACATCAGAGTCAATCAATTCTTATACTTGTCCGGATCTTATATCTTATATCCATAAAGGATTGCTTAGTCATGTTATCTTCCAAATTAGATTCTTAGGTCGGAAGGTCCACTCCTTAAAATATCAATTTTCGACCCTTGAACTTCTTATTTGAATAAACATGACTCAGCATAAGAATCCACAAGTATAATTGATAAAGAAATCTCTTATTAGTAAAACGAGTTTCATACTACGGTTCGTTGCATCATGGTGGACTCAGGATTCATCATTTATATATTGCTAGCTAATATACCAGAATAGATAATATCATTATTTCTTCTTATAACCATCAAATGATTAAAAGAAATAAAATATCCTTTTATTAGAAATCCAGAACAAAGTTCTTTCTAATATGAAAGGTACATAAAAGCAATAACTCAAAATGAAATCCTATATAATGTCCTCCACTGCAACTGCTGCCTCCTCTACAGCATTGCCCATGTAGACTACGATTTTTTCTTTTCTAAGTCGTCGGGTTTCCTGGAACCCTTGCATTTAAAATGCACATACCGTCAGTGGTTCCATATCTACACACCAGGTTCCGGTAGATAATACCACTGACTATGTTTTACGACTAAAGAAAATTTCGTACTTTCTTTGAGAGGATAATTAGACTTCCAGTACCCAGACTGTTTGCATCGAGAACACTTGCCTCTTGGCTTTCTCGTCCCATCTCGTGGTCTAAGAAACTTAGGACCACTGGGTTTCTTTGCTTGCTTTTCCTTTCCCCCGATTTTGCCCTTAGGCTCGAAACCTTTGGCATTAGCTACAAGAGCTTGCGATTTCCGTCTCAACTCGTCTAAAAGGTCGATCATCTCAAAAACGTGTTTAAGCGTTTCCTCGAATCGAATGGCCTTTATGAGTATCCTCATCGCCTCTTGTCTAGCCTCTACACCATGTCTAAACATCTCCTTGAGTTTGAACATGATATCAAAATCAGTCCTTTCCTCATCAGTTAAGACATTTGTAGGCTCGGGAGGACAAAGCTCACTGAGTACAAACTTGTACTCTTCAACAGTTTGGGTAATGTCTAGATCTCTATTCCAATCATTACATTCAGGGACCAATGAGTTTAAAATCCTTACGTATCACATAAAGTGGGTTCAAAGCCATATCCTAATCTATGAGCACATATAACAACAAACAATCGATTTAATCTCCGATATTATCTCCTTCAAATAATATCATTAAACCACTAATCGCATCTAAAATCCCATCAGATATGGCAAGCCACGATAGTGTGGACGTTTACCTATCCAAATGATTTAGCAATTAGATTTCCTTCGGTCGTACATCATCATTAGCGTTACTTCAATGGGAAGAATACTAATAAGCGTACCTAAGTGTAAACCATTACTCAGTATCTAAGAAGATTGTTTGGGACACGCATATTCACCGCAAGCCACGATAGTGTGGACGTTTACGTTAACATACGCTCCTTTACTCCCTTCTATAACTGTCTACATCAATCGTTCCAAAATCCCATTCAATGCAGCAAGCCACGATAGTGTGGACGTTTACTACACCAAAAGACTTTTACAATTGACTCCCAATTACATGAATCATTCAATCTTGTAAATCAAGACGTGGAGAATCATAAGTGAAACTCGAAGTTTCTAACCAGTGATTCACCATGCGAACGACCCTATCTCTCATAAATGAGGGAGCCGAGCAGACAATCGATCCACCTTCAAAAGGATGGTACGAAGGTCTCTAATTTGTGTCCTCGACATGACCAAGTGGCTTTGGCTCCATTCCACTCCCCGGGGTGAGAATGAGTCGACTTGAAATCAGTTTCAGAAAGACAAATTAGGCATTGTTTGATAAACTTAATCAATGTTTCTTGTAAAAGGAATTACAAGAATTCTCCTCCAATGACTTGTCTAAACGAACTTCAAAAGTCCATAAAAGTCACCAAGAGAACAGCAATGGAGACCATGGATATGTTTCCATACCCTCTCCCACTTAGCTTTTTACAATAAAGGGATACGCTATCTAATGCATAATTAAATACACATAAGCATGCATACATGTAATAAAGCACATAGAATATTATCACATAGTCAAAATAATACTAGAATATTATTTTCCGACTATTATGGCTTTATCGCATCCCCGTACGCATCTTCTAGTCTTCAGTCTTCGTTCTTGAATGCTCCATGTGACGAGAATATTAATCCCAATATTTAAATCTATTTATTTTCAATTAATCCAAAATTTACTTAATTCGAAAATTAAGTCAATCGAATATATCAAAAAATAAAATTAAATATTATTAATATATTTATTTTCCTATCTAATTCTATTAAATCTCTAGAATCCCATCCAAGTCAAACTTGAAATATTCTAGAAGACTTCTATAATAGAATAAGGAAATAAAATAAATTAGGACTCTTCTACTTTCCATAATTAATTAATTTCCATCTATTAAAAATTCCCAAGAATAGGAATAATCAAATAGGAAATAAATTAATTCCAATTTAATTCTTTTCCTATTCCATGAGAGTTCCTAAAATTAAGAACACTCAAATAGGAAAACCGAATCAAATAGGAAAGTCGGATTATGGTAGGAGTAGTGCGGGTTGGGAGTCCCCGCACCACCCCCACCACCATCGATCGATCACCAAGGGAAGGACCCGCCGCCACCACCCCAGCCGGCCAGCCACCACCCACCGGCGGCAGCCCACGGCCGAGGGGCGCGTCGCCCCTCCCACTCGATCGATCGTAGGGTCGATCATGGGGATGATCGGCCCTATGGTCCTTCGTCTTCTTCGTCACACTTCTTCGTCTTCCGGCGGTCGTTTCGGCATCGATCCAACGTAAATAAAATTACAAGAATTAAAATTACATTATCCGGTATCGATTCTGTTGGAGTTGTGTACTTAATGTCTAGATTTAAGTAACGATAAACTCCCGATCATAGCATTTAATCTATTAAATTAATAAACAATTGTTTGCTTTTAATTATTATTAATTGAATATATGCAAATCATAGTCCTGGATTTTATACGTTGTAGTTAGTATGGTGTGTCGGGCCCCACACAGAAGATCATACTATCGGTTACTCGTATTTAATCAAACAGTGGCTCACGACCTAGATGGACCCGGACCAATCCATCGGTATAGTCGTTGTGTGAGAGAGAAAATAATTTGTCTTAATTATTTTATCACACTTGTACACTTGGTGTATTGAGCGGATCGTTGAGATTCATCGATTAGGATTGCCGGCGATAATCGATTCGAGTCTCAGTGTATTATATTCTTAATCCCCGATATTGTTGCGGGTGTGTATATTCAATATAAGTGACTTTGATTTACCAAAGGAATTAACCGATTTAATTATTGGGTTAATTACCGGTTAAGTTGGGTCACTATATTTTATATATGGCATGCCGTGAATGATTGACCGGAAAGTGTATCCCGGAAGGGTTGATAATATCCCCGAGATGAGTTCATAAGGAATTATTGTGTAAACCTCATGAGTGGATTCGTTCCGCACAATAATTAAGGTTGAATGGTACTAGTCTCGGATTCAAGAGATGAATAAATTAATTAGCAATAAATTAATTTTATTCATGGATATTTAAATCTTAAATACACGGAATAAATAATACTACCGGAGAAATATTATTTGATATAATATGGTTTAATATTGGGAGTGCAATTAATTTATATAGTGGAAAATAAATTAATTAATATTAATGGGAGATTAATAGATTTGGGCTTGGGCTCAATTTAATCATTAATATTGGAAGCCCAATATTCCACCTCCTTTAGATCCCCTACGTAGCCTATAAAAGCACTACATGGTCTTCACTTTCTCAACAATAACAATAAGACAAGAATACCAATACTTGATAGTTCTAGAGAGTTGAAGAGGATCCATAAGCTTGGAGGATCGTCGCCCACCCGACGTTCAAGCTAGTGCAAGGAATACGTGGGAAGATCGTAAGGTCATCAACTTAGATTCGTTTCTCCGCACAACGAATTAAAAGGTAAAATCATATACTCCCTTCTATGATTTCATGTGGATTGATTGTGATACATACATGAACGCACGATCCGGGAAAACGACGAACCTCGGGGACGGGGATTCGAGATCCCCGGCGAGGATCGAAGGTGGCGGTCGAACCCTAGGGTTCGGACCGCCGGGACGCGTGACGCGAGAACCCTCGGCTGGGAGCCGAGGGATCGATCGAGCCCGTAGGCTCGATCGCTGGGAGCTGCGGGAGTTACCCGCAGCGACTCGAGGCGTGCTGCGGGGCTACCCGCAGCGGTGCGCTGGGACGAGCCCAGCGCGTTGAGCAGCGGGTCACGCAACCCGCTGCGGGGCTGCTCGCAGCAGCCCGGGGATCGCTACGAGCGATCCCAGCGATCGCTACGAGAGCGATCGCGAGCCCCGTGCGGGGGCTCAGCTGGGCGCGCGGGTTCGCCCGTGCGGTGCTCGGTCGAGCCTCGGGTCGTACGGTGGTTCGCGGTTGGTTCTCCGGCGATCGAGGGTTTTCGGTCGGGTTGTCGGTTTCCGCAAATTTTTTGATACCCCGGGTTACCAAATTCCAGCAATTGGTATCAGAGCGTTTAGGTTTCGTGTTCATGTATGTGTTCAATTGTGTTCTACCTTGCAGGGATTCCGACTATCATGGTTTAATTAATTGTTAATTATTCGTTTAATTAATTGCTATTTAATTTACCATGATTGTTCGTTTATTAAACACTCGTACATGTCGAGATTCGTTTTGTGTGGATGAATGCTTGTAATAGTAAAAATTCGGGGGTTGACCGAATTTAGGATTTATTATTACGTTCTATGTTTTCCGGAAAGTGTATAGGGTCGATTTCATGTATAGAATCGATACCAGAATTGTAAATTTATTTCTTGTAATTTATTTACGTTGGATCGATGCCGAGACGACCGCCGGAGAACTCATGTGACGAAGGAGATGAAGAGAGGGAAATCTAGGGCTTGGGATCGATGGGATCGATCCCATGGTGATCGACCGTGAGGGGGCTGTCCGCGGGGCTCCTCGGCCACGCCGGCCACCGGAGGTGGTGGCGCGTGGGCTGGGGACGGCGGCGGTGGTGCTCCCGGCCGGCGATCAAGGTGGGGGGGCGCGGGGTCGTCGTGATCTCGTGCTACTCCTACCTAGATTCACTTTCCTAATTGATTCAAGTTTTCCTATTTTGAGTATTCCTAAGTATGGGAACTCTCATGGAGATAGGAAAAGAATTAATTAATATTATTTATTTCCTTATTCTATTATGGAAGTCTTCTAGAATATTTCAAGTTCTACTTGGAATAGGAATCTAGAGATTTAATAGAATTAGATAGGAAAAGAATTAATATTATTTATTTCCTTATTCTATTATGGAAGTCTTCTAGAATATTTAAAGTTCTACTTGGAATAGGAATCTACAGATTTAATAGAATTAGATAGGAAAATAATTAATTAGTAAATTAATTTATTTCTATTTGATTATTCCTATTTTATGGGAATTTTCATGGACATGGAAATTAATTAATCTTGGAAAGTAGAAGAGTCCTAATTTATTTTATTTCCTTATTCTATTATAGAAGTCTTCTAGAATATTCCAAGTTTGACTTGGATAGATTATTCTAGAGATTTAATAGAATTAGAAAGGAAAATAAATAAATAGAAATATTAATAATATTTAATTTTATTTTTGATTTATTCGATTGACTTAATTTTCGAATTAAGTATCTTTTGGATTTATTAAAAATAAATAGACTTAAATATTGGGATTAATATTCTCGTCACATGGAGCATTCAAGAACGAAGACTGAAGACTAGAAGACGCATACGGAGATGGAATAAAGCCATGATAGTCGGAAAATAATTTTTCTAGCTTATTTTGACTATGTGATATGTGCTTTATTACTTGTATGCATGCTTATGTGTTTAATTATGCATTAGATAGCGTATCCCTTTGTTATAAAAAGCTAAGTGGGAGCGGGGATGGAAACATTCCCATGGTCTCCATTACTGTTCTCTTGGTGACTCTTATGGACTTTTGAAGTTCGTATAGATGTGTCATTGGAGGAGAATTCTTGTAATTCCTCTTACGAGAAACATTGATTAAGTTTATCAAACAATGCCTAATTTGTCTTTCTGAAACTGACTTCAAGTCGACTCATTCTCACCCCGGGGAGTGGAATGGAGCCAAAGCCACTTGGTCATGTGGATGACACAAATTAGAGGCAGTCGTACCATTCTTTGATAGATGGATCGATTGTCTGCTCGGCTCCCTCATTTATGAGAGATAGGGTTGTTCGCATGGTGAATCACTGGTTAGAAACTTCGAGTTTCACTTATGATTCTCCGCGTCTTGATTTACAAAATCGAATGCTTCAAGTAATTGGGAGTCAACTATAAAAATCTTTTGGTGTAGTAAACGTCCACACGAACGTGGCTTGCTATGCTGAATGGGATTTTTGGAAATAGTTGATGTAGACAGTTATAGGGAATTGTGAAGGATTGTGAGTTATCGTAAACGTCCACACTAACGTGGCTTGCGGTGACGTAGCAATTCCAAATGATTCACCTTAGTACTGAGTAATGGTTTACACTTAGGTACGCTTTATAGTATTCTTCCCAACGAAGGGACGCTATAATGATGTACGACCAAAGCAAATCTAATTACTAAATCATTTGGGTGGGTAAACGTCCACACGAACGTGGCTTGCCTTACCTGATGGGATTTTAGATGTGATTAGTGATTTAATGATATTATTTGAGGGAGATAATATCGGATATTAAATTGATTGTTTGTTTAAATGTGCTTATAGGTTTAGAGAATAGCTATGAATCCACTTTCTATGATACTCAAGGAGCATAAGCTCACTGGCCCCAACTATATTGATTGGAAGAGAAATTTAGACATTGTCCTAACTTCGGAGGAGTACAAGTTTGTACTCCATGAAGTATGCCCTGCTGAGCCCACGGATGCCTCAACTGATGAGGAAAAACTGACATATCGGAAGTGGAAAAAGGCTGATGAAATGGCTAGGTGTTATATTTTGGCTTCCATGTCAAATGTACTCCAAACCCAACATGAGTCGATGGACACTGCCTATGATATGATGTTTAACCTCAAGGAGATGTTTGGGGAGCAAGATCGTGCGGCAAGGCAAGAAGCCATGAGAGTCCTTATGTCGACTACTCAATCTGAAGGAACGCCCGTTGGGGAGCACGTTCTTAAGATGATGAGTTTGTTGAATGAACTTGAGGTCCTAGGAGCTTCTATTGATGCTGAGACGCAAGTCGACATCATACTCCAGTCTCTGGCCCCTAGTTTTGAGCAGTTTCGTATGAGCTATAATATGGGTAAACTATCTTATACTCTTGCGCAACTCCTGACTGAACTAAAGGCGGCAGAGGGGATCTACAAGAAGGGCAAGTCTCAAGCGCTTGTTGCTACCAAGTCCAAAGGCTTTAAGCCTGGTGGAGGTAGGGGCAAGAGAAGGAAGCAAGCCCGGAAACCCAGTGGTGTCAAGAGGACTGTACCACGAGTGGGGGCTGCAAAGCCAAAGGGTAAGTGCTTCCGATGCAACAAGATGGGACACTGGAAGTCTGAATGTCCTCTCAAAGGGGTTCCAGAAAACCCGGCGACTTAGAGAGGAAGAGTTCGAGTCTACACGGGCAAAGCTGTAGAGGAGGCAGCGGTTGCGGTGGAAGACATTTATCTGCTTTAGTAGTTAAATAGGATTTCATTTCAAAGTTATTGCTTTATGTACCCCTTTATTTTAGAAAGAACGTTTTGTTCTGGATTTCTACTATTAATGAATGGATATTTTATTTCTTTAATCATTGGATGATTTTGATAAGAAATAATGGCATTATCTATTCTGGTACATTAGATAGCAATATATGAATGATAGATCCTAAGTCTACCCCAATGCAACAAACCGTTCTATAACTTGTTTTACTTGTTAGATATTTCTTTATTAATCATTATACTTGTGAATTCTTATACTTAGAAGTATTTTCAAAAGAGATTCAAATGGTCGAAATTGATGAGATCAATTACAGTTGAAGGAATGGACCTTCCGACCTAAGGATTGAATTTGGAGGATAATACATCTAAGCAAACCTTTATGGATAAAGGATAGAGTTCAGACAAGTATTGGAAATGATTAGATATGCAGACATATGTGTAAATTAGAAAGGTACGAGAAATTCTCTCAAAGAATACTCGGTGATGGATTAGAATACTTAATGTGCCATAAAAGCAAAGTGTTTTGACTAGTCAATGGACACAAAGCTATTATGGGGAACCATCAAAGTATATCCATTAGGAGCCTGCGACTCGGTCGCGGAGGCCATCACCTATCTGAATAACACATAGCATAATCAAAGATTGGGTTCAATCCCAAAGGGCCGCACCTTACACTTACGTGTAGAAATAGTGCGTTATAAAGAAATGGAAATCTGATGGTAAAAGGACAAGTTGTTCGGAACTACCTATGTTCTATGGATATTCCTAGATACAACGACATATTGAATATGGTTGTAGGATATCCTATATGAACGAAGTATTGTGTGTTCTGTAGTACTACGAACCAGAGGGACGTCTCTCGTCCGGTTCATAGAGGAAGACTATTAGATGGACCACAAAGCCTAAATTGACGTAATACCTTGAAATGAGAAGAAGGACAAAAGACTAGGAACCAGCCAAACCGAGTAGAAGTACACCACATACTGCACCTATTGTTATTACTGTTATACACCGGGACGCCATTGCAGTGGGAGGTTGTTGGACAACCAGAGATATTCATAAGACTAGAAGAGTTCGGACTCTGGATCTAGTAAAGATGAAATCGACCCCTAGCTCTGCATAAGGGCGGTACTAGATCTAAATGTGCCTGCTTGGAACAATAAGGATTATTGTTAAGAGGCTAGATCATTTAGAGTACAAGCTTAGTGAATCCATTTATGGATGGTAACAAAGCTATAAATCGTGGAACTTGCGAATTGATGGGATAGTCCATTTGATGGATTCATCAAAAGGCATAGACGAAAGGTGTATTGAAGACGTAATGGAAACAAGGTGGTGTTTCTCGGAGATTTTATGTAGATAACATTTCATCATTGGCAACAATGTAAAAATGCTGTCAGACATAAAATAATGGTTGTCTAAATAAATCGAGATATAAGATTAAGAAGAAGTTAGAACATGTTCTTAAGATCTTGTGATCTAGAGATAAGAACATTGTACTTCTCCTAGATATCTTGTACGATTAAGGTTTGTTTTTAACATGCATACTTCTGAGAAAGGTTATTGCCTTTCAGGGACAGAATAAACATCTATCTAAAGGTTATGTGTTCGAACACATGAAGGAGATAGATGAGGACAAAGCAGTTTCCTATACTTCAAGTATGGAAAGCTTTATAGATGCAATGTTGTAAAACAAGAACCTGATATCAACTATGCGGTTTGCGTAGTGGGAGGATATCAAAGTAATCTGGATAAGGGATGTTCGAATGCTGCAAGAGTACTTTCATAGTACTGGCTTACAGAGCAAGACGAAATCTTCTTAGATTACAGATTCTCAGATCCAAAAATCAGAGAAGGACCAGTGAAAGTCGATATCAGGCTATGTGTTCACTTTTAGAAAGAGGTGGAACCATAAAGTAAAAGAGTGATAAGCAGGACGCTTCTCATACTCTCTCATAACCGAATAGCAGCCTCAGAGGCAGCGGTAGTTTTGGTTAGGTTCCGGGATAACCTCTTGACTTGGATATGACTCTTAGTTTACCAAAGGCTATTGGATAGCGGTGCATGGTGAACTAGAAGAGGTCATGAGTCAAAAGTGATGTTAACACATAGAGCAAGTACCACCTGATACGAGTCATCGTCAGGGGAGACGACGTAGTAGTCACCAAGATAACTTCAGAGCGGCAACCTAGATTGCTCACTCACATAGTACTTCTCGGAAGTACACTTTAAAGCACGTGATGAGTATGGGAACCGGGAGTTTGGAGGAAATGACTAGACCTTAGTACAAGTGGGAGATTGTTGGAGTTGTGTACTTAATGTCTAGATTTAAGTAACGATAAACTCCCGATCATAGCATTTAATCTATTAAATTAATAAACAATTGTTTGCTTTTAATTATTATTAATTGAATATATGCAAATCATAGTCCTGGATTTTATACGTTGTAGTTAGTATGGTGTGTCGGGCCCCACACAGAAGATCATACTATCGGTTACTCGTATTTAATCAAACAGTGGCTCACGACCTAGATGGACCCGGACCAATCCATCGGTATAGTCGTTGTGTGAGAGAGAAAATAATTTGTCTTAATTATTTTATCACACTTGTACACTTGGTGTATTGAGCGGATCGTTGAGATTCATCGATTAGGATTGCCGGCGATAATCGATTCGAGTCTCAGTGTATTATATTCTTAATCCCCGATATTGTTGCGGGTGTGTATATTCAATATAAGTGACTTTGATTTACCAAAGGAATTAACCGATTTAATTATTGGGTTAATTACCGGTTAAGTTGGGTCACTATATTTTATATATGGCATGCCGTGAATGATTGACCGGACAGTGTATCCCGGAAGGGTTGATAATATCCCCGAGATGAGTTCATAAGGAATTATTGTGTAAACCTCATGAGTGGATTCGTTCCGCACAATAATTAAGGTTGAATGGTACTAGTCTCGGATTCAAGAGATGAATAAATTAATTAGCAATAAATTAATTTTATTCATGGATATTTAAATCTTAAATACACGGAATAAATAATACTACCGGAGAAATATTATTTGATATAATATGGTTTAATATTGGGAGTGCAATTAATTTATATAGTGGAAAATAAATTAATTAATATTAATGGGAGATTAATAGATTTGGGCTTGGGCTCAATTTAATCATTAATATTGGAAGCCCAATATTCCACCTCCTTTAGATCCCCTACGTAGCCTATAAAAGCACTACATGGTCTTCACTTTCTCAACAATAACAATAAGACAAGAATATCAATACTTGATAGTTCTAGAGAGTTGAAGAGGATCCATAAGCTGGGAGGATCGTCGCCCACCCGACGTTCAAGCTAGTGCAAGGAATACGTGGGAAGATCGTAAGGTCATCAACTTAGATTCGTTTCTCCGCACAACGAATTAAAAGGTAAAATCATATACTCCCTTCTATGATAATAATCATAGGGGATACATACATGAACGCACGATCCGGGAAAACGACGAACCTCGGGGACGGGGATTCGAGATCCCCGGCGAGGATCGAAGGTGGCGGTCGAACCCTAGGGTTCGGACCGCCGGGACGCGTGACGCGAGAACCCTCGGCTGGGAGCCGAGGGATCGATCGAGCCCGTAGGCTCGATCGCTGGGAGCTGCGGGAGTTACCCGCAGCGACTCGAGGCGTGCTGCGGGGCTACCCGCAGCGGTGCGCTGGGACGAGCCCAGCGCGTTGAGCAGCGGGTCACGCAACCCGCTGCGGGGCTGCTCGCAGCAGCCCGGGGATCGCTACGAGCGATCCCAGCGATCGCTACGAGAGCGATCGCGAGCCCCGTGCGGGGGCTCGGCTGGGCGCGCGGGTTCGCCCGTGCGGTGCTCGGTCGAGCCTCGGGTCGTACGGTGGTTCGCGGTTGGTTCTCCGGCGATCGAGGGTTTTCGGTCGGGTTGTCGGTTTCCGCAAATTTTTTGATACCCCGGGATACCGAAT
Source organism: Euphrasia confusa (assembly GCA_954870475.1). NCBI lineage: Eukaryota > Viridiplantae > Streptophyta > Magnoliopsida > Lamiales > Orobanchaceae > Euphrasia > Euphrasia confusa. Next base: position 25,675,913 of record OX940958.1, read on the forward strand.
TCCAGCAGATTCTATACATGAAATCGACCCTATACATTTTCCGGAAAAAGTAGAACATAATAATAAACCTAAATTCGGTCAACCCCCGAATTTTTACTATTACAAGCATTCACCACACATAAAACGAATCTCGACATGTCCGAGAGTTTAATAATCAAGAACAATATTATGACATTAATTAAAACAATTAAATCTAGCCATAATAGTCGGAAACCCTGCAAGGTAGAACAATTTATCGAAAAATACCGTGAACGAAAACCAACGCTCTGATACCAATTGTTGGAAATCGATATCCCGGAATTAATAAATTAATTAAAATTAATTATCCAATTAATTCCGACCGAAATCCTTTGGAGATCGAATATCCGGATTGTCTAAATTGCGGAACGACAATTCCAATCGACTCCCGGTTGTCGGAACCCCACCACGAACCTCCACGGGGATAGAACCCAACCGAAACCCTAACCGCGGGGATAGCCCGCGGCTGTCCGGTCGAGCCCCCGTGTGGGGCTCGCGGCTGTTCGCAGCAGCCATAGGGGGCTGCCCAGCCATGCCCTAGGTGATCGCACATCCGTCACGATCAAAATCGTGGCATGCGATCACCACAGCCCGCCACCGCGCGAGCGGTGGCCCAGCCGCGCGAGCGGCGATCAGCCCGCGCAAGCGGCGATCGCGCCGTGCAAGCGGCGCTGAGCAATCGTACGGGCTGCTCCCAGCAGCCCGCTGGTCGTCCCCGGACGAGGCTCGCATCGCACGCGAGTCCGCTGCGGGAGAACCCGCAGCTCGCGTCGAGCCCATCCGGACGATCGAGCACGCGCTCGATCGAGTCTCGGCGTCCAGCCGAGGCTCGCCCCTCTCGACCCTCTCTTGCTCGAGCCGTTGAGCCGCCGGCGGTCCGGTGATCTTCGATCACCACCGCCCGGTTCAACCTCGACAAAGGTCGCGTTCTCGGATCTTAAGTTCACGTTATTTTCACGATAATAATCATGTAAAATCATCGAGGGGGTTTTCACGATTTTACCTTTGTTCTCGTTGTACGGAGAAACGAGATCTATGAAGACCTTGAGACCTTCCCACGTATTCCTTGCACTAGCTCGAACGTCGGGTGGGCGACGATCTTCCGAACTCCATGGATCTCCCTCTCTACTTTCTCTCTCTAGAATTGTGATCTTCAAGTTATGAGAATAGAGAAGACCATGTAGTGCTTTTATAGGCTACGTAGGGGATCTTAAGGAGGTGGAATATTGGGCTTCTAATATTGAAGATTAAATTGAGCCCAATGCTCAAGTCCATTAATCCTTATCAATATTAATTAATTTATTTTCCACTATATAAATTAATTGCACTCCCAATATTAAACCATATTATATCAAATAATATTTCTCCGGTAGTATTATTTATTCCGTGTATTTAAGATATAAATATCCATGAATAAAATTAATTTATTGCTAATTAATTTATTCATCTCTTGTATCCGAGACTAGTACCATTCAACCTTAATTATTATGCGGAACGAATCCACCTGCAGGGTTTACATAATAATTCCTTATGAACTCATCTCGGGGATATTATCAACCCTTCCGGGATACACTGTCCGGTCAATTATTCACGGCATGTCATATATGAAATATAGTGACCCAACTTAACTGGTAATCAACCCAATAATTAAATCGGTTAATTCCTTTTGTAAATCAAAGTCACTTATATTAAATATACACACCCGCAATAATATCGGGGATTAAGAATAAAATACACTGAGACTTAAATCGATTATCGCCGGCAATCCTAATCGATGAATCTCAACGATCCGCTCAATACACCAAGTGTACAAGTGTGATAAAATAATTAAGATAAATTATTTTCTCTCTCACACAACGACTATACTGATGGATTGGTCCGTGTCCATCTAGGTCGTGAGCTACTGTTTGATTAAATACGAGTAACCGATAGTATGATCTTCTGTGCGCCCATGCTTGCACCATACTAACTACAACGTATGAAATCTAGGACTATGATTTGCATATATTTAATTATAAATAATTAAATGCAAATAATTGTTTATTTAATTAAATAGATTAATGGCAATGGATCGTGAGTTTGCGTTACTTAAATCTAGACATTAAGTACACAACTCCAACACCTTTCGCACTAAAACTGTTGTGCTCAAGACGTCTACGAAGGTTGAGAATCGTCAAAGGAGAAAATATGTATGTCACTAATGTGATCAACCTGGACACATTCGACCGTTTTGCTACAAGATGAAAGAGGACATGAACAGAGAACTTATGACTACGAAGAAAAAGGCTGAGGTTGCTAAGGAAATGAAGAAACCCATTTCTACAAATCTGAAAGCTGTGACTGAGAGGAACAGTCAAATTTCTGATGGGAAGAAGAAGTGGGTGCCTAAGTCCCAAAAGAGTGAAGTTAAACTCAACTCCACCATTTTAACTGACTGGAAACCGAGGGAACTTATTTTCTGCAATGTTGCACTCAACGCCTCTGAAGCTGGCAACAAAGGTATTTGGTACTTTGACAGTGGCTGCTCCCGACATATGACCGGCACAAAGAAATTCTTGAAAGAATATGAGCCGATGACTGGATCCCCCGTGGTGTTTGGAGGGGGAGCAAAAGGTGTTCTCAAGGGAAAGGGAACACTACAAATCAAAGGATTGCCTCCTATCAGAAATGTTGTCCATGTCAAGGGACTTGTTGCAAATATTATCTCTATCAGTCAGTTATGTGATGAAGGTTTTAATGTTAGCTTTGATAAGGAATCTTGCAGAGTTTTTGATGCTGAGGGAAAATGTATCATGGAAGGTCCACGTGCTAAAAACAATTGCTATACAACTGAGTATAGTTGCTTCTCTGTGACCGTTTCCGATGAAGTAGATTTGTGGCACCAACGACTTGGCCACACCAGCACTCGAAATTTGAGCAAATTGGTTAAGGGGGAGATAATTCGAGGAATCTATCAACTCCCCAAAATCGAGAAGCGAGTGTGTGGTGACTGTCAGAAGGGTAAGCTGACAAGAACTCCTCATCCGGCACTTCCAACTCTGATGAGCACTTCAGCTCCTTTTGAACTTCTACACATGGACTTGATGGGTCCAATAGAGGTGAAAAGCATAGCTAAGAAAGAATATGTGTTGGTTGTTGTCGATGATTTTTCTAGATATACTTGGACAAGATTTCTGGCATCCAAGGATGAAACGTTTAATGCCTTCAAAGGGATAGTGAAGTGGATACGAACAAATCATGAAGCTAAGGTTAAAAGGATCAGGAGTGATCACGGCACTGAATTTGAAAATTCGAGCTTCAATGAATTTTGCATGATGAAGGGGATTCACCATGAATACTCGGCCCCAAAAACTCCTCAACAAAATGGGATTGCTGAACGTAAAAATCAAACACTGCAAGAGATGGCGCGCGTGATGTTAATCTCCAAAAATCTTGCTCGAACTTTTTGGGCAGAAGTCGTCTCTACAGCTGGCTATATTTTGAATCGAATAAGTATTCGATCTGGAACAACTGCAACGGCATATGAACTCGTTAATGGCAAGAAACCTTCGGTCGCACACTTTCGTGTCTTTGGCTGCACTTGCTATATTTTGAAGGATCGTGATCCTCTGAAGAAATTTGAAGCCAAAGCTGATCGTGGCATTTTTGTTGGCTATAGCCAAAATAGTCATGCCTACCGCGCCTACAATCTCTGTTGGAGTTGTGTACTTAATGTCTAGATTTAAGTGACGGAAACTCACGATCCATTGCCACTAATCTATTTAATTAAATAAACAATTATTTGCGTTTAATTATTTATAATTAAATATATGCAAATTATAGTCCTGGATTTTATACGTTGTAGTTAGTATGGTGTTGCATGGGCACACAGAAGATCATACTATCGGTTACTCGTATTTAATCGAACAGTTGCTCACGACCTAAATGGACACGGACCAATCCATCGGTATAGTCGTTGTGTGAGAGAGAAAATAATTTATCTTAATTATTTTATCACACTTGTACACTTGGTGTATTGAGCGGATCGTTGAGATTCATCGATTAGGATTGCCGGCGATAATCGATTCGAGTCTCAGTGTATTTTATTCTTAATCCCCGAAACTATTGCGGGTGTGTATATTTAATATAAGTGACTTTGATTTACCAAAGGAATTAACCGATTTAATTATTGGGTTAATTACCGGTTAAGTTGGGTCACTATATTTTATATATGGCATGCCGTGAATACTTGACGGGAAAGTGTATCCCGTAAGGGTTGATAATATCCCCGAGATGAGTTCATAAGGAATTATTATGTAAACCCTGCAGGTGGATTCGTTCCGCATAATAATTAAGGTTGAATGGTACTAGTCTCGGATAAAAGAGATGAATAATTTAATTAGCAATAAATTAATTTTATTCATGGATATTTATATCTTAAATACACGGAATAAATAATACTACCGGAGAAATATTATTTGATATAATATGGTTTAATATTGGGAGTGCAATTAATTTTATATAGTGGAAAATAGAATTAATTAATATTGATAAGGATTAATGGACTTGAGCATTGGGCTCAATTTAATCTTCAATATTGGAAGCCCAATATTCCACCTCCTTAAGATCCCCTACGTAGCCTATAAAAGCACTACATGGTCTTCTCTATTCTCATAACTTGAAGATCACAATTCTAGAGAGAGAAAGTAGAGAGGAGGATCCATGGAGTTCGGTAGATCGTCGCCCACACGACGTCCGGGCTAGTGCAAGGAATACGTTGGAAGATCTCAAGGTCGTCAAATTGAGTTCTTCGTTTTTCCGAACAACGAGAACGAGGTAAGTCGTAAAACCCTCTTTATGATTTTATCGTTTAATTATCGTAAAAATATCGTGAACCAAGATCCGAGAACGCGAACTTTGTCGAGGTTGAACCGGGCGGTGGTGATCGAAGATCACCGGACCGCCGGAGGCTCAACGGCTCGAACAAGAGAGGGGCGAGAGGGGCGAGCCTCGGCTGGACGCCGAGACTCGATCGAGGGCGAGCTCGATCGCCCGTGCACAACCAGCGGGCTGCTGGAGCAGCCCCGCTCACGCGGCTGGACCGCCGCTCGAGCGGCGGTGGCTGGTGGTGATCGCAAGCCACGGTTCGCCGTGGCTGGTCGTGCGATCACCGGGGGCGGCTGGGCGTGCATAGGGGGCTGCCAAGGGCAGCCCTAGGCGGCTGCCAAGGACAGCCGCGAGCCCCACACGAGGGCTCGACCGAACAGCCCGGGCTATCCCCGTGGTTAGGGTTTGGTTGAGTCCGGCTTCGCGTGGTGGTTCGTGGCGGGTTGTTCCGGCATCCGAGAGTCGATTGGAGTTGTCGTTCCGCACTTTGACAACTCCGGATATTCGATCTCCAAAGGATTTCGGTCGGAATTAATTAGATAATTAATTTTAATTAATTTATTAATTCCGGGATATCGATTTCCAACAATTGGTATCAGAGCGTTGGTTTTAGTTCATGGTATTTTTCGATAAATTGTTCTACCTTGCAGGGTTTCCGATTATTATGGCTAGATTTAATTATTGTTAATTAATGTCATAATAATGTTCTTGATTATTAAACTCTCGGTGATGTCAATATTTGTTCTTGTGTGGTGAATGCTTGTTCTTATTTTTCCGGAAATTGTATGAGGTCGTTTTCATGTAGAGAATCGATACCGGATAGCGTAGTAATAAATTTGTAATTTATTTTACGTTGGATCGAGTCTGAAACGACGACCGGAAAAGTGTGACGGAGGAGACGAAGAGAGGGAGGATTCCGGGGATCGATCAACCCCATAATCGACCCCAAGTAATGGATCAATCGAGTGGGAGGGGCAGCCATCGCACCCCTTGGCCGTGGGCTGCCACCGGTAGTGGTGGTGGCTGGCCGGTTGGGGTGGCGGCGGCGGTGATGTGCTCCTCTCGGCCTCAGTCGATGGTGGGGGTGGCGTGGGGATCCCCAACCCATGCTACTCCTGCCAAGATCCAACTTTCCTAAATTGATTCGGTTTTCCTATTTTGAGTATTTCTATTTTTGGGAATTCTCATGGAAATAGGAAAAGAATTAATTGGAATTAATTTATTTCCTTATTCTATTATGGAAGTCTTCTAGAATATTCTAAGTTCTACTTGGAATAGGATTCTAGAGATTTAATGGAATTAGAAAGGAAAATAATTAATTATTAAATTAATTTATTTCCTATTTGATTATTCCTATTTTATGGGAATTTTCATGGAAATGGAAATTAATTAATTTTGGAAAGTTTAGGAGTCCTAAATTAATTTTTCCTTATTTAATTATTCCTTTATGGAATTTTTAATGAATTAGGAAAGAAATTAATTTGGAAGGACTAGGAGTCCTAAATTATTTTATTTCCTTATTTCATTATGGAAATCATCTAGAATATTCCAAGTGGGTCTTGGATAGATTATTCTAGAGATTTAATGAAATAGAAAGGGAAAATAAAATAAATTTATTTTATTTCCTTATTCTATTATAGATGTCTTCTAGAATATTCCAAGTGGGTCTTGGATAGATTATTCTAGAGATTTAATAGAATTAGATAGGAAAATAAATAAATAAAAATATTAATAATATTTAATTTTATTTTTGATTTATTCGATTGACTTAATTTTCGAATTAAGTAACTTTTGGATTTATTAAAAATAAATAGATTTAAATATTGGAATTAATATTCCCGTCACATGGAGCATTCAAGAACGAAGACTAAAGACTAGAAGATGCGTACGGAGATGCGATAAAGCCATAATAGTCGGAAAATAATATTCTAGTATTATTTTGATTATGTGATAATATTCTATGTGCTTTATTTCATGTATGCATGCTTATGTGTATTTAATTATGCATTAGATAGCGTATCCCTTTATTATAAAAAGCTAAGTGGGAGAGGGTATGGAAACATATCCATGGTCTCCATTGCTGTTCTCTTGGTGACTTTTATGAACTTTCGAAGTTCATATAGATAAGACATTGGAGGAGAATTCTTGTAATTCCTTTTACGAGAAACATTGATTAAGTCTATCAAACAATGCCTAATTTGTCTTTCCAAAACTGACTTCAAGTCGACTCATTCTCACCCCGGGGAGTGGAATGGAGCCAAAGCCACTTGGTCATGTCGAGGACACAAATTAGAGGCAGTCGTACCATCTTTTGAAGGTGGATCGATTGTCTGCTCGGCTCCCTCATTTGATGAGAGATAGGGTCGTTCGCATGGTGAATCACTGGTAAGAAACTTCGAGTTTCACTTATGATTCTCCGCGTCTTGATTTACAAGATTGAATGGATCAAGTAATTGGGAGTCAATTATAAAAGTCTCTTGGTGTAGTAAACGTCCACACCACGTGGCTTGCTATGCTGACGGATTTTGGATTAATTGATGTAGACAGTTGTAAGAAATTGTGAAGAGTTGTGAAGTTGTCGTAAACGTCCACACCACGTGGCTTGCGGTGATGTAGCAATTCCAAACGATTTACTTTGGTACTGAGTAATGGTTTACACTTAGATACGCATTATAGTATTCCTCCCCACGAGGTTCCGCTATAAGTGATGTATGACCGAAGCAAATCTAATTGCTAAATCATTTGGATTGGTAAACGTCCACACCACGTGGCTTGCCATATCTGATGGGATTTTAGATGTGATTAGTGGTTTAATGATATTATTTAAGGGAGATAATATCGGAGATTAAATCGATTGTTTGTTGTTATATGTGTTCATAGATTAGGATATGGCTTTGAACCCACTTTGTGTGATACGTAAGGATTTTAAACTCACTAGTCCCTAAATATAATGATTGGAATAGAGATCTAGACATTACCCAAACTGTTGAAGAGTACAAGGTTGTACTCAATGAGCTTTATCCTTCCGAGCCTATTGACATAGGCGGCTAGACAAGAAGCGATGAGGATACTCATAAAGGCCAGTCACTTCGAGGAAACGCTTAAAAACGTTTTTGAGATGATTGACCTTTTAGACGAGTTGAGACGGAAATCGCAAGCTCTTGTAGCCAATGCCAAAGGTTTCGAACCTAAAGGCATGAATCGGGGGAAAGGACAAGAAAGCAAAGGAACCCAGTGGTTCTATTTGGACCACGAGATGGGACGAGAAAGCCAATAGGCAAGTGTTCTCAATGCAAACAGTCTGGGTACTGGAAGTCTGATTATCCTCTCAAAGAAAGTACGAAATTTTCTTTAGTCGTAAAACATAGTCAGTGGTATTATCTACCGGAACCTGGTGTGTAGATATGGAACCACTGACGGTATGTGCATTTTAAATGCAAGAGGTTCCAGGAAACCTAAACGACTTGGAAAAGAAAAGATCGTAGTCTACATGGGCAATGCTGTGGAGGAGGCAGCAGTAGCAGTGGAGGACATTTTATAGGATTTCATTTTGAGTTATTGCTTTTATGTACCTTTCATATTAGAAAGAACTTTGTTCTGGATTTCTAATAAATGGATATTTTATTTCTTTTAATCATTTGATGGTTATAAGAAGAAATAATGATATTATCTATTTTGGTACATTGGCTAGCAATATATAAATGATGAATCCTGAGTCCACCACGATGCAACGAACCGTAGTATGAAACTCGTTTAACTAATAAGAGATTTCTTTATCAATTATACTTGTGGATTCTTATGATGAGTCATGTTTATTCAAATAAGAAGTTCAAGGGTCGAAAATTGATATTTTGATCAATTAAGTTGAAGGAGTGGACCTTCCGACCTAAGAATCTAATTTGGAAGATAATATGACTAAGCAATCCTTTATGGATATAAGATGTAAGATCCGGACAAGTATAAGAATTGATTGACTCTGATGTATGCAGACCTATGCCTACTCAGACAATTAAGGTACGAGTACTTCATTTTATGATTACTCGAAAAATGGATTAGAATACCTGATGTGCCACAAAAGCAAGTGTTTTGACAAGTCAATGGACACTAAGCAATTGTGGAGAACCATCAAGGTATATCCATTTGTAGCCTGCGATTTGATCGCGGAGGCAAGTACCTGTCTGAGGAATGCATGGCATACTAATCAGAGATTGGGATTTGATCCCAAATGACTACACCATGCACTGTTGTGTAGAAATGGTGTGTCTTAAAACAAGAAATGGAACTCTTATAGAAATAGTAAAATTATGAGTTATACGGAACTACCTATGTTCTATGGATATGTCTGGAAACAACGGCGCATTCAAATGCGGTTGTAGAATATCCTAGAAGAACAAAAGATGTGTGTTCAATAGTACTATGAACCAGAAGGACGTTATAAGTTCTAACGCCCGGTTCTTAGAGAAAGACTATATAATGAACCACAAGCCCAAGGTGACGTAATACTTTGAAATGAGAGAGAAAGATTAAGACTTAGAACCAGCCGAACCGAGTAGCAGTACACCACTAACTGCACCTACTGTTATCACTGTTGATACACCGGAATGCCATTGTAGTGGGAGGTTGTGGGACAACCGGAGATATTCATAAGACTAGGAGAGTCTTCGAACTCTGGACCTAGTATACATGAAATCGATCCCTAGATCTACATGAAGGCCGTACTAGATCTAAATGTGCCTTCTTGGAGAGCAATAAGGATTATTGCTAAGAGGCGAGATCATTTAGAGTACAAGCTTAGTTGATCCATTTATGGATTGAAACAAAGCATTGAGTTCGTGGTACTTGCAAATTGATGAGATAGTCCATTTTATGGATTCATCAAAAGCATAGACGAATCGTGTGTATTGGAAACGTGATGGAAAACAAGGTGGTGTTTCTCGGAGGTTTTATGTAGATAACATTTTATCATTGGTAACAATGTAAAGATGTTGTCAGACATAAAATAGTGGTTGTCTAGATGAATCATTATGAAAGATAAAGGAAGAAGTTGGACATGTTCTTGAGATTTTGGATCTCTAGAAAGAACATTGTACTTTTCCTGGACATCTTACATATATGATTATGGTTCGTTTTAACATGCAAGATTCCGAGAAAAGGTTCGTTACCTTTCAGAGACGGAATGCATCTATCAAAGGATATGTGTTTTGGAACACAAAAGGAGATAGAAGCAATGAAAGCAGTTTCCTACACTTTGAGTGTGGAAAGCTTAATAAATGCATTGTTGAAAACAAGAACCTGATATCGGCTATGCGGTTATCATAGTGGGAGGATATCAAGGTAATCCTGGAAGGGAATATTCGACTGCCGTAAAAGTACTTTCAAAGTACTGTTCTAGACTACGAAGCAGACGAGTTTTTCCTTTGGATTACATTCTCTTAGATTTCTAATCGAATGAGGACCGGTGTAAGTCGATATCAGGCTATGTGTTTCACTATTAAAGGAGAAGGAGTTTTAACATGGAAGAGTGATAAACACGATGCTTTTCGGACTCTGCCATGGGTAACCAAATAGCGGCCTCAGAGGCAGCGGAAGTTTTGGTATAACTCCGGGATAATCTCTGGGACTTAGAGGTGATTCTTAATTTGCCAAAAGGCTATGTGTATAGCGGTGCGATGGCAAATGGTAAGAAATCACAAGTCCATAAGTGTAAGATAACACATAGTGCAAGTACCACCTGATACGAGTCATCGTCGAGGGAGACGACGCTGTAGTCACCAAGATAACTTCAGAGCGGCAACCTAGAGTGCTCATTTACATAGTACTTCTTGGAAGTACAACTTAAGCACGTGATGAGTATGGGAGTCGGGAGTTTGGAGGAAATGACTAGACCTTAGTACAAGTGGGAGATTGTTGGAGTTGTGTACTTAATGTCTAGATTTAAGTGACGGAAACTCACGATCCATTGCCACTAATCTATTTAATTAAATAAACAATTATTTGCGTTTAATTATTTATAATTAAATATATGCAAATTATAGTCCTGGATTTTATACGTTATAGTTAGTATGGTGTTGCATGGGCACACAGAAGATCATACTATCGGTTACTCGTATTTAATCGAACAGTTGCTCACGACCTAGATGGACACGGACCAATCCATCGGTATAGTCGTTGTGTGAGAGAGAAAATAATTTATCTTAATTATTTTATCACACTTGTACACTTGGTGTATTGAGCGGATCGTTGAGATTCATCGATTAGGATTGCTGGCGATAATCGATTCGAGTCTCAGTGTATTTTATTCTTAATCCCCGAAACTATTGCGGGTGTGTATATTTAATATAAGTGACTTTGATTTACCAAAGGAATTAACCGATTTAATTATTGGGTTAATTACCGGTTAAGTTGGGTCACTATATTTTATATATGGCATGCCGTGAATACTTGACGGGAAAGTGTATCCCGTAAGGGTTGATAATATCCCCGAGATGAGTTCATAAGGAATTATTATGTAAACCCTGCAGGTGGATTCGTTCCGCATAATAATTAAGGTTGAATGGTACTAGTCTCGGATAAAAGAGATGAATAAATTAATTAGCAATAAATTAATTTTATTCATGGATATTTATATCTTAAATACACGGAATAAATAATACTACCGGAGAAATATTATTTGATATAATATGGTTTAATATTGGGAGTGCAATTAATTTTATATAGTGGAAAATAGAATTAATTAATATTGATAAGGATTAATGGACTTGAGCATTGGACTCAATTTAATCTTCAATATTGGAAGCCCAATATTCCACCTCCTTAAGATCCCCTACGTAGCCTATAAAAGCACTACATGGTCTTCTCTATTCTCATAACTTGAAGATCACAATTCTAGAGAGAGAAAGTAGAGAGGAGGATCCATGGAGTTCGGTAGATCGTCGCCCACACGACGTCCGGGCTAGTGCAAGGAATACGTGGGAAGATCTCAAGGTCGTCAAATTGAGTTCTTCGTTTTTCCGAACAACGAGAACGAGGTAAATCGTAAAACCCTCTTTATGATTTTATCGTTTAATTATCGTAAAAATATCGTGAACCAAGATCCGAGAACGCGACCTTTGTCGAGGTTGAACCGGGCGGTGGTGATCGAAGATCACCGGACCGCCGGAGGCTCAACGGCTCGAACAAGAGAGGGTCGAGAGGGGCGAGCCTCGGCTGGACGCCGAGACTCGATCGAGGGCGAGCTCGATCGCCCGTGCACAACCAGCGGGCTGCTGGAGAAGCCCCGCTCACGCGGCTGGACCGCCGCTCGAGCGGCGGTGGCTGGTGGTGATCGCAAGCCACGGTTCGCCGTGGCTGGTCGTGCGATCACCGGGGGCGGCTGGGCGTGCATAGGGGGCTGCCAAGGACAGCCGCGAGCCCCACACGAGGGCTCGACCGAACAGCCCGGGCTATCCCCGTGGTTAGGGTTTGGTTGAGTCCGGCTTCGCGTGGTGGTTCGTGGCGGGTTGTTCCGGCATCCGGGAGTCGATTGGAGTTGTCGTTCCGCACTTTGACAACTCCGGATATTCGATCTCCAAAGGATTTCGGTCGGAATTAATTAGATAATTAATTTTAATTAATTTATTAATTCCGGGATATCGATTTCCAACAATCTCCGAACTAGGAAAGTCATAGAAACTGTGAACATCAACTTCGATGAACAAGACTTTCTTGGAAAAGATGCAGAGGCTGATTGGGTTAAGGAAGGAATTCTTGAAGTTCGAACTTTTCCTTCAACACCCACAACTGAGATGTCTGAAAATCCTACTCCAAATACTTCACCTGAAGTTGGAGACTCTAGCAACCGAAATGATGACACTTCAGCAACTGAGGATGACGATGATGATCAAGTTGAAAACCCAGCTGATGATCCGAGAGAAGCACCTGGTCATATTCAAAAACGTCATCCACCAAATCAAATGATCGAAAGTTTGAATGAGCGAACTACACGCTCAAAGAAACCTATGAATTCTCCAGACGAACTCTACAACATCTGTACTTCTGCAATATGTAATGAAATCGGCATCTCTTGCTTTCTCTCCGAAAATGAGCCGAAAAATTACAAGGAAGCCATGCAAGATGATTTTTGGATCATGGCCATGCAAGAAGAGTTGAATGAGTTCACACGAAATAATGTTTGGTCGTTAGTTCCCCGAACTTCAAACATCAATGTTGTTGGAACTAAATGGATTTTCAAGAATAAAACAGATGAGCATAACCAAGTTGTCCGAAACAAAGCTCGTCTTGTTGCCCAAGGATATGCCCAAGTAGAAGGCATAGATTTTGATGAAACCTTTGCACCTGTGGCACGAATTGAATCCATCAGACTTTTGATTGCTATTGCATGCCATCTTGGCATTAAACTTAGACAGATGGACGTCAAAGCTGCTTTCCTGAATGGTGTTCTTGAAGAAGAAGTTTATGTTGCTCAACCAAAAGGATTCGAGGACCCAAAGAAACCGAATCATGCCTATAAGCTCCACAAAGCTCTCTATGGTCTGAAACAAGCCCCTCGTGCTTGGTACGGCTGCCTGACTGACTATCTGCTAAAATTTGGTTTCGAACGTGGATCAGTTGACAAAACGCTTTTCATCAAACTTGATGGCAAACACATGATAGTTGCCCAGATTTATGTTGATGACATTGTTTTCGGCGCTACTTGCTCTAAACTTGTGAAAGCTTTCACGGAGTCTATGTCCTCAACGTTCCAGATGAGCCTAGAAGGGGAGTTACATCAATTTCTTGGACTTCAGATATCTCAACGACCGGATGGGATCTTCGTGTCTCAAGGAAAATATGCTAAAAATATGGTCAAAAAATTTGAGATGCATCATGCCAAGCCTGCAAGGACTCCTATGGCTACTACTGAACGACTGTCCAAATCGACTAAGAGTCGGAGTGTTGATCAAACTCTCTATCGCTCTATGATTGGTAGTTTACTTTATCTAACCGCAACTCGCCCTGACATTATGTTTAGTGTTTGTATGTGTGCCAGGTACCAAGCTGATCCAAAGGAAGACCATCTACGAGCTGTCAAACGGATTCTCCGCTACATCTCTGGAACTTCTGAACTAGGACTGTGGTATGCATGCGACACTCCATCAAATCTAGTCGGTTTTTCCGATGCGGATTGGGAGAGTGACACGGATGAAAGAAAAAGCACCTCCGGCTGCTGCTGCTTTCTTGGCAATAATCTTGTCTCGTGGCATAGTCGAAAGCAAAATTGCATTGCGCTCTCAACTGCCGAGTCTCAGTATGTTGCAGCTGGGATCATTTGTCCGCCGGCTCCCCTCTGCGAAAGGTAGCACATGGACGCTGATCTTTAAGACACTCTTCCTCACACTTTGGAGGACGCAAGTGAACCTTGCTCCCCTCTGACTGTTGTAATGAGTGTCTGTTGCATTTCATATAAAGCTAAAACTCGTCTGGAGGACGCCGGATCATTTGTCCGCCGGCTCCCCTCTGATTGAAGTACAAAGCTAGTCCTAAGTGGAGTGCCTTAAAAGTTCACCTTGTACTCATGAATTAAAATCTCTTGTGCGGTGCAAACTCATCCAATGTGTTCCGACGAAACACGGCATGTATTCTTGTGATTGTGACGAAGGAAAAGTTCGAATATCTATCAAATACTTCGGTCCCTTGCACCGTTTTTTTTAATATGAGAGATTTTTCATTATACCTCAAAGTTGCTATCACCTTGTGTGAAAATTTTTTGGTTTTGGGAAAATGATGAAATGTGGATTCTTTTCTGGGAAAATATTTGCTCTTCATTGCCTAATATCACCCCTCGAATCTCCACTAAAATGTGTTTGAATGTTTGTAGTGTGTTGAACACTTAAATGACTAACTCGGGATGCGTTGTTTTGGTTTTGCATTCTTGTAGTTCATATCCAGCGCTACGTGGTTTACTATCTTCGCAACGTTCATCAGATGAGTGTAGCAACCTCCACTGTGCATATGTCAAAATGGGATCATGGAGATTTCATGTACCATCACCAACTAGCTCGCACCCCAGAGTCGGCGACTCACAAGCTTCAGCGACTCAACGCTCTTGTCGCCGAATTCCAATACCCTCATTCCGCAGAAAACGGCGACTCAGCGACTCTCACCTATAGTCGCTGGTCTTGTATACTGCGAGTTGTAGCGTCTCAAACCTCAACGCCTCCAGCTACTCATGCTTCATGTCCTTTGCCGTTGATTACTTGATCCGAAATTCCAGAAACTCAACACCCATGGCCTTCGGTTTGATTTTTTTATTATTATTATTTCTTTTATATACACATAAATATATTATTATTTCAATTATATATTTTAATTATATATTATTTTATTTTAATTTTTTTATTTTTTTTGTACTGATGGGCCGAATTTCCTTCTTGAGTTGGGCTTTTTGCAGGTGTTGGACTGTGTATTATTTTTCCGGACGGGCCGCTCAAAATTTTCCTATATATATGGCCTCCACCAACCCTATTAAGTGCGCCTTCAAATTCGAAAAATTCTCTAAGTGTTCAAGACTCTCAGCTACAGCTCTCGAGTTCGAAATTCTTAGGTTCTCTAGTCTTCCTCTTCCGTCGTATCCGGCGACTCTAGCTTTGCGCATCCGGCGCCTCGTCCTTCGTCTCGCGGGTGAAGTTTTTTTTTTTTTTTTTTTGGGTCGACTACCCACAGCTACAGCTCTCAGTTCTTCTGAAAATGTCTACTTCCAATATGGACGACATGATGGCAGACATGAACGCCTACTTGAACGAGCAATTTAAAAAGGCTCCTCCTAAATCCAAAAAGGCTGCGTTTGATGAGCTTCAGGCTCATTTGGAAAGAGTTGATCGACGCTCCAGCAAGACTTCATCTGCTGAGACAACTCCTGATTTGTCTAAAGCGACTGATCCTGCCCACTCTTCTGCTCATCAACCATCCAAGGACACTACTTCTGGAAAAGAACCTAAGTCTGGGCTCTTTCGCACCTACAAAGGCAAGGTCTCGGGAAAGGACTATAATCGGATGCTCGCAGCTGGCGAGATCACTGAAGATGGAAAGAAGCCCACCTCTGTTTCAAAGAAACAATCGACAGTTACAGCTGTCGTTGATCCCAAGAAATCAAAACCTACAGCTTCAGGTGGCGTGTCTGAGAAACAGCCAACTACTAGCAGTGAAGCAAGAAAGAAAAAGTCGGATGAATCGACCGGAAAATCGAAATCCCAAGGTTCCAAGCCACCCTTGGTGCCCCACTCTCCTCGATCCTCTGAATCGACTGAAAGGGTGCTTTATGTTCAAACTTTTGCAGAATGTCCGAAACCACATTCTCATGAATTCTCCACTCCGACCGCTGAGAGACGTCATCGCTTGATTGAGAAACTACAAATTTTTTCTGACCGAACTATCCGCAAGGATGATTATAAATCTCATGGAGTCATGGAGTTCTTCGAAAAAATGAATCTTCGTGATTCTGTTCAACTCACCTATCGCTACTCGGTTCCAATTCTCTACAAGTTCTATGCTAGTCTATCTCCCGAATTTGCGGATCCGAAAAATCGGTTGTTTGGATCATTTGTGTTTCGAAAGAAACTGTATAACTTTCGTCCTTCGGCCATCAACAGTTTTCTGAAAAGATCGACCGTTGAAGGCACCTGGGTTACCCCGTCTGCTGCAGACAGAGCTGATGATCTGAAGATCGGAACTTTTCTCACCAAGGGCAAAGTGAAATCCGCCTCACCCACTCCCTCAAAGCTCTCTGCCTTTTATGGCATCCTCCATCGACTCGGGATGTCGAATTGGATCGTGAATCCTAATGAGACGGAAATGTCTACAGAGCTTATGCATCTCATTTTCCGTCTTGGCTGCGGTGAGCAGGTTAACCTGGGAAGAATAATTTTTGCGGATTTGTGTAAAATAGCAAGACTCACAGATGAAGCGATCAAGCGTGAACTTGACTTGCCAAAACAAAAGAGATTTCGTCTTTCGCACCCTTGCTTAATTTATGGCATGCTTCACGACCAAGGATTTATTCCAATAACTCCTGCTGAAAAATCTATGAAGAAGAATGGGGCTGTTAAAATCACAGGCACTTGCTTAAATCCGAATAATCGTGACATTGATCTTCCTTGGAAGTCCATCACTCCTCGTGCTGAAGTACCTGAACCTGTCACTCCACCTCCCTCACCTAAAAAACAACCCAAAAAACGCAAGTCTGTTGGGACGAGTGACTCGTCAAAAGGTAAGCGTCGGAAGACTGCACCTGTCAGTGACGAGGACGAGCCGGTGAGTGATGAACAGAAAAAGTCGGCAACTACTGTACCTCGCAGCTTTGGTCCATCGTCAGGCTTACCACCTCACAAAAATCCTTTTCATCCTATTCATGGCCACAGAACTGTTGTTCCCTCTGCTGCTGTTCTAAAATTCATGGCCTCTGTCCAGAAAGTTGAGAAGCGTCAAGCTGAGCATGTTGTAGCTTACAACAAAATGATCGACGCTCAGATCGAATCGAAAGAAGCGTTTAAGGAACTTCAACTTCAGATCCAACAAGGGGGAGGATTGGGTGAAGGAATCACTGTTGGCTCCCAAAGTGGAAGTTTGAGAGATACCTTTATCTATTCTCTCTTCAAAGATGCAATCAAGGAAGCTCACTCGGATCTGGCAAAGAAAAATTCTGAAAGTGAAAACGATGGTGAGAAGACTGATGAGGATATTTTTGATGATGTGATAGAAGCTGCTCGCAAAGGGAAAGCCAAAGTTGGGGAAACTTCAAATCCAGAGGTGTCGCGAGCGATGCCGTCTGATGGTCTTAGGGATGAGGATGTCAACGTCTTGGACTTAGATACTGATGATGAAAAGATTGATGACGAAAATGCTGAACCCTTCAAGATCTTTGAAGATGAGGATGATGAAGCTGAGTCTGAAGACAAAGAAGACTCCAGCGAAGACGATGGGTTCCAGTATGATGATGATGAAGACGTGATCGAGAGTCCAGGTCGTGAACCATCTCCCTCACAAGACGACCCGTAGTGTTTTCATTCTATGTTTTTGTTTAACTTTTGAACTCTGTTATGCTTTCGTTTTTTTTCATGTTTGTTGCACGCATAAAACTCTAAACTCACATGCATGCATGGTGTTTCATATCTGTTATCTCGTACTCTTAGTCTTTGGTTTTTGATATTTTATCTAAGTTTTTATGGTTTTTCATTGATTGTGGTTTCTATGTTTTTCCATCTTTTACTTAGTTATTTTTGCTCATTTATCTGTTTGAGGGGGAGATTGTCGTATCTCCTATCTACTTTGTTTTTGTTTTAAGTTGTGCCAAAAAGGGGGAGATTGTAAATGTTGATTTTGGCGACAACATATTTCGTGTTTGGTTTGTTGCTTTTGGTTTCAGGGTTGAAGGTTAAAGTCAAATTGCAAATAGCTGGAGTCGCCGATTTTGAAGACTTGCATCAAAACCGGCGACTGGCGAATGTCCCTAGAATCGGCGACTGGCGACTCGCCCTTAAAACCGGCGACTGGCGATTCGCTCTTGGAACCGGCGACTGGCGAATGTCCCAGGAATCAGCGACTGGAGAATGCCCTTGTATCCAGCGACTGGCGACTCCATGCCCCAAAACCGGCGACTCGCGACTGGGCCATATCAAGCGACTGGCGACCCGCATGCAGTGAAACCGGCGACTGGCGACTCCCTTGAAACCGGCGACTGGCGACACGCTTGGATCCGGCGACTGGCGAACGTCCTTGAAACCGGCGACTGGCGACTACCCCATGATCCGGCGACAGGCGACTCATGTTCTCTTGGACATAAAAGCGGCGACAGGCGACCCATGTCCATGAATCCGGGCGAAAGGCGAACGGCGACTATGACTTCATGTTTTGAGTTCGTCTTTGTATTTCAACCTCAATGATTTCGACGACCATGAAGACGATGAAAATCCGAGGCTTCAACACTTAGTGTTTTTCACAAGAAAATTGAAGATGAAGATTTGAGATCGATGGAGTCAAGAATTCAAATTGAAGTATGAAATTGTTTTTGAAGAAATTGAAGATTCAAGATTCGAAGATTCAAGAATCAAAGATTCAAGATTCCAAGATTCAAGAATCCAAGTTCTAGAAAGTGATGTCATCCATGGAGAAGTGACATCAGCCAAGCATGTGACCAATCAGAAAGTGCCACGTCACCATCTCACATGTGCGGGCTTCCTATATATACCCATGGATTTCCGTTTCATCACTTGACGATTTTGAGAGAACGAAATCTGTTTTTTAGAATCGTATCCTACAGCTTAGAGCTGAGAGTTTGTGTAGTGTGTTTGCGCTGTACGCCAAGATTAGAGTTAGGAGATTTAACTCTAGGTGCACTAGTGCTAGGTTACAAGTAAGTGGGAGTGTTGCGACACTCGGGAAACTTCTTGTAATCACTTTACCTACCATACTCCTTGTAATAGTTTCGTTTTGTTTTCAATGAAATGAAATATATTACATAAACTTTGTCTTCATAAACTTTATCTTCACTTTGTGAGATTGATCGACTGAAGCTGCTGACGTTCGAGTTTAAGACCAATTTCACGAAAAATTGGTATCCTACGCTGAAGACGTAATTTCAATAGATTTATTATTGACATTTTTTTTTCTTTTTTCTTCTCTTCCTTTTTTATATAAATAATAAATGATGTTTTTATATAATAATTATTATATTCATGTACAATTAATATAATATACATTGTTGTTTGCTTAATCAAAATTTGCATGTAACTCTTGAATTTTTTGTGAATATTTTGAATTTTGTATCTCAAATTATAAATTGGATATCTTTATTTAACAAATTACCTTTTATACACTAAATTATACTAAGCATCCTAAAATTCCCTCAATTCTGTTGACTACCATTTCTAAAATTAGAATTCAACATTGGAAGAACCATAAAATGCCCTCATACATGTTGGATACTGTTTCTATAATTAGAATTAAACATTTTAGAATTTTGTGTATTACTTTTTGAGCAAATATACCAAATATGTAAAGAAACTCGATAAATTAAATGACAGGTTAAAAAAATATCAACAAACTCATATTAAATCAAAAATATTCTAAAACACCAAAAAAAATTATATAATAAATCAAATAAAAAGTTTTTCACCAACATGCAATATATTACCGATGTGAACGTTGAAAAAGTCACACTATTATATTTATAAGCAAAAGTAAATTATTATATTTATAAGCATAAATAAAACAATCATTAAAAAAATTGATCAACAAGCAATACTCAATGTGGCCGTATTAGAATTGTCAGATTATTAATAACGTTTCGTTTAAATTTCCGTTCATAAAGTAATTAGTAACAAAAAATATTTAAATTTTATAAATATAACAATTATTCAATCAATATGAATTCAGGATGACATACAATTGATCGAGTGATAGCATGCATGCCCAATGAAAAAATAATCATTGTTTAAGTAATTTGTAATTTGTACTTAAATCTTTTTTAGTTTGTCAGTTGGTATCTCCGAACAATTTATTTTGATATTTTGAATACTTTTTGGGTTATGTTTGAACAGTTTAAATGGTTATTCAAGTTTAAACTATAAATGCAATTAACTTAACTATGTTTTTAGCTTTAAAGACTAATTATTTACTTATTTTATGTTCATGTTTTATTTTGATTTGAGTTACCGTCAATTTCTTTACTTATTTGTTAATATGAAATTTTCAAATGGAACTAAACTCATTGTTGTTGAACCAATTAGTTTGTAAATTTGATTTATACTATGAAATGATACTTAATTATTTCAATATTAATATTAATAGAGTTTTATATACATATAATTTGAGAATGACTTTATTAACAAAACTATTTTTTAACGCAAAATATCTATTCTATTAAATATAAATCAAACTTAATTGATAATGACTTTATTAACAAAACTATTTTTTAAAGCAAAATATCTATTTGATTAAATATAAATCGAAGTAAATGTAGTCTATAAAGAATTATTTGTAATATGATTGTGATTTCTTTATTGTACTATTTGAATTATATAATTCACTTAATGTTTATTTGTCAATTATCAATGTCTAAATCTAACTTGAGTTTATGTTAAACATTAAATTTAAGTAGAAAGAGCATTATTCCGAGTAATAGAAAGTTGAATTAAATACACATGCATCGCAAAGGAGGACTAGTTTTATTAATTACAAGGGATAAGGATGTGTAAAAAAAAGTGGAGAAAACAAATTACACATCACTCACGCTTAAGGAAGAAGGGAGGAAGAGAATAGTACGAGGAGATAAAATCGGAGTAATATTTTCAAGCGTCGAATCTGATTTTGTAGAACATAGAACTTGTTCATAACGAGGTAAGCTTCAACTCTGTATTTTCGAGTTTGTCAATTAAATCAAGTTTTGAGGGTCGATCTAGGTAATTAAACAGGTTAGAGTTTGCTGTTTTGTAGTGAAATTATTTCAGCCTGCTTGTGTGGGTAATTTTGATAGTTTTTGTTCGTTCAAAATCTTGTATGTTAATTTCTGGAAAATGCTTATTGAGTCTGGTTTTTCTATGTGAAATTTGGTAATTTTTGGACATGTATGGAATTTATTATGATTTTTTTTACCGAACTGTGTCAGCCCTTGAAATTTTAGGTTTGATTGAAGAAGGTGTAATGTTTTGATCATATTTGATAAACCCTTGACCCAAATTGAAATTGGTTTGTTGTTTTGAAAACTATAGTGATAGGGCTTTATTTATTGGTTTGTTTGGTTTTATAAAATTGTTTGAAAAGAAGTCATCTGATTAGACAAAACTAGGGCTGTATGCTGAAATGTGAAAAATGGAAGATGTGATAAATGCTTTGGAAAAGTTATGGTCTCTTTCGGTAAAAGGATAAATTTTATAAAAACATCAAGTAACTGATTTACAAGATCGAATGGATCAAGTAATTGGGAGTCAATTATAAAAGTCTATTGGTGTAGTAAACGTCCACACCACGTGGCTTGCTATACTAACAGATTTTGGATTAATTGATGTAGACAGTTATAAGGAATTGTGAAGAATTGTGAAATCATCGTAAACGTCCACACCACGTGGCTTGCGGTGATGTAGCGGTTCCAAACGATTTACTTTAGTACTGAGTGATGGTTTACACTTAGATACGCATTATAGTATTCTTCCCCACGAAGTCACGCTATAAATGATGTATGACCGAAGCAAAACTAATTGCGAAATCGTTTGGGTAAGGTAAACGTCCACACCACGTGGCTTGCCATATCTGATGGGATTTTAGATGTGATTAGTGATTTAATGATATTATTTGAGGGAGATAATATCGGAGATTAAATCAATTGTTTGTTGTTATATGTGCTCATAGATTAGGAAATGGCTTTGAACCCACTTTCTGTGATACGTAAGGATTTTAAACTCACTGTCCCTGAATGAAATGATTGGAATAGAAATCTGGACATTGCCCAGACTGTTAAAGAGTACAAGGTTGTACTCAGTGAGTTTTGTCCTCCCGAGCCTATCAATGTCTCAACTGATGAGGAATGGACTAATTTTAAGAAGTGGAAAAATGCTTATGCATTGACCACTGATTACGATATCATGTTCAAACTCAAGTTGGTGTTTAGACATGACATAGGCGGCTAGACAAGAAGCGATGAGGAAATCGCAAGCTCTTGTAGCCAATACCAAATGTTTTGAACCAAATGGTAAAATCGGGGGAAAGGAAAAGCCAGCAAACAAACCCAGTGGTTCTAAGATTACTTGGACCACGAGATGGGACGAGAAAGTTTGTTCTTGATGCAAACAGTCTGGGTACTGGAAGTCTGATTATCCTCTCAAAGAAAGTACGAAATTTTCTTTAGTCGTGAAACATAGTTAGTGGTATTATCTACCGGAACCTGGTGTGTAGATATGGGACCACTGACGGTATGTGCATTTTAAATGCAAGGGTTCCAGGAAACCCGACGACTTGGAAAAGAAGAAATCGTAGTCTACACGGGCAATGCTGTAGAGGAGGCAGCTGTTGCAATGGAGGACATTTTATAGGATTTCATTTTTAGTTATTGCTTTTATGTACCTTTCATTTTAGAAAGAACTTTGTTCTGGATTTCTAATGAATGTATATTTTATTTCTTTTAATCATTTGATGGTTATAAGAAGAAATAATGATATTATCTATTCTGGTACATTAGCTAGCAATATATAAATGATGAATCCTAAGTCCACCACGATGCAACGAACCGTAGTACATAACTCTTTTTACTAATAAGAGATTTCTTTATTAAATCATTTATACTTGTGGATTCTTATGCTAAGTCATATTCAAATAAGAAGTTCAAAGGTCGAAAATTGATAGTTTGATCAATTAAGTTGAAGGAGTGGACCTTCCGACCTAAGAATCTAATTTGAAAGATAACATGACTAAGCAATCCTTTATGGATATAAGATATAAGATCTGGACAATTATTAGAATTGATTCACTCTGATGTATGCAGACCTATGTCTACTCAGAAAATAAGGTACGAGTACTTCATTTGATAATTACTCAAGAAATGGATTAGAATACCTGATGTGCCACAAAAGCAAGTGTTTTGACAAGTCAATGGACACTAAGAAATTGTGGAGAACCATCAAAGTATATCCATTTGTAGCCTGCGATTTGATCGCGGAGGCAAGTACCTGTCTGAGGAATGCATAGCATACTGATCAGAGATTGGTATTTGATCCCAAATGACTACACCATACACTTTTTTGTAGAAATAGTGTGTCGGAAATAAGAAATGGAACTCTTATAGAAATGGTAAAAAGATGAGTTATTCGGAAATACCTGTGTTCTATGGATATATCTTGAAAACAACGGCGCATTCAAATGCGGTTGTAGAATATCCTGGAAGAACAAAAGATGTGTGTTCAA
Organism: Euphrasia confusa; assembly: GCA_954870475.1. NCBI lineage: Eukaryota > Viridiplantae > Streptophyta > Magnoliopsida > Lamiales > Orobanchaceae > Euphrasia > Euphrasia confusa. Next base: position 25,699,724 of record OX940958.1, read on the forward strand.
TAGTACTATGAACCAGAAGGACGTTATAAGTTCTAACGCCCGGTTCTTAGAGAAAAACTATTGGAAGAACCACGAGCCCAAAGTGACGTGATACTTTTGAAATGAGAGAAAACGATAAGGACTGAGAACCAGCCAAACCGAGTAGCGGTACACCACTAACTGCACCTACTGTTATTACTGTTTATACACCGGAATGCCGTTGTAGTGGGAGGTTGTGGGTCAACCAGAGATATTCATAAGACTAGGAGAGTTTTCGGACTCTGGACCTAGTATACATGAAATCGATCCCTGAACCTACATGGAGGCAGTACTAGATCTAAATGTGCCTTCTTGGAAAGCAATAAGGATTATTTCTAAGAGGCAAGATCATTTAGAGTACAAGCTTAGTTGATCCATTTATGGATTGGAACAAAGCATTGAGTTCTTGGTACTTGCAAATTGATGAGATAGTCCATTTTATGGATTCATCAAAGCATAGACGAATCGTGTGTATTGGAAACGTGATGGAACAAGGTGGTGCTTCTCGGGTTTTATGTAGAGAACATTCTTATCATTGGTAACAATGTAAAGATGTTGTCAAGACATAAAATGATGATTGTCTAGATAAATCAATATGAAAGATAAAGGAAGAAGTTGGACATGTTCTTGAGATCTTAGATCTCTAGGAAAGAACATTGTACTTCTCCTGGACATCTTACATATATATGATTATGGTTCGTTTTAACATGCAAGATTACGAGAAAGGTTCGTTACCTTTCAAATACGGAATGCATCTATCTAAGGATATGTGTTTTGAAACACAAAAGTAGATAGAAGAAATGAAAGCGGTTTCCTACACTTCGAGTGTGGAAAGCTTGATAAGTGCAATGTTGAAAACGAGAACCTCATATCGGCTATGCGGTTAGCATAGTGGGAGGATATCAAGGTAATCCTGAAAAGGAATACTTGACTGTTGTAATGAACATTTTGAGTACTTTCGAAGTACTGGAAACTATGTTCTGGATTGCGAAGCAGACAAGCTTTTCCTTTGGATTACACTCTCTTAGATTTCTAATCAAATAAGGACCGGTGTAAGTCGATATCAGGCTATGTGTTTCACTATTGAAGGAGAAGGAGTTTTAACATGAAAGAGTGATAAGCACGATGCTTTTCGGACTTTGCCATGGGTAACCAAATAGCGTCCTCAGAGGCAGCGGAAGTTTTGGTATAGCTCCGGGATAATCTCTGGGACTTAGATGTGATTCTTAATTTGCCAAAGGCTATGTAAATAGCGGTGCGATGGCAAATGGTAAGAAATCACAAGTCCATAAGTGTAAGATAACACATAGAGCAAGTACCACCTGATACGAATCATCGTCAGGGAAGACGACGCTGTAGTCACCAAGATAACTTCAGAACGACAATCTAGATTGCTCTTTCACAAAGCACTTCTTGGAAGTGCATATTAAGCACGTGAAGAGTATGGGAGTCGGGAGTTTGGAAGAAATGACTAGACCTTAGTATAAGTGGGAGATTGTTGGAGTTGTATACTTAATGTCTAGATTTAAGTGATATTAACTCCCGATCCATTGCCACTAATCTATTTAATTAAATAAACAATTATTTGCGTTTAATTATTTATAATTAAATATATGCAAATTATAGTCCTAGATTATATACGTTGTAGTTAGTATGGTGTGCGGGCCCACACAGAAGATCATACTATCGGTTACTCGTATTTAATCAAACAGTTGCTCATGACCTAGATGGACACGGACCAATTCATCGGTATAGTCGTTGTGTGAGGGAGAAAATAATCTGTCTTGATTATTTTATCACACTTGTACACTTGGTGTATTGGGCGGATCGTTTGAGATTTATCGATTAGGATTGCCTTGGATAATCGATATAAATCTCAGTGTATTTTATTCTTAATCCCCGATATTATTGCGGGTGTGTATATTTAATATTAGTGACTTTGATTTTCCAAAGGAATTGACCGATTTGAATATTGGGTCAATTACCGGTAAAGTTGGGTCACGGTATTTTATATATGACATGCCGTGAATTCTTGACGGGAAAGTGTGTCCCGATAAGGGTTGATAATGTCCCCGAGATGAGTTCATAAGGAATTATTATGTAAACCCTGCAGCTGGATTTGTTCCGCATAATAATTAAGGTTGAATGGTACTATTCTCGGATACAAGAGATGAATAAATTAATTAACAATAAATTAATTTTATTCATGGACATTTCTATCTTAAACACATGGAATAAATAATACTACCGGAGAAATATTATTTGATATAATATGGTTTAATATTGTGAGTGCAATTAATTTATATAGTGGAAAATAAATAAATTAATATTAATGGGATTAATAAATTTGGGCTTGGGCTCAATTTAATCATTAATATTGGAATCCCAATATTCCACCTCCTTAAGATCCCCTACGTAGCCTATAAAAGCACTACATGGTCTTCTCTATTCTCATAACTTGAAGATCACAATTCTAGAGAGAGAAAGTAGAGAGGGAGATCCATGGAGTTCGGAAGATCGTTGCCCACACGACGTTCGAGCTAGTGCAAGGAGTACGTGGGAAGATCTCAAGGTCTTCAAATTGAGTTCTTCGTTTTTCCGAACAACGAGAACGAGGTAAATCGTAAAACCCTCTTTATGATTTAATCGTTTATTTATCGTGATTATACCATGAACCAAGATCCGAGAACGCGACCCATGACGAGGTTGAACCGGGCGGTGGTGGTCGAAGACCACCGGACCGCCGGCGGCTCAACGCATCGACTAGACGAGTCGAGGGAGCGCGAGGCTCGGCTAGGCGCCGAGACTTCGATCGAGCATGTGCTCGATCTTCCCGGACGGACCCGTAGCGAGCTGCGGGAGTTCCCGCAGCGGACTCGCTGGACACGAGTCCCGTCCGGACGTGTTACGGGCTGCTACAAGCAGCCCCGCTTGCACGGCGCGATCGCCGCTCGCGCGGGCTGATCGCCGCTCGCGCAGGCTGATTGCCGCTCGCGCGGGCTGATCGTCGCTCGCGCGGCGGCGGGCTGTGGTGATCGCATGCCACGATTTTGATCGTGGCGGATGTGCGATCACCCGAGGCAAGGCTGGGCAGCCCCACACGGCTGCTACGAACAGCCGCGAGCCCCACGCGGGGGCTCAACCGGACAGCCGCGGGCTTTCCCCGCGGTTAGGGTTTTCGGTTGGGCTATCCCCGTGGTGGTTCGTGGCGGGTTTCCGGCGACCGGGATTTCGATTGTGTTGGAATTCGATATCCCGGGCTATTTAAATTTGCGGAAACCAATAACCCGATCAAAACCATCCGCCGGAGATCACATGAACACCGACTCATCCGCCGGAGTCCGACCATCGGAGACCGTGCGCCCGAAGACGCACAGCCCGCCCCCGGCCGAACCCCCGCGAGCCGCCGCTCACGTGATCGAACATCACGTTCGATGGGGTTGCATCCGGCAGCCCCAACAGCAGGTCCGGCGACCTGCTGCCCGCCGTGGAGGAGCCCCCACCGTCGAGGTGGGGAGGTGGCGGCACCAGCCCGCCACCGCCGGCGATCGCGCCTAGCGATCGCCCCCTCGGCCGAAGCCGAGGGCTCCCCTTGCTCACGCCCGAACCCTAGGCGTGCGGTCCACGCGGTCCGGTGGCTTTGCCACCACCGCGTGGTCCTTCGTCTAATCCGGGTTCGATCCTCGGATCTTGCGTTCTACGGTATTCTCGATAAATCCAAAATCGAACAATTATCAAGGGCGTTTAGATATTGTACCTTTCGATTCGTTGTTCGGAGAAACGAATTCAAGACGACCTTTTGAATCTTCCCACGTATTCCTTGCACTAGCTTGAACGTCGGGTGGGCGACGATCCTCCAAGCTTTATGGATTTACTTCTCTCTCTACTTTCTCTCTCTAGAAGAATTATGATCTTCAATCACACTTGAGAATAGAGAAGACCATGTAGTGCTTTTATAGGCTACGTAGGGGATCTAAAGGAGGTGGAATATTGGGCTTCCAATATTAATGATTAAATTGAGCCCAAGCCCAAATCTATTAATCTCCCATTAATATTAATTAATTTATTTTCCACTATATAAATTAATTGCACTCCCAATATTAAACCATATTATATCCAAATAATATTTCTCCGGTAGTATTATTTATTCCGTGTATTTAAGATATAAATATCCATGAATAAAATTTATTTATTGCTTAATAAATTTATTCATCTCTTTTATCCGAGACTAGTACCACTCAACCTTATTTATTATGCGGAATTAAATCCACTCGCGAGGTTTACATAATAAATCCTTATGAGCTCATCTCGGGGATATTATCAACCCTTCCGGGATACACTGTCCGGTCAATCATTCACGGCATGCCATATATAAAATATAGTGACCCAACTTAACCGATAATTAACCCAATAATTAAATCGGTTAATTCCTTTGGTAAATCAAAGTCACTTATATTAAATATACACACCCGCAATTGTTTCAGGGATTAAGAATAAAATACTCCGAGACTTAAATCAATTAAAGGAATCAGATTGTCTGCCCCGTAACTTAGAACATAATCCTTAGTATTTCGCAAATACTTGAAAATGCTCTTTACGGCAGTCCAATGAGCCTTTACAGGGTTACTCTGATATCTCGCTACTACGCCAACTGCATAGCAGATATCAGGCCTCGTGCATAACATTGCATACATCAAGCTTCCCACAGCCGAAGCGTAGGGAACTGCTTTCATTTCATCTTTCTCCTTTTGTGTCCGAGGACACATTTCCTTAGAAAGATAAGTTCCTTTACTGAAGGGCAGCTCACCCTTCTTGGAATCTTGCATGTTAAAACGAGCCAGAATCGTGTCTATGTAAGATTGCTGGGATAGGTACAATGTTCTACTCCGGCGATCCCTTATAACCTTGATCCCTAGAACATGCCCGACTTCTCCCAAATCTTTCATATCGAATTGTCTAGACAACCATCCCTTTATGTCTGATAACATCTTCACACTGTTGCCAATGAGAAGAATGTCGTCCACATAAAGCACGAGAAACACCACCTTCTTCCCATCACGTTTCCAATACACACACGATTCGTCCATGCTTTGACTAAATCCAAAAGATTGGACTACTTCGTCAAATCGCAGGTTCCACGATCTCGAGGCTTGTTTCAATCCATAAATGGATCGATTAAGCTTGCACACTAGATGATCTTGCCCCTTAGTAATGAATCCTTCTGGTTGTTTCATATAAATTGTCTCGTCAAGACTTCCATTTAGAAAGCTGTCTTGACATCCATTTGCCACACCTCATAATCCATATGAGCTGCTATGGATAAGAGAATCCGGATCGACTTTATCTTGGCTACCGGCGAGAAGGTCTCCTCATAATCGATTCCCTCTTTCTGAGTATATCCTTTCGCAACAAGCCGAGCTTTAAAGGTTTCAACCTTTCCGTCAGATCCTCTCTTTCTCTTGTAGACCCATTTACACCCAATTGGCTTTACGCCACTTGGTGGTTCTACAAGATCCCAGACTATATTAGAATCCATAGATTCAATTTCGGATTTCATCGCTTTCTTCCAAGAAGGCGCATCTATATCTTGTACTGCCTCGTCATAGGTCCAGGGATCGATTTCATGAACTCCAGGTCCAGAGTCCGAAGACTCACCCAGTCCAATCCATCGGTCTGGTTGTTTAACAACCCTCCCACTACGACGGCGTTCCGGTGTATTAACAGTGATAGTGTCAGGTGCAGATTCTAGTGGTGTATCTATACTCGGTTCGGCTGTGTCTAGGTCTTCAGTGTTACCTCTCAATTCATCAAGCATTATGTCACTCTTGGGCTTGTGGTCCATGACATAGTCTTCCTCCAAGAACCGAGCGTTAGTACTTATAACGATCTTCTGGTCCTTAGGACTATAGAACATGCCACCTTTAGTTCCTCTAGGATATCCTATAAACAACCGCACTTCAGTACGAGGTTCTAATTTATCGGCACCTACCTTCAACACATGTGCAGGGCACCCCCAGATCCGAACGTGTCTTAAGCTAGGCTTGCGCCCGCTCCATCGTTCCATGGGTGTTGAAGGAACCGTTTTAGATGGAACCAAGTTCAGAATGTGCGCCGCTGTTTCTAAGGCATATCCCCAGAACATGATAGGTAAGTCCGAGTAACTCATCATTGATCGCACCATTTCCATAAGAGTCCTATTCCTTCTTTCTGACACACCATTTTGCTGGGGAGTATATGGTGATGTCATTTGGGAATCAATCCCATTCTCTGCCAAGTATGCCTTGAATTCTCCAGACAGGTACTCGCCTCCGCGATCAGATCGCAGGCATTTAATGGATTTACCTTGAAGGTTCTCCACAAGAGCCTTGAACTCCTTGAACTTGTCAAAGGATTCGCTCTTGCGGCGCATCAGGTATATGATGGAGTTATATTCTAAATGTCTAGTTTAGTGACAATATGGAACTCCTTATCTGTGTTTTACATTATCTAATAATCAAACTGTCGGCATTTTTTTTGTCTTTCTTGTACTTGAATGCAATAGTCCTAGATATATACGTTGTAGACAGTATGGCGTGAGGAGACACGCGGAAGATCATACTGTCGGTTACTCGTATACTATCGAACAGAAGCTCACGACTTAGATGGACAGGGACAATCCATCGGTACGTCGTAGTGTGACTGGGTAATAGTTGGTCTTGACTATTATGTTACACTAGTACACTTGGTGTATTGAGCAGGACCACGGGAGGGCGTTCGATTTATACTAATCGACGTAATCGAACTAGACCTCAGAATTACGGATATACGAATTCTTAATCCCTATATAATTATAGGTGCGTGTGTCCAATTCTCGGTTCTTTAACTTGCCAATGAGTGAAACTAATTGATTAGTCGAGATACTCGGTAAATTGGGAATCGGAAATATACACACGGCATGCTATAGATTATAGACAGGAAACCGTGTCCCGTTTATCGGGTTGATAACGTCCCCGAGATGAGCTCATAAAGTTTATCGTGTAAACCCTGCAGGTGGATTTGTTCCACATGATAATAAGGATGAGTGGTACTAGTCTCGGATAATAAGAAACGAATTAATTTAATTATTAGTAATTAAATAAATTCGTGGACGTTCGATATCTTAAACACGGGGAAAGTCGTATATGTAATTTCGGCGGATTTATTATTGTTGAATTAATATTAAATTAATTTCGGGAATTCAATTATTATTTTATAGTGGAGTTAATAATAATTAAAATTGAAATCGATTAATTAAGGAATTGCGTTTACGTATTCCAAGTTAATTAATATTTCAATTTAGCCCCTAATTAATTTACCTAGGAGGTCCCTAGCGTAACTCTATAAAAACCCCCCCTTGCCCTCTCTTAAACCTACATTCCGCAGCTTTTTATTTTTCTGAGAATTATTATTGCGTTAGCGCAATTAAGTTTTCTCTGCAAAAATAATACAGTGTAGCGCAAATATTTTTCTCTCATCAGAGAAAAGAAATATAACGCTGGTGGAAAAGGAGAAGGCAGAAAAGGAGACCCAACGGATCGTTGCCCACACAACGGTTGGAGTCAAGGGAAGAGGCATACACTAGCAATCGCTAAGGTCTCAACAATCGACCGATAAGGTATGAGATCGGAACTTTTAATTCCGCGTTATTTCGATCTCACTTTTCCTCGTTGATCTTACTTTGAACGTAGATCGGGTTCCGGGGTTGTGGGTTGTATTCCTCGACTACTGGGGGTTCTAGGACCTCCGGATCGGTAGTCGGATGAGGAAAAACGACCCGGAAACGAGCCCGGAACAGCAACGTCGCGTTGCTGTTCGCGGAGAAACGGCGACCGCCGTTTCCAAACGGCGCCCGCCGTTTTGGCGTTTTTCTGGCAGCCCGCTCGGTTCGCGCGGTTGTCCTTCGGGGCAATGGCTGGGCGTGAATCGGGGCACGGGCTGGAAAAGCGAACGAAGTAGCGACTTCGGAGGTCGACTGGGAGCGTTCGGATGTTCGAGCGATCGAACGAACGCCTCCCGGGTAGTCGATTTCCAACAATTGGTATCAGAGCCGGTTATGCGTTCTTGTATTGTTTGCGAGTTTGTTTTGCAGGTCACCCGATTATTATGGTCATTTTTTTGTACTGTATGTTGTGGTGTGTTAAACTCTCGGGATTGTCGAGATCTTTTGGTTTTAACGTTGCTTGTTTGTAATAGTTAAAACGACGGGTTGAGTCGTTTAGGTTTTCTATTTCGGTTTTTCATTTTTCGTTTATCCGGGTGTATAGGATCGATCGATATGTATAGGATCGATGCCGGAAGTAGTTAGTATTACTTATGTAATGTTGCTGCTGCTTGGTGGATCGAGACGAGATCGAGGGCCGGACGAACGAGGGTCGAGAAGTCGAACCCGCGACTGCTGAAGGGCAAAACGGCGGTCGCCGTTTCTGAAACGGCGGTCGCCGTTTCGCTGGATTTCGGGCAGCAGCTCCGCGGGGTTCGACGAACGTCACGGATCGCTTGTCGAGGGCCCGGGATGATACTCCAGTGGGAGGGGTTCGTCTCTTGGTCCTTAGACGAGTCGGTGATGGACCGAGACCTAGACGAGCAACGAGACGAAGATCCGAGAAGACGTGCATTGAAGACTTTAAAGACCATAATAATCGGGCCACGTTAATTGCTTCTTGTGTGCTTAACGTGTTTTTATTATGCTTTAAATTATATGCATGCTTGTTAATCCCTATCGTAAAATACTAAGTGGGAGAGGGATTGGAAACAATCCCGCGGTCTCCATTCTCTGTTTCGAGAGTGATGTGTATTGACTTACGAGTTGGCTTTAGTGTCATCCTCCCTATCGGATAAAGTCGATACACGGAAATCACTTTGATCGAAATTCGAATGAAATTCCAATTTTAAAATTGAACAATTAAGTTTTTCAAAGCAATGCCTAATCTGTCTTTCAAAGACTAATTTCAACTCGACTCATTCTCACCCCGGGGAGTGGAATGGAGCCAAAGCGCTTGGTTATGTCGATGACACAGATTAGAGACATTCGAGTCATTTGATGACTAGATCGATTGTCTGGTTGGCTCCCTCACTTTGTGAGAGATAGGGCTCAATTGCATGATTGATCGCTGGTTAGAAACTTCGAGTTTCACTTACGAGATATCAAGCTTTGATTAACGAAATTGTGAAATTTATTAAATGGAATTCAATTAACAAAGTTGTTTGTTTAGTAAACGTCCACACTATCGTGGCTTACTAGACGGAAACGGAACTTTGGGTTAATTGAGGCTCGACAGTTATAGGAAATCGTAAAGGGACCGCATGTCAACGTAAACGTCCACACTAACGTGGCTTGCGGTGGGCGTGTAGTTTCCGAGCGGTTAACTTAGTACTGAGAAATGGTATACACTTAGGTACGCTTTACAGTATCCTCCCCATCGGAGTCACTGCTGTAATGATGTACGACCGAAGTAAAAGTCCAGTTATAAAATCGTTTGGACTAGTATACGTCCACATGAACGTGGCATGCTAGTCTGATGGGATTTTAGGATTGATTGGTAGATTTAATGATATTAATTAAGGGAATTAATATCGAATTAAATTTGACAGTTTGATTTGTCTCCTTTTATAGATATGGCACTCAACCCGCTGTCCATTATACTAAAAGAAAACAAACTCACTGGTCCGAACTGTGTTGATTGGAAACGAAACTTGGACATTGTCCTAACTGCTGAGGAGTACAAATATGTACTCCATGAGGTTTGTCCTGATGAACCTATTGACACCTCCACTCCTGAGGAAAAGGAAGCTCATCGGAAGTGGGTCAAGGCTGATCAGATGGCGCGGTGCTACATTTTGGCTTCTATGTCAAATGTGCTGCAACATCAGCATGAGGCCATGACCACTGCCTATGATATGATGCTTAACCTCAAGGAGATGTTTGGTAGTCAGGATAGGGCAGCCAGGCAAGATGCCATGAGAAAACTCATGACGGCCACTATGTCCGAAGGAACGCCCGTGAGGGATCACGTTCTTAGGATGATAGGCTATCTGAATGAGATAGAGATTATGGGAGGAGCTATCGATGGGGAAACCCAGATCGATATAGTGCTCCAGTCTCTGCCTAGGAGTTTTGAGCAGTTCCGCCTGAACTATAACATGAACAAAAGGTTATATTCGTTGGCGGAGCTCCTGACTGAACTCCAGGCGGCAGAGGGAATCTTTAAGAAATCTCAGGCACTTGTGGCTGTGAAACTTCCTGGCCCTCCGGGGACTAAGAGGAAGAAGAAACAAGGACGGAAACCCAGTGGACCCAGAAATGGTGGACCACAGAATGGAGTGAACAAGCCCAAGGGCAAGTGTTTCCGTTGCAAGCAGTCTGGACATTGGAAGTCTAATTGTCCTCTCAGACAAGGAGGTACGAACTTTTCCTTAGTCACTGAAACATGTTTAGCGGTGTTATCCACCGGTACCTGGTGTGTGGATACGGGAGCCACTGATCATGTCTGCAATTCTTTGCAGGGGTTCCAGGAAACCCGGCGGCTTAGAGAGGGAGAGATCACTATCTACATGGGCAACGCTACGAAAGTGGCGGCAGTTGCAGTGGGAGATATTCATTTGTCTTTTAATAATAAAGTTTTGGTATTGAATAATTGTCTTTATGTACCGAATTTTAGAAAGAACCTTGTTTCGGTTTCTAAATTGGTTTTGAATAAATATTCTGTTTCTTTTGATAGTTCTGTTATTATCAAAAAGAATGGTGAGTATATCTGTTCTGGTACATTGATAGGCAACTTATATATACTGAATCCTGATTATTCCACGATGCAACGAGTAGAGTCAAATAATACATCTAGTACCAATAAGAGAAAGGAGCCTTCTAGGATGAATCAAAAGTACTTATGGCATCTTAGTCTAGGTCATATTAACTTGGGTAGGATTCAAAGGTTGATAACTGATGGAATACTCAGTGGTGTGAAAGATGAGGACTTTCCAACCTGCGAATCATGCCTGGAAGGAAAAATGACCAAGCGACCCTTTAGTGATAAGGGGTATAGATCCAAGGAAGTACTGGAATTGATTCACTCTGATTTGTGCGGGCCTTTATCTGTCCAAGCGAGAGGAGGTTATGAATATTTCGTAACCTTCACTGATGATTACTCAAGGTATGGTTTTATATACCTGATGCGCCGCAAGAGCGAGTGCTTTGACAAGTTCAAGGAGTACAAAGCTCTTGTGGAGAACCTTCATGGTAAAACCATAAAGACTCTACGATCTGATCGTGGAGGAGAGTACCTCTCGGGAGAGTTTAAGGCGTACTTATTAGAGAATGGGATTGATTCCCAGATGACTGCACCATACACGCCCCAGCAGAATGGTGTAGCAGAAAGAAGGAATAGGACTCTTATGGAAATGGTAAGATCTATGATGAGTTATTCAGAACTACCAGTTTCGTTCTGGGGATATGCCTTGGAAACAGCGGCGTATATCCTGAACTTAGTTCCCTCTAAATCAGTCCCTAAGACGCCCTCGGAATTGTGGACCGGGCGAAAGCCAAATTTGAAACACATTCGGATCTGGGGTTGTCCAGCACATGTGCTGAAGCATGGGGCTGATAAGTTGGAATCTCGTTCAGATATTCGGTTGTTTATAGGATATCCTAGAGGAACGAAAGGTGGTCTATTTTATAGTCCTAAGGACCAGAAGATCGTTGTTAGCACCAACGCTCGGTTCTTGGAAGAGGATTATATAATGGACCACAAGCCCAAGAGTGAGATAATACTAAACGAACTGAGAGGGGACGATCAAGGCTTAGATCCAACCGAACCGGGTGATACGCCACCACAGTCTGCACCTGTAGTTACTGAGGTTACACCGGAGCCTCGTCGTAGTGGGAGGGTTGTTCGACAACCCGATAGGTTCATGTTTATAGGTGAGTCTTCGGACTTGTTACCTGGAGAACATGAAGCCGATCCCTGGACCTATGGCGAGGCGCTTAAAGATCAAGATGCTCAGTCTTGGCAAAAAGCGATGAAATCTGAGATTGAATCAATGGATTCAAATCAGGTCTGGAATCTTGTAGCACCGCCCAAAGGTGTAAAAGCCATTGGTTGCAAGTGGGTGTACAAGAGAAAAAGAGGGTCTGACGGGAAGGTTGAAACCTTCAAGGCTAGGCTTGTTGCGAAAGGGTATACTCAGAAAGAAGGGATCGATTATGAGGAAACTTTTTCGCCGGTAGCTATGCTAAAGTCGATCCGGATTCTTTTGTCTATAGCATCTTATATGGATTATGAGGTGTGGCAAATGGACGTCAAGACAGCATTCTTGAATGGGAATCTTGACGAGACCATTTAAATGAGACAGCCAGAAGGTTTCATCAAGAAAGGCCAAGAGCATCTAGTGTGTAAGCTAAACCGATCCATTTATGGATTGAAGCAAGCTTCTAGATCTTGGAACATGCGGTTTGATGAGGTTATCCAGTCTTATGGATTCATTCAAAGCATGGACGAGTCGTGTGTATACCGGAGAAGTGACGGAAACAGCGTGGCGTTTCTCGTGCTTTATGTAGACGACATCCTTCTAATTGGCAACAATGTGAAGATGTTGTCGGACATAAAGGGATGGTTGTCCAAGCAATTCGATATGAAAGACTTAGGACAAGTTGGGCATGTTCTTGGGATCAAGGTTATAAGGGATCGCCGGAAAAGAACATTGAGCTTGTCCCAGGCTTCATATATTGATACGATTCTGGCTCGTTTCAACATGCAGAATTCCAAGAGAGGTGCTCAACCTTTCTGCCATGGAATTCATCTATCTAAAGACATGTGTCCCAAAACACAAAAGGAGATAGATTACATGAAGAAGGTTCCTTATGCTTCGGCAGTAGGAAGTCTAATGTATGCCATGTTGTGCACGAGGCCTGATATCTGTTATGCCGTGGGCATGGTAGCTAGATATCAGAGTAACCCTGGACAGGGTCACTGGACTGCTGTAAAGAACATACTTAAGTACCTGCGAAGGACTAGGAATTATGTTCTGAGTTACAAAGCGTCCGAGTTGATTCCTATTGGTTACACAGACTCGGATTTCCAATCTGATAAGGATCAGCGAAAGTCTACATCAGGCTATGTGTTCACATTGGGAGGTGGAGCAGTCTCATGGAAGAGTGTTAAGCAGAAATGCATTTCGGACTCTACCATGGAAGCCGAATATGTAGCAGCCTCTGAGGCAGCTAAAGAATCGGTGTGGCTCCGGAACTTCCTTATGGAATTGGATGTGGTTCCTAAAATGCCTAGAGCTATCACAATTTATTGTGACAATAGCGGTGCAGTGGCTAATGCAAAGGAACCACGAGCCCACAATGCGAGTAAACACATAGATCGCAAGTAACACCTGATTAGAGACATCGTCAGGAGAGGCGATGCGGTTGTCACCAAGATTGCATCAGCGGATAACCTGGCTGACCCCTTTACGAAGGCACTTCCAGCGGAAGCGTTCAAGAGACACGTGAAGGGGATGGGTATCGGATGTATGGTAGAGGGCAACTAGAGATTTAGTATAAGTGGGAGATTGATGGAGTTATATTCTAAATGTCTAGTTTAGTGACAATATGGAACTCCTTATCTGTGTTTTACATTATCTAATAATCAAACTGTCGGCATTTTTTTTGTCTTTCTTGTACTTGAATGCAATAGTCCTAGATATATACGTTGTAGACAGTATGGCGTGAGGAGACACGCGGAAGATCATACTGTCGGTTACTCGTATACTATCGAACAGAAGCTCACGACTTAGATGGACAGGGACAATCCATCGGTACGTCGTAGTGTGACTGGGTAATAGTTGGTCTTGACTATTATGTTACACTAGTACACTTGGTGTATTGAGCAGGACCACGGGAGGGCGTTCGATTTATACTAATCGACGTAATCGAACTAGACCTCAGAATTACGGATATACGAATTCTTAATCCCTATATAATTATAGGTGCGTGTGTCCAATTCTCGGTTCTTTAACTTGCCAATGAGTGAGACTAATTGATTAGTCGAGATACTCGGTAAATTGGGAATCGGAATTATACACACGGCATGCTATAGATTATAGACAGGAAACCGTGTCCCGTTTATCGGGTTGATAACGTCCCCGAGATGAGCTCATAAAGTTTATCATGTAAACCCTGCAGGTGGATTTGTTCCACATGATAATAAGGATGAGTGGTACTAGTCTCGGATAATAAGAAACGAATTAATTTAATTATTAGTAATTAAATAAATTCGTGGACGTTCGATATCTTAAACACGGGGAAAGTCGTATATGTAATTTCGGCGGATTTATTATTGTTGAATTAATATTAAATTAATTTCGGGAATTCAATTATTATTTTATAGTGGAGTTAATAATAATTAAAATTGAAATCGATTAATTAAGGAATTGCGTTTACGTATTCCAAGTTAATTAATATTTCAATTTAGCCCCTAATTAATTTACCTAAGAGGTCCCTAGCGTAACTCTATAAAAACCCCCCCTTGCCCTCTCTTAAACCTACATTCCGCAGCTTTTTATTTTTCTGAGAATTATTATTGCGTTAGCGCAATTAAGTTTACTCTGCAAAAATAATACAGTGTAGCGCAAATATTTTTCTCTCATCAGAGAAAAGAAATATAACGCTGGTGGAAAAGGAGAAGGCAGAAAAGGAGACCCAACGGATCGTTGCCCACACAACGGTTGGAGTCAAGGGAAGAGGCATACACTAGCAATCGCTAAGGTCTCAACAATCGACCGATAAGGTATGAGATCGGAACTTTTAATTCCGCGTTATTTCGATCTCACTTTTCCTCGTTGATCTTACTTTGAACGTAGATCGGGTTCCGGGGTTGTGGGTTGTATTCCTCGACTACTGGGGGTTCTAGGACCTCCGGATCGGTAGTCGGATGAGGAAAAACGACCCGGAAACGAGCCCGGAACAGCAACGTCGCGTTGCTGTTCGCGGAGAAACGGCGACCGCCGTTTCCAAACGGCGCCCGCCATTTTGGCGTTTTTCTGGCAGCCCGCTCGGTTCGCGCGGTTGTCCTTCGGGGCAATGGCTGGGCGTGAATCGGGGCACGGGCTGGAAAAGCGAACGAAGTAGCGACTTCGGAGGTCGACTGGGAGCGTTCGGATGTTCGAGCGATCGAACGAACGCCTCCCGGGTAGTCGATTTCCAACAGTATACAAATCCATACCTTGAGTAATCATCAGTGAAAGTGATGAAATACTCGTACCCTCCCTTTGCCTGGGTAGACATAGGTCCGCATACATCAGAGTGAATCAAATCCAATACTTGTTCAGCCCTTCGTCCTTTACCAGAAAAAGAACGCTTGGTCATTTTTCCCTCTAAACAGGATTCGCAGGTTGGAAGGTCCTCTCCTTCAACACCACTGATGAGACCATCAGCTTTCAACCTTTGAATTCTATTTGAGTTAATATGACCTAGCCTTAAGTGCCACAAGTATAATTGATTCATTCTAGAAGGTTCCTTTCTCTTATTGGTGTTCGTAGATGTGTTATTACTCTCGGTTAGTTGCATCGTGTTAGACTCAGGATTTAGCACATACAAATCGTCCACCAATGTACCAGAACAGATAATCTCACTGTTTCTTCTTATGATCACCGAGTGGTCAAAAGAGACAGAATATCCATTCATAATAAGTTTAGAAACCGAAATTAAATTCTTTCTAAAGTTGGGTACATAAAGACAATTTTGTAAAACTAAAACCCTATCACTACTAAAGCGTAAGTGAACGTCTCCCACTGCAACAGCCGCCACCTTCGCGGCATTGCCCATGTAGACCACGATCTCTCCCTCTCTAAGTCTCCGGGTTTCCTGGAACCCCTGCAATGAATTGCAGACATGATCAGTGACCCCCGTATCTACACACCAGGTGCTGGTAGATAACACCACTGACAATGTTTCGGTGACTAAGGAAAATTTCGTACCTTTGATGAGAGGACAATCAGACTTCCAGTGCCCAGACTGCTTGCATCGAAAGCACTTGCCTCGCGGCTTACTTTTCCCAATCCGTGGTTCAAAACCACTGGGCTTCTTTGCATGCACTTCCAACTTGGCCACTAGAGCTTGTGATTCTCTGATCATATTTATCAGTTCATTTCTTTTGAAATCGTTTTTAAGCGATTCCTCAAGAGGACTGAACTTAATGAGTATGTCAATCACCTCTAGTCCGGCTTCCTTACTATGTCCTAACATCTCCTTGAGGTCATTTTCAATGTCCTCATCAGTTGGGACAATAGTGGATTCGGAAGGCTCAACAGTCTGAACATTGTCCAGATTTCTTTTCCAATCAGTACTATATGGAACCAGTGAGTTTTCATCTTTAAGTATATCACAAAGTGGGGTCACAGTCATTCCTAACCTATAAGCACATAAAACAAACAAACAATTTAATATCCGATATTATCTCCCTTAAATAATATCATTAAATCACTAATCACATCTAAAATCCCATCAGGTAAGGCAAGCCACGATAGTGTGGACGTTTACCCACCCAAATGATTTAGCAATTAGATTTCCTTCGGTCGTACATCATCAATAGCGTTACCTCGATGGGAGGAATACTATGAAGCGTACCTAAGTGTTAACCATTACTCAGTACTAAGAAGTTTGTTTGAGACTCGCATATCACCGCAAGCCACGATAGTGTGGACGTTTACGTTGACACACGGATCCTTCACTCCCTTCTATAACTGTCTACATCAATCGATCTAAAGTCCCATTCGATATAGCAAGCCACGATAGTGTGGACGTTTACCATACCAAAAGACTTATACAATTGAAATCCAATTACTTGATCCATTCGATCTTGTAAATCAAGACGCGGAGAATCATAAGTGAAACTCGAAGTTTCTAACCAGTGATTCACCATGCGAACAACCCTATCTCTCATAAATGAGGGAGCCGAGCAGACAATCGATCCATCTATCAAAGAATGGTACGACTGCCTCTAATTTGTGTCCTCGACATGACCAAGTGGCTTTGGCTCCATTCCACTCCCCGGGGTGAGAATGAGTCGACTTGAAATCAGCTTTGGAAAGACAAATTAGGCATTGTTTGATAGACTTAATCAATGTTTCTTGTAAGAGGAATTACAAGAACTCTCCTCTAATAACTTATCTATATAAACTTCGAAAGTTTATAAAAGTCACCAAGAGAGCAGCAATGGAGACCATGGGTATGTTTCCATACCCTCTCCCACTTAGCTTTTTACAATAAAGGGATACGCTATCTAGTGCATAAAAGTAAACACATATAGCATGCATACATGTAATAAAGCACATAATATTATCACATAGTCAAAATAATTACTAGAATATTATTTTCCGACTATTATGGCTTTACTCCATCTCCGTACGCATCTTCTAGTCTTTAGTCTTCGTTCTTGAATGCTTCATGTGACGAGAATATTAATTTCCAATATTTAAATCTATTTATTTTTAATAAATCCAAAAGATACTTAATTAATAATAATTAAGTCAATCGAATAAATCAAAAATAAAATTAAATATTATTAATATTTTTTATTTATTTTATTTTCCCTTTCTACTTCATTACATCTCTAGAATAATCTATCCAAGACCCACTTGGAATATTCTAGATGATTTCCATAATGAAATAAGGAAATAAAATAATTTAGAACTCTTCTACTTTCAAAGATTAATTAATTTCCATTACTATGAAAATTCCCATAAAATAGGAATAATCAATTAGGAAATAAATCAATCCTAAATTAACTTTTATTCCTTTCGAATTCTATTAAATCTCTAGGATCCTATTCCAAGTAGAACTCGGAATACTCTAGAAGACTTCCATAATAGAATAAGGAAATAAAATTAATTCCAATTAATTCTTTTCCTAATCCATGAGAATTCCCAAAAATAGGAATACTCAAATAGGAAAAACCCGAATTAATTAGGAAAGTGGATTTACCGGGAGAGCACGAAGATCACGAGGACCCCCGCGCCCCCACCGGACCGCCATCACCGGCCGAGGACCGCCGCCGCCGCCACCTAGCCGGCGCACCACCACCGCCGGTGGTTTCGCCGCCGGGAGGCGCGAATTCGGCGCCTCTCCTTCGATGGTTCGATCCTTCATGGATCGACCATGGTGGTCGATCCGAGCCCTAGCCCTCACGTCGTCTCTTTCGTCACGCGTCTTCTCCGGCGGTCGTTTCGGCATCGATCCAACGCAAAATAAATTACAAAATAAATTTTACACTATCCGGTATCGATTCTATACATGAAATCGACCCTATACATTTTCCGGAAAAAGGTAGAACGTAATAATAAATCCTAAATTCGGTCAACCCCCGAATTTTTACTATTACAAGCATTCACCACCAAAAACGAATCTCGACATGTCCGAGAGTTTAATCAATCCAACATACATGACAAAATAAATTAAACGAATAATAAATTAAGCCATAATAGTCGGAACCCTGCAAGGTAGAACAATTTTATCGAAAATACCGCGAACGTAAACCACGCTCTGATACCAATTGTTGGAATTCGATATCCCGGGCTATTTAAATTTGCGGAAACCAATAACCCGATCAAAACCATCCGCCGGAGATCACATGAACACCGACTCATCCGCCGGAGTCCGACCATCGGAGACCGTGCGCCCGAAGACGCACAGCCCGCCCCCGGCCGAACCCCCGCGAGCCGCCGCTCACGTGATCGAACATCACGTTCGATGGGGCTGCATCCGGCAGCCCCCAGCAGCAGGTCCGGCGACCTGCTGCCCGCCGTGGAGGAGCCCCCACTGTCGAGGTGGGGAGGTGGCGGCACCAGCCCGCCACCGCCGGCGATCGCGCCTAGCGATCGCCCCCTCGGCCGAAGCCGAGGGCTCCCCTTGCTCACGCCCGAACCCTAGGCGTGCGGTCCACGCGGTCCGGTGGCTTTGCCACCACCGCGTGGTCCTTCGTCTAATCCGGGTTCGATCCTCGGATCTTGCGTTCTACGGTATTCTCGATAAATCCAAAATCGAACAATTATCAAGGGCGTTTAGATATTGTACCTTTCGATTCGTTGTTCGGAGAAACGAATTCAAGACGACCTTTTGAATCTTCCCACGTATTCCTTGCACTAGCTTGAACGTCGGGTGGGCGACGATCCTCCAAGCTTTATGGATCTACTTCTCTCTCTACTTTCTCTCTCTAGAAGAATTATGATCTTCAATCACACTTGAGAATAGAGAAGACCATGTAGTGCTTTTATAGGCTACGTAGGGGATCTAAAGGAGGTGGAATATTGGGCTTCCAATATTAATGATTAAATTGAGCCCAAGCCCAAATCTATTAATCTCCCATTAATATTAATTAATTTATTTTCCACTATATAAATTAATTGCACTCCCAATATTAAACCATATTATATCCAAATAATATTTCTCCGGTAGTATTATTTATTCCGTGTATTTAAGATATAAATATCCATGAATAAAATTTATTTATTGCTTAATAAATTTATTCATCTCTTTTATCCGAGACTAGTACTACTCAACCTTATTTATTATGCGGAATTAAATCCACTCGCGAGGTTTACATAATAAATCCTTATGAGCTCATCTCGGGGATATTATCAACCCTTCCGGGATACACTGTCCGGTCAATCATTCACGGCATGCCATATATAAAATATAGTGACCCAACTTAACCGGTAATTAACCCAATAATTAAATCGGTTAATTCCTTTGGTAAATCAAAGTCACTTATATTGAATATACACACCCGCAACAATATCGGGGATTAAGAATAAAATACACTGAGTCTCAAATCAATTATCGCCGAGCAATCCTAATTGATGAGTCTCAATCGATCCGCTCAATACACCAAGTGTACAAGTGTGATAAAATAATTAAGACAAATTATTTTCTCTCTCACACAACGACTATACCGATGGATTGGTCCGTGTCCATCTAGGTCGTGAGCATCTGTTCGATTAAATACGAGTAACCGATAGTATGATCTTCTGTGTGACGTCGCACACCATACTAACTACAACGTATAGAATCCAGGACTATATTTTGCATATATTTAATTAACAACAATTAAAAGCAAATGAATGTTCGTATTTAATAGGTAAATGAAAGTGTACAAGGAGTTCACAATACTCAAATCTAGACATTAAGTATACCACTCCAACAGATTGGAGTTGTCGTTCCGCAATCCGCTCATATATCCAAGAAAGGTTCGAACGGAACGAGGGTGACACTGGTCTTACCTCTAATTCGAACTTAGACATCACGCGATAAGGGAAACGTGGATACACACTGAATCTGAAGTCCAAGTGGGAGATTGTCGGATTTGTGTCCTTCATTCCACACGTGTTGCACCGAGATAAGTTATATAGTGCGTCCTATGTAGATGGATCGATTAGTCGGTGTTATGTGTCTTGTCGAGAACACGAACTTAACACTTGATGATCATGCCAAATGAGTCACACGGCCCTCTTGATCATGTATACTTGGAGTATACAAACGTCGGTTGGGAACCGGGGTGAAACGACGAAGAAAACGGAGAGAAATCAAGTTCTGGATAGCCAAGCGGCCGCTAAGCCCCCCAAGCGGGCGCTTGGGGTAATTCGGTGGACCAAGCGGCCGCTTGACCCCCCAGGCGGGCGCTTGTTCCTCCAGATCGCGGAAATTTGGAAATTTTCCGATTTCTTTCTTTTTTGGACTCTTACGCCTACTTGGAAACCCTATGGGATTACTCCTATATAAAGGGACCCTATGACCACGAAATTGAGTACATCATCATATATTCGTGAGAGAATTTCGTGGAGAGGCCGGAGGAATCGAGCGGGGTTCGTTTCAAGTCCAAGTTCATGTCGTTTCAAGGATCAACTAAGGGTTCGTGCAACGAATTGAGGCCGGGTATTTTTGCGGCTGATCCATCTACGTCCGGGCATCAATTATTAAGAAGAATCACAAGGTACACGATTCTTAAACTAACTCATTAATTGTTCTTACTACATACGTGCGCACTAAATCCATGATTAGGGTTTTACGTGTTTGTGCATGATTCTTTCTTCCGCACTTTTTCATGCTTGTAAAATACGTAAATTCCTCTATTGGGGTATGGATGAGATTAATACAAAACCCAACCGTCCATGCCGGACCCCAGCGGGTGCCTTCGATGTATTCAATCTCCGCTGCCTTGGAGGCGAGACCACCGTCGCCATTCTCCTCCGCCCTGTCAACGTTGACCTCTCGATTGGCGAAGAAGACGAAGCCACCTGCTCCTTTCGGAGTCGCCAGCCGTAGTTCATACACCTGAGATTTCGAATCGAGCTTTGCATAGTCGAAGCCGTTGTTGCCGCATATTTCCGAACCCTTTCCTTTCTGTACCTCTCAAAGAAGAAGATATCAGTTGGGCTAGGTTTGTTCACGACCCAACATTTAAATAATTGCAGCCCAACCATTATCTTTTCCAAGCCCATATTTCTCTAGCCCAAATTTTATGTCTTCTTCAGCTTAATATTTGTTCCAACCCGCGCACTATCAACGCAACTCTTGTTTCAAGCTCAAGATTATAATCGATGTAAGCCATTATCCTCAACTGATTATGTTTAGTTAAATATCCACCAATATATATATATATATATATATATATATATATATATATATATATATTAATATCCTAATAATATAATATTATTATATATTAATATTATAATATTAGTGTATTATTATATATTAATATTATATTATTAGGATGAATGGATTTGGAGGATTAGGATTGCACGAGCATTCATTCACGCATCTTTGTCGTCAAGTCAAGTTCTGCATTGTCAAGGTAGGGATATTCTAAAACCTTTTTAAATACAATTCATAATATTTATGGTACGTGGATAAACTGCGTGGTGGTTTGTGATGTACGATCTATGATGGAGTAGTATACTTAATGTCTAAACTTAAGTGATCTGAACTCCTTGTACACTTATATTTATCTATTTATAAATAAACATTCATTTGCTTTATTAATTAAATGCAAATTATGGTTCTGGATTTTATACGTTGTATTTAGTATGGTGTGCGTCGTCACACGGAAGATCATACTATCAGTCACTCGTATATAATCGAACGGTTGCTCACGACCTAGATGGACAAGAACTAATCCATCGGTATAGTCGTTGTATGAGTGGGAAAATAATTGGTCTTGATTATTTTATCATACATGTACACTTGGTGTATTGAGCGGATCTGCTTGAGATTTATCGATTAGGATTGCCTTTGATCAATTTAAATCTCTGAGTATTCTATTCTTAATCCCTGATATTATTGCGGGTGTGTGCATATAATATAGGTGGCTTTGATTTTCCAAAGGAATTGATTGATTAGAATAACCAGTCAATTACCGGTAAAGTTGGGTCACCGTATTTTATGTATGACATGCTGTGAATTCTTGACGGGAAAGTATATCCTGATAAAGGTTGATAATATCCCCGAGATGAGCTCATAAGGATTTATTATGTAAACCTCGCGAGTGGATTTGTTCCCGCATAATAATAAAGTTGAGTGGTACTAATCTCGGATATAAGAGATGAATAAATTTTATTATGCAATAAATAAATATTTATTCATGGATATTTATATCTTAAACATACGGAATAAATAATACTACCGGAAGAATATTATTTGATATAATATGGTAAATATTGGGAGTGCAATTATATTTATATAGTGGAAGTAATCATATAATTAATATTAATGGATTAATAGATTTGGGCTTGGACTCAATTTAATCATTAATATTGGAAGCCCAATATTCTACTTCCTTAAGGTCCCCTACGTAGCCTATAAAAGCACTACATGGTCTTCACAATTAGAACACAAGACAAGAATATCATTAGCTGATAGTTCTAGAGAATTGTGAAGGAGATCCATAAGCTTGGAGGATCGTCGCCCACACGACGTTCAAGCTAGTGCAAGGAATACGTGGGAAGTCTTCAAGGTCATCGAAGTTCTTCGTTTTTTCGGACAACGAGAACGAGGTAAAATCGAGAAAACCCCCTCTATGATTTTAATCGTTAATATATTGTAAATACCGACGAACCAAGATCCAAGCATCGAACCGAGAAACGAGGGACGAACGGGTGGTGGCGGTGTGAACCGCCGGACCACCGACGTTCGCCCCTAGGGTTTCCGCGCGGAGGAATCGAACCCCGGCTGGACGCCGGGGGAGCGATCGATCTCGACGATCGATCGCTGGGGTGCGGGCTGGTGCCGCACCCCTCCCCACCGTCGATGGTGGGGCGACCCTCCAGACGGCGGCGAGTCGCCGGACTCGCCGCGGGGGCTGCCCATGCAGCCCCAGCCGATCGCGTGACGCGATCGGTGTTCGATCGCGAACCCCGCCTCATGCGGGGGTTCGGCTGGGCGTGCGTGCGCGGCTTCGGCCGCGTCGTGCGTTCGGCTAGACCCCGGCGCGTGTGGTGGTGTTCGTATTATCCGGCGATGGGTTTTTGATCGGAGTTGTCATGTTCCGCAATTCCGGCAACTCCGTGATATCGAATTTCAACAATTGGTATCAGAGCATGGTTTACGTTCGCGGTATTTTCGATATAATTGTTCTACCTTGCAGGGTTTCTGACTATTATGGCTTGTTTAATTATTGTTAATTATTTTGTCATAATTGTTGGTTTATTAAACTTTCGGACATGTCGAGATTCGTTTTGTGTGGTGAATGCTTGTAATAGTAAAAATTCGGGGGTTGACCGAATTTAGGATTTATTATTGTTCTATCTTTTTCCGGAAAATGTATAGGGTCGATTTCATGTATAGAATCGATACCGGATTATGTAGAAATAAATTTGTAATTTATTTTGCGTTGGATCAATGCCGAAACGACCGCCGGAAGAGACGTGTGACGGAGGAGACGAAAGAGAGGGGGAGGACCCTCTCGGCCATCCCCATGGCCGAGGGATCGACCGCGGAAGGAGGGGCCGCCGGCGACGGTGGCCGGACACCTTCATGGCGGCGGACCGGTGGTGGCGCGGGGATCCCCACCCCGTGCTATCCCGGCCCGGTGATTCGCTTTCCTAATTAAATCAGTTTTCTTATTTTGAGTGTTCTTATTTTTTGGGAACTCTCATGGAATAGGAAAAGAATTAATTTGGAATTAATTATATTTCTTAATTGATTATTCTTATTTTATGGGAATATTCATGAATTAGGAATTTAATTAATTTGGAAAGTAGAAGAGTCCTAAATTATTTTATTTCCTTATTTCATTATGGAAATCTTCTAGAATGTTCCAAGTTGGTCTTGGATAGGATTCTAGAGATTTAATGAAATTGGAAGAGGAAAATAAAATAAATAAAAATATTAATAATATTTAATTTTATTTTTAATTTATTCGATTGACTTAATTATTATTAATTAAGTATCTTTTGGATTTATTAAAAATAAATAGATTTAAATATTGGAATTAATATTCCCGTCACATGGAGCATTCAAAGACGAAGACTGAATACTAGAAGATGCATACGGGGATGCGATAAAGCCATAATAGTCGGAAAATAATATTCTAGTATTATTTTGATTATGTGATAATACTATGTGCTTTATTACATGTATGCATGCTATGTGTGTTTATTTTATGCACTAGATAGTGTATCCCTTTGTTGTAAAAAGCTAAGTGGGAGAGGGAATGGAAACATTCCCATGGTCTCCATTGCTGCTCTCTTGGTGACTTTTATAAACTTTTGAAGTTTATATAGATAAGTTATTGGAGGAGAGTTCTTGTAATTCCTCTTACAAGAAACATTGATCAAGTTTATCAAACAATGCCTAATTTGTCTTTCCAAAACTGATTTCAAGTCGACTCATTCTCACCCCGGGGAGTGGAATGGAGCCAAAGCCACTTGGTCATGTCGAGGACACAAATTAGAGACCTTCGTACCATCCTTTTGAAGGTGGATCGATTGTCTGCTCGGCTCCCTCATTTATGAGAGATAGAGTTGTTCGCATGGTGAATCACTGGTAAGAAACTTCGAGTTTCACTTATGATTCTCCATGTCTTGATTTACAAGATCTAATGGATCAAGTAATTGGGAGTCAATTATAAAGGTCTCTTGGTGTAGTAAACGTCCACACCACGTGGCTTGCTATACTAACGGATTTTGGATTAATTGATGTAGACAGTTATAAGGAATTGTGAAGAGTTGTGAAGTTGTCGTAAACGTCCACACTGCTGGAAATCGATATCCCGGGGTATCAAAAATTGCGGAACCGATAACCCCGACCGAAATCCCATCGCCGGAAACCGATCACGAGCACTACGGTCTCCGGAGCTCAACCGGAGAATCGCCGCGGGATGAACCCGCGACCGAAACCCTAGCCGAGCCCCACCGCGGGCTCGCGATCGAGACCGATCGCATGGGGCTGCCTAGCAGCCCCCGGCGGTGAGTCCGGCGACTCACCGCCACCATCGACCGGGGAGGGAGCGCCCAGCCGCGGCGCGAAGCCGCGGCAGCCCCCAGCGATCGACCTTAGGTCGATCGCTCGCCCCGGCGTCCAGCCGGGGCTCCCCTCGCGTGGCTGCCGGCGATCGATGCCCTAGGGCTCGATCGCCACCCCTCGGCTCCCAGCCGAGGGTCCTTTGAACGTTCGTCGGGGATCTCGAATCCCCGTCCCCGAAGTTCCTCGTTTTCCCGGATCGTGCGTTCATGTATGTATCACAATCAATTCACATAAAATCATAGAAGGGAGTATATGATTTTACCTTTCGATTCGTTGTGCGGAGAAACGAATTTAAGTTGATGACCTTACGATCTTCCTACGTATTCCTTGCACTAGCTTGAACGTCGGGTGGGCGACGATCCTCCAAGCTTATGGATCCTCTTCAACTCTCTAGAATATCAAGTATGATAATCTTGTCTTATTGTTATGAGAAAGTGAAGACCATGTAGTGCTTTTATAGGCTACGTAGGGGATCTAAAGGAGGTGGAATATTGGGCTTCCAATATTAATGATTAAATTGAGCCCAAGCCCAAATCTATTAATCTCCCATTAATATTAATTAATTTATTTTCCACTATATAAATTAATTGCACTCCCAATATTAAACCATATTATATCAAATAATATTTCTCCGGTAGTATTATTTATTCCGTGTATTTAAGATTTAAATATCCATGAATAAAATTAATTTATTGCTAATTAATTTATTCATCTCTTGAATCCGAGACTAGTACCATTCAACCTTAATTATTGTGCGGAACGAATCCACTCATGAGGTTTACACAATAATTCCTTATGAACTCATCTCGGGGATATTATCAACCCTTCCGGGATACACTTTCCCGTCAAGTATTCACGGCATGTCATATATAAAATATAGCGACCCAACTTAACCGGTAATTAACCCAATAATTAAATCGGTTAATTCCTTTGGAAAATCAAAGTCACATATATTAAATATACACACCCGCAATAGTATCGGGGATTAAGAATAAAATACTCTGAGACTTGAATCGATTATCTCAAGGCAATCCTAATCGATAAATCTCAAGCGATCCGCCCAATACACCAAGTGTACAAGTGTGATAAAATAATTAAGACAAATTATTTTCTCTCTCACACAACGACTATACCGATGGATTGGTCCGTGTCCATCTAGGTCGTGAGCAACCGTTCGATTAAATACGAGTAACCGATAGTATGATCTTCTGTGTGACGTCGCACACCATACTAACTACAACGTATATAATCCAGGACTATATTTTGCATATATTTAATTATCAATAATTAAACGCAAACAATTGTTTATTAATTTAATAGATTAAATGCTATGACCGGGAGTTTACCGTTACTTAAATCTAGACATTAAGTACACAACTCCAACACACACCACGTGGCTTGCGGTGATGTAGCAATTCCAAACGATTTACTTTAGTACTGAGTAATGGTTTACACTTAGATACGCATTATAGTATTCCTCCCCCACGAGGTTACGCTATAAGTGATGTATGACCGAAGCAAATCTAATTGTGAAATCGTTTGGGTGGGTAAACGTCCACACCACGTGGCTTGCCTTACTTGATGGGATTTCAGATGTGATTAGTAATTTAATGATATTATTTTAGGGAGATAATATCGGTATTAAATTGTTTGTTTGTTTTATGTGCTTATAGGTTAAGAATGACTGTGACCCCACTTTGTGATATACTTAAAGATGAAAACTCACTGGTTCCATATAGTAATGATTGGAAACGAAATCTAGACATTGTTCAGACTGTCGAGCTTTCTAGATCCACTGTTGTCCCAACTGATGAGGACATTGAGAATGACCTCAAGATGACATTGAGACATAACGTTGAAGCTGGACAAGAGGTGGTTAACATGCACACGGAATCCTCTCTCAATGAGTCTCTTAAAAACGATTCAGCGAGAGCGAATTTTGTGCGTAAGTTAAGAGAATCACGAGCTCTTGTGGCAAGGCTAAAAGAAAAGCGTGCAAAGAGGCCCAGTGGTTTCGAACCACGGAATGGGAACAGCAAGCCGCTAGGCAGATGCTTTCGATGCAAACAGTTTGGACACTGGAGGTCTGATTGTCCTCTCATCAAAGGTACGAAATTTTGCTTAGTCACTGAAACATTGTCAGTGGTGATATCTACCAGCACCTGGTGTGTAGATACGGGGGCCACTGACCATGTCTGCAATTCAATGCAGGGGTTCCAGGAAACCCGGAGACTTAGAGAAGGAGAAGTCGTGGTCTACATGGGCAATGCTGCGAAGGTGGCAGTTGTTGCAGTGGGAGACGTTCACTTACATTTTAGTGGTGATAGGATTTTAGTTTTACAAAATTGTCTTTATGTACCGAATTTTAGAAAGAATTTAATTTCGATTTCTAAGCTAATTCTGAATGGGTATTCTGTTTCTTTTGATCACTCCGTGGTCATAAGAAGAAACAGTGACATTATCTGTTCTGGTACATTGATAGACGATTTATATGTGCTAAATCTTGAATCTACCACGATGCAACTAACTGAGACTAATAACACATCTACGAACACCAATAAGAGAAAGGAACCTTCTGAGATGAATCAATTATACTTGTGGCATCTAAGGCTAGGTCATATTAACTCAAATAGACTTCAAAGGTTGAAAGCTGATGGTTTAATCAGCGATGTTGAAGGAGTGGACCTTCCAACCTGCGAATCCTGTTTGGAGGGAAACATGACCAAGCGTCCTTTTTCTGGTAAAGGACGTAGAGCTGAACAAGTATTGGATTTGATTCACTCTGATGTATGCGGACCTATGTCTACTCAGGCAAGGGGAGGGTACGAGTACTTCATCACTTTCACTGATGATTACTCAAGATATGGATATGTATACCTGATGCGACGCAAGAGCGAATCTTTTGACAAGTTCAAAGAATTCAAGGCTCTTGTGGAGAACCTTCGTGGTAAATCCATAAAATGCCTGCGATCTGATCGCGGAGGCGAGTACCTGTCTGGAGAATTCAAGGCATACTTAGCAGAGAATGGGATTGAATCCCAATTGACTTCACCATATACTCCCCAGCAGAATGGTGTGTCAGAAAGAAGGAATAGGACTCTTATGGAGATGGTGCGATCATTGATGAGTTACTCGGATTTACCTATTATGTTCTGGGGACATGCCTTGGAAACAACGGCGTATATTTTGAATAGGGTTCCAACCAAAACGGTACCTACAACACCCATGAAATTGTGGAGTGGGCGTAAGCCTAACTTGAAACACATTCGCATTTGGGGATGTCCAGCACATGTGTTGCGACAAGGGGCCGATAAGTTAGAACCTAGATCGGAAGTACGGCTGTTTATAGGATACCCGAAAGGAACTAAATGTGGCATGTTCTATAGTCCTACGGACCAGAAGATCGTTACAAGTACTAACGCTCGGTTCCTAGAAGAAGACTATGTCATGGACCACAAGCCCAAAAGTGACATAATACTTGATGAGATGAGAGGTAACGATAAAGACTTAGATACAGCTAAACCGAGAAATGATACACCAGTAGAACCTGCACCTGACACTATCACTGTTAATACACCGGAACGCCGTCGTAGTGGGAGGGTTGTTAGACAACCGGACAGATGGATTGGACTGGGTGAGTCTTCAGACTCTGGACCTGGAGTTCATGAAATCAATCCCTGGACCTATGACGAGGCGGTACATGATAAAGATGCGCCTTCTTGGGAGAAAGCGATGAAATCCGAAATAGAATCAATGGATTCTAATAAAGTCTGGAATCTTGTAGAACCACCAAAAGGCGTAAAGCCAATTGGGTGTAAATGGGTATACAAGAGAAAGAGAGGATCTGACGGAAAGGTTGAAACCTTTAAAGCAAGGCTTGTTGCGAAAGGATATACTCAGAAAGAAGGAATCGATTATGAGGAGACCTTCTCGCCTGTAGCCAAGATAAAGTCGATCCGGATTCTCTTATCCATAGCAGCTCATATGAACTATGAGGTGTGACAAATGGATGTCAAGACAGCTTTCCTTAACGGAAGTCTTGACGAGACGATTTATATGAAACAACCAGAAGGATTCATTACTGAGGGGCAAGATCATCTAGTGTGCAAGCTTAATCGATCCATCTATGGATTGAAACAAGCCTCGAGATCGTGGAACATGCGATTTGATGAAGTAGTCCAGTCTTATGGATTCATTCAAAGCATGGAAGAATCGTTTGTGTATTGGAAAGGTGATGGGAAGAAAGTGGTGTTTCTCGTACTTTATGTAGACGACATTCTTCTCATTGGCAACAATGTAAAGATGTTATCAGACATAAAGGGATGGTTGTCTATGCAATTCGATATGAAAGATTTGGGAGAAGTTGGACATGTTCTAGGGATCAAAGTTATAAGGGATCGCCGGAATAGAACATTGTACCTTTCCCAGGCATCTTACATAGACACGATTCTGGCTCGCTTTAACATGCAAGATTCCAAGAAGGGTGAGTTACCCTTTAGTAAAGGAACTTATCTTTCTATGAAGTTGTGTCCTAAAACACAAAAGGAGAAAGATGAGATGAAAGTAGTTCCCTATGCTTCTGCTGTGGGAAGCTTAATGTATGCAATGTTATGCACGAGACCTGATATCTGTTATGCAGTTGGCATAGTGGCGAGATATCAGAGTAATCCTGGAAAGGAACATTGGTGTGCTGTAAAGAGCATTTTTAAGTATTTGCGAAATACTAAGGATTATGTTCTGAGATACAAAGCAGACAAGCTATTTCCTTTGGGTTACACGGACTCAGATTTGCAAGCTGATAAGGACCGGCGTAAGTCGACATCAGGCTATGTGTACACTTTGGGAGGTGGAGCCGTATCATGGAAGAGTGTTAAGCAAAAGTGCATTTCGGACTCTACCATGGAAGCTGAATATGTTGCAGCCTCAGAGGCAGCGAAAGAGTCAGTGTGGTTCCTTAATTTCCTCCGGGACTTAGATGTGATTCCAAGTTTGCCAAAGGCTATGACAATTTATTGTGACAATAGCGGTGCAGTGGCAAACACTAAGGAACCACGGTCCCATAGTGCTACGAAACACATAGAGCGCAAGTACCACCTGATTCGAGACATCGTCAAGAGAGGGGATGCTTGTTGGGAGATGGAGTCGAATCGAGTCGAAAGAAGGTCGAAAACGAAATCGGGACGAAGCTGGGCACCTAGCACCCGCTAGGCGAGGCTAGCACCCGCTAGGTGCGACCAGCAGCCGCTGGAGAGGGGCAGCGGGCGCTGGCCCTGTGCAGACGAGAATCAACCCCGAGCAGCGAGCGATTAGCGCTCGGCGTAGCGCTCTGGGTAGCGCGGGGGTAGCGGTCGCTACCCCCAGGGTAGCGGTCGCTACCCATGAAATTCTAGCAGCGGGAATTTTTACTTGTGCGCTAAGTTTTGCGTTTTTGTGTCCTTTTTCGGCGTGGACTCCTACCTAAATTGGGATTAGGGTTTCTCATGTATTTAGGCCTATAAAAGGGAGTCTCCAACAATGTAATTAGTATGATAGCATCATCGAGAGAATACTAGAGAGATAGAATAGACGAGAGCGAGAATACTTTTGATACGTGTGTGTGCGTTTGTAAACTCCCGGAGTCGTCTATTATTATTCTAGTGAAAGATATGCAGCGGCGAGAGTGGACGTAGCCTATTTGGGTGAACCACTATAAATTTTTTTGTTCTTTTATTCTCTTTTATTTTTCGTTCGTGTTTGTTTATCGTTTCTTGTAGACGGAATTGGGCGCAAATCCCAACAACTGGTATCAGAGCTTTGGTGGAAAAGCTGGGCAATCGAAGAAACGATGGGCGATTTGACGAACCTTGGAGTTACGAGATTTGATGGCCTAGATTTCGGATCCTGGAGGATGGAAATCGAGAAGTACCTGGGCGAGAAGAAAATTCATCTATCGTCGGAAGGTGTGAAGCCGAAAGAGACGAGCGAGGCGGACTGGGCTCTCCTTGATCGACAAGTACTCGGATTGATCCGATTGACGTTGTAAGAGAACGTTGCCAAGAAGGTGATGAAGGAGAAGACAACCGCGGGGATGATGAAAATTCTGTCCGACTTGTACGAGAAGCCATCGGTGACGAACAAAGTGGCCCTGTTGCAGAGGTTGTTCCATTTGAAGATGGAAGACGATGGTGTGGTTGCGACTCATGTGAACGAGTTCAACTCGATTGTCAAAGAAGTGGCTTCGTTTGAGATCGAGGTTGATGATGAAGTTCTGGCCCTAACCTTATTGGCATCGATACCGATTAGCTGGGAACCAATAAGAGAAGCGTTGGGTGATTCCATGGGAGGTGGGAAGTTGAAGCTTGAAGATGTGAGGGACCGCGTCCTTGCCGAGGGAGTTCGGAGGAGGGATTTCGGGGAAACATCTACTTCGACTACGTCGGCCATGTCTATGAGCCGAGGTGAGCATCGCTATGGGGATTTCAAATGCAGTGGAAGGGTGAGTTTGAGCAACCGAAAGAAGAAGCAATTCAAGTGCTGGAATTGCAGAAAAATCGGTCACTTAAAGAGGCATTGTGGAGAGCTTTCGGGGATCGGAGGCGGGACAAATGCGGTGACGGAAAAAGACGAGAGTGGAGATGTCTTGCTAACATCTTCTGAGCCTCTCGGAGACTCTTGGGTGCTTGACTCGGGAGCATCGTTTCACACAACGACGAGACGTGAAGGCATGGAGGATTTCGTTGCCGGAGATCACGGTAAGGTTCATCTCGGGGATGGAAAGACCTTGGGCGTCGTGGGTGTTGGTAACGTGAGATTAAAAATGTCGTTTGGGCAGACGTTGAAGCTGTCGAATGTAAGGTGTGTGCCGAAGCTGTGGAGGAATTTGATCTCGGTTAGCCAGCTTGAGAGGGGTGGACACAAAGTTACGTTCGAGAAGGGGTCTTGGAAGGTGTCAAAGGGTGCGATGGTTATTGCTCGTGGTTGAAGGACGAGTACCCTTTACACTACGACTTGTGGTCGTGATATTGGTGTGGCCGACGACACCAATGAGCCTGGGCATTGTGGGCTGGGTCATATGAGCGAAAGAAGGTTGCAACCAAAAGTGAGTTCGTAGGAACCTCATATGAATCAGAGTCCGTGTCTCGAGAAGCAAAGAAGAGTACGATTCTCGGTAACCGAGAGAGAATCGGAAGATGGAGAGCTAAGATATGATTTGGGAGATGTTCCGGTAGATGTGGCCCATGTAGACCAACCGGAGGAGGTCTCGATGTTCAATCATATGCTTTCAAAGCGAGATGGCGTAGCAATGCGGGCTGAAAATTCGAGCAATAGGACAATGAGAAACGAGATGAGCTCGTTATTGTCAAGGGGTGACTCGTTGGTAAGAGACGAGGTAATGCATTCGGGTAAGATTCCTTGCGACTCTGCTGGAGGAAGTCTTATGAAAAATTCGAATAGCATTGATGAGAAGTCCGACATTTCCCATGCGGTGGGAGTTGTTAGACGATTTGGATGCAGCTCTGGGGATCATTTTGAAGAGAGTCCGGTGAAGAGGATTCCGGAAACGAAGAAGAGTATGCAAGAGAATCGTGAAACTAACGGTGAGAATGTCGGTGGTTCTCGAAAAAGGTCGTCGGGGAAAGACGACGGGCGTGCAAATGCTGACGTTGTCCATACAGTGGGAGTTAGCCAGTTCACAAGCAATTCGGGGAGGCAACGTTTGGGAGCTTTGAGAAGCTTGTTGTCAATATTGCGGTTTCAGAGGTCCAAAAGAGAGTTGCGAGGTGATGAGAAGGCAAATGGGGATGGAAACGTGAAGAAAGTCTGGAAATACCTGAGAAGTCGTGATGCGTCGAAGTTGGTGGAAACTTCGACTAAGAGACGTTGGTAATGACCGGGGATGCCGCTGCAGTGGGAGGTGATCGGGATTCGCCTCCAAGTGGGAGATTGTTGGGAGATGGAGTCGAATCGAGTCGAATCGAGTCGAAAGAAGGTCGAAAACGAAATCGGGACGAAGCTGGGCACCTAGCACCCGCTAGGCGAGGCTAGCACCCGCTAGGTGCGACCAGCGGTCGCTGGAGAGGGGCCAGCGGGCGTTGGCCCTGTGCAGACGAGAATCAACCCCGAGCAGCGAGCGATTAGCGCTCGGCGTAGCGCTCTGGGTAGCGCGGGGGTAGCGGTCGCTACCCCCAGGGTAGCGGTCGCTACCCATGAAATTCTAGCAGCGGGAATTTTTACTTGTGCGCTAAGTTTTGCGTTTTTGTGTCCTTTTTCGGCGTGGACTCCTACCTAAATTGGGATTAGGGTTTCTCATGTATTTAGGCCTATAAAAGGGAGTCTCCAACAATGTAATTAGTATGATAGCATCATCGAGAGAATACTAGAGAGATAGAATAGACGAGAGCGAGAATACTTTTGATACGTGTGTGTGCGTTTGTAAACTCCCGGAGTCGTCTATTATTATTCTAGTGAAAGATATGAAGCGGCGAGAGTGGACGTAGCCTATTTGGGTGAACCACTATAAATTCTTGCATTCTTTTATTCTCTTTTATTTTTCGTTCGTGTTTGTTTATCGTTTCTTGTAGACGGAATTGGCCGCAAATCCCAACAATGTTGTAGTCACCAAGATAGCTTCGGAGGACAACCTAGCGGACCCTTTCACCTAGATACTTCCTAAGGAAGTATATTTTAAGCACTTGGAGGGTTTGGGAGTCAGAAGTTTGGATGGTAAGACTAGACCTTAGTATAAGTGGGAGATTGATGGAGTAGTATACTTAATGTCTAGACTTAAGTGATCTGAACTCCTTGTACACTTTCATTTATCTATTTATAAATAAACATTCGTTTGCTTTATTAATTAAATGCAAATTATGGTTCTGGATTTTATACGTTCTATTTAGTATGGTGTGCGTCGTCACACGGAAGATCATACTATCAGTCACTCGTATATAATCGAACGGTTGCTCACGACCTAGATGGACAAGAACTAATCCATCGGTATAGTCGTTGTATGAGTGAGAAAATAATTGGTCTTGATTATTTTATCATACATGTACACTTGGTGTATTGAGCGGATCTGCTTGAAATTTATCGATTAGGATTGCCTTTGATCAATTTAAATCTCTGAGTATTCTATTCTTAATCCCTGATATTATTGCGGGTGTGTGCATATAATATAGGTGTCTTTGATTTTCCAAAGGAATTGATTGATTAGAATAACCAGTCAATTACCGGTAAAGTTGGGTCACCGTATTTTATGTATGACATGCTGTGAATTCTTGACGGGAAAGTATGTCCCGATAAGGGTTGATAATATCCCCGAGATGAGCTCATAAGGATTTATTATGTAAACCTTGCGAGTGGATTTGTTCCCGCATAATAATAAAGTTGAGTGGTACTAATCTCGGATATAAG
Source organism: Euphrasia confusa (assembly GCA_954870475.1). Lineage (NCBI taxonomy): Eukaryota > Viridiplantae > Streptophyta > Magnoliopsida > Lamiales > Orobanchaceae > Euphrasia > Euphrasia confusa. Next base: position 25,734,648 of record OX940958.1, read on the forward strand.
AGATGAATAAATTTTATTATGCAATAAATAAATATTTATTCATGGATATTTATATCTTAAACATACGGAATAAATAATACTACCGGAAGAATATTATTTGATATAATATGGTAAATATTGGGAGTGCAATTATATTTATATAGTGAAAGTAATCATATAATTAATATTAATGGATTAATAGATTTGGGCTTGGGCTCAATTTATTCATTAATATTGGAAGCCCAATATTCTACTTCCTTAAGGTCCCCTACGTAGCCTATAAAAGCACTACATGGTCTTCACAATTAGAACACAAGACAAGAATATCATTAGTTGATAGTTCTAGAGAGTTGTGAAGGAGATCCATAAGCTTGGAGGATCGTCGCCCACACGACGTTCAAGCTAGTGCAAGGAATACGTGGGAAGGCTTCAAGGTCATCGAAGTTCTTCGTTTTTCCGGACAACGAGAACGATGTAAAATCGAGAAAACCCCCTCTATGATTTTAATCATTAATATATTGTAAATACCGACGAACCAAGATCCAAGCATAGAACCGAGAAACGAGGGACGAACGGATGGTGGCGGTGTGAACCGCCGGACCACCGGCGTTCGCCACTAGGGTTTCCGCGCGGAGGAATCGAACCCCGGCTGGACGTCGGGGGAGCGATCGATCTCGACGATCGATCGCTGGGGTGCGGGCTGGTGCCGCACCCCTCCCCACCGTCGATGGTGGGGCGACCCTCCAGACGGCGGCGAGTCGCCGGACTCGCCGCGGGGGCTGCCCATGCAGCCCCAGCCGATCGCGTGACGCGATCGGTGTTCGATCGCGAACCCCGCCTCATGCGGGGGTTCGGCTGGGCGTGCGTGTTGGAGTTGTGTACTTAATGTCTAGATTTAAGTAACGGTAAACTCCCGGTCATAGCATTTAATCTATTTAATTAATAAACAATTGTTTGCATTTAATTATTGATAATTAAATATGTGCAAATCATAGTCCTGGATTTTATACGTTGTAGTTAGTATGGTGTGTCGGGCCCTACACAGAAGATCATACTATCGGTTACTCATATTTAATCGAACAGTTGCTCACGACCTAGATGGACACGGACCAATCCATCGGTATAGTCGTTGTGTGAGAGAGAAAATAATTTGTCTTAATTATTTTATCACACTTGTACACTTGGTGTATTGGGCGGATCGCTTGAAATTTATCGATTAGGATTGCCGGCGATAATCGATTCAAGTCTCAGAGTATTTTATTCTTAATCCCCGATACTATTGCGGGTGTGTATATTTAATATATGTGACTTTGATTTTCCAAAGGAATTAACCGATTTAATTTTTTGGTTAATTACCGGTTAAGTTGGGTCACTATATTTTATATATGGCATGCCGTGAATACTTGACGGGAAAGTGTATCCCGGAAGGGTTGATAATATCCTCGAGATGAGTTCATAAGGAATTATTGTGTAAACCTCATGAGTGGATTCGTTCCGCACAATAATTAAGGTTGAATGGTACTAGTCTCGGATTCAAGAGATGAATAAATTAATTAGCAATAAATTAATTTTATTCATGGATATTTAAATCTTAAATACACGGAATAAATAATACTACCGGAGAAATATTATTTGATATAATATAGTTTAATATTGGGAGTGCAATTAATTTATATAGTGGAAAATAAATTAATTAATATTAATGGGAGATTAATAGATTTGGGCTTGGGCTCAATTTAATCATTAATATTGGAAGCCCAATATTCCACCTCCTTTAGATCCCCTACGTAGCCTATAAAAGCACTACATGGTCTTCTCTATTCTACACACATCATAACTTGAAGATCATAATTCTTCTAGAGAGAGAATGTAGAGAGAGAGAGAAGAGGATCCATAAGCTTGGAAGATCGTCGCCCACCCGACGTTCAAGCTAGTGCAAGGAATACGTGGGAAGATCGTAAGGTCATCATCTTGATTTCGTTTCTCCGCACAACGAATCGAAAGGTAAAATCATAAACTCCTTTGTGTGAATTTATGTGATTTAATTGTAACATATACATGAACGCACGATCCGGGAAAAACGACGATCTTCGGGGACGGGGATTCGAGATCCCCGGCGAAGCATCGGACGAACCCTCGGCTGGGAGCCGAGGGGTGGCGGTCGAGCCCTAGGGCTTCGACCGCCGGCGCGCATCGAAGGAAAGCCGCGGCTGGGGCGATCAAGCCCTAGCTCGATCGCCGGGGACCGTCGCGGCTTCGCGCCGCGGCTGGTGGTCCCCCCTCCTGTCGGTGGTGGCGGTGAGTCGCCGGACTCACCGCCCGGGGCTGCCGGAGCAGCCCTAGCGATCGGCGCACGATCGCGAGCCCCGGCGGGGGCTCGGCTAGGGTTTCGGCCGCGGGTTCATCCCGCGGCGATGCTCAGGTCGAGCCCGGTTCCGTTTGGTGGTTCGCGTGTTTCCGGCGATGAGATTTCGGTCGGGGTTATCGGTTCCGCAAATTTTTGATACCCCGGGATATCGATTTCCAACAAATGGTATCAGAGCGTTTGGTTTCGTGTTCATGTATGTGTTCAATTATCGTTCTACCTTGCAGGGATTCCGACTATCATGGTTAATTAATTGTTAATTATTTATTTAATTAATTGTTATTTAATTTTACCATGATTGTTAAACTCTCGGACATGTCGAGATTCGTTTTGTGTGGATGAATGCTTGTAATAGTAAAAATTCGGGGGTTGACCGAATTTAGATTTATTATTATTGTTCTATGTTTTTCGGAAAGTGTATAGGGTAGATTTCATGTATAGAATCGATACCGGAATTGTAAATTAATTTCTTGTAATTTATTTACGTTGGATCGATGCCGAGACGACCGCCGGAGAACTCATGTGACGAAGGCGAAGATGAGAGGGAGAAAGGACCGGAGGGGTCGATCCTCCCCATGATCGACCCCATGATCGATCAAAGAGGAAGGGGGCGTCGCGCCCCTTCGGCCGTGGGCTGTCGTCGGCGACGGTGGCAGCTGGCCGGCTGGAGTTGCGGCGGCGGGTGCTCCCTTCCGGTGGTGGTCGGTCGATGGTGGTGGTGGTGGTGCGGGGATCCCCAACCCGTACTACTCCTACCAAGATTCACTTTCCTAATTGATTCAAGTTTTCCTATTTTGAGTATTCCTAAGTTTGGGAACTCTCATGGACATAGGAAAAGAATTAATTGGAATTAATTTATTTCCTTATTCTATTATGGAAGTCTTCTAGAATATTCCAAGTCCTACTTGGAATAGGAATCTAGAGATTTAATAGAATTAGATGGGAAAATAATTAATTAATAAATTAATTTATTTCCTATTTGATTATTCCTATTTTATGGGAATTTTCATGGACATGGAAATTAATTAATTTAGGAAAGTAGAAGAGTCCTAATTTATTTTATTTCCTTATTCTATTATACAAGTCTTCTAGAATATTCCAAGTTTTACTTGGATAGATTATTCTAGAGATTTAATAGAATTAGATAGAAAAATAAATAAATAAAAATATTGATAATATTTAATTTTATTTTTGATTTATTCGTTTGACTTAATTTTCGAATTGAGTATCTTTTGGATTTGTTAAAAATAAATAGATTTAAATATTGGGATTAATATTCTCGTCACATGGAGCATTCAAGAACGAAGACTGAAGACTAGAAGACGCATACGGAGATGGAATAAAGCCATGATAGTCGGAAAATAATTTTCTAGCATTATTTTGACTATGTGATATGTGCTTTATTACTTGTATGCATGCTTATGTGTTTAATTATGCATTAGATAGCGTATCCCTTTGTTGTAAAAAGCTAAGTGGGAGAGGGGATGGAAACATTCCCATGGTCTCCATTACTGTTCTCTTGGTGACATTTATGAGCTTTCGAAGTTCATATAGACATGTCATTGGATGAGAATTCTTGTAATTCCTTTTACAAGAAACATTGATTAAGTCTATCAAACAATGCCTAATTTGTCTTTCTGAAACTGACTTCAAGTCGACTCATTCTCACCTCGGGGAGTGGAATGGAGCCAAAGCCACTTGGTCATGTGGATGACACAAATTAGAGACATTCGTACCATTCTTTTGAAGATGGATCGATTGTCTGCTCAGCTCCCTCATCTAATGAGAGATAGGGTTGTTCGCATGGTGAATCACTGGTTAGAAACTTCGAGTTTCACTTATGATTCTCCGCGTCTTGATTTACAAAATCGAATGCTTCAAGTAATTGGATGTCAATTGTAAAAGTCTTTTGGTGTAGTAAACGTCCACACTATCGTGGCTTGCTATACTGAATGGGATTTTGGATCAATTGATGTAGACAGTTATAGAAGAAAGTGAAGGATCGTGTGTTAACGTAAACGTCCACACTATCGTGGCTTGCGGTGACATACGAGTTTCAAACAATCTTCTTAGTACTGAGTAATGGTTTACACTTAGGTACGCTCTATAGTATTCTTCCCATCGAAGTAACGCTATAGTGATGTACGACCGAAGCAAATCTAATTACGAAATCATTTGGATAGGTAAACGTCCACACTATCGTGGCTTGCCATATCTGATGGGATTTTAGATGTAATTAGTAATTTAATGATATTATTTGAGGGAGATAATATCGGATATTAAATTGATTGTTTGTTTAAATGTGCTTATAGGTTTAGAGAATAGCTATGAACCCACATTTTGTGATACTCAAGGAGCATAAACTCACTGGCCCCAATTATATTGATTGGAGGAGAAATTTGGACATTGTCCTGACTTCTGAAGAGTACAAGTTTGTACTCCATGAATTGTGCCCTGCTGAGCCCACGGCTGCCTCAACTAATGAGGAAAGAGAGGCATATTGAAAGTGGAAAAAGGCTGATGAAATGGCTAGGTTTTATATTTTGGCTTCCATGTCAAATGTACTCCAAACCCAACATGAGTCGATGGCCACTGCCTATGATATGTTGTTTAACCTCAAAGAAATGTTTGGGGAGCAAGATCGTGCGGCAAGGCAAGAAGCCATGAGAGTCCTCATGACAACTACTCAGTCTGAAGGAACGCCCGTAGGGGAGCACGTTCTTAAGATGATGAGTCTGTTGAATGAGATTGAGATCCTAGGAGCTCAAATTGATGCTGAGACGCAAGTCGACATCATACTCCAGTCTCTGACCCCTAGTTTTGAGCAGTTTCGCATGAGTTATAATATGGGTAAACTGTCTTATACTCTTGCACAACTCCTGACTGAACTAAAGGCGGCAGAGGGGATCTACAAGAAGGGCAAGTCTCAAGCGCTTGTAGCTACCAAGTCCAAAGGCTTGAAGCCTATTGGAGGTAGGGGCAAGAAAAGGAAGCAAGCCTGGAAACCCAGTGGTGCCAAGAGGAATGGACCACGAGTGGGGGCTGCAAAGCCAAGAGCCAAGTGCTTCCGATGCAATAAGTCTGGACACTGGAAGTCTGAATGTCCTCTCAAAGGTACGAATTTTTCTTTAGTCGTAAAAACATAGTCAGCGGTATTATCTACCATAAATCTGGTGTGTAGATATGGAACCACTGACGATATGTGCATTTTAAATGCATGGGTTCCAGAAAACCCGGCGACTTAGAGAAGAAAAGTTCGAGTCTACATGGGCAAAGCTGTAGAGGAGGCAGTTGTTGCGGTGGAAGACATTTATCTGCTTTAATAGTTAAATAGGATTTCATTTCAAGTTTATTGCATTATGTACCCTTTATTTTAGAAAGAACGTTTTGTTCTGGATTTCTATTATTTATGAATGGATATTTTATTTCTTTAATCATTTGATGATTTTGATAAGAAATAATGGGTATTATCTATTCTGGTACATTAGATAGCAATATATGAATGATAGATCCTAAGTCTGCCACGATGCAACGAACCGTTCTATAACTTGTTTTACTTATTAGATATATTTCTTGTTAAATCATTATACTTGTGAATTCTTATACTTAGTAGTATTTATCCAAATGAAATTCAAAAGGTCGAAATTGATTTGATCAATTGTAGTTGAAGGAATGGACCTTCCGACCTAAGAATCGAATTTGGAAGATGATACAACTAAGCATACCTTTATGAGTAAAGGAAAGAATTCGGACAAGTATTGAGAATGATCAATGATATATGCAGTAATATGTGAAAGATGCGAGTAATTCTTTTAAGAATACTCAAAGATGGATTAGAATGCTTGATGTGCCATAAAAGCAAAGTGTTTTAGTCACAAAGAAATTATGGGGAACCTTCAAAGTATATCCGTTGGAAGCCTGCGACTTAGTCACGGAGGCTACCACATAACGCATAGCATAATCAAAGATTGGGATACAATCCCAAAAGGACTGCACCATACACTTACGTGTAGAGATGGTGTGTCAGAATAAGAAATGGAAATCTAATAGTAAAAGAACGAGTTGTTCGGAACTACCTATGTTCTATGGATATTCCTAGAGACAACGGCACCATGTGGTTGTAGGATATCCTAGATGAACAAAGTTCTGTGTGTTCTATAGTACTATGAACCAGAAGGACATTTCGTCCGGTTCTTAGAGAAAGACTATTAGAGGAACCACAAAGCCCGAACTGATGTAAATACCTTGGAATGAGAAAAAGGACAAAGACTAGGAACCATCCAAACCGAGTAGAAGTACACCACTAACTGCACCTACTGTTATTACTGTTATACACCGGGACGCCGATGCAGTGGGAGGTTGTTGAACAACCAGAGATGTTCATAAGACTAGAAGGGTTTCGGACTCTGGATCTAGTAAAGATGAAATCGATCCCTAGCTCTGCACAAGGGCAGTACTAGATCTAAATGTGCCTGCTTGGAGAACAATAAAGTTTATTGTTAAGAGGCAAGATCATTTAGAGTACAAGCTTAGTAAATTCATTTATGGATTGAAAGAAAGTTATGAATCGTGGAACTTGCAAGTTGATGAGATAGTCCATTTGATGGATTCATCAAAAAGGGCATATACGAAAGGTGTATTGGAGACGTAATAGAAACAAGGTGGTGTTTCTCGGAGATTTTATGTAGATAACATTTTATCATTGGCAACAATGTAAAGATGTTGTCAGACATAAGATGATGGTTGTCTAAATGAATCAAGATATAAGATTGAGTAGAAGTTAGAGCATGTTCTTGAGATCTTTTGATCTAAGGATAAGAACATTGTACTTCACCTAGATATCTTATACGATTATGGTTTGTTTTAAATATGCATACTTCTGAGAAAGGTTATTGCCTTTCAGATACAGAATATATATCTATCTAAGGGTATGTGTTTCGAACACATGAAGGAGATAGATGAGGACACAGCAGTTTCCTACACTTCAAGTGTGGAAAGCTTTATAGATGCAATGTTGTAAAACGAGAACCTGATATCAACGATGCGGTTTGCGTAGTGGGAGGATATCAAAGTAATCTGGACAAGAGATATTCGAATGATGTAAAAGTACTTGGATGTACTAGATTAAGCAAGACGAAATCTTCTTTGATTACAAACTCTCAGATCTCAAATCAGAGAAGGACCAGTGTAAGTCGATATCAGGCTATGTGTTCACTTTTAGAAAGAGGTGGAACCATGAAATGAAAGAGTGATAAGCAGGACGCTTCTCAGACTCTCTCATAACCGAATAGCAGCCTCAGAGGCAGCGGAAGTTTTGGTTAGGTTCCGGAATGAACCTCTTGACTTGGATATGACACTTAGTTTACCAAAGGCTATTGGATAGCGGTGCATGGTAAACTGGAAGAAGTCATAAGTCAAAAGTGATGTTAACACATAGAGCAAGTACCACCTGATACGAGTCATCGTCGAGGGAGACGACGCAGTAGTCACCAAGATAACTTCAGAGCGACAACCTAGAGTGCTCATTCACATAGTACTTCTTGGAAGTACAACTTAAGCACGTGATGAGTATGGGAGTCGGGAGTTTGGAGGAAATGACTAGACCTTAGTACAAGTGGGAGATTGTTGGAGTTGTGTACTTAATGTCTAGATTTAAGTAACGGTAAACTCCCGGTCATAGCATTTAATCTATTTAATTAATAAACAATTGTTTGCATTTAATTATTGATAATTAAATATGTGCAAATCATAGTCCTGGATTTTATACGTTGTAGTTAGTATGGTGTGTCGGGCCCCACACAGAAGATCATACTATCGGTTACTCGTATTTAATCGAACAGTTGCTCACGACCTAGATGGACACGGACCAATCCATCGGTATAGTCGTTGTGTGAGAGAGAAAATAATTTGTCTTAATTATTTTACACACTTGTATACTTGGTGTATTGGGCGGATCGCTTGAGATTTATCGATTAGGATTGCCGGCGATAATCGATTCAAGTCTCAGAGTATTTTATTCTTAATCCCCGATACTATTGCGGGTGTGTATATTTAATATATATGACTTTGATTTTCCAAAGGAATTAACCGATTTAATATTTGGGTTAATTACCGGTTAAGTTGGGTCACTATATTTTATATATGGCATGCCGTGAATACTTGACGGGAAAGTGTATCCCGGAAGAGTTGATAATATCCCCGAGATGAGTTCATAAGGAATTATTGTGTAAACCTCATGAGTGGATTCGTTCCGCACAATAGTTAAGGTTGAATGGTACTAGTCTCGGATTCAAGAGATGAATAATTTAATTAGCAATAAATTAATTTTATTCATGGATATTTAAATCTTAAATACACGGAATAAATAATACTACCGGAGAAATATTATTTGATATAATATGGTTTAATATTGGGAGTGCAATTAATTTATATAGTGTAAAATAAATTAATTAATATTAATAGGAGATTAATAGATTTGGGCTTGGGCTCAATTTAATCATTAATATTGGAAGCCCAATATTCCACCTCCTTTAGATCCCCTACGTAGCCTATAAAAGCACTACATGGTCTTCTCTATTCTACACACATCATAACTTGAAGATCATAATTCTTCTAGAGAGAGAAAGTAGAGAGAGAGAGAAGAGGATCCATAAGCTTGGAAGATCGTCGCCCACCCGACGTTCAAGCTAGTGCAAGGAATACGTGGGAAGATCGTAACTTCATCATCTTGATTTCGTTTCTCCGCACAACGAATTGAAAGGTAAAATCATAAACTCCTTTGTGTGAATTTATGTGATTTAATTGTAACATATACATGAACGCACGATCCGGGAAAAACGACGATCTTCGGGGACGGGGATTCGAGATCCCCGGCGAAGCATCGGACGAACCCTCGGCTGGGAGCCGAGGGGTGGCGGTCGAGCCCTAGGGCTTCGACAGCCGGCGCGCATCGAAGGAAAGCCGCGGCTGGGGCGATCGAGCCCTAGCTCGATCGCCGGGGACCGTCGCGGCTTCGCGCTGCGGCTGGTGGTCCCCCCTCCTGTCGGTGGTGGCGGTGAGTCGCCGCACTCACCGCCCGGGGCTGCCGGAGTAGCCCCAGCAATCGGCGCACGATCGCGAGCCCCGGCGGGGGCTCGGCTAGGGTTTCGGCCGCGGGTTCATCCCGCGGCGATGCTCGGGTCGAGCCCGGTTCCGTTTGGTGGTTCGCGTGTTTCCGGCGATGGGATTTCGGTCGGGGTTATCGGTTCCGCAAATTTTTGATACCCCGGGATATCGATTTCCAACAGTGCGTGCGCTGCTTCGGCCGCGTTGTGCGTTCGGCTGGACCCCGGCGCGTGTGGTGGTGTTCGTATTATCCGGCGATGGTTTTTTGATCGGAGTTGTCATGTTCCGCAATTCCGGCAACTCCGGAAACTCCGTGATATCGAATTCCAACAATCTATTCATGTTATGTGCACATATTAGTCGCGCGACGAAATTCATGGCTGTGTTCACGTAGACGAGTGACGTGTTCACGGTAATCAAGCAAGTCATGTGACGGGAACGTTAAATCATTTGGAAATTCATGTCCTTGGGTTTATCCCACCGTCTGTTGTATATTTAGGGTGTAACTGAAAGATGTAGAAGCTTGGATAAATATTGAATCGCGTAGCAACGCTTTCCTTAAAGAGTATTTCGACCCTATAAGCATAAGTATCACGAAATCCCTCGCAGGATAAGACAATATCGACACTCGAGTCTTAGGCTTAGAACACGAGCAACTTATGGAATATTACGCTTTGTTTGTTGCTTCAAAGCTTCTTATGTTTGTAGGTATTTTCAAGTGTATTCAACAAATGAATTTTCACTTCCTTATATAGGTATTAGGTACCTTTTCATTTAGATATAAGCACCCTTTGGTCGAATAGGTACTTTAAGAAAAGGTACATTTTCACTTTGCACCTATTCATGTATAGGTACCTTTTAATGAAGACACCCTTTCACTTTGGCACCTATTCATGTTGTCTTGCATTGCAAGCCATGCAATTTCGAATTTGCATCATATTAATGATGTAATATCATCATCTAGCCATGCAACCATGCAACTACGAGATCACACTCGACATGCATTATTATGCTTATCCAAATACTTAAACCATATCAATTTTATATAACCGTGTACTCCACACTTCTCCAAAGTTATATTATATTGACTAGATTTAATCTGAAGCCTTGAATGATTCCTATTACATTAAATCATCGATTTCACTTAAATCACCAACAATCCTCCCCCATTTAAGTGCAATCCTTGAATCATACAAATTCAACAAATAAAACCAAACTCGTGCGTAAGTTGAAAATGTCTTAAAGATTGAATTTTCATCGTAGTGAATTATACTTTACATATATTCGAGAATCACGGTGTCTTAAAGATTGAACCGTTCAACCCATTTGAATACATGAAGGTAAAACACACACAAGTTTAAACAATTCCATAAGGAAATCCGACACAAAATAGGCCTTGTGTCCCTATCCATTCATGAGTGTTTATAGAGCTCAACCACGACTCTTGAAGTTGCCACACTTCCCACTCATATAGGTGAATCTTTTCTTCGTGCACCTGCACAATGCACTTTGTCAAAAGACTCATTAAGAATTAACTTCAACCTTTTCATGCAGGTTCAAACACATTCCTTTGGGATAATTTTCATGTGTTTCAATCTCAAATATAGGCTTCCCAATTGAATTCTGGTTCTAATACAATTAGAAATGAATTTGGTATCCCATATTTGATGATTCAGAGAGGCTTAAGACCCATCCCAATAACCGACTTTGTTACCAAGTCCCTCGCTAATCCCTTGGTCAAATGATCAGCGAGATTAATTAAGTTGTGTTCTCACAAAATCTATAGAGATTACCCCATGAGTGATCAGCTCATGGATCGCGCTGTGTCTAACGCTCAAGTGCTTTGTTTCAATCCATACAAGGATTTAACGAGTTTACACACTTTATGCTCATTACCCATCATAACAAACCCTTTCTGGTTGTTTAATGTAAATCTCCCCCTTTAACTCACCGTTAAGGAATGGAGTTTTTACATCCATTTGATGGACCACTAGATTATATATTGCAGCCAAGGCTACCAATAATCTAATCGTGGTTATTCTCGCAACAGGGGCATAGGTATCAAAATAATCAATGCCTTCCTTTTGCCTAAAGCCTTGAATAACCAATCGGGCTTTATACTTGTCGATTGAACCATCGACTTTCATCTTCTTTTTGAAGATCCACTTGCATCCTAATGGTTTACAACCAGCAAGCACCCAAGTGTTGTTTCCCATTATGGAATCCATCTCATCATTGATGGCTTCTTTCCAAAATGCAACATCTTGCTATTTCATGAATTCCTTGTATGTTTTAGGCTCATCATCAACATGATAGCAATACGAGTATTGTAATCCAACTTCGTCCCTTGATCCTTCAACCAGAAAGGTCTGGAAATCGGGACCGAACGATTTCTTAGTCCTTATCCTCGTGCTTCGACGAGCTTCAAGCGACTCAGGCTGGGACACAGTTAAGTCTGAATTTTCAGTCACCTTAGGCACCAGATCCTTGGGCCTAACCATTGATGTAAATCGAGTTTCATCAAATATTGTGTCCCTCGATTCTATGATAGAATGAATCGCCACTGAATCATTCGGCTCAATCATGTAGAATCGATACGCCTTGGAATGCATAACATATCCAACAAAGATGCAATCAATGCCTCTTTCTCCCAAAGTTTTACTTTTGGGATTCGGTAGTCTTACGACTGCCCGACAGCCCCAAACCTTAAGGTAATTCAGGATAGGCTTCTTTTTGTACCAAAGTTCATAAAAGGTAACTTTGTTCCTTTTGTTAGGAACCCTATCTAACAAATAGCAAGCCGTTAACACGGCTTCTCCCCAAAATCCATTATTCAAACCCGAATAAGACAACATGGAATTCACCATTTCCTTTAGTACCCGGTTTTTCCTTTCGGATATACCGTTTTGTTGAGGAGTATAAGGAGCAGTAATTTCATGTATAATACCACATGATTTAAACACAACCGGTTCATAATATTTGCCTCCCCTATCGGTTCTCAACATTTTAGTCATGCATACTTGTTGTAGTTCAACTTCAGTTTTAAATACCTTAAACTTTTCTAGCGCTTCATCTTTAGTACTTAACAAGAATACATAGCAAAATCTAGAATAATCATCTATGAAAGTTACTAAGTATTTCTTATTCCCCAACGAAGGTGTAGCATGGAAATCACATAAGTCATTATGCACAAGTTCAAACATACAAGATTCACGTTGAATATCTTTAAAAGGCTGCCTAACAATTTTAGTTAGCATGCATGTATTACACTTATCTTCTTCTAAGTTCATGACAAAAATTAAATATAGATTTGACATTTCAATCATACGCTTATAAAAACATGTCTTAATCTAACATGCCACAATCATGAATCATTTAAGTTCGAAGAAGTCATAAGCACATAATCATTATTTTTATTAATAATATTAAGCATGAACATCTCATAATACTTAAGCAGATTCAACATTTTGATAAATGTAAAAATGAGAGTTCAGAGATACCGTTCAATATATGCCCATGACATATATAGTCGTCGTTGTCCCACTTGCACCATTTCCGAGTTGCCTCCGGTATTTTGTTTTCCACTTGCTCCGATTGAGGAGTGCTTAGAACATACACCTTCCAAAATTCACGCTTCAAATTTCTCCAACTTGCCAAACTTGATGTTCATCTCTCGAACGGACTTCATCTTTCAGTATTTGAAAATACTCTTTAAGATTGTTGTATATTTAGGGTGTAACTGAAAGATGTAGAGGCTTGGATAAATATTGAATCGCGTAGCAACGCTTTCCTTAAAGAGTATTTCGACCCTATAAGCTTGGGTATCACGAAATCCCTCGTAGGATAAGACAATATCGACACTCGAGTCTTAGGCTTAGAACACGAGCAACTTATGGAATATTCCGCTTTATTTGTTGCTTCAAAGCTTCTTATGTTTGTAGGTATTTTCCAGTGTATTCAACAAATGAATTTTCACTTCCTTATATAGGTATTAGGTACCTTTTCATTTAGATATAAGCACCCTTTGGTCGAATAGGTACCTTTAAGAAAAGGTACATTTTCACTTTGCACCTATTCATGTATAGGTACCTTTTAGTGAAGACACCCTTTCACTTTGGCACTTATTCATGTTGTCTTGCATTGCAAGCCATGCAATTTCGAATTTGCATCATATTAATGATGTAATATCATCATCTAGCCATGCAACCATGCAACTACGAGATCACACTCGACATGCATTATTATGCTTATCCAAATACTTAAACCATATAAATTTTATATAACCGTGTACTCCACACTTCTCCAAAGTTATATTATATTGACTAGATTTAATTTGAAGCCTTGAATGATTCCAATTACATTAAATGGACAGCGATTTCACTTAAATCACCAACACCGTCTATCAAGTTCAAGATGGTCTAAGTTATGAATCATCCGGTGAACACTGTATCTTATAGTTATATGAACTGTTATCCCTACTGAGTTGTTGATAACTCACCCCTATTTAAAACTCCATCTTTTCAGGTTAAGCGAAATCGGAGCGAGACGGGGATGTGGTAGCGATAGTAGTAGCAACATTTATTTTAAAGGCATTATTTTTATCTTATGCTTTCCGTTTTTGAAACTTCATACTTGATTATTTTATTTAAATTTGACTATTGAGGGTTATTATTTTTAGTCAAAGATTTTATTATGAAACAGTCGGTTTTGACATTTTGTTATTTTAAATACTACAATTTCTTTTGAAAAATAAGAAAATCCTCTTTAGTTTATATTATGAAAAATTGTATGTTACAATCCGCATGATAATTAAAGTTGAGTGGTACTAGTCTCGGAATTTCAAGAGATTAATAAATAAATTAATAATAAATATAATTTATTCATGGACATTTCTATCTTAAACATGCGGAATTAAATAATGCTTCGGAAGATATTATTTGATATAATATGGTTTAATATTGAGAGTGACAATTATATTTATATAGTGGAGTTAAATATAATATATGGATTATTTAATAGATTTAGGATTGAGCTCAATTTAATTAATTCCATAGGAAGCTCATGATATTCTACTTCCTTAAGTTCCCTACGTAGCCTATAAAAGCACTCCTATGGTCTTCTCTTCTTTCAATACTTTCATAAGTTTATCACACATGAATATTCTATAGAGTAAAATTAGAGGAAGAAGGATATCCATGGAAGCTTGGAGGATCGTCGCCCACCCCGACGTTCAAGCTAGTGCAAGTAATACGTGGGAAGATCTCAAGGTCATCAAGATCTCGATTTTCCGGCAAACGAGAAACAAGGTAAAATCATAGAACCCCCTTATGATTTTAAAGATATTATTATCGTAAAAATACCGAGAACCAAGATCTGATGACCAAACCCAAAGATGAGGTCGACCCGGGCGGTGTTAGTCGGACCACCGGACCGCCGGCAGAACGACGGCTCAGCTGGACGGGTTTCACGCGAGGTCGATCGAGCCTAGGGCTTAATTGTGCGGCTGGGCTGCGGGTTTTCACGCAGCAACCCGTAAAGCCCAGTAGCAGCGAGTCAGGCGACTCGTTGCGGGTTGCTACGGGAGGATCGCTGGGTGCTGCGGGATTTCCCGCAGCGGACCCGCAGCGATCCAGCAGGGCCCAGTAGCAGCGAGTCAGCGACTAGGTGCGGGCTGCTACGAGGCAGCCCGTGTGGCTGCTGGGAACAGCTGCGAGCCCCACGCGGGGGCTCGACCGAACAGTCGTGGGTTCGCCCGCGGCTAGGGTTTTGGTTGGGCCGGGCTTCGTAGTGGTTCGTGGCGAGTTTCCGGCGACCGGGATTTTGACCGGGGTTGTTATTCCGCGTTTTCCGACGACCTCGGGATGTCGATTTCCAACAATTGGTATCAGAGCGTTGATTTTCGTTCACGGTATTTTTCGATAAATTGTTTTACCTTGCAGGGTTTCCGACTATTATTGTTAGATTTAATTTTTATTAATTAATGTCATAATATTTATTCTTGATTATTAAACTTTCGGACATGTCGAGATTCGTTTTTTGTGTGGTGAATGCTTGTAATAGTAAAAACGGGGGTTGACCCGTTTAGAATTTATTATTATTGTTCGTATTTTTTCCGGAAATCTTATAGGGTCTATTTCATGTATAGAATCGATACTGGATAGTGTAGAAATCTTTTTGTAATTTATTTTGTATTGGATCGAGGACGAAACGACGACCGGAAAAGTGTGACGGAGGAGACGAGTGAGGGAAGGGCTCGGTTTGAACCATCCCCATTGTCGAACCATGAAGGATCGAAGGCCGCGGGGATGCCTCAATCGTGGCTGGCCGGAACCGCCGACTCCATCGGTGGTGGTGGTCGCCGGTTGGGTGGTGGCGGTGGTGGGCGTGCTCCTCGGCCGAGCTCGGGGATTGACCGGAAATCCCCATTCCGTGTTCATCCCGGCAAAGATCCTACTTTCCTAATTTAATTCGGTTTTCCTAATATAATTATTCATATTTTTGGGAATTTTAATGGATTAGGAAAAGAATTATTTTTCCTAATTAATTCGATTTTTCTTATTTAATTATTTCTTTATGGAATTTAATGGATTAGAAAAAGAATTAAGAAAGTTTTAAAAGTTCTAAATTAATTTTTCCTTATTTAATTATTCCTTTATGAAGTTTTTAATGGATTAGGAAAAATATTAACTTGGAAAGTTTATGGAATTTTTAATGGATTATGAAAAGAATTAACTTGGAAAGTTTAGAAAGTCCTAAATTATTTTTTCCTTATTTAATTATTTATAATTTAAAAATTAATCCAATTAACTTTGGATTATGATTCTTGTATGGAATTTTTGATTGATTAGGAAAAAAAATAATTTGGAAGGATTATGAGTCTTTATTTATTTTATTTTCTTTTTCCATCTAGGAATTCTCTAGAATATTTCAAGTGGGTCTTGGATGTGATTCTTCTATTTTGATGGAAATAGAAGAGGAAAATAAAATAAATAAAAAATACTAATATTTAATTTAATTTTTAATTTATTCGATTGACTTAATTTTTTAAATTAAGTAACTTTTGGATTTATTAAAAATAATGGAGATTAAATATTGGAATTAATATTTCCGTCACATAGAAGCATTCAAGAACGAAGACTGAAGACTAGAAGACGCATAAAGGGATGTGATAAAGCCATAATAGTTGGAAAATAATATTCTAGTAATATTTTGATTATGTGATAATATCTTATGTGCTTTATTTCATATGTATGCATGCTTATGTGTATTTATTTATGAATTAGATAGAGTATCCCTTGTTGTTGTAAAATACTAAGTGAGAGAGGGATTGTAAACAATCTCATTGTTTCCATTAGTGTTCTCTTGGTGACTTTTATAGACTTTCGAAGTTTATATAGATAAGTTATTGGATGAGAATTCTTTTAAATTCCTCTTACGAGATCCATTGATCAAGTTTATCAAACAATGCCTAATTTGTCTTTCTGAGACTAATTTCAAGTCGACTCATTCTTACCCCGGGGAGTGGAATGGAGCCAAAGCGCTTGGTTATGTTGAAGACACGAATTAGAGACTTTCTGATACCGGTAAATTATGAAAAATGAGGAGTAACACGAGAACACACTCAAATGATATTTCTTTCTCTAAGGAATCCACCAAAGAGATCGAAATGACTCGCCACCTTATGGAATCCACCAAAAGGATAAAAGAAAAAAAACAAGTCGAAAGACTTCAAAGATGATTATTATTCAACACATACTGATATTAAAAACAAGAATTGAAAAGACATGAAAATAAGTAAACTAAGCACTTTTGCACTTCCTCCATGAATCTGCCCGAAACTGCCACACTTCACCATTAATACTATAACTTTGCGTAGACAACTCCAAATGACCTCTCGTCTGTTCCAAAATATTCTATACTGTTTGGGCTTCGAAACCATATGTCGCATGCATTTTTATTCTCTTCCAAACAATGCAGTTTTTTAATTGAATATGGGCCATTTGCTGGACTGGGCTTTGCACAAATTGGCCTTTTTATTTGTTGGAACTTTTTTATTTGTATCATTCGCTTCCACTGCGTATAAACTCGCCCTCGAGTTGCTGTTGTCTTCATCCTCACTATTACCATCTTCATCATCATGGTAAGGAGATAAATCAGCTACATTAAAAGTTGCCGAAACACCATAGTCTCCGGGAAGTTCAATTTTGTAGGCATTCTCTCCTATGCGTTGAAGAACTTTAAATGGACCATCAGCTCGTGGACTATGTTTTCCATGTTTTCCCCTGGGAAATCTTTCCTTATTCAAGTGAATCCAAACCATATCTCCTTCTTTGAATGCGGCAGCCTTCCGATGTTTATCCGCATTCTTTTTGTACCTTTCGTTTTGCTTGACAATTCGATCGTGAATTTCTTGATGCATCTTTTTTATGAACTTGGCTCTGTCTTCAGCATCTTTGCTATATGAATGAGTAGTTGCAATAGGAACTAAATCCAAAGGGCTACTCGGATTATCACCATAAACAACCTCGAAAGGACTGGTTTTCGTAGTTTGACTACGAGAGCGATTGTAAGCAAACTCAGCATGTGCAAGTGTAAGATCCCATTGCCGAATGTTAGAACGTACCTGACTCCTCAAGAGATTCCCCAAGCTTCTATTGACAACTTCTGTTTGTCCATCCGTTTGAGGATGATGAGAGGTGCTAAATTACAAAGTTGTCCCCATCTTTCGCCAAAGTGTGCGCCAAAAATGACTCATAAACTTTGGATCCCGATCAGAAGTCATAGTTTTAGGAACGCCATGAAGCTTCACAATTTCTCGAAAATAAAGATCAGCTACATTTGAAGCATCCATCGTTTTGTTACATGGCACAAAATGAGCCATTTTGGAGAACCGATCAACCACGACCATAATTGAATCTTTATTTCTTTGAGTTCTCGGCAACCCAACCACAAAATCTAAGCTCACGTCATCCCATGGAGCTAACAGGGCTGGTAGAGGAGTGTATAAACCCGTATATTGCCCACGAGTTTTTGCCAAATGACAAATTCGACAACGCTCCACGAACCTCGCCACATCTCTATCCATCATTGGCCAAAAGAAATTTTCTTTGATGAGAGCTAAAGTTTTATCTCTCCCAAAATGTCCAGCAAGTCCTCCACTATGAGCTTCCTTGATGATTGATACTCTAAGAGACCCTTCAGGTATGCACAATTGATTATCTTTAAAAAGAAAACCACCTTGTATCAAAAAATGATTTGAAGGCCCCTTTGAACATTCTTCCCATATTTTCTGAAAATGAGGATCATGTTCATATTGCTCTTTAAGATGGTCAAATCCCAAAATTTCTACTTCAATGTCGAGAGTAGAGAATGTCATCGACTCAAAGCATCTGCCACTTGATTTTGCTTTCCGGATTTTTGCTTGATGTTGAATGTAAAAGATTGAAGAAACTCAACCCATTTAGCATGTCTGCTATTGAGCTTATGTTGACCATTGATATATTTTAACGCCTCGTGATCGGAGAATAGAATAAACTCCTTGCATATAAGATAGTGACTCCAATGATCCAAAGCTCTAATAATTGCATAGAACTCCTTGTCATACGTAGAATAATTCCTTCGACTTCCATTCAACTTCTCACTAAAGAAAGCGATAGGTTTACCTTCTTGGCTAAGCACTGCCCCAATACCCACATTAGAAGCATCACAATCCACTTCAAATAATTTTTCAAAATCTGGAAGAGCAAGAATAGGTGTTGCTGTAATTTTTTCCTTGATGACTTCAAAACTTTTTTGCGCTTCTTTCGACCATTGAAATTTACCTCCTTTCAAACACTCTGTTATTGGAGCTACAGGAGTGCTTAAATATTTCATGAACCTTCGATAAAATGAAGCAAGACCATGAAAACTTCGAACATCCCGAATGGTTGTAGGGATTGGCCAATTTACAATTGCTTCAACTTTGTTAGGATCCACTTTCATGCCCTCGTCGGATATGATGAAGCCTAGGAAAACAAGGCTCTTGGAGAAAAATTCACACTTCTTCAAATGAGCATACAATTTTTGCTCCTTTAAAGTGCTCAAAACATTCTCAAGATGCTCCGAGTGTTCTTCTTCACTCTTGCTGAAAATTAGAATATCGTCGAAATAAACGACGACATACTTTCCGATATAAGGTTTGAAAACTTGATTCATCAACCTCATAAAAGTGCTGTGAGCATTAGAAAGACCAAAAGGCATTACCATCCATTCGTAAAGTCCGTCTCTTGTTTTAAAGGCCGCTTTCCATTCGTCACCGGGCCTCATGCGGATTTGATGATAGCCACTTCGGAGATCAATTTTTGAAAAAATTGACGCACCATGTAGTTGATCGAGAAGGTCTTCCAAGCGGGGAATCGGAAAGCGATATTTGATTGTAATTTTATTCACCGCCCTACTATCGATACACATGCGCCAAGAATTGTCTTTTTTCGGAACGAGAAGAGCAGGTACTGCACATGGACTCATACTTTCTCTCACCAAGCCTTTTTCCATAAGTTCTTGTACTTGCCTTTGCAACTCTTCATGCTCTTTCGGATTCATTCGATAGGCAGCCTTGTTTGGAATGGACGCACCCGGAATAAAATCAATACAATGTTGAATGTCTCTCACCGGAGGAAGTCCCGGAGGAATATCGTCGGGGACTACGTCTTTAAACTTTTCAAGAAGAGGAATCATTATGGATGGGATTTCCATATTTGTTGCATTTTCTTCCATGATGAGAAGAACATAAGCTTCATTATAGTCTTCCACAGCTGCATCAAATTGAGATTTAGAGAGTAAAATATTTCCCTCGCCTTTTGTTGATTTAGAAATACTCTCAAGTTTGGAAGGACCCAACACAATTTTTACTCCATCTTTCTAAAAAGAATAAGTATTCTTATATCCATCATGCATCACCTTTCGATCATATAACCACGGCCTCCCAAGAAGTATATGACAAGCATCCATAGGTAGAATATTACACCATATGTTGTCTTGATAATTCTTGTTGATCGAAAAATTTACCAAGCATCTTCTTTCAACCCTCAATTTATTTCCTTTCGAAAGCCAATAGAGTTTATAAGGATGTGGATGATTCTCTGTCTTGAGTTTGAGTTTCTCCACCATTTCATTTGACACCATATTTTCGCAACTACCGCCATCAATAATGATGTTGCATACCTTCCCATTGGAAGTACATCTCGTATTGAAAATATTGTGTCGAAGCCAATCATCTTCTTCTTGGATAATACTTAAGCACTTTCTTGCCACAAGAATTTCACCACGTTCAGCATATGTGACCTCTTCTTCATCTTCATATTCGTCATATTTTGGCTCCTCCTCTTCTTTGGGTTCATCTTCTTCGACAAGTGAAATAATTCTTCTATTCGGACAATCGGAAGCGATATGGCCGAATCCCTGGCATTTAAAGCATTTGCGAGAATTTGAAGAATTAGTATTACTTGATTTTGGTTCTTCGTCTTTTTTGAAAAACGGCTTTGATGGACTTGGTTTTGTTGGTGGAGGCTTTGGAAAAGAACTATTGCTTCTGTTGGGAAAGACATCTTTGTTCCACGATCGATTATTTTTCGGAGCTTCCTTGATTTGTCTCTCCATCTTTATTCCAAGCTTAACCACATCATTATAATTCCAATATTGTTGAAGTTGGACCACATTAGAAATTTCAGGCCGTAGTGCTCCAAGATAGCGAGCTATGGTTTGTTCTTCCGGCTCTTCAACTTCACATCGCATCATAAGACGCTCAAATTCAGCCGTAAATTCTTCCACACTTTTTTCTCTTTGTCTGAAGTTGTGAAAACTAAGGAAATTATCTTGTCGATAATTATTGGGCAAGAACTTTCTCTTTAGATTTTTCTTCATTTTGTCCCATGTCAAAATTCGGCCTTTTCCATCTCGAGCACGTAGCTTCCGAAGATTCTCCCACCAAAGTGAAGCATACTTCGTCAATTTGATGGCGACTAACTTTACCATGCGATCTTCAGGAACTTCATGATATTCAAAAATTCTTTCAACGGTATGAAACCAATCAACGAACTCTTCTGGTTGCATTCTTCAAATTCGGGGATATCAACTCTTGCATGAAAATTTTGTTGAAATCCACGATTTTGGTTAGCATTAACCCTCCTTTGAGACCCACCGTTTGAATCATTTTCATGATGAAAAGGATTGTCGTCCTCGTCATCATTTTGTTCACCTTCTGGACCATGCCTTCCTTCACGTTCAAAAGGGATGTGTTGTTCAAGACGCTGCTCGAGCTGTTGCACTTGTCTCCTCAATTCGTCCATCTCGATATCTCGTAGATCTCGCTCGTTTCTAGGATTTCCAGCGGGATTATTCTGTCGACGAGAAGGCATCACGACTGGGCTCTAATACCACTTTGATACCGGTAAATTATGAAAAATGAGGAGTAACACGAGAACACACAAATGATATTTCTTTCTCTAAGGAATCCACCAAAGAGATCGAAATGACTCGCCACCTTATGGAATCCACCAAAAGGATAAGAGAAAAAAAACAAGTCGAAAGACTTCAAAGATGATTATTATTCAATATGTGTGTTATATATGACTCGAATCTGGCCAAGCAAAGGCGTCGGCCGACAGCAAGGAGTGTCGGCCGACAACTCTTATTTTCTCCACCTTTTGCGTCAAGCTTCAGAGGCTGTGGAGCGAATGCGTCAGACATGTCGGCCGACACCATGGGACTGTCGGCCGACACCAAGAAGTTTTTTGCGCAGATTTCAGCGCAACGTATTTTTGCGTGAGGAGGAGTTTTTGCGTGGGTTTTTTGTTTTAATTAGAGAATAAGAATTATATTGTATATAATTTTATTCCTTAATTATTTAGGAGTCATATATTAGGAAATGGATTTATTCCTAATTCTAATTGTTTCCAATTTAATAGGTTTGCTACACCTATAAATTGGAGTTCTCCGATAGACGAAAATTAGACTAGACGAGTTATTGTAAGCCTCAACGTTATAGTGAATTATTTCTTCCTTCCTGTGGTTTTTCCCGTGTTTTGGGTTTCCACGTAAATTGTGTGTTCGTTCTTTTGCATATCTCTTTTCTTTGTGTCATCTCGTGTTTATATTATCGAGCGCCGTTTGCGATTTGTGCTGTAAATCGCAACAAGAGGTCGCGACTTGGGTTTCCGTTTTCGTGAATATTCTGGGAGATGTCGGCGAAATTAGATATTCCGTTGTTAGATCGGAGCATGCGGTTCTCTACATGGCAGTTCAAGGTGGAGTCGGTTCTCACCAACATGGACCTTTATGATGCGTTGCTGGGCATGGACAATATGGCAAGCACGATGAAGACAGAAGAGAAGGCTCGGAAGGACAGAAAGGCAAGATGTATAATTTTGGTCTACGTCTCTGGTCCTTTGCTCGAAAAGGTGATCAAGGAGAAGACGGCGGCAGAGATGTGGTCGAAGTTGGAGGATCTGTGTATGACGAAGACTTTGACCACGAAGTTGCATCTAAATCAAAGGTTGTACGAGCATCGTATGGTGGAGGGTACAAACCTGCAAGAGCATCTGTCTACCTTCATGGAGATCGTGTCTGATCTTGAGGCCATGAAGTTAAAGTATGATACAGAAGATCTTGCTTTGATTTTGCTTTGTTCGTTGCCATCTTCGTATGATTCGTTTAGGGATACTATTCTTTATAGTAGTAAGACCCTAAAGCTTGGAGACTTGGTCGATGCTTTGAGATCAAAGGAGACGATGAAGAAGGTTGTAAGTGGTGAAAATCCAGGTGAAGGTCTTAATGTCCAGGGCTGGGCAAAGAAGAAGAGATTAAAGGGCATTTGTCACTACTGCAAGAAAAAAGGCCACATGAAGAGGGACTGTCAGGCCCTGAAAAATCGGAGAGAGGAATCGAACGTGGTCGATTTCGGAGGAGGAAGTTCACTTGATGGGGAACTCCTGGCTGTATCCGATTTGGGAACAAGTGAGGGGTGGATCTTGGATTCGGGATGTTCATATCACATGTGTCACAACAGGGATATGTTTGACACGTTTGATGAGAGTGTCGGTGGAACGGTGGTCATGGGTAATGACTCATCGTGTGAGATACGCGTCACGGGAACAGTGAGAATCGAGATGGTCGATGGGAATATTCGAACCCTCGGTAGTGTAAGGTACGTTCCAGACCTGAGGAGGAATCTTATCTCTCTTAGCACCTTAGATCAGAAAGGGTACCAGTACTTCTGTAAAGGTGGAGTGTTGAAAGTAAGTCGGGGTAGACGATTTATTTTGCGAGGCGAGAGAAAGATTGGTGGATTGTATGAGTTGTGCGGCAACACAATTACCACGAGGGCAACTGCCTCTGCCCAAGAAAGTCATTCGTTGAAAAGTGATTCGGGATCACTTTTGGTTGAAAATTCATGCATGTGTGATGGTTTCGGGGACACCGGGAATACTAACCCGAATAGTATTAAAAAATCGGAGATCGAGCCTAGGCGTACTATGGATAGCACTGAAGCAATTGCGAATGCAGGGGGTGCTGATAGTAGTGGGAAGGCGAGACTTGAGAATGGAGATTGCGTGATGGTCATGGAGCTTGGCGGTACCCAAGGGATGATTGGTGCAACTTCGCGTTCTTGTACTAAGTTTGAGTGTGACTCAAACTTAGGTTGCTCATGCTTTGAGTGTGCCCTACGGGGCTGGGTGGAGGGAAGAAAATTGGTCTATGATCGTTGAGGATGGTCCGGCTTGGAGTCGCAGGAATTCTCGTCAAGGTGGAGATTTGTTATATATGACTCGAATCTGGCCCAGCAAAGGCGTCGGCCGACAGCAAGGAGTGTCGGCCGACAATTCTTATTTTCTCCAGCGTTTGCGTCAAGCTTCAGAGGCTGTGGCGCGAATGCGTCAGACATGTCGGCCGTGTTGGAGTAGTATACTTAATGTCTAGATTTGAGTATTATGAACTCCTTGTACACTTTCATTTACCTATTAAATACAAACATTCATTTGCTTTTAATTATTGTTAATTAAATATATGCAAATTATAGTCCTGGATTTTATACGTTGTAGTTAGTATGGTGCGCATGGGCGCACAGAAGATCATACTATCGGTTACTCGTATTTAATCGAACAGATGCTCACGACCTAGATGGACACGGACCAATCCATCGGTATAGTCGTTGTGTGAGAGAGAAAATAATTTATCTTAATTATTTTATCACACTTGTACACTTGGTGTATTGAGCGGATCGATTGAGACTCATCAATTAGGTTTGCTCGACGATAATTGATTTGAGACTCAGTGTATTTTATTCTTAATCCCCGATACAATTGCGGGTGTGTATATTTAATATAAGTGACTTTGATTTTCCAAAGGAATTGACCGGTTTAATTATTGGGTCAATTACCGGTTAAGTTGGGTCACTATATTTTATATATAGCATGCCGTGAATTCTTGACGGGACAGTGTATCCCGGAAGGGTTGATAATATCCCCGAGATGAGCTCATAAGGATTTATTATGTAAACCTCGCGAGTGGATTTAATTCTGCATAATAAATAAGGTTGAGTGGTACTAGTCTCGGATAAAAGAGATGAATAAATTTATTAAGCAATAAATAAATTTTATTCATGGATATTTATATCTTAAATACACGGAATAAATAATACTACCGGAGAAATATTATTTGGATATAATATGGTTTAATATTGGGAGTGCAATTAATTTATATAGTGGAAAATAAATTAATTAATATTGATAAGGATTAATGGACTTGAGTAGTGGACTCAATTTAATCTTCAATATTGGAAGCCCAATATTCCACCTCCTTTAGATCCCCTACGTAGCCTATAAAAGCACTACATGGCCTTCATAAATCATAAGACAAGATTATCATACTTGATATTCTAGAGAGTTGAAGGAGATCCATAGGAGTTCGATAGATCGTCGCCCACCCGACGTTCGAACGGAGTGCAAGGAATACGTGGGAAGATTCAAAGGTCATCTTGATTTCGTTTCTCCGAACAACGAATCGTAGGTATGATATCTAAACTAACTTGATATTATTCGATTTTGATTTATCGTGAAATACCGTAGAACGCAAGATCCGAAGTTCGAACCCGGATTAGACGGACGATCGCGTGGTGGTGGCGAAGCCACCGGACCACGCCAATCGCCCGCTAGGGTTTCGGCGGGCACGGGGAGGATCGACCCTCGGCTGGGCCGAGGGCGTGCGATCGATCACGATGATCGATCGCTGGGCACGGGCTGGTGCCGTGCCCGACCCCGCCGTGAAGGCGGGGCTCCTCCATGCAGCGGCGAGTCGCCGGACTCGCCGCGGGGGGCTGCTAGGCAGCCCCGGCCGATCGCTGGATGCGATCGGCGTGCGATCGCACAACCCCGCGAAGCGGGGGTTCGGCTGGGGGCGGGCCGCGCGCCTTAGGGTGCGTGGTCTCCAAAGGCTGGACCCCGGCAAGTTCGTAGGTGTTCGTGTGATCTCCGGCGAAGGGTTTGATCGGGTTATTGACTTCCGCAAATTTTAATAGCCCGGGATATCGAATTCCAACAATTGGTATCAGAGCGTGGTTTACGTTCGCGGTATTTTCGATAAAATTGTTCTACCTTGCAGGGTTTCCGACTATTATGGCTTGATGATTATTCGTTTAATTATTTTGTCATGTGATTGTTGGATTGTTTAAACTCTCGGACATGTCGAGATTCGTTTTTTGGTGGTGAATGCTTGTAATTGTAAAAATTCGGGGGTTGACCGAATTTAGGATTTATTATAACGTTCTACTTTTTCCGGAAATTGTATAGGGTCGATTTCATGTATAGAATCGATACCGGATAGTGTAAAATTTATTTTGTAATTTATTTTGCGTTGGATCGATGCCGAAACGACCGCCGGAGAAGACGTGTGACGAAGGAGATGACGTGAGGGTGATTAGGGCTCGGATCGACCGTCCCATGGTCAATCCGCAAGGGATCAATCGACCCATGCCCTAAGGGGCTGCCCGCGGGAGCTCCGGCCACGCCGGCCACCAGTGGAGGTGGCGCGTGGGCTGGACGGCGGCGGTACCTAGGCGGAGGTCGTGGGGTGGCGCGGGGATCCCCACCCCGTGCTATCCCGGTCCGGTAAATCGCTTTCCTAATTGGTTCGGGTTTTTCCTATTTGAGTGTTCCTAATTTTTGGGAACTCTCATGGATTAGGAAGAGAATCAATTTGGGATTAATTAGGATTCCTAAATTGATTATTTCTATTTTATGGAAATATTCATGGATTAGGAATCTAATTAATTATGGAAAGAAGAAGAGTCCTAAATCATTTTATTTCCTTATTTCATTATGGAAATCATCTAGAATATTCCAAGTGGGTCTTGGATAGATTATTCTAGAGATTTAATGAAGTAGAAAGGGAAAATAAAATAAATAAAAATATTAATAAATATTTAATTTTATTTTTGATTTATTCGATTGACTTAATTATTATTAATTAAGTATCTTTTGGATTTATTAAAAATAAATAGATTTAAATATTAGAAATTAATATTCTCGTCACATGGAGCATTCAAGAACGAAGACTGAAGACTAGAAGATGCGTACGGAGATGGAGTAAAGCCATAATAGTCGGAAAATAATATTCTAGTATTATTTTGACTATGTGATAATACTATGTGCTTTATTACATGTATGCATGCTATATGTGTTTATTTTTTATGCACTAGATAGCGTATCCCTTTATTGTAAAAAGCTAAGTGGGAGAGGGTATGGAAACATACCCATGGTCTCCATTGCTGCTCTCTTGGTGACTTTTATAAACTTTTGAAGTTTATATAGATAAGTTATTGGAGGAGAGTTCTTGTAATTCCTCTTACGAGAAACATTGATTAAGTTTATCAAACAATGCCTAATTTGTCTTTCCAAAGCTGATTTCAAGTCGACTCATTCTCACCCCGGGGAGTGGAATGGAGCCAGAGCCACTTGGTCATGTCGAGGACACAAATTAGAGGCAGTCGTACCATTCTTTGATAGATGGATCGATTGTCTGCTCGGCTCCCTCATTTATGAGAGATAGGGTTGTTCGCATGGTGAATCACTGGTTAGAAACTTCGAGTTTCACTTATGATTCTCCGCGTCTTGATTTACAAAATCGAATGGATCAAGTAATTGGGAGTCAATTATAAAGATCTCTTAGTGTAGTAAACGTCCACACAACGTGGCTTGCTATACTGACGGATTTTGGATTAATTGATGTAGACAGTTGTAAGAAATTGTGAAGAGTTGTGAAGTTATCGTAAACGTCCACACAACGTGGCTTGCGGTGATGTAGCAATTCCAAACGATTTACTTTGGTGCTGAGTAATGGTTTACACTTAGATACGCCTTATAGTATTCCTCCCACCGAGGTTCCGCTATAAGTGATGTATGACCGAAGGAAATCTAATTGCTAAGTCGTTTGGGTGGGTAAACGTCCACACACCGTGGCTTGCCTTACCTGATGGGATTTTAGATGTGATTAGTGATTTAATGATATTATTTAAGGGAGATAATATCGGATATTAAATTGTTTGTTTGTTTTATGTGCTTATTGGTTAAGAATGACTGTGACCCCACTTTGTGATATACTTAAAGATGAAAACTCACTGGTTCCATATAATACTGATTGGAAAAGAAATCTGGACATTGTCCAGACTGTTGAGCCTTCTATATCTGCTATTGTCCCAACTCATGAGGACATTTGGAATGACCTTAGAATGATGTTGAAACATAGTGTGGAAGCCGGACAAGAAGTGATTGACATACTCTATAAATTCAGTCCTCTTGAGGAGTCGCTTAAAAACGATTTCAAAAGAGCTGAACTTATAAGTATGGTCAGAAAATCACAAGCTCTTGTGGCTAAGATGGAAGTGCAAGCAAAGAAGCCCAGTAGTTCCAAACCACGGAATGGGAAGAGCAAGCCGCGAGGCAAGTGCTATCGATGCAAGCAGTCTGGGCACTGGAGGTCTGATTGTCCTCTCATCAAAGGTACGAAATTTTCCTTAGTCACTGAAACATTATCAGTGGTGTTATCTACCAGCACCTGGTGTGTAGATACGGGGGCCACTGATCATGTCTGCAATTCATTGCAGGGGTTCCAGGAAACCCGGAGACTTAGAGAGGGAGAGATCGTGGTCTACATGGGCAATGCCGCGAGGGTGGCGGCTGTTGCAGTGGGAGACGTTCACTTACGCTTCAGTAGTGATAGGGTTTTAGTTTTACATAATTGTCTTTATGTACCCAACTTTAGAAAGAATTTAATTTCGGTTTCTAAACTTATTATGAATGGATATTCTGTCTCTTTTGACCACTCGGTGATCATAAGAAGAAACAGTGAGATTATCTGTTCTGGTACATTGGTGGACGATTTGTATGTGCTAAATCCTGAGTCTAACACGATGCAACTAACCGAGAGTAATAACACATCTACGAACACCAATAAGAGAAAGGAACCTTCTAAAATGAATCAATTATACTTGTGGCATCTAAGGCTAGGTCATATAAACTCGAATAGGCTTCAAAGGTTGAAAGCTGATGGTCTAATCAGCGATGTTGAAGGAGAGGACCTTCCGACCTGCGAATCCTGTTTAGAGGGTAAAATGACCAAGCGTTCTTTTTCTGGTAAAGGACGGAGGGCTGAACAAGTATTGGATTTGATTCACTCTGATGTATGCGGACCTATGTCTACTCAGGCAAGGGGAGGGTACGAGTATTTCATCACTTTCACTGATGATTACTCAAGGTATGGATTTGTATATTTGATGCGCCGCAAGAGCGAATCCTTTGACAAGTTCAAGGAGTTCAAGGCTTTTGTGGAGAACCTTCAAAATAAATCCATTAAATGCCTGCGATCTGATCGCGGAGGCGAGTACCTGTCTGGAGAATTCAAGGCATACTTGGCAGAGAATGGGATTGATTCCCAAATGACATCACCGTATACTCCCCAGCAGAATGGTGTGTCAGAAAGAAGGAATAGGACTCTTATGGAAATGATGCGATCAATGATGAGTTACTCGGACTTACCTATTATGTTCTGGGGACATGCCTTGGAAACAGCGGCGTATATCTTGAATAGGGTTCCAACCAAAACGGTACCCACAACACCCATGGAATTGTGGAGTGGGCGCAAGCCTAACTTGAAACACATTCGGATCTGGGGTTGTCCAGCACATGTGTTGCGACAAGGTGCCGATAAGTTATAACCTAGATCAGAATTACAGCTGTTTGTAGGATACCCGAAAGGAACTAAAGGTGGCATGTTCTATAGTCCTACGGACCAGAAGATCGTTATAAGTACTAACGCTCGGTTCTTAGAGGAAGACTATGTCATGGACCACAAGCCCAAAAGTGACATAATACTTGATGAGTTGAGAGGCGACAAGGAAGACTTAGATACAGCCGAACCGAGTAGTAATACACCACTAGAACCTGCACCTACTGTCACTGTTAATACACCGGAACGCCGTCGTAGTGGGAGGGTTGTTAAACAACCAGAAAGATGGATTGGACTGGGTGAGTCTTCGGACTCTGGACCTGGAGTTCATGAAATCGATCCCTGGACCTATGATGATGCGGTACAAGATATAGATGCGCCTTCTTGGAAGAAAGCGATGAAATCCGAAATAGAATCTATGGATTCTAATAAAGTCTGGGATCTTGTAGAACCACCAAACGGCGTAAAGCCAATTGGGTGTAAATGGGTCTACAAGAGAAAGAGAGGATCTGACGGAAAGGTTGAATCCTTTAAAGCTCGGCTTGTTGCGAAAGGATATACTCAGAAAGAGGGAATCGATTATGAGGAGACCTTCTCGCCAGTAGCCAAGATAAAGTCGATCCGGATTCTCTTATCCATAGCAGCTCATATGGATTATGAGGTGTGGCAAATGGATGTCAAGACAGCTTTCCTAAATGGAAGTCTTGACGAGACGATTTATATGAAACAACCAGAAGGATTCATTGCTAAGGGGTGAGATCATCTAGTGTGCAAGCTTAATCGATCCATTTATGGATTGAAACAAGCCTCGAGATCGTGGAACCTGCGGTTTGACGAAGTAGTCCAATCTTTTGGATTCAGTCAAAGCATGGACGAATCGTGTGTGTATTGGAAACGTGATGGGAAGAAGGTGGTGTTTCTCGTGCTTTATGTAGACGACATTCTTCTCATTGGCAACAGTGTGAAAATGTTATCAGACATAAAGGGATGGTTGTCTAGACAATTCGATATGAAAGATTTGGGAGAAGTCGGGCATGTTCTAGGGATCAAGGTTATAAGGGATCGCCGGAATAGAACATTGTACCTATCCCAGCAATCTTACATAGACACGATTCTGGCTCGTTTTAACATGCAAGATTCCAAGAAGGGTGAGCTGCCCTTCAGTAAAGGAACTTATCTTTCTAAGGAGATGTGTCCTCAGACACAAAAGGAGAAAGATGAAATGAAAGCAGTTCCCTACGCTTCGGCTGTGGGAAGCCTTATGTATGCAATGTTATGCACGAGGCCTGATATCTGCTATGCAGTTGGCGTAGTAGCGAGATATCAGAGTAACCCTGGAAAGGCTCATTGGACTGCCGTAAAGAGCATTTTCAAGTATTTGCGAAATACTAAGGATTATGTTCTGAGTTACGGAGCAGACAATCTGATTCCTTTGGGTTATACGGATTCAGATTTCCAAGCTAATAAGGACCGGCGTAAGTCGATATCAGGCTATGTGTTCACTTTTAGAAAGAGGTGGAACCATGAAATGAGAGAGTGATAAGCAGGACGCTTCTCAGACTCTATCATAACCGAATAGCAGCCTCAGAGGCAGCGGAAGTTTTGGTTAGGTTCCGGGATAACCTCTGGACTTGGATATGACTCTTAGTTTACCGAAGGCTATTGAATAGCGGTGCACGGTAAATTGGAAGAAGTCATAAGTCAAAAGTCATGATAACACATAGAGCAAGTACCACCTGATTCGAGACATCGTCTAGGGAGACGATGATGTAGTCACCAAGATAGCTTCAGAGCGGCAACCTAGATTGCTCATTTACATGGTACTTCTTGGAAGTACAGTTTAAGCACGTGATGAGTATGGGAGTCGGGAGTTTGGAAGAAATGACTAGACCTTAGTATAAGTGGGAGATTGTTGGAGTAGTATACTTAATGTCTAGATTTGAGTATTATGAACTCCTTGTACACTTTTATTTACCTATTAAATACAAACATTCATTTGCTTTTAATTATTGTTAATTAAATATATGCAAATTATAGTCCTGGATTTTATACGTTGTAGTTAGTATGGTGCGCATGGGCGCACAGAAGATCATACTATCGGTTACTCGTATTTAATCGAACAGATGCTCACGACCTAGATGGACACGGACCAATCCATCGGTATAGTCGTTGTGTGAGAGAGAAAATAATTTATCTTAATTATTTTATCACACTTGTACACTTGGTGTATTGAGCGGATCGATTGAGACTCATCAATTAGGTTTGCTCGACGATAATTGATTTGAGACTCAGTGTATTTTATTCTTAATCCCCGATACAATTGCGGGTGTGTATATTTAATATAAGTGACTTTGATTTTCCAAAGGAATTGACCGGTTTAATTATTGGGTCAATTACCGGTTAAGTTGGGTCACTATATTTTATATATAGCATGCCGTGAATTCTTGACGGGACAGTGTATCCCGGAAGGGTTGATAATATCCCCGAGATGAGCTCATAAGGATTTATTATGTAAACCTCGCGAGTGGATTTAATTCCGCATAATAAATAAGGTTGAGTGGTACTAGTCTCGGATAAAAGAGATGAATAAATTTATTAAGCAATAAATAAATTTTATTCATGGATATTTATATCTTAAATACACGGAATAAATAATACTACCGGAGAAATATTATTTGGATATAATATGGTTTAATATTGGGAGTGCAATTAATTTATATAGTGGAAAATAAATTAATTAATATTGATAAGGATTAATGGACTTGAGCAGTGGGCTCAATTTAATCTTCAATATTGGAAGCCCAATATTCCACCTCCTTTAGATCCCCTACGTAGCCTATAAAAGCACTACATGGCCTTCATAAATCATAAGACAAGATTATCATACTTGATATTCTAGAGAGTTGAAGGAGATCCATAGGAGTTCGATAGTGTTGGAAATCGATATCCCGGAATTAATAAATTTAAATAAATAAATTATCTAATTAATTCCGACCGAAATCCTTCGGAGATCGAATATCCGGGGTTGTCAAGTTGCGGAACGACAACTCCTATCGAAATCCCGCGCTCCACAGCTGGACCGACCCGTGGAGCAAGTGCTCCACATCTAGGGCGGACGTGTGGAGCAATCCCATATGGAACAGTGCTCCACATCCCATGTGGAGCAGTACACATAAAGGAGCCGCTCCACATCCCATGTGGAGCATCCATGAACAATCGCTCCACATCCCATGTGGAGCACCCGCAAATCAGTGCTCCACATCTCGTGTGGAGGCAGCCCGTACGAACAGCGCTCCACACCCCGTGTGGAGCAACCCGTACTAACAGCGCTCCACACCCCGTGTGGAGCAGCCCGTACGAACAGCGCTCCACATCCCGTGTGGAGCAGCACCGTGCGATCAACGCTCCACATCCCGTGTGGAGCAGCCCATACGAACCGCGCTCCACATCCCGTGTGGAGCAAACGATATGTGGAGCAGTCGGAGCTCCACATCGGTCGATCAATACATGTGTGGAGCAGTCGCTGCTCCACATCGCTCCACACCCTGATTAGGGTTGTTCATCGGATCTTGGTTCACGATATTTTTACGATAATTAAACGATAAAATCATAAAGAGGGTTTTACGATTTACCTCGTTCTCGTTGTTCGGAAAAACGAAGAACTCAATTTGACGACCTTGAGATCTTCCGACGTATTCCTTGCACTAGCTCGGACGTCGTGTGGGCGACGATCTACCGAACTCTATGGATCTCCCTCTCTATTTTCTCTCTCTAGAATTGTGATCTTCAAGTTATGAGAATAGAGAAGACCATGTAGTGCTTTTATAGGCTACGTAGGGGATCTTAAGAAGGTGGAATATTGGGCTTCCAATATTAATGATTAAATTGAGCCCAAGCCCAAATCTATTAATCCCATTAATATTAATTAATTTATTTTCCACTATATAAATTAATTGCACTCCCAATATTAAACCATATTATATCAAATAATATTTCTCCGGTAGTATTTTTTATTCCGTGTATTTAAGATATAAATATCCATGAATAAAATTAATTTATTGCTAATTAATTTATTCATCTCTTGTATCCGAGAATAGTACCATTCAACCTTAATTATTATGCGGAATAAATCCACTTGCAAGGTTTACATAATAATTCCTTATGAACTCATCTCGGGGATATCATCAACCCTTACGGGATACACTTTCCCGTCAAGTATTCACGGCATGTCATATATAAAATATAATGACCCAACTTAACCGGTAATTAACCCAATAATTAAATCGGTTAATTCCTTTGGTAAATCAAAGTCACTTATATTAAATATACACACCCGCAATTGTTTCGGGGATTAAGAATAAAATACACTGAGACTCGAATCGATTATCACCGGCAATCCTAATCGATGAATCTCAACGATCCGCTCAATACACCAAGTGTACAAGTGTGATAAAATAATCAAGATAGATTATTTTCTCTCTCACACAACGACTATACCGATGGATTGGTCCGTGTCCATCTAGGTCGTGAGCAACTGTTCGATTAAATACGAGTAACCGATAGTATGATCTTCTGTGTGTCCATACAACACCATACTAACTACAACGTATAAAATCCAGGACTATTATTTGCATATATTTAATTATAAATAATTAAACGCAAATAATTGTTTATTTAATTAAATAGATTAGTGGCAATGGATCGTGAGTTTACCGTTACTTAAATCTAGACATTAAGTACAAAACTCCAACAATCTCCCACTTGTACTAAGGTCTAGTCATTTCCTCCAAACTCCCGACTCCCATACTCATCACGTGCTTAAGTTGTACTTCCAAGAAGTACTATGTGAATGAGCACTCTAGGTTGCCGCTCTGAAGTTATCTTGGTGACTACAGCGTCGTCTCCCTCGACGATGACTCGTATCAGGTGGTACTTGCACTATGTGTTATCTTACACTTATGGACTTGTGATTTCTTACCATTTGCCATTGCACCGCTATTTACATAGCCTTTGGCAAATTAAGAATCACATCTAAGTCCCAGAGATTATCCCGGAGTTATACCAAAACTTCCGCTGCCTCTGAGGCCGCTATTTGGTTACCCATGGCAGAGTCCGAAAAGCATCGTGCTTATCACTCTTCCATGTTAAAAACTCCTTCTCCTTTAATAGTGAAACACATAGCCTGATATCGACTTACACCGGTCCTTATTCGATTAGAAATCTAAGAGAATGTAATCCAAAGGAAATGCTTGCTTGCTCCGTAATCCAGAACATAGTCTCCAGTACTTCGAAAGTACTTAAAATGTTCATTACAGCAGTCAAGTATTCCTTTCCAGGATTACCTTGATATCCTCCCACTATGCTAACCGCATAGCCGATATCAGGTTCTTGTTTTCAACATCGCATTTATTAAGCTTTCCATACTCGAAGTGTAGGAATCCGCTTTCATTGCTTCTATCTCCTTTTGTGTTCCAAAACACATATCCTTAGATAGATGCATTCCGTTTCTGAAAGGTAACGAACCTTTCTCGGAATCTTGCATGTTAAAACGAACCATAATCGTATAAGATATCTAGAGAAGTACAATGTTCTTTTCTTGAGATCCTAAATCTTAAGAACATGCTCTAACTTCTTCTTTATCTCATATATCGATTTTTCTAGACAACCATCATTTTATGTCTTGACAACATCTTTACATTGTTGCCAATGATAAAAGGTTATCTACATAAAACCCGAGAAACACCACCTTGTTTCCATCACGTTTCCAATACACACTATTCGTCTATGCTTTGATGAATCCATAAAATGGACTATCTCATCAATTTGCAAGTATCATGAATTCAATGCTTTGTTCCAATCCATAAATGGATCAACTAAGCTTGTACTCTAAATGATCTTGCCTCTTAGCAATAATCCTTATTGCTTTCCAAGAAGGCACATTTAGATCTAGTACTGCCTTCATGTAGATCAAGGGATTGATTTCATGTATACTAGGTCCAGAGTCCGAAGACTCACCTAGTCTTATGAATATCTCTGGTTGTCACACAACCTCCTGTTGGAATTCGATATCCCGGGCTATTAAAATTTGCGTAAAACAATAACCCGATCAAAACCATCCGCCGGAAATCACGCGAACGCCGTTGCACGCGCCGGAGCACGACCGAACGCACGACGTGGCCGAAGCCACGCGCACGCCCAGCCGAGCCCCCGCGGCTAGGGCTCACGCGATTACCGATCGCACGCCGGCGATCGGTTGGGGTGGGGCTGCCCAGCAGCCCCCGCGGCGAGTCCGGCGACTCGCCGCCGCATGGAGGGGCCCCGCCTTCACGGCGGGATGGGGGGCGGCACCAGCCCGCGTCCCCAGCGATCGATCACAAGGATCGATCGCATGCCCTCGGCTCCAGCCGAGGGTTCGACCCTCACGCCCCATGAAACCCTAGGGGCGATCGATCCCGTGGTCCGGTGGTTCGACCACCACCACGCGATCGTCCCTCGTTCCGGATTTCATCCTTCGGATCTTGCGTTCTACGGTATTCTCGATAAATCAAAACCGAATAAATCAAGGGCGTTTAGATTTTTACTTTCGATTCGTTGTTCGGAGAAACGAAATCAAGATGACCTTTGAATCTTCCCACGTATTCCTTGCACTCCGTTCGAACGTCGGGTGGGCGACGATCTATCGAACTCCTATGGATCTCCTTCAACTCTCTAGACTAATCAAGTATGATTATCTTGTCTTGTCTATTATGAAGGCCATGTAGTGCTTTTATAGGCTACGTAGGGGATCTAAAGGAGGTGGAATATTGGGCTTCCAATATTGAAGATTAAATTGAGCCCACTGCCCAAGTCCATTAATCCTTATCAATATTAATTAATTTATTTTCCACTATATAAATTAATTGCACTCCCAATATTAACCCATCTTATATCCAAATAATATTTCTCCGGTAGTATTATTTATTCCGTGTATTTAAGATATAAATATCCATGAATAAAATTTATTTATTGCTTAATAAATTTATTCATCTCTTTTATCCGAGACTAGTACCACTCAACCTTATTTATTATGCGGAATTAAATCCACTCGCGAGGTTTACATAATAAATCCTTATGAGCTCATCTCGGGGATATTATCAACCCTTCCGGGATACACTGTCCCGTCAAGAATTCACGGCATGCCATATATAAAATATAGTGACCCAACTTAACCGGTAATTGACCCAATAATTAAACCGGTCAATTCCTTTGGTAAATCAAAGTCACTTATACTAAATATACACACCCGCAATTGTATCGGGGATTAAGAATAAAATACACTGAGTCTCAAATCAATTATCGCCGAGCAAACCTAATTGATGAGTCTCAATCGATCCGCTCAATACACCAAGTGTACAAGTGTGATAAAATAATTAAGACAAATTATTTTCTCTCTCACACAACGACTATACCGATGGATTGGTCCGTGTCCATCTAGGTCGTGAGCATCTGTTCGATTAAATACGAGTAACCGATAGTATGATCTTCTGTGTGACGTCGCACACCATACTAACTACAACGTATCTAATCCAGGACTATAATTTGCATGTATTTAATTACCAATAATTAAAAGCAAATGAATGTTCGTATTTAATAGGTAAATGAAAGTGTACAAGGAGTTCAGAATACTCAAATCTAGACATTAAGTATACTACTCCAACAATCTCCCACTTATACTAAGGTCTAGTCTTATCTTCCAAACTTCCGACTCCCATACTCATCACGTGCTTAAAATGTACTTCCAAGAAGTACCAAGTGAATGAGCAATCTAGGTTGCCGCTCTGAAGCTATCTTGGTGACTACTGCATCGTCCCTCTGACGATGACTCGTATCAGGTGGTACTTGCCCTATGTGTTATCTTACACTCATGGACTCGTGATCTCTTAAAGTTTGCCACTGCACCGCTATTTACATAGCCTTTGGTAAACTAAGAATCACATCTAAGTCCCAGAGGTAATACCGGAGCCATACCAAATCTTCCGCTGCCTCTGAGGCCGCTATTTGGTTACCCATGGGAGAGTCCGAAAAGCATCTTGCTTATCATTCTTCCATGTTAAAAACTCCTATGCCTTTAAAAGTGAAACACATAGCCTGATCACGACTTACACCGGTCCTTATCAGCTTGGAAATCCGAATCTGTGTAACCCAAAGGAATCAGATTGTCTGCCCCGTAACTTAGAACATAATCCCTCGTATTTCGCAAATACTTGAAAATGCTCTTTACGGCAGTCCAATGAGCCTTTCCAGGGTTACTCTGATATCTCGCTACTACGCCGACTGCATAGCAGATATCAGGCCTCGTGCATAACATTGCATACATCAAGCTTCCCACAGCCGAAGCGTAGGGAACTGCTTTCATTTCATCTTTCTCCTTTTGTGTCTGAGGACACATCTCCTTAGAAAGATAAGTTCCTTTACTGAAGGGTAGCACACCCTTCTTGGAATCTTGCATGTTAAAACGAGCCAGAATCGTGTCTATGTAAGATTGCTGGGATAGGTACAATGTTCTATTCTGGCGATCCCTTATAACCTTGATCCCTAGAACATGCCCGACTTCTCCCAAATCTTTCATATCGAATTGTCTAGACAACCATCCCTTTATGTCTGATAACATTTTCACACTGTTGCCAATGAGAAGAATGTCGTCTTCATAAAGCACGAGAAACACCACTTTTTTCCCATCACGTTTCCAATACACACACGATTCGTCCATGCTTTGACTGAATCCAAAGGATTGGACTACTTCGTCAAACCGCAGGTTCCACGATCTCGAGGCTTGTTTCAATCCATAAATAGATCGATTAAGCTTGCACACTAGATGATCTCGCCCCTTAGCAATGAATCCTTCTGGTTGTTTCATATAAATCGTCTCGTCAAGACTTCCATTTAGGAAAGCTGTCTTGACATCCATTTGCCATACCTCATAATCCATATGAGCTGCTATGGACAAGAGAATCCGGATCGAATTTATCTTGGCTACTGGCGAGAAGGTCTCCTCATAATCGATTCCCTCTTTCTGAGTATATCCTTTCGCAACAAGCCGAGCTTTAAAGGTTTCAACCTTTCCGTCAGATCCTCTCTTTCTCTTGTAGACCCATTTACACCCAATTGGCTTTACGCCGCTTGGTGGTTCTACAAGATCCCAGACTTTATTAGAATCCATAGATTCAATTTCGGATTTCATCGCTTTCTTCCAAGAAGGCGCATCTATATCTTGTACCGCCTCATCATAGGTCCAGGGATCGATTCCATGAACTCCAGGTCCAGAGTCGGAAGACTCACCCAGTCCAATCCATCGGTCTGGTTGTTTAACAACCCTCCCACTACGACGGCGTTCCGGTGTATCAACAGTGACAGTAGGTGCAGGTTCTAGTGGTGTATAACTACTCGGTTCAGTTGTATCTAGGTCTTTAGTGTTACCTCTCAATTAATCAAGCATTATGTCACTCTTGGGCTTGTGGTCCATGACATAGTCTTCCTCCAAGAACCGAGCGTTAGTACTTATAACGATCTTCTGGTCCTTAGGACTATAGAACATGCCACCTTTAGTTCCTCTAGGATATCCTATAAACAACCGCACTTCAGTACGAGGTTCTAATTTATCGGCACCTACCTTCAACACATGTGCAGGGCACCCCCAAATCCGAACGTGTCTCAAGCTAGGCTTGCGCCCGCTCCATCGTTCCATGGGTGTTGAAGGAACCGTTTTAGATGGAACCAAGTTCAGAATGTGCGCCGCTGTTTCTAAGGCATATCCCCAGAACATGATAGGTAAGTCCGAGTAACTCATCATTGATCGCACCATTTCCATAAGAGTCCTATTCCTTCTTTCTGACACACCATTTTGCTGGGGAGTATATGGTGATGTCATTTGGGAATCAATCCCATTCTCTGCCAAGTATGCCTTGAATTCTCCAGACAGGTACTCGCCTCCGCGATCAGATCGCAGGCATTTAATGGATTTACCTTGAAGGTTCTCCACAAGAGCCTTGAACTCCTTGAACTTGTCAAAGGATTCGCTCTTGCGGCGCATCAGGTATACAAATCCATACCTTGAGTAATCATCAGTGAAAGTGATGAAATACTCGTACCCTCCCTTTGCCTAGGTAGACATAGGTCCGCATACATCAGAGTGAATCAAATCCAATACTTGTTCAGCCCTTCGTCCTTTACCAGAAAAAGAACGCTTGGTCATTTTTCCCTCTAAACAGGATTCGCAGGTTGGAAGGTCCTCTCCTTCAACACCACTGATGAGACCATCAGCTTTCAACCTTTGAATTCTATTTGAGTTAATATGACCTAGCCTTAGATGCCACAAGTATAATTGATTCATTTTAGAAGGTTCCTTTCTCTTATTGGTGTTCGTAGATGTGTTATTACTCTCGGTTAGTTGCATCGTGTTAGACTCAGGATTTAGCACATACAAATCGTCCACCAATGTACCAGAACAGATAATCTCACTGTTTCTTCTTATGATCACCGAGTGGTCAAAAGAGACAGAATATCCATATAATAAGTTTAGAAACCGAAATTAAATTCTTTCTAAAGTTGGGTACATAAAGACAATTATGTAAAACTAAAATCCTATCATTACTGAAGCGTAAGTGAACGTCTCCCACTGCAACAGCCGCTACCCTCGCGGCATTGCCCATGTAGACCACGATCTCTCCCTCTCTAAGTCTCCGGGTTTCCTGGAACCCCTGCAATGAATTGCAGACATGATCAGTGGCCCCCGTATCTACACACCAGGTGCTGGTAGATAACACCACTGATAATGTTTCAGTGACTAAGGAAAATTTCGTACCTTTGATGAGAGGACAATCAGACCTCCAGTGCCCAGACTGTTTGCATCGATAGCACTTGCCTCGCGGCTTGCTCTTCCCATTCCGTGGTTTGGAACCACTGGGCTTCTTTGCTTGCACTTCCATATTAGCCACAAGAGCTTGTGATTTTCTGACCATACTTATAAGTTCAGCTCTTTTGGAATTGTTTTTAAGCGACTCCTCAAGAGGACTGAATTTATAGAGTATGTCAATCACTTCTTGTCCGGCTTCCACGCTATGTCTCAACATCATTCTGAGGTCATTCCAAATGTTCTCATGAGTTGGGTCATCAGTGGATTCAGAAGGCTCAACAGTCTGGACAGTGTCCAGATTTCTTTTCCAATCAGTACTATATGGAACCAGTGAGTTTTCATCTTTAAGTATATCACAAAGTGGGGTCACAGTCATTCCTAACCTATAAGCACATAAAACAAACAAACAATTTAATATCCGATATTATCTCCCTTAAATAATATCATTAAATCACTAATCACATCTAAAATCCCATTAGGTAAGGCAAGCCACGATAGTGTGGACGTTTACCCACCCAAATGATTTAGCAATTAGATTTCCTTCGGTCGTACATCATCAATAGCGTTACCTCGATGGGAGGAATACTATGAAGCGTACCTAAGTTTTAACCATTACTCAGTACTAAGAAGTTTGTTTGAGACTCGCATATCACCGCAAGCCACGATAGTGTGGACGTTTACGTTGACACACGGATCCTTCACTCCCTTCTATAACTGTCTACATCAATCGATCTAAAGTCCCATTCGATATAGCAAGCCACGATAGTGTGGACGTTTACCATACCAAAAGACTTATACAATTGAAATCCAATTACTTGACCCATTTGATTTTGTAAATCAAGACGCGGAGAATCATAAGTGAAACTCGAAGTTTCTAACCAGTGATTCACCATGCGAACAACCCTATCTCTCATAAATGAGGGAGCCGAGCAGACAATCGATCCATCTATCAAAGAATGGTCGACTGCCTCTAATTTGTGTCCTCGACATGACCAAGTGGCTCTGGCTCCATTCCACTCCCCGGGGTGAGAATGAGTCGACTTGAAATCAGCTTTGGAAAGACAAATTAGGCATTGTTTGATAAACTTAATCAATGTTTCTCGTAATAGGAATTACAAGAACTCTCCTCCAATAACTTATCTATATAAACTTCAAAAGTTTATAAAAGTCACCAAGAGAGCAGCAATGGAGACCATGGGTATGTTTCCATACCCTCTCCCACTTAGCTTTTTACAATAAAGGGATACGCTATCTAGTGCATAAAAGTAAACACATATAGCATGCATACATGTAATAAAGCACATAGTATTATCACATAGTCAAAATAATTACTAGAATATTATTTTCCGACTATTATGGCTTTACTCCATCTACGTACGCATCTTCTAGTCTTTAGTCTTCGTTCTTGAATGCTCCATGTGACGAGAATATTAATTTCTAATATTTAAATCTATTTATGTTTAATAAATCCAAAAGATACTTAATTAATAATAATTAAGTCAATCGAATAAATCAAAAATAAAATTAAATATTATTAATATTTTTATTTATTTTATCTTCCCTTTCTACTTCATTAAATCTCTAGAATAATCTATCCAAGACCCACTTGGAATATTCTAGATGATTTCTATAATGAAATAAGGAAATAAAATAATATAGGACTCTTCTACTTTCCATATTAATTAGATTCCTAATCCATGAATATTTCCATAAAATAGAAATAATCAATTTAGGAATCCTAATCAATTCCAAATTGATTCTTTTCCTAATCCATGAGAGTTCCCAAAAAAATAGGAATACTCAAATAGGAAAAATCCGAACCAATTAGGAAAGTAAATCTTCGGACCGGGATAGCCCGGGGTGGGGATCCCCGGACCACCCTCGACCCACGCCTAGGAGGTGGCCGGCCACCAACGCCGGCGGCGCCTCCATGCATGGATCGATCGATCCTCATGGGATCGACCATGGGGATGGTCGATCCTTGTCCCGTTGCCCTCACGATCATCTCCTTCGTCACGCGTCTTCTCCGGCGGTCGTTTCGGCATCGATCCAACGTAAAATAAATTACATAATCTAAATTACAATTCCGGTATCGATTCTATACATGAAATCGACCCTATACAATTTCCGGAAAAACGTAGAACGTAATAATAAATCCTAAATTCGGTCAACCCCCGAATTTTTACTATTACAAGCATTCACCACCAAAAACGAATCTCGACATGTCCGAGAGTTTAATTAAACCAACAATCACATGACAAAATAATTAAACGAATAATCATCAAGCCATAATAGTCGGAATCCTGCAAGGTAGAACAATTTTATCGAAAATACCGCGAACGTAAACCACGCTCTGATACCAATTGTTGGAATTCGATATCCCGGGCTATTAAAATTTGCGGAAAACAATAACCCGATCAAAACCATCCGCCGGAAATCACGCGAACGCCGTTGCACGCGCCGGAGCACGACCGAACGCACGACAAGGCCGAAGCCACGCGCACGCCCAGCCGAGCCCCCGCGGCTAGGGCTCACGCGATTACCGATCGCACGCCGGAGATCGGTTGGGGTGGGGCTGCCCAGCAGCCCCCGCGGCGAGTCCGGCGACTCGCCGCCGCATGGAGGGGCCCCGCCTTCACGGCGGGATGGGGGGCGGCACCAGCCCGCGCCCCCAGCGATCGATCACAAGGATCGATCGCATGCCCTCGGCTCCAGCCGAGGGTTCGACCCTCACGCCCCATGAAACCCTAGGGGCGATCGATCCCGTGGTCCGGTGGTTCGACCACCACCACGCGATCGTCCCTCGTTCCGGATTTCATCCTTCGGATCTTGCGTTCTACGGTATTCTCGATAAATCAAAACCGAATAAATCAAGGGCGTTTAGATTTTTACCTTTCGATTCGTTGTTCGGAGAAACGAAATCAAGATGACCTTTGAATCTTCCCACGTATTCCTTGCACTCCGTTCGAACGTCGGGTGGGCGACGATCTATCGAACTCCTATGGATCTCCTTCAACTCTCTAGACTAATCAAGTATGATTATCTTGTCTTGTCTATTATGAAGGCCATGTAGTGCTTTTATAGGCTACGTAGGGGATCTAAAGGAGGTGGAATATTGGGCTTCCAATATTGAAGATTAAATTGAGCCCACTGCC
Source organism: Euphrasia confusa (assembly GCA_954870475.1). Lineage (NCBI taxonomy): Eukaryota > Viridiplantae > Streptophyta > Magnoliopsida > Lamiales > Orobanchaceae > Euphrasia > Euphrasia confusa. The sequence goes on from OX940958.1 coordinate 25,778,398, forward strand.
CAAGTCCATTAATCCTTATCAATATTAATTAATTTATTTTCCACTATATAAATTAATTGCACTCCCAATATTAAACCATATTATATCCAAATAATATTTCTCCGGTAGTATTATTTATTCCGTGTATTTAAGATATAAATATCCATGAATAAAATTTATTTATTGCTTAATAAATTTATTCATCTCTTTTATCCGAGACTATTACCACTCAACCTTATTTATTATGCGGAATTAAATCCACTCGCGAGGTTTACATAATAAATCCTTATGAGCTCATCTCGGGGATATAATCAACCCTTCCGGGATACACTGTCCCGTCAAGAATTCACGGCATGCCATATATAAAATATAGTGACCCAACTTAACCGGTAATTGACCCAATAATTAAACCGGTCAATTCCTTTGGTAAATCAAAGTCACTTATACTAAATATACACACCCGCTATTGTATCGGGGATTAAGAATAAAATACACTGAGTCTCAAATCAATTATCGCCGAGCAAACCTAATTGATGAGTCTCAATCGATCCGCTCAATACACCAAGTGTACAAGTGTGATAAAATAATTAAGACAAATTATTTTCTCTCTCACACAACGACTATACCGATGGATTGGTCCGTGTCCATCTAGGTCGTGAGCATCTGTTCGATTAAATACGAGTAACCGATAGTATGATCTTCTGTGTGACGTCGCACACCATACTAACTACAACGTATCTAATCCAGGACTATAATTTGCATGTATTTAATTACCAATAATTAAAAGCAAATGAATGTTCGTATTTAATAGGTAAATGAAAGTGTACAAGGAGTTCAGAATACTCAAATCTAGACATTAAGTATACTACTCCAACACCTCCCACTACAACGGCATTCCGGTGTATAAACAGTAATAACAGTAGGTGCAGTTAGTGGTGTATCGCTACTCGGTTCGGCTGGTTCTAAGTCTTAATCTTTCTCTCTCATTTCAAAGTATCATGTCACTTTAGGCTTGTGGTTCATCATATAGTCTTTCTCTAAGAACCGGGCGTTAGAACTTACAACGTCCTTCTGGTTTATAGTACTATTGAACTCACGTCTTTTGTTCTTCAGGACATTCTACAACCGCATTTGAATGCGCCGTTGTTTCCAGATATATCCATAGAACATAGGTGGTTCCGTATAACTCATGCTTTTACTATTTCTATAAGAGTTCCATTTCTTGTTTACGACACACCATTTCTACACAACAGTGTATGGTGTAGTCACTTGGGATCAAATCCCAATCTCTGATTAGTATGCCATGCATTCCTCAGACAGATACTTGCCTCCGCGATCAAATCGCAGGCTACAAATGGATATACCTCGATGGTTCTCCACAATTGCTTAGTGTCCATTGACTTGTCAAAACACTTGCTTTTGTGGCACATCAGGTATTCTAATCCATTTCTCGAGTAATCATCAAATGAAGTACTCGTACCTTATTGTCTGAGTAGACATAGGTCTGCATACATCAGAGTCAATCAATTCTTATACTTGTCCGGATCTTATGTCTTATATCCATAAAGGATTGCTTAGTCATATTATCTTCTAAATTAGATTCTTGGGTCGGAAGGTCCACTCCTTCAACTTAATTGATCAAAAATCAATTTTCGACCTTTGAACTTCTTATTTGAATAAACATGACTTAGCATAAGAATCCACAAGTATAATCGATTTAATAAAGAAATCTCTTATTAGTAAAACGAGTTTCATACTACGGTTCGTTGCACCATGGTGGACTCAGGATACATCATTTATATATTGCTAGCCAATGTACCAAAATAGATAATATCATTATTTCTTCTTATAACCATCAAATGATTAAAAGAAATAAAATATCCATTTATCAGAAATCCAGAACAAAGTTCTTTCTAATATGAAAGGTACATAAAAGCAATAACCCAAAATGAAATCCTATAAAATGTCCTCCATTGCAACAGCTGCCTCCTCTACAGTCGTCGGGTTTCCTGGAACCCTTGCATTTAAAATGCACATACCGTCAGTGGTTCCATATCTACACACCAGGTTCCGGTAGATAATACCACTGACTATGTTTTACGACTAAAGAAAATTTCGTACTTTCTTTGAGAGGATAATCAGACTTCCAGTACCCAGACTGTCTGCATTGAGAACACTTGCCTTTGGCTTTCTCGTCCCATCTCGTGGTCCAAAGAGAACCACTGGGTTTCTTTGCTTTCTTGTCCTTTCCCCCGATTCATGCCTTTAGGTTCGAAACCTTTGGCATTGGCTACAAGAGCTTGCGATTTCCGTCTCAACTCGTCTAAAAGGTCAATCATCTTCAAAAACGTTTTTAAGCGTTTCCTCGAAGTGACTGGTCTTTATGAGTATCCTCATCGCTTCTTGTCTAGCCGCCTATGTCAATAGGCTCGGAAGGATAAAGCTCATTGAGTACAACCTTGTACTCTTCAACAGTTTGGGTAATGTCTAGATCTCTATTCCAATCATTACATTCAGGGACCAATGAGTTTAAAAATCCTTACGTATCACAGAAAGTGGGTTCAAAGCCATATCCTAATCTATGAGCACATATAACAACAAACAATCGATTTAATCTCCGATATTATCTCCCTCAAATAATATCATTAAACCACTAATCACCTCTAAAATCCCATCAGATAAGGCAAGCCACGTTCGTGTGGACGTTTACCCATCCAAATGATTTAGCAATTAGATTTGCTTCGGTCGTACATCAATTATAGCGTTACTTCGTTGGGAAGAATACTATAAAGCGTACCTAAGTGTAAACCATTACTCAGTATCTAAGAAGATTGTTTGGGACACGTATATTCACCGCAAGCCACGTTCGTGTGGACGTTTACGTTAACATACGCTCTCTTACTCCCTTCTATAACTGTCTACATCAATCGTTCCAAAATCCCATTCAATGTAGCAAGCCACGTTCGTGTGGACATTTACTACACCAAAAGACTTTTACAATTGACTCCCAATTACTTGAATCATTTAATCTTGTAAATCAAGACGCGGAGAATCATAAGTGAAACTCAATGTTTTTAACCAGTGATTCACCATGCGAACGACCCTATCTCTCATAGAATGAGGGAGCCGAGCAGACAATCGATCCACCTTCAAAAGATGGTACGACTGCCTCTAATTTGTGTCCTCGACATGACCAAGTGGCTTTGGCTCCATTCCACTCCCCGGGGTGAGAATGAGTCGACTTGAAATCAGTTTTGGAAAGACAAATTAGGCATTGTTTGATAAACTTAATCAATGTTTCTCGTAAAAGGAATTACAAGAATTCTCCTCCAATGACTTGTCTATACGAACTTCAAAAGTCCATAAAAGTCACCAAGAGAACAGCAATGGAGACCATGGATATGTTTCCATACCCTCTCCCACTTAGCTTTTTACAATAAAGGGATACGCTATCTAATGCATAATTAAATACACATAAGCATGCATACATGAAATAAAGCACATAGAATATTATCACATAATCAAAATAATACTAGAATATTATTTTCCGACTATTATGGCTTTATCGCATCCCCGTATGCGTCTTCTAGTCTTCAGTCTTCGTTCTTGAATGCTCCATGTGACGGGAATATTAATTCCAATATTTAAATCTATTTATTTTCAATTAATCCAAAAGTTACTTAATTCGAAAATTAAGTCAATCGAATATATCAAAAATAAAATTAAATATTATTAATATTTTTATTTATTTTATTTTCCCTTTCTACTTCATTAAATCTCTAGAATAATCTATCCAAGACCCACTTGGAATATTCTAGAAGACTTCCATAATGAAATAAGGAAATAAAATAATTTATTTTATTTTCCCTTTCTACTTCATTAAATCTCTAGAATAATCTATCCAAGACCCACTTGGAATATTCTAGATGATTTCCGTAATGAAATAGGGAAATAAAATAATTTAGGACTCCTAGTCCTTCCAAATTAATTCATTTCCTAATCCATTAAAAATTCCATAAAGGAATAATTAAATAAGGAAAAAATTAATTTAGAACTCCTAAACTTTCCAAATTAATTATTTTCCTAATCCATTAAAAATTCCATAAAGGAATAATTAAATAGGAAAAATAAATTAATTTATAAATTTATTCATTTTCCTAATCTATGAAAACTCCCAAGAATAGGAATAATCAATAAGGAAAAATAAATTTATTCTAAATTTATTCTTTTCCTATTCCATGAGAATTCCCAAAAATAGGAATACTCAAAATAGAAAAACCGAATAATTTAGGAAAGTAAATCTCGGTTAGGAGTAGCACGGAGTGGGGATCTCCGCACCACCCCCAACCGATCGACCACCACCGAGGAGGAGCACCGCCGCCGCCCCCAGCCGGCGCGCCACCACCACCGGTGGCTAGGCGTGGCCGAGAGCCTCCCGCGGCTGCCCCCTCTCTCTCGGGTCGATCCTCCATGGATCGATCATGGGGATGATCGATCCGAGTCCTCCCTCTCGTTCGTCTCCTCCGTCACACTTTTCCGGCGGTCGTTTCGGAATTGATCCAACGTAAATAATTTTACAAAAATAATTTACAATTATCCGGTATCAATTCTCTACATGAAATCGACCTCACAATTTCCGGAAAAAATTAAGAACAAGCATTCACCACACAAGAACAAATATTGACATCACCGAGAGTTTAATAATCAAGAGCATTATTATGACATTAATTAACAAAAATTAAATCTAGCCATAATAATCGGAAACCCTGCAAGGTAGAACAATTTATCGAAAAATACCATGAACAAAAACCTCGCTCTGATACCAATTGTTGGAAATCGATATCCCGGAATTAATAAATTTAAATAAATAAATTATCTAATTAATTCCGACCGAAATCCTTCGGAGATCGAATATCCGGGGTTGTCAAGTTGCGGAACGACAATTCCTATCGAAATCCCGCGCTCCACAGCTGGACCGACCCGTGGAGCAAGTGCTCCACATCTAGGGCGGACGTGTGGAGCAATCCCATATGGAACAGTGCTCCACATCCCATGTGGAGCAGTACACATAAAGGAGCCGCTCCACATCCCGTGTGGAGCATCCGTGAACAATCGCTCCACATCCCATGTGGAGCACCCGCAAATCAGTGCTCCACATCTCGTGTGGAGCAGCCCGTACGAACAGCGCTCCGCATCCCGTGTGGAGCAGCACCGTGCGATCAACGCTCCACATCCCGTGTGGAGCAGCCCATACGAACCACGCTCCACATCCCGTGTGGAGCAATCGATATGTGGAGCAGTCGGAGCTCCACATCGGTCGATCAATACATGTGTGGAGCAGTCGCTGCTCCACATCGCTCCACACCCTGATTAGGGTTGTTCATCGGATCTTGGTTCACGATATTTTTACGATAATTAAACGATAAAATCATAAAGAGGGTTTTACGATTTACCTCGTTCTCGTTGTTCGGAAAAACGAAGAACTCAATTTGACGACCTTGAGATCTTCCGACGTATTCCTTGCACTAGCTCGGACGTCGTGTGGGCGACGATCTACCGAACTCCATGGATCTCCCTCTCTATTTTCTCTCTCTAGAATTGTGATCTTCAAGTTATGAGAATAGAGAAGACCATGTAGTGCTTTTATAGGCTACGTAGGGGATCTTAAGAAGGTGGAATATTGGGCTTCCAATATTAATGATTAAATTGAGCCCAAGCCCAAATCTATTAATCCCATTAATATTAATTAATTTATTTTCCACTATATAAATTAATTGCACTCTCAATATTAAACCATATTATATCAAATAATATTTCTCCGGTAGTATTTTTTATTCCGTGTATTTAAGATATAAATATCCATGAATAAAATTAATTTATTGCTAATTAATTTATTCATCTCTTGTATCCGAGAATAGTACCATTCAACCTTAATTATTATGCGGAATAAATACACTTGCAAGGTTTACATAATAATTCCTTATGAACTCATCTCGGGGATATCATCAACCCTTACGGGATACACTTTCCCGTCAAGTATTCACGGCATGTCGAATATAAAATATAGTGACCCAACTTAACCGGTAATTAACCCAATAATTAAATCGGTTAATTCCTTTGGTAAATCAAAGTCACTTATATTAAATATACACACCCGCAATAGTTTCGGGGATTAAGAATAAAATACACTGAGACTCGAATCGATTATCGCCGGCAATCCTAATCGATGAATCTCAACGATCCGCTCAATACACCAAGTGTACAAGTGTGATAAAATAATCAAGATAGATTATTTTCTCTCTCACACAACGACTATACCGATGGATTGGTCCGTGTCCATCTAGGTCGTGAGCAACTGTTCGATTAAATACGAGTAACCGATAGTATGATCTTCTGTGTGTCCATACAACACCATACTAACTACAGCGTATAAAATCCAGGACTATTATTTGCATATATTTAATTATAAATAATTAAACGCAAATAATTGTTTATTTAATTAAATAGATTAGTGGCAATGGATCGTGAGTTTACCGTTACTTAAATCTAGACATTAAGTACACAACTCCAACAATCTCCCACTTGTACTAAGGTCTAGTCATTTCCTCCAAACTCCCGACTCACATACTCATCACGTGCTTAAGTTGTACTTCCAAGAAGTACTATGTGAATGAGCACTCTAGGTTGCCGCTCTGAAGTTATCTTGGTGACTACAGCGTCGTCTCCCTCGACGATGACTCGTATCAGGTGGTACTTGCACTATGTGTTATCTTACACTTATGGACTTGTGATTTCTTACCATTTGCCATCGCACCGCTATTTACATAGCCTTTGGCAAATTAAGAATCACATCTAAGTCCCAGAGATTATCCCGGAGTTATACCAAAACTTCCGCTGCCTCTGAGGCCGCTATTTGGTTACCCATGGCAGAGTCCGAAAAGCATCGTGCTTATCACTCTTCCATGTTAAAACTCCTTCTCCTTTAATAGTGAAACACATAGCCTGATATCGACTTACACCGGTCCTTATTCGATTAGAAATCTAAGAGAATGTAATCCAAAGGAAATGCTTGCTTGCTCCGTAATCCAGAACATAGTCTCCAGTACTTCGAAAGTACTTAAAATGTTCATTACAGCAGTCAAGTATTCCTTTCCAGGATTACCTTGATATCCTCCCACTATGCTAACCGCATAGCCGATATCAGGTTCTTGTTTTCAACATCGCATTTATTAAGCTTTCCATACTCGAAGTGTAGGAATCCTCTTTCATTGCTTCTATCTCCTTTTGTGTTCCAAAACACATATCCTTAGATAGATGCATTCCGTTTCTGAAAGGTAACGAACCTTTCTCGGAATCTTGCATGTTAAAACGAACCATAATCATATAAGATATCTAGAGAAGTACAATGTTCTTTTCTTGAGATCCTAAATCTTAAGAACATGCTCTAACTTCTTCTTTATCTCATATATCGATTTTTCTAGACAACCATCATTTTATGTCTTGACAACATCTTTACATTGTTGCCAATGATAAAAGGTTATCTACATAAAACCCGAGAAACACCACCTTGTTTCCATCACGTTTCCAATACACACTATTCGTCTATGCTTTGATGAATCCATAAAATGGACTATCTCATCAATTTGCAAGTATCATGAATTCAATGCTTTGTTCCAATCCATAAATGGATCAACTAAGCTTGTACTCTAAATGATCTTGCCTTTTAGCAATAATCCTTATTGCTTTCCAAGAAGGCACATTTAGATCTAGTACTGCCTTCATGTAGATCAAGTGATTGATTTCATGTATACTAGGTCCAGAGTCCGAAGACTCACCTAGTCTTATGAATATCTCTGGTTGTCACACAACCTCCCACTACAACGGCATTCCGGTGTATAAACAGTAATAACAGTAGGTGCAGTTAGTGGTGTATCGCTACTCGGTTCGGCTGGTTCTAAGTCTTAATCTTTATCTCTCATTTCAAAGTATCATGTCACTTTAGGCTTGTGGTTCATCATATAGTCTTTCTCTAAGAACCGGGCGTTAGAACTTACAACGTCCTTCTGGTTTATAGTACTATTGAACTCACATATTTTGTTCTTCAGGACATTCTACAACCGCATTTGAATGCGCCGTTGTTTCCAGATATATCCATAGAACATAGGTGGTTTCGTATAACTCATGCTTTTACTATTTCTATAAGAGTTCCATTTCTTGTTTACGACACACCATTTCTACACAACAGTGTATGGTGTAGTCACTTGGGATCAAATCCCAATCTCTGATTAGTATGCCATGCATTCCTCAGACAGATACTTGCCTCCGCGATCAAATCGCAGGCTACAAATGGATATACCTCGATGGTTCTCCACAATTGCTTAGTGTCCATTGACTTGTCAAAACACTTGCTTTTGTGGCACATCAGGTATTCTAATCCATTTCTCGAGTAATCATCAAATGAAGTACTCGTACCTTATTGTCTGAGTAGACATAGGTCTGCATACATCAGAGTCAATCAATTCTTATACTTGTCCGGATCTTATGTCTTATATCCATAAAGGATTGCTTAGTCATATTATCTTCTAAATTAGATTCTTGGGTCGGAAGGTCCACTCCTTCAACTTAATTGATCAAAAATCAATTTTCGACCTTTGAACTTCTTATTTGAATAAACATGACTTAGCATAAGAATCCACAAGTATAATCGATTTAATAAAGAAATCTCTTATTAGTAAAACGAGTTTCATACTACGGTTCGTTGCACCATGGTGGACTCAGGATACATCATTTATATATTGCTAGCCAATGTACCAAAATAGATAATATCATTATTTCTTCTTATAACCATCAAATGATTAAAAGAAATAAAATATCCATTTATCAGAAATCCAGAACAAAGTTCTTTCTAATATGAAAGGTACATAAAAGCAATAACCCAAAATGAAATCCTATAAAATGTCCTCCATTGCAACAGCTGCCTCCTCTACAGTCGTCGGGTTTCCTGGAACCCTTGCATTTAAAATGCACATACCGTCAGTGGTTCCATATCTACACACCAGGTTCCGGTAGATAATACCACTGACTATGTTTTACGACTAAAGAAAATTTCGTACTTTCTTTGAGAGGATAATCAGACTTCCAGTACCCAGACTGTCTGCATTGAGAACACTTGCCTTTGGCTTTCTCGTCCCATCTCGTGGTCCAAAGAGAACCACTGGGTTTCTTTGCTTTCTTGTCCTTTCCCCCGATTCATGCCTTTAGGTTCGAAACCTTTGGCATTGGCTACAAGAGCTTGCGATTTCCGTCTCAACTCGTCTAAAAGGTCAATCATCTTCAAAAACGTTTTTAAGCGTTTCCTCGAAGTGACTGGTCTTTATGAGTATCCTCATCGCTTCTTGTCTAGCCGCCTATGTCAATAGGCTCGGAAGGATAAAGCTCATTGAGTACAACCTTGTACTCTTCAACAGTTTGGGTAATGTCTAGATCTCTATTCCAATCATTACATTCAGGGACCAATGAGTTTAAAAATCCTTACGTATCATAGAAAGTGGGTTCAAAGCCATATCCTAATCTATGAGCACATATAACAACAAACAATCGATTTAATCTCCGATATTATCTCCCTCAAATAATATCATTAAACCACTAATCACCTCTAAAATCCCATCAGATAAGGCAAGCCACGTTCGTGTGGACGTTTACCCATCCAAATGATTTAGCAATTAGATTTGCTTCGGTCGTACATCAATTATAGCGTTACTTCGTTGGGAAGAATACTATAAAGCGTACCTAAGTGTAAACCATTACTCAGTATCTAAGAAGATTGTTTGGGACACGTATATTCACCGCAAGCCACGTTCGTGTGGACGTTTACGTTAACATACGCTCTCTTACTCCCTTCTATAACTGTCTACATCAATCGTTCCAAAATCCCATTCAATGTAGCAAGCCACGTTCGTGTGGACGTTTACTACACCAAAAGACTTTTACAATTGACTCCCAATTACTTGAATCATTTAATCTTGTAACTCAAGACGCGGAGAATCATAAGTGAAACTCAATGTTTCTAACCAGTGATTCACCATGCGAACGACCCTATCTCTCATAGAATGAGGGAGCCGAGCAGACAATCGATCCACCTTCAAAAGATGGTACGACTGCCTCTAATTTGTGTCCTCGACATGACCAAGTGGCTTTGGCTCCATTCCACTCCCCGGGGTGAGAATGAGTCGACTTGAAATCAGTTTTGGAAAGACAAATTAGGCATTGTTTGATAAACTTAATCAATGTTTCTCGTAAAAGGAATTACAAGAATTCTCCTCCAATGACTTGTCTATACGAACTTCAAAAGTCCATAAAAGTCACCAAGAGAACAGCAATGGAGACCATGGATATGTTTCCATACCCTCTCCCACTTAGCTTTTTACAATAAAGGGATACGCTATCTAATGCATAATTAAATACACATAAGCATGCATACATGAAATAAAGCACATAGAATATTATCACATAATCAAAATAATACTAGAATATTATTTTCCGACTATTATGGCTTTATCGCATCCCCGTATGCGTCTTCTAGTCTTCAGTCTTCGTTCTTGAATGCTCCATGTGACGGGAATATTAATTCCAATATTTAAATCTATTTATTTTCAATTAATCCAAAAGTTACTTAATTCGAAAATTAAGTCAATCGAATATATCAAAAATAAAATTAAATATTATTAATATTTTTATTTATTTTATTTTCCCTTTCTACTTCATTAAATCTCTAGAATAATCTATCCAAGACCCACTTGGAATATTCTAGAAGACTTCCATAATGAAATAAGGAAATAAAATAATTTATTTTATTTTCCCTTTCTACTTCATTAAATCTCTAGAATAATCTATCCAAGACCCACTTGGAATATTCTAGATGATTTCCGTAATGAAATAGGGAAATAAAATAATTTAGGACTCCTAGTCCTTCCAAATTAATTCCTTTCCTAATCCATTAAAAATTCCATAAAGGAATAATTAAATAAGGAAAAAATTAATTTAGAACTCCTAAACTTTCCAAATTAATTATTTTCCTAATCCAATAAAAATTCCATAAAGGAATAATTAAATAGGAAAAATAAATTAATTTATAAATTTATTCCTTTTCCTAATCTATGAAAACTCCCAAGAATAGGAATAATCAATAAGGAAAAATAAATTTATTCTAAATTTATTCTTTTCCTATTCCATGAGAATTCCCAAAAATAGGAATACTCAAAATAGGAAAACCGAATAATTTAGGAAAGTAAATCTCGGTTAGGAGTAGCACGGAGTGGGGATCTCCGCACCACCCCCAACCGATCGACCACCACCGAGGAGGAGCACCGCCGCCGCCCCCAGCCGGCGCGCCACCACCACCGGTGGCTAGGCGTGGCCGAGAGCCTCCCGCGGCTGCCCCCTCTCTCTCGGGTCGATCCTCCATGGATCGATCATGGGGATGATCGATCCGAGTCCTCCCTCTCGTTCGTCTCCTCCGTCACACTTTTTCGGCGGTCGTTTCGGAATTGATCCAACGTAAATAATTTTACAAAAATAATTTACAATTATCCGGTATCAATTCTCTACATGAAATCGACCTCACAATTTCCGGAAAAAATTAAGAACAAGCATTCACCACACAAGAACAAATATCGACATCACCGAGAGTTTAATAATCAAGAGCATTATTATGACATTAATTAACAAAAATTAAATCTAGCCATAATAATCAGAAACCCTGCAAGGTAGAACAATTTATCGAAAAATACCATATACAAAAACCTCGCTCTGATACCAATTGTTGGAAATCGATATCCCGGAATTAATAAATTTAAATAAATAAATTATCTAATTAATTCCGACCGAAATCCTTCGGAGATCGAATATCCGGGGTTGTCAAGTTGCGGAACGACAACTCCTATCGAAATCCCGCGCTCCACAGCTGGACCGACCCGTGGAGCAAGTGCTCCACATCTAGGGCGGACGTGTGGAGCAATCCCATATGGAACAATGCTCCACATCCCATGTGGAGCAGTACACATAAAGGAGCCGCTCCACATCCCGTGTGGAGCATCCATGAACAATCGCTCCACATCCCATGTGGAGCACCCGCAAATCAGTGCTCCACATCTCGTGTGGAGCAGCCCGTACGAACAGGCTCCACATCCCGTGTGGAGCAGCACCGTGCGATCAGCGCTCCACATCCCGTGTGGAGCAGCCCATACGAACCGCGCTTCACATCCCGTGTGGAGCAATCGATATGTGGAGCAGTCGGTGCTCCACATCGGTCGATCAATACATGTGTGGAGCAGTCGTGTGGAGCAGTTGCTGCTCCACATCGCTCCACACCCTGATTAGGGTTGTTCATCGGATCTTGGTTCACGATATTTTTACGATAATTAAACGATAAAATCATAAAGAGGGTTTTACGATTTACCTCGTTCTTGTTGTTCGGAAAAACGAAGAACTCAATTTGACGACCTTGAGATCTTCCGACGTATTCCTTGCACTAGCTCGGACGTCGTGTGGGCGACGATCTACCGAACTCCATGGATCTCCCTCTCTATTTTCTCTCTCTAGAATTGTGATCTTCAAGTTATGAGAATAGAGAAGACCATGTAGTGCTTTTATAGGCTATGTAGGGGATCTTAAGGAGGTGGAATATTGGGCTTCCAATATTAATGATTAAATTGAGCCCAAGCCCAAATCTATTAATCCCATTAATATTAATTAATTTATTTTCCACTATATAAATTAATTGCACTCCCAATATTAAACCATATTATATCAAATAATATTTCTCCGGTAGTATTTTTTATTCCGTGTATTTAAGATATAAATATCCATGAATAAAATTAATTTATTGCTAATTAATTTATTCATCTCTTGTATCCGAGAATAGTACCATTCAACCTTAATTATTATGCGGAATAAATCCACTTGCAAGGTTTACATAATAATTCCTTATGAACTCATCTCGGGGATATCATCAACCCTTACGGGATACACTTTCCCGTCAAGTATTCACGGCATGTCATATATAAAATATAGTGACCCAACTTAACCGGTAATTAACCCAATAATTAAATCGGTTAATTCCTTTGGTAAATCAAAGTCACTTATATTAAATATACACACCCGCAATAGTTTCGGGGATTAAGAATAAAATACACTGAGACTCGAATCGATTATCGCCGGCAATCCTAATCGATGAATCTCAACGATCCGCTCAATACACCAAGTGTACAAGTGTGATAAAATAATCAAGATAGATTATTTTCTCTCTCACACAACGACTATACCGATGGATTGGTCCGTGTCCATCTAGGTCGTGAGCAACTGTTCGATTAAATACGAGTAACCGATAGTATGATCTTCTGTGTGTCCATACAACACCATACTAACTACAACGTATAAAATCCAAGACTATTATTTGCATATATTTAATTATAAATAATGAAACGCAAATAATTGTTTATTTAATTAAATAGATTAGTGGCAATGGATCGTGAGTTTACCGTTACTTAAATCTAGACATTAAGTACACAACTCCAACAGATAGATCGTCGCCCACCCGACGTTCGAACGGAGTGCAAGGAATACGTGGGAAGATTCAAAGGTCATCTTGATTTCGTTTCTCTGAACAACGAATCGTAGGTATGATATCTAAACTAACTTGATATTATTCGATTTTGATTTATCGTGAAATACCGTAGAACGCAAGATCCGAAGTTCGAACCCGGATTAGACGGACGATCGCGTGGTGGTGGCGAAGCCACCGGACCACGCCAATCGCCCGCTAGGGTTTCGGCGGGCACGGGGAGGATCGACCCTCGGCTGGGCCGAGGGCGTGCGATCGATCACGATGATCGATCGCTGGGCACGGGCTGGTGCCGTGCCCGACCCCGCCGTGAAGGCGGGGCTCCTCCATGCAGCGGCGAGTCGCCGGACTCGCCGCGGGGGGCTGCTAGGCAGCCCCGGCCGATTGCTGGATGCGATCGGCGTGCGATCGCACAACCCCGCGAAGCGGGGGTTCGGCTGGGGGCGGGCCGCGCGCCTTAGGGTGCGTAGTCTCCAAAGGCTGGACCCCGGCAAGTTCGTCGGTGTTCGTGTGATCTCCGGCGAAGGGTTTGATCGGGTTATTGACTTCCGCAAATTTTACTAGCCCGGGATATCGAATTCCAACAGGCCGACACCATGGGACTGTCGGCCGACACCAAGAAGTCTTTTGCGCAAATTTCAGCGCTAAGTATTTTTGCGTGAAGAGAGGTTTTTGCGTGGGTTTATTGTTTTAATTAGGGAATAAGAATTATATTGTATATAATTTTATTCCTTAATTATTTAGGAACCAAAAGGATAAAAGAAAAAAACAAGTCGAAAGACTTCAAAGATGATTATTATTCAATATGTGATACCTTCACATTACGATCGGTTGATCTTTATATCCTAGCCAAGACACTTCATTCATTAACATGCATTTATTACATCAATTATTTAGACTCTTAACTTAGACACATAAGATATTAAAAACAAGAATTGAAAATACATGAAAATAAGTAAACTAGGCACTTTTGCACTTCCTCCATGAATCTGCCCGAAACTGCCACACTTCACCATTAATTCTATAACTTTTCGTAGACAATTCCAAATGACCTATCGTCTGTTCCAAAATATTCTAGACTGTTTGGGCTTCGAAACCATATGTTGCATGCATTTTTATTCTCTTCCAAACAAAGCAGTTTTTTAATTGAAGATGGGCCATCTGCTGGACTGGGCATTGCACAAATTGGCCTTTTTATTTGTTGGACCTTTTTTATTTGTATCACTTTCGAGTCATTACATGACTAGAACGGTTGTCTGGTCGGCTCCCTCGTTCTATTAGAGATAGGGTTGATTGCATGATGAATCAGTGGTTAGAAACCTCGAGTTTTCAGTTATGATTTACCGCGTCTTGATTAATGAGATTCTATGATTTAAGTAATTGGATTTCAATTGATAAAAATCTTTTAGTGTACTAAACGTCACACTATCGTGGCTTACTATACTGAATGAGATTTTTGGACTAATTGGTGTAGACAGTTATAGGAGAAAGTGAAAGACCGTCTGTTAGCGTAAACGTCCACACTATCGTGGCTTGCGGTAATATGCGAATCTCAAACAATCTGCCTTAGTATTGAGTAATGGTATACACTTAGGTACGCCTCATAGTATTCTGACTTGTGCTTGATGGAAATTAAATAATTATTGATTATACTAAATCTTGTTCTTTGAATAGATTTGAAACTCTTCATCTTCATCGATTAAATAGTGTTTTTAAAATTCAGTATAAATATTTAAATTAAAACATATTTAACAAAAAATCAGAATATTATAAATTGAACGGTTGAATTATTCAGTTTCTTATAACTATACATGTGTTTGATGAAAATTTAATTATTGATCCATCTAGATTTCTTATAACCTCGATTCCCAACCAAGGTTTATATAGTTCAACTATACTCGATCAATAGGGCCGTGTGACTCATTTTGCTTGATTGTCGAATATTAAATTCAAGTTCTCAACTCGACACTTAATATTGCTCAATCGATCCATCTACACAGGACTCACTACATAGCTTGTTTCGGTACAACACACGTGGGATGAAGGACACCATTCCAACAATCTCCCACTTGGACTTTATCCAGTGCGTATCCATGTTTCCCTTATCGCTTGATGTCTAAGTTTCAACTAGAGGTAAGACCAATGTCACCCTCGTTCCGTTCGAACCTTTCTCGGAATAATGAGCGGATTGCGAACCGGATGATCACAATGATACAGATCCGGGCGTGGTTACGCAGTTTTACAATCCCAACTCTCCGAGTGGCCTTTAAGACATTTTATCCTACCCCATAGGAGGATAATCCCATCTAAGTGCTCCCACTTGCTTCTTGAGGTATCCAGCAACTATCTTTATAGTTCCGTTTTACCGAGAACGTTTGACAGCGTCAAAACACAACATTTCACAATGTAGCTACTCTAGATTACTCAATACGATAAATAATTATCAATCTTATAATAGAAAATATACATTATTTAGTACAAAAATTAAAAGAAAATTGAATATAAAAACTACGTGTAAAATAAATTATAAAAAATTATCAATCTTATAATTGAAAATATACATTATTTAATACAATATATAAAAGGAAATTGAATATAAAAACTACATGTACATTAAAAAGATAAACACGTTAAAACAAATAAAATGCTAAATGATAAATAAATAAATTTAGAGGTGAAAATCCATAAATTAGTTTTGATTAATAATCTGGATGGATTAATTGTTCTTTACTAAATCAATTAATTGTATCTACATACTACTATCTAAGTAAACCTAGATGGATCAATAATTAAATTTCCATCAAACACATGTATAGTTATAAGAAACTGAATAATTCAACCGTTCAATTTATAATATTCTGATTTTTTGTTAAATATGTTTTAATTTAAATTTATACTGAATTTTAAAAACACTATTTAATCGATGAAGATGAAGAGTTTCAAATCTATTCAAAGAACAAGATTTAGTATAATCAAATTATTTTATAAATTAATAAATTTATTGGAAGTATTAATCAATAATTATAGAGTAGTAAATATAGTTAATATAAGATTTATTGAATCCTTTATTAAAATTTTGGAATATTTTTTAATTTCACACAGTAAAATTAGAATTTTCCTTCACATTTTCATTACTATCATACATAATTTAAAAAAGGAAAAATTGAAATAACGACTTAATTGGCTTGATTGACTAAGAGCCATAAATAAATTTGGAGTTGATTAGCCTTGTGCCATTCCATACATCTTCTGCATATTGGAGTAACGCTTTAATTGACTTGATTGACTAAGAGCCATAAATTAATTTGGAGGTGATTATTAGCCTTGTGCCATCCCAAACATCTTCTGGTGCACAGTAAGTAAGAGGCATAAGGGGGAAAAATAATTTTATTATCCAATGTGAGTGAGTCAAAAAAATTCAATTCATTAGATTAGAGAAAAAAGAATAATAATTAATAAAAATTTAAAGAAAAAAAGAAATACATGCAATGCATATGAAAACTAAATTCATGTAAGGTGAAGGATAAATTTGTGTCAAACTAGTTGATACGTACCTCGTTGATGGTTGATGAATTGATATTATGATAACGGATTTGATACCTGGATGGAAGATCTCAAACCTCTGGGTCTAATTCGTTGAATGATCTAGATGAAAACATAAACCCCAACACGCAATTGACTCAGTAATTCAAAGAACGATGAACGACACACGACGAAGTATGAAGCTTCGTAGATTCGTCAATTGATATCTTTTGGCACAATCGAAAAGAGAACGAAAAGAGTAGATAAAAGTTGTGTTTCAATAAGGGTTCACAAAGGCTTTATATAGGCTGACATAAAAGTTGCGAAAAAGGAAAACAAAAACAAAGAAACTCGTCCGCCCCCGTTTTGCAATTCTGGGACTTTGTCGGCCGACAGGATAGGGGTGTCGGCCGACATGATGATCTTCGCTCGCAGAATAAACATGCGCTACGACGTCAAATTTGCTGACCAAAACTCGATTTTCCAATACTTGTCGGCCGACAGCTTAGAGGTGTCGCCCGACAAACCTGCTTGTCGGCTTTCCATGTCGTCCGACATCAAGTCATTTTCATGGCTGAACTCATCGGCGCGTCCTCAGCTCCCGTCTGACCTTCGTTCCGGCATATTCTTTGTTGTTCCAGCCTGAAACTCATAGTATTCTGTTTGAATAGCCTCCTCGTACGTAATAAGGTTGATCAAACTCGGCTTCTCCAAAGTACCAATGGGTTTCTTCAATAACTATTGCGCCCAAACTTCTTGGATCATCACCATCAGACTCTCCTTGAACTTCTTAGCTCTCGAACGCGTAACTGGTCCAGCTGGAACATGCACCGGGTATTGTATCATCGACGACTCTTGGGCTGCATCATTCCCCTACTCTTGAAAAGGATTTGTCCTAAAATCCAAGTCGTCACCTGCATCGAACAAACTCAAGTCAGTAACATTGAAAGTAGCACTAACATTGTACTCACCTGGGAGATCCAGTTTGTAGGTATTATCGTTGATACGGTCCAAGACTTGGAATGGTCCATCGCCACGAGGAAGTAACTTCGACCGGCGCTGCAATGGGAACCTCTCCTTGCGCATATGCAACCACACCCAATCCCCAGGCTCAAACACTACTTTGCGACGTCCCTTGTTGGCTTGCTCCGCATATTGCTTGGTTCGCCTCTCTATGTTCATCCTTGCCGTCTCGTGTATCTGTTTCACAAAATCAGCCCTTTTCTGGCCATCAAGATCAGTATGCTCAGGCTCATGTAAAGGAGATAAATCCAAAGGAGTCAAATAATTAAAGCCACACACAATCTCAAAAGGTGAAAACTTAGTAGCAGAATGAACACAACGATTATACGCAAACTCAACATGAGGCAAACACTCCTCCCAAGACTAAATGTTTTTCTTTATAATAGCACGCAGTAAAGTAGACAAAGTCCTATTTACTGCCTCAGTTTGACCATCAGTCTGGGGATGACAAGTAGTAGAAAACAACAACTTCGTACCTAGTTTACACCACAATGTCTTCCAGAAATAACTCAGAAACTTGGAATCCCTGTCAGACACAATAGTCCTAGGCATGCCATGCAATCTAACAATCTCTCTAAAGAATAATCCAGCCACATGAGATGCATCATCAGTTTTATGACATGGAATGAAATTTGCCATCTTAGAGAAACGATCAACTACCACAAAAATGGAATCACTACCTCGCTTAGTCCTAGGTAAACCCATCACAAAATCCATAGAAATATCAATCCAAGGTGATGCAGGAATAGGCAAAGGTGTATACAATCCATGGGAACTAACCCTAGACTTAGCCTGTTTACAAGTAAGACAACGACCACAAATTCTCTCAACATCGCGTTTCATATGAGGCCAAAAGAAGTGCTCATGCAGAGCAGCTAAAGTCTTAGCAATACCAAAATGTCCCATTAATCCCCCACCATGAAATTCAAGCATTAGTAAATCACGTAGAGAGCATTTAGGAACACACAGTTTACTTTTCCTAAAGAGAAAGTCATCATGCCTAAAATAATCCTCACTAGCAGTTTGTTCACATGCTTTATAAATCTCACCAAAATCAATATCATGATCATAAAGACCCTTAATATGCTCAAAACCAAGTAACTTAGCATCCAAGGTTGAGATAAAAGCATACCTCCGAGAAAGGGCATCAGCCACCACATTCTCCTTACCTTGCTTGTATTTGATGACGTATGGAAATGTCTCAATGAACTCCATCCATCTAGCATGTGTCGCTTGTTCAGCTTGTTCTGCCCCTTGAGGTGCTTCAACGACTCATGGTCGGTGTGAATGATGAACTCTCGAGGCCATAGATAGTGCTGCCACGTTTGAAGAGCTCTCACCAGGGCATATAACTCCTTGTCATACATCGGATAGTTCAACGTAGATCCGTTTAGCTTCTCGCTGAAGTAGGCTATCAGACGACGTTCTTGCATCAACACTCCACCAATACCAATTCCAAAAGCATCACATTCAATCTCAAAAGATTTAGAAAAGTTAGAAAGAGATAATATCGGGGCGTGTGTAAGCTTGTCCTTTAATCTCTGAAATGCTTCATCTTGCGCCTTTCCCCATTTGAACTCCACGTTCTTCTTGATCACTGCGGTTAAAGGTGCCGCCATGCTGCTAAAGATAGGCATAAATTGCCGATAAAAGCTGGCCAGACCATGGAAACTCCGCACATCTCCAATGTTCTTCGGTGTTGGCCACTCTTGGATAGCTCGTATCTTTTCCTCGTCAACTTGTACACCCTTTGCACTAACAACAAAACCAAGGAAAACGACCCTATCTGTGCTAAAGACGCACTTCTTACAGTTAGCATACAATATCTCCTTCCTAAGTGCAATCAAAACCTTCTTCAAATGAACCACATGATCGTCATGATTTTTGCTATACACTAAGATATCATCAAAGTATACAACAACAAATTTTCCAATAAAAATACGCAAAACATGATTCATAAAACGCATAAATGTACTAGGAGCATTAGTCAATCCAAAAGGCATAACTAACCACTCATATAAGCCAAATTTTGTTTTGAAAGCAGTTTTCCATTCATCTCCCTCTTTAATCATAATCTGATGGTACCCACTACGTAAATCTATTTTAGAAAATATGCAAGAACCATACAACTCATCAAGCATGTCATCAAGTCGAGGGATAGGATGTTGATACTTTACCGTGATGTTATTAATAGCTCGGCAATCGCAACACATCCTCACCGTGCCATTCTTCTTGGGTACTAGAAGTACAGGTACCGCGCAAGGACTCAGGCTCTCTTTCACATGCCCTTTGGTCTACAACTCGCCAATCTTCTTCTCCAACTCCTTTGTTTCCTCCGGGTTAGTGCGGTAAGCTGGGCGGTTTGGTAGTACTGCTCCAGGCACAAAGTCGATCTGATGCTCTATTCCTCGAATGGGTGGTAAACCAGGCGGTGTATCCTCCGGGAAAACATCATTGAACTCCTACAAAACAAATTGAATAGAAGGGGTTAAAGGGGGTATATCGTTAGTAATAACCAGGTTCCCCTTCCACAACAACACAAACAATTGTCGCTTCTTATTCACTGCTTCCTTCACATCACTAGCCTTCGCGAGGTAAGATTTGTGAATCAAGGCATTCTCCTTCTGTGGTAAGGGCTGCTCTTTGGAAGTCGCCCTTGCTGCTTCCTTTTTCATCGGCACTTGATCCTCGTAAACTTGTTTAGGAGTGAGAGGAACAAGTGATACCTTCTTATTTTGATACTCATACGAGTACTTATTGGTGAAGCCGTCATGTATAACTCTCCTATCGAACTGCCACGGTCGTCCCAACAAGATGTGACTCGCTTGCATAGGAATGACGTCACACAACACCTCATCCTCATAGTTTCCAATGCGGAAAGGTACATTCACTTGCTTGGTCACCTTGATGACGCCACACTCATTCAGCCACTGTAGAGGATATGGCTTCGGATGCTTTACCACCGTTAATCCCAATCGCTGAACCATGGAAGCACTAACTACGTTCGTGCAGCTCCCTCCATCAATGATGACACTACACACCTTGTCCTGCACATGATATCTCGTGTGGAAAAGGTTCTCCCGTTGCTCCCTCTCATCGGGCTGTGTCTGGCCACTCAATACTCGCCTAGCTACAACCAGTTGTCCATCAATTGGTAGGATCTCCTCCTCCTCTTCGGACTCCACCGTAGATGTAGGTGCCTGTTCTTTGCCCTCATCTTCAGTCACAACTTCTCCGTCGTCTCTCAAGATCATGAGTCGTCTGTTAGGACACTCACTCATAATGTGCCCAAATCCCTGACACTTGAAGCACTTCTTTTCTCGGTTGCGGCTATCAGGGTTTGATGGCCTGCCCTGAGTCGATGGGCTTGTACCCTCGGAACGCCCCTTGAAGACAGTCTTCGTCGCCTCTCGAGGTGGAACCTCCCTCTTCCACTGGTTCCCTTGGGATGTCGAACCACTAGAGCCTTGGGGTTGTCTCAAGGTAGACTGAGTCGGCTTTGCAGTGCTAAAACTACCCCTCTTATGCTGGTTCCAATCTTTATCGCCATATGAACCATGTGCTGGAAATCGATATCCCGGGGTATCAAAAATTGCGGAACCGATAACCCCGACCGAAATCCCCTCGCCGGAGTTTATCGCAAACCACCACACGAGCCGGAGCCCGGCTCGAGCACACCACCGCGGGCAAGCCCGCGGCTAGCCCTAGCCGAACCCCCATGTGGGGTTTGCGATCGCGTTAAGCGATCGCATGGGGATGCACGAACGCATCCCCGGGGCTGCTCGTAGCAGCCCCCGGCGGTGAGTCCGGCGACTCACCGCCATCGCCGGAGGGGCCCCGTCCGCCCAGCGGACTGCCGCGGCTCCAGCCGTGGCTTGCCCTGGCGATCGATCGCATGATCGATCGCCCGCCCCGGCGTCCAGCCGAGGCTGCTCCTTCGCGCCACACGATCGAACCCTAGGGTTCGATCGACTCCCTCGACTCCCAGCCGAGGGTTCTTTGAACCTTCGCCGGGGATCTCGAATCCCTGTCCCCGAAGTTCATCGTTTTCCCGGATCGTGTGTTCATGCATGTATCACAATTTAATTCACATAAATTCACACAAAGGAGTTTATGATTTGTACCTTTTGATTTGTTGTGCGGAGAAACAAAATCAATCGAAGACCTTTGAATCTTCCCACGTATTCCTTGCACTCCGTTCGAACGTCGGGTGGGCGACGATCTATCGAACTCCTATGGATCTCCTTCAACTCTCTAGAATATCAAGTATGATAATCTTGTCTTATTCAAGTTATGAATTATGAAGGCCATGTAGTGCTTTTATAGGCTACGTAGGGGATCTAAAGGAGGTGGAATATTGGGCTTCCAATATTGAAGATTAAATTGAGCCCAATGCTCAAGTCCATTAATCCTTATCAATATTAATTAATTTATTTTCCACTATATAAATTAATTGCACTCCCAATATTAAACCATATTATATCAAATAATATTTCTCCGGTAGTATTATTTATTCCGTGTATTTAAGATTTAAATATCCATGAATAAAATTAATTTATTGCTAATTAATTTATTCATCTCTTTAATCCGAGACTAGTACCATTCAACCTTAATTATTGTGCGGAACGAATCCACTCATGAGGTTTACACAATAATTCCTTATGAACTCATCTCGGGGATATTATCAACCCTTCCGGGATACACTGTCCGGTCAATCATTCACGGCATGCCATATATGAAATATAGTGACCCAACTTAACCGGTAATTAACCCAATAATTAAATCGCTTAATTCCTTTGGTAAATCAAAGTCACTTATATTAAATATACACACCCGCAATAATATCGGGGATTAAGAATAAAATACACTGAGACTCGAATCGATTATCGTCGGCAATCCTAATCGATGAATCTCGACGATCCGCTCAATACACCAAGTGTACAAGTGTGATAAAATAATTAAGACAAATTATTTTCTCTCTCACACAACGACTATACCGATGGATTGGTCCGGGTCCATCTAGGTCGTGCGCCACTGTTTGATTAAATACGAGTCACCGATAGTATGATCTTCTGTGTGCCCATGCAACAACATACTAACTACAACGTATAAAATCCAGGACTATTATTTTTGCATAATTAATTAATAATAATTAAATGCAAATAATTGTTTATTAATTTAATAGGTTAAATGCCATGACCGGGAGTTTACCGATACTTAAATCTAGACATTAAGTACACAACTCCAACAATCTCCCACTTGTACTAAGGTCTAGTCATTTCCTCCAAACTCCCGGTTCCCATACTCATCACGTGCTTAAAGTGTACTTCCGAGAAGTACTATGTGAGTGAGCAATCTAGGTTGCCGCTCTGAAGTTATCTTGGTGACTACTACGTCGTCTCCCTCGACGATGATTCGTATCAGGTGGTACTTGCTCTATGTGTTATCATCACTTTTGACTTATGACCTCTTCCAGTTTACTTTGCACCGCTATCCAATAGCCTTTGGTAAACTAAGAGTCATATCCAAGTCAAGAGGTAATCCCGGAACCTAACCAAAACTTCCGCTGCCTCTGAGGCTGCTATTCGGTTATGAGAGAGTCTGAGAAGCGTCCCGCTTATCACTCTTTCATTTCATGGTTCCACCTCTTTCTAAAAGTGAACACATAGCCTGATATCGACTTACACTGGTCCTTCTTTGATTTTTGGATCTGAGAAACTGTAATCTAAGAAGATTTCGTCTTGCTCCGTAAGCCAGCACTTTGAAAGTACTCTTACAGCATTCGAACATCCCTTATCCAGATTACTTTGATATCCTCCCACTATGCAAACAGCATAGTTGATATCAGGTTGTCTTTTTACAACATTGCATGTATAAGGATTTCCAC
Source organism: Euphrasia confusa (assembly GCA_954870475.1). Classification (NCBI taxonomy): domain Eukaryota; kingdom Viridiplantae; phylum Streptophyta; class Magnoliopsida; order Lamiales; family Orobanchaceae; genus Euphrasia; species Euphrasia confusa. The sequence goes on from OX940958.1 coordinate 25,802,430, forward strand.
ACAAAGTGTAGGAAACTGCTTTGTCTTCATCTATCTTCTTCATGTGTTCGAAACACATATTCTTTAGATAGATGAATATTCTGTCTCTGAAAGGCAACAACCTTTCTCAGAACTTATGCATGTTAAAACAAACCATAATCGTATAAGATGTCTAGGAGAAGTACAATGTTCTTATCTCTAGATCATAAGATCTTAAGAACACGCTCTAACTTCTACTCAATCTTATATCCCGATTTATTTAGACAACCATCATTTTATGTCTGACAACATCTTTACATTGTTTCCAATGATAAAATGTTATCTACATAAAATCTCCGAGAAACACCACCTTGTTTCCATTACGTCTCTAATACACCTATCGTCTCTGCCTTTTGATCGAATCCATCAGATGGACTATCCCATCAATTCGCAAGTTCCACGATTCTCAGCTTTGTTTCAATCCTAAATGGATTTACTAAGCTTGTACTCTAAATGATCTAGCCTCTTAACAATAATTTTTATTGTTCCAAGCAGGCACATTTAGATCTAGTACCGCCCTTTTTGCAGAGCTAGGGTTCGATTTCATCTCTACTAGATCCAGAGTCCGAACTCCTCTAGTCTTATGAATATCTCCTGGTTGTCCGACAACCTCCCACTGCAATGGCGTCCCGGTGTATAACAGTAATAACAATAGGTGCAGTATGTGGTGTACTTCTACTCGGTTTGGCTGGTTCTCAGTCTTTTGTCCTTTTTCTCATTCCGAGGTATTTCTTCAGTTCAGGCTTTGTGGTTCGTCTAATAGTCTTCCTCTAAGAACCGGGCGATACACGTCCTTCTGGTTCATAGTACTATAGAACACACAATACTTTGTTCATCTAGGATATTCTACAACCATATTGAATATGCCGTTGTATCCAGGAATATCCATAGAACATAGGTAGTTCTAAACAACTTGTTCTTTTACTATTAGATCTCCATTTCTTATTTACAACGCACCATCTCTACACGTAAGTGTATGGCGCGGCCCTTTGGGATTGAATCCCAATCTTTGATTATGCTATGTGTTATTTAGATAAGTGATGGCCTCCGCGACCGAGTCGCAGGCTCTTAATGGATATACTTTGATGGTCCCCCATAATAGCTTATGTGTCCATTGACTAGTCAAAACACTTTGCTTTTATGGCACATCAAGTACTCTAATCCATCATCGAGTATTCTTGAAAGAATTACTCGTACCTTTCTAATTTACACATATGTCTGCATATCTAATCATTTCTAACAATTGTCCGAATTCTATCCTTTACCCAGAAAGGTTTGCTTAGATGTATTATCCTCCAAATTCAATCCTTAGGTCGGAAGGTCCATTCCTTCAACTACAATTGATCAAATCAATTTCGACCATTTGAATCTTATTTGAAAATACTACTAAGTATAAGAATTCACAAGTATAATGATTTAATAAAGAAATATATCTAACAAGTAAAACAAGTTATAGAACGGTTTGTTGCATCGTGGTAGACTTAGGATCTATCATTCACATACTGCCATCTAATGTACCAGAATAGATAATACCCATTATTTCTTATCAAAATCATCCAATGATTAAAGAAATAAAATATCCATTCATAAATAATAGAAATCCAGAACTAAACGTTCTTTCTAAAAAAAGGGTACATAATGCAATAATCTTAAAATGAAATCCTATTTAACTACTAAAGTAGATAAATGTCTTCCACCGCAACAGCTGCCTCCTCCACAGCTTTTGCCCGTGTAGACTTGAACTCTTCTTCTCTAAGTCGCCGGGTTTTCTGGAACCCCTGCATTCAAAATGCACATACCGTCAGTGGTTCCATATCTACACACCAGAATTCTGGTAGATAATACCGCTGACTATGTTTTTACGACTAAAGAAAAATTCGTACCTCTGAGAGGACAAGATTTAGACCCCCAGTACTCAGACTGCTTTCCTTGGGAATATTTGCCAGAAGGCTTTCTTATCCCACCTTGTGGCCCAAGTACTTTAGGACTACTGGATTCCCTTGTCTTCTTCTCCCTTCCCTTATGTAAGCCTATAGGTTCGAAACCTTTGACCTTGGCTATAAGAGCTTGCGACTGTCTCAACTCGTCTAAAAGATCTAGCATCTCGAAAACGTGATCAAGCGTTTCCTCGAAGCAACTGACCTTTATGAGTATCCTCATCGCCTCTTTTCTAGCTTTTACATCATGTCTAAACATCAACTTGAGTTTAAGCATGACATCATGATTAGCGGCTAATGCAAGAGCACTATCCCACTTCTCAAAGTCAACTATTTCCTCATCAGTTGAGTTAATGGTAGGTCTAGGAGGACAAGTTTCACTGAGCACATCTTTGTACTCTTTTACAGTCTGAGTAATGTCTAACTCTTTATTCCATCCCACACAGTATGGAACCAGTGCGTTAAATTCCTTGAGTATCATAGAAAGTGGGTTCATAGCTATTCTCTAAACCTATAAGCACATTTAAACAAACAATCAATTTAATATCCGATATTATCTCCCTCAAATAATATCATTAAATCACTAATCACATCTAAAATCCCATCAGATAAGGCAAGCCACGGTGTGTGGACGTTTACCCACCCAAATGATTTAGCAATTAGATTTTCTTCGGTCATACATCACTTATAGCGGAACCTCGTTGGGAGGAATACTATAAAGCGTATCTAAGTGTAAACCATTACTCAGCACCAAAGTAAATCGTTTGGAATTGCTACATCACCGCAAGCCACGTTGTGTGGACGTTTACGATAACTTCACAACTCTTCACAATTCCTTACAACTGTCTACATCAATTAATCCAAAATCCGTCAGTATAGCAAGCCACGTTGTGTGGACGTTTACTACACTAAGAGACTTTTATAATTGACTCCCAGTTACAAGATCCATTCGATTTTCGTAAATCAAGACGCGGAGAATCATAAGTGAAACTCGAAGTTTCTAACCAGTGATTCACCATGCGAACAACCCTATCTCTCATTAGATGAGGGAGCCGAGCAGACAAACGATCCATCTTCAAAAGAATGGTACGAATGTCTCTAATTTGTGTCATCCACATAACCAAGTGGCTTTGGCTCCATTCCACTCCCCGGGGTGAGAATGAGTCGACTTGAAGTCAGTTTCAGAAAGACAAATTAGGCATTGTTTGATAAACTTAATCAATGTTTCTTGTAAAAGGAATTACAAGAATTCTCCTCCAATGACACATCTATACGAACTTCAAAAGTCCATAAGAGTCACCAAGAGAACAGTAATGGAGACCATGGGAATGTTTCCATCCCCGCTCCCACTTAGCTTTTTATAACAAAGGGATACGCTATCTAATGCATAATTAAACACATAAGCATGCATACAAGCAATAGAGCACATAGCACATAGTCAAAATAAGCTAGAAAATTATTTTCCGACTATCATGGCTTTATTCCATCTCCGTATGCGTCTTCTAGTCTTCAGTCTTCGTTCTTGAATGCTCCATGTGACGAGAATATTAATCCCAATATTTAAATCTATTTATTTTTAATGAATCCAAAAGATACTCAATTCGAAAATTAAGTCAATCGAATAAATCAAAAATAAAATTAAATATTTATTAATATTTTTATTTATTTATTTTCCTATCTAATTCTATTAAATCTCTAGAATAATCTATCCAAGTAAAACTTGGAATACTCTAGGAGACTTCTATAATAGAATAAGGAAATAAAATAAATTAGGACTCTTCTACTTTCCAAGATTAATTAATTTCCATTACTATGAAAATTCCCATAAAATAGGAATAATCAAATAGGAAATAAATCAATTCATTAATTAATTATTTTCCTATCTAATTCTATTAAATCTCTAGATTCCTATTCCAAGTAGAACTTGGAATATTCTAGAAGACTTCCATAATAGAATAAGGAAATAAATAATATTAATTAATTCTTTTCCTATCTCCATGAGAGTTCTCAAACTTAGGAATACTCAAAATAGGAAAACTTGAATCAATTAGGAAAGTGAGTCTAGGTAGGAGTAGCATGGGTTGGGGATCCCCACACCACCCCCACCGCCGACCACCACCATCGCCGGGCACCACCGCCGCCGCCTCCTAGCCACGCGCCACCACCACCGGTGGCCGGCGTTGCCGGAAGCCCTAGCGGGCAGCCCCCACGGTGGGGTCGATCGATCCTCATGGGGATCGATCATGGGGATGATCGACCCCCCCGGTTTTTCGTCCTCTTCGTCTTCTTCGTCACACGTGTTCTCCGGCGGTCGTCTCGGCATCGATCCAACGTAAATAAATTACAAGAAATAAATTTACAATTCCGGTATCGATTCTATACATGAAATCGACCCTATACACTTTCTGGAAAACATAGAACAATAATAATAAATCTAAATTCGGTCAACCCCCGAATTTTTACTATTACAAGCATTCATCCACACAAAACGAATCTCGACATGTCCGAGAGTTTAATAACGAATAATCATGGTAAAATTAAATAGCTATTAATTAAACGAATAATTAACAATTAATTTAAACCATGATAGTCGGAATCCCTGCAAGGTAGAACACAATTGAACACATACATGAACACGAAACCAAACGCTCTGATACCAATTGCTGGAAATCGATATCCCGGGGTATCAAAAATTGCGGAACCGATAACCCCGACCGAAATCCCCTCGCCGGAGTTTATCGCAAACCACCACACGAGCCGGAGCCCGGCTCGAGCACACCACCGCGGGCAAGCCCGCGGCTAGCCCTAGTCGAACCCCCATGTGGGGTTTGCGATCGCGTTAAGCGATCGCATGGGGATGCACGAACGCATCCCCGGGGCTGCTCGTAGCAGCCCCCGGCGGTGAGTCCGGCGACTCACCGCCATCGCCGGAGGGGCCCCTGAAGGTGCCGGTATACCGATCCAATCGATATACCGTGTGTGCGGAAGCGTGTAAAGCGATAGATTTACTATGCCATGCTTGGATCTTAGTGCACACTTAATGTGTATAAGAACACATATAAACATATATATATACACATCCAATATATATATATAAGGTTCAACGATTACTTACTTTTGGTGATCGTTGATTTTGGTTAAGGTGGTGTTGAGTCGATTGAACCACCTTAATGGATCAGCCTCTCGAAGCTCTCCTTGTGAATTACCTCGTCACTCCTCTTGTCTAGATCGCCCGGATGTTGAAGCCGCACAAATGGCCCGGCCTCTACGTGTTGCACACGAACCCGGATGACGAACACTTTGCTTGATCGAGTCGGTTCTCCAAGAACACTCTCTCCTTTCTCTCTTTTGTGTGGATTTCGAAATATGTGATTAAGTTGTGTGAAAATCTGATTTTCACCCTCTTATTCATCTCATTATGGTCACATAATTGTCCCATTATCAACCTTGTAACCCCCCACCTTAATGTGTGTCATCAACACACATAATGGGGTGGTTTATGGTGAATATGAATGGTCATACCACATCATCATGCCAACTAGCATAAGACATGGTCCCACTAGCTTGTGTGGCATGCCATGTCACACTATGTGACATGCATCCATGCAAGCCATGCATCCCATGCATGTGAATTAAATCCACGTAAATATTGATTCTAAATCAATATATTTATCAAGCAACGTACATCATCTTTGAGTCCGTGTGTGACCCTGTAGGTATGATTTATCGATCAATATTATATTGTTCCCAACAAATAATATTATCAAATAATCATTTAACATCCATAGACGACCTTATGACTTTATCGATTGCACACGTAGGATCGAAGGACATATCCCAACAATCTCCCACTTGGCCTTCAGAGCCAGTGTGCTGCCAACTTCCTGTTGTCACTTTATGTCTAAGTTTGAGCTTGAGGCAAGACTCGAGTCATCCTCAATCGGTTCAAACCTTTCTTGGACTTTGAGACAGACTGTAAAACCAGATTTATCACTATGATACGAATCTGGACGTGGCCACGTATTTTCCACAGTCTCGACTCTCCAAGTGGCCGGTAAGACATGTATCCCATTATAAAATGGAGGACAATCCCATCTTGTCAATCCAAGCTCTCCCACTTGCTTCCTGATATACCCAATGACAAGTTTTATAACCTCCTTTTACGAAAGGCGTTTACTTGTATCAAAGTATACCATTTCACAATGGAATTACTCTGGACTACTCAGGTCAGAGGAAATTGCTCGACAGTCAATGAAATAGTATTATGACTCGAAATCTTAAATACTATTCCAGTCGGGTCTGTTCGATCATTAGCTCCCAGCTAATATCTATGTAATTGTACTTGATGTCCCACATCACTAGCCCATGAAGCGGCGCTATAGTACACATTACAAACTAGTTCATTGTATTATCGGTTTGTCCGTACTCGATTATACGAACCAGGAACAACTATATGATTCAAGTATATCAGTTCAACCATTGGGACTTCATTATGCGGTAAGTCGACCTCAGAACCCAATTGATATAACTTAATCATTTGGACAATTCATATAAATTAAACCATATTTATATGAAGAATTATGTATTATACATATGAGTGAATGTTTACCAAATCTCCAAAAGTATCTAATACAGTAATAGAAATCACAACCCATCTCTAAGATGTTTGATCTCTATTGCAGTTGTGAATGTCTCAAGCTTAAACTGCTGGAGAGGTTTAGAAAGCGGGTTTGCAACCTTATCAAAAGTTGCAACTTTATTATCTCGATGTCTCCACAAAACTATCTCCCAGATAATGTGGAACTTCCTAAGCACCAGTTTTAGACTTGTGGTGCTTCCTAGCTCATTGGCTTGCGCGATAACTCTACTATAAATAGAGAATTATCGGATGGGCTAAGCTAGTTACGCCACCTAGTTCATTCAAGAACTTTCAAATCTTAACTGCCAACATTACTGCATCCAATGCAATACTGTGCTCAGCTTCTGTAGTTTAATTAGCTATATTGCATTGCATGGAACTATTCCAGCAAATTTCACCTCTAACCAGACAAAAGATATAACCAGATTAAAAATCGGAAATTATCTTAGTCTGTTTTGAAGTTAGCATCCAAACAGCTTGTTAATATCAACTCTTTTTGTCTTCCAAAGACAACAAAATGTTCTTTAGTCCATCTAAGGTACATAAGAATACTCTTGGCCGCAGTCTAATGCGTCTCGCCTGGGTTTCCTTGAAACCGAATCGTCATGCTCAAAGCATACAATACGTCCAGTCGTGTACATATCATGGCGTACATTATAGACCCTATTGCCGAAGCATAAGGAATGTTTTACATCCTCTTTTTCTCATCAAGTACCGTAGGGCCTTGCATCTTGCTAAGTGATGTGCCATGACTCATTGGAATGAGACCCTTTCTGGCGTCTTTCATTCTGAACTTGTCAAGCACCTTATCAATATAGGTCGCTTTACTAAGTCCAAACATCCTTTTCGATCTGTTCCGACAGATCTTGATGCCCAATATGTACTGTGCTTCTCCAAGATCCTTTATTGAAAAACAATTTCCAAGCCATTCTTTAATAGAATTAAGCATAGAAACATTGTTTCCAATAAGGAGTATGTCATCGACATACAACACAATGTCTACAACGTAACTCCCACTGTTCTTCTTGTAAAACAAGACTCTTCCGAGTTCCTCTGAAATCCAAAACCCCGTATGGATTCATTGAACTGAAGATTGCTACTCCGATATGCTTTGCTTTATTCCATAAATGGAATTATAAGATTGCATAATTTCTCAGCCTTATTAGGATCGATAAAACTCTTTGGCTGTGTCAAAACACATTCTCTTCTAGAATCCAATTCAAGAAGTTAGTTTTAACATCCAATATTACCATAACTCATTATCAAGATGAGTAGCAATAGCTAAGATGATCTGAATGATTTAATCAAAGCAACTGGTGAAAGTTTTTCCACAATCCACCTCGTGAATAAAACTTTTACCATCAAACTTGCTTTGAAAACCCTAGGTTTTCCATCTGTCTGTTTAGATCTTTAAGATCTATTAGCATTCATTGGGTCTAACCCCGTGATCAAGTTCCAAACTTGATTATCAGATATTGATATCATCTCAGATTTCATGGCACCATGCCAATTTTCAGTAGCTGGACTCGTCATAGCTTGGAATTAGGTCGAAGGTTCACCGCTTTCCAAAAGCATGAATTCATATCTCTCATTGGTCACAATATCTAAGTATTTGAATAATAGAGATAGATTTATTCCTTTCGGACCTACGAGGGCTGGTATGGCTTCCAAAACCATAAGAATACTCTCAACCTAGTCTTGAGTATTCATCATTGGTTGTTTCACTTGAACCTCGTTCAAGACAACCGATCTCCCACTGAATTTCTAGGAAAGATAACTCTTTTAAAGAAAATCACTATCTCGAGCAACAAAATATTGTTCTCAGATAGATCGTAGAAGTTGTACCCTCGAGTTTCTTATGGATACCATAAAAAACTTTTATCCCATTTGAGTTCAAGCTCTATAGAGATAAATCTCGTCAGAGAAGCTTTTAGAACCTCAAATTTTGATGAAAACAATTTAGGGACCCTCCCTTTCCATACCTAGTATGATGTCTTATCAACAGCTTTTGACAGCGTCCTATTCAGTGTATAAGTTGAAGTCAAGAATTGTGTGTTCCCAAAAGAGACCAGTAGTTCATTTAGACCTATCATCGAATGGTCGAACTATATCTAATATAGTTTGTTTTCTCTTTTCCGAAACATAACCTTCATGTGCTTGTGAACTGATAGGTTCCACATACATCAGTATGGATCATCCCTAATTAATCACTCACATGTTCTCCTTTCTCCAAGAAAGATGACATTGTTATCTTTGTCCATCAAACATCATTCACATGTATCAAATGACTCCAAGTCAAATGATTCTAGAATGCCTTCTAAAAGAAGATTCGTTACATGTTTAGATTTTGATCTAATCAACAATGTTACAGTTATGTCTCATTGAGACTTATTCGATTTGGACTTTTGTGCTAATGTTATATATGATTTGTTGAGTTTAAAGTATACATAAATAATGTAATAATCGTACCAAAACAAAGAATAGTTTACAATTAAAATAGTTATCAAACTATTTAATTAGTGAAAAACTAATCCATCAGTATCCAATACTGAACCAATATTCATTGTTTATTGAAGGTACGAAATTACATAGTAATAATACTAAAACAAGGCCCCAAGGCAAAACAACATCATATGATCATACGGCTAATGCAACCTTCGCTCCATTTCTCGCCCGTAAATCGACATCTCTACTCACCAAACTTATACTTCTATGTAGTTCCTCCACATAAAAATGTGAGAACTACGTTTGGCATCCAATACCCAAGAAGTAGAATTTGTGAAGTTTAATGTCTTTAACATTAATACCTGAAGATGAAGAAACCCCGCTCTTCACATCTTCTTTGAACTTTGGGCAAGTTCAATTATTCTCAATAATTGACTCTTATTCGAATTTCCCATTCAAAATTATCTCAATGTCAAAACGTGATAAATCGTAAGTGAAAAATCGAAGTTTTCTAACCAGCGATATTATCATGCAATTGAAGCCCTATCTCTCATAAAATATGAGGGAGCCAACCAGACAATCGATTCACGCCATCCAATGGCTCGAAAGTCTCTAATTTGTGTCATTGATGAACTTAAGTGTTTTGGATTAAATCACTCCCCGAGGTGTAAATAATCATAACCTTATAATCCATCAAATGAAAGACAAATTAGGCATTTGTTTTGAAATTGAATAAAACATGAACTTTTATATGTTTGCAAGTAGTGTCCAACACTTTTGCAGTAGACGCATTGAGATTCCCTAGGAACCCTAGTAGCCTTCTTGCCCATGCTCTTTTGAATACCCTATCCTATATCATAAGAATTTCCCTCTTAGGGTCCTTCTCTATCGCCGAATCAGCAGCCTTGAGCATCCCGTGGAGCTCACGAAGCGATTTCTTCAAACCATTCATATGGAAAATTTAGCCTAAAGGCATTATAACCATCATGAGATTGAAGTATGAAATCGGTTGCCAAATAATCATCATAGGAAAAATCTAGGTGGTCACTTGAAACAAATAATCCAATCATTTGTTGCACATGTGATCCCATAGATTTCCATTTTTCCAGCCTAGCTGAAGTGATGACCCTGGTCACACCGAACCGCTCAATCATTGCATATTCTCCGAACATGATATTGAGTTGTTCAATGATATCTTAGATGTGGTTATCTAACACATTTTCCTTGTCTTCGTATTTGAGGACCATCCTCAAATTACGTTGTGAATCAAGAAAATTTGTTCAATTTTTCATAATCAAGAATTGAACCAAACTTGAATTGAGTTGATATTTGACATGATAAACTATAAAAGAAAGATAACTAAAGTATGTAAACATCCACAAAGCGGTAAACAAATAAGGTTGTCTAACAATTGTACTTATTTATTTCATTTTGTTTAATTGATATCCAATATCATTGTCCCTTAGAACAAAACGATTCCGAGATCCTCATCTTGCAAATCTTTAAGCCGACTGAGTCCGCACTTAAGTATTTCAAGATAGGTAGACACACCCATGTCAATGATATCTAATATCACTCTCGGTCGATGAGAATCCCATTCCCATCTCATGTCTCGATAGCCACGCCTGCAGTGGATCTATCGATGAGAAAACCAAAGTCACGTGTAAGGGTCTAACCCTTACTCCCACTTATCCCAAGATAACAAGTAGTACCCCGCTGAGGCGGACCTACCAACTTATGATCGAGGGTTTTATGAGTGTGATGTTTTGGACAAGACATTATACTCATTATTTTGGGAACTTGCATGCATAGGTGTTTATATGTAAGTTGAACATTTATAACATAAAACATCCTATAACTATCAAAGCAATTAAATACGTAATCGAAAGGCCCCTAGAACCTCACAACTCTCAAACGAAAAGATTAAAATAACAAAAAAAGCCTTGAACATCTTCTGGACTGGTCCTCGCCCTCCGTTTTAGTTCCGTGCCCTCCGATTTTGGTCAAATCTATTCCGTACCCATAAAACCACGAACAGCGCCAGCCGTTTCACAACCAGCGGTCGCTGAACACCACCGGCGGTCGCCGTTTCCAAAACGGCGCCCGCCGAAAGGTCCGGGAACAATCTGCCAAGAAAAAGGGCTTTCGGCGGTCGCCGTTTCCAAAACGGCGCCCGCCGAAACAAAACAGCGCCCGCTGGAGCTACAACGACGCCCGCCGTTTGGCTCCAGCAACCCGGTTTCGTCCGTTTTGCTTCGTTTTGCTTCGTTTCTTCTCGTTTTCGCCAGAGAGCCGAGATCCTCCATCGAACCATGGACTAAGTCCACCGCTTACAAGTAGTACAATACAAATATAATAGAAAAACCTATCTATTACAAATGATTCTAAGGGACGCAGCCCTCAAAAGGCTATGGCCAATCGAAACGTAAAAAACGACGAAATCATTCACCCGACCACTAACGGTGGCCGGCCTTACATCTAATCACATAATCACAATTAAACCAAAAATCCAATTATGTTGATTTAACCTTCGTGTCCAACACAAAAGTGTGCACGAGCCCTAGTCTCTGATACCAATTGAAGGTGCCGGTATACCGATCCAATCGATATACCGTGTGTGCGGAAGCGTGTAAAGCGATAGATTTACTATGCCATGCTTGGATCTTAGTGCACACTTAATGTGTATAAGAACACATATAAACATATATATATATATACACATCCAATATATATATATAAGGTTCAACGATTACTTACTTTTGGTGATCGTTGATTTTGGTTAAGGTGGTGTTGAGTCGATTGAACCACCTTAATGGATCAGCCTCTCGAAGCTCTCCTTGTGAATTACCTCGTCACTCCTCTTGTCTAGATCGCCCGGATGTTGAAGCCGCACAAATGGCCCGGCCTCTACGTGTTGCACACGAACCCGGATGACGAACACTTTGCTTGATCGAGTCGGTTCTCCAAGAACACTCTCTCCTTTCTCTCTTTTGTGTGGATTTCGAAATATGTGATTAAGTTGTGTGAAAATCTGATTTTCACCCTCTTATTCATCTCATTATGGTCACATAATTGTCCCATTATCAACCTTGTAACCCCCCACCTTAATGTGTGTCATCAACACACATAATGGGGTGGTTTATGGTGAATATGAATGGTCATACCACATCATCATGCCAACTAGCATAAGACATGGTCCCACTAGCTTGTGTGGCATGCCATGTCACACTATGTGACATGCATCCATGCAAGCCATGCATCCCATGCATGTGAATTAAATCCACGTAAATATTGATTCTAAATCAATATATTTATCAAGCAACGTACATCATCTTTGAGTCCGTGTGTGACCCTGTAGGTATGATTTATCGATCAATATTATATTGTTCCCAACAAATAATATTATCAAATAATCATTTAACATCCATAGACGACCTTATGACTTTATCGATTGCACACGTAGGATCGAAGGACATATCCCAACAGCCCCGTCCGCCCAGCGGACTGCCGCGGCTCCAGCCGCGGCTTGCCCCGGCGATCGATCGCATGATCGATCGCCCGCCCCGGCGTCCAGCCGGGGCTGCTCCTTCGCGCCACACGATCGAACCCTAGGGTTCGATCGACTCCCTCGGCTCCCAGCCGAGGGTTCTTTGAACCTTCGCCGGGGATCTCGAATCCCCGTCCCCGAAGTTCATCGTTTTCCCGGATCGTGTGTTCATGCATGTATCACAATTTAATTCACATAAATTCACACAAAGGAGTTTATGATTTGTACCTTTTGATTTGTTGTGCGGAGAAACAAAATCAATCGAAGACCTTTGAATCTTCCCACGTATTCCTTGCACTCCGTTCGAACGTCGGGTGGGCGACGATCTATCGAACTCCTATGGATCTCCTTCAACTCTCTAGAATATCAAGTATGATAATCTTGTCTTATTCAAGTTATGAATTATGAAGGCCATGTAGTGCTTTTATAGGCTACGTAGGGGATCTAAAGGAGGTGGAATATTGGGCTTCCAATATTGAAGATTAAATTGAGCCCAATGCTCAAGTCCATTAATCCTTATCAATATTAATTAATTTATTTTCCACTATATAAATTAATTGCACTCCCAATATTAAACCATATTATATCAAATAATATTTCTCCGGTAGTATTATTTATTCCGTATATTTAAGATTTAAATATCCATGAATAAAATTAATTTATTGCTAATTAATTTATTCATCTCTTTAATCCGAGACTAGTACCATTCAACCTTAATTATTGTGCGGAACGAATCCACTCATGAGGTTTACACAATAATTCCTTATGAACTCATCTCGGGGATATTATCAACCCTTCCGGGATACACTGTCCGGTCAATCATTCACGGCATGCCATATATGAAATATAGTGACCCAACTTAACCGGTAATTAACCCAATAATTAAATCGGTTAATTCCTTTGGTAAATCAAAGTCACTTATATTAAATATACACACCCGCAATAATATCGGGGATTAAGAATAAAATACACTGAGACTCGAATCGATTATCGCCGGCAATCCTAATCGATGAATCTCGACGATCCGCTCAATACACCAAGTGTACAAGTGTGATAAAATAATTAAGACAAATTATTTTCTCTCTCACACAACGACTATACCGATGGATTGGTCCGGGTCCATCTAGGTCGTGAGCCACTGTTTGATTAAATACGAGTCACCGATAGTATGATCTTCTGTGTGCCCATGCAACACCATACTAACTACAACGTATAAAATCCAGGACTATTATTTTTGCATAAATAATTAATAATAATTAAATGCAAATAATTGTTTATTAATTTAATAGGTTAAATGCCATGACCGGGAGTTTACCGATACTTAAATCTAGACATTAAGTACACAACTCCAACACCATGTCCTCCAATTCTACATATGGTTGCAACTCCACAGCATTACGAATCTCCCAATTCAGTCCAGCTAAGAACCGAGCCATGGTAGCTTCCCGATCCTCTTCAACGTTAGCTCGAATCATTTCCACTTCCATCTCCTTGAAATATTCGTCCACGCTCTTCGATCCTTGTCGGAGGTGCTGAAGTTTGATGTACAAATCCTGGTAGTAATGGGACAGTACAAACCTCTTTCCTATAACAGACTTCATCTCGGCCCACGTTTCGATAGGCTGCTCATGAATTCTCTTCCTACTGGAAACCAGCTAATCCCACCAAACCAATGCATAGTCAGAAAATTTTATTGTCGCCAACTTTACCTTTTTGAGCTCTGAATAGTTGTGACAATCAAACATCATCTCCACCTTTCTCTCCCACTCGATATACAACTCTCGATCGTTCTTCCCTATGAATGTGGGAATTGTCATCTTGATATTTCCCAATTTGTTATCAACCTCAGAAGCTTCATCGTCCTCTGAATTGGCGTCCATATTTCGGCCATTATGACGATGCTGGTCATTTCGACCTACTTGGCGTATTTCCACCCTCCGATTCCCTGCATTCTACCGACGAGATTTCTCTTCCAGGGCAAGGAGTCGGTCATGCACCACATCCATCTCAGTTGAGATGATCTTCCCTAATTCCGTACGCAAAGCTTCCATGAGGAGCTTCACTTGGGGGTTTGTAGTGGACCCTTCAGCTGTCTCATTACTCTTCGAACCGTCAGGCATCCTGCACAGAAAACGTTAGTAATAAAAGCAGTAAATAAAAGAACCTCACCACCTCACAAACGCTCGTGTATCACACTCGAGATTGGATTCACTCAGTACTCGTGTTTAACTCAGATATGGCTTTTTTTCACTATAATGTTCTCATACACTCTGCCTTTTTCTACTCAGATTCTCCCTCATTGTATCGAACTCCTCAATCTACCAGACGAGATCAGTCTCAACAGGATCCACAAAGCACACAACAACGACGTTGAAAGGAATGGAACAAAAAAAATGGAAATTTCATAATGAAAAATTTGATAGCACCAAATTGGCTCAGAACGATGCCGAAAAACTAAAGAATCACTAATAAAATTTTGGTTTCGGAAAAAAAAAATTCGCCAATTTTTTTTTATATTGCTGAAAATACGAACAGCTACAAGAATCGAGAATCCAAAATTTTTTTCGAGAAAAACGGAGTCTATATAATTTATATATATATATATATATATATATATATATATATATATATATATATGTATGTATATATATTTTATTTTATTTTTTGTTGCCTACGGATGAAAGAAATCTGATTCAGTAGGATGGAGAAGAAGATGAAAAGAAGAACGATTACGGAAGATAAAGAGAAACGAGGTAACGAAATAAGAAATTGAAACCCTAGCTTGGGCTCTGATACCAGATGATACGTACCTCGTTGATGGTTGATGAATTGATATGATGATAACGGATTTGATACCTGGATGGAAAATCTCAAACCTCTGGGTCTAATTCGTGGAATGATCTAGATGAAAACCTAAACCCCAACACGCGATTGACTCAGTAATTCAAAGAACGATGAACGACACACGACGAAGTATGAGGGCTTCGTAGATTCGTCAAGTGATCTCTTTTGGCACAATCGAAAAGAGAACGAAAAGAGTAGAGAGAATCAAACTCACGAAAAAATATTAATTATGATAAAAGTTGTGTTTCAATAAGGGTTCACAAAGCCTTTATATAGGCTGACCTAAAAGTTGCGAAAAAGAAAAACAAAAACAAAGAAACTCGTCTGCCCCCGTTTTGCAATTCTGGGACTTTGTCGGCCGACAGGATAGGGGTGTCGGCCGACATGATGATCTTCGCTCGAAGAATAAACCTGCGCTATGACGTCAAATTCGCTGACCAAAACTCGATTTTCCAATACTTATAGGCCGACAGCTTAGAGGTGTCGCCCGACAAACCTGCTTGTCGGTCGACAGCTTTTCCATGTCGTCCGACATCAAGTCATTTTCATTGGCTGAACTCATCGGCGCATCCTCGGCTCCCGTCTGACCTCCGTTCCGGCATATTCTTTGTCGTTCCAGCCTGAAACTCATAGTTTTCTGTTGGAATAGCCTCCTTGTACGTAATAAGGCTGATCAAACTCGGCTTCTCCAAAGTACCAATGGGTTTCTTCAATAACTGTTATGCCCGAACTTCTTGGATCATCACCATCAGACTCTCCTTAAACTTCTTAGCTCTCGAACGCGTAATTGGTCCAGCTGGAACATGCATCGAGTCTTGTATCATCGACGACTCTTGGGCTACATCACTAGTACCCAATTTATTGTCTTTTATATTCAATAAATAAATGATTAATATGGAGACCTGAAATGAAATAAATAATACTTGAAAACTTAGTACAAAGGGCAATTGAAGATTTGAATCCTTGAATGCAAGCTCCATACCAGATTAGCAAAGCTAAAGTTTGAGATTCAATGCGAACAAACAAAATATTTAAACTACATGAAAACAATTACATACGAAATTAAAATGATTAATCTGGTTTTATTAGAAAACATATCAATCAACAAATAACAAAAAAACAATCGTAGTAAAAAAAGATATAAAAAATACTACATATAGTAAACTTACAATGCTCCTGTAAAAAATATAAAAAAAATAATGTGATTTATAAATATAAAAAAAAAAAGAAATAATTTACAGAAATATTAAATTATCAATGAAATTTGAAAGCAAAAATAAATACTTACATTGTTTACTGCAAAAAATAAAAACAAAAGAAGATGATTTACTTATAAAATTAATAAAATATAGTGTGCAAGACTATGAATAAACGTAAATTAATAAAATATAGTGTGCAAGACGATAAATAAACGTAAATACTTACCGATAGATCTGAAAAAAGAAACATTAACCATAATTAAGTTGCAATATAAAGAGTTTTAAGGAATAAAAATACCTACTTATATGTGAGCCCAAGATTCGGTATCCAATCGATGTGCGATATCTTAACACTCCCTCTCTCGAGTAAGCCGGAAATTCCATCGTAATTACTCGTGGCCAGAAATTCATCGACACGGGGCCCACAGTCGTAATCGACCGGGGCACCCACATCGTATAGGGCCTGCTCTGATACCATGTCAAAGTTGGGCCAATAACTGTAATATCTTTTGTGATTTGGGGTGGGAGTGTATCCATTAGAGGAAGATGGAAAAAATAAAAAATCGAATAAATCGAGGCTCGTTTTCAACACGATTTCCTTAAAACAAATTCGTCCTCTACGGGTACGATTGTTTCCCAGGATACAACGAATACAAGAAAAACATTTGGTTACGGCTAACCGAGATGTTGCCTAAGAAATATCACCAGAGGATCAAAACCAACGGGTAAATAAAAGAAAGACAAGAGCGATTGCTCGGAAGTTGTATGTATATTCTCTTGTTCATCTTCAATTATTTTCTCTCGTTTCAAGTCGTGTGTTTCTATGCAAAGTCGATTGCACTTTATATAGAAAATGTCGAAGGAGGCAATTCGTTGAATGTGAACGGTCAAATCGAAATTTGTAACGTCATACCATTCATAACAACACACTAATGGTCACTTAAATACCATTATTCAAATATTAAAATTCTATAATGTAATTTATTATTATTATTATTATTATTATTATTATTATTATTATTATTATATTCACAATAAAATATCATGAAGAAAAATAGCAACAAGTGTACATAATAGGGTACTCCCTTTTATATATTTACTACACTTTGCATTTTTTTCTATCTAAAATATTTTATTCTCTTTGGAATACTCTTTTAATTAGTTACATTTTTGAAATTAATTTATCATTTATACTACTCGAAATTGAGCGTATGAGATATCAAATGGAAGCTCTCTACCAGATGCTCATTTTCCAACAATAACGCCTTAAAATGTCTTGTTAAGGTATTAAAGTTGTTCAACTTATATGTGAGCCCAAGATTCGGTATCCGATGGATATCTTAACAAATATGTACTGTATTGTGCAAAATGATGAGTGAACCATGATTAAATGAGGAGAAGATGAATAGAAAAATATAATTGCGTTAATAAAATATATTGTGCAAGAAGATTAATAAACGTAAATACTTACCAAAAGATCTGCAAAATAGAAATGTTACACCATAAAGAATAAAAATACCTAAGTTGACTAAATAGGGAGAAGACGTATAGAAAAATATAATTGCATTTGAAATTACTCGTGTGTATTTTATATTAAACGTGAATCAATTCAAATTTGAAAATTCAAATAAAAAATATGCAAAATTAAATTAATATTAATAAAATATAATATCAAATTTATTTGCCTATAATTATGGAATTGATATCAACATTAATAAAATTAATTTCCTTTAATTACCATTTATTATTATTACCATGTATACATTAGGGAATGAATGTAAATTAGCATAGCTAATTAATAGGTGATTAATTAGATTTTAAATAGATAGTTGTTACTACCGTGGTATTTAATTAATTAGCATCCAAATAATTAAATCATCATAGCTAATTAAACGCCACATCATATTTATTATTTGTAAAGAAAAACCATATAATCAAATTGTAGACATATTAAAGCTTTGTAAGTGTTACATGAACATGCTCATTTTTTGCAGTGTAATTTTTTGTGTTTGAATCAGAAAAGTCTGGATTTATATATTAAATAGATAGATTAAGAACATGTTTGGACGAGCTTATTTAAAATAGCTTTTAAGATGCTACGTCTTATAAGCTGTTTCAAGAGCTTATAAGCTGTTATGTCTTATGTAATAAATAAGTTGTTAAACCGTTTGGATAAAATATGTATATAAAATTATAATATGTTAATTTGTTTGGCAATTTAGTTGATAAGCTATTATGTCTTATTTAATAAATAAGTTATTAAACATTTGTATAAAATAGGTATATAAACTTATAAGATGTTAATTTGTCTGTAGATTTAAGATCTTATATAGTTAAAATTACCAAAGATTTTTTTTTAAAACTTTACCAAATTATAAGCCCAGTCAAACAGACTATAAACAGATATATAACTCTAGCACAATGAAAAATAATTTCAAGTTACATTAATGTTTAATTAATTACGATTTTTCAAAATTTCAATCAATATATAGCAACGGGTTGGTGAGGTTGACCAATTCAATATAAAATTTAATTACAATTTCATCTATATATAAGTAGGAACTCACACAGGAAATAACATAAAAAATCAGCTATCAATTTTAATAAAACAGATACACACACAAAAAGAAAGAGGCTTAAGAATGATTTCCTTTTCAAGGTTTCATTTCACAATTTTGGTTGCGTCATGCGTCGCCTTTTCATTGATCGGCGTTTCGCTGGTGAGTGTCACAAATATTATTATTAATTAATTAATCACGAGCCTCAATTACTAAAAATTAATATTAATTAATTTACAGGTTGATGCAAAAGAATTCACTAGAAGCATTCCTCCATTTGCAAGCCTTGCAGCAGTCACATGTCCAGTTTCTCAAAACAGTAAGTTTTTTTTAGTTGTATACATATATGACTATCGTGCTTGTTTAATATACTTAATTTATATATTAATTAATTATGGTAATTTTTCTTAATTTAATTGTTATTATTATTAGATTGTGGGAGCGCATGCAATGGTCGATGTTCCGCAACGTCGCACAAGAGCGCTTGCTTGATGTTCTGCAACATGTGCTGCAAAAAATGCCTCTGCGTCCCGCCCGGAACCTTTGGAAACAAAGAGTGCTGCCCGTGCTACAACGATGCCAAGACCCAACAAGGAGGACCCAAATGCCCTTGAAATTAATTATGTTATTTTGCAAACAATAATAAACCCTTGAAATTAGAAATGAATAATTAAGAGAATGGATTTTGTGCTTTGAAAATGAGATTATTATGGAGTAGTTATTTAATTCAAATTTCAGATGTGGCAGAAATGAAATTTTACTATGAATATTCTATGCATATGAAATGTTTTGAAATTAATTGGTACTCCATAAAAATAAGAAATTAACTCGGCCCGATCAATGGGTCGGGTGGGCAAACAAAATGTAAGAGTGAGTTTATTTACATCTCTAAAATTGCTAAACTCACCACTCTTAAAATTTTAAATTTAAGCACTCACTTAAAATATCTATATTACCCTTTGTTTAAAATATTACTCCATATTAAATACAATCACGATTCTTCATCTTCTTCAAATTACTGTTCATCTTCTCCAAGCTTTTATTTCAGAACCAAATCAATGATTACAAATTAAAAAGAAAATCAAATCTTTACAATAATTACTGTTCATTATCTTCAAACTACTCTTCATCTTCTCCAAGCTTTTATTTCAGAACCAAGTCAATAATTACAAATTAAAAAAAAAACTTTACAGAAATTAGTATGAGTTAATATACGGTGAATCCAATCAAACCCTCTATCATATCTTCAATTTACGAATTTAAATAATAAATCCAATTCTAGATTTAAAAGTTAAAAAAAAAAAAGATTTAATGTGGAATATAAAATAAGCCGGCGTCCGTCGGTGCCAACTGAGAATCACAAGCAGACTAAAGCTATATGATGCAGTCGAACACCAAGGCTCGATCGATGCTACTATATAGATATATAGAGCTTGATGTGAAGATTTGAATTTACTATGTCTGAATATCTGATTCTTGAACGGAACCAAAATAAAACAAAAATTAGCCCCTCTTTTAAAATATATATATATATATATATATATATATATATATATTGATGTAGCCCCAGAGTCGTCGATGATTCAAGATCCGGTGCATGTTCCAGCTGGACCAGTGACGCGCTCGATAGCTAAGAAATTCAAGGCAAGCTTGTCGGCATTGATCGAAGAAGTATGTGCGCAAGAGTTATTGAAGAAACCCATTGGTGATGTGGAGAAGCCGAGCCTCATCAACATGATTACGTACGAGGAGGCTATTCCAACAGAGGACTTTGAGTTTCAGACCGGAATGGCATGGAAAACGCTGGAACGGAGGTCAGACGGGAGCCGAGGACGCGCCGCGAAGTTCAGCCAGGAAATTGGCCTAGTGTCGGCCGACACCATATACGCGTTGGCCGACATCTTCAGAAAATGTGCGCCAGACAGATTTGTGAGCCTGCGATCGAAGGGAAAACCCGCGAACGAAGGTCCATTTTCGGGCGACAGCCTTTTACTTTTCCAGCGTCGCGACTTTTTGGACGTTTTAATGTTTGTTTTCATTTTCCTTTACTTTTTAGGTCAGCCTATATAAAGGCTTTTGAAGCTTATTGTTGAGAATACAACTTGATATTCAATATAACTTTCGTGAGTTAATTCTCTCTCGTTTTCGTTCTCTTTTCGATTGTGCCAAGAGAGTTCACTTGACGAATCTACGAGACAGTCCAATCTCGTCGTGTGTCGTTCATCGATTTCTGAGTTGCTGCGTCGGTCACGTGTTGGGGTTTAGGGTTTCGTCCTTCAATTATTTCACGAATCAGATTCAGAGGTTTGGGATCATCCGCCGGTATCCAATTTCATATTTCTTCCTTCTTTTTCGTTCAACCTTCAACGATGTACGTATCATCTGGTATCAGAGCCCAGGCTAGGGTTTCAAATTTCTGATTTCGTTACCTCGTTTCTTTTTCTTTTCGTCCTTCTCTTTTCTTCTTGCTGAATCGAATCTCTTACATCCGTAAAAAATTATATAAAAATTATTTAGACTCGTTTTTTTCTCGAAATTTTTTTTGGGGAATTCTCGTATTCTTGTTGTTGTTCGTATTTCCAGCCATTTAAAAAAAAAATCTTCAATTTTTCTGAGACCAAAATTTTTCTGAGACCAAAATTTTGTGTTGGATTCCTGAATTTTCCGGCATCGTTCTGAGCCAATTTGGTGCTATCATTTTTTTTTATTCCGATATTTTCATTCTTTTCTTCAATTCCTTTATACGTTGTTATTGTGTGTTTTGTGGATCTTGTCCACTCTGATCTCATCTGGTAGATCGAGGAGTTCGATACATTGAGGGAGAATCTGAGTGGTAAAAGGCAGAGTGTGTGAGCATATTAGAGTGAAAAAAAGCCATACTGAGTGAAACACGAGTGCTGAGTGAATTCCATCTTGAGTGTGATACACGAGCGTTTGTGAGGTGGTGAGGTTATTTTTATTTTATTGCTTTTATTACTAACGTTTTTTGTGCAGGATGTCGGGTGTATCGTCACCAAAGGATGACCGTACATTGGCCAACGCCCAAACTAAGTTCATAATGGAAGCTTTATGATCTGAGTTGAAAAAGTATGTTAATTCGGAAATGGAATCAGTGCTCAAATGACCGAATGACATAAGAGATGCCTCGTCCAGAGAATACAGGACATCGGAACGGTGGAGGTTACCACGGAAGGCGGCATGGCAATAATCGTCACCATGACCGAGATAGGGATTTCGGATCCGATGAAGATGAAGTGTAAATACAAGTTTTTGGCATCAACTTTGTGTGTTCCTTGCGCTGTCCATCGACTATTGTCATATCTTTTTCGTACGAGCTCCGATTGTGTTGATTAAAAATGCTATGGAATCCACACTTCAAGAGCTACGTATCCATATACGACAAGTAATGTCAAAACCATGCGACTGGAGTCGCACGAGCTTGCGCTGAAAGCGCTTGGATGTGCAGTCCGTCGATTTTTGCCATATCTCCTTCGTGCGAGCTCCGATTGACTTGATTCAAAATGCTATGGATTCCACACTTCAAGAAATACAAATAACCAAAATCATGCGACTAGAGTCGCATGCGACAGGAGTCGCACACACTGCACCTTCCACTGCGTGCGACTGGAGTCGCACGACTTGCCATTGGATGTGCAGTCCGTCGATTTTGGCCATATCTCCTTCGTACGAGCTCTGATTGACTTGATTCAAAATGCTATGGAATCCACGCTTCAAGTACTACAAAGAACCAACTTCATGCGACAGGAGTCGCGTGCGACAGGAGTCGCGTGCGACAGGAGTCGCGTGCGACAGGAGTCACGTGCGACAGGAGTCGCTTGACTCCTCCCTCTCATGCCGTGCGACAGGAGTCGCTTGACTCCTCCCTCTCATGCCGTGCGACAGGAGTCGCTTGACTCCTCCCTCTCATGCCGTGCGACAGGAGTCGCACGATCCGTGCGTCCAACTCATGTGACAGGCGTCGCACGCGACAGGAGTCGCACGTCCGGGTATGCGACAGGAGTCGCATGTTGTGCATCCTTCATCTTGTGCGACTGGAGTCGCACGCCATGCTCCTTTACACTTCGTGTGTCAACTGATGCATGTTGTGTTGTTTACTACTTCAACGATATCGATGACCATGAAGACGATGAAATATGAAATGTTCAACGACGAGTGTACACCACAATGAAGTTGAAGATGAAGTATTGAGATCGACGAAGTCAAGATGTGTTGAAGTCTGATGTTAAAGAAATCGAAGATTCCAAAAGTGATGTCATCCATGAAATTGTTACATCAGCCAAGCATGTGACGAATCAGAACGTGCCATGTCAACGTCTCACATGTGCGAGCTACCTATATATACCCATGGAGTTGGATGTCATCACTTGATCGATTTTGGGAGAACGAAATCTGATATTCGAGTATCGACGATCGTTGTTTACGGCTTTCTGCCTTAGTAGAGTTTTGGTAGTTGCTTTGTGTTGTGCACCGATAGTAGAGTTATGTGATTTAGCTCTAGGTGTTATAGTACTAGATCTCTGGTTCGTTGGAGTGCTACGTCACTTGGGATACGGCATTTGATCATTCCGTCTACCTTTCTCAACAAGTGTAATAGTTTAGTTTTGTTTATCAATGAAATGAAAACTATTACATAACTTTGTCTTCAGCACTTTACTTTACTTTCGTTGAGTTCGAACACGCAACACAAACCGTGCGATATCTGGAGCAAGTGATAGTTGAGTTGTGCGAACGAAGTTGCTGAAGTATTAGTATTTAAGACCGACTTCGCGAAAAGTTGGTATCTTACGTCGAAGACGTAATTTCATTTGGTATCAAAGCGGGACGTCATAGGTATAAGACGTGATCCGTTACTTGACTTCATATTTCCACTACAATGGAGTCGTCTATGTTTGTTCAGAAGCCTATTATGCTTACTCATCAGAACTATTCAAATTGGAAAGCCAAAGTATCAGCTAGAATTAAAGGCTATGACTCTAGAGCTTGGATGGCTGTATTGGAAGGATGGGAGCGTCCTTACACTGAAGATGCTGATGGTCTTAGAACCCCAAAGCCTGAACGTAGTTGGACTAGAGAAGAGCATGACTTATCAACTGCTAATAGCAAAGCTCTACTCCTTATTTGTGAATGGCTGGAACTCAGCATGTATCAGTTGGTTAAGAACTGCACATCTGCTAAGGATGCATGGGGGACGTTGCATAGAACGTGTGAGGGAAGTCACGCTGTTAAGCGCTCTAAAATCCGAACTATCACTGCCCAATTTCATCAACTCCGTATGAGAGAAGATGAAGACATAAATGACTACCTAGACAAGATCATGAGATATGTCAATGAGACATATGAACTTGGAGAGATCTTTCCTGCTATTATGGTCTATGAGAAGACCCATTCTAGTGTCAGTTCCAGATTCGAGAGCAAGGTGCTAACTATTGAAGCACGCAATGAAGGAAATCAGAATTGGGACTATGCTGATTTAATGGCTGACTTGAGAAACTACGACTTGACTCTAAAAGTGCGAAGTAACCCTGATATGGCACTCGGCTATGAACCGATGACCGCACTAAAAATCTCTGAGAAAGGGAAGAGTTCAAGAAGCACGAAAAGTCAACAATCTCGTTTGAAAAATGAGAAGTCTGAAAATAGTTTCTCGGCCGATATGAATGAGTCTGATGATGAGGAAGCAGAGGACATTGAAAGACTGATGAATTCAAACAACCCAGACAAGCTTGTTGTGTTGACTGACATAGTCACTTATCTTGTGAAACAAGATTTTAAGAGAAAGAACCGAGCTCGAAATTTCCGAAAATTTCAGAAAATTTCTAACTCATATTTGAACACTCCGGACAATCGAAATCAGGGGTCTTCGTCTGACAAGAGGTTTAAAGGCACAAAGCTATCACCATACACTTCCAATAGCAAAGATGTGTCGAAGATGCAATGCTATGAATGTAAGGGTTATGGACATGTCAAGAATGAATGTCCTAACTTGCATCGAAAGAAAAAGCTACCAGTGAGCTATGTGGTGATCGATGATGAAGAGGTAATCTCTGAAAACGATACATCTGATGATGATAACTCTGATGACGATGAGGAAAACGCTCTTGTTGTCACATTTGAAGAAAATTTTGAACTGGATGAATTTCTGAAAGACACAGCAACTGCTGAAAATATTTTTGTTATGGCATCCCAAAACAGTAATGATTGTGATGACGGAATCTTCTCAGATTGTGAATCTGAACCTGAGTCTGAAGCTGAAGAGATAGAGATGACACATGTAGTGTGTCAAGCTGAAAGTGTGTGTGATGAACTACTCACTCTGAGAGAGAGTCATGCTGAACTGTTAAAATTACATGACTTGGCTATCACCGAAAATAACGTACTCGAAGTGTCTTTGAAGTTCCTAACAGAGTCTCTTAGTGAACTTTCGAATGAGAAACGAAAAATGTATGATGAGACCGTTAAGTTGAAAAACTCAGTTGAAAAAACGGAGGATGAGAAGAAAAGGTTGAATAATTCTCTGAAAATTCTGAAAATTAAATTTGATGCTCTCTTCGAAGAGAAACATAAATATCACAAAGAAGTTGTCGAACTGAGAGAATTTTTTGAGAAGATGGATTCTGAAAATTCAAAACTAAAGGCATCTCTGAAGAAGGAAACATCTAAAGTGAAGAAACTTCAAACTCTCTTCAAGAACACTGATGCTGAGAATGATGAGCTAAAGTCATCGTTGATGAAAGCTCAAACTGATTTAGCTATGTGTGACAAGGAACGTTATGTTCTGAAAGAAAAGCTTCATATGACTGATGAACTTCTAAAGAAAATGAACACGAATTCATCTGTGTATGACAATGCTGCCTCTTACATGAACCCAAGTCGTGTTGGACTTGGCTTTCAAAAAGTTTTTGAATCGATCTATACTACACCTGAGAAGAAAGAAGTGACCTTTGTCAAAGCTTCTACTGACTCTTCTGAGAGTATGACCGAAGATGATTCTGTAACTCTGAAGCGAAAGGAAATTGCTGAAGGAAAGAGAATTATGACATCTTCGAAAGCTGAAACTCAAAAGTCGATCTCGACTACTAACGCGAAGGCGGAGACATATCAATTTCCTAAGTTCATTGTAAAACATCCTCGTGGTATCTTACCATACGAAAAGACATTGCTGAAGAAGTTGAGTAAACCACAGAACATAAAATCAAGTGCTAAATTATCTCGCTCGAAACCTACCATGATTAAGACTTCGACGAATGTTGAAGTTCGTCAAAAGAGAAAATATGTGTGTCACTACTGCAATGAACCCGGACATATTAGACCTTTCTGCTTTAAGCTGAGAGATGACATAAACCGGAATTTGGTGACTGAAAAGAAGAAGAGTGGAGTTGTCAAGAGTGTGAATAAACACACGTCTCCGGTACCGAAAGTCGAAAAGAATGCTATAAGGTTGACTGAGAAAAATTCTCGAAATTTTAATGTGAGGAAGTGGGTACCTAAGTCCCGGAAGAGTGAAGATAAACTTAACCCCACCACATCGATTCCCTGGAGACCAAGAGAACTGATTTTCTGCAATGTTGCAATGAATGCCTCCGACTCTGGAAACAAAGGCATTTGGTATTTTGATAGTGGTTGTTCCCGTCATATGACCGGAACCAAGAAATTTCTGAAAGAATACGAGCCTATGACTGGCTCTCCCGTAGTGTTTGGAGGGGGAGCTAAAGGCGTCGTTATGGGGAAGGGAACACTACATATCAAAGGATTGCCACCAATCCGAAACGTTGTTCATGTGAAGGGTCTTGTAGCAAATCTCATCAGCATCAGCCAACTCTGTGACGAAGGGCTGAATGATAGCTTCGATAAAGACTCTTGCAAGGTTTTTGATGTTAAAGGAAAGTGCATCATGGAAGGTCCACGTGCGAAGAATAATTGTTATACAACTAAGTATAGTTGTTTCTCTGTGACCGTTCCTGATGAAGTTGATTGGTGGCATCAACGCCTTGGACACACTAGCACTCGAAACTTGAGTAAACTGGTTAAGGGGGAGATAGTTCGAGGAATCTCTCAACTCCCCAAAATTGAGAAAAGAGTGTGTGGTGACTGTCAGAAGGGTAAGCTGACGAGAACTCCTCATCCTGCACTACCAACACTGATGAGCACTTCTGCTCCTTTTCAACTACTTCACATGGATCTCATGGGTCCAATGGAAGTGAAGAGTATTGCTAAGAAAGAGTACGTGCTGGTGGTTGTTGATGATTTCTCTCGCTACACTTGGACGAGATTTCTCGCCACAAAGGATGAGACTTTCAATGCCTTCAAAGGTATTGTGAAATGGATTCGAACGAATCATGAAGCTAAGGTGAAGAGGATCAGGAGTGATCACGGGACTGAATTTGAAAATTCTAGCTTCAATGAATACTGTCTGATGAAGGGGATTCATCATGAATACTCGTCTCCGAAAATGCCCCAACAGAATGGGATAGCCGAACGCAAGAACCGTACGCTGCAAGAGATGGCTCGTGTCATGCTAATCTCGAAAAATCTTGCTCGTACTTTTTGGGCGAAAGCCGTCTCTACCGCTGGATATATCCTTAATCGTATAAGTATTCGATCCGGCACAACGGCAACCGCCTATGAACTTGTGAATGGCAAGAAGCCATCTGTTTCCCACTTTCGAGTCTTTGGCTGTACGTGCTACATTTTGAAGGATCGTGATCCTCTAAAGAAGTTTGAAGCCAAGGCTGATCGTGGTATCTTTGTTGGCTATAGTCAGAATAGCCATGCCTACCGAGCTTATAACCTCCGTACTAAGAAAGTCATTGAAACGGTTAACATCAACTTTGACGAACAAGACTTTCTCAGAAAGGATGCTGATGAAGACTGGGTGAAGGGAGGGATTCTGGAGTATCGTACTTTTCCATCTACACCTACTACTGTGGTGCCAGAAACTCCTACTCATAACTCTTCACCTGAAGTTGGAGACACTAGCCAACAGAACAATGAGACTTTATCATCTGATGAGGAAGAAAGTGAAGAAATGGATAACCCAGCTGATGCACCGAGAGAGGGATCTCGTATTGTGCAGAAGAGACACCCTCCGACTCAGATGATTGGAAACCTGAACGAGCGAACTACACGCTCAAAGAAGCCGACATCATATCAAGATGAACTTTATAACATATGCACTTCTGCTGTATGCCATGAAATCGGGGTCTCTTGCTTCTTATCTGAAACAGAACCAAAAAATTACAAGGAAGCGTTGAAAGATGACTTCTGGATAATGGCTATGCAAGAAGAACTGAATGAATTCACGAGAAACAATGTTTGGTCCTTGGTTCCCCGTACTTCGAATATTAATGTTGTTGGAACCAAATGGATCTTTAAGAACAAAACGGATGAGCATAACCAAGTTGTTCGAAATAAAGCTCGTCTCATTGCACAGGGCTATGCCCAAGTTGAAGGGATAGATTTTGATGAAACCTTTGCTCCAGTTGCACGTATCGAGTCTATTCGTCTTCTGATTGCTATTGCATGCCATCTCAGCATCAAACTTAGACAAATGGATGTCAAAGCTGCATTCCTAAACGGAGTATTGGAAGAAGAGGTGTATGTTGCGCAACCGAAAGGATTCGAGGATCCTAAGAAGCCAAATCATGTCTATAAGCTACACAAAGCACTATATGGGTTGAAGCAAGCTCCTCGTGCTTGGTATGGGTGTCTGACGGACTACCTTCTCAAATTTGGATTTGTACGTGGCTCAGTTGACAAGACTCTCTTCTTGAAGCGTGATGGAAAACACATGATGGTTGCCCAGATTTACGTTGATGACATTGTATTTGGTGCTACGTGCCCCAAGCTCGTGAAAGCTTTCACGGACTCTATGTCTTCAACTTTTCAGATGAGTCTTGAAGGCGAGCTACATCAATTTTTGGGTCTTCAGATATCTCAACGACCGAATGGAATTTTTGTCTCTCAAAGCAAATATGCTAAAAATATGGTCGAGAAGTTTGAGATGCACCATGCTAAGCCTGCCAAAACTCCCATGGCGACAACCGAACGGTTATCTATGTCGAATAAGAGTCGAAGTGTTGATCAAACACTCTATCGCTCTATGATTGGGAGTTTACTTTATTTAACTGCTACACGCCCTGACATAATGTTTAGTGTTTGTATGTGTGCCAGGTACCAAGCTGATCCTAAGGAGGACCATCTACGAGCTGTGAAACGGATACTTCGCTACATCTCTGGAACGTCTGATTTCGGTCTTTGGTATACATGTGACACTACATCAAATCTTGTCGGTTTCTCCGATGCGGATTGGGCAACTGACACTGATGAACGAAAGAGCACTTCCGGATGCTGTTGCTGTTGGGGATCGTGCATGTATACGCAGCGGAAAACAAAAATTTTATGAAAAACCGTTTTTCATTAATGTAAACATTTTACATTATATTTATTTTATTTTATTGAAAATCATATTTTCAATATTACATGCATTAATTGATTTAATTCAAATTTATTAGAATCAATAATTCACCATTTAATTTAATTATCAAATAATTAAATATTTAATTCATGCATCCCATACTACACAAATTAAATCTAGCGCAATTATATTTATCATATAAATTAATTACTTCTAGCGCAACTATATTAATCATATTAATATATTTTGTAGGGCAATTACATTAATCATATTAATATATTACAATTAATTACGCAGACATAATTAATTTGCGTACAATTAACATAATCTTATTATTTAATTCTAATCAACTTTAAACATTCGCACATAATTAATTTGCATCAGATTGACAATTAATATAATTATATTATTTAATTCTAATCAACTTGAGTTGTGCAATTAAATTAATCAAATTAATTAATTACACATATATAATTAATTACGTAAACATGTGCACATAATCAGTTTGCGTCAAAATGACAACTAAGATAATCATATTATTTAATTCGAATCAATTTGAATTTAATTGACATTTAAATTAATCACAATTAATTTTTCTTTATCAATTAAAAATCCCACGCAAACATTAACAGTACATAGCGCAAACATTTAACGCAAACAATTAAATCTAAATTTAATCGTAAGTACCTCAGGGATTCATCGGACGAAACGAGGTTCGTCGGAAGTCGCGCGGATGCGACGCGGGGACGGCACGGGTCGTGTGCGGGGAGAGCCGAGCGAGTGGCGGGGCTCTCGGCTGGACTCGTGTGTCACGGCTGGAGCACACGGGCGCGACTCGGGCTGTGCTCGGGCGTTCCTTCGGCGTCTCTCGTCTAATCAGGTTTCACCTCGTATAGGTAATCCAACTTACGTATTGCACTAGAAACACGTAAGGGAGAATACGACGGGAAAAACGGGCCGGAAAAACGGTGCCGGAATCGGATTCCGGCGAGGGGAGGCGGCTGCCGGCGGCGGCAGCGGGCGGCGGCTCCGGTTGTCAGCGGTCCTCCGAGGGAGGAGCCGAGGGGGCGGACGAGAGGGAGAGAGGAGAGGAGAGAAAGTGAGGCTAGGGTTTTGAGCTCTTCACTTTGGTGTGTTTATTCTCATGCCTATGGAGCTCCTTTTATAGGTGAAGAAAGGAGCTTGTTGGGCTCAAACCCTAATGTATCGGATCCATTAACCCTAGCCGGCCCAATACATTAGCCGTCATTACGTTTCTCCAAAATTGACAATCAATTTCATCTCCGAAAAATATAACGATTATATTTTCTTTCTCGTTTTAATTTTCTCATCAATATGAGATAAAAATAAAATTTTCCAATTTCACAAAATCGGAAAGCCCATTTCAGGGGTACTGCTAAATCGGGAAATTTCCCAAAATAGAAAGTGTACACCATCGTGTCCGTTTTCTTTAGCTCATTATTATTTCCAACTCATAATCACAATTATGAATCTCGGATTCAATCATATTGACCTCCGACTATATGTACTTAATTAACAGTTAATTAATACATGATCGTATTTAAGGATCGGTTTACACGAGAATGTGACCCTCAATGGTTCAGGTGTATAACTAGCCGTGGGCTCACAACATATTGTGATTCGAACAACATATTGTTCTTATTTCAACTACTCCCAAGAGTTTTAGATTAATAATCATATTATTTAATCTCCGAACAAGTCGGTGCCCAACGAATCAGTGACGAGCGTCTAGCAGCCACGCTTCACTAATTCCCTAGATACAAATGAAGTGCCTGCAAGAACCTTGTAATATAGTTAGCGTACAGTACGATCCCTCCGATACATATGTCCCGATCAAACTAGAGATATTGGTTAATCGAGATCTCTTGTTGAGTTTGATAACTGTGCGTACGTTCTAGGTTTCGTAAAATCCAGTCGTGATTGATTCAGAGAAACACATTTCTCTAATCACCTCACTATACAACTCTGGCCAGAGATTCCGGGACTACGAACCATCAGAACACACAGGACATCCATGATCTATATCAAGCGATCAGATCCCCTACTACCATGCACAGACTTCACATCAGATTTCGAACTGCACGAACATTGTCTCCTTTTTCGACTTACTCCCTTTCCAGGGAATCAGAGACACGTCACGATACAGCTAGTCCTCTGATGAAGTCACGGTGATGTCTGGGTCTTAAGGATTAATTGTGTACAACTATATTATGGAATTCTCTACTCGATCAGTGATAACCACTTAGAGATTCCAGGGAGAGGGGGTTCAGTGAACTCATCAACAGTGAGCACCCACTCAAGTATGTCGATGTCCCAACACCGAGGCTCGAGATTAGCCCACATACACTAAGTGCTAGTCTCAAGGGGGAAAGGCCGGGTATCCTTGTTATTGGCGTAACCCATCGACTAGGAACTGAGTTTGACCAGTTACGTTGCGTTAACAGAATTATCTCTCGGTTTCCACAAAACCGAATTCATACAACATGTGTAACTGTACAGGAAAATATCTATGATTCAACATTGGGAGCAGATATAGTATATGCCATTAATAAAGGTTTCATTAATTAATGAAATAAATCGTTATATAACGAAATACGGTTAACCGCTCGGCCAACCGTTGGCTCGCCGGTCACCTATTCCAACAATCTCCCACTTGACCTAGAGCCAACTATCCATGAATCTTAGTCCCATCGACTCTCGATATTTCTCGCAGACATATTCAGATAAAGGCCTGGTACAGGGATCTACAAAGTTATCTTCCGAAGTGACACTCTCGACTCAGACGTCACCTCTGTCATTGATCTCTTAGATCACATGATATTATCTCTAGTACATGTTTGGACTTCTGATGAGATCTCGGTGCTACAGGACACCGTATAATCACAGTACAAGTTACTTGATTATTTGCGTCCGGAATTATAACCAACTTTTGGATAAAGTTCCGTGTCCAAAACAGTCTCTTTTACAGCTTTAGATGCTGCAACATATTCAGGTTCTCGTGGTAGAATCATTAGTCGTTGCAGGAACCATTCCAGCATACGACACTGTTGAGCCACAAAAATCTCCCACAGACAGGTGTCATGGGCCCACCTACCAGCTCACTTGTACGAGAAGTCGGGTTGAGCGAAACGACCACCCTTCACGGAGCACAAGTGCAGCCCGCACCGGAAGAGATTATCCTTAGAAGACTTCTACCATACCCGGGGCCAAGCACATGGAATAACGGGACCCGGGACCATATCCCGGGGCCGTACCCCGGACCTCACCACGAGCATCGAGCACGGGCGAAGAAGACCATACATGCGGGTCCCGGGAACGTACCCCGGATCACGCCCCAGCACCGAGCAAGGACGCCGACAACCCGGAGTGCACGAGGACAGCACCCCAGCTCCTGGCACGGACGACCAGGACCGCACTCGAGCTTACATACGGGACGAAGGAGCTTCGAGACCCAGGACCGCACTCGAGCTTACATACAGGACGAAGGAGCTTCGAGACCCAGGACCGCACTCGAGCTTACATACGGGACGAAGGGGCTTCGAGACCCAGGACCGCACTCGAGCTTACATACGGGACGAAGGGGCTTCGAGATTCAGGACCGCGCCCAAGCACCCGCCACGGGCGACGAAGACTACACATGCGAGACGAAGGGGCTTCGAGACCCAGGACCGCGCCCGAGCTACATGCGGGACGACGGGGCACCGAGACCCATTACCGCGCCCGAGCACCCGCCACGGGCGACGAAGACTACACATGCGGGACGACGGGAGTTCGAAACCCAGAACCGCGCCCGAGCACCATGCACGGGTGCCGACAACCCGCCGTGCACAAAGATGAGGATGATGGGCCCCGGGCTCCGGGACCGTACCCCGGGCAACACGCAGATAAGACCTACACCGGCTAGAAGTGGACAAATAGAATACGTTCTTATCTTTGCATGCGTAGGTTACGTGTCGATAATGAACAGGTGTATTCTACTTAATTCTCCTATAAATAGGAACGATCCGGGACAACGGAAAAGGGAGAGCGACCTACTTAGAAACCCACTGTAATAGTTCTCGAGGAAGAATAAGATAAAATACTAGTAAATAAATAGAGATATTAATCTCGGGCATTCAAGCCTAGTCTCGGTGTGATTTCATTTCAGTTCCCTTCTACATATAAATATCCCTGTTTTTTGCGTCGTCTCCAAACCCTACCAAGCGCGTATAATATATATTAATCCCCGACGAAAACGACCCAAAACAGTTGGCGCGCCAGGTAGGGAACTGAGAAATCTAACCATCCGAGATCCGGCTACGAGATGTGGAGCAGTGAAGAAGGACGAGCCACGGTGTCAGAACCATCACCGTTTCTCGAGAGACGGAAGCTGGAACGGGGAAGCATGCTGGCCGGAGAAGATGAAGACGCCGTCCCAGTCTCAGATCTAGAGCAAGATCCACCGGAGATGGAGGAAGATGTTCGAGAAGAAGGCCGAACGGGGTACCTTACAACCAAGAACCGAAGGGACGATGCCTTGGTTGCGCGAGTTATGCGCCGCCCACGGCCCAATCGTCGACAACGCTTGGCGCGTGCGGGGCAAGGTCCACCACCACCGTTAACTTCGGACCCGGGTACCTTTGGTATACTGGGTACTCCGAAGAAGACCGAGTGCGCAACCAAACTTCAACGTCGCAGGTACGTGTTAACCACGCCGCTTAATCATGTAGGACACCGGAACCCGGGTGCCGACCCACTTGTTCTGGAGCTCGGTCCCGGCCCCGCGAACACATACAACATGCAACCGAGGGCTCAACACCGGACCCTAGATGCAAACCCACTTGTTCTGGAGCCCGGTCCCAGTCCCGTGGACATGTATTACATGCAAGCACGACCGGGTGCGCAACGCCGGACCTCGGAGGCGAACCCAAAATCCCCGGGGCTCGGTCCCGGTCTCTCAGACACACTGGTCCCGGGGCCCGAGCCCCACCGACCAACCCCGGGGCCCGATCCTGGTCACTCAGACTTATACAATAGAATAGCGGGGATGGAGCAAAGGCTAGCCGAGACCCAGGTCGAGCCCACACTTACAAATTTCCATAAAGAGCCTTTGGCTCCGGAGATAGTAGAGGCATACTTCCAGGATGAGGTCCACCCACTCCAGACCCCTCTCTACGATGGGAAGACGGACCCGGAGACTCACTTGAGTCGGTTCCGAACGCGCATGTCCGCTAGAGGAGCAACCGACGCCACGCGTTGCCGTCTTTTCCCGCTCACGCTGGGGGACATGGCCTTTAAATGGTACACATGTTTATCGTCAAATTCCATACATAATTTTGATGAACTTGTACACCGTTTCCTTGCACACTTTGCGTCCAAATTCAACCAGCTGAAGCAGAGCCAGAGGTTGATCGGTATCCAACAAAAGATCGGAGAAACAGATGAGGTCTACGTGGACCGAGTAGGAGATATTTTGCTCGAAGGTGAAGAGGTCAACGACTCATTAAAATTGCACGTCGCGATGTCCGGCCTCAGGAGAAACTCGGAACTGTTCAAACACCTTATGCTGAGTTGTCCCCAAAGCTACAAAGATTTCGAAGTCAAAGCCGGGGCTCAATGTCGTTACCAACGCCTTATGAGAAGTGATGAGCCCTCCTCGCATGCCCCGAAGAAGGAGAGCTACGGGGCCTAATAACCCATCCCGGGGACCGGGACAGTTAGCTTCGGCCACCCCGGGCCACTATATTAAAATCTCTAAACCCTACCGACACACGGTGCACGGTTAGGGGAAACCAATAAGAGACTAATCAGTATTTTGTCATACTTGTACTCCTATGTTGAAAATGTTTTTGCAGACCCCGTAAGCTCAAGATCAACTAAACTGGGGAAGCACAAAGAAACGAACCGTAGGCTTTCGCGGCTTCGAAAGGAACCCGGACCCGGTCTCGCCGTGAGAAACGACCCGTAGGCTTTCGAGGCTCCGAAAGGATCCCGGGCCCGGTCTCGTCGTAAGAAACGAACCGTGGCTTTCGCGGCTCCGAAAGGAACCCGGACCCGGTCTCGCCGTGAGAAACGACCCGTAGGCTTTCGCGGCTCCGAAAGGATCCCGGGCCCGGTCTCGTCGTAAGAAACGAACCGTGGCTTTCGCGGCTCCGAAAGGAACCCGGACCCGGTCTCGCCGTGAGAAACGACCCGTAGGCTTTCGCGGCTCCGAAAGGATCCCGGGCCCGGTCTCGTCGTAAGAAACGAACCGTAGCTTTCGCGGCTCCGAAAGGATCCCGAGCCCGGTATCGTCGTAAGAAACGAACCGTAGCTTTCGCGGCTCCGAAAGGATCCCGGGCCCGGTCTCGCCGTAAGAAACGACCCGTAGGCTTTCGCGGCTCCGAAAGGATCCCGGGCCCAGTCTCGTCGTAAGAAACGAACCGTAGCTTTCGCGGCTCCGAAAGGATCCCGTGCCCGGTCTCGCCGTAAGAAACGACTCGTAGGCTTTCGCGGCTCCGAAAGGATCCCGGGCCCGGTCTCGTCGTAAGAAACGAACCGTAGCTTTCGCGGCTCCGAAAGGATCCCGGGCCCGGTCTCGCCGTAACGAACGACTTATAGGCTTTCGTGGTTCCGAAAGCAGCCCGCGCCCGGCCTCGCAGATTTATTTATCACGCTGCACGACCTGAGGGTGGTCGCGGTCCCGACAGGGGCCCGCGCCCCGTCTCGCAGATATTAACCCACCTCGATTTAGCCGACGTGCGAGCTAAATAAACAGGCAACACCAACGGTAGTTTCCTCGGGCCAATGCGAGCACCTCGAGAAAAACGACGATGACATGCGTCTCCCTATGGGAAACATACTCAAAACTCGGCAAACCCGGGTCCCGGACCACACACACTGGTAAACACAATATTTACATATAATTTACATATACACGTATGTATTGTGATCGACTATGAGAAAGAAGAAAAAATCTCACCCAAAACCTGGGACCGGAGCCGGCAAAAGAAAAAATAATTATAATACTCGGGGTCCGGAGTAGTCTACCCGCTACGTCACAAAGTATGAAATGGGTGGTTATGTGTATATATATATATATATATATATATATATATATATATATATATATATATATATATATATATATATATATATATATATATATATATATATATATATATATATATATATATATACTTAACCCGTTTAAAGTTTCAAGTGGAAAAATAAGAAACATATATTATATATCTTGAATCCGGGTCTCGGGAAGGTAGAAAGGAGGAAGAGAAATTTCATTTTCTAAAATTGCACCCGGGGCCCAAGAAAAGAAAACAAAACAAAATTGTATGATATATATGTGTAGTATATTAATATAAAACTATATTAGTGTATATGTAGATTACATAATTAATTAAAGTGGAGAGGTGTTGGAGCCGTATGCAGCACATGTGCATGAACTTTGGGGTAAGAAATTTAACGCGAGGCCCGGAAAGAGAAAAAGTACAAAGGAATTACATGTATTATAGTACTGGAGCTCGGGGTCCGAGAAAAATAAAAACAAAATGGGCCTGTGAAAATTATGCTCGGAGTCGAGTGCCGGGAGTCGGTGAGAGAAAAACAAAATAAATAAATTATTTTCATCAATGTATATATATACAGTATATATATTATAGCCAGGTATACGGCAAACGAAGAGCAGAACGAGACGAAGCTCGATCGAGCCATGAATTTCCATCCACCGCGACGAGCAGCGCTGCTGCCCGTACTAGCCCTTACCACCTCCGCTGCAACGTCGGTACCACCGCTGCCAAGCCATTGATACCTCAGTCGTGTGGACGAGTTACAGCCCGCTGCCGAGAGGACGAGGAGTTGTACCTAGCCGGAGCAAACAAACTGTTGTCTATATGAGCCGTGGCGAGCCGACAACGATCATCTGCGAGACACGCACCCCCGAGCTGCTGCCACGATCGTCAACAAAAGGCAACACTTAGTCACGCCCAACCATTCCATTAAAGAAAACAAGCGACAAATCCATGAACCGAAGACCAGAGCCAACTCAACCTACAGAGAAATCAGCGGAGTTCCTCCACGGACTTCTCTGGGGGCCAATGTTGAGCCACAAAAATCTCCCACAGACAGGTGTCATGGGCCCACCTACCAGCTCACTTGTACGAGAAGTCGGGTTGAGCGAAACGACCACCCTTCACGGAGCACAAGTGCAGCCCGCACCGGAAGAGATTATCCTTAGAAGACTTCTACCATACCCGGGGCCAAGCACATGGAATAACGGGACCCGGGACCATATCCCGGGGCCGTACCCCGGACCTCACCACGAGCATCGAGCACGGGCGAAGAAGACCATACATGCGGGTCCCGGGAACGTACCCCGGATCACGCCCCAGCACCGAGCAAGGACGGCGACAACCCGGAGTGCACGAGGACCGCACCCCAGCTCCTGGCACGGACGACCAGGACCGCACTCGAGCTTACATACGGGACGAAGGAGCTTCGAGACCCAGGACCGCACTCGAGCTTACATACAGGACGAAGGAGCTTCGAGACCCAGGACCGCACTCGAGCTTACATACGGGACGAAGGGGCTTCGAGACCCAGGACCGCACTCGAGCTTACATACGGGACGAAGGGGCTTCGAGACTCAGGACCGCGCCCAAGCACCCGCCACGGGCGACGAAGACTACACATGCGAGACGAAGGGGCTTCGAGACCCAGGACCGCGCCCGAGCTACATGCGGGACGACGGGGCACCGAGACCCATTACCGCGCCCGAGCACCCGCCACGGGCGACGAAGACTACACATGCGGGACGACGGGAGTTCGAAACCCAGAACCGCGCCCGAGCACCATGCACGGGTGCCGACAACCCGCCGTGCACAAAGATGAGGATGATGGGCCCCGGGCTCCGGGACCGTACCCCGGGCAACACGCAGATAAGACCTACACCGGCTAGAAGTGGACAAATAGAATACGTTCTTATCTTTGCATGCGTAGGTTACGTGTCGATAATGAACAGGTGTATTCTACTTAATTCTCCTATAAATAGGAACGATCCGGGACAACGGAAAAGGGAGAGCGACCTACTTAGAAACCCACTGTAATAGTTCTCGAGGAAGAATAAGATAAAATACTAGTAAATAAATAGAGATATTAATCTCGGGCATTCAAGCCTAGTCTCGGTGTGATTTCATTTCAGTTCCCTTCTACATATAAATATCCCTGTTTTTTGCGTCGTCTCCAAACCCTACCAAGCGCGTATAATATATATTAATCCCCGACGAAAACGACCCAAAACAGTTGGCGCGCCAGGTAGGGAACTGAGAAATCTAACCATCCGAGATCCGGCTACGAGATGTGGAGCAGTGAAGAAGGACGAGCCACGGTGTCAGAACCATCACCGTTTCTCGAGAGACGGAAGCTGGAACGGGGAAGCATGCTGGCCGGAGAAGATGAAGACGCCGTCCCAGTCTCAGATCTAGAGCAAGATCCACCGGAGATGGAGGAAGATGTTCGAGAAGAAGGCCGAACGGGGTACCTTACAACCAAGAACCGAAGGGACGATGCCTTGGTTGCGCGAGTTATGCGCCGCCCACGGCCCAATCGTCGACAACGCTTGGCGCGTGCGGGGCAAGGTCCACCACCACCGTTAACTTCGGACCCGGGTACCTTTGGTATACTGGGTACTCCGAAGAAGACCGAGTGCGCAACCAAACTTCAACGTCGCAGGTACGTGTTAACCACGCCGCTTAATCATGTAGGACACCGGAACCCGGGTGCCGACCCACTTGTTCTGGAGCTCGGTCCCGGCCCCGCGAACACATACAACATGCAACCGAGGGCTCAACACCGGACCCTAGATGCAAACCCACTTGTTCTGGAGCCCGGTCCCAGTCCCGTGGACATGTATTACATGCAAGCACGACCGGGTGCGCAACGCCGGACCTCGGAGGCGAACCCAAAATCCCCGGGGCTCGGTCCCGGTCTCTCAGACACACTGGTCCCGGGGCCCGAGCCCCACCGACCAACCCCGGGGCCCGATCCTGGTCACTCAGACTTATACAATAGAATAGCGGGGATGGAGCAAAGGCTAGCCGAGACCCAGGTCGAGCCCACACTTACAAATTTCCATAAAGAGCCTTTGGCTCCGGAGATAGTAGAGGCATACTTCCAGGATGAGGTCCACCCACTCCAGACCCCTCTCTACGATGGGAAGACGGACCCGGAGACTCACTTGAGTCGGTTCCGAACGCGCATGTCCGCTAGAGGAGCAACCGACGCCACGCGTTGCCGTCTTTTCCCGCTCACGCTGGGGGACATGGCCTTTAAATGGTACACATGTTTATCGTCAAATTCCATACATAATTTTGATGAACTTGTACACCGTTTCCTTGCACACTTTGCGTCCAAATTCAACCAGCTGAAGCAGAGCCAGAGGTTGATCGGTATCCAACAAAAGATCGGAGAAACAGATGAGGTCTACGTGGACCGAGTAGGAGATATTTTGCTCGAAGGTGAAGAGGTCAACGACTCATTAAAATTGCACGTCGCGATGTCCGGCCTCAGGAGAAACTCGGAACTGTTCAAACACCTTATGCTGAGTTGTCCCCAAAGCTACAAAGATTTCGAAGTCAAAGTCGGGGCTCAATGTCGTTACCAACGCCTTATGAGAAGTGATGAGCCCTCCTCGCATGCCCCGAAGAAGGAGAGCTACGGGGCCTAATAACCCATCCCGGGGACCGGGACAGTTAGCTTCGGCCACCCCGGGCCACTATATTAAAATCTCTAAACCCTACCGACGCACGGTGCACGGTTAGGGGAAACCAATAAGAGACTAATCAGTATTTTGTCATACTTGTACTCCTATGTTGAAAATGTTTTTGCAGACCCCGTAAGCTCAAGATCAACTAAACTGGGGAAGCACAAAGAAACGAACCGTAGGCTTTCGCGGCTTCGAAAGGAACCCGGACCCGGTCTCGCCGTGAGAAACGACCCGTAGGCTTTCGAGGCTCCGAAAGGATCCCGGGCCCGGTCTCGTCGTAAGAAACGAACCGTGGCTTTCGCGGCTCCGAAAGGAACCCGGACCCGGTCTCGCCGTGAGAAACGACCCGTAGGCTTTCGCGGCTCCGAAAGGATCCCGGGCCCGGTCTCGTCGTAAGAAACGAACCGTGGCTTTCGCGGCTCCGAAAGGAACCCGGACCCGGTCTCGCCGTGAGAAACGACCCGTAGGCTTTCGCGGCTCCGAAAGGATCCCGGGCCCGGTCTCGTCGTAAGAAACGAACCGTAGCTTTCGCGCCCGAGCTACATGCGGGACGACGGGGCACCGAGACCCATTACCGCGCCCGAGCACCCGCCACGGGCGACGAAGACTACACATGCGGGACGACGGGAGTTCGAAACCCAGAACCGCGCCCGAGCACCATGCACGGGTGCCGACAACCCGCCGTGCACAAAGATGAGGATGATGGGCCCCGGGCTCCGGGACCGTACCCCGGGCAACACGCAGATAAGACCTACACCGGCTAGAAGTGGACAAATAGAATACGTTCTTATCTTTGCATGCGTAGGTTACGTGTCGA
Source organism: Euphrasia confusa (assembly GCA_954870475.1). Taxonomy (NCBI): domain Eukaryota; kingdom Viridiplantae; phylum Streptophyta; class Magnoliopsida; order Lamiales; family Orobanchaceae; genus Euphrasia; species Euphrasia confusa. The sequence goes on from OX940958.1 coordinate 25,843,625, forward strand.
TAATGAACAGGTGTATTCTACTTAATTCTCCTATAAATAGGAACGATCCGGGACAACGGAAAAGGGAGAGCGACCTACTTAGAAACCCACTGTAATAGTTCTCGAGGAAGAATAAGATAAAATACTAGTAAATAAATAGAGATATTAATCTCGGTCATTCAAGCCTAGTCTCGGTGTGATTTCATTTCAGTTCCCTTCTACATATAAATATCCCTGTTTTTTGCGTCGTCTCCAAACCCTACCAAGCGCGTATAATATATATTAATCCCCGACGAAAACGACCCAAAACAGACACCACCTCTAAGCTCGAATATGAATCCCGATATCGACTTTTAGTCATCCACATCCGGTTGAAAACTAGAGTTCGTAAGTACCTCTAAATTCAACTCGGACCTCCCATAGACTAAGAACAATTCCTTAATGCTTTTGATTGCTAGTGCTCAAGGATTTCGTCCTTCACGACTTCAAATAAGCCGGTCTTGGGTTCGACTGATATTCACTTGTGACACTCACAACATTTATAATATCACGTCTAGTACACAGCATGCCATACATAATGCTCCCTAATGCGGAGATATATTTTTTGTCCATTTCATCTCCTCGAATTCCATCAACATTACAGTCACACGAACTACGAGAGATGAACCCCATGGGACATTGGCAAGAATCTCTTCAGGATTCTTCCATGCTAAACCATTTCAGAAACAGTTTCTATGTACAAGGATTGAGAAGATTTTGCATTCTTCTAGATCTATATCTATAGTGACGTATCACAATACGTAGGATGCCTCTCCTCAAATCCTTTATTCGAGAAACGTGTGGATAACCGTGCTTTCGTTGACTGCAACATCACTCAATCATCCCTATGATTAGTATGTCATCAACGTACAACACTTAAATTTCACTGCGCTCCCACTAACCTTCTTGAATACAAGGTACCTTCAAGTTTTATACCAAGTCAACGCTTTGACTATTGTATTTAAAACACATGTTCCATTTTAGGGATGCTCGTTTCAATCCATAAATGGATCGCTGGAGTATGCAAACCTTTTGCTCCTTTCCAGAAAATATGAAGCCTTCCGGCTGCGCTACAACTCTTCCATAATATCACATTCAAGGAAAGTAGACCTCATATCTATTTTCCATATCTCATAGTCGTACTATGCAGAAATGGCCAGCAAAATTGTAATGGACTTAAGCATAGCGACTGATGGAAAGATTGCCTCATAAACAACACATTGTCTTTGAGTAACTTCTTTCGCCATCATCCTTGCTTTAAAGGTCACACCATTATATATATATACTCTCACGTCATAATTAATAGATCAATATGCAGCCTTTGGGAACGATTCCCTTTGGTGGATCTACCAAGGTCAAACCTTGTTGGAGTACATACAGTCCATTATGAATTTCATGGCAATAAGCCAATGTCCCATATTCGTATCCAATATGAATCAATTGAAGTTTATTGAATCATATCCATCTTCAACTTTATCTTGATCATTATCAAGATGGAACCGTCTACCAGGTACCTTCCGAACATTTTCGGATTTACGAACCGATAGATGAAGAGGTATATTAGTGGTTTGTTGAATTGGTTCATCTCCAAGTACTTGTGTTTGAACTTCATAGTGTGGTTCATATTCTCGAACTATTTCGAGATTTACTATATTGCCTTTTCTATCGAATAGAAACTTCTTCTCTAAGAAGGCAACATTTCTTTAAACAAACATTTTGTTTTAGAAATATAGTAGAACAGGTATCCTTGTGAATGTTCAGGATACCCCACTAAATGGCATAAGACGGATCTACTATCCAACTTATCTCCCACTAGCCGCTTCACGCAAGCAGGATACGGGAGTGCCCAAGTTCATATGGTGTGGTTTTAACTGCTTTGGTGGTAACACTATTCAGCAAATGGACGACTATCAAAAGTGCAAGACTTTTACAGTTTCGTCGACAATTTGGTGAACCCCTTTGTGGATCGAACCATGTCCAACAAAGTTTGATTCCAACATTCGGACACTCAATACAATTAAGGAGTTCCAGACGGAGTCCATTGCCAGAGAATCGTATTCTCTTTTAGATAGTCAATAAGCTTGGTGCTTAAATATTTATTACCACGATCATATCGTAATATAGCAACCAAGTTGGTTTCTTACTTTGATGTCTAAAATTATTGAACACTTCAAAATTAGAGACGTGTACTTCATAAGTACATTTGGTAGTTGAAAACCACCCCCACCAGTAACACATTAGTGGATCACACATCTCCGTTTGGATCAAATCCAATAGATCTTCAACACACTCAACTAGCGTGCTAAAGTTGTGCGGGGTTTTGACTTCTATCAATTGCTGATATTTGGGTTTAGTTCATTCTTGTTTATTTGTTTATCGTCTTTAGCAAATCATATTTGCTTTCTTTTGTATAAAGGAAATCGGATTTCCAAAACAAAATTAAAACCTTTACCTTCTATATCAAATATAGAAGTAAGATTTAATAATAGAACATTTCTATTAATATTAGGTATCTAAAATTAGACGAAACAAATAATCAATTGTTCAAAACAATAGAATAACTATAACTCAATACGAACCTTTGTCAGAACGTTTCTGCCCAAGGTATTTTAGCAGTTATGGCCCTATGGCCTTTATTCACACAACGATGGCAAGCGTCATCAACTCATTTGTTGACCTTGTTCTTAGTCGCCCTTCTAGTATCACCTTTATCCATCTTTACACTTAGACCGGAAACCATTTCCGTCATTTTCTTCAAGAAGAACACTTCTTTCATGAAGAAGCAATAATGAGAACAAATTTCTCGTATTGATGGTTGACTCTTTGATCAACATCTTGAACAACTTATCCATTGAAGGATCGAGCTTTGTTCATGTTGTAGTTCATAATGAACGATTCATAAGAACTAGAAATCCACTTCTTATAAGTGACATTCCTCAGCAGTCAAAGGTTGAGTGAGATTATCAAATAATCTATTCTCAAGTACATAGAGGCACTCATCATTTTAAATCACAAGATTGAGATTCCAATTCAAATGGTTTGGGCCAGTGAGTTTGGATTGGTCGAGTATCGATGTTACGGGATATCTTAGAGAATATTACTGAGAAATATTAAGAAGATTAACATTGAGATAATTCGTTATTAATGATTACAATTAAATGTTTGGTCTTTATCATTTAATTGCCTCCCACTAAATTTTTCGAATTCCGCTATCCTCTAGCAGACAGACGGGAAAACTTATTTTTCCTTAGTTGGGCTTTAGGTCCAATAGCGTGAATATAACCCGTAGTTAATCTAGCCCGATTATATTCACCTAATGGTAGAAACATTTCCAATCACATCTCTATGTGACCCTAAAGATTACTTTTCCTCACCATGACAATGAACTACGTTAATCGTACCCTTCAAAGTCAACCATGTGTCAAGACCGACCTACCGATGTGAGAAGTGAAAGTTGGACTCCAGTAAACATGTGTAAGCCCATAGTTAATCTATCCGACCACACATATTTAAAAGAATCGTAGCTAACACCTCTCCATCTTATGTCAATAAATTACAGCTTAACTCACAAGCAGTACTCCCCGCTAACACGGCATACCATACTACTTGTAAGTGTCTTTCACATAATTTATTGTCGGTAGAAGGAAAGGAGAAAGAACGACACATCGGTTCTCCTTTAAGGCTTGATATACATTCTCGGGAGAAAATGGAGGAGTATAGGATTAGTTATCTCATCAGAATAATCGTTATACATTCTCAGGAGAGAATGAAGTGAGTGATCGATTGTTGATTCTTAACAACTATGTCCTCTATAGGTCATCCTAACGAGCACATACGATCATAACATATATCACAATATATATCTCACATAATTCACATAGCATTTAATCACAATTAAAACGAGGTATGCAAATTAAATGGTGCTCTATTAATTAACTTGATTTAAAAATTAAATCAAATAATTAATATATCACCTTGTTGATCGAATATTTAAATCTATTATGTAATTGGTCAATAAATAATTTCAGTAAATTAAATATTGATACTTCTTTTCTATTTCAATTTATTAATATCTTAATAATCAAAACGTGATGTCTCATAAGTGAAACTCGAGGTTTCTAACCAGCGATTCATCATGCGAGCGACCCTATCTCCCATAAATGGGGGAGCCGAGCAGACCATCGAATCATGCCATCATATGGCTCGATGTCTCTAATTTGTTTTAACAAAAACAAGTCTAGATGAATCACTCCCCGAGGTGCATTCATGTTCGACATTGAATTGTTACTTGATAACAAATTAAGCATTGTTTCAATCTATTAGATAAAAATAAATATCTTAATAGAAACAACTGAGTCCCAATTAAACAACATTAAATCAATCAATTCAACAAACAGCATGCTTTAGCCGATTATATTCATAGACAATTAATCAATTTCAGAACCTACGCTCTGATACCACTGTTGGGGATCGTGCATGTATACGCAGCGGAAAACAAAAATTTTATGAAAAACCGTTTTTCATTAATGTAAACATTTTACATTATATTTATTTTATTTTATTGAAAATCATATTTTCAATATTACATGCATCCCATACTACACAAATTAAATCTAGCGCAATTATATTTATCATATAAATTAATTACTTCTAGCGCAACTATATTAATCATATTAATATATTTTGTAGGGCAATTACATTAATCATATTAATATATTACAATTAATTACGCAGACATAATTAATTTGCGTCAAATTGACAATTAACATAATCTTATTATTTAATTCTAATCAACTTTAAACATTCGCACATAATTAATTTGCATCAGATTGACAATTAATATAATTATATTATTTAATTCTAATCAACTTGAGTTGTGCAATTAAATTAATCAAATTAATTAATTACACATATATAATTAATTACGTAAACATGTGCACCAGTTTGCGTCAAAATGACAACTAAGATAATCATATTATTTAATTCGAATCAATTTGAATTTAATTGACATTTAAATTAATCACAATTAATTTTTCTTTATCAATTAAAAATCCCATAGCGCAAACATTAACAGTACATAGCGCAAACATTTAACGCAAACAATTAAATCTAAATTTAATCGTAAGTACCTCAGGGATTCATCGGACGAAACGAGGTTCGTCGGAAGTCGCGCGGATGCGACGCGGGGACGGCACGGGTCGTGTGCGGGGAGAGCCGAGCGAGTGGCGGGGCTCTCGGCTGGACTCGTGTGTCACGGCTGGAGCGCACGGGCGCAACTCGGGCTGTGCTCGGGCGTTCCTTCGGCGTCTCTCGTCTAATCAGGTTTCACCTCGTATAGGTAATCCAACTTACGTATTGCACTAGAAACACGTAAGGGAGAATACGACGGGAAAAACGAGCCGGAAAAACGGTGCCGGAATCGGATTCCGGCGAGGGGAGGCGGCTGCCGGCGGCGGCGGCGGGCGGCGGCTCCGGTTGTCGGCGGTCCTCCGAGGGAGGAGCCGAGGGGGCGGACGAGAGGGAGAGAGGAGAGGAGAGAAAGTGAGGCTAGGGTTTTGAGCTCTTCACTTTGGTGTGTTTATTCTCATGCCTATGGAGCTCCTTTTATAGGTGAAGAAAGGAGCTTGTTGGGCTCAAACCCTAATGGATCGGATCCATTAACCCTAGCCGGCCCAATACATTAGCCGTCATTACGTTTCTCCAAAATTGACAATCAATTTCATCTCCGAAAAATAAAACGATTATATTTTCTTTCTCGTTTTAATTTTCTCATCAATATGAGATAAAAATAAAATTTTCCAATTTCACAAAATCGGAAAGCCCATTTCAGGGGTACTGCTAAATCGGGAAATTTCCCAAAATAGAAAGTGTACACCATCGTGTCCGTTTTCTTTAGCTCATTATTATTTCCAACTCATAATCACAATTATGAATCTCGGATTCAATCATATTGACCTCCGACTATATGTACTTAATTAACAGTTAATTAATACATGATCGTATTTAAGGATCGGTTTACACGAGAATGTGACCCTCAATGGTTCAGGTGTATAACTAGCCGTGGGCTCACAACATATTGTGATTCGAACAACATATTGTTCTTATTTCAACTACTCCCAAGAGTTTTAGATTAATAATCATATTATTTAATCTCCGAACAAGTCGGTGCCCAACGAATCAGTGACGAGCGTCTACCAGCCACGCTTCACTAATTCCCTAGATACAAATGAAGTGCCTGCAAGAACCTTGTAATATAGTTAGCGTACAGTACGATCCCTCCGATACATATGTCCCGATCAAACTAGAGATATTGGTTAATCGAGATCTCTTGTTGAGTTTGATAACTGTGCGTACGTTCTAGGTTTCGTAAAATCCAGTCGTGATTGATTCAGAGAAACACATTTCTCTAATCACCTCACTATACAACTCTGGCCAGAGATTCCGGGACTACGAACCATCAGAACACACAGGACATCCATGATCTATATCAAGCGATCAGATCCCCTACTACCATGCACAGACTTCACATCAGATTTCGAACTGCACGAACATTGTCTCCTTTTTCGACTTACTCCCTTTCCAGAGAATCAGAGACACGTCACGATACAGCTAGTCCTCTGATGAAGTCACGGTGATGTCTGGGTCTTAAGGATTAATTGTGTACAACTATATTATGGAATTCTCTACTCGATCAGTGATAACCACTTAGAGATTCCAGGGAGAGGGGGTTTAGTGAACTCATCAACAGTGAGCACCCACTCAAGTATGTCGATGTCCCAACACCGAGGCTCGAGATTAGCCCACATACACTAAGTGCTAGTATCAAGGGGGAAAGGCCGGGTATCCTTGTTATTGGCGTAACCCATCGACTAGGAACTGAGTTTGACCAGTTACGTTGCGTTAACAGAATTATCTCTCGGTTTCCACAAAACCGAATTCATACAACATGTGTAACTGTACAGGACTATATCTATGATTCAACATTGGGAGCAGATATAGTATATGCCATTAATAAAGGTTTCATTAATTAATGAAATAAATCGTTATATAACGGAATACGGTTAACCGCTCGGCCAACCGTTGGCTCGCCGGTCACCTATTCCAACAGTTGCTTCCTTGGGAATAACATAGTATCATGGCATAGTCGGAAGCAAAATTTCATCGCTCTATCGACTGCTGAGTCTGAGTATGTTGCAGCCGGAAGTTGCTGCACTCAATTGCTTTGGCTAAAGCAGATGTTAGATGATTATCTTATCGAAAGTGCTCCCTTGGTGTTGTACTGTGATAACCGATGTTAGCCGGAAGTTGCTCGCTTTTGTTGCTATGCTTCTCCCGAGGGTGAGATTTGTGTATCTCCTTATGCTAACTCTTGTTCATATGAGTTGTGACAAAAATGGGGAGATTGTAGATGTTAGTTTTGTCAACAACATATGTGTTTGTTGTTTGTTTTTGTTTTCAGGTGATGTATCTCTTGAGGGGGAGACTTGCTGGATCTCTTTGTACTCATTGTCTCTCATATGAGTTGTGCCAAAAAGGAGGAAATTATCATGATTGATGTGTTTCACAAGAGTTGTACCAAAAAGGGGGAGATTGTAAATACAAGTTTTTGGCATCAACTTTGTGTGTTCCTTGCGCTGTCCATCGACTATTGTCATATCTTTTTCGTACGAGCTCCGATTGTGTTGGTTCAAAATGATATGGAATCCACACTTAAAGAGCTACGTATCGATATACGACAAGTAATGTCAAAACCATGCGACTGGAGTCGCACGCGACTGGAGTCGCACGAGCTTGCGCTGAAAGCGCTTGGATGTGCAGTCCGTCGATTTTTGCCATATCTCCTTCGTGCGAGCTCCGATTGACTTGATTCAAAATGCTATGGATTCCAAACTTCAAGAACTACAAATAACCAAAATCATGCGACTAGATTCGCATGCTAAAGGAGTCGCACACACTGCACCTTCCACTGCGTGCGACTGGAGTCGCACGACTTGCCATTGGATATGCAGTCCGTCGATTTTGGCCATATCTCCTTCGTACGAGCTCTGATTGACTTGATTCAAAATGCTATGGAATCCAAGCTTCAAGGACTACAAAGAACCAACTTCATGCCACAGGAGTCGCGTGCGAAAGGAGTCGCTTGACTCCTCCCTCTCATGTCGTGCGACAGGAGACGCACGATCCGTGCGTCCAACTCATGCGACAGGCGTCGCACGCGACAGGAGTCGCACGTCCGGGTATGCGACAGGAGTCGCATGTTTTGAATCCTTCATCTTGTGCGACTGGAGTCGCACGCCATGCTCCTTTACACTTCGTGTGTCAACTGATGCATGTTGTGTTGTTTACTACTTCAACGATATCGACGACCATGAAGACGATGAAATATGAAATGTTCAACGACGAGTGTAATTTCATGAAGCTTCTGACAATGATAGGAGGAGGCATGGAGGTAGAGATCCGAAACCATACCGTCTACAGTGGCTGAATGATTGCGGTATCATCAGGGTGACCAAGCAAGTGAAGGTACCTTTCCGCATTGGGAAGTATGAGGATGAGGTACTGTGTGACGTCATTCCTATGCAAGCGAGTCACATTTTATTGGGACGACCGTGGCAATTTGATAGGAGGGCTATCCATGATGGTTTCACCAACAAGTACTCGTTTGAGTATCGCAATAAGAAGATATCACTTGTTCCTCTTACTCCTAAACAAGTTTACGAGGACCAAGTACAACTGCAAAAGGAGGTAGACAAGGCAACTACCAAAGAGCAGTCCTTACAAAGAAAAGATAATGCCTTGATTCACAGAGCCTACCTTGCACGGGCTAGTGATGTAAAGGAAGCAGTGAATGAGAAGAGGCAGATGTTCGTGTTGTTGTGGAAGGGGAACTTGGTTATTACTAACGATCTACCCCCTCTACCCCCTTCTATTCAGTTTGTTTTGCAGGAGTTCGATGATGTTTTCCCGGAGGATACACCGCCTGGGTTACCACCCATTCGAGGAATAGAGCATCAGATCAACTTTGTGCCTGGAGCTGTGCTACCAAACCGCCCAGCTTACCGCACCAACCCGGAGGAAACAAAGGAGTTGGAGAAGCAGATTGGCGAGTTGTTGACCAAAGGGCACGTGAAGGAGAGTCTGAGTCCTTGTGCGGTACCTGTACTTCTCGTACCCAAGAAGGATGGCACGATGAGGATGTTTTGCGATTGCCGAGCTATCAATAACATCACGGTAAAGTATCGACATCCTATCCCTCGACTTGATGACATGCTTGATGAGTTGTATGGTTCTTGCGTATTTTCAAAAATAGACTTGCGTAGTGGGTACCATCAGATTAAAATTAAGGAGGGAGATGAACGGAAAACTGCTTTCAAAACAAAGATTGGTTTATATGAGTGGTTAGTTATGCCTTTTTGACTTACTAATGCTCCTAGTACTTTTATGCGTCTTATGAATCATGTTTTGCGTGCTTTTATTGGAAAATTTGTTGTTGTATACTTTGATGATATCTTAGTGTATAGCAAAAATCATGATGAGCATGTGTTTCATTTGAGACAAGTTTTGATTGCACTTAGGCAGGAGAAATTGTATGCTAACCGTAAGAAGTGCGTCTTTAGCACAGATATGGTCGTTTTCCTTGGTTTTGTTGTTAGTGCACAGGGTGTACAGGTTGACGAGGAAAAGATACTAGCTATCCAAGAGTGGCCAACACCGAAGAGCATTGGAGATGTGCGGAGCTTCCATGGTCTGGCCAGCTTTTATCGACGGTTTGTGCCTAACTTCAGCAGCATGGAGGCACCTTTAACTGCCGTGATCAAGAAGAACGTGGAGTTCAAGTGGGGAAAGGCACAAGACGAAGCCTTTCAGAAATTAAAGGAAAAACTGACACACGCCCCGGTACTATCTCTTCCTAACTTTTCTAAATCTTTTGAGATTGAATGTGATGCTTCTGGAATTGGTATTGGTGCAGTGTTGATGCAAGAACGTCGTCCGATAGCCTACTTCAGCGAGAAACTAAACGGAGCTACGTTTAACTACCCAACGTATGACAAGGAGTTGTATGCCCTGGTGAGAGCTCTTCAGACGTGGCAGCACTATCTATGGCCTCGGGAGTTCATCATTCACACCGACCATGAGTCGTTGAAGCACCTCAAGGGTCAGAACAAGCTGAACAAGCGACATGCGAGATGGATGGAGTTCATTGAGACGTTTCCTTACGTCATCAAATACAAGCAAGATAAGGAGAATGTGGCGGCTGATGCCCTTTCTCGGAGGTACGCTCTAATTTCGACCTTAGATGCTAAGTTACTTGGTTTTGAGCATATTAAGGGTCTTTATGAGCATGATGATGATTTTGGTGAGATTTATAAAGAATGTGAACAAATTGCTAGTGGAGATTATTTTAGGCATGATGACATTCTCTTTAGGAAAAATAAATTGTGTGTGCCTAAATGCTCTTTACGTGAGTTATTGTTGCTTGAATCTCATGGTGGGGGATTAATGGAACATTTTGGCATTGCTAAGACTTTATCTGTTCTACATGAGCATTTCTTTTGGCCTCATATGAAACGTGATGTTGAGAGAGTTTGTGGTCGTTGTCTTATATGTAAACAGGCTAAGTCTAGAGTTAGTTCCCATGGATTGTACACACCTTTGCCTATTCCTGCATCACCTTGGATTGATATTTCTATGGATTTTGTAATGGGTTTACCTAGGACTAAGCGAGGTAGTGATTCTATTTTTGTGGTAGTTGATCGTTTCTCTAAGATGGCACATTTTATTCCATGTCATAAAACTGATGATGCATCTCATGTGGCTGGTTTATTCTTTCGAGAGATTGTTAGACTACATGGCATGCCTAGGACTATTGTGGTGTAAACTAGGTACGAAATTGTTGTTTTCTACTACTTGTCTGTTGGAGTTGTGTACTTAATGTCTAGATTTAAGTAAAGGAAACTCACGATCCATTGCCATTAATCTATTTAATTAAATAAACAATTATTTGCGTTTAATTATTTATAATTAAATATATGCAAATTATAGTCCTGGATTATATACGTTGTAGTTAGTATGGTGTGCGACGTCACACAGAAGATCATACTATCGGTTACTCGTATTTAATCGAACAGTTGCTCACGACCTAGATGGACACGGACCAATCCATCGGTATAGTCGTTGTGTGAGAGAGAAAATAATTTGTCTTAATTATTTTATCACACTTGTACACTTGGTGTATTGAGCGGATCGTTGAGATTCATCGATTAGGATTGCCGGCGATAATCGATTCGAGTCTCAGTGTATTTTATTCTTAATCCCCGATATTATTGCGGGTGTGTATATTTAATATAAGTGACTTTGATTTACCAAAGGAATTAACCGATTTAATTATTGGGTTAATTACCGGTTAAGTTGGGTCACTATATTTCATATATGGCATACCGTGAATGATTGACCGGACAGTGTATCCCGGAAGGGTTGATAATATCCCCGAGATGAGTTCATAAGGAATTATTATGTAAACCCTGCAGGTGGATTTAATCCGCATAATAATTAAGGTTGAATGGTACTAGTCTCGGATATAAGAGATGAATAAATTAATTAGCAATAAATTAATTTTATTCATGGATATTTATATCTTAAATACACGGAATAAATAATACTACCGGAGAAATATTATTTGATATAATATGGTTTAATATTGGGAGTGCAATTAATTTTATATAGTGGAAAATAGAATTAATTAATAATAGTAAGGATTAATAGATTTGGGCTTGGGCTCAATTTAATCACTATTATTGGAAGCCCAATATTCCACCTCCTTAAGATCCCCTACGTAGCCTATAAAAGCACTACATGGTCTTCACAATTAGACAAGACAAGATAATCATACTTGATTAGTCTAGAGAGTTCGTGAAGGAGATCCATGGAGTTCGGTAGATCGTCGCCCACACGACGTCCGGGCTAGTGCAAGGAATACATGGGAAGATCTCAAGGTCATCGATTGATCTCGTTTCTCCGAACAACGAATCGAAGGTAAAATCGTTAAACACCCTTGATGATTTTATTCGATTATTTATTGAAAATACCGTAGAACCAAGATCCGAGGACGAACCCCGGAACGAGGTCGAACCGGGCGGTGGTGGCGAAGCCACCGGACCGCCGCGGCTCGAGGACCCCGTGGGGATCGAACCAAGAACACCCCGGCTGGACGCCGGGGGTGCGCGATCGAGGAGAACCCCGGCTGGACGCCGGGGTGCGATCGAACCCTAGGTTCGATCGCGGGGTGGCGGCTGGGGCCGCTGCGGCTCGCTGGGCGAGCTGCCCCCCTCCCCGACGGCGGTGAGTCGCCGGACTCACCGCGGGGCTGCCGCTGCAGCCCCAGCTGATCGATCGTACGATACGATCGATCCATGCGATCGCATGAACCTCGGCTCGCGGGGGTTCGGCTGGGGGCGGGCCGCGTGCCTTCGGGTGCGTGGTCTCCAAAGGCCGGACTCCGGTGGATGAATCGTCGTTCGTGTGATCTCCGGCGAATGGTTTTTGATCGGGTTATTGTTTCCGCAAATTTTAATAGCCCGGGATATCGAATTCCAACAATTGGTATCAGAGAGTGGTTTACGTTCGCGGTATTTTCGATAAAATTGTTCTACCTTGCAGGGTTTCCGACTATTATGGCTAGATATAATTTATTCGTTAATTATTGTCATAATATGTTTTGATTAAACTCTCGGACATGTCGAGATTCGTTTTATGTGTGGTGAATGCTTGTAATAGTAAAAAATTCGGTGGTTGACCGAATTTAGGATTTATTATTACGTTCTACTTTTTCCGGAAATTGTATAGGGTCGATTTCATGTATAGAATCGATACCGGATAATTGTAATTTAAATTCTTGTAATTTATTTACGTTGGTTCGATGCCGAAACGACCGCCGGAGAAGACGTGTGACGAAGAAGACGAAGGGCTCGAGGATCGATCATGGAGATCGATCCCCATGAGATCGATGGCAAGGGAGAGGGGCGGCGATCGCACCCCTCGGCTGGGGCTGCCGCCGGCTTGGTGGTGGCCAGCCGGCTGAGTGGTGGCGGCGGTTGCCCTCTCCGGTGGCCGGTCGATGGTGGTGGTGGCGCGGGGTCCTCGTGATCTCGTGCTACTCCTACCGAGATTTGCTTTCCTAAATTATTCGGTTTTCCTATTTTGAGTATTCCTATTCTTAGGAACTCTCATGGAATAGGAAAAGAATAAATTTAGAATAAATTTATTTCCTTATTGATTATTCCTATTTTATGGGAATTTTCATGGATAAGGAAGGAATAAATTTAGAATTAATTCGGTTTTCCTTATTGAGTGTTTTTCTTTATGGAAACTCTCATGGATTAGGAAAAGAATTAATTGGAATTATTTTATTTACTTATTCTATTATGGAAGTCTTCTAGAATATTCTAAGTTCTACTTGGAATAGGATTCTAGAGATTTAATGGAATTAGAAAGGAAAATAATTAATTATTAAATTAATTTATTTCCTATTTGATTATTCCTATTTTATGGGAATTTTCATGGACATGGAAATTAATTAATTTTGGAAAGTAGAAGAATCCTTAATTAATTTTTCCTATTTAATTATTCCTTTATGGAATTTTTTAATAGATTAGGAAAGGAATTAATTTGAAAGGATTAGGAGTCCTAATTTATTTTATTTCCTTATTCTATTATAGAAGTCTTCTAGAATATTCCAAGTGGGTCTTGGATAGATTATTCTAGAGATTTAATAGAATTAGATAGGAAAATAAATAAATAAAAATATTAATAATATTTAATTTTATTTTTGATATATTCGATTGACTTAATTTTCGAATTAAGTAACTTTTGGATTAATTGAAAATAAATAGATTTAAATATTGGAATTAATATTCCCGTCACATGGAGCATTCAAGAACGAAGACTAAAGACTAGAAGATGCGTACGGAGATGCGATAAAGCCATAATAGTCGGAAAATAATATTCTAGTATTATTTTGATTATGTGATAATATTCTATGTGCTTTATTTCATGTATGCATGCTTATGTGTATTTAATTATGCATTAGATAGCGTATCCCTTTATTGTAAAAAGCTATGTGGGAGAGGGTATGGAAACATATCCATGGTCTCCATTGCTGTTCTCTTGGTGAGTTTTGTGGACTTTTGAAGTTCGTATAGACAAGTCATTGGAGGAGAATTCTTGTAATTCCTCTTACGAGAAACATTGATTAAGTCTATCAAACAATGCCTAATTTGTCTTTCCAAAACTGATTTCAAGTCGACTCATTCTCACCCCGGGGAGTGGAATGGAGCCAAAGCCACTTGGTCATGTCAAGGACACAAATTAGAGGCAGTCGTACCATCTTTTGAAGGTGGATCGATTGTCTGCTCGGCTCCCTCATTTATGAGAGATAGGGTTGTTCGCATGGTGAATCACTGGTTAGAAACTTTGAGTTTCACTTATGATTCTCCGCGTCTTGATTTACAAGATTAAATGATTCAAGTAATTGGGAGTCAATTGTAAAAGTCTTTTGGTGTAGTAAACGTCCACACTATCGTGGCTTGCTACATTGAATGGGATTTTGGAACGATTGATGTAGACAGTTATAGAAGGGAGTAAAGGAGCGTATGTTAACGTAAACGTCCACACTATCGTGGCTTGCGGTGAATATGCGTGTCCCAAACAATCTTCTTAGATACTGAGTAATGGTTAACACTTAGGTACGCTTCTTAGTATTCTTCCCATCGAAGTAACGCTAATGATGATGTACGACCGAAGGAAATCTAATTGCTAAATCATTTGGATAGGTAAACGTCCACACTATCGTGGCTTGCCATATCTGATGGGATTTTAGATGCGATTAGTGGTTTAATGATATTATTTGAGGGAGATAATATCGGAGATTAAATCAATTGTTTGTTGTTATATGTGCTCATAGATTAGGATATGGCTTTGAACCCACTTTATGTGATACTTAAGGATTTTAAACTCATTGGTCCCTAAATGTAATGATTGGAATAGAGATCTAGACATTGTCCAGACTGTTGGAGAGTACTGGTTAGTACTCAGTAAGCTTTGTCCTCCCGAGCCTATTGACATAGGCGGCTAGACAAGAAGCGATGAGGATACTCATAAAGGCCAGTCGCTTCGAGGAAACGCTTAAACACGTTTTTGAGATGATTGACCTTTTAGACGAGTTGAGACGGAAATCGCAAGCTCTTGTAGCCAATACCAAAGGTTTCGAACCTAAGGGAAAAATCGGGGGAAAGGAAAAGCAAGCAAAGAAACCCAGTGGTCCTAGGTTTCTTGGACCACGAGATGGGACGAGAAAGCCATGAGGCAAGAGTTCTCGATGCAAACAGTCTGGGTACTGGAAGTCTGATTATCCTCTCAAAGAAAGTACGAAATTCTTCTTTAGTCGTAAAACATAGTCAGTGGTATTATCTACCGGAACCTGGTGTGTAGATATGGAACCACTGACGGTATGTGCATTTTAAATGCGAGAGGTTCCAGGAAACATAACGACTTGGAAAAGAAAAGATCGTAGTCTACATGGGCAATGCTGTGGAGGAGGCAGCAGTTGCTGTGGAGGACATTTTATAGGATTTCATTTTGAGTTATTGCTTTTATGTACTTTTCATATTAGAAAGAACTTTGTTCTGGATTTCTAATGAATGGATATTTTATTTCTTTTAATCATTTGATGGTTATAAGAAGAAATAATGATATTATCTATTCTGGTACATTAGCTAGCAATATATAAATGATGAATCCTGAGTCCACCATGATGCAACGAACCGTAGTATGAAACTCGTTTTACTAATAAGAGATTTCTTTATCAATTATACTTGTGGATTCTTATGCTGAGTCATGTTTATTCAAATAAGAAGTTCAAGGGTCAAAAGTTGATATTTTGATCAATTAAGTTGAAGGAGTGGACCTTCCGACCTAAGAATCTAATTTGGAAGATAATGTGACTAAGCAATCCTTTATGGATATAAGATGTAAGATCCGGACAAGTATAAGAATTGATTAACTCTGATGTATGCAGACCTATGTCTACTCAGACAATTAGGTACGAGTTCATCATTTGATGATTACTCGAAAAATGGATTAGAATACCTGATGTGCCACAAAAGCAAGTGTTTTGACAAGTCAATGGACACTAAGCAATTGTGGAGAACCATCAAGGTATATCCATTTGTAGCCTGCGATTTGATCGCGGAGGCAAGTACCTATCTGAGGAATGCATGGCATACTGATCAGAAATTGGGATTTGATCCCAAATGACTACACCATACACTGTTGTGTAGAAATGGTGTGTCGTAAACAAGAAATGGAACTCTTATAGAAATAGTAAAATTATGAGTTATACGGAACTACCTATGTTCTATGGATATGTCTGGAAACAACGGCGCATTCAAATGCGGTTGTAGAATATCCTAGAAGAACAAAAGATGTGTGTTCAATAGTACTATGAACCAGAAGGACGTTATAAGTTCTAACGCCCGGTTCTTAGAGAAAGACTATACGATGAACCACAAGCCCAAGGTGACATGATACTTTGAAATGAGAGAGAAAGATTAAGACTTAGAACCAGCCGAACCGAGTAGCGGTACACCACTAACTGCACCTACTGTTATCACTGTTTATACACCGGAATGCCGTTGTAGTGGGAGGTTGTGTGACAACCGGAGATATTCATAAGACTAGGAGAGTCTTCGGACTCTGGACCTAGTATACATGAAATCGATCCCTAGATCTACATGAAGGAAGTACTAAATCTAAATGTGCCTTCTTGGAGAGCAATAAGGATTATTGCTAAGAGGCGAGATCATTTAGAGTACAAGCTTAGTTGATCCATTTATGGATTGAAACAAAGCATTGAGTTCGTGGTACTTGCAAATTGATGAGATAGTCCATTTTATGGATTCATCAAAAGCATAGACGAATCGTGTGTATTGGAAACGTGATGGAAAACAAGGTGGTGTTTCTCGGAGGTTTTATGTAGATAACGTTTTATCATTGGTAACAACGTAAAGATGTTATCAGACATAAAATGATGGTTGTCTAGATGAATCAGTATGAAAGATAAAAGAAGAAGTTGGACATGTTCTTGAGATCTTGGATCTCTAGAAAGAACATTGTACTTCTCCTGGACATCTTACATAAATGATTATGGTTCGTTTTAAACATGCAAGATTCCGAGAAAGGTTCGTTACCTTTCAGAGACGGAATGCATCTATCTAAGGATATGTGTTTTGGAACACAAAAGGAGATAGAAGCAATGAAAGCAGTTTCCTACACTTTGAGTGTGGAAAGCTTAATAAATGCATTGTTGAAAACAAGAACCTGATATCGGCTATGCGGTTAGCATAGTGGGAGGATATCAAGGTAATCCTGGAAAGGAATATTCGACTGCCGTAAAAGTACTTTCGAAGTACTGTTCTAGACTACGAAGCAGACGAGTTTTTCCTTTGGATTACATTCTCTTAGATTTCTAATCGAATGAGGACCGGTGTAAGTCGATATCAGGCTATGTGTTTCACTATTGAAGGAGAAGGAGTTTAACATGGAAGAGTGATAAGCACGATGCTTTTCGGACTCTGCCATAGGTAACCAAATAGCGGCCTCAGAGGCAGCGGAAGTTTTGGTATAACTCCGGGATAATCTCTGGGACTTAGATGTGATTCTTAATTTGCCAAAGGCTATGTAAATAGCGGTGCAATGGCAAATGGTAAGAAATCACTAGTCCATAAGTGTAAGATAACACATAGTGCAAGTACCACCTGATACGAGTCATCGTCGAGGGAGACGACGCTGTAGTCACCAAGATAACTTCAGAGCGGCAACCTAGAGTGCTCATTCACATAGTACTTCTTGGAAGTACAACTTAAGCACGTGATGAGTATGGGAGTCGGGAGTTTGGAGGAAATGACTAGACCTTAGTACAAGTGGGAGATTGTTGGAGTTGTGTACTTAATGTCTAGATTTAAGTAAAGGAAACTCACGATCCATTGCCATTAATCTATTTAATTAAATAAACAATTATTTGCGTTTAATTATTTATAATTAAATATATGCAAATTATAGTCCTGGATTATATACGTTGTAGTTAGTATGGTGTGCGACGTCACACAGAAGATCATACTATCGGTTACTCGTATTTAATCGAACAGTTGCTCACGACCTAGATGGACACGGACCAATCCATCGGTATAGTCGTTGTGTGAGAGAGAAAATAATTTGTCTTAATTATTTTATCACACTTGTACACTTGGTGTATTGAGCGGATCGTTGAGATTCATCGATTAGGATTGCCGGCGATAATCGATTCGAGTCTCAGTGTATTTTATTCTTAATCCCCGATATTATTGCGGGTGTGTATATTTAATATAAGTGACTTTGATTTACCAAAGGAATTAACCGATTTAATTATTGGGCTAATTACCGGTTAAGTTGGGTCACTATATTTCATATATGGCATGCCGTGAATGATTGACCGGACAGTGTATCCCGGAAGGGTTGATAATATCCCCGAGATGAGTTCATAAGGAATTATTATGTAAACCCTGCAGGTGGATTTAATCCGCATAATAATTAAGGTTGAATGGTACTAGTCTCGGATATAAGAGATGAATAAATTAATTAGCAATAAATTAATTTTATTCATGGATATTTATATCTTAAATAAACTGAATAAATAATACTACCGGAGAAATATTATTTGATATAATATGGTTTAATATTGGGAGTGCAATTAATTTTATATAGTGGAAAATAGAATTAATTAATAATAGTAAGGATTAATAGATTTGGGCTTGGGCTCAATTTAATCACTATTATTGGAAGCCCAATATTCCACCTCCTTAAGATCCCCTACGTAGCCTATAAAAGCACTACATGGTCTTCACAATTAGACAAGACAAGATAATCATACTTGATTAGTCTAGAGAGTTCGTGAAGGAGATCCATGGAGTTCGGTAGATCGTCGCCCACACGACGTCCGGGCTAGTGCAAGGAATACGTGGGAAGATCTCAAGGTCATCGATTGATCTCGTTTCTCCGAACAACGAATCGAAGGTAAAATCGTTAAACACCCTTGATGATTTTATTCGATTATTTATTGAAAATACCGTAGAACCAAGATCCGAGGACGAACCCCGGAACGAGGTCGAACCGGGCGGTGGTGGCGAAGCCACCGGACCGCCGCGGCTCGAGGACCCCGTGGGGATCGAACCAAGAACACCCCGGCTGGACGCCGGGGGTGCGCGATCGAGGAGAACCCCGGCTGGACGCCGGGGTGCGATCGAACCCTAGGTTCGATCGCGGGGTGGCGGCTGGTGCCGCTGCGGCTCGCTGGGCGAGCTGCCCCCCTCCCCGACGGCGGTGAGTCGCCGGACTCACCGCGGGGCTGCCGCTGCAGCCCCAGCTGATCGATCGTACGATACGATCGATCCATGCGATCGCATGAACCTCGGCTCGCGGGGGTTCGGCTGGGGGCGGGCCGCGTGCCTTCGGGTGCGTGGTCTCCAAAGGCCGGACTCCGGCGGATGAATCGTCGTTCGTGTGATCTCCGGCGAATGGTTTTTGATCGGGTTATTGTTTCCGCAAATTTTAATAGCCCGGGATATCGAATTCCAACATTGTCATCCCAGACTGATGGTCAAACTGAGGTAGTAAATAGGACTTTGTCTACTTTACTACGTGCTATTATAAAGAAAAACATTAAGTCTTGGGAGGAGTGTTTGCCTCATGTGGAGTTTGCATATAATCGTTGTGTTCATTCGACTACTAAATTTTCACCATTTGAGATTGTGTATGGTTTTAATCCTTTGACTCCTTTGGATTTATCTCCTTTACCTGAGCATGAGCATACTGATCTTGATGGCCAGAAAAGGGCTGATTTTGTGAAACAGATACACGAGACGGCTAGGATGAACATACAGAGGCGAACCAAGCAATATGCAGAGCAAGCCAACAAGGGACGTCGCAAAGTAGTGTTTGAGCCTGGTGATTGGGTGTGGTTGCATATGCACAAGGAGAGGTTCCCATTACAGCGCCGGTCGAAGTTACTTCTTCGTGGCGATGGACCATTCCAAGTGTTGGAGCGTATCAACGACAACGCCTACAAACTGGATCTCCCAAGTGAGTACAATGTTAGTGCTACTTTCAATGTTACTGACTTGAGTTTGTTCGATGCAGGTGACGACTTGGATTTGAGGACAAATCCTCTTCAAGAGGAGGGGAATGATGTAGCCCCAAAGTCGTCGATGATTCAAGATCCGGTGCATGTTCCAGCTGGACCAGTGACGCGCTCGAGAGCTAAGAAATTCAAGGCAAGCTTGTCGGCATTGATCGAAGAAGTATGGGCGCAAGAGTTATTGAAGAAACCCATTGGTGATGTGGAGAAGCCGAGCCTCATCAACATGATTACGTACGAGGAGGCTATTCCAACAGAGGACTTTGAGTTTCAGACCGGAATGGCACGGAAAACGCTGGAACGGAGGTCAGACGGGAGCCGAGGACGCGCCGCGAAGTTCAGCCAGGAAATTGGCCTAGTGTCGGCCGACACCATATACCCGTCGGCCGACATCTTCAGAAAATGTGCGCCAGACAGATTTGTCAGCCTGCGATCGAAGGGAAAACCCGCGAACGAAGGTCCATTGTCGGGCGACAGCCTTTTACTGGCGGGCGACAATTGAATGTAGGCCGACACCCTTTTCCTGTCGGCCGACACGGGCTTCAGAATCGCGACTTTTCCAGCGTCGCGAATTTTTGGACGTTTTAATGTTTGTTTTCCTTTTCCTTTACTTTTTAGGTCAGCCTATATAAAGGCTTTTGAACCCTATTGTTGAGAATACAACTTGATATTCAATATAACTTTCGTGAGTTAATTCTCTCTCGTTTTCGTTCTCTTTTCGATTGTGCCAAAAGAGTTCACTTGACGAATCTACGAGACAGTCCAATCTCGTCGTGTGTCGTTCATCGATTTCCGAGTTGCTGCGTCGATCACGTGTTGGGGTTTAGGGTTTCGTCCTTAAATTATTTCACGAATCAGATTCAGAGGTTTGGATCATCCACCGGTATCCAATTTCGTATTTCTTCCTTCTTTTTCGTTCAACCTTCAACGAGGTACGTATCATATATATATATGAGCTTGATATTCGGGTGTCAAGGGAAGCGCCGGGAGATTCGTATGGACAATCCAATGCCGATCATGGGCTGAAGGCGCACAGAGTTTGGTGGGTGAGTTAATGACAGGGGTTTCATTGGGACGCGATAATTGGATGGATCGTCAATGGAAAATTGTGATTTGTTGTGAAGGGTTTCGGGACAAGTGAATTTTGGTTAAAAAAAATTGAGAAATTGTATCTTTTTATCATGGTTAATATTGGTATTTTGATGGGGTGTAGTTATCAAATAAATAAATTTAAGGGGTAGATTAATCAGGGTAGTATACTCGGTAATGATAGAGGTGTGAATAAATTTACCCAAAATGTGGTCCAAAATTACTTGGACTTTTTTGGCCCAGCCCGATGGGTCACATGGGCCAAACCCATTTTTAGCATGATGGATTGGGCCGACGTGATTTTTATTTTATTTTATTTTTAATATTATGATTTTGCTAAATATTTTTATTTTATACCAAGATGAACATGTTAAACACACTATAAAAGTCAACAATTTAATTTAGTTTTTTTTTTTTTTTTTTTTTTTCATCCCTTTCTTCTCTTTGCTCTGTTCGCAATTTTTTCCCTTCTCTTTCTTATCTCTGTTCCGTCCGTGTTAAGCGTCCACCGTCCATCCACCGCCTTTCACCTCCACGTCGACCATCCTGTTGGGTTTTGTATGGATCTCGTCCATAACCCAATAGATTGATTTACGTATTTTACAAGCATGAAAAAGTGCGGAAGAAAAAATCATGCATAAACACGTAAAACCCTAATCATATGGATCTAGTGCGCTCGTAGTAGTAAGAACAATTAATTGAGTTAGTAAAGAATTATGTACCTTATAATTCTTGTATGTAAATAGCCAACGCGTAGATGGATAGCCGCGAACGTACCCGGCCTCAATTTGTTGCAGGAACCCTCCTTGATCAACAAACGACGAACCCTTTGACTTGTATCGCGTCCCACTCGATTTTGTCGTCTCCTTCGTATTTTGGTGCTTATGAAATAATATATTTCGTGTCGAATAGCCACCAAAATCGTGGGTCTAATGTCCCCTTTATATAGGAGGAGGAACAAAAGAGTTTAGGATTGAAACGGATTAGTAAACAGAAATCTCGCGGCTGAAAAACGCCACTGTCGGCCGACACGAGGAAGTGTCGGCCGACACCTTTGACTTTTTTAAACAACACAAATTTACAATTGGTGTCGGCCGAAAGTTATATGGTGTCGGCCGACACCTAGTGTGAAATGGATGCTTGCTCCGTTTTTCCTTCTGTTTTCTTCCGTCGTTCAACCTCGATTCCCAACCAAGGTTTACATAGTCCAAATATACTCGATCAATAGGTCCGTGTGACTCATTTGGCTTGATTGTCGACTATTAAATTCAAGTTCTCAACTCGACACTTAATATCGCTCAATCGATCCATTTACACAGCATATTTAACGAAGATCATTTCCCGGCATTAGGGGGAGATAAGAATATAAAAGATATAAATGCCGAGAAGTTTCATTAAATGAAAACGATCTTCAATTCCTGATCCACGCACCAATCAATTGAACCCGAAGTTCATGAAAATAAGTGACTTGCAATATTCAGCAAGTAATCTGCCAAATTAATTTACAAATTAATGAAGGTGTGACAAAATCACATATATTTGTGATAAAATGAACTATAAGAGTTCAAATAACAAAGAGTTCAACTCAAATGTTGATTCTAATATACGCCTGAAGCGTAGTAGATCGATCTTAAGATATAAAATAAATCCGCGGAAAAACAAAGAAATTAAGTCACCCTCAAAATCTCTTGAAGAGAGTTAGATGGAAATCCCATTGAAAAAGAATGTGCACATGATAATTGAAAATCATGGGATTGCGGAACAACCAAATTTATTTTGGGAAATGATGGAAGATTTGGTTGATATATTGAATTGTCATCAACATGGAAAAATAGAAAGTCGTCAACGACATATTTGCCTCAAGAGTTGCTCTAGAAAAACTGGATCCAAAACATAAATCAATGATAGTGTGCCAGCAGCACTCGAAAGAAACAGAAACGAGCAATTGAGGCTGAGCATGACTCGCTAAATAAAGATATATTTTGACTCTATAGTACACACCTCAAAATGTTATCCCAGAAGGATATACGTGGGTGTTCGTACGAAAAACGAGTAATGATGTGGTGAAATATAAAAGTGAGATTGGTTGCTTAAGAGTTTTTCGCAGAAACTCGATGTTAATCAAATATTTTGAAAGATGACATTAAGTTCCGCTACTTAATATTTATGGCAGCAACAACGAGATATATATGCATCGAATGTATCATTTGACCATCTAAAGTCATTAGAAAGATACATATATGAAAATCCTGGATGGATTTTAAAATTCCAGATATGAAAGAAATGAAAATCAGAAAATGCAAAATATCATATTACATATGTCATTATGGACAAAAATGATATTGAAGACAAGGTCCCGAAGACCAGTGATTGGTCCCGAAGGCCAGTGATTGTACTCTTTTTCCCTCTATTAAGTTTTTCCCACAGGGTTTTCTTAGTTAAAGGTTTTTAACGAGACAATCACCACAATATAAATGTGAATGTCATGTACTCTTTTCCTCGAGTATTTTTTCCTACAAGGTTTTATAACGAGGTTTTAACGAGGCATGTACATCACTCGATAATAATTAATGAGGTCATCAAAATGTTCCATATGAGTTTATTTTCGAGATAAACTGAGATATTGAACCTGAAGTTCAAATGATTGCGAATTGAAGTTCACATTATTGTTCATTTGTGAAGAAATGTATATTGAACACTAGACGCATCTAAAATACTCCAGCATAGTTACCGGCCGGTTATAGCATTTGCGAATGCTCTAGTCAATATAGATGTCTGGTAAAGGCATGTCCCAGAAGGACGAAAAATATACAATAATACAAATGAATGTGGAACTCAACAATTCGAAGGTTGGGTCCTGAAGACCAAAATTTATATTTGAATAACTAAGTTTTTCCTATATGGTTTTATTAGTTACAGGTTTTAATGATACTGATTGATATAAAGTCAAAGATCTTCGGTGATTACAATCAGGGGGAGCAAGTTGTACTCTTTTTCCTTCGTCGAGGTTTTATCCCACTGGGTTTTCCTGACAAGGTTTTAACGAGGCAGCAATACTGTAAATAGTCATTCAAGTGGAGTGTTATGAATATTATTAATTAGTGAATGACTAGTTTACCATTTCTTGGTGAACAAGACAAAAACCTTACTTAGTATGCTATATAAAGGGGTCTCCCCATATCAATGAATGAACAATTATATTCTACTTTCATATTGTCTCTCTTAGTACTCTATTATTCTTCTCTCCTATTATCCGTCTTTATACTTTATAATTCTCTCATAATTTCTTTTGAGTTTATAACAAATTTCCTTTAATTACCATTTATTATTATTACCATGTATACATTAGGGAATGAATGTAAATTAGCATAGCTAATTAATAGGTGATTAATTAACATTAGGATTTTAAATAGATAGTTGTTATTACGATTTTAAATAGATAGTTATTACTACCGAGGTATTTAATTAATTAGGATCGATTTTAAATCATAAATAATTAAATTATCATAGCTAATTAAAACCACATCATATTTATCATTTGTAAAGAAAAACCATATAATCAAATTGTAGACATATTAAAGCTTTGTAAGTGTTACATGAACATGCTCATTTTTTGCAGTGTAATTTTTTGTGGTTGGATCAGAAAAGTCTAGATTTATATATTAAATAATAGATTAAGAGCATGTTTGGACGAGCATGTTTGGACGAGCATGCTACTTCTTATAAGCTGTTTTAAAAGCTGATAAGCTGTTATGTCTTATGTAATAAATAAGTTGTTAAACCGTTTGGATGAAATATGTATATAAACTTATAATATGTTAATTTGTTTGGCAATTTAGCTGATAAGGTGATATGTCTTATTTAATAAATAAGTTGTTAAACATTTGTATAAAATAGGTATATAAACTTATAAAATGTTAATTTGTTTGTGAATTTAAGATCTTATATAGTTAAAATTACCAAAGATTTTTTTTTTAAACTTTACCAAATTATAAGCCCAGTCAAACAGACTATAATTAGATATATAACTCTAGCACAATGAAAAATAATTTGAAGTTACATTAATGTTTAATTAATTACAATTTTTCAAATTTTCAATCAATATATAGCAACGGGTTGGTGAGGTTGACCAATTAAATATCAAATTTAATTATAATTTCATCTATATATAAGTAGGAACTCACACAGCAAATAACATAAAAAATCAGTTATCAATTTTAATTAAACAGATACACACAGAAAAAGAAATAGGCTTAAGAATGATTTCCTTTTCAAGGTTTCATTTCACAATTTTGGTTTCGTCATGCGTCGCCTTTTCATTGATCGGCGTTTCGCTGGTGAGTGTCACAAATATTATTATTAATTAATTTAATCACGAGCCTCAATTACTAAAAAATAATATTAATTAATTTACAGGTTGATGCAAAAGAATTCACTAGAAGCATTCCTCCATTTGCAAGCCTTGCAGCAGTCACATGTCCAGTTTCTCAAAACAGTAAGTTTTTTTTAGTTGTATACATATATGACTATCGTGCTTGTTAATTACTATACTTAATTTATATATTAATTAATTATGGTAATTTTTCTTAATTTAATTGTTATTATTATTAGATTGTGGGAGCGCATGCAATGGTCGATGTTTCGCAACGTCGCACAAGAGCGCTTGCTTGATGTTCTGCAACATGTGCTGCAAAAAATGCCTCTGCGTCCCGCCCGGAACCTTTGGAAACAAAGAGTGCTGCCCGTGCTACAACGATGCCAAGACCCAACAAGGAGGACCCAAATGCCCTTGAAATTAATTATGTTATTTTGCAAACAATAATAAACCCTTGAAATTAGAAATGAATAATTAAGAGAATGGATTTTGTGCTTTGAAAATGAGATTATTATGGAGTAGTTATTTAATTCAATTTTCAGATGTGGCGGAAATGAAATTTTACTATGAATATTCTATGCATATGAAATGTTTTGAAATTAATTGGAACTCCATAAAAATAAGAAATTAACTCGGCCCGATCAATGGGTCGGGTGGGCAAACAAAATGTAAGAGTGAGTTTATTTACATCTCTAAAATTACTAAACTCACCACTCTTAAAATTTTAAATTTAAGCACTCACTTAAAATATCTATATTACCCTTTGTTTAAAATATTACTCCATATTAAATACAATCACGATTCTTCATCTTCTTCAAATTACTGTTCATCTTCTCCAAGCTTTTATTTCAGAATCAAATCAATGATTACAAATTAAAAAGAAAATCAAATCTTTACAAAAATTACTGTTCATTATCTTCAAATTACTTTTCATCTTCTTCAAGCTTTTATTTCAGAACCAAGTCAATAATTACAAATTAAAAAAAAAAATCTTTATAGAAATTAGTATGAATTAATATTCGGTGAATCCAATCAAACCCTCTCTCATATTTTCAATTTACGAATTTAAATAATAAATCCAATTCTAGATTTAAAAGTTTTTTTTTAAAAAAAAGATTTAATATGGAATATAAAATAAGCCGGCGCCCGCCGGTGCCAACTGAGAATCACAAGCAGACTAAAGCTATATGATGCAGTCGAACACCAAGGCTCGATCGATGCTACTATATAGATAGAGCTTGATGTGAGATTTGAATTTACTATGTCTGAATATCTGATTCTTGAACGGAACCAAAATAAAACAAAAATTAGCCCCTCTTTCCAAATATATATATATATATATATATATGTGAGCTTGATATCCGGGTGTCAAGGGAAGCGCCGGGAGATTGGTATGGACAATCCAATGCCGATCATGGGCTGAAGGCGCACAGAGTTTGGTGGGTGAGTTAATGACAGGGGTTTCATTGGGACGCGAAATTGGATGGATCGTCAATGGAAAATTGTGATTTGTTGTGAAGGGTTTCAGGACAAGTGAATTTTGGTTAAAAAAATTGAGAAATTGTATCTTTTTATCAAGGTTAATATTTGTATTTTGAAGGGGTGTAGTTATCAAATCAATAAATTTAAGGGGTAGATTAATCAGGGTAGTATACTCGGTAATGATAGAGGTGTGAATAAATTTACCCAAAATGTGGTCCAAAATTACTTGGACTTTTTTGGCCCAGCCCGATGGGTCACATGGGCCAAACCCATTTTTAGCATGATGGATTGGGCCGACTTGATTTTTATTTTATTTTATTTTTAATATTATGATTTTGCTAAATATTTTTATTTTATACTAATAATTTTTTATTATTTTATTTATTTTATATATATATATATATATATATATATATATATATATATATATATATATATATATATTTATTATAAATTGTATATGATATTAAGTTTGACAATTTATCTTGCGCCCTAAGTTCAAGATGAACATGTTAAACACACTATAAAAGTCAACAATTTAATTTAGGGTTTTTTTCTTTTTTTTTTCCTCCCTTTCTTCTCTTTGCTCTGTTCGCAATTTTTTCCCTTCTCTTTCTTATCTCTGTTCCGTCCGTGTTAAGCGTCCATCCACCGCCTTTCACATCCACGTCGGCCGTCCTGTTGGGTTTTGTATTGATCTCGTCCATAACCCAATAGATGGATTTACGTATTTTACAAGCATGAAAAAGTGCAGAAGAAAAAATCATGCATAAACACGTAAAACCCTAATCATATGGATCTAGTGCGCTCGTAGTAGTAAGAACAATTAATTGAGTTAGTAAAGAATTATGTACCTTATAATTCTTGTATGTAAATAGCCAACGCGTAGATGGATAGCCGCGAACGTACCCGGCCTCAATTTGTTGCAGGAACCCTCCTTGATCAACAAACGACGAACCCTTTGACTTGTATCGAGTTCTACTCGATTTTGTCGTCTCCTTCGTATTTTGGTGCTTATGAAATAATATATTTCGTGTCGAATAGCCACCAAAATCGTGGGTCTAATGTCACCTTTATATAGGAGGAGGAACAAATGAGTTTAGGATTGAAACGGATTAGTAAACAGAAATCTCGCGGCTGAAAAACGCCGCTGTCGGCCGACACGAGGAAGTGTCGACCGACACCTTTGACTTTTTTAAACAACACAAATTTACAATTGGTGTCGGCCGACAGTTATATGGTGTCGGCCAACAGTTATATGGTGTCGGCCGACACCTAGTGTGAAATGGATGCTTGCTCCGTTTTTCCTTCTGTTTTCTTCCGTCGTTCAACCTCGATTCCCAACCAAGGTTTACATAGTCCAAATATACTCGATCAATAGGTCCGTGTGACTCATTTGGCTTGATTGTCGACTATTAAATTCAAGTTCTCAACTCGACACTTAATATCGCTCAATCGATCCATTTACACAGGACGCACTACATAGCTTGTTTCGGTACAACACACGTGGGATGAAGGACACCGTTCCAACAATCTCCCACTTGGACTTTATCCAGTGCGTATCCACGTTTCCCTTATCGCTTGATGTCTAAGTTTGAACTAGAGGTAAGACCAGTGTCACCCTCATTCCATTCGAACCTTTCTCGGAATAATGAGCGGATTGCGAACCGGATGATCACCATGATGCAGATCTGGGCGTGGCCACGCAATTTTGCAATCCCAACTCTCCGAGTGGCCTTTAAGACATTTTATCCTACCCAGTAGGAGGATAATCCCATCTTGTCAATCTAAGTGCTCCCACTTGCTTTTTGAGGTATCCAGCGACTATCTTTATAGTTCCGTTTTACCGAGAATGTTTGACAGCGTCAAAACACAACATTTCACAATATAGCTACTCTAGATTACTCAATACGATAAATAATTATCAATCTTATAATAGAAAATATACATTATTTAATACAAAAATTAAAACAAAATTGAATATAAAAACTACGTGTACAATAAATTATGAAGAAAAATATCATGAAGAAAAATATCCACAAGTGTACGTAATAGGGTACTCCCCTTTATATATTTACTACACTTTGCATTTTTTCTATCTAAAATATTTTATTCTCTTTGGAATACTCTTCTAATTAGTTACATTTTTGAAAATTAATTTATCATTTATACTACTCGAAATTGAGCGTATGAGATATCAAATGTAAGCTCTCTACCAGATGCTCATTTTCCAACAATAACACCTTAAAATGCCTTGTTAAGGTATTAAGGTTGTCCAACTTATATGTGAGCCCAAGTTTCGATATCAAAGGGGTATCTTAAAAAAAATGTATTGTATTGTGCAAAATGATGAGTGAACCATGATTAAATGAGAAGATGAATAGAAAAATATAATTGCGTTAATAAAATATATTGTGCAAGAAAATTAATAAACGTAAATACTTATCGAAAGATCTGCAAAATAGAAATGTTACACCAAAAATGAATAAAAATATTTAAGATGATTAAATAGGGAGAAGATGAATAGAAAAATATAATTGCGTTTGAAATTACTCGTGTGTATTTTATAGTAAACGTGAATCAATTCAAATTTGAAAACTCAAATAAAAAAATATGCATAGTTAAAGCAATATTAATAAAATATAATATCAAATTTATTTGCCTATAATTAAGGAATTGATATCAACATTAATAAAATTAATTTTGTTATGAATATTATTAATTAGTGAATGACTAGTTTACCCTTTCTTGGTGAACAAGACAAAAACTCTACTTTGTATGCTATATAAAGGGGTCTCCCCATATCAATGAATGAACAATTATATTCTCCTCTCACATTGTCTCTCTTAGTACTCTATTATTATTCTCTCCTATTATCCGTCTTTATACTTTATAATTCTCTCATAATTCCTTTTGAGTTTATAACACGTTATCAGCACGAAAGCTCAACCGCGTTCTTCATCAACGATCTGAAGTTCCCTAAGAAAGTTCAACCGCGTTCTTCATCAAATATTCATCGAAGTTCTACTCATCCAAGATCAAGCTCAATTGTGTTCTTCATCGAAGTTCTACTCGTCCAAGATCCGAACTCAAAGGCAAGAATTTATACCTATATTTATATTTATTAATAATTATAAATATATCTACTTCTCCTCTCTTCTTCTTAAATATATGTTCCTTAAGAACATTATAACCTGATATTCCTGAAGTAATATCATATGTTCTCGAAGAACATTATAATCTGATATTCCTGAAGTAATATCATATGTTCCCGAAAAACATTATAATATGATATTCTTGAAGTAATATAAAATTAATTATGCCTAGTAAAATCAAAATTAAATTTTAATGTTCCTGAAGAACATGATATGATATTCCTGAAGAAATATCATAACTAAATTAATGTAAATGTTCCTGAAGAATATGATATGATATTCCTGAAAAAATATCTAAACTAAATGTTCCTGAAGAACATCGTGATATCAAATCAATTATTTTTAATATCAAATTAAATTGCTCCCGTAGTAGCAATAAGTTTGGAAATATCAAATGTTTAACAATTAAACTTTAAATATTTTAAATCGATATTGACATTCATAAGAAATAATATTCTTGAAAGAATATTTTTATAAATTGCTCCCGAAGAAGCAAAGTTCAAAACACTAAATGTTTTTAATAAAGTTACATCATCATACTCAGAGTGAAACGCCAAATTCGATTGTTCTCGTCATATGAATTATCCCTGAAGGATATCTTTTGAAAATCGAGAATAAATGTACTATGTGGGTATTCATGGAATATCGAAAAATTCGATTCCAATTAAATGTAATTTCTAATAAAATTATATATTGAGATTTATTTTTATCCCGAATGATCATTGGTATCCGGGTGTCAAGGGAAGCGTCGGGAGATTCGTATGGACAATCCAATGCCGATCATGGGCTGAAGGCGCACAGAGTTTGGTGGGTGAGTTAATGACAGGGGTTTCATTGGGACGCGATAATTGGATGGATCGTCAATGGAAAATTGTGATTTGTTGTGAAGGGTTTCGGGACATGTGAATTTTGGTTAAAAAAAATTGAGAAATTGTATCTTTTTATCAAGGTTAATATTTGTATTTTGAAGGGGTGTAGTTATCAAATCAATAAATTTAAAGGGTAGATTAATCAGGGTAGTATACTCGGTAATGATAGAGGTGTGAATAAATTTACCCAAAATGTGGTCCAAAATTACTTGGACTTTTTTGGCCCAGCCCGATGGGTCACATGGGCCAAACCCATTTTTAGCATGATGGATTGGGCCGACTTGATTTTTTTTTTATTTTATTTTTAATATTATGATTTTGCTAAATATTTTTATTTTATACTAATAATTTTTTATTATTTTATTTATTTAATATATATATATATATATAATATTATAAATTGTATATGATATTAAGTTTGATAATTTATATGTTGCGCCCTAAGTCCAAAATGAACATGTCAACAATTTAATTTAGGGTTTTTTTCTTTTTTTTTTTCCCTCCCTTTCTTCTCTTTGCTCCGTTCACAATTTTTTCCCTTCTCTTTCTTATCTCTGTTCCGTCCGTGTTAAGCGTCCACCGTCCATCCACCACCTTTCACCTCCACGTCGGCCGTCCTGTTGGGTTTTGTATGGATCTCATCCATAACCCAATAGATGGATTTACGTATTTTACAAGCATGAAAAAGTGCGGAAGAAAAAATCATGCATAAACACGTAAAACCCTAATCATATGGATCTAGTGCGCTCGTAGTAGTAAGAACAATTAATTGAGTTAGTACAGAATTATGTACCTTATAATTCTTGTATGTAGATAGCCAACGCGTAGGTGGATAGCCGCGAACGTACCCGGCCTCAATTCGTTGCACGAACCCTCCTTGATCAATAAACGACGAACCCTTTGACTTGTATTGAGTCCCACTTGATTCTCTCGTCTCCTTTGTATTTTGGTGCTTCTGAAATAATATATTTCGTGTCTAATAGCCACCAAAATCGTGGGTCTAATGTCCCCTTTATATAGGAGGAACAAAAGAGTTTAGGATTGAAACGGATTAGGAAACAGAAATCTCACGAGTGAAAAACGCCGCTGTCGGCCGACACGAGGAAGTGTCAGCCGAAACCTTTGACTTTTTTAAACAACACAAATTTACAATTGGTGTCGGCCGACACCTAGTGTGAAATGGATGCTTGCTCCGTTTTTCCTTCTGTTTTCTTCCGTCGTTCAACTTCGATTCCCAACCAAGGTTAATATAGTCCAACTACACTCGATCAATAGGGCCGTGTTACTCATTTGGCTTGATTGTCGACTATTAAATTCAAGTTCTCAACTCGACACTTAATATCGCTCAATCGATCCATCTACACAGGACGCACTACATAGCTTGTTTCGGTACAACACACGTGGCATGAAGGACACCATTCCAACAATCTCCCACTTGGACTTTATCCAGTGCGTATCCACGTTTCCCTTATCGCTTGATGTCTAAGTTTGAACTAGAGGTAAGACCAGTGTCACCCTCGTTCCGTTCGAACCTTTCTCGGAATAATGAGCGGATTGCGAACCGGATGATCACCATGATGCAGATCCGGGCGTGGCCACGCAATTTTGCAATCCCAATTCTCCGTGTGGCCTTTAAGACATTTTATCCTACCCCGTAGGAGGATAATCCCATCTTGTCAATCTAAGTGCTCCCACTTGCTTCTTGAGGTATCCAACGACTATCTTTATAGTTTCGTTTTACCGAGAACGTTTGACAGCGTCAAAACACAACATTTCACAATGTAGCTACTCTAGATTACTCAGGTCTGAGGAGACGTCCGAAAGCTAAAAGAATTGGTATTATGACACACTAGTTTACATACCATTCTTAGGCGAGTCACATCTGACACCTAGCTCCCAGCTGTTGTCTATGCAATTGTACTCGACGTCCCACGTCTAGCCCATGAGTTGACGCTATAGTACAACTTGCAATCTAATCGTTATAATGATCCATTGTGTCTGTTCGTACACGATGATCTAGATTAGGGACTTAAGTTGATTTTAATTTTAGTTCAATCACTAAGCCACATTATGTGACATTATCACATTGATGGAGTTATATTCTAAATGTCTAGTTTAGTGACAATATGGAACTCCTTATTTGTGTTTTATTATCTATTAATCAAATAGTTCGCATTTTATTTAATACACTCTATGCTATAGTTCTCGATATATACGTAGTAGGTAGTATGGCGTGAGGAGACACGCGTAAGATCATACTATCGGTTACACGCATACTATCGAACAGTAGCTCACGACTTAGATGGACAGGGACAATCCATCGGTACGTCGTAGTGTGACTGGGTAGTGGTTGGTCTTGACTATTATGTTACACTTGTTAGAAATCGATCACCCGGAGTCGTCGTAAAACCGACTCCGATCGACGTCCCGGAAACCACGACCGAACAACCCGGAGTTGTCGCGGAGGAGCAGCTCGATCGAGCCCTAGTCACGGCCGAGTCGCAGCCGCTCGATCGCTCCAGCCGCGAGCGGTCGCTCGCCGCCCAGGCGGGCGCTCGACTTTCCAGGCGAGTTCTCGCGGGGACTCATCCGCCGAGAGCCTTCAACCAGCCCGTGTGGTCCGGAGGTCTTCGAGCGCCACCACCTCGGTTGATCCCGGTTTGAGTCTCCGACTTTCGGATCTTGTTTTTCGATAATGTTTCGACGAACTTACATAAATTAAATAGTGGAATTATTTAATTTACCTTCGATTTATTTGTCGGAAAATAAATCCATTGAAGATCTACGAATATTCCAATGTATATCCTTCACCGGCCTTCAGAAATCGTGTGGGCGATTATCTACCGATGACTTGATCTCTCTCTCTCTCTCTCTCCCTCTATGATTTTCGGCCATCTCATATTACTAGGGTTAGAGATTCTGAGACCATCAATGGTGTATTTATAGGATACATTGGAGACCCTTAGGAGGATTAGGAGTGGGCTTCTAATGAACTTTTAATTAACCTAGTCTTCAAGCCCAGAAGACTTTAATTAAAATTCCATAAATTATATTAAACTCCACTAAATTAATATAATTGAATACTCCCACATTAATCCATATTATATCAAATAATATTTTCCTTTTTAGCATTAATTTATTCCGTGTGTTTAAGATATAAATGACCGTGAATTAATTTGAATTTATTGCAAATTATACTAATTCACCTCTTTTATTTCCGAGACTAGTACCACTCAACCTTATTATCATGCGGATCAAATCCACCTACAGGGTTTACATGATAAACTTTATGAGCTCATTTCGGGGACATTATCAACCCTTTCGAGACACACTGTCCCTCCTATAATTCACAGCATGTCATACATAAAATACAGTGACCCAACTTTGCCGGTAATTGACCGAATATTCAAATCAGTCAATTCTTTTGGAAAATCAAAGTCACTAATATTATATGCACACACCCGCAATTATATAGGGGATTAAGAATATAACGCACTGAGTTTTAGTTCGATTATCAAAGGCAATCCTAACTGAACTTTTACTCAACGGTCCGCTCAATACACCAAGTGTACAAGTATAACATAATAGTTAAGACAAACTATTTCCAATTACACTACGACTGTACCGATGGATAGTCCTGTCCATCTAGGTCGTGAGTTGTTGTTCGATTATAACAAGTAACCGATAATGTGATCTTCCGTGAGACGTCGCCCACCACACTAACTACAACGTATATAATCTTGGACAATTGCTAGTATAGTATTAACTACTATTTAAGTGCAATCATTGTTCGTTTCATAAATAGGAATAAGGCAATCACTTAAGAATTTCATATAACTAAATATAGACATTTAGTATACAACTCCACCAACACTTGTACACTTTGTGTATTGAGCAGGACCACGGGAGGGCGTTCGATTTATACTAATCGCAGTAATCGAACTAGACCTCAGATATTACGGATATATAAATTCTTAATCCCTATATAATTATAGGTGCGTGTGTCTAATTCTCGGTTCTTTGACTTACTAGTGAGTGAGACTATTGATTAGTCAATATTCTCGGTAAATCGGGAATCAGAATTGTACACACGACATGCTATAGATTATAGACAGGAAACAGTGTCCCATTTATTGGGTTGATGATGTCCCCGAGATGAGCTCATAAAGTTTATCATGTAAACCCTGCAGGTGAATTTACTCCGCATGATAATAAGGATGAGTGGTACTAGTCTCGAATAATAAGAAATTGTTATAAACTCAAGATAATTG
Source organism: Euphrasia confusa (assembly GCA_954870475.1). Classification (NCBI taxonomy): domain Eukaryota; kingdom Viridiplantae; phylum Streptophyta; class Magnoliopsida; order Lamiales; family Orobanchaceae; genus Euphrasia; species Euphrasia confusa. The sequence continues at coordinate 25,879,108 of OX940958.1, forward strand.
AGAGAGAATAATATAGTAGAAAGAGAGACAATATGAGAGGAGAATAGAATTGTTATTTCATTCATATGGGGAGACCCCTTTATATAGGATACAAAGTAGGGTTTCTGTCTTGTTCACCAAGAAAGGGTAAACTAGTCATTCACTATAATAATATTCATAACACTCCCCCTTGAATGACTATTTACAGGATTGCTGCCTCGTTAAAACCTTGCCAGGAAAACCCAGTGGGATAAAACCTCGACGAAGGAAAAAGAGTACAACTTGCTCCCCCTAATTGTAATCACCGAAGATCTTTGACTTTGTGATCAATCCATCTCATTAAAACATGTAACTAATAAAACCATATAGGAAAAACTTAGTTATTCAAATATACATTTTGGTCTTCAGGACACAACCTTCGAATTGTCGAGTTTCACATTCATTTGTATCATTGTATATTTTTCGTCCTTCAGGGACATGCCTTTACCAGACATCTATATTGACTAGAGCATTCGCAATTGCTATAACCGGCCGGTAACTCTTCTGGAGTATTTTAATGCGTCTAGTATTCAATATACATTTATTGACAAATGAACAATAATGTGAACTTCAATACACAATCATTTGAACTTCAGGTTCAATATCTCACTTTATCTCGAAAATAAACTCATATGGAACATTCTGATGTCCTCATTATTATCGAGTGATGTACATGTCTCGTTAAAAACCTCATTATAAAACCCTGTACGAAAAAAATACTCGAGGAAAAGAGTACATGACATTCACCTGAGGCCCGGGGTCTTGTTTTTGCGGTGTCCGTGCGGCTCCCGTCACGGGATCTCTAGCGGGAGTGCTTTCCTGCTCGTCTCTTAGGATAATTTAAGAGAGCCTGCTGCCCTTTTTGCTCGGCCCGGGGTGACGCCTCGGACGCGCTGCGTGCACTCGGGTCCGGGGTCCGGTTAGGATTCCTCGTGGGGTTTTCGGTGAATTCTGATCCGGTTCATCGCTCCTCGGAGCGGGTTCGTGAGGGTCTTCGTGGCTCTCCCCTTCTGTCGGTCTTCCGGGGCCATTCCCTGCATGGTTTGCATGGACTCGGACCCAGGGCCCGACCCAGGTTTTTTACGACGCTTTAGAGCACTACGGACGGGCCCGCCCTCCACGTGTACAAATTGGTTTTTTATCCCCCAACATTGGCCCCCGGAAACATCGTCGGAAAATAAGAAGTCCGGGGAGGTTTCCGTCCATTGGGCCGACGTCACTTATTTCCCTCCGCTGATTCGGTTGACTTCCCACTGGTTGGGTCTTTCTTAAATGATTTGGTTGGCGGTTGTCTGACCTGCTTGCCTCACCGCTTTCCTTCGAGGGGCTCGTCTTGGTCTGGGTGCTCTCAGACCTGCGGTGTTTCTGAAAAGCTGAAACCCCTTTATAAATGTCGTGCTCGCGGAGTGGTGGCTTTGGGAGGTGGTGTTGAGATGCGTGATCTACCGTCGGGCCTTCTAGGCTATAAAACGGGGCCGAGGTAGCTGCTCTTCTTATCTCACTCCTCTCATGTCTGCCCAACCTCAGCGAACCGCTAGTTCCGCGGTGGGCCCCATCGTTCAACTTCGAGATCGTGAACCCGGTGACGAGTCGCGGGTGGAGACGGCGGGCTCCGGCACTGGTCGCTACGTCGTGTCTCGCGAGTTCAACTCCCGCTACCACCGCGAGGTCCTCCTGATGTCGTCTCCCTTCGCCCTGATGTATAAGCACGTGTGGCCCGCCATGCTCGCCGTCAGCGACTCGTCCGGCTGTCTCTGGGTTTTCGACTTGGTTCCCGGTGGCAACCGCTTGGGGATCGGTGGCATCGGCTGGGCGGTCTACGTCAAGCACATGCAACTCCAAGATGATTGGCGGGTAGAGCTTCGCTGGTCGGAAGTGGAGGATATCAATATCGCCGTTACTCGTGGTGATGGGTCTCTGGTTCCTGTTCCGCCGGTCTCGTTCTGAGCGGGCGGCGGGGTCGTTCATTGTCTTCGCATCGCGCCTTGGTGCCTTGCATGTTGTTAAATCCTTTGTTTTTGCTGTAGCCTGGGCCTCGGGACCCGGAGGTCGTATCCCGATGTGACTTTTCTGAAATAATAAATGAATAATAATAAAAAAAAGGAAAATCTCTTTTTGTGGTTCGGAGTTCGGGCCACGCGCGCCCGGGGCCACAGCCCGGCTCCGTTCGGCTCCTTGGGATTCGGACGGTCGCGACGGTTCCCCAGGCTAATGATGACGCCTTTTCGGTGTGTCACGTCTTCTGGGCACCTTTTTAAAATCCGATCCTAATCAAATCTTTCGTCCGACCTCGAGCCCCCTCATACCTTCCTCCGGTCATCTTCTCCGGCGAGAAAAAGGAAAAATCACCGAAATCTACAATCGAGAGAATGGTGAGCTCCTCAGTGGGAAGCAACGATTATAACCCACCGGAGGCAGACTACATCTCCTCTGACGAGGAGCCTGAGGCGGAGAGAGAGCCGAATCAGGAGGCGCCGGAGATTTTTGACGTCTCCTCCGACTCGGATCCCGACGCCGGGGACAGCCACCTGTCCGTCCCCCCTTCTCTCGACGTGGCGCGCTTCTGGCACTCCCGGACTCTCACAGGGTCCCTGCGCCGCTCGGGGGCGAGGTTTCCGCCGCCCCTGACCGTCCGCTTTCGGGGGCTAGAGAAACGGAGTATAATTCTTCGGGACGAGCTGGATCAAGACTGGCCGATGCACCTGGTGCGCCGCGGGGATCACCTTCGTTTATCGGGCAAGGGATGGAGGACTTTCTGCCGCCACGTGGGCATAGGCCAAGGGTGGCATGTGCGGGTCCGGTGGGAAAGGGAGGTGACGCCGAGGGTCTTCGTGGTCGATGGTGAGGGTTTGGCCCGGTCGAGGCTTAGATAGACTCCCCTTAGGGGGTTAGATTAGCTAGGGTTTTTTGACGTTTCCTTGTATTTCCCGCGATGGTGTAGCGTTGATCCATGTGGGGTCTCTTTTTCTTTTGTAAAGAATCTATATGAACTTGAATATTTTGAGCAATTTGCAACTCTTTTTGCTTCGGTTAATTCGGCTTCCCCTGTTTCTCTTTTCTTTGTGGACACAAAACCCTAATCTCCCGCGATAAGTCTCACCGGGGAGGGAGATACTCTCTTCGAACGCCGTGGCTCAGGTGGGCGCGCCCCGGGGTTCGCGCTTTGTGCCTTCAGGTTTCTGACCCAAAGGTCGCTGGCCGTTGGGCCCCGGGCTGCCTAGTGTCTTGAGTCCGGGCCTCGGGCCTATTCAGTAGGGTTGCAGGGGCGAGCGATCTAGGGGGCAATCATTGGGATCCTGTTGGGCCCACATGTGCCCAATGGGCCTCGTTGGGCTGCTTGGAAAAGAGGAAAAACTCGAGTGTGTTTACGAGTAACCGCTCCCTCCCCTTCACGTCTTGCGTGCATATCTCTCCCAAAAAACCTGCCGTGATTGTCGCCCACTTCCTTACGTGCTCCGACGATTCACAAACCCTAATCCAACCGAAGCAAAGGTAATCGTTCCCTTTTGCTTTTATCTTTTTCTTGTCCAACTCTCCCGTTCTCTTAATCTGAGACGATGTCGAGCCCGTATGACGAAGTCATGGCCGAGGCGGAGGGATCTGTCGTGATTTCGGGTGGCGTTATCGCCTCGAGCGATTCCTCGTCTAGTTCCGACGAGGAGACCGATATTCACTCCCTTCACGCCCAGTTCCTTAGCCTGATGGACGAGAAGTTCCCCCTGTTGGGATATGTCCTTCGATCCTATGTGTGTAATCGATAAAGTCATAAGGTCGTCTATGGATGTTAAATGATTAGTCGATAATATTAATTGTTGGGAACAATATAATATTGATCGATAATCAAACCTACAGGGTCACACACGAACTCGATGTTGATATACGTTGCTTGATAATAATATTGATTTAGAATCAATACATGTGGTTTTTACGTGCATGGGATGCATTGCATGGCTTGCATGGATGCATGTCACATAGTGTGACATGGCATGCCACACAAGCAAGTGGGACCACATATCATGATTTGGCATGATTATGTGGAGGTGTCTTTTCATCTCCCCATTAACCACCATTACTTGTGCATTATGATGCACATAATGGGGGGGTTACATGGAGTGGTAAATGGACATGAATATAGACATGAAAATCTGATTTTCATATCACTTCATGCTTACCCACGAAATTCACACCAAAAGGAGAGAATAGAGAGTGTTCTTGGAGAACCGACTCAAGCAAGCAATATATTCGACATCCGGTTTCGTGTGCAACACGTAGAGGCCGGGCCATTTGTGCGGCTTCAACATCCGGGCGATCTAGACAAGAAGAGTGACGAGGTCATTCTCAAGGCTGATCCATGAAGGTGGTTCAATCGACTCAACACCACCTTCATCAACATCAACGAGGCACGCTACACCGGTTGTAAGTGTTCTTGTTAATCTCTCTCTCTATATATATATATTGGATATATATATATATATATATATATATATATATATATATATATATATATATATATATAAATATGTGTCTATACATATTTGTGTGCACTAAGATCATGGCATAGTAGATCTATTGCATTACACGCTTCCGCACACACGGTATATCGATCGGATCGGTATACCGGTACCATCAATTGGTATCAGAGCCTAGGGCTCGTGCACACTTTTGTGTTGGACACAAAAAGTTTAATCAACATAATTGACTTATTTGTTTAATTGTGATTATGTGATTAGATGTAAGGCCGGCCACCGTTAGTGGTCGGGTGAATGAAATTGTCGTTTTTTACGTTTCGATTGGCCATAGTTTTGGAGGGCTGCGTCCCTTGGAATCATTTGTAATAGATAGGTTTTCTATTTCAATTTGTATTGTTCAAACTTGTAAGCGATGGACTTGGTCCATGGTTCGATGGAGGATCTCAGCTCTCCGGCGAAAACGAGAAGAAACGAAGCAAAACGAAGCCAAACGAAGCAAAACGAAGCAAACCGGGCTGCTGGAGCCAAACGGCGGTCGCCGTTTGAGATCCGGCGGGCGCCGTTTTGATTCGGCGGGCGCCGTTTTGATTCGGCGGGCGCCGTTTTGGAAACGGCGACCGCCGAAAGGCCTTTTTTGGGGCAGATGGGTTTTTTGCCTTTTCGGCGGGCGTCGTTTTGGAAACGGCGACCGCCGGTGGTGTTCAGCGACCGCTGGTTGTAAAACGGCGGGCGCTGTTCGTGGTTTTTGAGGTAATGTCTTGTTTTGACCAAAATCAGCGAGCACGGAACTAAAACGGAGGGCGAGGACCAATCCAAAAGATGTTCAAGGCTTTTGTTATTACTTTAATTCTTTTCGTTTGAGAGTTGTGAGGTTCTAGGGGCCTTTCGATTTCGTATTTATATGCTTTGCTAGTTATAGGTTGTTTTATGTTATAAATGTTCAACTTACATATAAACAAACCTATGCATGCAAGTTCTCAATAATAATGAGTATAATGTCTTGTCCAAAACGTCACACTCATGAAGCCCTCGATCATAAGTTGGTAGGTCCGCCTCAGCGGGGTACTACTTGTTATCTTGGGATAGTGGGAGTAAGGGTTAGACCCTTACACGTGAGTTTGGTTTTCTCATCGATAGATCCACTGTAGGCGTGGCTATCGAGACATGAGATAAGAATGTGATTCTTATCGACCGAGAATGACATTAGATGTCATTGACATGGGATGTCTACCTATCTTGGTTTTCTTAAGTGCGGACTCAGTCGGCTTAAGGATTCGCAAGATGAGGGTCTTGGGATCGCTTTGTTCAAGGGAACAACGATATTAGATATCGATTGAACAAAATGGAATAAATAAGTAACTTGTTAGACAACCTTATTTGTTTACCGCTTTGTGGATGTTTACATACTTTATTTATCTTTCTTTTGTAGTTTATCATGTTAATTTCAACTCGATTCAAGTTTGGTTCAATTCTTGATTATGAAAAATTGAACAACATAAATTTTCTTGATTCACAACGTAATTCGAGGATGGTCCTCAAATACGAAGACAATGAAAATGTGTTAGATAACCACATCCTAAGATATCATTGAACAACTCAATAGCATGTTCGGGGAATATGCTAAGATTGAGCGGTTCGGTATGACCAGGGTCATTGCTTCAGCTAGGCTGGAAAAATGGAAATATATGGAATCACATGTGCAACAAATGATTGGATTATTTGCTTCAAGTGACCGCCTAAATTTTTCCTATGATGATTATTTGGCAACCGATTTCATACTTCAATTTCATGATGGTTATAATGCCTTTAGGCTAAAATTTCCATATGAATGGTTTGAAGAAATCGCTTCGTGAGCTCCACGGGATGCTCAAGGCTCCTGAGCCGGCGATAGAGAAGGACCCTAAGAGGGAAATTCTTATGATATGGGATAGGGTATTCAAAAGAGCATGGGCAAGAAGGCTACTAGGGTTCCTAGGGAATCTCAATGCGTCTACTGCAAAAGTGTTGGACACTACTTGCAAACATATAAAAGTTCATATTTTATTCAATTTCAAAATAAATGCCTAATTTGTCTTTCATTTGATGGATTATAAGGTTAGGATTATTTACACCTCGGGGAGTGATTTAATCCAAAACACTTAAGTTCATCAATGACACAAATTAGAGACTTTCGAGCCATTGGATGGCGTGAATCGATTGTCTGGTTGGCTCCCTCATATTTTATGAGAGATAGGGCTTCAATTGCATGATAATATCGCTGGTTAGAAAACTTCAATTTTTCACTTACGATTTATCACGTTTTGGCATTGAGATAATTTTGAATGGAAATTTGAATGAGATTCAATTATTGGGAATAATTGAATTTGCCCAAAGTTCAAAGAAGATGTGAAGAACGGGGTTGCTTCATCTTCAAGTATTAATGATATAGACATTAAACATCACAAATTCTACTTCTTGGGTATTGGATGCCAAATGTGGTTCTCACATTTTATGTGGAGGAACTACATAGAAGTATAAGTTCGGTGAATAGAGATGTCGATCTACAGGCAAGAAATGGAGTGAAGGTCACTGCATTAGCCGTATGATCATATGATGTTGTTTTGCCTTAGGGCCTTGTTTTAGTATTATAACTATGTAATTTCGTACCTTCAATAAACAATGAATATTGGTTCAGTATTAGATACTGATGGATTAGGTTTTCACTATTAAATAGTTTGGTAACTATTTTAATTGTGAATTATTCTTTGTTTTGGTACGATTATTATATTGTTTATGTATACTTTAAACTTGACAAATCATATATATCATTAAGACCAAAGGCCAAATCGAATAAGTATCGATGAGACATAACTGAAACATTGTTGATTAGATCAAATCAAAATCTAAACATGTAACGAAGCTTCTTTTAGAAGGAATTTTAGAATCATTTGACTTGGAGTCATTTGATACATGTAAATGATGTGTGATTGAAAAGATAACAATGTCATCTTTCTTGGAGAAAGGAGAACATGTGAGTAATTAGGGATGATCCATACTGATGTATGTGGAACCTATTAGTTCACAAGCACATGAAGGTTATGTTTCGGAAAAGAGAAAACAAACTATATTAGATATAGTTCGACCATTCGATGAGAGGTCTAAATGAACTACTGGTCTCTTTTGGGAACACACAATTCTAGACTTCAACTTATACACTGAATAGGAAGCCGTCAAAAGCTGTTGATAAGACACCATACTAGGTATGGAAAGGGAGGGTCCCTAAATTGTTTTCATCAAAATTTGAGGTTCTAAAAGCGTCTCTGACGAGATTTATCTCTATAGAGCTTGAACTCAAATGGGATAAAAGTTCCTTTATGGTATCCATAAGAAACTCGAGGATACAACTTCTACGATCTATCTGAGAACAATATTTTGTTGCTCGAGATAGTGATTTTCTTGAAAAGAGTTATCTTTCCTAGAAATTCAGTGGGAGCTCGGTTGTTTTGAATGAGGTTCAAGTGAAACAACCAACGATGAATACTCAAGACTGGGTTGAAAACATTCCAATGCAAGATGCAGTAATGTTGGCAGTTAGGATTTGAAAGTTCTTGAATGAACTAGGTGGCGTAACTAGCTCAGCCCATCCGATAGTTCTCTATTTATATTAGAGTTATCGCGCAAGCCAATGAGCTAGGAAGCACCACAAGTCTAAAACTGGTGCTTAGGAAGCACCACAAGTCTAAAACTGGTGCTCAGGAAGTTCCACATTATCTGGGAGATAGTTTTGTGGAGACATCGAGATAATAAATTTGCAACTTTTGGTAAGGTTGCAAACCCGCTTTCTAAACCTCTCCAGCAGTTTAAGCTTAAGGCTTTCACGACTGCAATAGAGATCAGACATCTTAGAGATGGGTTGTGATTTCTATTACTGTATTAGATATTTTTGGAGATTTGGTAGACATTCACTCATATGTATAATACATATTTCTTCATATAAATATGGTTTAATTTATATGAATTGTCCAAATGATTAAGTAATATCGATTGGGTTATGAGGTCGACTTACCGCATAATGAAGTCCCAATGGTTGAACTGATATACTTGAATCATATGCTTGTTCCTAGTTCGTATAATCGAGTACGGACAAACCGATAATACAAAGAACTAGATTGTAATGTGTACTATAGCGCCGCTTCATGGGCTAGTGATGTGGGACATCAAGTACAATTACATAGATATTAGCTGGGAGCTAATGATCGAACAGACCCGACTGGAATAGTATTTAAGATTTCGAGTCATAATACTATTTCATTGACTGTCGAGCAATTTCCTCTGACCTGAGTAGTCCATAGTGATTCCATTGTGAAATGATGTACTTTGATACAAGTAAACGCCTTTCGTAAAAGGAGGTTATAAAACTTGTTATTGGGTATATCAGGAAGCAAGTGGGAGAGCTTGGATTGACAAGATGGGATTGTCCTCCATTTTATAATGGGAAACATGTCTTACCGGCCACTTGGAGAGTCGAGACTGTGGAAAATACGTGGCCACGTCCAGATTCGTATCATAGTGATAAATCTGGTTTTACAGTCTGTCTCAAAGTCCAAGAAAGGTTTGAACCGATTGAAGATGACTCGAGTCTTGCCTCAAGTTCAAACTTAGACATAAAGTGACAAAAGGAAGTTGGCAGCACACTGGCTCTGAAGGCCAAGTGGGAGATTGTTGGGATATGTCCTTCGATCCTATGTGTGTAATCGATAAAGTCATAAGGTCGTCTATGGATGTTAAATGATTAGTCGATAATATTAATTGTTGGGAACAATATAATATTGATCGATAATCAAACCTACAGGGTCACACACGAACTCGATGTTGATATACGTTGCTTGATAATAATATTGAATTAGAATCAATACATGTGGTTTTTACGTGCATGGGATGCATTGCATGGCTTGCATGGATGCATGTCACATAGTGTGACATGGCATGCCACACAAGCAAGTGGGACCACATATCATGATTTGACATGATTATGTGGAGGTGTCTTTTCATCTCCCCATTAACCACCATTACTTGTGCATTATGATGCACATAATTGGGGGGTTACATGGAGTGGTAAATGGACATGAATATAGACATGAAAATCTGATTTTCATATCACTTCATGCTTACCCACGAAATTCACACCAAAAGGAGAGAATAGAGAGTGTTCTTGGAGAACCGACTCAAGCAAGCAATATATTCGACATCCGGTTTCGTGTGCAACACGTAGAGGCCGGGCCATTTGTGCGGCTTCAACATCCGGGCGATCTAGACAAGAAGAGTGACGAGGTCATTCTCAAGGCTGATCCATGAAGGTGGTTCAATCGACTCAACACCACCTTCATCAACATCAACGAGGCACGCTACACCGGTTGTAAGTGTTCTTGTTAATCTCTCTCTCTATATATATATATATTGGATATATATATATATATATATAAATATGTGTCTATACATATTTGTGTGCACTAAGATCATGGCATAGTAGATCTATTGCTTTACACGCTTCCGCACACACGGTATATCGATCGGATCGGTATACCGGTACCATCACCCCCCGCTCGCTGCTCTTGACTACCCGACCTACTATCGGATCAACCCCTATGTGGCCGCCGCTCGTTACCCGTACGCCCCGCCCGCCGAGTGCCACACCCCTAAATGGGGCGACCATGGCAAACTCAGCGTGATCACCGCATAGATGATTGAGCGGAGGCGAGTCCCGTGGCGGGTGCCAGTGGACGTGCACCTCCACGCTCCGGCTCCCTGGGAATCCCGTGTTGCCCGCCGCCCGGGATGGTGGCCGTAGGGATGGACGCCCTGGATCTCGGGCTACGCTTCCCGTTGCACCCCTCGGTGACGGCGGCGTTGCGATTCTGGCGGGTGGCCCCGCACCAAATCCATCCCAACGGGTGGGCCCAGATTATGGCCTTCTTGTCCTTGTTGGGTAGTTCAGGATTGATCCGGGTGTTGACTGATGCCGAGATCTGCCGTTCGTTCGGGATCTCGAGTACCGATGGGCTGAACGGGCGCTTCACCGTGAGGGGTCGCGACGGCATTCCCACCGTCGGGGTGAAATCGTCAAAGGTCGACAACCCCTGGCCGAGGTGGCTTTATGTCTCCGGGGCCTGGCGCACTCTGACGCCGGAGGGAGAGATCGATATCCCCACGAGATATTCTAAGAAGATTTTGAGTGAGTCGCGTTATTTTTGGCCTTAATTCACCCTTGCTGATTCTTAACTTTTATATCCTCTTGGTCAGGTGTCAACACTAGGAGGGAGGGGCCCTTGAACTGGGATAATCAGGTTGCTTTGAAGATCGCTGAATCGTAAACTTCGTCCGAACGCCAGGCCACCGTCCTCTGCCGTGAGGATCTTCTTTTGAACGCACGCCTCGTTTGCCCGCCGGGACACCTCCACGACCCGTACCCCGGTAAGCGACGGAATCGTGGTTTGTTTCGTTTCTCATACGTCTTTTCGATGTCATATTTCTAAACGTGCCTTGGTTGCAGCTCCTCGTACTTTCATATTTGAGGATCGCCCTCGATCGAGAATGTCTGGATTCCCCGGGATTACGGATCGAAAGGGGTCGGACTATCCGATCCCGGCCTCGCGGAGCCGGTCGGTCGGGTCGGTAGGCCCTTCGACCTCTGCGGTCCCTCCGCGCTCCGAGGTCACCCCGATCGGGATGCGTCTCTCCTCGCCGATTGCCTCCGCCGGGGTGGTCGAGTCAGCTGCGCCCGAGCGGGCGGCGGAGAGCGGCCCCGGGCTGCCCCGCATCGGCGAGAAGGATGTGATCGACCTGACCTCGGACTCCGGGCCCCGGGTCTCTGAGCAACTGGCGGTTCCCCCGGTCCCCTCTCCTCCGAGGGCGAGGATGGAAGCCGTGGATTGCCCTCCTTTGTTCGCCGCGGTCCAGGCCACTCCCCTTGACATGGTTGAGGGCTCGGTTGCGGGTGAGTCGCGGAAGCGCAAAGCCATTGAGGACCCCGAGGCCCCGGACCTTGGCTTCGGTCGACCGCAGATGACTGTGCCTGAGGCTCTGGACTCCCGCCGGCGGTGATGGGATGTTCGCCGTATTACGGCGTTGACCCGAGTCGTCAGAAGAGGTAAGATCGAAGCTGAGCCCCTTCTTTGGTAGTTTCAAAAACTCCGATTTCTAGATCGTGACTTGGGGTATCCCCCCAGGTTTCGTACGCCGTTTCACTCATCTAATCCCAACCTCGCCCTTTCTTTGAATGCAGGATCCTGGACGCCACTCCGGACATGCCTCCCGTGATCTGGGACTATCTGGCCGGCTACGGCCCCGCGCTCTCGGTGGTTACTCCCGGGACCCCGGTCGGCGCGGCTCTCAGCTCCCTCGGCCGGTCCTGGACCCACGAGCTGCAGGGCATGGTCGGCCGTCGGGACCATACGTTCATGTTGGCCACGATGCTAATTAGCCAGGCCGCCGTCGTCAGCGCCGCAGGGTTCGAGTGGTCGGAGAATCAGGCCCGTCAGATCGAGCAGTTCACCGCGTCGGTGGAACAGTAGAAGGCGTCCGCCCAGGCGAAGGACAAACAGGTCGGGGAGATGGCTAAGTTGAATGAGGAGGTGATTGCCCAGAGCGACCACCTTATGTAGGAGGTTAAAGATTACACTACTGCCCTTGCTGCGGCCTCGAAGGACAGGGATATGTGGCGCGAGCTGGCCGAATACCGGGGTGACAAGTTGGAGATAGCGGGCGCGGAGGCCACGACCCTTAAGTCTCGAGCCACGGTTCTGTTGCAGCAGATCATTGAGGTGAATGGGGAGGTGGCGAAACTCACCGAGTCCCTTGAGGCCCGGGGTGCGGAGGCCGCTGCTCTTCAGGTCCAACTGGAAGAAGCTCGGGCTCGGATTTCCGTCCTCGAAGACGAGTTAGCTAGCCCGTGGACCGACCACCGTGTGCTTAATGACCACTTCTACTCGAGCGGTCTGGCCGACGCCGTCCGGTATGCTCACTCGAAAAACGATGTGGCGGCTCGGGATCGCGTGCTAGAGTATTGGAAAAAGTATATGAGCACTAGGGTCCTCGATCCTCGGCTTCACCAGGAATACTTAGACCTCGAGGAGGATTTCCACATTGACATGAAGTGGTGGCCGAGCTATGACCGCCTGGTTCGTCCTAAGCAACCGTTGATCAGACTGCCCGCTCCGGTACAGGAGAAAAAGATGGAGACTGGGCCCGAGGCGGGCGAGGCTACTTCTGCCGTCAGCGCGACTGGTGGCTCTCCGGGGGCCGAGGATGGGCTTTCCCCTCGCCAGGTGGCTGTTCTAGAGGGCGCCGTCGCCGGCTTCCCTGAGCAGAGCATCGATGCTTTCTACGAAGGTTTCGAAGCTGACCAAAGCGCGCAGCCCGCTGAGGAAGGGGTCGAAGCTGATGCCGATGTCACGATGAAAGAACCCCCTGTGGTCGACCCGGTGTCGGCGCCGAAGTCTCCGGGGTCGTAGGTCGAGGTGGTATCGAAGTTCTCCTTGCTTCTTTTTTATGAATTTTGATTAATTATTCTTGTTTGTTTTGGTAGCCCGGATTTTTATGTTTGTTCTGGGGGTGATCCCCGGATTTATTTATGTTTCGTTTATTCACATGATTTTGCTTTCGATATGTTCTGTGTAAGAGAGGGTAAGGTGTTTTTGGACCTTGATCCTGTCCCGGACTCGCAGGGGATTCCATTGTGACTCCCCGGGTCGCGGGTTCGGGGGATAGGTTTACTCCGGGTTCCGGGATCCTGGATGTGGTGCTTTTGCCATTTTGTTATCAATTTTGCACGTTGATTTCTTTTGACACAACTTTTATATTCGGGGCCGAGTTAAGCCCTAGTTTTAATGTTGGTTTCTTTAGTACCCGTACCTCCTCGACCCTAGGCTCCGTGGAGTCTTCGCGGGTTTGGGTATTATTGGTTTAAAGCGGGTTTTTCGTGGCTTTTGATAGCTTTTATTTTCTTCCCCCCGTGCTCGCAACTTGGGACATGGTAAATAACTTTCTTACTCTAGAGTCGCCGAAGTTGAAGATTGAATGGGTTCGTGGCCTTTTGGGCTTTTGCGGATGAGTCCACAAATTATTTTTGTATCGTCCCTGCTGCCCGTGTCCCGGGATTGTGTTATTTCAACCTCCGATCTCTGGGTCTTAAGTAGGTTGGGTCTTTTTCTCGACTAAACGACAATACGCAAATCATAGGGAATTGTTTCAAATTCTCCGACACTCGTGGGAGCTCGTTTTACTTTTGCTGTCTTAGATCATATACATATAACTTCATTCATCGGCTTCGTGGGGGCTCGGGCCTGCTCCGGTCCTTGCTCCTTCACTGGTAGAACTTCTTTAGGTGCAATGCATTCCATCGGTATTGGTCTGGGGTTCCGTCCATCAACTCCAGCGCGTACGCCCCGTTTTCCAAGCAAGTCGCTACTCGGAAGGGTCCTTCCCATGTCGGCCCGAGGGCCCCGGAGTGGGTGCCTAGTAATTTTTTCAACACCAGCTCTCCATGGCTGAATTTGATGGAGTTATATTCTAAATGTCTAGTTTAGTGACAATATGGAACTCCTTATCTGTGTTTTTCATTATCTATTAATCAAATTGTCGGCATTTTGTGTATCATATACTTAATGCAATAGTCCTAGATATATACGTTGTAGACAGTATGGCGTGAGGAGACACGCGGAAGATCATACTGTAGTTACTCGTATACTATCGAACAGAAGCTCACGACTTAGATGGACAGGGACAATCCATCGGTATGTCGTAGTGTGACTGGGTAATAGTTGGTCTTGACTATTATGTTACACTCGTACACTTGGTGTATTGAGCAGGACCACGGGAGGGCGTTCGATTTATACTAATCGCAGTAATCGAACTAGACCTCAGAGATTACGGATATACGAATTCCTAATCCCTATATAATTATAGGTGCGTGTGTCCAATTCTCGGTTCTTTAATATGCCAGTGAGTGAGACTAATTGATTAGTCGAGATACTCGGTAAATTGGGAATCGGAATTGTACAAACGGCATGCTATAGATTATAGACAGGAAACCGTGTCCCGTTTATCGGGTTGATGATGTCCCCGACATGAGCTCATAAAGTTTATCATGTAAACCCTGCAGGTGGATTTGTTCCACATGATAATAAGGATGAGTGGTACTAGTCTCGGATAATAAGAAACGAATTAATTTAATTATTAGTAATAAAATTAATTCGTGGACATACGATATCTTAAACACGGGGAAAGTCGTATATGTAATTTCGGCGGAATTATTATTGTTGAAATAATATTAAATTAATTTCGGGAATTCAATTATTATTATTTAGTGGAATTAATAATAATTAAAAATGTAATTAATTAAGGTTTTCTTTTTAAGGACTCCGAGTTAATTAATATTGCATTTTAGCCTTGAATTAATTTACCTAAGAGGTCCCTAGTGTAACTCTATTTATACCCCCCCCCCCCCCTTGCCCTCTCCTAAACCTACAATTCGCCGCAACATTTATTTTTGCTGAGAAAAATAATTGCGTTAACGCAAATATATTTTTCTCTGTAAAAGTAATAAGGTTAACAAAAATATATTTTTATTCTCACATAGAGAATAAACAATACGGTGGTTTGAGAAGGAGAGTGCAGACAAGGACGAACCCAGTAGAACGTTGCCCACACAACGTTTGGAGTCGGGAAGAGTCATACACTAGCAATCTCTAAGGTCTCAACAATCGACCGAGAAGGTATGAGATCGATTCCCTTTTTCCGCAATTTATTCGATCTCATATTTCGTTGATCATACTTTGAACGTAAGATCGGGTTCCGGGTATCGTGGATCGCATTCCTCGATTACTGGGGGTTCTAGGACCTCCGGATCGGTAGTCGGAAGAGGAAAAACGACCCGGAAACTAGCCCGGAACAGCAACGTCGCGTTGCTGTTCGCGGACAAACGACGGTCGCCAGAGGGCAAACGGCGGTCTCCGTTTGCAGTTCCTCCAGCGACCGCTGGTCTGCATTCGGCGGTCGCCGATTGAGGCAGACCAGCCCCATTTCGCGCGGTTGTCCTCCGGGGCGATGGCTGGGCGTGATTCGGGATACGGGCTGTCACGTGAACAAAGTAGCGACACCGGAGGTCGAATGGGAGCGTTCGGATGTTCGAGCAATCGAACGAACACATCCCGGGTAGTCGATTTCCAACAGAATTCTCGGGTCCTAACCTTCGTATTGTACAGCTTGGCTATCCGTTGTTTGTTCATCGCATTGAGGGAGTCAGAACTCAACCTCCGCTCCTCAAGGAGGTCTAACTCGAGGCGCAGTACCGCCTCGTTCTCCGGGGTGACGTCTTGGGTGGTACGGTGTGAGCGTACTACCACCTCGGCCGGGATCACGACCTCCGTACCAAACGCGAGGGCGTAAGGTGTTTCTCCGGTTGCGTTCTTCACCGTGGTGCGGTATGACCATAGCACCTCCGGTAGCTCCTCGGCCCACTTTCCTTTCCGTAACTCTAGCTTCGCCTTGATGGTGTGCATCAGAATCTTATTCACTGCCTCGACCTGTCCATTGGACTGCGGGTGGTACGGGGTCGAAAACGCCCTCCTTATACCCCATAGCTCGCAGAAGTCCGAGACTCGCTCGCCGTCAAATTGCTTGCCGTTGTCTGAGTTGATGGACTCGGGCAACCCGAACCGGCATATGATGTTCTTCCAGATGAGCTTGATCACTTGTTGTTGATCGATCTTCTGGACTGCTTCCGCCTCGGCCCATTTGGGGAAATAATCGACCGCGACAAACGCGAATTTGACTACGCCCGGGGCGGTGGCCAGCGGGCCGATGATGTCTATTCCCCACCTTTCGAACGGCCACGGGGAGTACAGCGCCTTGAGGGTCCGGGGCGCGGTGAGGATATTGGGGCCCATGAGCTGGCACTGGACGCATCTCTTCGCGAACTCAGCAGCATCGCGGCGCAGACTTGGCCAGTAGAAGCCCTGGCCCATGGTTTTGTGGGCTAAAGACCGACCACCGGCGTGGTTGCCGCAAATGCCTTCATGGATCTCGGACAAGACTTTGGATCCCTCGTCCCTGGATATACATTTTAACAAAGGCATAGAAAAGCTCCTGCGATAAAGTTGGGAACCCAGAACAGAGTACCTTGCAGCCCGTATGCGGAGCTGTTTTGCCTCGACCTTGTCCGGGGGCAGGGCCCCGGACTCGATGAACCCTTTGATCGCGTCCCGCCAGTCGGCCCCGGGCTCCGGGACTACGGGGAGGATTTCTTCTCGGGCGTCGACTGAGGGAGTCTTTAATTGTGTCAACACGACTCGGGATAGATCCGCGGATCCTTCGGACGAGGCCAGTTTGGACAGCGCGTCGGCTTGCGAATTCTGCTCCCTGGGGATTTGCTCGATCCGGACGTCGGGGATCTTGCCGCATAATTTCCACACCAGCTCGAGGTACTTGATCATCTGTTCGCCTTTGGCTTCGTAGTCACCCGTGACTTGGTTCACCACCAACTGTGAGTCCATGAACACGTGGAGTCGCGGGACGTCCACCGCGATGGACATCTCGAGGCCGGCCACGAGCGCCTCGTACTCTGCTTCATTATTTGTCGCGGAGAATTCGAATTTTACCGCGTGGGAAAATGAGTCACCGTCTGGCCCGAGGAGAACCACTCCGGCCCCTGAGCATGCACTGGTAGACGACCCGTCAACGTAGAGTCTCCAGGGGCGTGCTTGACCCGTGCTCCGCTGGGGAAAAGTCAACTCGACGAAAAAATCCGCGAGTGCCTGTGCCTTTATCGCGGTGCGGGTGCGAAGGTGAGATCGTACTGGCTCAGCTCCAGGCTCCATCGGAGTAGTCTACCTGTCACATCGGAGCGATGCATGACTTGTCGTAAGAGCATTGTGGTGAGCACTACCACGTGGTGCTCGAACAAATATGCCCTGAGTTTGCGAACCGAAATTATCAGAGCGTACGCCAATTCTCGAGCGGCGTGTACTGAGTCTCCGCCTCGTGGAGGACGTGGCTCACGAAGTAGATGGGTAGGTGGAGGGTTCCCTTGTCCCGGACAAGCACCGCGCTCAGCGCGCATTCTGACGCAGCGAGGTAAAGAAATAGTTTCTCCCCTGCTTTGTGGACCGTCAGGATATGGGGCCCTGCGAGATACTCCTTGATTCGTTTGAAGGCGTCTTGGCTGTCCTTCTTCCAGTGGAATTCTTGATTTTTGATCGATCCGAAGAACGGGCGGGTCTTGTCCCCGAGTCGCGATACGTACCGACTGAGCGCTGCGAGGCAACCGGTGAGCCGTTGGACTCCTTTTACGTCCCGCGGCTCGGCCATATCGAGCACGGCCTTGACCTTTTCCGGGTTGGGCTCGAGCCCATACTCCCCAAACACGTGTCCCAGGAACATCCCTCTTTTGATCCCGAAATGACACTTCTTGGGATTCAGCCTCATGTTGTAGGCCCCGAGGATCTCGAAGACTCGAGCGAGGTCCGCGACGTGGTCCGTCTCGCTCGCACTTTTTACAATGATGTCGTCAATGTACACTTCTACTGTTTTGCCGATTTCATTGGCGAACATGGTGTTGACCAACCTTTGGTAAGTGGCCCCGGCGTTCTTTAGGCCGAACGACATCCGCTCCCAACAGTAGACTCTACTCCCCGTGTAGAAAGCGGTGTGGCGTGTTGGAAATCGATATCCCGGAATTAATAAATTTAAATAAATAAATTATCTAATTAATTCCGACCGAAATCCTACGGAGATCGAATATCCGGAATTGTCAAAATTGCGGAACCGACAACTCCAATCGACTCCCGGAACATGTACATGACCATACGAAAAAGTTACGCTGGAAAAACACGAGAGAACTCGCGTGAACCCGCGAAACCCGCAGCAGCCACGCGGGGTTGCTCGCAGCAGCCCGCAGCAACCCGCAGCGAGTCGCCTGACTCGCTGCTGCTGGGACCCTGCTGGAGCGCTGCGGGTCAGCTGCGGGAAATCCCACAGCACCCAGCGAAATCCCCGTAGCAGCCCACAGCAACCCGCAGCGAGTCGCCTGACTCGCTGCTGCTGGGCGCTACGAGTCGCTGCGGGAAAACCCGTAGCTGGCAGCAGATCGCTACGGGAAAACCCGCAGCCGATCCGCGTGATCGAGCCCTAGGCTCGATCCACCTCGCGCGATCCCTTTCTAGCCGAGTCGTCGAGCCGCCGGCGGTCCGGTGGTCCGACCACCACCGCCCGGTTCGACCTCGTCTCGTGGGTCCGTTCCTCGGATCTTGGTTCAAGGTATTTTTACGATAATTAAACGATAAAATCATAAAGAGGGTTTTACGATTTACCTCGTTCTCGTTGTTCGGAAAAACGAAGAACTCAATTTGACGACCTTGAGATCTTCCCACGTATTCCTTGCACTAGCTCGGACGTCGTGTGAGCGACGATCTACCGAACTCCATGGATCTCCCTCTCTACTTTCTCTCTCTAGAATTGTGATCTTCAACTTATGAGAATAGAGAAGACCATGTAGTGCTTTTATAGGCTACGTAGGGGATCTTAAGGAGGTGGAATATTGGGCTTCCAATATTAATGATTAAATTGAGCCCAAGCCCAAATCTATTAATCCATTAATATTAATTAATTCTATTTTCCACTATATAAAATTAATTGCACTCCCAATATTAAACCATAATATATCAAATAATATTTCTCCGGTAGTATTATTTATTCCGTGTATTTAAGATATAAATATCCATAAATAAAATTAATTTATTGCTAATTAATTTATTCATCTCTTATATCCGAGACTAGTACCATTTAACCTTAATTATTATGCGGAACAAATCCACCTGCAGGGTTTACATAATAATTCCTTATGAACTCATCTCGGGGATATTATCAACCCTTACGGGATACACTTTCCCGTCAAGTATTCACGGCATGTCATATATAAAATATAGCGACCCAACTTAACCGGTAATTAACCCAATAATTAAATCGGTTAATTCCTTTGGTAAATCAAAGTCACTTATATTAAATATACACACCCGCAATAGTATGGGGGATTAAGAATAAAATACACTGAGATTTAAATCGATTATCGCCGGCAATCCTAATCGATAAATCTCAAGCAGATCCGCTCAATACACCAAGTGTACAAGTGTGATAAAATAATCAAGACAGATTATTTTCTCTCTCACACAACGACTATACCGATGGATTGGTCCGTGTCCATCTAGGTCGTGAGCAATTGTTCGATTAAATACGAGTAACCGATAGTATGATCTTCTGTGTGACGTCGCACACCATACTAACTACAACGTATAGAATCCAGGACTATAATTTGCATTTAATTATAAATAATTAAACGCAAATAATTGTTTATTTAATTAAATAGATTAATGGCAATGGATCGTGAGTTTCCGTTACTTAAATCTAGACATTAAGTACACAACTCTAACATGGCGGGTGTCCTCGGGATCCATGGGAATCTGGTGGTATCCGGAGCTCGCGTCCATAATGGAGAACATCGCGTGGCCCGCGGTGCTGTCGACCAGTTGGTCGATGTGGGGCATCGGGAAATGATCTTTGGGGCATGCCTCGTTGAGGTCGGAGTAATCGATACAGAGTCTCCATTTGCCACCCGTCTTTCGTACCATCACCGCGTTCGATACCCACGTCGCATCGTGCGGGGCGAGGTGTATCAGTCCGTCCTTCAAGAGTTTGTTGGCTTCCGCGGTCAATGCCTCGCCTTTCTCGGGCCCCATCTTTCTCCGTCTCTGGGCCACCGGGCGGCGCTTGGGGTCCAAGCGGAGGCGGTGACTGGCGTTTTTAGGGTCGACTCTCCCGAGCTCTCCGCTGCTCCAGACGAACGTGGCCAAATTGCCCTTCAAGAACGACTCGAGGTCTGTCCGGGTCCCGGGGTCCATGAGGGATCCGAGCAGCACCTGCCGGGGAGCTCCGGGGTCCCGACCTCGGATCTAACGGGCTCCTCGAGAATTTCGACCCCACGATCGTTTCGGAGGCGGGTTTCAGGAAAAGGGCCGGGATTTGACTCGTTGAGACCCGGGGATTCGGAGCCCTGACACGTCCCGAGACTCACGACTCGCTCGCCCGTGCCCGAGCTCGGGGCGTTCTCGGCATCTCGGCAACCTAACTCAGGCGCGGCACCAGCCTCGAGGACGGGGACTGCCCTGGCTGTGAGGTCTGCCCTTTCCCCAGGGCCTCGAGGAATTGGGGGATCTAAATCGAACATGCTCGTCCGGGGCCCCGGGGTATTGAGTCTAGCGAGGAGCTGATCGACCCGGGAGGTTTCCGTTGGGGCTTCCGCCGATGAGTCCGTTAGTTCATAAGATTGTGAATAGAGCAAACACTTTTTTGCCATTAGATGGTCCCCTTTCACGGTGCCAATAGCTCCGGAGGGGACGGGGAACTTGATACAATAATAGTAGGTGGAGGCCACAGCTTCGAAAGCTTCTAAGAAGGGCCTCCCTAAGAGTGCGTTGTACCCGCTAACCTTATCTATTATTACGAATTCCAGGTTTCTCAACACCTTGATCTCGGGCTTAACAGAGTCCGCCAACTCGAGGGGCAGCGTGATTGTGTTGGAAATCAATATCCCGGGGTATCAAAAATTGCGGAACCGATAACCTTGACCGAAATCCCATCGCCGGAAACCGATCACGAACACCACAATGTCCGGAGCCCGACCGGAGAATCGCCGCGGGATGAACTCGCGGCTAAACCCTAGCCGAGCCCCAGCGTGGGGCTCGCGATCGCGCACGAGGCGATCGCTGGGGCTGCTCCGGCAGCCCCGGGCGGCGGTGAGTCCAGCGACTTCACCGTCGTCGCCGCCGGGAGGAGGGGCGCCAGCCGAGGCACCAGCCCTCGGCAGCCCCGCGATCGACCTCACGGTCGATCGCTCGCCCCGACTCCAGCCGAGGCCTCCCTTCGCGCACGCCGCGATCGAACCCTAGGTTCGATCGCACCCCTCGGCTCCCAGCCGAGGGTCCTTTCGATCTCCGCCGGGGATCTCGAATCCCCGTCCCCGAAGTTCGTCGTTTTCCCGAATCGTATGATCATGTATATATCACAATTATATTCACATAAAATCATACAAGGGAGTTTATGATTTTACCTTTGATTCGTTGTGCGGAGAAACGAAATCAATTGAATACCTTTGAATCTTCCTACGTATTCCTTGCACCTCGTTCGAACGTCGTGTGGGCGACGATCCTCCGAACTCTATGGATCTACTTCTCTCTCTACTTTCTCTCTCTAAAAGAATTATGATCTTCAAGTTATATGAGAATAGAGAAGACCATGTAGTGCTTTTATAGGCTACGTAGGGGATCTAAAGGAGGTGGAATATTGGGCTTCCAATATTAATGATTAAATTGAGCCCAAGCCCAAATCTATTAATCCCATTAATATTAATTAATTTATTTTCCACTATATAAATTAATTGCACTCCCAATATTAAACCATATTATATAAAATAATATTTCCACGGTAGTATTATTTATTCCGTGTATTTTAAGATTTAAATATCCATGAATAAAATTAATTTATTGCTAATTAATTTATTCATCTCTTGTATCCGAGAATAGTACCATTCAACCTTAATTATTATGCAGAACAAATCCACTCATGAGGTTTACATAATAATTCCTTATGAACTCATCTCGGGGATATTATCAACCCTTACGGGATACACTTTCCCGTCAAGTATTCACGGCATGTCATATATAAAATATAGTGACCCAACTTAACCGGTAATTAACCCAATAATTAAATCGGTTAATTCCTTTGGAAAATCAAAGTCACTTATATTAAATATACACACCCGCAATAGTATCGGGGATTGAGAATAAAATACTCTGAGACTTGAATCAATTATCAAAGGCAATCCTAATTGATAAGTCTCAAGCGATCCGCCCAATACACCAAGTGTACAAGTGTGATAAAATAATTAAGACAAATTATTTTCTCTCTCACACAACTACTATACCGATGGATTGGTCCATGTCTATCTAGGTCGTGAGCAACTGTTCGATTAAATACGAATAACTGATAGTATGATCTTCTGTGTGGGCCCGCACACCATACTAACTACAACGTATAGAATCCAGGACTATATTTTGCATATATTTAATTATCGAATAATTAAAAGCAAACAATTGTTTATTAATTAAATAGATTAAATGCTATGACCGGGAGTTACTGTTACTTAAATCTAGACATTAAGTACACAACTCCAACAATCTCCCACTTGTACTAAGGTCTAGTCATTTCCTCCAAACTCCCGACTCCCATACTCATCACGTGTTTAAGTCGTACTTCCAAGAAGTACCATGTGAATGAGCAATCTAGGTTGCCGCTCTGAAGTTATCTTGGTGACTACAGCGTCGTCTCCCTCGACGATGACTCGTATCAGGTGGTACTTGCTCTATGTGTTATCATCACTTTTTGACTTATGACTTCTTTCAGTTTACCATGCACCGCTATATAATAGCCTTTGGTCAACAAAGAATCATATCCAAGTCCAGAGGTTATTCCGGAACCCAACCAAAACTTCCGCTGCCTCTGAGGCTGCTATTCAGTTATGAGAGAGTACGAGAAGCGTCCTGCTTATCACTCTTTCATTTCAAGGTTCCACCTCTTCCAAAAGTGAACACATAGCCTGATATCGACTTACACTGGTCCTTCTCTGATTTGAGATCTGAGAATATGTAATCCAAGAAGAATTCGCGTTGCTTCGTAATCTAGTACTTCGCAAGTACTTTTACAGCATCCGAATATCTCTTGTTGAGATTACTTTGATATCCTCCCACTACGCTAACTGCATAGTTGATATCAGGTTCTTGTTTTAAAACATTGCATCTATAATGCTTTCCACACTTGAAGTGTAGGAAACTGCTTTGTCTGCGTCTATCTCCTTCATGTGTTCAAAACACATTTCTTTAGATAGATGTATTCTGTATCTAAAAGGCAATAACCTTTCTCAGAATTATGCATGTTTAAAACAAACCATAATCGTATAAGATATCTAGGAGAAGTACAATGTTCTTATCCTTAGATCGAAAGATCTCAAGAACATGTTCCAAATTCTACTCAATCTTATATCCCGATTCATTTAGGCAACCATCATTTTATGTCTGACGACATCTTTACATTGTTGCCAATGATAAAATGTTTATCTACATAAAATCCCGAGAAACACCACCTTGTTTCTATTACGTTTCCAATACACCTTTCGTCTATGCCTTTTGATGAATCCATCAAATGGACTATCTCATCAATTTGCAAGTTCCACGATTTATAGCCTTGTTCCAATCCATAAATGGATTAGCTAAGCTTGTACTCTAAATGATCTTACCTCTTGACAATAAACCTTCATTGCTTTCTGAGAGGACACATTTAGATTCAGTACTGCCCATGTGCAGAGCTAGGGATCGATTTCATCTTTACTAGATCCAGAGTTCGAAACTCTTCTAGTCTTATGAATATCTCTGGTCGTCAAACAATCTCCCACTGCAATGGCATTCCGGTGCATAAACAGTAATAACAGTAGGTGCAGTTAGTGGTGTACTTCTACTCGGTTTAGCTGGTTCCTAGTCTTTGTCCTTTTTCTCATTCCAAGGTATTACGTCAGTTAGGGCTTTGTAGTTCATCTAATAGTCTTCCTCTAAAAACCGGGCGTTAGAGCTTATAACGTCCTTCTGGTTCATAGCACTATAGAACACACAATATTTTGTTCATCTAGGATATCCTACAACCACATTGAATGTGCCGTTGTTTCCAGGAATATCCATAGAACATAGGTAGTTCCGAACAACTTGTCCTTTTACTATTAGAATCCCATTTCTTATTTTCGACACACCATTTCTACACGTGAGTGTATGGTGTAGTCATTTGAGACTTAATCCCAATCTTTGATTATGCTATGTGTTATTTAGATAGGTGGTAGCCTCCGCGATCAAGTCGCAGGCTTCTAATGGATATACTTCGAAGGTTCCCCATAATTGCTTTGTGACTAAAACACTTCGCTTATATGGCACATCAAGCATTCTAATCCATCTTCGAGTATTCTTAAAAGAATTACTCGCACCTTTCTAATTACACATACGTCTGCATATATCAGTATTAAATCGTTCTCAATACTTGTCTGAATTCTACCCTTTATCCAGAAAGGTTTGCTTAGTTGTATTATCTTCCAAATTCAATTCTTAGGTCGGAAGGTCCATTCCTTCAACTATAATTGATCAAATCAATTTCGACCTTTTTGAATCTTATTTGAATAAATACTACTAAGTATAAGAACTCACAAGTACAATGATTTAACAAGAAATATATCTAATAGGTAAAACAAGTTTATAGAACGGTTTGTTGCATCGTGGTAGACTAAGGATTTATCATTCACATTATTGCTATCTAATGTATCAGAATAGATAATACCATATTTCTTATCAAAATTATCAAATGATTAAAGAAATAAAATATCCATTCATAAATAATAGAAATCCAGAACAAAGGTTCTTTCTAAAATAAAGGGTACATAAAGCAATAATCTCGAAATGAAATCCTATTTAACTACTCATAGATAAATCCTCTATTGCAACAGCTGCTTCTTTCACAGCATTTCCCTTGACTACTCTTTCCTTTCCAAGTCTCTGGGTTCCCTGGTGCCCCTGCATTTAAAATGCATACATACCGTCAGTGGTTCCATATCTACCAACCAGGATTCTGGTAGATAATACCGCTGACTATGTTTTAAAGACTTAAGGAGAGAGTCTCATACCTTCTTGGGGAGAAAATACAGACCTCCAATACCCAGAATGTTTTCTTTGAGAATGTCTGCCTAAAGGCTTTCTCACCCCATCTTGTAGTCCAAGTACTTTAGGACTACAAGGCTTCTTTGTCTGCCTCTCCATTCCCTGATCCATGCCCTTACGTTCGAAACCTTTGGCTTTGGCTATAGGAGCTTGCGATTGTCTTAACTCATCCAAAAGGTCCACCATCTCGAAAACGTGTTCAAGCGTTTCCTCGAAGCGACTGAACTTTATGAGTATCCTCATCGCCTATTTTCTAGCCTTTTCACTGTGTCTAAACATTAGCTTGAGTTTGAGCATGATGTCATGATTAGTGGTTAATGCAAAAGCACTTTCCCACTTCTCAAAATCAGCTCTTTCCTCATCAGTTGAGACACTTGTGGGTTCAGGAGGACAAAGCTCACTGAGCACTATCTTGTACTCAGCAACAGTCTAGGTAATGTCTAATTCTCTATTCCATCCAACACAGTATGGAACCAGTACGTTGAATTCCTTGAGTATCATAGAAAGTGGATTCATAGCTATTCTCTAAACCTATAAGCACATTTAAACAAACAATCAATTTAATATCCGATATTATCTCCCTCAAATAATATCATTAAATTACTAATTACATCTAAAATCCCATCAGATATGATAAGCCACGATAGTGTGGACGTTTACCTATCCAAATGATTTCGTAATTAGATTTGCTTCGGTCGTACATCACTATAGCGTTACTTCGATGGGAGGAATACTATAGAGCGTACCTAAGTGTAAACCATTACT
The DNA here is from genome assembly GCA_954870475.1 of Euphrasia confusa. Taxonomy (NCBI): domain Eukaryota; kingdom Viridiplantae; phylum Streptophyta; class Magnoliopsida; order Lamiales; family Orobanchaceae; genus Euphrasia; species Euphrasia confusa. The sequence continues at coordinate 25,905,194 of OX940958.1, forward strand.
CAGTACTAAGAAGATTGTTTGAGACTCGTATGTCACCGCAAGCCACGATAGTGTGGACGTTTACGTTAACACACGATCCTTCACTTTCTTCTATAACTGTCTACATCAATTGATCCAAAATCCCATTCAGTGTAGCAAGCCACGATAGTGTGGACGTTTACTACACCAAAAGATTTTTACAATTGACATCCAATTACTTGAACCATTCGATTTCGTAAATCAAGACGTGGAGAATCATAAGTGAAACTCGAAGTTTCTAACTAGTGATTCACCATGCGAACAACCCTATCTCTCATTAGATGAGGGAGCCGAGCAGACAATCGATCCATTTCAAGAAATGGTACGAAGGTCTCTAATTTGTGTCATCCACATGACCAAGTGGCTTTGGCTCTATTCCACTCCCCGGGGTGAGAATGAGTCGACTTGAAGTCAATTTCAGAAAGACAAATTAGGCATTGTTTGATAAACTTAATCAATGTTTCTTGTAAAAGGAATTACAAGAATTCTCCTCCAATGACATGTCTGTTGGAATTCGATATCCCGGGTTATTTAAATTTGCGGAAACCAATAACCCGAACGAACCCTTCGCCGGAGATCACACGAACACCGACTCATCCGCCGGAGTCCGGCCTTTGGAGACCACGCACCCGAAGGCACGCAGCCCGCCCTCAGCCGAACCCCCGCGAGACGGGGTTCACGCGATCGAGGATCGCGTTCGATCTTCGCGATCGATGGGGCTTCCCAGCAGCCCCCCGCGGCGAGTCCGGCGACTCGCCGCCGCCTGGAGGAGCCCCGCCTTCCCGGCGGGTGGGGTGCGGCACCAGCCCGCGCCCCCGGCGATCGATCCCCGTGATCGATCGCGAGCCCTCGGCCCAGCCGAGGGTTCCTCTCCTCCGCGTGCCGCCAAACCCTAGCGGGCAATCCCGCGGTCCGGTGGCTTCGCCACCACCGCGTGATCGTTCGTCTAATCCGGGTTCGACTCTTGGATCTTGTTCTTCGATAATTGATTCAATAAAACAAGAATTAAATAGCAATTATTTAATTCACCTTTCGATTCGTTGTGCGGAGAAACGAGATCTTATGATGACCTTGAGATCTTCCCACGTATTCCTTGCACTAGCCCGGACGTCGTGTGGGCGACGATCTACCGAACTCCATGGATCTCCCTCTCTACTTTCTCTCTCTAGAATTGTGATCTTCAAGTTATGAGAATAGAGAAGACCATGTAGTGCTTTTATAGGCTACGTAGGGGATCTTAAGGAGGTGGAATATTGGGCTTCCAATATTGAAGATTAAATTGAGCCCAATGCTCAAGTCCATTAATCCTTATCAATATTAATTAATTCTATTTTCCACTATATAAAATTAATTGCACTCCCAATATTATACCATATTATATCAAATAATATTTCTCCGGTAGTATTATTTATTCCGTGTATTTAAGATATAAATATCCATGAATAAAATTAATTTATTGCTAATTAATTTATTCATCTCTTATATCCGAGACTAGTACCATTCAACCTTAATTATTATGCGGAATAAATCCACCTGCAGGGTTTACATAATAATTCCTTATGAACTCATCTCGGGGATGCTGGAATTCGATGTCCCGGGGTATCTAAATTTGCGGAAACCGACAACCCGACCGAAAACCCGTCGCCGGAGATGAAACCGCGAACCACCGTACGAGCCGGAGCTCGACCGAGCACCGCACGGGACGAACCCGCGCGCCCAGCCGAGCCCCCGCACGGGGCTCGCGATCGCTAACCCTAGCGATCGCCGGGGATGCACGCGCATCCCCGTGGGGCTGTTCCGAACAGCCCCCGGCGGTGAGTCCGGCGACTCACCGCCACCGCCGAGGAGGGCGGTGCGCCCAGCGCACCCGCCGCGGCCCAGCCGCGGCTCGCCCGGCGATCGACCCCACGGTCGATCGCGTGCCCCGGCGTCCAGCCGGGGCGTCCTCGTGTGGGCCCCGCGATCGATGCCCTAGGGCTCGATCGCACCCCTCGGCTCCCAGCCGAGGGTCCTTCGAACCTTCGCCGGGGATCTCGAATCCCCGTCCCCGAAGTTCGTCGTTTACCCGGATCGTGCGTTCATGTATGTATCACAATTAATCCACATAAAATCATAGAAGGGAGTATATGATTTTACCTTTTAATTCGTTGTGCGGAGAAACGAATCTAAGTTGATGACCTTACGATCTTCCCACGTATTCCTTGCACTAGCTTGAACGTCGGGTGGGCGACGATCCTCCAAGCTTATGGATCCTCTTCAACTCTCTAGAACTATCAAGTATTGATATTCTTGTCTTATGAAAAAGTGAAGACCTTGTAGTGCTTTTATAGGCTACGTAGGGGATCTAAAGGAGGTGGAATATTGGGCTTCCAATATTAATGATTAAATTGAGCCCAAGCCCAAATCTATTAATCTCCCATTAATATTAATTAATTTATTTTCCACTATATAAATTAATTGCACTCCCAATATTAAACCATATTATATCAAATAATATTTCTCCGGTAGTATTATTTATTCCGTGTATTTAAGATTTAAATATCCATGAATAAAATTAATTTATTGCTAATTAATTTATTCATCTCTTGAATCCGAGACTAGTACCATTCAACCTTAATTATTGTGCGGAACGAATCCACTCATGAGGTTTACACAATAATTCCTTATGAACTCATCTCGGGGATATTATCAACCCTTCCGGGATACACTGTCCGGTCAATCATTCACGGCATGCCATATATAAAATATAGTGACCCAACTTAACCGGTAATTAACCCAATAATTAAATCGGTTAATTCCTTTGGTAAATCAAAGTCACTTATATTAAATATACACACCCGCAACAATATCGGGGATTAAGAATAAAATACACTGAGACTCGAATCGATTATCGCCGGCAATCCTAATCGATGAATCTCAACGATCCGCTCAATACACCAAGTGTACAAGTGTGATAAAATAATTAAGACAAATTATTTTCTCTCTCACACAACGACTATACCGATGGATTGGTCCGGGTCCATCTAGGTCGTGAGCCACTGTTTGATTAAATACGAGTAACCGATAGTATGATCTTCTGTGTGGGCCCGACACACCATACTATCTACAACGTATAAAATCTAGGACTATGAATTTGCATATATTTAATTAATAATAATTAAAAGCAAACAATTGTTTATTAATTTAATAGATTAAATGCTATGATCGGGAGTTTACCGTTACTTAAATCTAGACATTAAGTACACAACTCCAACAATCTCCCACTTGTACTAAGGTCTAGTCATTTCATCCAAACTCCCGGTTCCCATACTCATCACGTGCTTTAAAGTGTACTTCCGAGAAGTACTATGTGAGTGAGCAATCTAGGTTGCCGCTCTGAAGTTATCTTGGTGACTACTACGTCGTCTCCCTGACGATGACTCGTATCAGGTGGTACTTGCTCTATGTGTTATCATCACTTTTGACTTATGACCTCTTCCAGTTCACCGTGCACCGCTATCCAATAGCCTTTGGTAAACTAAGAGTCATATCCAAGTCAAGAGGTTATCCCGGAACCTAACCAAAACTTCCGCTGCCTCTGAGGCTGCTATTCGGTTATGAGAGAGTCTGAGAAGCGTCCCGCTTATCACTCTTTCACTTCACGGTTCCACCTCTTTCTAAAAGTGAACACATAGCCTGATATCGACCTTCACTGGTCCTTCTCTGATTTTTGGATCTGAGAATCTGTAATCTAAGAAGATTTCGTCTTGCTCTGTAAGCCAGTACTATGAAAGTACTCTTGCAGCAGTCAAACATCCCTTATCCAGATTACTTTGATATCCTCCCACTACGCAAACCGCATAGTTGATATCAGGTTCTTGTTTTACAACATTGCATCTATAAAGCTTTCCATACTTGAAGTATAGGAAACTGCTTTGTCCTTATCTATCTCCTTCATGTGTTCGAACACATATCCTTTAGATAGATGTTTATTCTGTCCCTGAAAGGCAATAACCTTTCTCAGAAGTATGCATGTTTAAAACAAACCTTAATCGTACAAGATGTCTAGGAGAAGTACAATGTTCTTATCTCTAGATCATAAGATCTTAAGAACATGCTCTAACTTCTTCTCAATCTTATATCTCGATTTATTTAGACAACCATTATTTTATGTCTGACAATATTTTTACATTGTTGCCAATGATGAAATGTTATCTACATAAAATCTCCGAGAAACACCACCTTGTTTCCATTATGTTTTCAATACACCTTTCGTCTATGCCTTTTGATGAATCCATCAAATGGACTATCCCATCAATTCGCAAGTTCCACGATTCATAGCTTTATTTCAATCCATAAATGGATTTACTAAGCTTGTACTCTAAATGATCTAGCCTCTCAACAATAAACCTTATTGTTCCAAGCAGGCACATTTAGATCTAGTACCGCCCTTATGCAGAGCTAGGGGTCGATTTCATCTCTACTAGATCCAGAGTCCGAACTCCTCTAGTCTTATGAACATCTCTGGTTGTCCAACAACCTCCCACTGCAATGGCGTCCCGGTGTATAACAGTAATAACAATAGGTGCAGTATGTGGTGTACTTCTACTCGGTTTGGCTGGTTCCTAGTCTTTTGTCCTTCTTCTCATTTCAAGGTATTACGTCAATTTAGGCTTTGTGGTCCATCTAATAGTCTTCCTCTATGAACCGGACGAGAGACGTCCCTCTGGTTCGTAGTACTATAGAACACACAATACTTCGTTCATCTAGGATATCCTACAACCATATTCAATATGTCGTTGTATCTAGGAATATCCATAGAACATAGGTAGTTCCGAACAACTTGTCCTTTTACCATCAGATTTCCATTTCTTTATAACGCACTATTTCTACACGTAAGTGTAAGGTGCGGCCCTTTGGGATTGAACCCAATCTTTGATTATGCTATGTGTTATTCAGATAGGTGATGGCCTCCGCGACCGAGTCGCAGGCTCCTAATGGATATACTTTGATGGTTCCCCATAATCGCTTTGTGTCCATTGACTAGTCAAAACACTTTGCTTTTATGGCACATCAAGCATTCTAATCCACCACTTGAGTATTCTTGAAAGAATCACTCGTGCCTTTCTAATATACACATATGTCTGCATATCTAATCATTTCCAATACTTGTCTGAATTCTATCCTTTATCCAGAAAGGTTTGCTTAGATGTATTATCCTCCAAATTCAATCCTTAGGTCGGAAGGTCCATTCCTTCAACTATAATTGATCACATCAATTTCGACCATTTGAATCTCATTTGAAAATACTTCTAAGTATAATATTTCACAAGTATAATGATAAAGAAATATCTAATAAGTAAAACAAGTTATAGAACGGTTCGTTGCAATTGGGGTAGACTTAGGATCTATCATTCATATATTGCTGTCTAATGTACCAGAATAGATAATGCCATTATTTCTTATCAAAATCATCCAATGATTAAAGAAATAAAATATCCATTCATTAATAATAGAAATCCAGAACAAAACGTTCTTTCTAAAATAAAGGGGTACATAAAACAATAACTTTGAAATGAAATCCTATTTAACTACTAAAGCAGATAAATGTCTTCCACCGCAACCGCTGCCTCCTCTACAGCTTTGCCCGTGTAGACTCGAACTCTTCCTCTCTAAGTCGCCGGGTTTTCTGGAACCCCTGCATTCAAAAATGCACATACCGTCAGTGGTTCCATATCTACACACCAGAATTCTGGTAGATAATACCGCTGACTATGTTTTTACGACTAAGGAAAATTTGTACCTTTGAGAGGACATTCAGACTTCCAGTGTCCCATCTTGTTGCATCGGAAGCACTTACCCTTTGGCTTTGCAGCCCCCACTCGTGGTACAGTCCTCTTGACACCACTGGGTTTCCAGGTTTGCTTCCTTTTCTTGCCCCTACCTCTACCAGGCTTAAAGCCTTTGGACTTGGTAGCTACAAGCGCTTGAGACTTGCCCTTCTTGTAGATCCCCTCTGCCGCCTTTAGTTCAGTCAGGAGTTGCGCAAGAGTATAAGATAGTTTACCCATATTATAGCTCATACGAAACTGCTCAAAACTAGGGGCCAGAGACTGGAGTATGATGTCGACTTGCGTCTCAGCATCAATAGAAGCTCCTAGGACCTCAAGTTCATTCAACAAACTCATCATCTTAAGAACGTGCTCCCCAACGGGCGTTCCTTCAGATTGAGTAGTCGACATGAGGACTCTCATGGCTTCTTGCCTTGCCGCACGATCTTGCTCCCCAAACATCTCCTTGAGGTTAAACATCATATCATAGGCAGTGTCCATCGACTCATGTTGGGTTTGGAGTACATTTGACATGGAAGCCAAAATATAACACCTAGCCATTTCATCAGCCTTTTTTCCACTTCCGATATGTCAGTTTTTCCTCATCAGTTGAGGCAGCCGTGGGCTCAGCAGGGCACACTTCATGGAGTACAAACTTGTACTCCTCCGAAGTTAGGACAATGTCTAAATTTCTCTTCCAATCAATATAGTTGGGGCCAGTGAGCTTATGCTCCTTGAGTATCATAGAAAGTGGGTTCATAGCTATTCTATAAACCTATAAGCACATTTAAACAAACAATCAATTTAATATCCGATATTATCTCCCTCAAATAATATCATTAAATTACTAATCACATCTAAAATCCCATCAGGTAAGGCAAGCCACGTTCGTGTGGACGTTTACCCACCCAAATGATTTAGCAATTAGATTTGCTTCGGTCGTACATCATTATAGCGTTACTTCGTTGGGAAGAATACTATAAAGCGTACCTAAGTGTAAACCATTACTCAGTACTAAGGTGGATCATTTGGAATCGCTACGTCACCGCAAGCCACGTTAGTGTGGACGTTTACGATAACTCACAATCCTTCACAATTCCCTATAACTGTCTACATCAACTATTTCCAAAAATCCCATTCAGCATAGCAAGCCACGTTCGTGTGGACGTTTACTACACCAAAAGACTTTTATAGTTGACTCCCAATTACTTGAAGCATTCGATTTTGTAAATCAAGACGCGGAGAATCATAAGTGAAACTCGAAGTTTCTAACCAGTGATTCACCATGCGAACAACCCTATCTCTCATAAATGAGGGAGCCGAGCAGACAATCGATCCATCTATTAAAGAATGGTACGACTGCCTCTAATTTGTGTCCTCGACATGACCAAGTGGCTTTGGCTCCATTCCACTCCCCGGGGTGAGAATGAGTCGACTTGAAGTCAGTTTCAGAAAGACAAATTAGGCATTGTTTGATAAACTTAATCAATGTCTCTTGTAAAAGGAATTACAAGAATTCTCCTCCAATGACACATCTATACGAACTTCAAAAGTCCATAAGAGTCACCAAGAGAACAGTAATGGAGACCATGGGAATGTTTCCATCCCCTCTCCCACTTAGCTTTTTATAACAAAGGGATACGCTATCTAATGCATAATTAAACACATAAGCATGCATACAAGCAATAAAGCACATATCACATAGTCAAAATAAGCTAGAAAATTATTTTCCGACTATCATGGCTTTATTCCATCTCCGTATGCGTCTTCTAGTCTTCAGTCTTCGTTCTTGAATGCTCCATGTGACGAGAATATTAATCCCAATATTTAAGTCTATTTATTTTTAATAAATCCAAAAGATACTCAATTCGAAAATTAAGTCAATCGAATAAATCAAAAATAAAATTAAATATTATTAATATTTTTATTTATTTATTTTCCTATCTAATTCTATTAAATCTCTAGAATAATCTATCCAAGTCAAACTTGGAATATTCTAGAAGACTTCTATAATAGAATAAGGAAATAAAATAAATTAGGACTCTTCTACTTTCCAAGATTAATTAATTTCCATGTCCATGAAAATTCCCATAAAATAGGAATAATCAAATAGAAATAAATTAATTTACTAATTAATTATTTTCCTATCTAATTCCATTAAATCTCTAGATTCCTATTCCAAGTAGAACTTGAAATATTCTAGAAGACTTCCATAATAGAATAAGGAAATAAATAACATTAATTAATTCTTTTCCTATCTAATTCTATTAAATCTCTAGATTCCTATTCCAAGTAGAACTTGAAATATTCTAAAGACTTCCATAGTAGAATAAGGAAATAAATAACATTAATTAATTCTTTTCCTATCTCCATGAGAGTTCCCATACTTAGGAATACTCAAAATAGGAAAACTTGAATCAATTAGGAAAGTGAATCTAGGTAGGAGTAGCACGAGATCACGAGGACCCCGCGCCCCCCACCTTGATCGCCGGCCGGGACCACCACCGCCGCCATCCCCAGCCCACGCGCCACCACCACCGGCGGCCGGCGTGGCCGAGGAGCCCCGCGGGCAGCCCCTCCGATCGATCTCCATGGGATCGATCCCATCGATCCCAAGCCCTAGTTTTCCCTCTCTTCTTCTCCTTCGTCACATGAGTTCTCCGGCGGTCGTCTCGGCATCGATCCAACGTAAATAAATTACAAGAAATAAATTTACAATTCTGGTATCGATTCTATACATGAAATCGACCCTATACACTTTCCGGAAAAACAAAGAACGTAATAATAAATCCTAAATTCGGTCAACCCCCGAATTTTTACTATTACAAGCATTCATCCACACAAAACGAATCTCGACATGTCCGAGAGTTTAATAAACGAACAATCATGGTAAATTAAATAGCAATTAATTAAACCAATAATTAACAATTAATTTCAACCATGATAGTCGGAATCCCTGCAAGGTAGAACACAATTGAACACATACATGAACACGAAACCAAACGCTCTGATACCAATTGCTGGAATTCGATGTCCCGGGTTATCTAAATTTGCGGAAACCGACAACCCGACCGAAAACCCGTCGCCGGAGATGAAACCGCGAACCACCGTACGAGCCGGAGCTCGACCGAGCACCGCACGGGACGAACCCGCGCGCCCAGCCGAGCCCCCGCACGGGGCTCGCGATCGCTAACCCTAGCGATCGCCGGGGATGCACGCGCATCCCCGTGGGGCTGTTCCGAACAGCCCCCGGCGATGAGTCCGCCGGACTCACCGCCACCGCCGAGGAGGGCGGTGCGCCCAGCGCACCCGCCGCGGCCCAGCCGCGGCTCGCCCGGCGATCGACCCCACGGTCGATTGCGTGCCCCGGCGTCCAGCCGGGGCGTCCTCGTGTGGGCCCCGCGATCGATGCCCTAGGGCTCGATCGCACCCCTCGGCTCCCAGCCGAGGGTCCTTCGAACCTTCGCCGGGGATCTCGAATCCCCGTCCCCGAAGTTCGTCGTTTACCCGGATCGTGCGTTCATGTATGTATCACAATTAATCCACATAAAATCATAGAAGGGAGTATATGATTTTACCTTTTAATTCGTTGTGCGGAGAAACGAATCTAAGTTGATGACCTTACGATCTTCCCACGTATTCCTTGCACTAGCTTGAACGTCGGGTGGGCGACGATCCTCCAAGCTTATGGATCCTCTTCAACTCTCTAGAACTATCAAGTATTGATATTCTTGTCTTATGAAAAAGTGAAGACCATGTAGTGCTTTTATAGGCTACGTAGGGGATCTAAAGGAGGTGGAATATTGGGCTTCCAATATTAATGATTAAATTGAGCCCAAGCCCAAATCTATTAATCTCCCATTAATATTAATTAATTTATTTTTCACTATATAAATTAATTGCACTCCCAATATTAAACCATATTATATCAAATAATATTTCTCCGGTAGTATTATTTATTCCGTGTATTTAAGATTTAAATATCCATGAATAAAATTAATTTATTGCTAATTAATTTATTCATCTCTTGAATCCGAGACTAGTACCATTCAACCTTAATTATTGTGCGGAACGAATCCACTCATGAGGTTTACACAATAATTCCTTATGAACTCATCTCGGGGATATTATCAACCCTTCCGGGATACACTGTCCGGTCAATCATTCACGGCATGCCATATATAAAATATAGTGACCCAACTTAACCGGTAATTAACCCAATAATTAAATCGGTTAATTCCTTTGGTAAATCAAAGTCACTTATATTAAATATACACACCCGCAACAATATCGGGGATTAAGAATAAAATACACTGAGACTCGAATCGATTATCGCCGGCAATCCTAATCGATGAATCTCAACGATCCGCTCAATACACCAAGTGTACAAGTGTGATAAAATAATTAAGACAAATTATTTTCTCTCTCACACAACGACTATACCGATGGATTGGTCCGGGTCCATCTAGGTCGTGAGCCACTGTTTGATTAAATACGAGTAACCGATAGTATGATCTTCTGTGTGGGCCCGACACACCATACTATCTACAACGTATAAAATCTAGGACTATGAATTTGCATATATTTAATTAATAATAATTAAAAGCAAACAATTGTTTATTAATTTAATAGATTAAATGCTATGATCGGGAGTTTACCGTTACTTAAATCTAGACATTAAGTACACAACTCCAACAGGGGATATTATCAACCCTTACGGGATACACTTTCCCGTCAAGTATTCACGGCATGCCATATATAAAATATAGTGACCCAACTTAACCGGTAATTAACCCAATAATTAAATCGGTTAATTCCTTTGGTAAATCAAAGTCACTTATATTAAATATACACACCCGCAATAATTTCGGGGATTAAGAATAAAATACACTGAGACTCGAATCGATTATCGCCGGCAATCCTAATCGATGAATCTCAACGATCCGCTCAATACACCAAGTGTACAAGTGTGATAAAATAATCAAGATATATTATTTTCTCTCTCACACAACGACTATACCGATGGATTGGTCCGTGTCCATCTAGGTCGTGAGCAACTGTTCGATTAAATACGAGTAACTGATAGTATGATCTTCTGTGCGCCCATGCAACACCATACTAACTACAACGTATAAAATCCAGGACTATAATTTGCATATATTTAATTATAAATAATTAAACGCAAATAATTGTTTATTTAATTAAATAGATTAGTGGCAATGGATCGTGAGTTTCCGTCACTTAAATCTAGACATTAAGTACACAACTCCAACAATGTCTATATGAACTTCGAAAGCTCATAAATGTCACCAAGAGAACACTAATGGAGACCATGGGAATGTTTCCATCCCCTCTCCCACTTAGCTTTTTATAACAAAGGGATACGCTATCTAGTGCATAAAGTAAACTCATATAGCATGCATACAAGCAATAAAGCACATAGTACACATAGTCAAAATAATACTAGAAAATTATTTTCCGACTATCATGGCTTTATTCCATCTTTGTACGCATCTTCTAGTCTACAGTCTTCGTTCTTGAATGCTCCATGTGACGAGAATATTAATCCCAATATTTAAATCTATTTATTTTCAATAAATCCAAAAGATACTTAATTCGAAAATTAAGTCAATCGAATAAATCAAAAATAAAATTAAATATTATTAATATTTTTATTTATTTATTTTCCTTTCTAATTCTATTAATTCTCTAGAATTCTATCCAAGTAAGACTTGGAATACTCTAGAAGACTTCTATAATAGAATAAGGAAATAAAATTAATTAGGCCTCTTCTACTTTCCAAAATTAATTAATTCCCATGTCCATGAAAATTCCCATAAAATAGGAATAATCAATTAGGAAATAAATTAATTCCGAATTAATTATTTTCCTTTCCAGTTCTATTAAATCTCTAGAATCCTATCCAAGTAAGACTTGGAATATTCTAGAAGACTTCTATAATAGAATAAGGAAATAAATTAATTCCAATTAATTCTTTTCCTATTCCATGAGAGTTCCCAAACTTAGGAACACTCAAAATAGGAAAACCGAATAAATTAGGAAAGTAGGATCTTGGTAGGAGTAGCATGGGTTGGGAGACCCCACACCACCCCCACCGCCGACCGCCACCGCCGGGGACCACCACCGCCGCCGCCCCCAGCCCACGCGCCACCACCACCGGTGGCCAGCGTGGCCGGAAGCCCTAGCGGGCAGCCCCTTTGTGGGGTCGATCGATCCTCATGGGGATCGATCATGGGGATGATTGACCCCCCCCCCCCCCCCCCGGTTTTTCGTCCTCTTCGTCTTCTTCGTCACACGTGTTCTCCGGCGGTCGTCTCGGCATCGATCCAACGTAAATAAATTACAAAAAATAAATTTACAATTCCGGTATCGATTCTATACATGAAATCGACCCTATACAATTTCCGGAAAACATAGAACAATAATAATAAATCTAAATTCGGTCAACCCCAGAATTTTTACTATTACAAGCATTCATCCACACAAAACGAATCTCGACATGTCCGAGAGTTTAATAAACGAATAATCATGGTAAAAATAATTAACAATTAATTAAACCATGATAGTCGGAATCCCTGCAAGGTAGAACGATAATTGAACATATACATGAACACGAAACCAAAATCTCTGATACCAATTGTTGGAAATCGATATCCCGGGGTATCAAAAATTGCGGAACCGATAACCCTGACCGAAATCCCATCGCCGGAAACCGATCACGAACACCACGATGTCCGGAGCCCGACCGGAGAATCGCCGCGGGATGAACCCGCGGCTAAACCCTAGCCGAGCCCCACCGTGGGGCTCGCGATCGCGCACGAGGCGATCGCTGGGTCTGCTCCGGCAGCCCCGGGCGGCGGTGAGTCCGGCGACTTCACCGCCGTCGCTGCCGGGAGGAGGGGCGCCAGCCGAGGCACCAGCCCTCGACAGCCCCGCGATCGACCTCACGGTTGATCGCTCGCCCCGACTCCAGCCGGGGCCTCCCTTCGCGCACGCCGCGATCGAACCCTAGGTTCGATCGCACCCCTCGGCTCCCAGCCGAGGGTCCTTTCGATCTTCGCCGGGGATCTCGAATCCCCGTCCCCGAAGTTCGTCGTTTTCCCGGATCGTATGTTCATGTATATATCACAATTATATTCACATAAAATCATACAAGGGAGTTTATGATTTTACCTTTGTTTCGTTGTGCGGAGCAACGAAATCAATTGAAGACCTTTGAATCTTCTTACGTATTCCTTGCACCTCGTTCGAACGTCGTGTGGGCGACGATCCTCCGAACTCTATGGATCTACTTCTCTCTCTACTTTCTCTCTCTAGAAGAATTATGATCTTCAAGTTATATGAGAATAGAGAAGACCATGTAGTGCTTTTATAGGCAACGTAGGGGATCTAAAGAAGGTGGAATATTGGGCTTCCAATATTAATGATTAAATTGAGCTCAAGCCCAAATCTATTAATCCCATTAATATTAATTAATTTATTTTCCACTATATAAATTAATTGCACTCCCAATATTAAACCATATTATATCAAATAATATTTCCCTGGTAGTATTATTTATTCTGTGTATTTAAGATTTAAATATCCATGAATAAAATTAATTTATTGCTAATTAATTTATTCATCTCTTGTATCCGAGAATAGTACCATTCAGCCTTAATTATTATGCGGAACAAATCCACTCATGAGGTTTACATAATAATTCCTTATGAACTCATCTCGGGGATATTATCAACCCTTACGGGATACACTTTCCCGTCAAGTATTCACGGCATGTCATATATAAAATATAGTGACCCAACTTAACCGGTAATTAACCCAATAATTAAATCGGTTAATTCCTTTGGAAAATCAAAGTCACTTATATTAAATATACACACCCGCAATAGTATCAGGGATTGAGAATAAATACTCTGAGACTTGAATCAATTATCAAAGGCAATCCTAATTGATAAGTCTCAAGCGATCCGCCCAATACACCAAGTGTACAAGTGTGATAAAATAATTAAGACAAATTATTTTCTCTCTCACACAACGACTATACCGATGGATTGGTCCGTGTCCATCTAGGTCGTGAGCAACTGTTCGATTAAATACGAGTAACCGATAGTATGATCTTTTGTGTGGGCCCGCACACCATACTAACTACAACGTATAGAATCCAGGACTATATTTTGCATATATTTAATTATTGAATATTTAAAAGCAAACAATTGTTTATTAATTAAATAGATTAAATGCTATGACCGGGAGTTACCGTTACTTAAATCTAGACATTAAGTACACAACTCCAACAGATTGTACCAAAGGGAGTCACCACGTCACTGCCGAAACCTTTGAGCCTCAGGTCGCATGGGAGGATGTACTGTGCGAGCTGGCCCATCTGATCCAGGGTCTGCTTGTAGAGGATGTTGCACTGGGCCCCGCTGTCGATCAGCAGCCTCGAGACCTCCATCCCTAAGATGGGGGTTTTGATTACCAGGGCGTCCCTCTTGGGAAAGGTGACGCCATCCTTGTCCGCAGGGGAAAAAGAGATCTCTGCCTTCTCCGTGATCCCGGGGGGCGGGGCCGGTCGCGTCGCGTGGTAGACCTGCCACACCTCGATCTCACGCATCCTCTTGCGTTTGCTATCGCTGGCGATCGGTCGTAGCCCGCCAATCATCAAAATTTGGCCTCCCTGGCCCCGGTGTTGGTCGTGAGTTTGCGGGTCGCGGCCCGCTCCTTCCTGCCCGGGGTTGCCTCGAGCAACTGTCCCGTCGCCTCGGGGACCGGGGCGCGAGAGCAAGTCCCAGAGCTTTCCGTCCTCAAATAACTTCCAAAGTTGCCTGAGCAGCGTCCTGCACTGGCTCGTATCGTGCCCGTGCTGGTGATGGAAAGAGCACCACAACCTCTTGTCTAACTTTCCCTCGGGGGCTCGCATGGGTCCCGGTTTGACCAGGACGTCTCCTCCTATGGCCAGCAAAATTTCCATCATGGTCATGGTGTCTTGGCCCGTCTTCTCGACGAGCTTCACCTCCATTTCCTTATAGCTTGGGAGTGGTCGGCCCTGCTCGTAAGGTTTGTACGGGGCCTTCCGCGGGGCGTGTGTAGTCCTCCGGTCCACGGGCTCCGGGTCCCGTCCCTTCTGCTCCGGGGCACTTTCGTTTCCTCGCATCAGTCGCTGGAACCAACACTGGGCCCCGGCTTTGATGCGGAAGTCTTCGTAACTTCGCGGGTAGCAAAGCATCAGATGTTTGAACAGCTCCGAGTTCTTCCGGAGCTCGCTCATAGCAGTGTGCAATTTCAGATCGTCACCGACCTCCTCGCCGCCGATCAGGATATCCCCCACTCGGTCCACATAGGACTCGTCACTCTCGTCCGCCGCCTGCCGGACGCCGATCAACCTCTGGCTTTGCTCGAGCCGATTGGACCAGGTCGTCGAAACAGTGGATAGACCGAGAGTGTAGCCCCGCGAACCACTTGTGGGCCGTGTCCCCGAGGGTGAGGGGGAACAACTTGCACCTCGTGGGGTCACTGGCGCCTCGTCCCAACATGTAGGTGCGGAAGCGGCTGAGGTGGACCTCGGGGTCCGACTTCCCGTCATAAAGAGCGGTCTGCAGGGGCTGGATCTCGTACTGCATGGTGGCGTGCTCGACCTCCAAGGCCAAGGGCTCCTTGCAGAAGTCGATTCGTTCGGGCTTGAGACCCATGGTTTTGTGGGCTAAAGACCGACCACCGGCGTGGTTGCCACAAATGCCTTCATGGATCTCGGACAAGACTTTGGCTCCCTCGTCCCTGGATATACATTTTAACAAAGGCATTGAAAAGCTCCTGCGATAAAGTTGGGAACCCAGAACAGAGTACCTTGCAGCCCGTATGCGGAGCTGTTTTGCCTCGACCTTGTCCGGGGGCAGGGCCCCGGACTCGATGAACCCTTTGATCGCGTCCCGCCAGTCGGCCCCGGGCTCCGGGACTACGGGGAGGATTTCTTCTCGGGCGTCGACTGAGGGAATCTTTAATTGTGTCAACACGACTCGGGATAGATCCGCGGATCCTTCGGACGAGGCCAGTTTGGACAGCGCGTCGGCTTGCGAATTCTGCTCCCTGGGGATTTGCTCGATCCGGACGTCGGGGATCTTGCCGCATAATTTCCACACCAGCTCGAGGTACTTGATCATCTGTTCGCCTTTGGCTTCGTAGTCACCCGTGACTTGGTTCACCACCAACTGTGAGTCCATGAACACGTGGAGTTGTGGGACGTCCACCGCGATGGACATCTCGAGGCCGGCCACGAGCGCCTCGTACTCTGCTTCATTATTTGTCGCGGAGAATTCGAATTTTACCGCGTGGGCAAATGAGTCACCGTCCGGCCCGAGGAGCACCACTCCGGCCCCCGAGCATGCACTGGTAGACGACCCGTCAACGTAGAGTCTCCAGGGGCGTGCTTGACCTGTGCTCCGCTGGGGAAAAGTCAACTCGACGAAAAAATCCGCGATTGCCTGTGCCTTTATCGCGTTGCGGGGTGCGAAGGTGAGATCATACTGGCTCAGCTACAGGCTCCATCGGAGCAGTCTATCTGTCACATCGGAGCGATGCATGACTTGTCGTAAGGGCATTGTGGTGAGCACTTCCACGGGGTGCTCGAACAAATATGCCCTGAGTTTGCGGACCAAAATTATCAGAGCGTAAGCCAATTTCTCGAGCGGCGTGTACCGAGTCTCCGCCTCGTGGAGGACGTGGCTCACGAAGTAGACGGGTAGGTGGAGGGTTCCCTCAGCCCGGACGAGCACCGCGCTCAGCGCGCATTCTGACGCAGCGAGGTAAAGAAATAGTTTCTCCCCTGCTTTGGGGACCGTCAGGATATGGGGCCCTGCGAGATACTCCTTGATTCGTTTGAAGGCGTCTTAGCTGTCCTTCTTCCACTGGAATTCTTGATTTTTGATCGATCCGAAGAACGGGCGGGTCTTGTCCCCGAGTCGCGATACGTACCGGCTGAGCGCTGCGAGGCTGTTGGAAATCGATATCCCGGAATTAATAAATTAAATAAAATTAATTATCTAATTAATTCCGACCGAAATCCTTCGAATATCCGGATTGTCTAAATTGCGGAACCAACAATCCAATCGAATAAACCCTTCGCCGGAATCTACGCGAGCACATCACGCGGTCCGGGATACGACCGAACGCACGCCGTGTCCGAAGATGCGCGCACGGCCAGCCGCACCCCCGCGAGGAGGGCTCACGATCGCATGTAGCGATCGCGGGGTGCGATCGATCGGGGCTGTTCCGGCAGCCCCCCCCAGCAGCAAGTCCGGCGACTTGCTGCTCGCCGTGGAGGGGCGACTCAACCATGAGTCGCTGCGGGCGCGCCAGCCGCCCGCCCGGCGATCGTGCCCTAGGGCAGCGATCGCCCCCTCGGCTTCGGCCGAGGGCTCCTCATGCACGTCCCCGGCGTCCAGCCGGGGCGTTTTGTGGTTCGATCCCCACGGGGATCCACGAGTTGCCGCGGTCCGGTGGTTCGACCACCACCGCTCGGCTCGTTCCTCGTTTCCGGGGTTCGTCCATGGATCTTGGTTCATGATATTCTCACGATAAATAAACGATAAAATCATAAAGAGGGTTTTACGATTTACCTCGTTCTCGTTGTTCGGAAAAACGTAGAACTCAATTTGACGACCTTGAGATCTTCCCACGTATTCCTTGCACTAGCTCGGACGTCGTGTGGGCGAAGATCTACCGAACTCCATGGATCTCCTTCACGAACTCTCTAGACTAATCAAGTATGATTATCTTGTCTTGTCAAATTGTGAAGACCATGTAGTGCTTTTATAGGCTACGTAGGGGATCTTAAGGAGGTGGAATATTGGGCTTCCAATAATAGTGATTAAATTGAGCCCAAGCCCAAATCTATTAATCTATTAATCCTTACTATTATTAATTAATTCTATTTTCCACTATATAAAATTAATTGCACTCCCAATATTAAACCATATTATATCAAATAATATTTCTCCGGTAGTATTATTTATTCCGTGTATTTAAGATATAAATATCCATGAATAAAATTAATTTATTGTTAATTAATTTATTCATCTCTTATTTCCGAGACTAGTACCATTCAACCTTAATTATTATGCGGAACGAATCCACCTGCAGGGTTTACATAATAATTCCTTATGAACTCATCTCGGGGATATTATCAACCCTTCCGGGATACACTTTCCCGTCAAGTATTCACGGCATGTCATATATAAAATATAGTGACCCAACTTAACCGGTAATTAACCCAATAATTAAATCGGTTAATTCCTTTGGTAAATCAAAGTCACTTATATTGAATATACACACCCGCAATAGTTTCGGGGATTAAGAATAAAATACACTGAGACTCGAATCGATTATCGCCGGCAATCCTAATCGATGAATCTCAACGATCCGCTCAATACACCAAGTGTACAAGTGTGATAAAATAATTAAGATAAATTATTTTCTCTCTCACACAACGACTATACCGATGGATTGGTCCGTGTCCATCTAGGTCGTGAGCAACTGTTCGATTAAATACGAGTAACCGATAGTATGATCTTCTGTGTGCCCATGCAACACCATACTAACTACAACGTATAAAATCCAGGACTATAATTTGCATATATTTAATTATAAATAATTAAACGCAAATAATTGTTTATTTAATTAAATAGATTAGTGGCAATGGATCGTGAGTTTCCGTTACTTAAATCTAGACATTAAGTACACAACTCCAACAATCTCCCACTTGTACTAAGGTCTAGTCATTTCCTCCAAACTCCCGACTCCCATACTCATCACGTGCTTAAGTTGTACTTCCAAGAAGTACTATGTGAATGAGCACTCTAGGTTGCCGCTCTGAAGTTATCTTGGTGACTACAGCGTCGTCTCCCTCGACGATGACTCGTATCAGGTGGTACTTGCACTATGTGTTATCTTTCACTTATGGACTTGTGATTTCTTACCATTTGCCATCGCACCGCTATACACATAGCCTTTTGGCAAATTAAGAATCACCTCTAAGTCCCAGAGATTATCCCGGAGTTATACCAAAACTTCCGCTGCCTCTGAGGCCGCTATTTGGTTACCCATGGCAGAGTCCGAAAAGCATCGTGCTTATCACTCTTCCATGTTAAAACTCCTTCTCCTTTAATAGTGAAACACATAGCCTGATATCGACTTACACCGGTCCTCATTCGATTAGAAATCTAAGAGAATGTAATCTAAAGGAAAAACTCGTCTGCTTCGTAGTCTAGAACAGTACTTCGAAAGTACTTTTACGGCAGTCGAATATTCCTTTCCAGGATTACCTTGATATCCTCCCACTATGCTAACAGCATAGCCGATATCAGGTTCTTGTTTTCAACAATGCATTTATTAAGCTTTCCACACTCAAAGTGTAGGAAACTGCTTTCATTGCTTCTATCTCCTTTTGTGTTCCAAAACACATATCCTTTGATAGATGCATTCCGTTTCTGAAAGGTAACGAACCTTTCTCGGAATCTTGCATGTTAAAACGAACCATAATCATTTATGTAAGTTGTCCAGGAGAAGTACAATGTTCTTTCTAGAGATCCAAGATCTCAAGAACATGTCCAACTTCTTCCTTTATCTTTCATAATGATTCATCTAGACAACCATCATTTTATGTCTGATAACATCTTTACATTGTTGCCAATGATAAAAGTGTCATCTACATAAAACCTCCGAGAAACACCACCTTGTTTTCCATCACGTTTCCAATACACACAATTCGTCTATGCTTTTGATGAATCCATAAAATGGACTATCTCATCAATTTGCAAGTACCACGAACTCAATGCTTTGTTTCAATCCATAAATGGATCAACTAAGCTTGTACTCTAAATGATCTCGCCTCTTAGCAATAATCCTTATTGCTCTCCAAGAAGGCACATTTAGATCTAGTACTGCCTTCATGTAGATCTAGGGATCGATTTCATGTATACTAGGTCCAGAGTCCGAAGACTCTCCTAGTTTTATGAATATCTCCGGTTGTCCCACAACCTCCCACTACAATGGCATTCCGGTGTATAAACAGTGATAACAGTAGGTGCAGTTAGTGGTGTACCGCTACTCGGTTCGGCTGGTTCTAAGTCTTAATCTTTCTCTCTCATTTCAAAGTATCATGTCACTTTAGGCTTGTGGTTCATCATATAGTCTTTCTCTAAGAACCGGGCGTTAGAACTTATAACGTCCTTCTGGTTCATAGTACTATTGAACACACATCTTTTTGTTCTTCTAGGACATTCTACAACCGCATTTGAATGCGCCGTTGTTTCCAGACATATCCATAGAACATAGGTAGTTCCGTATAACTCATCTTTTACTATCTCTATAAGAGTTCCATTTCTTATTATCGACACACCATTTCTACACAACAGTGTATGGTGTAGTCATTTGGGATCAAATCCCAATCTCTGATTAGTATGCCATGCATTCCTCAGACAGGTACTTGCCTCCGCGATCAAATCGCAGGCTACAAATGGATATACCTTGATGGTTCTCCACAATTGCTTAGTGTCCATTGACTTGTCAAAACACTTGATTTTGTGGCACATCAGGTATTCTAATCCATTTTTCGAGTAATCATAAAATGAAGTACTCGTACCTTAATTGTCTGAGTAGGCATAGGTCTGCATACATCAGAGTCAATCAATTCTTATACTTGTCCGGATCTTACATCTTATATCCATAAAGGATTGCTTAGTCATATTATCTTCCAAATTAGATTCTTAGGTCGGAAGGTCCACTCCCTCAACTTAATTGATCAAATATCAATTTTCGACCTTTGAACTTCTTATTTGAATAAACATGACTCAGCATAAGAATCCACAAGTATAATTGATAAAGAAATCTCTTATTAGTAAAACGAGTTTCATACTACGGTTCGTTGCATCGTGGTGGACTCAGGATTCATCATTTATATATTGCTAGCCAATGTACCAAAATAGATAATATCATTATTTCTTCTTATAACCATCAAATGATTAAAAGAAATAAAATATCCATTTATTAGAAATCCAGAACAAAGTTCTTTCTAATATGAAAGGTACATAAAAGCAATAACTCAAAATGAAATCTTATAAAATGTCCTCCACTGCAACTGCTGCCTCCTCCACAGCATTGCCCATGTAGACTACGATATTTTCTTTTCCAAGTCGTTAGGTTTCCTGGAACCTCTTGCATTTAAAATGCACATACCGTCAGTGGTTCCATATCTACACACCAGGTTCCGGTAGATAATACCACTGACTATGTTTTACGACTAAAGAAAATTTCGTACTTTCTTTGAGAGGATAATCAGACTTCCAGTACCCAGACTGTTTGCATCGAGAACTCTTGCCTCATGGCTTTCTCGTCCCATCTCGTGGTCCAAGAAACCTAGGACCACTGGGTTTCTTTGCTTGCTTTTCCTTTCCCCCGATTTTGCCCTTAGGTTCGAAACCTTTGGCATTAGCTACAAGAGCTTGCGATTTCCGTCTCAACTCGTCTAAAAGGTCAATCATCTTAAAAACGTGTTTAAGCGTTTCCTCGAATCGACTGGCCTTTATGAGTATCCTCATCGCCTCTTGTCTAGCCGCTACGTCATGTCTAAACATCTCCTTGAGTTTGAACATGATATCAAAATCAGTCCTTTCCTCATCAGTTAAGACATTTGTAGGCTCGGGAGGACAAAGCTCACTGAGTACAAACTTGTACTCTTTAACAGTCTGGACAATGTCTAGATCTCTATTCCAATCAATACATTTAGGGACCAGTGAGTTTAAATTCCTCAAGTATCACATAAAGTGGGTTCAAAGCCATATCCTAATCTATGAGCACATATAACAACAAACAATCGATTTAATCTCCGATATTATCTCCCTTAAATAATATCATTAAACCACTAATCACATCTAAAATCCCATCAGATATGGCAAGCCACGTGGTGTGGACGTTTACCAATCCAAATGATTTAGCAATTAGATTTGCTTCGGTCATACATCACTTATAGCGGAACCTCGTGGGGAGGAATACTATAATGCGTATCTAAGTGTAAACCATTACTCAGTACCAAAGTAAATCGTTTGGAATTGCTACATCACCGCAAGCCACGTGGTGTGGACGTTTACGACAACTTCACAACTCTTCACAATTTCTTACAACTGTCTACATCAATTAATCCAAAATCCGTCAGCATAGCAAGCCACGTGGTGTGGACGTTTACTACACCAAGAGACTTTTATAATTGACTCCCAATTACTTGATCCATTCAATCTTGTAAATCAAGACGCGGAGAATCATAAGTGAAACTCGAAGTTTCTTACCAGTGATTCACCATGCGAACGACCCTATCTCTCATAAAATGAGGGAGCCGAGCAGACAATCGATCTAGTCATCAAATGACACGAAAGTCTCTAATTTGTGTCCTCGACATGACCAAGTGGCTTTGGCTCCATTCCACTCCCCGGGGTGAGAATGAGTCGACTTGAAATCAATTTTGGAAAGACAAATTAGGCATTGTTTGATAAACTTAATCAATGTTTCTCGTAAAAGGAATTACAAGAATTCTCCTCCAATGACTTGTCTATACGAACTTCAAAAGTCCATAAAAGTCACCAAGAGAACAGCAATGGAGACCATGGATATGTTTCCATACCCTCTCCCACTTAGCTTTTTACAATAAAGGGATACGCTATCTAATGCATAATTAAATACACATAAGCATGCATACATGAAATAAAGCACATAGAATATTATCACATAATCAAAATAATACTAGAATATTATTTTCCGACTATTATGGCTTTATCGCATCTCCGTATGCGTCTTCTAGTCTTTAGTCTTCGTTCTTGAATGCTCCATGTGACGGGAATATTAATTCCAATATTTAAATCTATTTATTTTCAATTAATCCAAAAGTTACTTAATTAGAAAATTAAGTCAATCGAATATATCAAAAATAAAATTAAATATTATTAATATTTTTATTATTTTTATTTTCCTTTTCTACTTCATTAAATCTCTGGAATAATCTATCCAAGACCCACTTGGAATATTCTAGAAGACTTCCATAATGAAATAAGGAAATAAAATAAATTATTTTATTTTCCCTTTCTACTTTATTAAATCTCTAGAATAATCTATCCAAGACCCACTTGGAATATTCTAGATGATTTCCATAATGAAATAAGGAAATAAAATAATTTAGGACTCTTAATCCTTCCAAATTAATTCCTTTCCTAATCCATTAAAAATTCCATAAAGGAATAATTAAATAGGAAAAATTAATTAAGGACTCTTCTACTTTCCAAAATTAATTAATTTCCATGTCCATGAAAATTCCCATAAAATAGGAATAATCAATTAGGAAATAAATTAATTTAATAATTAATTATTTTCCTTTCCAATTCTATTAAATCTCTAGAATCCTATTCCAAGTAGAACTTAGAATATTCTAGAAGACTTCCATAATAGAATAAGGAAATAAATTAATTCCAATTAATTCTTTTCCTATTTCCATGAGAATTCCCAAAAATAGGAATACTCAAAATAGGAAAACCGAATCAATTTAGGAAAGTTGGATCTTGGCGGGAGAGCACGAGATCACGAGGACCCCGCGCCCCCACCACAATCGCCGGCCGAGAGGAGAGCCACCGCCGCCCCTAGCCAACGCGCCACCACCTCCGGTGGCCGGCGTGGCCGAGCGGTTCGAGGGCAGCCCCCTCTCCCTCGATCGATCCATCCCTTGGGGTCGATCATGGGGTTGATCGATCCCCGGAATCCTCCCTCTCTTCTTCTCCTCCGTCACACTTTTCCGGTCGTCGTTTCGTCCTCGATCCAACGTAAATAAATTACAAATTTATTACTACGCTCTCCGGTATAGAATCTCTACATGAAATCGACCTCATACAATTTCCGGAAAAATTAAGAACAAGCATTCACCACACAAGAACAAATATTGACATCACCGAGAGTTTAATAATCAAGAGCATTATTATGACATTAATTAACAAAAATTAAATCTAGCCATAATAATCGGAAACCCTGCAAGGTAGAACAATTTATCGAAAAATACCATGAACTAAAACCTGTCTCTGATACCAATTGTTGGAAATCGATATCCCGGAATTAATAAATTAAATAAAATTAATTATCTAATTAATTCCGACCGAAATCCTTCGAATATCCGGATTGTCTAAATTGCGGAACCGACAATCCAATCGAATAAACCCTTCGCCGGAATCTACGCGAGCACATCACGCGGTCCGGGATACGACCGAACGCACGCCGCGTCCGAAGACGCGCGCACGGCCAGCCGCACCCCCGCGAGGAGGGCTCACGATCGCATGTAGCGATCGCGGGGTGCGATCGATCGGGGCTGTTCCGGCAGCCCCCCCCCCCCCCCCCCAGCAGCAAGTCCGGCGACTTGCTGCTCGCCGTGGAGGGGCGACTCAACCATGAGTCGCTGCGGGCGCGCCAGCCGCCCGCCCGGCGATCGTGCCGTAGGGCAGCGATCGCCCCCTCGGCTTCGGCCGAGGGCTCCTCATGCACGTCCCCGGCGTCCAGCCGGGGCGTTTTGTGGTTCGATCCCCACGGGGATCCACGAGCTGCCGCGGTCCGGTGGTTCGACCACCACCGCTCGGCACGTTCCTCGTTTCCGGGGTTCGTCCTTGGATCTTGGTTCATGATATTCTCACGATAAATAAACGATAAAATCATTAAGAGGGTTTTACGATTTACCTCGTTCTCGTTGTTCGGAAAAACGTAGAACTCAATTTGACGACCTTGAGATCTTCCCACGTATTCCTTGCACTAGCTCGGACGTCGTGTGGGCGACGATCTACCGAACTCCATGGATCTCCTTCACGAACTCTCTAGACTAATCAAGTATGATTATCTTGTCTTGTCAAATTGTGAAGACCATGTAGTGCTTTTATAGGCTACGTAGGGGATCTTAAGGAGGTGGAATATTGGGCTTCCAATAATAGTGATTAAATTGAGCCCAAGCCCAAATCTATTAATCCTTACTATTATTAATTAATTCTATTTTCCACTATATAAAATTAATTGCACTCCCAATATTAAACCATATTATATCAAATAACGATATAATAATGGAGAATATGGTGGTATCCGGAGCTCGCGTCCATAATGGAGAACATCGCGTGGCCCGCGGTGCTGTCGACCAGTTGGTCGATGTGGGGCATCGGGAAATGATCTTTGGGGCATGCCTCGTTGAGGTCGGAGTAATCGATACAGAGTCTCCATTTGCCACCCGTCTTTCGTACCATCACCGCGTTCGATACCCACGTCGCGTCGTGCGGGGCGAGGTATATCAGTTCGTCCTTCAAGAGTTTGTTGGCTTCCGCGGTCAATGCCTCGCCCTTCTCGGGCCCCATCTTTCTCCGTCTCTGGGCCACCGGGCGGCGCTTGGGGTCCAAGCGGAGGCGGTGACTGGCGTTTTCAGGGTCGACTCTCCCGAGCTCTCCGCTGCTCCAGGCGAACGTGGCCAAATTGGCCTTCAAGAACGACTCGAGGTCTGTCCGGGTCCCGGGGTCCATGAGGGATCCGAGCAGCACCTGCCGGGGGAGCTCCGGGGCCCGACCTCGGATCGAACAGGCTCCTCGAGAATTTCGACCCACGATCGTTTCGGAGGCGGGTTTCAGGAAAAGGGTCGGGATTTGACTCGTTGAGACCCGGGGATTCGGAGCCCTGATACGTCCCGAGACTCACGACTCGCTCGCCCGTGCCCGAGCTCGGGGCGTTCTCGGCATCTCGGCAACCTAACTCAGGCGCGGCACCAGCCTCGAGGACGGGGACTGCCCTTGCTGTGAGGTCTGCCCTTTCCCCAGGGAATTGGGGGATCTAAATCGAACACGCTCGTCCGGGGCCCCGGGGTATTGAGTCTAGTGAGGAGCTGATCGACCCGGGAGGTTTCCGTTGGGGCTTCCGCCGATGAGTCCGTTAGTTCATAAGATTGTGAATAGAGCAAACACTTTTTTGCCATTAGTTGGTCCCCTTTCACGGTGTCAATAGCTCTGGAGGGGACGGAGAACTTGATACAATAATAGTAGGTGGAGGCCACAGCTTCGAAAGCTTCTAAGAAGGGCCTCCCTAAGAGTGCGTTGTACCCGCTAACCCTATATATTATTACGATTTCCAGGTTTCTCAACACCTTGATCTCGGGCTTGACAGAGTCCGCCAACTCGAGGGGCAGCGTGATTGTACCAAAGGGGGTCACCACGTCACTGCCGAAACCTTTGAGCCTCAGGTCGCATGGGGGGATGTACTGTGCGAGCTGGCCCATCTGATCCAGGGCTTGCTTGTAGAGGATGTTGCAGTGGGCTCCGCTGTCGATCAGCAGCCTCGAGAAGCTCCATCCCTAAGATGGGGGTTTTGATTACCAGGGCGTCCCTCTTGGGAAAGGTGACGCCGTCCTTGTCCGCAGGGGAAAAAGAGATCTCTGCCTTCTCCGTGATCCCGAGGGGCGGGGTCGGTCGCGTCGCGTGGTAGACCTGCCACACCTCGAGCTCACGCCTCCTCTTGCGTATTCTATCGCTGGCGATCGTTCGTAGCCCACCGATCATCAGAATTTGGCCTCCCTGGCCCCGGTGTTGGTCGTGAGTTTGCGGGTCTCGGCCCGCTCCTGCCTGCCCGGGGTTGCCTCGAGCAACTGTCCCGTCGCCCCGGGGACCGGGGCGCGAGAGCAAGTCCCAGAGCTTTCCGTCCTCAAATAACTTCCAAAGTTGCCTGAGCAGCTTCCTGCACTGGCCCGTAGCGTGCCCGTGCTGTTCATGGAAAGAGCACCACAACCTCTTGTCTAACTTTCCCTCGGGGGCTCGCATGGGTCCCGGTTTGACCAGGACGTCTCCTCCTATGGCCAGCAAAATTTCCATCATGGTCATGGTGTCTTGACCCGTCTTCTCGACGAGCTTCACCTCCATTTCCTTATAGCTTGGGAGTGGTCGGCCCTGCTCGTAAGGTTTGTACGGGGCCTTCCGCGGGGCGTGTGTAGTCCTCCGGTCCACGGGCTCCGGGTCCCGTCCCTTCTGCTCCGGGGCACTTTCGTTTCCTCGCATAAGTCGCTGGAACCAACACTGGGCCCCGGCTTTGATGCGGAAGTCTTCGTAACTTCGAGGGTAGCAAAGCATCAGATGTTTGAACAGCTCTGAGTTCTTCCGGAGCTCGCTCATAGCAGTGTGCAATTTCAGATCGTCACCGACCTCCTCGCCGCCGATCAGGATATCCCCCACTCGGTCCACATAGGACTCGTCACTCTCGTCCGCCGCCTGCCGGACGCCGATCAGCCTCTGGCTTTGCTCGAGCCGATTGACCTTTGAGGCGAAGTGGGCGACGAAACGTTGGACCAGGTCGTCGAAACAGTGGATAGACCGAGAGGGTAGCCCCGCGAACCACTTGTGGGCCGTGTCCCCGAGGGTGAGGGGGAACAACCTGCACCTCGTGGCGTCACTGGCGCCTCGTCCCAACATGTAGGTGCGGAAGCGGCTGAGGTGGACCTCGGGGTCCGACTTCCCGTCATAAAGAGCGGTCTGCAGGGGCTGGATCTCGTACTGCATGGTGGCGTGCTCGACCTCCAAGGCCAAGGGCTCCTTGCAGAAGTCGATCCGTTCGGGCTTGACTTGAGCCTCGGTGAGTCTTCTCTCCACCTCGCTCACTTTTTCGTATAGGTCTCGGAGCCCTTCCTCGGGTCCCGGGGCGGTCGGGAATGGGATCACGGGGTGAGGTTCGCGCCTTCCCAACGTCTCCCGCAAATCTGTCCCGAGCTCCGGGGCCCCTGCGCTGACGACTCGGACAGGTACTCGGCCGAATCGTTCAAGTCGAACATCAGCCTCCTAGCCGGGGTGACGCGCTGGTCACGGCTTGTTTGCCCCGGCCCGAGTCGGTCGAAAGCGCTGGCCTTGACCTGTTTAAGTGAGGGAAAAGAGATGGGGGTGGTAAGAGCGTGCTTACGCTGAGTTAGGCTAGCCATGACTTCATCGATCTTTTCGGGTGTGTCGAGCATGTGGCTCGTGAACAGCGCCGGGGTGACGGGAACCGGTGGGTCTCGGCGTGGGCCAGGGCGCGCGCGCCGGTTGTGCCGCTCGGTTAGTAGGTGGCGTCTCAGATGTCGTGCCTCGGTGCTGCTCCGCACCTGCCGATGAGCGGATCGATGAGGTCCCGGGTCCTTCTGGTGGATCTCTGCCTCCGAGGCGGGGTAGCAACCGTGCGTGGTCGGTGTAGGGAGCGCGGGTTCGTCTTCCACGGGCATCTTTCCTCGTTCTGACCTTCTCCGAGTGGCGGATCTCGAAGAGTCTGACGCCGTGGCTCCGTCTCGCTCCTGGCTGGACATTTCTCCTTCTATAGCTTTTTTCTTGGGTCTAGAAATACAACCCCCTCCTTCTAGCGCCAACTGTTTTGGGTCGTTTTTGTTGGAGAAGGTGAGATACGGGGTGGATATGAGGGTTTTGCAACAACTACCAAATCATGTGAATTTTTATGTAGAAAGGGTTGAAATTTCTAGACCGGGGAGGAAAAGGATAAGAACTCCGAGCTGAAGAAGATAATGTCTTTATTTTTATATGACTTTTATTCGGTAATTTTCGCCGCCCTTCCAATTAGACGAGGGGGTCGGTTTTTATAGGCGAGAGCACATGCCCATGCAGAGCCACGACATCACGACACGTTTAAGATCTAATCTAGAATCATTAAATGTCGAGGCACGATTCCGAGTTGGGTTTATGCGAGGCCCGGGGTCTTGTTTTTGTGGTGTCCGTGCGGCTCCCGTCACGGGATCTCTAGCGGGAGTGCTTTCCTGCTCGTCTCTTAGGATAATTTAAGAGAGCCTGCTGCCCTTTTTGCTCAGCCCGGGGTGGCGCCTCGGACGCGCTGCGTGCACTCGGGTCCGGGGTCCGGTTGGGATTCCTCGTGGGGTTTTCGGTGAATTATGATTCGGGTCATCGCTCCTCGGAGCGGGTTCGTGAGGGTCTTCGTGGCTCTCCCCTTCTGTCGGTCTTCCGGGGCCATTCCCTGCATGGTTTGCATGGACTCGGACCCGGGGCCCGACCCAGGTTTCTTACGACGGTTTAGAGTACTACGGGCGGGCCCGCCCTCCACGTGTACAAATTGGTTTTTTATCCCCCAACAGAGTGCAATCACTGGTCTTCGGGACCAATCACTGGTCTTCGGGACCTTATATTCAATATCATTTTTGTCCATAATGACATATGTAATATGATACTATACATGTTCTGATTTTCATTTCAGTTCATATCAGAAATTTTAAAATCCATCCAGGATTTTCATGTATGTACCTTTATAATGACTTCTACATTGTCAAATCATACATTCATGCATATCTATATCTATCGATGTTGCTGTCAGAAGTATAAGGTAGCGGAACTTAATGTCATCTTTAAAAATATTTGATTAATATCGAGTTTCTGCGAAAAACTCTTGAGCAACTAATCTCGCTTTTATATCTCACCACATCATTACTTGTTTTTCGTACGACACCCACATATATCCTTCTGGGATAATATTTTGAGGTGTGTATTATAGAGTCAAAATATCTCTTTTATTTAGCGAGTCATGCTCAACCTCAATTGCTCGTTTCTTATTTTTCGAGTGCTTCTGGCACACTATCATATATTTAAGTTTTGGATCCAATTTTTCTAGAGCAACTTCTTGAGGCAAATATTGCTGGAATTCGGTATCCCGGGTTATCTAAATTTGCGGAAACCGACAACCCGACTGAAAACCCGTCGCCGGAGATGAAACCGCGAACCACCGTACGAGCCGGAGCTCGACCGAGCACCGCACGGGACGAACCCGCGCGCCCAGCCGAGCCCCCGCACGGGGCTCGCGATCGATCGATCGCGTGGGGCTGCCTAGCAGCCCCCGGCGGTGAGTCCGGCGACTCACCGCCACCACCGACCGGAGGGGGGACCACCAGCCGCGGCGCGAAGCCGCGACGGT
Source organism: Euphrasia confusa (assembly GCA_954870475.1). NCBI lineage: Eukaryota > Viridiplantae > Streptophyta > Magnoliopsida > Lamiales > Orobanchaceae > Euphrasia > Euphrasia confusa. Next base: position 25,935,028 of record OX940958.1, read on the forward strand.
CCCCGGCGATCGAACTAGGGTTCGATCGCCCCCTAGCCGCGGCGTCCAGCCGCGGTCTTCCTTCGGTGCGCGCCGGCGGTCGTGCACTAGGCCGACCGCCACCCTCGGCTCTCAGTCGAGGGTTCTCACGAACCTTCGCCGGGGATCTCGAATCCCCGTCCCCGAAGTTCGTCGTTTTTCCCGGATCGTGCGTTCATGTATGTATCACAATCAATTCACATAAAATCATAGAAGAGAGTATATGATTTTACCTTTTAATTCGTTGTGCGGAGAAACGAATTTAAGTTTGATGACCTTACGATCTTCCTACGTATTCCTTGCACTAGCTTGAACGTCGGGTGGGCGACGATCCTCCAAGCTTATGGATCCTCTTCAACTCTCTAGAATATCAAGTATGATAATCTTGTCTTATGAAAAAGTGAAGACCATGTAGTGCTTTTATAGGCTACGTAGGGGATCTAAAGGAGGTGGAATATTGGGCTTCCAATATTAATGATTAAATTGAGCCCAAGCCCAAATCTATTAATCTCCCATTAATATTAATTAATTTATTTTCCACTATATAAATTAATTGCACTCCCAATATTAAACCATATTATATCAAATAATATTTCTCTGGTAGTATTATTTATTCCGTGTATTTAAGATTTAAATATCCATGAATAAAATTAATTTATTGCTAATTAATTTATTCATCTCTTGAATCCGAGACTAGTATCATTCAACCTTAATTATTGTGCGGAACGAATCCACTCATGAGGTTTACACAATAATTCCTTATGAACTCATCTCGGGGATATTATCAACCCTTCCGGGATACACTGTCCGGTCAATCATTCACGGCATGCCATATATAAAATATAGTGACCCAACTTAACCGGTAATTAACCCAATAATTAAATCGGTTAATTCCTTTGGTAAATCAAAGTCACTTATATTGAATATACACACCCACAACAAAATACACTGAGACTCGAATCGATTATCGCCGGCAATCCTAATCGATGAATCTCAACGATCCGCTCAATACACCAAGTGTACAAGTGTGATAAAATAATTAAGATAAATTATTTTCTCTCTCACACAACGACTATACCGATGGATTGGTCCGGGTCCATCTAGGTCGTGAGCCACTGTTTGATTAAATACGAGTAACCGATAGTATGATCTTCTGTGTGCCCATGCAACACCATACTAACTACAACGTATAAAATCTAGGATTATGAATTTGCATATATTTAATTAATAATAATTAAAAGCAAACAATTGTTTATTAATTTAATAGATCAAATGCTATGATCGGGAGTTTACCGTTACTTAAATCTAGACATTAAGTACACAACTCCAACAATCTCCCACTTGTACTAAGGTCTAGTCATTTCCTCCAAACTCCCGGTTCCCATACTCATCACGTGCTTTAAAGTGTACTTCTGAGAAGTGCTATGTGAGTGAGCAATCTAGGTTGCCGCTCTGAAGTTATCTTGGTGACTACTACGTCGTCTCCCTCGACGATGATTCGTATCAGGTGGTACTTGCACTATGTGTTATCATCACTTTTGACTTATGACCTCTTCCAGTTCACTTTGCACCGCTATCCAATAGCCTTTGGTAAACTAAGAGTCATCCCCAAGTCAAGAGGTAATCCCGGAACCTAACCAAAACTTCCGCTGCCTCTGAGGCTGCTATTCGGTTATGAGAGAGTCTGAGAAGCGTCCCGCTTATCACTCTTTCATTTCATGGTTCCACCTCTTTCTAAAAGTGAACACATAGCCTGATATCGACTTTCACTTGTCTTTCTCTGATTTTTGGATCTGAGAATCTGTAATCTAAGAGGATTTCGTCTTGCTCTGTAAGCCAGTACTATGAAAGTACTCTTGCAGCATTCGAACATCCCTTATCCAGATTACTTTGATATCCTCCCACTACGCAAACCGCATAGTTGATATCAGGTTCTTGTTTTACAACATTGCATCTATAAAGCTTTCCATACTTGAAGTATAGGAAACTGCTTTGTCCTCATCTATCTCCTTCATGCGTTCGAACACATATTTAGATAGATGTTTATTCTGTCCCTGAAAGGCAATAACCTTTCTCAGAAGTATGCATGTTAAAAACAAACCTTAATCGTACAAGATATCTAGGAGAAGTACAATGTTCTTATCTCTAGATCACAAGATCTTAAGAACATGTTCTAACTTCTTCTTAATCTTATATCTCGATTTATTTAGACAACCATTATTTTTTGCCTGACAATAATTTTACATTGTTGCCAATGATGAAATGTTATCTACATAAAATCTCCGAGAAACACCACCTTGTTTCTATTATGTCTCTAATACACCTTTCGTCTTTGCCTTTTGATGAATCCATCAAATGGACTTTCCCATCAATTCGCAAGTTCCACGATTTATAGCTTTGTTACCATCCATAAATGGATTCACTAAGCTTGTACTCTAAATGATCTAGCCTCTTAACAATAATCCTTATTGTTCCAAGCAGGCACATTTAGATCTAGTACTGCCCTTATGCAGAGCTAGGGGTCGATTTCATCTTTACTAGATCCAGAGTCCGAACTCCTCTAGCCTTATGAATATCTCTGGTTGTCCAACAACCTCCCACTGCAATGGCGTCCCGGTGTATAACAGTAATAACAATAGGTGCAGTGTGTGGTGTACTTCTACTCGGTTTGGCTGGTTCCTAGTCTTCTGTCTTTCTTCTCATTTTAAGGTATTACGTCAATTTAGGCTTTGTGGTCCATCTAATAGTCTTCCTCTATGAACCGGACGAGACGTCCCTCTGGTTCATAGTACTATCGAACACACAATACTTGGTTCATCTAGGATATCCTACAACCATATTCAATATGCCGTTGTATCTAGGAATATCCATAGAACATAGGTAGTTCCGAACAACTTGTCCTTTTACTATCAGATTTTCCATTTCTTATTTACAACGCACTACTTCTACACGTAAGTGTATGGTGCGGCCCTTTGGGATTGAATCCCAATCTTTGATTATGCTATGTGTTACTTAGATAAGTGATGGCCTTCGTGACCGAGTCACAGGCTCCTAATGGATATACTTTGATGGTTCCCCATAATAGCTTTGTGTCCATTGACTAGTCAAAACACTTTGCTTTTATGGCACATTAAGTATTCTAATCCATCACCGAGTATTCTTTGAGAGAATTTCTCGTACCTTTCTAATTTACACATATGTCTGCATATCTAATCATTTCCAATACTTGTCTGAACTCTATCCTTTATCCAGAAAGGTTTGCTTAGATGTATTATCCTCCAAATTCAATCCTTAGGTCGGAAGGTCCATTCCTTCAACTATAATTGATCAAATCAATTTCGACCATTTGAATCTTTATTTGAAAATACTACTAAGTATAAGAATTCACAAGTATAATGATTAATAAAGAAATATCTAACAAGTAAAATAAGTTATAGAACGGTTTGTTGCATCGTGGTAGACTAAGGATTCATCATTCACATATTGCTATCTAATGTACCAGAATAGATAATCCCATTATTTCTTATCAAAATCATCAAATGATTAAAGAAATAAAATATCCATTAATAGAAATCCAGAACTAAACGTTCTTTCTAAAACAAAAGGGTACATAATGCAATAATCTTAAAATGAAATCCTATTTAACTACTAAAGCAGATAAATGTCTTCCACCGCAACCGCTGCCTCCTCTACAGCTTTGCCCGTGTAGACTCGAACTCTTCCTCTCTAAGTCGCCGGGTTTTCTGGAACCCCTGCATTCAAAAATGCACATACCGTCAGTGGTTCCATATCTACTCACCAGAATTCTGGTAGATAATACCGCTGACTATGTTTTTACGACTAAGGAAAATTCGTACCTTTGAGAGGACATTCAGACTTCCAGTGTCCCATCTTGTTGCATCGGAAGCACTTACCCTTTGGCTTTGCAGCCCCCACTCGTGGTCCAGTCCTCTTGACACCACTGGGTTTCCAGGCTTGCTTCCTTTTCTTGCCCCTACCTCTACCAGGCTTAAAGCCTTTGGACTTGGTAGCTACAAGCGCTTGAGACTTGCCCTTCTTGTAGATCCCCTCTGCCGCCTTTAGTTCAGTCAGGAGTTGCGCAAGAGTATAAGATAGTTTACCCATATTATAGCTCATACGAAACTGCTCAAAACTAGGGGCCAGAGACTGGAGTATGATGTCGACTTGCGTCTCAGCATCAATAGAAGCTCCTAGGACCTCAAGTTCATTCAACATACTCATCATCTTAAGAACGTGCTCCCCAACGGGCGTTCCTTCAGATTGAGTAGTCGACATGAGGACTCTCATGGCTTCTTGCCTTGCCGCACGATCTTGCTCCCCAAACATCTCCTTGAGGTTAAACATCATATCATAGGCAGTGTCCATCGACTCATGTTGGGTTTGGAGTACATTTGACATGGAAGCCAAAATATAACACCTAGCCATTTCATCAGCCTTTTTCCACTTCCGATATGTCAGTTTTTCCTCATCAGTTGAGGCAGCCGTGGGCTCAGCAGGGCACACTTCATGGAGTACAAACTTGTACTCCTCCGAAGTTAGGACAATGTCTAAATTTCTCTTCCAATCAATATAGTTGGGGCCAGTGAGCTTATGCTCCTTGAGTATCATAGAAAGTGGGTTCATAGCTATTCTCTAAACCTATAAGCACATTTAAACAAACAATCAATTTAATATCCGATATTATCTCCCTTAAATAATATCATTAAATTACTAATCACATCTAAAATCCCATCAGGTAAGGCAAGCCACGTGGTGTGGACGTTTACCCACCCAAATGATTTAGCAATTAGGTTTTCTTTGGTCATACATCACTTATAGCGTAACCTCGTGGGGAGGAATACTATAATGCGTACCTAAGTGTAAACCATTACTCAGTACTAAGGTGAATCATTTGGAATCGCTACGTCACCGCAAGCCACGTTAGTGTGGACGTTTACGATAACTCACAATCCCTCACAATTCCCTATAACTGTCTACATCAACTATTTCCAAAAATCCCATTCAGCATAGCAAGCCACGTTCGTGTGGACGTTTACTACACCAAAAGATTTTTATAGTTGACTCCCAATTACTTGAAGCATTCGATTTTGTAAATCAAGACGCGGAGAATCATAAGTGAAACTCGAAGTTTCTAACCAGTGATTCACCATGCGAACAACCCTATCTCTCATAAATGAGGGAGCCGAGCAGACAATCGATCCATCTATCAAAGAATGGTACGACTGCCTCTAATTTGTGTCATCCACATGACCAAGTGGCTTTGGCTCCATTCCACTCCCCGGGGTGAGAATGAGTCGACTTGAAGTCAGTTTCAGAAAGACAAATTAGGCATTGTTTGATAAACTTAATCAATGTCTCTTGTAAAAGGAATTACAAGAATTCTCCTCCAATGACACATCTATACGAACTTCAAAAGTCCATAAGAGTCACCAAGAGAACAGTAATGGAGACCATGGGAATGTTTCCATCCCCTCTCCCACTTAGCTTTTTATAACAAAGGGATACGCTATCTAATGCATAATTAAACACATAAGCATGCATACAAGCAATAAAGCACATATCACATAGTCAAAATAAGCTAGAAAATTATTTTCCGACTATCATGGCTTTATTCCATCTCCGTATGCTTCTTCTAGTCTTCAGTCTTCGTTCTTGAATGCTCCATGTGACGAGAATATTAATCCCAATATTTAAATCTATTTATTTTTAATAAATCCAAAAGATACTCAATTCGAAAATTAAGTCAATCGAATAAATCAAAAATAAAATTAAATATTATTAATATTTCTATTTATTTATTTTCCTTTCTAATTCTATTAAATCTCTAGAATAATCTATCCAAGTCAAACTTGGAATATTCTAGAAGACTTCTATAATAGAATAAGGAAATAAAATAAATTAGGACTCTTCTACTTTCCAAGATTAATTAATTTCCATGTCCATGAAAATTCCCATAAAATAGGAATAATCAAATAGAAATAAATTAATTTACTAATTAATTATTTTCCTATCTAATTCTATTAAATCTCTAGATTCCTATTCCAAGTAGAACTTGAAATATTCTAGAAGACTTCCATAATAGAATAAGGAAATAAATAATATTGATTCTTTTCCTATCTAATTCTATTAAATCTCTAGATTCCTATTCCAAGTAGAACTTGAAATATTCTAGAAGACTTCCATAATAGAATAAGGAAATAAATAATATTAATTAATTCTTTTCCTATCTCCATGAGAGTTCCCATACTTAGGAATACTCAAAATAGGAAAACTTGAATCAATTAGGAAAGTGAATCTAGGTAGGAGTAGCACGAGATCACGAGGACCCCGCGCCCCCCACCTTCATCGCCGGCCGGGAGCACCACCGCCGCCGTCCCCAGCCCACGCGCCACCACCTCCGGTGGCCGGCGTGGCCGAGGAGCCCCGCGGGCAGCCCCTCCGGTCGATCTCTATGGGATCGATCCCATCGATCCCAAGCCCTAGTTTTCCCTCTCTTCTTCTCCTTCGTCACATGAGTTCTCCGGCGGTCGTCTCGGCATCGATCCAACGTAAATAAATTACAAGAAATAAATTTACAATTCCGGTATCGATTCTATACATGAAATCGACCCTATACACTTTCCGGAAAACATAGAACAATAATAATAAATCTAAATTCGGTCAACCCCCGAATTTTTACTATTACAAGCATTCATCCACACAAAACGAATCTCGACATGTCCGAGAGTTTAATAAACGAACAATCATGGTAAATTAAATAGCAATTAATTAAACGAATAATTAACAATTAATTTCAACCATGATAGTCGGAATCCCTGCAAGGTAGAACGCAATTGAACACATACATGAACACGAAACCTAAACGCTCTGATACCAATTGCTGGAATTCGGTATCCCGGGTTATCTAAATTTTCGGAAACCGACAACCCGACCGAAAACCCGTCGCCGGAGATGAAACCGCGAACCACCGTACGAGCCGGAGCTCGACCGAGCACCGCACGGGACGAACCCGCGCGCCCAGCCGAGCCCCCGCACGGGGCTCGCGATCGATCGATCGCGTGGGGCTGCCTAGCAGCCCCCGGCGGTGAGTCCGGCGACTCACCGCCACCACCGACCGGAGGGGGGACCACCAGCCGCGGCGCGAAGCCGCGACGGTCCCCGGCGATCGAACTAGGGTTCGATCGCCCCCTAGCCGCGGCGTCCAGCCGCGGTCTTCCTTCGGTGCGCGCCGGCGGTCGTGCCCTAGGCCGACCGCCACCCTCGGCTCTCAGTCGAGGGTTCTCACGAACCTTCGCCGAGGATCTCGAATCTGTTGGAAATCGATATCCCGGAATTAATAAATTAATTAAAATTAATTATCTAATTAATTCCGACCGAAATCCTTCGGAGAACGAATATCCGGAATTGTCAAATTGCGGAACGACAATTCCAATCGACTCCCGGTTGCCGGAAATCCGCCACGAACCTCCACGGGGATAGCCCAACCAAACAAGCCCTAACCGCGAACGAACACGGGCTGTTCGGTCGAGCCTCCGCGTGGGGCTCGCGGCTGTCCGTAACAGCCGCCTAGGGCTGCCTTTGGCAGCCCCCTTTGGGCATGGTCGAACCCTCGCGGATCAGCCCACCATCGAACCCTCGCCACGGCCAAGCCGCGGCTGCCCGATGGAGGCGTGCGCTCGCATCGTGCGAGCGCTAGGGTTCAGCCCTTAGCCTGCCATGTCCCGCTGATCGCCCCCAAGCCACGGTCGAACCGTGGCTAGCGATCAGCCCGCAGCCACCGCCGCGCGAGCGGCGGTCCAGCCGTGCGAGCAGTTGCTCCAGCAGCCCGCTGGACAAGCATGGGCGATCGAGCTCATGCTCGATCGAGTCTCGGCGTCCAGCCGAGGCTCACGCCCCTCGACCCCTCTCTAGTCGAGCCGTTGAGCCGCCGGCGGTCCGGTGATCTTCGATCACCACCGCCCGATTCAACCTCGACATGGGTCGCGTTCTCGGATCTTGGTTCATGATATTTTCACGATAATTAACATGTAAAATCATCGAGGGGGTTTTCACGATTTTACCTTTGTTCTCGTTGTACGGAGAAACGAGATCTATGAAGACCTTGAGACCTTCCCACGTATTCCTTGCACTAGCTCGAACGTCGGGTGGGCGACGATCTTCCGAACTCCATGGATCTCCCTCTCTACTTTCTCTCTCTAGAATTGTGATCTTCAAGTTATGAGAATAGAGAAGACCATGTAGTGCTTTTATAGGCTACGTAGGGGATCTTAAGGAGGTGGAATATTGGGCTTCCAATATTAATGATTAAATTGAGCCCAAGCCCAAATCTATTAATCCATTAATATTAATTAATTCTATTTTCCACTATATAAAATTAATTGCACTCCCAATATTAAACCATATTATATCAAATAATATTTCTCCGGTAGTATTATTTATTCCGTGTATTTAAGATATAAATATCCATGAATAAAATTAATTTATTGCTAATTAATTTATTCATCTCTTATATCCGAGACTAGTACCATTCAACCTTAATTATTATGCGGAACGAATCCACCTGCAGGGTTTACATAATAATTCCTTATGAACTCATCTCGGGGATATTATCAACCCTTACGGGATACACTTTCCCGTCAAGTATTCACGGCATGTCATATATAAAATATAGTGACCCAACTTAACCGGTAATTAACCCAATAATTAAATCGGTTAATTCCTTTGGTAAATCAAAGTCACTTATATTAAATATACACACCCGCAATAGTTTCGGGGATTAAGAATAAAATACACTGAGACTCGAATCGATTATCGCCGGCAATCCTAATCGATGAATCTCAACGATCCGCTCAATACACCAAGTGTACAAGTGTGATAAAATAATTAAGATAAATTATTTTCTCTCTCACACAACGACTATACCGATGGATTGGTCCGTGTCCATCTAGGTCGTGAGCAACTGTTCGATTAAATACGAGTAACCGATAGTATGATCTTCTGTGCGCCCATGCAACACCATACTAACTACAACGTATAAAATCTAGGACTATGATTTGCATATATTTAATTATAAATAATTAAACGCAAATAATTGTTTATTTAATTAAATAGATTAGTGGCAATGGATCGTGAGTTTCCGTCACTTAAATCTAGACATTAAGTACACAACTCCAACAATCTCCCACTTGTACTAAGGTCTAGTCATTTCCTCCAAACTCCCGACTCCCATACTCATCACGTGCTTAAGGTGTACTTCCAAGAAGTACTATGTGAATGAGCACTCTAGGTTGCCGCTCTGAAGTTATCTTGGTGACTACAGCGTCGTCTCCCTCGACGATGACTCGTATCAGGTGGTACTTGCACTATGTGTTATCTTACACTTATGGACTAGTGATTTCTTCCCATTTGCCATTGCACCGCTATTTACATAGCCTTTGGCAAATTAAGAATCACATCTAAGTCCCAGAGATTATCCCGGAGTTATACCAAAACTTCCGCTGCCTCTGAGGCCGCTATTTGGTTACCCATGGCAGAGTCCGAAAAGCATCGTGCTTATCACTCTTCCATGTTAAAACTCCTTCTCCTTCAATAGTGAAACACATAGCCTGATATCGACTTACACCGGTCCTTATTCGATTAGAAATCTAAGAGAATGTAATCCAAAGGAAAAACTCGTCTGCTTCGTAGTCTAGAACAGTACTTCGAAAGTACTTTTACGGCAGTCGAATATTCCTTTCCAGGATTACCTTGATATCCTCCCACTATGCTAACCGCATAGCCGATATCAGGTTCTTGTTTTCAACAATGCATTTATTAAGCTTTCCACACTCAAAGTGTAGGAAACTGCTTTCATTGCTTCTATCTCCTTTTGTGTTCCAAAACACATATCCTTAGATAGATGCATTCCGTCTCTGAAAGGTAACGAACCTTTCTCGGAATTTTGCATGTTAAAACGAACCATAATCATATATATGTAAGATGTCCAGGAGAAGTACAATGTTCTTTTCTTGAGATCCTAGATCTTAAGAACATGCTCTAACTTCTTCTTCATCTCATATATCGATTTTTCTAGACAACCATCATTTTATGTCTGACAACATCTTTACATTGTTACCAATGATAAAATGTTATCTACATAAAATCTCCGAGAAACACCACCTTGTTTCCATCACGTTTCCCATACACACGATTCGTCTATGCTTTTGATGAATCCATAAAATGGACTATCTCATCAATTTGCAAGTACCACGAACTCAATGCTTTGTTTCAATCCATAAATGGATCAACTAAGCTTGTACTCTAAATGATCTCGCCTCTTAGCAATAATCCTTATTGCTCTCCAAGAAGGCACATTTAGATCTAGTACGGCCTTCATGTAGATCTAGGGATCGATTTCATGTATACTAGGTCCAGAGTTCGAAGACTCTCCTAGTCTTATGAATATCTCCGGTTGTCCCACAACCTCCCACTACAATGGCATTCCGGTGTATAAACAGTGATAACAGTAGGTGCAGTTAGTGGTGTACCGCTACTCGGTTCGGCTGGTTCTAAGTCTTAATCTTTCTCTCTCATTTCAAAGTATTACGTCACCTTGGGCTTGTGGTTCATTATATAGTCTTTCTCTAAGAACCGGGCGTTAGAACTTATAACGTCCTTCTGGTTCATAGTACTATTGAACACACATCTTTTGTTCTTCTAGGATATTCTACAACCGCATTTGAATGCGCCGTTGTTTCCAGACATATCCATAGAACACAGGTAGTTCCGTATAACTCATCTTTTACTATCTCTATAAGAGTTCCATTTCTTGTTTACGACACACCATTTCTACACAACAGTGTATGGTGTAGTCATTTAGGATCAAATCCCAATTTCTGATTAGTATGCCATGCATTCCTCAGACAGGTACTTGCCTCCGCGATCAAATCGCAGGCTACAAATGGATATACCTTGATGGCTCTCCACAATTGCTTAGTGTCCATTGACTTGTCAAAACACTTGCTTTTGTGGCACATCAGGTATTCTAATCCATTTTTCGAGTAATCATAAAATGAAGTACTCGTACCTTATTGTCTGAATAGGCATAGGTCTGCATACATCAAAGTCAATCAATTCTTATACTTGTCCGGATCTTACATCTTATATCCATAAAGGATTGCTTAGTCACATTATCTTCCAAATTAGATTCTTAGGTCGGAAGGTCCACTCCTTCAACTTAATTGATCAAATATCAATTTTCGACCTTTGAACTTCTTATTTGAATAAACATGACTTAGCATAAGAATCCACAAGTATAATTGATTTAATAAAGAAATCTCTTATTAGTAAAACGAGTTTTATACTACGGTTCGTTGCATCGTGGTGGATTCAGGATTCATCATTTATATATTGCTAGCTAATGTACCTAGAACAGATACTATCTTTATTTCTTCTTATAACCATCAAATGATTAAAAGAAATAAATATCCATTCATTAGAAATCCAGAACAAAGTTCTTTCTAATATGAAAGGTACATAAAAGCAATAACTCAAAATGAAATCCTATAAAATGTCCTCCATTTCAACAGCTGCCTCCTCTACAGCATTGCCCACATAGACTACGATCTTTTCTTTTCTAAGTCGTTAGGTTTCCTGGAACCTCTTGCATTTAAAATGCACATACCGTCAGTGGTTCCATATCTACACACCAGGTTCCGGTAGATAATACCACTGACTATGTTTTACGACTAAAGAAAAATTTCGTACTTTCTTTGAGAGGATAATCAGACTTCCAGTACCCAGACTGTTTGCATCGAGAACTCTTGCCTCTTGGCTTTCTCGTCCCATCTCGTGGTCCAAGAAACTTAGGACCACTGGGTTTCTTTGCTTGCTTTTCCTTTCCCCCGATTTTGCCCTTAGGTTCGAAACCTTTGGCATTAGCTACAAGAGCTTGCGATTTCCGTCTCAACTCGTCTAAAAGGTCAATCATCTTAAAAACGTGTTTAAGCGTTCCCTTGAATCGACTGGCCTTTATGAGTATCCTCATCGCCTCATGTCTAGCCGCCTATGTCATGTCTAAACATCTCCTTGAGTTTGAACATGATATCAAAATCAGTCCTTTCCTCATCAGTTAAGACATTTGTAGGCTCGGGAGGACAAAGCTCACTGAGTACAAACTTGTACTCTTTAACAGTCTGGACAATGTCTAGATCTCTATTCCAATCAATACATTTAGGGACCAGTGAGTTTAAATAATCCTTAGGTATCACAGAAAGTGGGTTCAAAGCCATTTCCTAATCTATGAGCACATATAACAACAAACAATCGATTTAATCTCCGATATTATCTCCCTTAAATAATATCATTAAACCACTAATCACATCTAAAATCCCATCAGATATGGCAAGCCACGTGGTGTGGACGTTTACCAATCCAAATGATTTAGCAATTAGATTTTCTTCGGTCATACATCACTTATAGCGGAACCTCGTGGGGAGGAATACTATAATGCGTATCTAAGTGTAAACCATTACTCAGTACCAAAGTAAATCGTTTGGAATTGCTACATCACCGCAAGCCACGTGGTGTGGACGTTTACGACAACTTCACAACTCTTCACAATTTCTTACAACTGTCTACATCAATTAATCCAAAATCCGTCAGCATAGCAAGCCACGTGATGTGGACGTTTACTACACCAAGAGACTTTTATAATTGACTCCCAATTACTTGATCCATTCAATCTTGTAAATCAAGACGCGGAGAATCATAAGTGAAACTCGAAGTTTCTAACCAGTGATTCACCATGCGAACGACCCTATCTCTCATAAATGAGGGAGCCGAGCAGACAATCGATCTAGTCATCAAATGACACGAAAGTCTCTAATTTGTGTCCTCGACATGACCAAGTGGCTTTGGCTCCATTCCACTCCCCGGGGTGAGAACGAGTCGACTTGAAATCAGTTTTGGAAAGACAAATTAGGCATTGTTTGATAAACTTAATCAATGTTTCTCGTAAGAGGAATTACAAGAATTCTCCTCCAATGGCTTATCTATATGAACTTCGAAAGTTCATAAAAGTCACCAAGAGAACAGCAATGGAGACCATGGATATGTTTCCATACCCTCTCCCACTTAGCTTTTTATAATAAAGGGATACGCTATCTAATGCATAATTAAATACACATAAGCATGCATACATGAAATAAAGCACATAGAATATTATCACATAATCAAAATAATACTAGAATATTATTTTCCGACTATAATGGCTTTATCGCATCCCCGTATGCGTCTTCTAGTCTTTAGTCTTCGTTCTTTGAATGCTCCATGTGACGAGAATATTAATTCCAATATTTAAATCTATTTATTTTTAATAAATCCAAAAGATACTTAATTCGAAAATTAAGTCAATCGAATAAATAAAAAATAAAATTAAATATTATTAATATTTTTATTTATTTATTTTCCTATCTAATTCTATTAAATCTCTAGAATAATCTATCCAAGACCCACTTGGAATATTCTAGAAGACATCTATAATAGAATAAGGAAATAAAATAAATTTATTTTATTTTCCCTTTCTACTTCATTAAATCTCTAGAATAATCTATCCAAGACCCACTTGGAATATTCTAGATGATTTCCATAATGAAATAAGGAAATAAAATAATTTAGGACTCCTAGTCCTTCCAAATTAATTCCTTTCTTAATCCATTAAAAATTCCATAAAGGAATAATTAAATAAGGAAAAATTAATTTAGGACTCCTAAACTTTCCAAAATTAATTAATTTCCATGTCCATGAAAATTCCCATAAAATAGGAATAATCAAATAGGAAATAAATTAATTTAATAATTAATTATTTTTCCTTTCTAATTCCATTAAATCTCTAGAATCCTATTCCAAGTAGAACTTAGAATATTCTAGAAGACTTCCATAATAGAATAAGCAAATAAATTAATTCCAATTAATTCTTTTCCTATTTCCATGAGAATTCCCAAAAATAGGAATACTCAAAATAGGAAAACCGAATCAATTTAGGAAAGTGGATCTTTGTCGGGACGAGCACGGGTTGGGGATCCCCGTGCCCATCCACATCGAATATTCTAGAAGACTTCCATAATAGAATAAGCAAATAAATTAATTCCAATTAATTCTTTTCCTATTTCCATGAGAATTCCCAAAAATAGGAATACTCAAAATAGGAAAACCGAATCAATTTAGGAAAGTGGATCTTTGTCGGGACGAGCACGGGTTGGGGATCCCCGTGCCCATCCACATCGACCCAAGCTCTAGAGGGGGCCGCCCACCGTGACCGGCGAGCACCCTCATGGGGTCGATCGATCCCTTGGATCGACCATGGGGATTGGTCGATCCCGTCCTCCCTCTCTATCGTCTCCTCCGTCACGCTTTTCCGGCGGTCGTTTCGTCATCGATCCAACGTAAATAAATTACAAATTTATTACTACGCTCTCCGGTATTGAATCTCTACATGAAATCGACCTCATACAATTTCCGGAAAAATTAAGAACAAGCATTCACCACACAAGAACAAATAACATCACCGAGAGTTTAATAATCAAGAACATTATTATGACATTAATTAACAATAATTAAATCTAGCCATAATAATCGGAAACCCTGCAAGGTAGAACAATTTATCGAAAAATACCATGAACTAAAACCAACGCTCTGATACCAATTGTTGGAAATCGATATCCCGGAATTAATAAATTAATTAAAATTAATTATCTAATTAATTCCGACCGAAATCCTTCGGAGAACGAATATCCGGAATTGTCAAATTGCGGAACGACAATTCCAATCGACTCCCGGTTGCCGGAAATCCGCCACGAACCTCCACGGGGATAGCCCAACCAAACAAGCCCTAACCGCGAACGAACACGGGCTGTTCGGTCGAGCCTCCGCGTGGGGCTCGCGGCTGTCCGTAACAGCCGCCTAGGGCTGCCTTTGGCAGCCCCCTTTGGGCATGGTCGAACCCTCGCGGATCAGCCCACCATCGAACCCTCGCCACGGCCAAGCCGCGGCTGCCCGATGGAGGCGTGCGCTCGCATCGTGCGAGCGCTAGGGTTCAGCCCTTAGCCTGCCATGTCCCGCTGATCGCCCCCAAGCCACGGTCGAACCGTGGCTAGCGATCAGCCCGCAGCCACCGCCGCGCGAGCGGCGGTCCAGCCGTGCGAGCAGTTGCTCCAGCAGCCCGCTGGACAAGCATGGGCGATCGAGCTCATGCTCGATCGAGTCTCGGCGTCCAGCCGAGGCTCACGCCCCTCGACCCCTCTCTAGTCGAGCCGTTGAGCCGCCGGCGGTCCGGTGATCTTCGATCACCACCGCCCGGTTCAACCTCGACATGGGTCGCGTTCTCGGATCTTGGTTCATGATATTTTCACGATAATTAACATGTAAAATCATCGAGGGGGTTTTCACGATTTTACCTTTGTTCTCGTTGTACGGAGAAACGAGATCTATGAAGACCTTGAGACCTTCCCACGTATTCCTTGCACTAGCTCGAACGTCGGGTGGACGACGATCTTCCGAACTCCATGGATCTCCCTCTCTACTTTCTCTCTCTAGAATTGTGATCTTCAAGTTATGAGAATAGAGAAGACCATGTAGTGCTTTTATAGGCTACGTAGGGGATCTTAAGGAGGTGGAATATTGGGCTTCCAATATTAATGATTAAATTGAGCCCAAGCCCAAATCTATTAATCCATTAATATTAATTAATTCTATTTTCCACTATATAAAATTAATTGCACTCCCAATATTAAACCATATTATATCAAATAATATTTCTCCGGTAGTATTATTTATTCCGTGTATTTAAGATATAAATATCCATGAATAAAATTAATTTATTGCTAATTAATTTATTCATCTCTTATATCCGAGACTAGTACCATTCAACCTTAATTATTATGCGGAACGAATCCACCTGCAGGGTTTACATAATAATTCCTTATGAACTCATCTCGGGGATATTATCAACCCTTACGGGATACACTTTCCCGTCAAGTATTCACGGCATGTCATATATAAAATATAGTGACCCAACTTAACCGGTAATTAACCCAATAATTAAATCGGTTAATTCCTTTGGTAAATCAAAGTCACTTATATTAAATATACACACCCGCAATAGTTTCGGGGATTAAGAATAAAATACACTGAGACTCGAATCGATTATCGCCGGCAATCCTAATCGATGAATCTCAACGATCCGCTCAATACACCAAGTGTACAAGTGTGATAAAATAATTAAGATAAATTATTTTCTCTCTCACACAACGACTATACCGATGGATTGGTCCGTGTCCATCTAGGTCGTGAGCAACTGTTCGATTAAATACGAGTAACCGATAGTATGATCTTCTGTGCGCCCATGCAACACCATACTAACTACAACGTATAAAATCTAGGACTATGATTTGCATATATTTAATTATAAATAATTAAACGCAAATAATTGTTTATTTAATTAAATAGATTAGTGGCAATGGATCGTGAGTTTCCGTCACTTAAATCTAGACATTAAGTACACAACTCCAACAGAATCCCCGTCCCCGAAGTTCGTCGTTTTTCCCGGATCGTGCGTTCATGTATGTATCACAATCAATTCACATAAAATCATAGAAGAGAGTATATGATTTTACCTTTTAATTCGTTGTGCGGAGAAACGAATTTAAGTTTGATGACCTTACGATCTTCCTACGTATTCCTTGCACTAGCTTGAACGTCGGGTGGGCGACGATCCTCCAAGCTTATGGATCCTCTTCAACTCTCTAGAATATCAAGTATGATAATCTTGTCTTATGAAAAAGTGAAGACCATGTAGTGCTTTTATAGGCTACGTAGGGGATCTAAAGGAGGTGGAATATTGGGCTTCCAATATTAATGATTAAATTGAGCCCAAGCCCAAATCTATTAATATCCCATTAATATTAATTAATTTATTTTCCACTATATAAATTAATTGCACTCCCAATATTAAACCATATTATATCAAATAATATTTCTCCGGTAGTATTATTTATTCCGTGTATTTAAGATTTAAATATCCATGAATAAAATTAATTTATTGCTAATTAATTTATTCATCTCTTGAATCCGAGACTAGTACCATTCAACCTTAATTATTGTGCGGAACGAATCCACTCATGAGGTTTACACAATAATTCCTTATGAACTCATCTCGGGGATATTATCAACCCTTCCGGGATACACTGTCCGGTCAATCATTCACGGCATGCCATATATAAAATATAGTGACCCAACTTAACCGGTAATTAACCCAATAATTAAATCGGTTAATTCCTTTGGTAAATCAAAGTCACTTATATTGAATATACACACCCGCAACAATATCGGGGATTAAGAATAAAATACACTGAGACTCGAATCGATTATCGCCGGCAATCCTAATCGATGAATCTCAACGATCCGCTCAATACACCAAGTGTACAAGTGTGATAAAATAATTAAGATAAATTATTTTCTCTCTCACACAACGACTATACCGATGGATTGGTCCGGGTCCATCTAGGTCGTGAGCCACTGTTTGATTAAATACGAGTAACCGATAGTATGATCTTCTGTGTGCCCATGCAACACCATACTAACTACAACGTATAAAATCTAGGATTATGAATTTGCATATATTTAATTAATAATAATTAAAAGCAAACAATTGTTTATTAATTTAATAGATCAAATGCTATGATCGGGAGTTTACCGTTACTTAAATCTAGACATTAAGTACACAACTCCAACAAATATGTCGTTGACGACTTATTCCATGTTGATGACAATTCAATATATCAACCAAATCTTTAATCATTTCCCAAAATATTTAATTTGGTTGTTCCAAAATCCCACGATTTTCTATTATCACGTGCACATGCTTTTTCAATGGGATTTACATTTAACTCTCTTCAGGAGATTTTGAAGGTGACTGGATTTCTTTGTTTTTCCGCGGATTTATTTTATATCTTTAGATCGATCTACTACGCTTCTGGCGTATATTAGAATCAACATTTGAGTTGATCTCCTTGTTATTTGAACTCTTATAGTTCATTTTATCACAAATATATGTGATTTTGTCACGCCTTCATTAATTTTGCAGATTACGTGCTGAATATTGCAAGTCGCTTATTAATGAACTTCGGGTTCAATTGATTGGTGCGTGGATCTAAAATTGAAGATCATTTTCATTCAATAAAATTTCTCGGCATTTATATCTTTTATATTCTTATCTCCCCCTAATGGCGGGAAATGATCTTCGTTAAATATGCAAATCAGCATTATTGCTGTAAACCGATCTTCTGGATCGTGATCTTCTAGATCGTGAGCTCGGGATATTTAATATACCTTATTTTCTATTATGACCGTTCACTTTAGTGGTGATATGATTATTAATTGCATATTTCAAATTAATTCGCAGATGGGAAATCATTTTTCCACGCACATATATACCAATATCTTTACCAATGATCCTTCGGGGATCAAAATAAATCTCAATATATAATTCTCTCAGAAATTACATTTAATTGGAATAGACATTTTTGATATTTTCATGAATACTCACATAATAAGATACATTTGTTCTCGATTTTCAAAACATATCCTTTAGGATAATTCATATGTATTATTCAAAACATTTAATGTTTGAACTTTGCTTCTTCGGGAGCTATTAATAAAAAAATTCTTTCAAGAATATTTAGTATTATTTCTTATAAATATCAATATCGATTTAAAATATTTAATGTTTAATTGAACAATTTGATTTGATATTCCTGCAGGAATATCATATCATGATGTTCTCCAAGAACATTTAAAATTTAATTTTGATATTTAATCATGAATATCATATCATAATGTTCTTCGGGAACATTTAAAACTTATTGCTACTAAGGGAGCAATTTAATTTGATATTTCCAAACTTATGGCTACTACGGGAGCAATTTAATTTAATATTTATCGAATAATATCAAATCATGATGTTCTTCCAAAACGATCAATATAATATTTAAACCTGAGTATATGTTCTTCAGGAACATTCAATTTAATTGATAATTAAGAATAATTGTAACACTTCAGGAATATCAAATTTTCATGGGTATTCAAACTCGTGGCTATCCCAATATTCAAGCAAATAACCATTGGCTATTCAACAAGGTTTGGATTAACTTTTCCTAAAGTTTCACCCACTTTGTAATTCAGGAAATACCTCAATTGATTCATGGGTCGAATTCGCACATACATGACTTGACCACGAAAGACTCGCACGATGTTCTTCAGGAACATTTAATTTTGATATTTCTTCAGGAATATCATATCATGTTCTTTAGGAACTTTTAGTTTTGATATTTTTTCAGGAATATCATACAACAATATTCTTAAGAAACATTAAAAATTTAATTTATTTACTAGGTATAATTAATTTGATATTGCTTCAAGAATATCATATTATAATGTTCTTCAGGAACTTAAACATAATTAATTTGATATTACTTCAAGAATATCAGATTATAATTATTAATTTGATATTACTTCGGGAATATCAGATTATAATGTTCTTCAGGAACATTAGACATTTACTTGTTTCAAGATGGGCAATTTATGAATAAGTTCATGAATATCAGATTACAATGTTCTTCGGGAACATTTGATATTACTTAAAGAATATCAGATTATAATGTTCTTCGGGAACATTTGAATTTAAGAAGAAGGGAGGAGAAGTAGATATATTTATAATTATTAATGAATATAAACAAACATATAAATTCTTGCCTTGGAGTTCGGATCTTGGATGAGTAATACTTCTATGAAGAACGAGGTTGAGCTTTCGTGCTGATAACGTGTTATAAACTCAAGAGAATTGAGAGAGAATAATATAGTAGAAAGAGAGACAATATGAGAGGAGAATAGAATTGTTATTTCATTCATATGGGGAGACCCCTTTATATAGGATACAAAGTAGGGTTTCTGTCTTGTTCACCAAGAAAGGGTAAACTAGTCATTCACTAATTAATAATATTCATAACAGAAATGAATTAATTTAATTATTAGTAATTAAAGTTAAATCGTGCACATGCGATATCTTAAACACGGGGAAATATCATATATGTAATACAGCGGAAATATTATTGTTGAAATAATGTGAATTAATTAATTGGGAAATCAATTATAATTTTATAGTGGAATAAATTATAATTAAAATTGGATTTAATTAAGGTTTTCCTTTTAAGGACACCAAGTTAATTAAATTTCAATTTAATCCTAATTAATTAATTGCCTCTAGGTCCCTAGTGTAGCCTATATAAATCTCTCCCCTTCTCTCTCTTAACCAACATTACGCAGCTTTATTTTTTCTTCACTTGAGAAACATAAAACGAGAGCTTAAACAAAGGTTGAGAAGAGAAGAGTCGGGGAACTCCAGCGGATCGGTGCCCACAGAACCGGTTGGAGCGAGAGGGCTAGGACATACACTAGAAGCTTCGAGGTCTCAACAATCGACCGAAAAGGTATGAGATCGAAACTCCCAATTTCCGCATCGTTTCGATTCAATCTCGTACGTGATTATACAACGAACCTCCGATCGTGTTTCGTGGCTTGGGGTAATTATTCTCGGACTGCTGGGAGGTCGCTGACCTCCGGCATGGCGGTCGGATCGAGAAAATTGCGTCATAATAGCCCGAACAGCAGCATCGCGCTGCTGTAATCGTGACGCTGTCGGCCGACAGCTATTCTTGTCGGCCGACACTGCCCTGTCGGGCGACAACCTTAAGCTTTCGGGTGACAGACAGGGCAAAAGCCCTCGGATTCGCACGGTCATGCCTCGGGCATGATGGCTTGGCGTGAATCGGGTCTGGGGCCTTGTCGTTAGCACAGTAGTGATGCTGGGGGTCGACTGGGCGTGTCCGGATGTTCGATTGGTCGAACGGAATCATCCCGGGTAGTCGATTTCAAACAATTGGTATCAGAGTCAGTTTATCGGTTTGTTGTATTGTTCGTACGATGTATCTTGCAGGTTGAACTCGGTTATTATTGTTGGAAATCGATATCCCGGGCTATCAAAATTGCGGAAACCGACAACCCGACCAAAATCCTCTCGCCGGAAAAACAATTGCGAACACCACGCACGAGCCGGGCTCGACGAGAGCATCGCCGTGGGATGAACCCGCGACTAAACCCTAGCCAAACCCCTCGCCGGGGTTCGCGATCGCATGCGCGATCGCCGGGCTGCTTTGGCAGCCCCCGGGGGGCGGTGAGTCCGGCGACTTCACCGCCGTCGCCACCGGGAGGGGCGGTCAGCCCAGCTAACCACCGCGGCACCAGCCGCGGCTTCGCCCAGCGATCGAGCCTAGCTCGATCGCTCGCCCCGGCTCCAGCCGGGGCCTCCCTTCGCACGCACCGGCGATCGAACCCTAGGTTTGATCGCCACCCCTCGGCTCCCAGCCGAGGGTTCTCTTGACCTCCGCCGGGGATCTCGTATCCCCGTCCGCGGAGTTCGTTCGTCCCGGATCTTGGTTCATGTGTATATCATGATTAATTCACATAAAATCATAGAAGGGGTTTTTACGATTTTACCTTAGTCTCGTTGTGCGGAGAAACGAGATTGATTTGAAGACCTTCGGATCTTCCTATGCATTTCTTGCACCTCGTTCGAACGTCGTGTGGGCGACGATCCTCCGAACTCCTATGGATCTCCTTCACAAACTCTCTAGAATATCAAGTATGATATTCTTGTCTTATTATTGTGTCTTGTATTGTGAAGACCATGTAGTGCTTTTATAGGCTACGTAGGGGATCTAAAGGAGGTGGAATATTGGGCTTCAAATATTAATGATTAAATTGAGCCTAAACCCAAATCTATTAATCCATTAATATTAATTATATTTATTTTCCACTATATATATAATTGCACTCCCAATATTATACCATATTATATCAAATAATATTATCTCCGGTAGTATTATTTATTCTATGTGTTAAAGATATAAATGTCCATGAATAAATTAAATTTATTGCTAATTAATTTATTCATCTCTTATGATCCGAGAATAGGTACCATTCAACTTTAATTATTATGCGGAACAAATCCACTCATGAGGTTTACATAATAATTCCTTATGAACTCATCTCGGGGACATTATCAACCCTTTCGAGGACACATTTTCCCGTCAAGAATTCACGGCATGTCATACATAAAATATCGTGACCCAACTTTGCCGGTAATTGACGGGTTATTCTAATCAGTCAATTCCTTTCGAAAATCAAAGTTACTAATATTAAATGTACACACCCGCAATAATATTAGGGATTAAGAATAAAATACTCTGAGATTTAAATCGATTATCTAAGGCAATCCTAATCGATAAATCTCAAGCGATCCGCTCAATACACCAAGTGCACAAGTATGATAAAATAATTAAGACCAATTATTTTCTCTCTCATACAACGACTATACTGATGGATTGGTCCATGTCCATCTAGGTCGTGAGCTACTGTTTGATCAATATACGAGTAACCGATAGTATGATCTTCCGTGTGACGTCGCACACCATACTAACTACAACGTATATAATCCAGGACTATATTTTGCATTTATTTAATTATAAATAATTAAAAGCAAATAATTGTTTATTTATTTAAATAGATTAAATGCTATGATCGGGAGTTTACGCTACTTAAATCTAGACATTAAGTATACAACTCCATCAATTATTGTCAACGTTGTGTATGTTTGTTGTGCTTTAATTTGTGGTTTGATTAAACTCTCGGGCTTGTCGAGATTGTTTTGTTTTTGGAACACGTTGCTTGTTTGTAATAGATAAAAACGACGGGTTGCGCAACTGACGACTCCGACCGAAATCCCGTTCGCCGGAGTTTACGCGAACCACCACACGGAACCGGCCCGACCAAACAACCCCGCGGCCGAAGCCGTGCGTGCCCAGCCGAGCCACCGCATAGGGCTCGCGATCGCATGGGTATGTGTCGCGCATCCCCAGGGCTGCTCGTAGTACCGCACATGGTCCATCTAGGTCGCGATCGCATGGGGATGCGTCCCACGTGTACGATCCCCGCGGGGATCTCGACCCTCGCGGTCTATCCCCGTCCCCGGGGTTCGTTCCTCGGATCTTGGTTCACGATATATACGAATTATCGATTAAAATCATAAGGGGGTTTTCATGATTTTACCTTGTTCTCGTTGTCCAGAAAAACAAGATCTATTGAAAAACGTCGGGTTGGGCGACGATCCTCCAAGCTCTATGGATCTCCTTCTCAACTCTCTAGAATATCAAGTATGATATTCTTGTCTTGTTATTGTGTTATGAATTGAGAAGACCATGTAGTGCTTTTATAGGCTACGTAGGGAACTTTAAGGAGGTGGAATATTGGGCTTCCAATAGAATTAATTAAATTGAGTCTCATCCCAAGTCTATTAATTATTTTATTAATTATATTTAATTGCACTATATAAATATAATTGCATTCCCAATATTATACCATATTATATCAAATAATATTCTCTCTGGGGTATTATTTATTCCGTGCATTTAAGATAGAAATGTCCATGAATAAATTATATTTATTACTAATTAATTTATTCATCTCTTGTAATTCCGAGACTAGTACCATTCAACCTTCATTATTATGCGGAACAAATCCACTCATTAGATTTACATAATAATTCCTTATGAACATCATCTCGGGGACATTATCAACCCTTATCGGGACACACTTTCCCGTCAAGAATTCACAGCATGTCATACATAAAATATAGTGACCCAATTTTGCCGGTAATTGACCGAATATATCTAATTAGTCAATTCCATTGGAAAGTCAAAGTCACTAATATTATATGCACACACCCGCAATAATATCAGGGATTAAGAATAAAATACACTGAGATTTAAATCGATTATCCAAGGCAATTCTAATAGATTAATCTCAAGCGGTCCACTCAATACACCAAGTGTACAAGTATAATAAAATAATTAAGATAAATTATTTTCTCTTATTATACGACGACTATACCGATGGATTGGTCCATGTCCATCTAGTCCGTGAGTGGCTGATCGATTAATATACAAGTGACCGATAGTATGATCTTCCGTGTGACGTCGCACACAATACTAACTACTGTTGGAATTCGATATCCCGGGCTATTAAAATTTGCGGAAATCATAGCCCGATCAAAAACCCATTCGCCGGAGATCACACGAACACCACGTACGAGCCGGAGCACGAGCCGAACGCACAACACGACCGAAGTCGCGTGCGCGCCCAACCCGAACCCCCGCCCGCGGGGTTCGATGCGATCACCGATCGCACGTCGGCGATCGGTTGGGGTGGGGCTGCTCCGGCAGCCCCCGCGGCGAGTCCGGCGACTCGCCGCCGCCTGGAGGCCCCCGCCTTCACGGCGGGGTTGGGCACGGCACCAGCCCGTGCCCAGCGATCGACCCCTTGCGGTCGATCGCACACCCTCGGCCCAGCCGAGGGTTCGGCCCCCCCTTTGCCCCGTCGAACCCTAGGGGCGATCGCCCGTGGTCCGGTGGCTTCGCCACCACCACGCGATCGTCCTCTAGTCCGGGTTCGATCTTCGGATCTTGTTCTACGGTATTCTCGATAAATCAAAACCGAATAAATCAAGGGCGTTTAGATTTTTACCTTTCGATTCGTTGTTCGGAGAAACGAATTCAAGATGACCTTTGAATCTTCCCACGTATTCCTTGCACTCCGTTCGAACGTCGGGTGGGCGACGATCTATCGAACTCCTATGGATCTCCTTCAACTCTCTAGACTAATCAAGTATGATTATCTTGTCTTGTCTATTATGAAGGCCATGTAGTGCTTTTATAGGCTACGTAGGGGATCTAAAGGAGGTGGAATATTGGGCTTCCAATATTGAAGATTAAATTGAGCCCACTGCCCAAGTCCATTAATCCTTATCAATATTAATTAATTTATTTTCCACTATATAAATTAATTGCACTCCCAATATTAAACCATATTATATCCAAATAATATTTCTCCGGTAGTATTATTTATTCCGTGTATTTAAGATATAAATATCCATGAATAAAATTTATTTATTGCTTAATAAATTTATTCATCTCTTTTATCCGAGACTAGTACCACTCAACCTTATTTATTATGCGGAATTAAATCCACTCGCGAGGTTTACATAATAAATCCTTATGAGCTCATCTCGGGGATATTATCAACCCTTCCGGGATACACTGTCCCGTCAAGAATTCACGGCATGCCATATATAAAATATAGTGACCCAACTTAACCGGTAATTGACCCAATAATTAAACCGGTCAATTCCTTTGGTAAATCAAAGTCACTTATACTAAATATACACACCCGCAATTGTATCGGGGATTAAGAATAAAATACACTGAGTCTCAAATCAATTATCGCCGAGCAAACATAATTGATGAGTCTCAATCGATCCGCTCAATACACCAAGTGTACAAGTGTGATAAAATAATTAAGACAAATTATTTTCTCTCTCACACAACGACTATACCGATGGATTGGTCCGTGTC
Organism: Euphrasia confusa; assembly: GCA_954870475.1. Taxonomy (NCBI): domain Eukaryota; kingdom Viridiplantae; phylum Streptophyta; class Magnoliopsida; order Lamiales; family Orobanchaceae; genus Euphrasia; species Euphrasia confusa. Next base: position 25,960,626 of record OX940958.1, read on the forward strand.
CATCTAGGTCGTGAGCATCTGTTCGATTAAATACGAGTAACCGATAGTATGATCTTCTGTGTGACGTCGCACACCATACTAACTACAACGTATCTAATCCAGGACTATAATTTGCATGTATTTAATTAACAATAATTAAAAGCAAATGAATGTTCGTATTTAATAGGTAAATGAAAGTGTACAAGGAGTTCAGAATACTCAAATCTAGACATTAAGTATACTACTCCAACAATCTCCCACTTATACTAAGGTCTAGTCTTATCCTCCAAACTTCTGACTCACAAACCCTCCAAGTGCATGAAATATACTTCCTTAGGAAGTATCTTGGTGAAAGGGTCCGCTAGGTTGTCCTCCGAAGCTATCTTGGTGACTATCGCATCGCCCCTCTTGACGATGACTCGAATCAGGTGGTACTTGCGCTCTATGTGTTTCGTAGCACTATGGGACCGTGGTTCCTTACTGTTTGCCACTGCACCGCTATTATCACAATAAATTGTCATAGCCTTGGGCAAACTCGGAATCACATCTAAGTCCTGGAGGAAATTAAGGAACCAAACTGACTCTTTCGCTGCCTCTGAGGCTGCAACATATTCAGCTTCCATGGTAGAGTCCGAAATGCACTTTTGCTTAACACTCCTCCATGATACGGCTCCACCTCCCAAAGTGTACACATAGCCTGATGTCGACTTTCGCCGGTCCTTATCAGCTTGGAAATCCGAATCCGTATAACCCAAAGGAATCAGATTGTCTGCTCCGTAACTCAGAACATAATCCCTCGTATTTCGAAAATACTTGAAAATGCTCTTTACGGCAGTCCAATGAGCCTTTCCAGGGTTACTCTGATATCTCGCTACTACGCCAACTGCATAGCAGATATCAGGCCTCGTACATAACATTGCATACATTAAGCTTCCCACAGCCGAAGCGTAGGGAACTGCTTTCATTTCATCTTTCTCCTTTTGTGTCTGAGGACACATCTCCTTAGAAAGATAAGTTCCTTTACTGAAGGGCAGTTCACCCTTCTTGGAATCTTGCATGTTAAAACGAGCCAGAATCGTGTCTATGTAAGATTGCTGGGATAGGTACAATGTTCTATTCCGGCGATCCCTTATAACCTTGATCCCTAGAACATGCCCGACTTCTCCCAAATCTTTCATATCGAATTGTCTAGACAACCATCCCTTTATGTCTGATAACATTTTCACACTGTTGCCAATGAGAAGAATGTCGTCTACATAAAGCACGAGAAACACCACCTTCTTCCCATCACGTTTCCAATACACACACGATTCGTCCATGCTTTGACTAAATCCAAAAGATTGGACTACTTCGTCAAACCGCAGGTTCCACGATCTCGAGGCTTGTTTCAATCCATAAATGGATCGATTAAGCTTGCACACTAGATGATCTCGCCCCTTAGCAATGAATCCTTCTGGTTGTTTCATATAAATCGTCTCGTCAAGACTTCCATTTAGGAAAGCTGTCTTGACATCCATTTGCCACACCTCATAATCCATATGAGCTGCTATGGATAAGAGAATTCGGATCGACTTTATCTTGGCTACCGTCGAGAAGGTCTCCTCATAATCGATTCCCTCTTTCTGAGTATATCCTTTCGCAACAAGCCGAGCTTTAAAGGTTTCAACCTTTCCGTCAGATCCTCTCTTTCTCTTGTAGACCCATTTACACCCAATTGGCTTTACGCCGCTTGGTGGTTCTACAAGATCCCAGACTTTATTAGAATCCATAGATTCAATTTCGGATTTCATCGCTTTCTTCCAAGAAGGCGCATCTATATCTTGTACCGCCTCATCATAGGTCCAGGGATCGATTTCATGAACTCCAGGTCCAGAGTCCGAAGACTCACCCAGTCCAATCCATCGGTCTGGTTGCTTAACAACCCTCCCACTACGACGGCGTTCCGGTGTATTAACAGTGACAGTGTCAGGTGCAGATTCTAGTGGTGTATCTATACTCGGTTCGGCTGTGTCTAGGTCTTCAGTGTTACCTCTCAATTCATCAAGCATTATGTCACTCTTGGGCTTGTGGTCCATGACATAGTCTTCCTCCAAGAACCGAGCGTTAGTACTTATAACGATCTTCTGGTCCTTAGGACTATAGAACATGCCACCTTTAGTTCCTCTAGGATATCCTATAAACAACCGCACTTCAGTACGAGGTTCTAATTTATCGGCACCTACCTTCAATACATGTGCAGGGCACCCCCAGATCCGAACGTGTCTCAAGCTAGGCTTGCGCCCGCTCCATCGTTCCATGGGTGTTGAAGGAACCGTTTTAGATGGAACCAAGTTCAGAATGTGCGCCGCTGTTTCTAAGGCATATCCCCAGAACATGATAGGTAAGTCCGAGTAACTCATCATTGATCGCACCATTTCCATAAGAGTCCTATTCCTTCTTTCTGACACACCATTTTGCTGGGGAGTATATGGTGATGTCATTTGGGAATCAATCCCATTCTCTGCCAAGTATGCCTTGAATTCTCCAGACAGGTACTCGCCTCCGCGATCAGATCGCAGGCATTTAATGGATTTACCTTGAAGGTTCTCCACAAGAGCCTTGAATTCCTTGAACTTGTCAAAGGATTCGCTCTTGCGGCGCATCAGGTATACAAATCCATACCTTGAGTAATCATCAGTGAAAGTGATGAAATACTCGTACCCTCCCTTTGCCTGGGTAGACATAGGTCCGCATACATCAGAGTGAATCAAATCCAATACTTGTTCAGCCCTTCGTCCTTTACCAGAAAAAGAACGCTTGGTCATTTTTCCCTCTAAACAGGATTCGCAAGTTGGAAGGTCCTCTCCTTCAACACCACTGATGAGACCATCAGCTTTCAACCTTTGAATTCTATTTGAGTTAATATGACCTAGCCTTAAGTGCCACAAGTATAATTGATTCATCCTAGAAGGTTCCTTTCTCTTATTGGTGTTCGTAGATGTGTTATTACTCTCGGTTAGTTGCATCGCGTTAGACTCAGGATTTAGCACATACAAATCGTCCACCAATGTACCAGAACAGATAATCTCACTGTTTCTTCTTATGATCACCGAGTGGTCAAAAGAGACAGAATATCCATTCATAATAAGTTTAGAAACCGAAATTAAATTCTTTCTAAAGTTGGGTACATAAAGACAATTATGTAAAACTAAAATCCTATCACTACTGAAGCGTAAGTGAACGTCTCCCAATGCAACAGCCGCCACCCTCGCGGCATTGCCCATGTAGACCACGATCTCTCCCTCTCTAAGTCTCCGGGTTTCCTGGAACCCCTGCAATGAATTGCAGACATGATCAGTGGCCCCCGTATCTACACACCAGGTGCTGGTAGATAACACCACTGATAATGTTTCAGTGACTAAGGAAAATTTCGTACCTTTGATGAGAGGACAATCAGACCTCCAGTGCCCAAACTGTTTGCATCGAAAGCATCTGCCTAACGGCTTGCCTTTCCCAATCCGTGATTTTAAACCACTGGGTCTCTTTGCACGCTTTTCTTTTAGCCTAGCCACAAGAGCTCGTGTTTCTCTTAACTTACGCACAAAAATCGCTTTCGCCGAGCCGTTTTCAAGGGACTCATTGAGGAACGATTCCGTGGGTATGTTAAACACTTCTTGCCTAGCTTCCACACCATGTCTCAACGTAGTTGGAACAACAGTGGATTCAGAAAGCTTGACAGTCTGAACAATGTCTAGATTTCTTTTCCAATCAGTACTATATGGAACCAGTGAGTTTTCATCTTTAAGTATATCACAAAGTGGGGTCACAGTCATTCCTAACCTATAAGCACATAAAACAAACAAACAATTTAATATCCGATATTATCTCCCTTAAATAATATCATTAAATCACTAATCACATCTAAAATCCCATAAGGTAAGGCAAGCCACGATAGTGTGGACGTTTACCCACCCAAATGATTTAGCAATTAGATTTCCTTCGGTCATACATCATCAATAGCGTTACCTCGATGGGAGGAATACTATGAAGCGTACCTAAGTGTTAACCATTACTCAGTACTAAGAAGTTTGTTTGAGACTCGCATATCACCGCAAGCCACGATAGTGTGGACGTTTACGTTGACACACGGATCCTTCACTCCCTTCTATAACTGTCTACATCAATCGATCTAAAGTCCCATTCGATATAGCAAGCCACGATAGTGTGGACGTTTACCATACCAAAAGACTTATACAATTGAAATCCAATTACTTGACCCATTTGATTTCGTAAATCAAGACGCGGAGAATCATAAGTGAAACTCGAAGTTTCTAACCAGTGATTCACCATGCGAACAACCCTATCTCTCATAAATGAGGGAGCCGAGCAGACAATCGATCCATCTATCGAAGAGTGGTACGACTGCCTCTAATTTGTGTCCTCGACATGACCAAGTGGCTTTGGCTCCATTCCACTCCCCGGGGTGAGAATGAGTCGACTTGAAATCAGCTTTGGAAAGACAAATTAGGCATTGTTTGATAAACTTAATCAATGTTTCTCGTAAGAGGAATTACAAGAACTCTCCTCCAATAACTTATCTATATAAACTTCAAAAGTTTATAAAAGTCACCAAGAGAGCAGCAATGGAGACCATGGGTATGTTTCCATACCCTCTCCCACTTAGCTTTTTACAATAAAGGGATACGCTATCTAGTGCATAAAAGTAAACACATATAGCATGCATACATGTAATAAAGCACATAGTATTATCACATAGTCAAAATAATTACTAGAATATTATTTTCCGACTATTATGGCTTTACTCCATCTCCGTACGCATCTTCTAGTCTTTAGTCTTCGTTCTTGAATGCTCCATGTGACGAGAATATTAATTTCCAATATTTAAATCTATTTATTTTTAATAAATCCAAAAGATACTTAATTAATAATAATTAAGTCAATCGAATAAATCAAAAATAAAATTAAATACTATTAATATTTTTATTTATTTTATTTTCCCTTTCTACTTCATTAAATCTCTAGAATAATCTATCCAAGACCCACTTGGAATATTCTAGATGATTTCCATAATGAAATAATGAAATAAAATAATTTAGGACTCTTCTACTTTCCAAATTAATTAGATTCCTAATCCATGAATATTTCCATAAAATAGAAATAATCAATTTAGGAATCCTAATCAATTCCAAATTGATTCTTTTCCTAATCCATGAGAGTTCCCAAAAAAATAGGAACACTCAAATAGGAATAACCCGAATCAATTAGGAAAGTGAATTTACCGGGAGAGCACGAAGATCACGAGGACCCCCGCGCCCCCACCGGACCGCCATCGCCGGCCGAGGACCGCCGCCGCCGCCACCTAGCCGGCGCACCACCACCGCCGGTGGTTTCGCCGCCGGGAGGCGCGAATTCGGCGCCTCTCCTTCGATGGTTCGATCCTCCATGGATCGACCATGGTGGTCGATCCGAGCCCTAGCCCTCACGTCGTCTCCTTCGTCACGCGTCTTCTCCGGCGGTCGTTTCGGCATCGATCCAACGCAAAATAAATTACAACATAAATTTTACACTATCCGGTATCGATTCTATACATGAAATCGACCCTATACAATTTCCGGAAAAACGTAGAACGTAATAATAAATCCTAAATCCGGTCAACCCCCAAATTTTTACTATTACAAGCATTCACCACCAAAAACGAATCTCGACATGTCCGAGAGTTTAATTAAACCAACAATCACATGACAAAATAATTAAACGAATAATAATCAAGCCATAATAGTCGGAACCCTGCAAGGTAGAACAATTTTATCGAAAATACCGCGAACGTAAACCACGCTCTGATACCAATTGTTGGAATTCGATATCCCGGGCTATTAAAATTTGCGGAAATCATAGCCCGATCAAAAACCCATTCGCCGGAGATCACACGAACACCACGTACGAGCCGGAGCACGAGCCGAACGCACAACACGACCGAAGTCGCGTGCGCGCCCAACCCGAACCCCCGTCCGCGGGGTTCGATGCGATCACCGATCGCACGTCGGCGATCGGTTGGGGTGGGGCTGCTCCGGCAGCCCCCGCGGCGAGTCCGGCGACTCGCCGCCGCCTGGAGGCCCCCGCCTTCACAGCGGGGTTGGGCACGACACCAGCCCGTGCCCAGCGATCGATCCCTTGCGGTCGATCGCACACCCTCGGCCCAGCCGAGGGTTCGGCCCCCCCTTTGCCCCGTCGAACCCTAGGGGCGATCGCCCGTGGTCCGGTGGCTTCGCCACCACCACGCGATCGTCCTCTAGTCCGGGTTCGATCTTCGGATCTTGTTCTACGGTATTCTCGATAAATCAAAACCGAATAAATCAAGGGCGTTTAGATTTTTACCTTTCGATTCGTTGTTCGGAGAAACGAATTCAAGATGACCTTTGAATCTTCCCACGTATTCCTTGCACTCCGTTCGAACGTCGGGTGGGCGACGATCTATCGAACTCCTATGGATCTCCTTCAACTCTCTAGACTAATCAAGTATGATTATCTTGTCTTGTCTATTATGAAGGCCATGTAGTGCTTTTATAGGCTACGTAGGGGATCTAAAGGAGGTGGAATATTGGGCTTCCAATATTGAAGATTAAATTGAGCCCACTGCCCAAGTCCATTAATCCTTATCAATATTAATTAATTTATTTTCCACTATATAAATTAATTGCACTCCCAATATTAAACCATATTATATCCAAATAATATTTCTCCGGTAGTATTATTTATTCCGTGTATTTAAGATATAAATATCCATGAATAAAATTTATTTATTGCTTAATAAATTTATTCATCTCTTTTATCCGAGACTAGTACCACTCAACCTTATTTATTGTGCGGAATTAAATCCACTCGCGAGGTTTACATAATAAATCCTTATGAGCTCATCTCGGGGATATTATCAACCCTTCCGGGATACACTGTCCCGTCAAGAATTCACAGCATGCCATATATAAAATATAGTGACCCAACTTAACCGGTAATTGACCCAATAATTAAACCGGTCAATTCCTTTGGTAAATCAAAGTCACTTATACTAAATATACACACCCGCAATTGTATCGGGGATTAAGAATAAAATACACTGAGTCTCAAATCAATTATCGCCGAGCAAGCCTAATTGATGAGTCTCAATCGATCCGCTCAATACACCAAGTGTACAAGTGTGATAAAATAATTAAGACAAATTATTTTCTCTCTCACACAACGACTATACCGATGGATTGGTCCGTGTCCATCTAGGTCGTGAGCATCTGTTCGATTAAATACGAGTAACCGATAGTATGATCTTCTGTGTGACGTCGCACACCATACTAACTACAACGTATCTAATCCAGGACTATAATTTGCATGTATTTAATTAACAATAATTAAAAGCAAATGAATGTTCGTATTTAATAGGTAAATGAAAGTGTACAAGGAGTTCAGAATACTCAAATCTAGACATTAAGTATACTACTCCAACAACTACAACGTATATAATCCATGACAATAATTTGCATATATTTAATTAACATAATTAAAAGCAAATGATTGTTTATTAATTAAACAGATTAGTGGCAATGGATCGGGAGTCAATATCACTTAAATCTAGACATTAAGTATATAACTCCATCAGATGAGCCATAGTTTTTGGCTCATTTTTAGGTTTTTAGAGTCAAGTAAATCGAGTGTTTAGTTGTTTTTACTTTTGTTTGTGTTTGGGAGAGCACGTTTTTGAGTTTGTGGTCAAGTGATGCAGGTGGGCAAGAAAGGCGTAGAAAGAGGAGCGCACTGTGTGAAAGAGGCAAGGAAATCATCTTCCTGGTCAAGTGAACTCGTCCAGCAAGCCGGTCTGACGGAAAAGGTCCAAGAGAAGTTGAGAAAGCAAGGACAACGTCAGCAGGTGGAGCAAGACTCGAGTCCGATCAAGTACCGCACATGGTTTGCTACCTCGAGGAAGGAGAAGGCAGTCAGAGAAGAAAGCACATGGGCAAGAGCAACAATTGACGGAGACGGAATGTTGGGCATCCGGTGTACCCAGAGTCCTAAAACTTGTGGAGTCTTCAAAGACGACCAGGTTCAGAGACCATTCTAAGATGGAATCTCGTCCGGACTTAGAGGTATTTCCCCCACATGTCTCTTATCATTTTCAAGCCCGTCTATATAAGAGGAAGTCACTGACGAAGAACGCACGGATGAACGAGAACGACGCACTAAAACCCTACCTGACCAGCAAAGACGACGACATCCGCGTGAGCATACCAAATCGCCGGCGTTTATTTCTGCACAAGCCTTCGGGCAACAAACAATCTTTATGTTTTCTTGCTTTCAATTCCGTAATTAGTTTTTATTTTGTTTTGAACAATTTTCCTTTCATAATGCAATTCGTAGTTCGTCATATTCTTTTCTTTATTTATTTCGTAATTGACATGAGTAGCTAATCTGTTTGTATCTGGGCACAGGCAGAACCTGACCAACCCTAAGATGTGATCTGCCGGGAAGCTTAGTGAAAACAACAACTAGCTTAGTTTTGTTCCCGATTCAACATGGTAATATAATTGAGCATGTTAAGGACTTGGGCAATCCTACAGTGACCAGTGGGAACCCCGACTTACTTAACACACACGTACATGGATCAACGTAACCGAGTGACTAGGTGTCCGTGAAGTACAACATGTTGCCGGAGATGTGGTCGTATGACTCGGGTCTGTCCGGGCATGCTATTGGCTATTCTGGGTTCACTTGGTAGTTAAAATCGATTTGATCAACTTAGGCTCATGCGGTCACGTAGTGTCGAATTGGTCAACATCAGAGGACTTACTTAGAGAGATCTAGTAGGGCTTTAAACATAAGAGTGAATGAGGGTCAGGGGTAGGGCTGGGCATGGGACGGGATGGGTCGGGATTGACCGAATCCCGTCCCATCCCGAAAATAAATTATCGGGACGGGACGGGATGTGTTTTTTAAAAACTCGTCCCACACGTCCCGATCCCATTTGGGTTCGGAACGGGATCGGGACGGGATCGGGTTGTCCCGTAATTCTATAAAAAAATGAAAAAAAATAACAGGTGATACAAAACAAGAGCACAAGCATTATCATTTAACAAAGGTCAACAAAACTAGACATTCCCCTTCGCAATAACAAGGGTTAACAAAACTAGACATTCCCCTTCTCAAGTTTTTTAAGTACTCAAAAACATAAACTTGAAACTAAAGAGCTAAAAACGTGATATTTGCATTCATCAACTACTAGCCATGTACAGCATCATTGCTTTTCCTAAGCTTGTGCTCTTTTCCTAAGCTTCTGCTCTTTTCCTAAGCTATTGCTCTTGGAGTCAGAGGAGGGCATGCACTGCCTCTACTTGTTGCTGAGTTCTCGTGTTCTGCAATTACACAAGTAAAATAGTTAGTTAAGCCGCATTAGAAACCCACTCTCAAAGGCTTGAAAGCTGAAAATATATACCCAAGTTTAATAGATTCATAAAAATCATAATTTTCAACGGCATCTGATACTCTTTTCCATCGGCATCTATCGCTTGTTCAATCTTTTCATACTCCACAAAATGACTCCAAACAAGGCTTCTTTTATTACCTGCGTCAGATTCAATCTCCCCTGTAGATGCTCATGGTTGGGTCACACGTTGACTTCATTGGCTTGAACCAGGTTGGGTCGGAGGTTGACTTCCATGGGTTGAACTATGCTCTGATTGTAGGAGTTCAGGAGAAGGCGAAGCTGGATTTGGATGACTTGTTGGTAGTGACGAAGAATCTAGGTTTAAGTGGCTTGTTGTTGATGGTGAAGACAAAGTGGGATTTTTTTTCACCAAAAGCTTGAGATCCAGAAGCACTTCGTCGAGGACGTGCGGGAAGCTTCTTCTCTCTCGCCATGGAGACAAGAGAAGAAGATGGAGATGATGAATCGTAGTCTAGAGTTGAGACTAGGGTTTTTAAGATTTTGAATCTGAGAGTGATTGTGTGAATGAGAATACGAGATCAATAATTGAGGGCAAGTAAAATGTAAAATTAATAAATTATATATTTAGTTTTTATTTTTTTAGTATTATTAATATTAATTATTATTAATTGTTATAAATATTATATAATAAATAAAATGGGACGGGACGGGATATTTCGGAATCATCCCAATCCCGTCCCGTCCCGCTATGAAAGTTATAATTCGGGACATGACGGGACGGGATTGACATTTTTTAAATTGATCCCGTCCCATCCCGCTAGTTTTCGAGACGGGATCGGGATTCCGGGACAAAGTGTCCAGCCCTAGTCAGGGGTATTAATGTGCGTGACAATGTATGGATGTTAATATTTTGGGCCTATAACCGAAAGACGAAACTGTTAGCAAAACGATATACGTATCAATGATCGGCAGTTCTTGATCACATGGGAAGTTAAGGCAGTCAATGCCTGGATACTTTTATTCTTTATTTAGTTTCTTAATATGTATAGTCAATTCTGGTAATTGAGCATTCTGTTAGCTTTAAATTCATACTTATAGTTGGTCTGGTTTTATGCTTGTTTATTTTCAGTTTGTTAATTTGTTTATTTTTAGTCAAGTAGTAAAGGTGACCACGGTTCGGCAGTGCCCAACTGCTTCCCAAAACAAAAACTTTTATAAACGTGAAAACCAAATTGAGCAACTAAAGCCGAGAAAACTATATGCTAATTACCTCATCATTGGATCGACCCTATTTTTGCTACTAGTACTCACTAGTGAATAGTTTAGGAGATATAAATATTATTTTGCGCTACTCCACGACGGTAGCGTCAGTGGTGGCTGGCAGAGTTGTGTAAGCGGTGGGAAGGATCGAAGAGGACGGTATATACGAGAGTGAATTAGGCAAAGATGTTGGGCTGAGCAAAATTAAGTGTAACATAAGCACAAGTAATTAGATTGGGTCAAGTTTTTTTTTATATGTTGGGCTCGAAGTAAGATGTCCATCTTTCTCCTATGGTGTAAGGTATACCATCTCCACATTATCTATCAATTTATCTATCAATTTACTTATTAATATCTAAAACGAAAATCATTCTCCTGATATAAATATTTGTTTGCCTTCACACTAATTTTTTTAATTTAAATTATTTTTATATTTTACAAAAACACTTAGTATCCAAAATTTAATCGTTCTTATTGATAGTTTAAAATATTTTAAAAAACGGTAAAAAAAAAACAAGTCGTCTCGCTAATTGTTCTGTTACAATAATTTTTCGATAGTGAGTCGTTCGCCTCTTTATGTTTTTGTACTATTTCCGCCTCCTAGTGTTGAGACGGAAGAGTCAACTCATGTTCGAGTTTCTCGAAAGAAACGAACGAGTCTCTCAAGGTCTATTTTTTTTATATAATTTTTTCATTTTAAGCGAATATTTTCTCTTTGTGAATTTTTAATTTTAGTACTCTCATAGTTTCGCGACTGTTCGTGAACTTCTTTTGTAATTTTACAAGAAAAGCTAGCAAACACTCGTGCAACTGAGAATAAATTTAATTGTTTTAAGAAACAAAAAGTTAGAAAAATAACATAAGAAAAGAAAGAAAATAAAGATAAGTGAAAAATAAAAAGTCAAAATATATTTTGCTAGGATATTAAATTTCATTATATATAATAAGATCAATTATATTTTGCAACTCAATGTTTAATGTTTTTTGAAACTTTCCAACCTCGCTGGATTTTCGTTGTGTTTAGTAACTTTGCAACTGGATTTTCGTTGTGTTTAGTAACTTTGCAACTTGTTTGTCGTCAATCGATATATTCTTTAGAATATTCTATTCATATGCTTCACACCTGATTTTTTGAAGGTACAATTTTTTAACTAAATAATTATTTTTAATAATATAATAAAAAACTAAAATAAAGAATAGAAAGATCTTTTTCAATCGATATAAAATCTGAAAATTCAATCTATCTTATATTTTTCACTCCAAAGAAACACAAAAATAAATTAAAAAATCGAAATAAGTGCCTCATTTCTTAACCTCTAAATATTTTTCTTAAATTAGATTTGGGCGTGGAGCATGTGTATTTCAATTGGCATTGCGAGCTCGATTGCGGCTTCTTCGTTTTTCTGGCAAGGATGAAGACAATTATGACATCGAGTACACTAAGATCGCATGTGTCAGGACCCAACATCGGTGGTGCTTGGGCCAATCCTTCACGGCGGCGGCATGACCAAAAGTGGTCTCCATCGATTTAGGGTTTTGCTAGTATTGATATAGTTGAAGAATGTTTCGTTATGACGGTGATTTGTTGGCTATTTTTCTTGAGAGTTTTTTTTTTTTTAATTTATTATTATTATTATTATTATTATTATTATTATTATTATTATTATTATTATTAATTGATGAGTTTAATTGATTGAAAATGGATTCTTCATTTGACAATTCCACAAAATTGACAGAGGATAGATGAAGAGTTGAAGATTCATATATTAAATATTTCTTATTTAATGTGAAAATAGAGAATGAAAATATCAGGTCAATTTTGTTATTTGGCTTTACAAAATTACGTGGCAAACAAATTTATGGTATATTCGTCGAAATATTCAATCCTGGCTTACGGCTAGAGCGGGGACTTGGGTCGGGCTAGGCCAGCCAAGCCCAACCCATTGGGTCAACCCAAATTTATGGACCCAGCCCGGCCCGACCCAAATAATTCGGGCATGGAATTTTAGGACTCAGCCCAACCCATGCTGGGCCACCGAGCCATCAGGCCAAATTGACCCGATATTTTTCAATAAAAAAATAATTAATTAACTATTAAAAATAATATTATTTATATTTTTAACATTAATTAATTATTAAACTTATTAAAACTCTAAAATAAACGTATAAGAAATTTTTATGTTGATAATTATATATAAATTTGTACAAAAATAATAAAAATAACTATAATATTAGTTAATATTGTAATAAAAACAATATTTTCAATAAAAAAATATTAAATATTAAAATAAAAATAAAATTTTTAAAAAATCGGGTCGATCTAGCCCATCGGGCCAAACTTGGGTATGGCCCATTTGGCCCGCCAGCCCATCGGGTCGAGCCAAAGAGGTCCGAGAATTTTAGGGCCGCTTATTCTCTGGCCCACCCTGACCCTTTGGTCGGGCCGGGTCAAAAGTCCCAGCTCTACTTACGGCAGATTGCAAAGTGTAATTTTTTTAAACACGAGTTACTAAACGGCAACAAAAATCCGAAAAGTTGAAAAATATAAAAAATACAAAACATTAGCTTGTAAAATGTAATTAACCTTATATAATATCTTAAATTATTTATATAAAACTATCTTAAATTGTCAAATATATTTACATCTTATAAATAAATTTCTAATCAAAATAAATTAACAATTTATATATTAATTATTATTTACCATAATAATTGGAGTATAAATATTTGTAATAATATTTTTTTTGGTATAGATATGTTCGAATTTAGGAATTTTGGTCTTCAATTCAAATACTCAACCAATTAAGATAATAAACCTTGACTTTAATAATTATTTGAAATTATTATTTACGATAAGTTTCTAAATTATTTTATTACACTTACTTTTATTTAGAAATTCACTTTTTAAAACCCAACCTTATATTAGATCCGCCCACTGCTGGAAACCCTAGAATTCAATTCCTCTTTCTTCTTACGCAGGCGACGACAGCTTTGTGTAAATATTCTCTTCCTTTTTCGGATTCACTGATGCATTTTTCTCTTTCGATCCTTAATATTTGTTTCACGTTTTGTGTATCGTGTTGAATTTAGAATATTTTCCTGAGATCGAGAAAGTACGCAGAGATGGCGGACAAGGAGCAAGACCACCGTATTTTCGTCGGAGGTTTATCGTGGGATGTCACTGAAAGGCAGCTCGAAAATGCTTTCGACCGTTTCGGAAAAATTGTTGATTGCCAGGTTTACATTTCTTTCTACCGCGGAATAGCGTGAATTGTGTTGCATACTTTGTCCTGAATATTTGCTGTGTGACCGAATACAATTAGACTGTATTTTTTGTCTGGGATGATAGTCGGGCTGCGCAGTTCTTCAATTGGATGCACTTTGATTAATTCTCTGAGTACTTTTCAGTGATTATTTAATATTGTTCTCTTCAGAAAATGGACGTGTGTGCCTTCGTGGTTGGATTTTGAATTATTGAAACAATTCTATGGTCGATTAAATCTTATAGTAGGGAGAATAGTTCAATTTATGTGGCTCACATAATTATCTGAAATGGCTTTATAATATTGAATTTTTTAAAGCAGGTTATATGAGTTTTTCTGTTGTATCGAGTTTATTTTTTGTTCTGCAGGTTCCTTTGCTTTCGCTATTTGGTTTATTGTTATCTTTTGAATTTATTACTTGCTTATGACTCCTGAAATCTTTGATGTGTGATTTTGAGGAATATCTGGGGTCCACTTGGACTCCAGAACTGATGCGGTGCTGATTCTTGTTTATCTGGGATGAAAAATCAGCTACCTATACTGTACTCGGTCATCCACAATGCATTCTTTAAGCAGTTTTACTGGGAACAGTGACTTTGATTGTTTGTTGGTTCTTGGCACTGATTTATATTGGTGAGGCTGTTTGTGTCGTCTTCTATTGAAAAAAGGAAGATGGTTAGGCCTGTGAAGTCTGAAGCGCTATAAAAATGATTTTTCCGTGCTATGCTCTCTTTGAAATTGATGCAAAGAATTACTAATTTTCTGCTATCGGGTTTGATTAGGGATTCGTACGGTGACGACTCAATGCTGAGAGAACCATGATTAAGCACACTGTGAAAGCCTTTTCTTTTTCTTCCACAAATCCAATAACACTGACCGTCCTTTTAAATCTTGTTCATTCAACTTTACCTTTCTGGTTGGCTGTAGCATATTCCCACTTCTGCCTTTGAGAAATTGCTTTTCCCAATTGCATTGTTCTTGTTTTACTCTTGCGTGTCTCTTGCTCTCACAGTTTCCATGTTTCAGCTGATGTTACATCCATCAATCAACCTGCTTGAAGTCTTTTAGGTTTGGGAGATCTGTGTTTGCAATTTGCTTATTAATCTCTGAATTTACAGTTGTTAATCAGTAGAATCGACGAGAAAATCTGACGTCAATATGTTTCTTGGTTTCTTAGAATTGTGTGTTTATTCTGTGTTTGAGTTTACCCGAGGTTCAGATAGCAGACGTGTAGCCTAATGTTTGTCTGGAGAACTTTGTCAGAGCTCTGGGTTGACATTTCGTGCCTTTAATCGGAATTGAGAATCCTGTTGATGTACTTATGTTTGTATTAAAGCTCAAGGACCCTGTTAATATTTGGGTTTGCTTCACATATTATAACACAGTCTATCTTCAGTAATTCTCTAGATCTAAGAGCTGAAATAAAAAGAGATATGGCGATCATTTGCATATTAATCATGCATTGAAGTACATTTGAAAGGAAATAGCTATTCTTTAAGTTAAAGATCAGTTGAGAGCTTTTTGCGAGGGTTAACCTGGCAGAGATCAAGCATGTTCAAGCAAACAGTCTCAGAGCTGGCCAACCGGTAGACTGATGTCTTTGTTAAATAGGTCGGATCACCCTTAGTTCCTGGTTAACAAGTAGTCAAGGATGAAGCATCTGAAAGTTGCCCGCTTGAATATATATTCTGTTTGGGTTACGCAGTTTTTACCGTAACGGACTGGTTGTATGATGCAAGTGATACTGCAATCTGTGAGATGCTTCTGATTTGTTAATGTGTCTTCAAATCTTTGTTTTCTCGGGACTTATAGTCTATATGCTTCACTTAGATTATCTATCAGGGGCAGACATATTCCTGTGATTTTTAGGATAATCTGACGGCACAGCTTGTATGAAATATAGTCCATGAAAGTTAACACCAAAATAGATGTTTTGCCTATAAACCTGAGCACAAAACACATGTTTATTTACCTTGTCCTCTAGTCCAGCCTTTCTAATACTATTTTACTGTGCTAACGTTAAGTATTTAAGTGGAACAAATTCTTCAAATATACTCTCTTTTTGGTTAATAATCACCAGTCTTGATTAGCATCATGTTCGATAGAGGAGTTCGTAAAAGAGTGAGCAGTCTGAAAGGATTCCCAACTTATTTGGATGTACTGGATAGGCCATGGGTTGTTATAGCAAGACCTTTGAAAGTGATGTTTTGTGTACAAGGCACTTTTGACATGTACTTGAATCATTGATCTCCTTCCGGTGGTAGATGGTAAATTTTTGGGGGGCTGGTGGATTCCACTTTCTGTTATGTCATTGCTCAAGATGCAGTAGCCTGCAGCCAGGAAAGACGTTGACTGAGTAGAGTGAAATAAAAGTGTCACATCTGATAGTTTTGTTCTGATTAAGATGTCGTCCTTATTTGGTTGAATGCATTTTGTGTGGTCTTTGTTCTGCGATATTCAAGGATTGAGTAGAAACACGTGTCAGATAATGGAATTTGCAGTTCTGCGGATTATTCTACTCATGTAAGGTCTCCTTTGCATTAGAACATGCAATTTAATGTGTATATTCCATCCGAGCTTGGCTCAGCATACTTTAATGGCATATTTAGAAAAAAAAAAAGAGCCAGATTAAATAATACTCCCTTTCTTCCTTCTGTTGTTTCCCATGCTTTACTTATGAGGTTGCTCTGAAATATTTATCTCCACTTCTCTCTTATAATTCCCGGCTTGTTTTATGTTGTGCTTTGAACTTTTCCAGCAAAAAATTTCTTCTTTAATAAAACAATTTCGGGCACTTGTAGTGGAATAAGCTGACTTGTATAATGAATTTAGTTCCATTATGTCGATATCTCCTTGCAGTGATCTTTTCTTACTAAAATTCAATATTTATGTAGGTTATAGTTCCATTGTGTCGATATCTCCTTGCAGTGATCTTTTCCTACTAAAATTCAATATTTATGTAGGTTATGCTAGAAAGGGATACAGGTCGTCCCCGTGGATTTGGCTTCATCACCTTTGCTGACAGACGTGCTATGGATGATTCAATCAGAGATATGCATGGCAGAGAGTTGGGAGATAGAGTCATCTCAGTTAACAAAGCCCAGCCAAAAATGGGCGGTGGTGAAGATCAAGGTCATGGAGGCTATGGAGGTTATTCGTCTGGTGGAAGGGGTGGTTATGGCGGAGGTGGAGGAGATAAGCCTGTGGGCCCAGATGATTGCTTCAAATGCGGACGATCCGGACACTGGGCCCGAGACTGTCCATCGGCTGGTGGTGGTGGTGGTGGACGAGGTGCTCGTCAGTTCTCACCTCCACGTTCTAATTACGGTGGTGGGGTCGGTGGTCGTGGTGGGGACCGTTATGCGGATTCTCGTGATAGATATGTGGATGACAGATATGACAGAGGCCGAAATGGCGACAGAGACCGTTATGACAGCAGGGAGGATCGGTATGGGAGCCGTGATAGATTTGTCAGTGACAGGTAACAATGTATAAATTTAATATATTGAGGGATGTTACAATTGAGTCTTTCTTCTTAGTTCATAGTATGTTTTCAGTTTTCATTTTCTCTAAAATATGAAAGAATGACTAGTAAAACTAATCATTTGACCTGGTTGAAAAAACTTAGTTGTAAAAATTGAAAATATCTCTTTTAAAGTGTTGCAGATACTCCTTTTCTTAATTTCTTTCTTTTCTGTATGTGCTAGTATTTCGGAACATAATGCTTTTCTTTGATTTTTAAGAAAAGAAATAACTGTAACTAACTTTCAAAATTGCAAAAGTAACCATTGATATGCCTTCACACATTTAGTGGGTTTGTTTTGATAATATTGTGATATCTTTCAAACAGGTATGCCTTGGCTGGAGACCGGTTCCCTGTAGATAGGTACGGGGCCTCTGATCGTTACCCTCTGAATGGGTATGGCAAAGACAGAGCCTATGATAGAGATGGAGGAGCTCCCAGAGGTGGCAATGACCGATTTGGAGGCGTGGGCGACCGATATGGAGGAGGAAGTGGGCCTGCACGGTATGAAGGAAGAAGCTATAGGGAAAGGCCCAGTCCATATGACCGCCCAAGGAGGGGAGGACGACCCCCTTCCTTGGACCGTTATTGAAAGATCTTTTTTTATTGAAGTTTATATTTTCTAATATGTAATGACATCTTTAGGGGCATACTTTTCCCTTGTGAACTTGGATTGTTTTTCCCTTCTGTAGCATTTTTACCAGAATATTCCGGTATCTAGTTGGTTTGTGGTACCTATGTTGTGTCTTCTTGAACTCTAGTGTCATTTGTGCTGAGTTTTTAGTGATGAGTTATGTCCTTTGACAATTCTTGTGTTTTTTTCTCCCTATATATATATATATATATATATATATATATATGTATACTGTGACTAATCTCGTTTGTGCAGTAGGCCAATTACAATCTGCTTGGTGCTGTACTAGAATTTTAGAGTGTTGGATGTTTGCAGTTTGCATTTAATGAATAAATTGCCCTAGTTCTGCCCTACATGATTTGCAACTCGTGAGGGAGAGTTTTTTAAGTACTGTATTCTTTGGTCACTTGAATAGAAAACTTAATTTAATGACATAAAAAAAAGTAGTTGAAGTGGAAGAACATGGGATTAGTTGGAGAGAGGCGCGGAGATGTGACTAAACATAAATTGAGTTGATTATAAGAATGGCTTATTATGGTTGAACACATTTACAACGTATGTAATACTATTTCTATTGTTGTGACTAAACATAAATTGAGTTAATTATGAGAATGGCTTATTATGGTTGAACACATTTACGAAGTATGTAATACTATTTCTATCGTTACGATGCTTGATTATGAATGAATTCGTATAACCAGATTGAGTTTGAGTGTGAGGATCTCTCATCCATGTTTGTAGATCTTTCTGCAAAGAAAAACAGCATAAATTAGCATGCACCAAACAAGAGGTAAACTTAACATTTACTTTACAATCAGAAAAGTTAAAATATACTCCTTCCCCACCATACTAATAGTCATATTTCTTTCACAAAATACAAAGGAAGTGTGACTATTAGTTTGATTGGGAGGGTTATGCAATCTAAGGGCATTTGACATTTGCATTGGTTTGGTGGGTCCATATCCACCGACCACGATCCAATCATTTTTTATTGACATTTTCAATTATTATTCATTTAATTAAACTCAATATTTTAACACTCATTTTTTAATGTGAACTCAATATATGGATTCCACCATTATTTCATTTTTACATTTTTATACTTTTCATTTTAAATAAAATACTAAATATTTTAATTTCATGTATTATTAATTATATAATTCAATCAAAACAATTAAATATATTTTTCATATTAATTAAATAAAATAAAATTTAAAATATTATTAAGGATGATAGTTTATTTATAGAACAATTTTTAAATAGTTATATATATTTTTAATTAAACTAATTAAAAAAATCATTAAAACAAATATAAAATAGAAAAATAAAACAAAAAAGTTGTATTAAAAAAACTACCACACACTTTTTTGGGACGTGAGATACACATGGTCAATTGGTAAGCCACAAGTGTCAAAAAACTGCAAAAAAAAAAAAAAGAAAAAAAAAAAAATAAAAAAAATTCAATACTTTGAACTCGGTTCAATTCAAGGGGTGGGTATTTGAGGGTGTACAATTAAACTGACCCCTGCGTTGGTAGGGGTTCAGTTAAGTGGCTTTGAACCAAAAAAAATAAAAATATACATGCCCTAATTACAACATACATACTAGTACATGTCTTGTGTGACATTGGACAACATGTCTTGTGCATAAATTGAATTTACAACATAAATTCTTCTCCTTCTCTCAATTTTGTATTATACATAGCTAGAGATAATTGAGGCAACTGATGCATCTCAAGGCCTAAACTATGTCTATATAACTCCATTGATGGCATGGTAGATTCCTTCTACATTCATAGATTCAGTATAAGTTATGTAGAGAATGTCTTGGATTTTCAGATCAACCTCCAACGCCCCCTATAAAAGGGCTACGACATTACCAATTTCCAGATGAGTACAATTCAATTCCTTTGGTTCATCCTTGTAAAGAAACGCTCTACCAGACTTCATCCTCATTCTACGTCCAACAATTCCCATATACAATATCCACCCAAACAAACACCACACAAAGGTCCAAAAACATTAGACAAAATTAAATTCAGAGAACCTATACTGTATACATAAATATACATACAGACTTTACACAACAATGATGCTTTGCTTCAACCCATAAAATACAACACCTCCTTTGATACTTTATCTGGCAAATTCTAATACATAAATACTTGATATCTTTTCCGTAATATTTTTAAAAAAAACAGCACGTACATCACAAAGTAATAACCTCACTCTTCGACCAGCTGCAGCATCTCGAGCACGCTCCCTGCTTTCCTCTTGGCCCTATCTGTCCCATTCTCCGACAACTCCTTCAGTACCTCCTCCGCCCCAAGCTCCCTCGCAATCCTCAAACACTCTGCACTCCCTGTACACAGGGACCACAGTATCGCGACAGCATTTTCCCTGTTCCTGGGTGAGCCTGTTCCGATCACCTCCACCAGAACTGGCACCGGCTCTGCCTGTCCAATAGCCATCCTCCCCTCGTGATGGCTAGCGAGTATGGCCAGTATCGCCAGAGCCTCATCCATCATCCCTCCACCTGCAGGGGCGAAGCCAAAGAAAACGAGTAGGAGGGCCTGAGATTATTTTATGTATAATATGTATATATATATACAGTTATACACATATTTTTGAAAGGGGTAAGCATAAAAAAAAAAAGGTGATTTTGTTAAAAGCGTAATTTTATAAGTTTTTATATAATTTAGGGTATTAGTTTTTCTTAATTATAATTTTAAGTAGTTTACCTAAATTAATCTTTTATTAATAATAAAAATAAATTAAATGTAAGGGTAAAATAGTAATTAACATTTTAATAGCGTGCTTTTAATTGTAATAACATGGTACGTAGTTACTACCCTAAAAACTACATTTTTTCCAAAATAACTCTAAAAAAAATACATTTTTTCAAAAAATATAGTAATAAATACAAAGAATTTTCTTTTTTAGGGGGCTGCTTACCTGGGTCCCTCAGCAATTCAATCAAAGGTGGCACAATCCCAGCTCGCACAGCCCGGACCTTGTTCCCCTGGTAGATCGAGAGATTGAATATAGCCGTTGCTGCATCTTTTTTCCCCCTCGGAGTCCCCCGGCAGAGCAGTTCGATCAGGGGGGGCACAGCCCCCGCTGCCCCGATCGCGACCTTGTTTTCATCAACCACCGAAAGACTGAAGAGGGTGGCAGCAGCGTTTTCCCTTGCCTCCGTGCTCCCGTTTTTCAAGACGTCCACGATGTCAGGTATGGCGCCTGAATTGACGATAATGCCCTTGTTGGCCTCGTTGATGGAGAGGTTCAGAAGGGCGGTGACGGCGTGCTCCTGAGTCCGCAGGTCCAGGGAGGCTAAGAGCTCCACGAGCAAAGGGATGGCTCCAGCCTCGGCGATGCAGACACGGTTGTCGGCGTTTCTTTTGGCCAGGAGACGAAGCTCGCCAGCGGCCGATCGTTGTTGCTCGGGGTCGCTGTTTGCGAGCTTTCGAAGGAGAGCGTTGATGGTGGCAATGTCGCAATCGGAGCCGGTGGTGATTCCTGATCTTCGATTGCCACGGCAGTTGTTGGCTTGGGTTCTGGGAAGCTCGACACCGTTGCTCTCACACCAAAGGGCGATGAGGCTTTTGAGGACATAGTTTGGGGTTAGTGCGGTGTGCAGTAGGGTCTGTTGGGTCTTGGGGCAGGTCTTGTGGCCTGCGTCTAGCCATTTTTGGATGCAGGATCGCTCGTAGGTCTGTTATCGGCAAACAAAAGAATAATACTCATCAGGCTGTTTCAAAACTAACCTTCAGATTCAGCCTAATTACGGATAATAGTTGGTAGAGGGTTACTGTAATGAGGGTTACTTCTGACTTAGTTTATGGGGGTAGGTGTAATACTGTAAAATGGAGGTTTTGAAATGTTTTTTAGCTAAATAAAAAGGGAAGATAAAAAACCGAATCAAACCCTCAATTTTTTTTTTAATTTTTTTGTGATTCAGAAACTTCGTTAAGATTTCTGTAAATACGATACCACAAATTGGTTAATGAAATTACACCTTCAGAATTATAGAAGAAACTTGAGGATTCAAACCTGCCCAGTAGACACAGTTACGGGATCTTTCATCAACTCTAGCGATATTGGACACCGAAAGTCGTCTGGAATAATTGGAGATCTATGCTTGATTGAATTCCTGTCGATTTCAGCAGCATCATTGTCGGGATTATTTGTCATCACACATTCCTTTAGCTTCCTCAGAAGGTATGACATAGTTTCAATGTAATCCTCCGAAAAGCCCTCGGGCACACCACCACATGAAATGACCATCTCATGAATGGCAAGTAACTCTCTCTTTATATCAGCTGCGGTCTTGAGATGCAACTTCTCTGAAAGTCGTCTGAAAACAATGGGGTCGGGGTTTTCTTCCATTTGCGCAGCAGCTAAGTCCCTCACGAGTTGCAAATCAGGAGACTCTGTTTGAGATATTGCTCTTTTGAATTGGTTGTGCAGGAGTTCAATCTATAATGAATGGTAAAGCAAAATGTTTATGAATAAATGTGAATGACAAGGAACTCATATGTACGTGCTTAGAATCAACTGATTTTGTACCTGTTCTTGAACTTCCTCGGGTATATCAAATTCTTTATAGGGAATCCGACTGAGGGCACCTTCGATTTGTTTAGTTACGTTTTCAAACTTGGCTGCAATTTTGTCAACTTGAAGAGCCTGTAACAAGATACAAATGGTTTATGGTTGTTTTAGTGAAGTTATCACATGTCATTGGAGTTTATGATTTTAAGTTATTTTGAAATTCACTTAAATCACACAAATGTATGCTAAAACAAACTTTAAAAACTATAGGCAAACGAGGTTTTACTACAATAAGGAAAATATGTAAGAAATACGCTTAACTATAACAAAACATGTTTATTTCCAAACATGGAAATTCTATAAACAAACCAAAAAGATTCCCATTTTTCACATGGAAACCAATTACTTCTCAATATTCATTTTTACTTTATTTCTTTTCATGAGTTCTAGATGGCTTAGAAAATAAAATTTAGATTAGTAATATTGATACTCCGTAAGAGCCTAAGAGGTCAGAGGTCGGAGGTCATATGGGAACCGTGGAACCAACCTGGGGTCACTTGGCACTGATCAACGAGTTAAAGACTATATGAATAAATTTGGAATATCATTTCCGAGCTTTCACCTAGTTCTGAGTTCTGGTTTAGGACTAATCAGGACATATGTAGATGTAAGGGCTTTCCGCCCCGGACGTATGACGCACATAAATGGCTGCCCAAACCACCAGGATAAAAGCAATCTGATTTGGTTGTCTTTATTAACGTCGACTCCGTTGCTCAGGCCAACGGTCGAGCAAAACAAGAAGAACGTAGCTATACAAGAAAAGTAGATTGTTGCAACGGACCGGCTGGAAAATCTAGATTGTTTCAACTGACAACAAATTGTAGATTGCCACGTGTTCCCACTAGTGTAGTTTTTAGGTAAGTTAATCCCCAAGAAAGAATATATTTCCCTTGAAGAAAGATTATAATATAATAATAAATACTAAATGACATAGCAAAAGATCTAATGTTTTTCAGAGAAAAACTTATTGCCAGAGATCTTTTATCTCACTCCTGGCACGTCAAAAACCTGCCAAATTAATTAAGAGCACATTTGTTCTCTCCATATTTTTCCTTGATACGATTCATTATCTCATGGTCCTACAAGGGAATCAATAAATTGGTGCTACAAGGGTCATTGTCATTGATAAGTACATATCACTTATCGAAATAACAAAATTTTCAATAAGTGATATACCTTTGTATAAGGGAAATGAAGGGACGTACCGGCGAGTGAAGAAGGGGGAGGGGAGGAGGACGATGGCGGCGATGTCTTAAGGCAGCGTTTGGTCAAAAGAGATGAGGCCGACAGACACAAGATCTTTCATGCCTTCCAAGGATAACATTTAATACCCCTAAACCCCAGGAGCTTTCTAGAAACTTACTAGAAATCCTTCTCTGATGCCAAGGCAGGTGTCGAAGCATCGACATGGCTGCTCGACATTGATGCTTGAACTGACCGAGGTGACGGAAGAAAGTTTGACGAAATTTTCAAATTCTCAAATTGAAAATCAGCAAACTTGACACAAGAGACCAAACCTACCCCAACCCCCAACCACTCTAGGAGACTGAACTCCCCGCTCATTGCTTGGATCCATGAACGCTCAAAGATCGGCAAAGCAGGATTAACTTTCCAGAACCCCTATTGACAGCATGGTCATCGTTCAAGACACCAGACAAACTTCCCAAGATTTGCATAGCTCGGTTAAATAAAAAGGATGTAGACATCCAATGCTCAGATGACGAGCATGGTATGTGTCTAGAATGGACTACTCTCCAATTTCTCTCAGGATGTATGCTATATGCTCTAACTGGTTGAGCACACTTCAAGAATTATTTATCATGGTCGGCGGTCGCCCACCACGGCAATCTCAGACATAGGAAAGCCGGCAACCAAGACATGTGAGTATTAAAGCTCGGCTACAATCGGGAAAATGCCGAAGCAATCTTACTAGAGAATAAAATAGAGCATTTGGCAGATTACAATAAAGTGCCTCGTGTCTCGTGTAAAAATTTACATGTTATCAAAATCTAACCTGAGGGAATTAGCTTAATATAACAGACTTACCTACCCACAGGGATTTTAACCATGGAATGAAAATCTCCAGAACTATCTGTTCTTCTAGCGAACCAATCTCCACTTTCTAGAAACTCAGACTTGAATCCCCTGCTTGTATAACATTCCAAACCAGCCTCATGGGATAACTATCAATAGTGGAACTAAAGCAACAAAGCAAAAGGTGAACTAAAGTATCAACTGGACATAACTAGTGCATGGATTCCATTATGTGCACACTTTAAAAAGGTGATACATGGGACTTTAGAGCTCTATCTTCTCATATTAGGTTCTAATTCTTCTAAGGAAAGAACCAGCCTTTGGACAAGAAAAGATATTGTGAATAGCACAACTAAGTGAGCCTCCAAACTGATAAGTGCTTTGACCTAGTTTTGGCACTCATGCAAGTGAGGCAATTTTAAGCATGTCTCAACGAACAATGACTGTCATCAACAGGCTGACCTGAAAAATAAGTGAGAGATCAATCTCCCACCCCTTCACGACCCCCACTTTGATCGAAACCAGTAGGCTTGAGTAAGAGAGTTTGAGGAGAAAAAGAGACAATGATCAAGTAAGACACCACGAGCAACAAACGTGTGAATGAGGTTGGCCGGAGGGTACTCGTGATCGGAGAAGGCATCGAGAAACAATACATTTGAGTAATACTGGCGCATACACGATCATCATGTACTACATTACCTTCAAAGGATATCGATGACTCCTATGTCAAGCGTGCAAACACTGTGTGTAAGGTATAAGTGGAGGCAACTTCATCACGATCAGTGAAGCTGACTTGTTCATAAATTTCAGAACGGGCTCACAGTTAAAAGGTATGGTCACCTGCATCAAAATCATGTATATCCAGGGATAACATGATCCTGGGAAGGCAACAATTACACCAAAAGAAGGCGACGGGCTCACAGTCAATCTATCATTTCTGCCATACATTCCACACGCGAAAAGGTGAAGGGACCCTCCGGGCTAAGCAGGTGGCGTCTTGAGAGTAAGAATTGAAGCAAGCAAAGGGAAAAATATACCGAGGAACTAGAAGAGGGTGAAGTATAAGGAAACGAGCGAGAAGAGACAAAAGGCAGATTTCCGAAACTATGGCCTAAGTCCTAAGTCCTAACACACTTTCAATTCATCATAAAAATCTAAACAAACCATACCCATTTCCATTTTTCACACGAAACTGGTAATTTACAAGAGCCTTGATGCCCATTTCATTCTTGTTGCAAAAGGACATGTTTCATTCTACTTGATCAAGGATTTGCAATGATAAAAAAAAAAGCTTAAAAAAACATCTACACAGGCACACCGTATACATACCTCGAAAATCTTACTCCCATCATGTGCCGATTTGAGCAGCTCAAGAGCCAGGTCAAGGGCGATTCTGAGCGAGTCAAGGCCCCTAACGACGTCGTCTCCAAGCTCCTCACGGTCCTTCAACTCCTCAAAGAGAGGGCTCAAAAGCTTCACCCTTCTCACGAGATCACAGTACATCTTTCTAGAAACCGTTCTGCAATCGGGCAACGCGGAGATGAGCTTGACCGACTCGCTGAGTTGACACAGTAAGACGGAGTTCTCGGCCATCGTCGTCGGTGGAAATGTAAATAAGAATTGCAAGAAAGCGCGTCAGAAATCGGTGATCGGAAATGGTATTAGTTGTTGGGTGATGGAAAAAAGAGGTAAGTCTGGTTGGTATTTGGACTTTGAAGGCGGCCAAAGTCTCCGCCCGCCGAGTGTTGTGTTGACGGCAACTTTTGAAAGAAAGAGAGATTAGGTCTTTGATTGAATGAATGAAGATTGGGTGTTGCAGCAGGAACGTGATTCAGTCAAAACAAAAAAATATAATGTGAATACTTGTGAATCTGTGATAACATAATTTACTTCCGATTTTGAACGCGGGTTTGTTTTATCGAAATAAAGTTGTGTCAAGTCAAGTGTTTTGTATTTGACGAGAGTTGAAAATATTCCTATTTATACCCGCCGAGTTTAATGAGTTGAAAATAATGTCACAAAAGTTTGAGACGGGGTTTGATTGGTGTTGTTTACTAAAAAAACAGCGGGTATGATTGGTGTGGTTTATCGAAAATAAAAGGGAAAATTATAGTTTAGTATTTGACCTATAGACCTCTTTGTACTTTGATAACTGACCTTTAACTTTTTACGTCTCAGTGGCTGAACTATCGCGTTTTTGTATTTTAATGTTAAAAGTGGTGTTTTCCGGCGACATGTGCAAAGCACGTGTTTAATACTGCTAGATGTCGATATTACATTGGATTGAAGATGGATATTACATTTGTGTCCTTGAAGTCATTTTTTCCTTTTTTAAAATCAGAAATCGTAAATCCTTTTCATTCTCGTTCCCCACCTTTCAGAACCCTAATTTTGATTTTGAAGAAAAGAGGTTGAAATCAAGAATGGAGGAACTATGTCGTTGCGGGAATCCTCTAGTCAGGAGAACATCTTGGTCCGATGCAAACCCAGGAAGAAGATTCATGTCGTGCGGGAAGCCTCAGGTGAGAAGAACCCTAATTTTAAATTCTGAACCCTAATTTTTAATGTAGAACCTTATTCAAAGTTTATGTAGGGATCAGATTTATGGAGATGACAAGAAAAGAAACGAAAACGAGGCTCGTGTTCAACACGATCTCCTTAAAATAAAATTCGACCTCTACCGATCGTTTGTTTCCCAGGATACAACGTTTTCACGCAACTACGTTGCACGTCGAACCGAGATGTTGCCCGAAATATTTCACCGGAGGGTCAAGAAGATAAGAAAAAGCAAAGAAAAATAGAGCGATTGCTCGGACGGGTTCTGTATATTTCTCAAGCTTTTTCTTTGTATTTGTTTCTCGTCGTATTCGAGTGCTTCTCGACGAGTCGTTCGTTCTCCCAATAGACTCGACTCTCGACTACAATTTATAGGAAATGTTGGAGAAGGTTGTTCGATGAACCTGGACGTTTGACTACAAATCTTGTAACGTCTCACCATTCATGACCAATAATTGTCACTAAATACAATTATTAAAATTTAAAATGTAACTTAAATAATAATAAATATAATTTTATTTATTATTATTAAAAATGCAAAAGATTAGCTTGTGGTCTTCGACTAAATCGGCTCGATTCGTGTGCATGATTTGCACATGTCCCATGCACGCATGCATGAGTGGGAGAATAACTCCAATAATCCATTCACAAGCTAAACGGTGATATCACGTAGATAAATTCACTTAATCTTTTCATTTTTTTCTCCAATATGGGATACATGTCCCTTTGGAATTCTCTTCCAATTCACAATATTAGTTACAATTTAAATCTTTAATTTCTCATTCAATACACGTCGGTTTTGAACGCATGAACTATCAACACGAAGCTCTATTCGAGACGCTTCCTTTCCAACAATCCCCCCATGAATGAAAATTATACAGACCCCAAAAGATGTTTGGTGAAATAACTCGACGTTAGAAACGTGCATAGGATAGGTAGGTGTTACTCTTTGAACCTTTTCTTGTGAAAGCATATCAATTTTACTGATTAAATAGTAGACACGATGTCTTTGAACTATTCACCATTTGTGTAAATGATAAATATACTCCACTCACGTTCTTTCTAACAACTCTCAGTTCTCATGATTATGTTCATTTTGGCCTTGAACATCCGCCTGGTTCTGTAAGAGTGTTTAAGAATATGCCTTACTGTATTCTCTTCGAAGCGGCCCCACTTCTCTCTTACATAGGTGATTTTCTTAAAGAGTATATATACTATCTCTTTTGAATCATTAATAGCCATTTGCTAATCCTCACACACAATCACTGTAACATCTTATAGGCAATGGACTTTTGGTGGAAATTAATTCCCCCCAGGACAGTGATAACAGAGTTTAGACGGTTAGGTTGTCCTTTTGAACCTAGTTCTTGGGATCTCCAGTCATATAGGTAAGGTTTTCCTTCGTCTCAACTCACTTTCTTTAAGGCTTTAATTCAATCCTTTAGATGACGACAATACTAACTCTCTATTTAACCATTTCTTTGGTTAATTGACTACGATATTATCTTTAGATCTTACATAGTCTTTTGAGATAACTTCAGTCGAGAGTATTTGTCATACATAGTGTTCTTCCAATTGCAAACTGACAGCCACAAATAATACTAATTGGATACACATGTTTCGTCTACTTCGAATGTTCTTTTTAACTTCCGAATTTTTATTGTACAAATAATTCATATTTCAATATGAATTTCAAAAGTCTCATATTTACTTCTCATTAAGCAAATATTAATTGTGAGAATAAATTATCATTACCTCATTCATATTATTATATGAATTTCAATAATTTATTTAATTCTCTTCAATAATTTTTTTTTATACCACATTCATAACTCTTTATGAATTTCAAAATTTTTATTTCAATAAATAATAATATAATAAATTTCACTATTTATTATATTCAACCAATAATAAATTTCATTATTTATTATTTTCAACCAATAAAATAATATAATAAATTTCACTATTTATTATATTTTAATGGTATTGATAAGTTCTACCATAATTATCATATAATGATTACGTACATCATTATCACATAAATAATAATAACCACCATATTATTATTTTTTCACATAAAATAATAAAATATGCATAAAATGCAAATTGTAATTATTTAATTATTTCAAAAGATATTTACATCAATATCTAGTGATTACACAATTAGATCAAGCCATTACACAACATTCTCAATAATGTTGGCTCGAAATAATTAGTTCACCATTGGATATTTTTTTTTGTATATCACTACATGTGACAACATTTTTTTTTTTTTCGAATTCAACAACGTCGTTAAATTTTTTCTTGGTTTATCACAATGATTAACCAAAATATCATCTAGTGTGGCGCACCACCACTAGGTCCCGAAGGATACATGTTCGTTCATTCAAACGATGATGAACCATCTTCTGTCGTACGAGCACAAATAATCATTTCAACCATCAAACTAATTTGTTTTAAGTTTGTAGTAATAAAATCAGCCATCTCATAGAGATTTTTGTTTTAAGATTGTAGGGATCGGATTTATGGAGATAGCAAGAAAAGAAACGAAAACGAGGCTCGTGTTCAACACGATCTCCTTAAAACAAAATTCGACCTCTACCGATCGTTTGTTTCCCAGGATACAACGTTTTCACGCAACTTACGTTGCACGTCGAACCGAGATGTTGCCCGAAATATTTCACCGGAGGGTCAAGAAGATAAGAAAAAGCAAAGAAAAAGAGAGCGATTGCTGTTGGAAATCGATATCCCGGAATTAATAAATTAATTAAAATTAATTGTCTAATTAATTCCGACCGAAATCCTTTGTGTTGGAGTTGTGTACTTAATGTCTAGATTTAAGTAACGGTAAACTCCCCGTCATAGCATTTAATCTATTAAATTAACGAACAATTGTTTTGCTTTTAATTACTTGATAATTAAATAAATGCAAACCATGGTTCTGGATTTTATACGTTGTAGTTAGTATG
The DNA here is from genome assembly GCA_954870475.1 of Euphrasia confusa. Taxonomy (NCBI): domain Eukaryota; kingdom Viridiplantae; phylum Streptophyta; class Magnoliopsida; order Lamiales; family Orobanchaceae; genus Euphrasia; species Euphrasia confusa. The sequence goes on from OX940958.1 coordinate 25,990,878, forward strand.
GTGTGCATGGGCACACAGAAGATCATACTATCGGTTACTCGTATTTAATCGAACAGTTGCTCACGACCTAGATGGACACGAACTAATCTATCAGTATAGTCGTTGTGTGAGAGAGAAAATAATTTATCTTAATTATTTTATCACACTTGTACACTTGGTGTATTGAGCGGATCGTTGAGATTCATCGATTAGGATTGCCGGCGATAATCGATTCGAGTCTCAGTGTATTTTATTCTTAATCCCCGATATTATTGCGGGTGTGTATATTTAATATAAGTGACTTTGATTTACCAAAGGAATTAACCGATTTAATTATTGGGTTAATTACCGGTTAAGTTGGGTCACTATATTTTATATATGGCATGCCGTGAATAATTGACCGGACAGTGTATCCCGTAAGGGTTGATAATATCCCCGAGATGAGTTCAAAAGGAATTATTGTGTAAACCTCATGAGTGGATTCGTTCCGCACAATAATTAAGGTTGAATGGTACTAGTCTCGGATTAAAGAGATGAATAAATTAATTAGCAATAAATTAATTTTATTCATGGATATTTTTATCTTAAATACACGGAATAAATAAATACTACCGGAGAAATATTATTTGATATAATATGGTTTAATATTGGGAGTGCAATTAATTTATATAGTGGAAAATAAATTAATTAATATTGATAAGGATTAATGGACTTGGGCAGTGGGCTCAATTTAATCATCAATATTGGAAGCCCAATATTCCACCTCCTTTAGATCCCCTACGTAGCCTATAAAAGCACTACATGGCCTTCATAAATCATAAGAAAAGATTATCATACTTGATATTCTAGAGAGTTGAAGGAGATCCATAGGAGTTCGATAGATCGTCGCCCACCCGACGTTCGAACGGAGTGCAAGGAATACGTGGGAAGATTCAAAGGTCTTCAACTAGATTTCGTTTCTCCGAACAACGAATCAAAAGGTATGATCATCGAAACCCCTCTATGATTGTATGTGAATTATATTGTGATATGTACATGAACAAGACGATCCGGGAAAACGTCGAGACCGGGATACGGGGATCCGGGATCCCCGTCGGGATCGAGAAGGGGCGGCCGAACCCTAGGGTTCGACCGCCGGTACCGCGCGACGAAGGGGGAGCCCCGGCTGGACGCCGGGGCACGCGATCGACTTCGGTCGATCGCCGGGATGCCGCGGGCTGGTGCCGCGGCGGATCCCAGCCGCCCTTCGACGGCGGCGTGCGCACGGGGAGCCCCGGCTGAAGCCGGGGCGGGCGATCGAGCCTCGCTCGATCGCGAGGGCAGCCGCGGGCTGTAGCCCCGGCTGGGCGCCCTCCTCCTCGTCTGGTGGTGGCGGTGAGTCGCCGGACTCACCGCCGGCGGGTGCTGGTCGGACAGCCCCGCGGGGATGCACCCCGCATCCCCGGCGATCGCCATGCACGGCGATCGCGAGCCCTAACGTAGGGGCGCGGCTAGGGTTTAGCCGCGGGCTCGCCCGCGGTGACGCCTCGGTTGTGCTCCGGCTCGTTCGGTGTTCGCGATCGGTTTCCGGCGAAGGGTTTTCGGTCGGGGTTATCGGTTCCGCAATTTTTTGATACCCCGGGATATCGAATTCCAACAATTGGTATCAGAGCGTTTGGTTTCGTGTTCATGTATGTGTTCAATTGTGTTCTACCTTGCAGGGATTCCGACTATCATGGTTTAATTAATTGTTAATTATTCGTTTAATTAATTGCTATTTAATTTACCATGATTATTCGTTATTAAACTCTCGGACATGTCGAGATTCGTTTTGTGTGGATGAATGTTTGTAATAGTAAAAATTCGGGGGTTGACCGAATTTAGATTTATTATTATTGTTCTACGTTTTCCGGAAAGTGTATAGGGTCGATTTCATGTATAGAATCGATACCGGAATTGTAAATTTATTTCTTGTAATTTATTTACGTTGGATCGATGCCGAGACGACCGCCGGAGAACTCATGTGACGAAGGAGAAGATGAGAGGGAGGACCGGGAATCGATCACGAGGATCGACCCCAATCGATCGACCCAAGAGGAGGGGGCCGATCGCCCTCGGCTAGGGCTGCCGCCGGCGACGGTGGCGGCTGGTGGCTGGGCTGGGCGGCGGTGCTCCTCCGGGGGGTGGCCGGTCGAAGGTGGGGGTGGCGTGGGGTCTCCCGATCTCATGCTACTCCTACCTATATTCTACTTACCTAATTGATTCGGTTTTCCTAATTGAGTTTTCCTATTTTTTTGGGAACTCTCATGGATTAGAAAAAGAATTAATTGGAATTAATTTTATTCCTTATTCTATTATGGAAGTCTTCTAGAGTATTCCGAGTTCTACTTGGAATAGGATCCTAGAGATTTAATAGAATTGGAAAGGAATAAGAGTTAATTTAGGATTGATTTATTTCCTAATTGATTATTCCTATTTTATGGGAATTTTCATAGTAATGGAAATTAATTAAATCTTGGAAAGTAGAAGAGTCCTAATTTATTTTATTTCCTTATTCTATTATAGAAGTCTTCTAGAATATTCCAAGTTTGACTTGGATAGATTATTCTAGAAATTTAATAGAATTAGATAGGAAAATAAATAAATAAAAAATATTAATAATATTTAATTTTATTTTTGATTTATTCGATTGACTTAATTTTCGAATTAAGTATCTTTTGGATTTATTAAGAATAAATAGATTTAAATATTAGGATTAATATTCTCGTCATATGGAGCATTCAAGAACGAAGACTGAAGACTAGAAGAAGCATACGGAGATGGAATAAAGCCATGATAGTCGGAAAATAATTTTCTAGCTTATTTTGACTATGTGATATGTGCTTTATTGCTTGTATGCATGCTATATGTGTTTACTTTATGCACTAGATAGCGTATCCCTTTGTTTATAAAAAGCTAAGTGGGAGAGGGGATGGAAACATTCCCATGGTCTCCATTACTGTTCTGTTGGTGACTCTTGTGGATTTTTGAAGTTCACATAGATGTGTCATTGAAGGAGAATTCTTGTAATTCCTTTTTCAAGAGACATTGATTAAGTTTATCAAACAATGCCTAATTTGTCTTTCTGAAACTGACTTCAAGTCGACTCATTCTCACCCCGGGGAGTGGAATGGAGCCAAAGCCACTTGGTCATGTGGATGACACAAATTAGAGACATTCGTACCATCCTTTTAAGGTGGATCGATTGTCTGCTCGGCTCCCTCATCTAATGAGAGATAGGGTTGTTCGCATGGTGAATCACTGGTTAGAAACTTCGAGTTTCACTTATGATTCTCCGCGTCTTGATTTACGAAAATCGAATGGATCTTGTAACTGGGAGTCAATTATAAAAGTCTCTTAGTATAGTAAACGTCCACACAACGTGGCTTGCTATACTGACGGATTTTGGATTAATTGATGTAGACAGTTGTAAGGAATTGTGAAGATTTGTGAAGTTGTCGTAAACGTCCACACAACGTGGCTTGCGGTGATGTAGCAATTCCAAACGATTTCCTTTGGTGCTGAGTAATGGTTTACACTTAGATACGCTTTATAGTATTCCTCCCACCGAGGTTCCGCTATAAATGATGTATGACCAAAGAAAATCTAATTGCTAAATCGTTTGGGTGGGTAAACGTCCACACACCGTGGCTTGCCTTACCTGATGGGATTTTAGATGTGATTAGTAATTTAATGATATTATTTGAGGGAGATAATATCGGATATTAAATTGATTGTTTGTTTAAATGTGCTTATAGGTTTAGAGAATAGCTATGAACCCACTTTCTATGATACTCAAGGAGCATAAGCTCACTGGCCCCAACTACATTGATTGGAAGAGAAATTTAGACATTGTCCTAACTTCTGAGGAGTACAAGTTCGTACTCCATAAAGTATGCCCTGCTGAGCCCACGCCTGCCTCAACTGATGAGGAAAAACTAACATATCGGAAGTGGAAAAAGGCTGATGAAATGGCTAGGTGTTATATTTTGGCTTCTATGTCAAATGTACTCCAAACCCAACATGAGTCGATGGACACTGCCTATGATATGATGTTTAACCTCAAGGAGATGTTTGGAGAGCAAGATCGTGCGGCAAGGCAAGAAGCCATGAGAGTCCTCATGACAACTACTCAGTCTGAAGGAACGCCCGTAGGGGAGCACGTTCTTAAGATGATGGGTCTGTTGAATGAGCTTGAGATCCTAGGAGCTCAAATTGATGCTGAGACGCAAGTCGACATCATACTCCAGTCTCTGACCCCTAGCTTTGAGCAGTTTCGCATGAGTTATAATATGGGTAAACTATCTTACTCTCTTGCGCAACTCCTGACTGAGCTGAAGGCGGCAGAGGGGATCTACAAGAAGGGCAAGTCTCTAGCGCTTGTAGCTACCAAGTCCAAGGGCTTTAAGCCTGGTGGAGGTAGTGTTGGAATTCGATATCCCGGGTTATTAAAATTTGCGGAAACAATAACCCGAACGAAAACCTTCGCCGGAGATCACATGAACACCGACTCATCCGCCGGAGTCCGACCATCGGAGACCATGCGCCCGAAGACGCACAGCCCGCCCCCGGCCGAACCCCGGCGAGCCGGGTGTTCGCGCGATCGAAGGATCGATCGCATGGAGCGATCGATCGGGGAGGGGCTGCCCAGAAGCCCCCGCGGCGAGTCCGGCAACTCGCCGCCGCCTGGAAGGCTGGCCCGCCTCCAGCAGGGCCGCCGCGGGTCACAGCCCGCGGCCAGCGATCGATCATGACGATCGATCGCACCCCCGGCGTCCAGCCGGGGTTCGCCCTTCCACGCCCGCGCGAAACCCTAGCCCGGGCGATCGCTTGTGGTCCGGTGGCTTCGCCACCACCACTCGATCGTCCCCCGTTCATGGTTTCGTACCTCGGATCTTGTTCTACGGTATTCTCGATAAACCAAAATCGAACAATCAAGGGTGTTTAGATTTTTACCTTTCGATTCGTTGTTCGGAGAAACGAATTCAAGATGACCTTTTGAATCTTCCCACGTATTCCTTGCACTAGCTTGAACGTCGGGTGGGCGACGATCCTCCAAGCTCTATGGATCTACTTCTCTCTCTACTTTCTCTCTCTAGAATTGTGATCTTCAAGTTATGAGAATAGAGAAGACCATGTAGTGCTTTTATAGGCTACGTAGGGGATCTAAAGGAGGTGGAATATTGGGCTTCCAATATTAATGATTAAATTGAGCCCAAGCCCAAATCTATTAATCTCCCATTAATATTAATTAATTTATTTTCCACTATATAAATTAATTGCACTCCCAATATTAAACCATATTATATCCAAATAATATTTCTCCGGTAGTATTATTTATTCCGTGTATTTAAGATATAAATATCCATGAATAAAATTTATTTATTGCTTAATAAATTTATTCATCTCTTTTATCCGAGACTAGTACCACTCAACCTTATTTATTATGCGGAATTAAATCCACTCGCGAGGTTTACATAATAAATCCTTATGAGCTCATCTCGGGGATATTATCAACCCTTCCGGGATACACTGTCCGGTCAATTATTCACGGCATGCCATATATAAAATATAGCGACCCAACTTGACCGGTAATTAACCCAATAATTAAATCGGTTAATTCCTTTGGCAAATCAAAGTCACTTATATTAAATATACACACCCGCAATAATATCGGGGATTAAGAATATAATACACTGAGTCTCAAATCAATTATCGCCGAGCAATCCTAATTGATGAGTCTCAATCGATCCGCTCAATACACCAAGTGTACAAGTGTGATAAAATAATTAAGACAAATTATTTTCTCTCTCACACAACGACTATACCGATGGATTGGTCCGTGTCCATCTAGGTCGTGAGCATCTGTTCGATTAAATACGAGTAACCGATAGTATGATCTTCTGTGTGGGCCCGACACACCATACTAACTACAACGTATAAAATCCAGGACTATAATTTGCATATATTTAATTAACAGTAATTAAAAGCAAATGAATGTTCGTATTTAATAGGTAAATGAAAGTGTACAAGGAGTTCACAATACTCAAATCTAGACATTAAGTATACCACTCCAACAATCTCCCACTTATACTAAGGTCTAGTCATTTCCTCCAAACTCCCGACTCCCATACTCATCACGTGCTTAAGTTGTACTTCCGAGAAGTACCATGTGAATGAGCACTCTAGGTTGCCGCTCTGAAGTTATCTTGGTGACTACAGCGTCGTCTCCCAAGACGATGCCTCGAATCAGGTGGTACTTGCTCTATGTGTTATCATCACTTTTGACTTGTGATTTCTTCCAGTTTACCGTGCACCGCTATTCAATAGCCTTTGGTAAACTAAGAGTCACATCCAAGTCCAGAGGTTATCCCGGAACCTAACCAAAACTTCCGCTGCCTCTGAGGCTGCTATTCGGTTATGAGAGAGTCTGATAAGCATCCTACTTATCACTCTTTCATTTCAAGGTTCCACCTCTTTCTAAAAATGAACACATAGCCTGATATCGACTTACACCGGTCCTTATCAGCTTGGAAATCCGAATCCGTATAACCCAAAGGAATCAGATTGTCTGCCCCGTAACTTAGAACATAATCCCTAGTATTTCTCAAATACTTGAAAATGCTCTTTACGGCAGTCCAATGAGCCTTTCCAGGGTTACTCTGATATCTTGCTACTACGCCAACTGCATAGCAGATATCAGGCCTCGTGCATAACACTGCATACATCAAGCTTCCCACAACCGAAGCGTAGGGAACTGATTTCATTTCATCTTTCTCCTTTTGTGTCCGAGGACACATCTCCTTAGAAAGATAAGTTCCTTTACTGAAGGGCAGTTCACCCTTCTTGGAATCTTGCATGTTAAAACGAGCCAGAATCGTGTCTATGTAAGATTGCTGGGATAGGTACAATGTTCTATTCCGGCGATCCCTTATAACCTTGATCCCTAGAACATGCCCGACTTCTCCCAAATCTTTCATATCGAATTGTCTAGACAACCATCCCTTTATGTCTGATAACATTTTCACACTGTTGCCAATGAGAAGAATGTCGTCTACATAAAGCACGAGAAACACCACCTTCTTCCCATCACGTTTCCAATACACACACGATTCGTCCATGCTTTGACTGAATCCAAAAGATTGGACTACTTCGTCAAATCGCAGGTTCCACGATCTCGAGGCTTGTTTCAATCCATAAATGGATCGATTAAGCTTGCACACTAGATGATCTCGCCCCTTAGCAATGAATCCTTCTGGCTGTTTCATATAAATCGTCTCGTCAAGACTTCCATTTAGGAAAGCTGTCTTGACGTCCATTTGCCACACCTCATAATCCATATGAGCTGCTATGGATAAGAGAATCCGGATCGACTTTATCTTGGCTACTGGCGAGAAGGTCTCCTCATAATCGATTCCCTCTTTCTGAGTATATCCTTTCGCAACAAGCCGAGCTTTAAAGGTTTCAACCTTTCCGTCAGATCCTCTCTTTCTCTTGTAGACCCATTTACACCCAATTGGCTTTACGCCGCTTGGTGGTTCTACAAGATCCCAGACTTTATTAGAATCCATAGATTCTATTTCGGATTTCATCGCTTTCAAGAAGGCGCATCTATATCTTGTACCGCCTCATCATAGGTCCAGGGATCGATTTCATGAACTCCAGGTCCAGAGTCCGAAGACTCACCCAGTCCAATCCATCGGTCTGGTTGCTTAACAACCCTCCCACTACGATGGCGTTCCGGTGTATTAACAGTGACAGTGTCAGGTGCAGATTTTAGTGGTGTATCTATACTCGGTTCGGCTGTATCTAAGTCTTCCTTGTTACCTCTCAACTCATCAAGTATTATGTCACTTTTGGGCTTGTGGTCCATGACATAGTCTTCCTCTAAGAACCGAGCGTTAGTACTTATAACGATCTTCTGGTCCGTAGGACTATAGAACATGCCACCCTTTGTTCCTCTAGGATATCCTATAAACAACCGCACTTCAGTACGAGGTTCTAATTTATCGGCACCTACCTTCAACACATGTGCAGGGCACCCCCATATCCGAACGTGTCTCAAGCTAGGCTTGCGCCCGCTCCATCGTTCCATGGGTGTTGAAGGAACCGTTTTAGATGGAACCAAGTTTAGAATGTGCGCTGCTGTTTCTAAGGCATATCCCCAGAACATTGTAGGTAAGTCCGAGTAACTCATCATTGAACGCACCATCTCCATAAGAGTCCTATTCCTTCTTTCTGACACACCATTCTGCTGAGGAGTATATGGTGATGTCATTTGGGAATCAATCCCATTCTCTGATAAGTATGCCTTGAATTCTCCAGACAGGTACTCGCCTCCACGATCAGATCGCAGGCATTTAATGGATTTACCTTGAAGGTTCTCCGCATAAGCCTTGAATTCCTTGAACTTGTCAAAGGATTCGCTCTTGCGGCGCATCAGGTATACAAATCCATACCTTGAGTAATCATCAGTGAAAGTGATGAAATACTCGTACCCTCCCCTTGCCTGAGTAGACATAGGTCCGCATACATCAGAGTGAATCAAATCCAATACTTGTTCAGCCCTTCGTCCTTTACCAGAAAAAGAACGCTTGGTCATTTTTCCCTCTAAACAGGATTCGCAGGTTGGAAGGTCCTCTCCTTCAACACCACTGATGAGACCATCAGATTTCAACCTTTGAATTCTATTCGAGTTAATATGACCCAGCCTTAAGTGCCACAAGTATAATTGATTCATCCTAGAAGGTTCCTTTCTCTTATTGGTGTTCGTAGATGTGTTATTACTCTCGGTTAGTTGCATCGTGTCAGACTCAGGATTTAGCACATACAAATCGTCCACCAATGTACCAGAACAGATAATTTCACTGTCTCTTCTTATGATCACAGAGTGGTCAAAAGAAACAGAATATCCATTCAAAATAAGTTTAGAAACTGAAATTAAATTCTTTCTAAAGTTGGGTACATAAAGACAATTATGTAAAACTAAGATCCTATCACTACTGAAGCGTAAGTGAACGTCTCCCACTGCAACAGCCGCCACCTTCGCGGCATTGCCCATGTAGACCACGATCTCTCCCTCTCTAAGTCTCCGGGTTTCCTGGAACCCCTGCAATGATTGCAGACATGATCAGTGGCCCCCGTATCTACACACCAGGTGCTGGTAGATAACACCACTGACAATGTTTCGGTGACTAAGGAAAAATTCGTACCTTTGATGAGAGGACAATCAGACCTCCAGTGCCCAGACTGCTTGCATTGAAAGCACTTGCCTCGTGGCTTGCTCTTCCCAATCCGTGGTTCAAAACCACTGGGCTTCTTTGCTTGCACTTCCAACTCGGCCACTAGAGCTTGTGATTCTCTGATCATACTTATCAGTTCAGTTCTTTTGAAATCGTTTTTAAGCGATTCCTCAAGAGGACTAAACTTGATGAGTATGTCAATCACCTCTAGTCCGGCTTCCTTACTATGTCCTAACATCTCCTTGAGGTCATTTTCAATGTCCTCATCAGTTGGGACAATAGTGGATTCGGAAGGCTCAACAGTCTGAACATTGTCCAGATTTCTTTTCCAATCAGTACTATATGGAACCAGTGAGTTTTCATCTTTAAGTATATCACAAAGTGGGGTCACAGTCATTCTCTAACCTATAAGCACATAAAACAAACAAACAATTTAATGTCCGATACTATCTCCCTCAAATAATATCATTAAATCACTAATCACGTCTAAAATCCCATCAGGTTAAAGCAAGCCACGATAGTGTGGACGTTTACCCACCCAAATGATTTAGCAATTAGATTTCCTTCGGTCGTACATCATCAATAGCGTTACCTCGATGGGAGGAATACTATGAAGCGTACCTAAGTGTTAACCATCACTCAGTACTAAGAAGTTTGTTTGAGATTCGTATATCACCGCAAGCCACGATAGTGTGGACGTTTACGTTGACACACGCATCCCTTACTCCCTTCTATAACTGTCTACATCAATCGATCTAAAGTCCCATTCGATATAGCAAGCCACGATAGTGTGGACGTTTACTATACCAAAAGACTTATACAATTGAAATCCAATTACTTGAACCATTTAATCTTGTAAATCAAGACGCGGAGAATCATAAGTGAAACTCGAAGTTTCTAACCAGTGATTCACCATGCGAACAACCCTATCTCTCATAAATGAGGGAGCTGAGCAGACAATCGATCCATCTATCAAAGAATGGTACGACTGCCTCTAATTTGTGTCCTTGACATGACCAAGTGGCTTTGGCTCCATTCCACTCCCCGGGGTGAGAATGAGTCGACTTGAAATCAGCTTTGGAAAGACAAATTAGGCATTGTTTGATAAACTTAATCAATGTTTCTCGTAAGAGGAATTACAAGAACTCTCCTCCAATAACTTATCTATATAAACTTCAAAAGTTTATAAAAGTCACCAAGAGAGAAGCAATGGAGACCATGGGTATGTTTCCATACCCTCTCCCACTTAGCTTTTTACAATAAAGGGATACGCTATCTAGTGCATAAAAGTAAACACACATAGCATGCATACATGTAATAAAGCACATAATATTATCACATAGTCAAAATAATTACTAGAATATTATTTTCCGACTATTATGGCTTTACTCCATCTCCGTACGCATCTTCTAGTCTTTAGTCTTCGTTCTTGAATGCTCCATGTGACGAGAATATTAATTTCCAATATTTAAATCTATTTATTTTTAGTAAATCCAAAAGATACTTAATTAAAAATTAAGTCAATCGAATAAATCAAAAATAAAATTAAATATTATTAATATTTTTATTTATTTTATTTTCCTTTTCTACTTCATTAAATCTCTAGAATAATCTATCCAAGACCCACTTGGAATATTCTAGATGATTTCCATAATGAAATAAGGAAATAAAATAATTTTAGGACTCTTCTACTTTCCAAGATTAATTAATTTCCATTTCTATGAAAATTCCCATAAAATAGGAATAATCAATTAGGAAATAAATCAATCCTAAATTAACTTTTATTCCTTTCCAATTCTATTAAATCTCTAGGATCCTATTCCAAGTAGAACTCGGAATACTCTAGAAGACTTCCATAATAGAATAAGGAAATAAAATTAATTCCAATTAATTCTTTTCCTAATCCATGAGAATTCCCAAAAAATAGGAATACTCAAATAGGAAAAACCCGAATCAATTAGGAAAGTGAATTTACCGGGAGAGCACGAAGATCACGAGGACCCCCGCGCCCCCACCGGACTGCCGATTGCCGGCCGAGAACCACCGCCGCCACCACCCAGCCGGCGCGCCACCACCGCCGGTGACATCGCCGCCGGGAGGCGCGAATTCGGCGCCCTCCCATGCGATCGATCGATCCCACATGGATCGACCATGGTGGTCGATCCGAGCCCTAGCCCTCACGTCATCTCCTTCGTCACGCGTCTTCTCCGGCGGTCGTTTCGGCATCGATCCAACGCAAAATAAATTACAAAATAAATTTTACACTATCCGGTATCGATTCTATACATGAAATCGACCCTATACAATTTCCGGAAAAACGTAGAACGTAATAATAAATCCTAAATTCGGTCAACCCCCGAATTTTACTATTACAAGCATTCACCACCAAAAACGAATCTCGACATGTCCGAGAGTTTAATCAATCCAACATTCATGACAAAATAAATTAAACGAATAATAAATTAAGCCATAATAGTCGGAACCCTGCAAGGTAAAACAATTTTATCGAAAATACCGCGAACGTAAACCACGCTCTGATACCAATTGTTGGAATTCGATATCCCGGGTTATTAAAATTTGCGGAAACAATAACCCGAACGAAAACCTTCGCCGGAGATCACATGAACACCGACTCATCCGCCGGAGTCCGACCATCGGAGACCATGCGCCCGAAGACGCACAGCCCGCCCCCGGCCGAACCCCGGCGAGCCGGGTGTTCGCGCGATCGAAGGATCGATCGCATGGAGCGATCGATCGGGGAGGGGCTGCCCAGCAGCCCCCGCGGCGAATCCGGCGACTCGCCGCCGCCTGGAAGGCTGGCCCGCCTCCAGCAGGGCCGCCGCGGGTCACAGCCCGCGGCTAGCGATCGATCATGACGATCGATCGCACCCCCGGCGTCCAGCCGGGGTTCGCCCTTCCACGCCCGCGCGAAACCCTAGCCCGGGCGATCGCTTGTGGTCCGGTGGCTTCGCCACCACCACTCGATCGTCCCCCGTTCATGGTTTCGTACCTCGGATCTTGTTCTACGGTATTCTCGATAAACCAAAATCGAACAATCAAGGGTGTTTAGATTTTTACCTTTCGATTCGTTGTTCGGAGAAACGAATTCAAGATGACCTTTTGAATCTTCCCACGTATTCCTTGCACTAGCTCGGACGTCGTGTGGGCGACGATCTACCGAACTCCATGGATCTACTTCTCTCTCTATTTTCTCTCTCTAGAATTGTGATCTTCAAGTTATGAGAATAGAGAAGACCATGTAGTGCTTTTATAGGCTACGTAGGGGATCTTAAGGAGGTGGAATATTGGGCTTCCAATATTGAAGATTAAATTGAGCTCAATGCTCAAGTCCATTAATCCTTATCAATATTAATTAATTCTATTTTCCACTATATAAAATTAATTGCACTCCCAATATTAAACCATATTATATCAAATAATATTTCTCCGGTAGTATTATTTATTCCGTGTATTTAAGATATAAATATCCATGAATAAAATTAATTTATTGCTAATTAATTTATTCATCTCTTATATCCGAGACTAGTACCATTCAACCTTAATTATTATGCGGAACGAATCCACCTGCAGGGTTTACATAATAATTCCTTATGAACTCATCTCGGGGATATTATCAACCCTTACGGGATACACTTTCCCGTCAAGTATTCACGGCATGCCATATATAAAATATAGTGACCCAACTTAACCGGTAATTAACCCAATAATTAAATCGGTTAATTCCTTTGGTAAATCAAAGTCACTTATATTAAATATACACACCCGCAATAGTATCGGGGATTAAGAATAAAATACACTGAGACTTAAATCGATTATCTAAGGCAATCCTAATCGATAAATCTCAAGCGATCCGCTCAATACACCAAGTGTACAAGTGTGATAAAATAATCAAGACAGATTATTTTCTCTCTCACACAACGACTATACCGATGGATTGGTCCGTGTCCATCTAGGTCGTGAGCAACTGTTCGATTAAATACGAGTAACCGATAGTATGATCTCCTGTGTGGGCCCGACACACCATACTAACTACAACGTATAGAATCCAGGACTATAATTTGCATATATTTAATTATAAATAATTAAACGCAAATAATTGTTTATTCCATTAAATAGATTAATGGCAATGGATCGTGAGTTTCCGTTACTTAAATCTAGACATTAAGTACACAACTCCAACAATCTCCCACTTGTACTAAGGTCTAGTCATTTCCTCCAAACTCCCGACTCCCATACTCATCACGTGCTTAAGTTGTACTTCCAAGAAGTACTATGTGAATGAGCACTCTAGGTTGCCGCTCTGAAGTTATCTTGGTGACTACAACGTCGTCTCCCTCGACGATGACTCGTATCAGGTGGTACTTGCACTATGTGTTATCTTACACTTATGGACTTGTGATTTCTTACCATTTGCCATCTCACCGCTATACACATAGCCTTTTGGCAAATTAAGAATCACCTCTAAGTCCCAGAGATTATCCCGGAGTTATACCAAAACTTCCGCTGCCTCTGAGGCCGCTATTTGGTTACCCATGGAAGAGTCCGAAAAGCATCGTGCTTATCACTCTTCCATGTTAAAACTCCTTCTCCTTCAATAGTGAAACACATAGCCTGATATCGACTTACACCGGTCCTCATTTGATTAGAAATCTAAGAGAATGTAATCCAAAGGAAAAGCTTGTTTGCTCCGTAATCCAGAACATAGTTTCCAGTACTTCGAAAGTACTTAAAATGTTCATTACAACAGTCAAGTATTCCTTTCCAGGATTACCTTGATATCCTCCCACTATGCTAACCGCATAGCCGATATCAGGTTCTTGTTTTCAACAATGCATTTATTAAGCTTTCCACACTCAAAGTGTAGGAAGCTGCTTTCATTGCTTCTATCTCCTTTTGTGTTCCCAAAACACATTTCCTTAGATAGATGCATTCCGTATCTGAAAGGTAACGAACCTTTCTCGGAATCTTGCATGTTAAAACGAACCATAATCGTACAAGATATCTAGAGAAGTACAATGTTCTTTTCTTGAGATCCTAGATCTTAAGAACATGTTCTAACTTCTTCTTTATCTCATATATCGATTTTTCTAGACAACCATCATTTTATGTCTGACAACATCTTTACATTGTTACCAATGATAAAATGTTATCTACATAAAACCTCCGAGAAACACCACTTTGTTTCCATCACGTTTCCCATACACACGATTCGTCAATGCCTTTTGATGAATCCATCAAATGGATTATCTCATCAATGCGCAAGTTCCACGAACTCTAGCTTTGCTACAATCCATAAATGGATCAACTAAGCTTGTACTCTAAATGATCTCGCCTCTTAGCAATAATCCTTATTGCTCTCCAAGAAGGCACATTTAGATCTAGTACGGCCTTCATGTAGATCCAGGGATCGATCTCATGTATACTAGGTCCAGAGTCCGAAGACTCTCCTAGTCTTATGAATATCTCCGGTTGTCCCACAACCTCCCACTACAATGGCATTCCGGTGTATAAACAGTGATAACAGTAGGTGCAGTTAGTGGTGTACCGCTACTCGGTTCGGCTGGTTCTAAGTCTTAATCTTTCTCTCTCATTTCAAAGTATTATGTCACCTTGGGCTTGTGGTTCATCATATAGTCTTTCTCCAAGAACCGGGCGTTAGAGCTTATAACGTCCTTTTGGTTCATAGTGTTGGAGTTGTGTACTTAATGTCTAGATTTAAGTAACGGTAAACTCCCGGTCATAGCATTTAATCTATTAAATTAATAAACAATTGTTTGCATTTAATTATTGATAATTAAATATATGCAAAATATAGTCCTGGATTATATACGTTGTAGTTAGTATGGTGTGCGACATCACACAGAAGATCATACTATCGGTTACTCGTATTTAATCGAACGGTTGCTCACGACCTAGATGGACACGGACCAATCCATCGGTATAGTCGTTGTGTGAGAGAGAAAATAATTTGTCTTAATTATTTTATCACACTTGTACACTTGGTGTATTGGGCGGATCGCTTGAGATTTATCGATTAGGATTGCCTTGAGATAATCGATTCAAGTCTCAGAGTATTTTATTCTTAATCCCCGATACTATTGCGGGTGTGTATATTTAATATATGTGACTTTGATTTTCCAAAGGAATTAACCGATTTAATTATTGGGTTAATTACCGGTTAAGTTGGGTCACTATATTTTATATATGGCATGCCGTGAATACTTGACGGGAAAGTGTATCCCGGAAGGGTTGATAATATCCCCGAGATGAGTTCATAAGGAATTATTGTGTAAACCTCATGAGTGGATTCGTTCCGCACAATAATTAAGGATGAATGGTACTAGTCTCGGATTCAAGAGATGAATAAATTAATTAGCAATAAATTAATTAGCAATAAATTAATTTTATTCATGGATATTTAAATCTTAAATACACGGAATAAATAATACTACCGGAGAAATATTATTTGATATAATATGGTTTAATATTGGGAGTGCAATTAATTTATATAGTGGAAAATAAATTAATTAATATTAATGAGAGATTAATAGATTTGGGCTTGGGCTCAATTTAATCATTAATATTGGAAGCCCAATATTCCACCTCCTTTAGATCCCCTACGTAGCCTATAAAAGCACTACATGGTCTTCACTTTTTCATAAGGCAAGATTATCATACTTGATATTCTAGAGAGTTGAAGAGGATCCATAAGCTTGGAGGATCGTCGCCCACCCGACGTTCAAGCTAGTGCAAGGAATACGTGGGAAGATCGTAAGGTCATCAATTGAGTTCGTTTCTCCGCACAACGAATCGAAAGGTAAAATCATATACTCTCTTCTATGATTTTATGTGAATATGATTGTGATACATACATGAACGCACGATCCGGGAAAACGATGAAATTCGGGGACGGGGATTCGAGGTCCCCGACGAACGTTCAAAGGACCCTCGGCTGGGAGCCGAGGGAGTCGATCGAACCCGAGGGTTCGATCGTGTGCACGCGAGGAACCCCGGCTGGGAGACGGGGTGGGCGATCGACCGTGGTGGTCGATCGCCGGGCAGCCGCGGCTGGAGCCGCGGCGGGTTCGCCGCTGGGTGAACCGCCCTCCTCGGGCGGTGGCGGTGAGTCGCCGGACTCACCGCCCGGGGCTGCCGGAGCAGCCCCAGCGATCGCATCCGTGCGATCTCGAAACCCACGATGGGGTTCGGCTAGGGTTTAGCCGCGGGTTCATCCCGCGGCGATACTCTTGTCGAGCCCGGTTCTTCGTGGTGTTCGTGATCGGTTTCCGGCGATGGGATTTCGGTCGGGGTTATCGGTTCCGCAATTTTTTTGATACCCCGGGATATCGATTTCCAGCAATTGGTATCAGAGCGTTTGGTTTCGTGTTCATGTATGTGTTCAATTATCGTTCTACCTTGCAGGGATTCCGATTATCATGGTTAATTAATTGATTAATTGTTTAATGCTGGGATTCGATGTCCCGGGCTATCAAAAAAAATTGCGGAACCGATAACCCGATCAAAAACCCTCGATCACCGAAGATTGGATCCCCGACTCATCCGCAGGAGTCCGACCTTTGGAGACTACGCGCCCGAAGACACGCAGCCCGCCCCCAGCCGATTTTCTCCCACGAGTCGGATCCACGAACGCGAACCACCTCACGAGCCGGGGCCCGACCGAACGCCTAGCGAAGCCCGAAGGCTGCGTGCGCCCAGCCGAGCCCCCGCGAGGGGCTCGCGATCGTCCTCGACGATCGCTGGGATCGCTCGCGCGATCCCCGGGGCTGCTCGTAGCAGCCCCGCAGCGAGTCGCTGACTCGCTGCTCGCACGGGGTCAGCCCCGTGCGCATCCGCTACGGGAACACCCGTAGCGCGCACGAGGCAGCTGCGGGTTATCCCCGCAGCGACCCGCGATCGAGCTCACGGGCTCGATCGCCCCTCGGCTTCGGCCGAGGGCTTGCTTCCGACGCGCCGCCGTCGAAGGGGCGGCTGGGGTCCGCCACGGCACCAGCCCGTGGCACCCCAGCGATCGACCGAAGTCGATCGCGTGCCCCGGCGTCCAGCTGGGGCTCCCCTTTCGGCGCGCGGTACCGGCGGTCGAACCCTAGGGTTCGGCCGCCCCTCTCGATCCCGACGGGGATCACGAGATCCCCGTATCCCGGTCTCGACGCTTTCCCGGATCGTCTTGTTCATGTATACATCACAATTAAACGACAAAATTAATCAAGAAGGGGGTTTCTCGATTATTACCTCGATTCGTTGTACGGAGAAACGAATCTTGTTGATGACCTTGCGACCTTCCCGCGTATTCCTAGCACTTCGTCCGAACGTCGTGTGGGCGACGATCTATCGGATTCCTATGGATCTTCCTCACTCTCAAGACTTTATGATTGGCGTAGGTTAAAATCAAGTTCTCTCTTGAAAAGTGAAGACCATGTAGTGCTTATATAGGCTACGTAGGGGATCATAAGGAGAATAAATATTGGGCTTCTAATATTGAAAATTAAATTGGGTCCAACCCAAATCTATTAATTCTTATCAATATTAATTTTATTTATTTTCCACTATATAAATAAAATTGCACTCCCAATATTATTCCATATTATATCAAATAATATTTCTCCGATTAGTATTATTTATTCCGTGTATTTAAGATTTAAATATCCATGAATAAATTTATTTATTGCTCAATAAATAATATTCATATCTTATATCCGAGACTAGTACCGTTCAACCTTTATTATTGTGCGGAACGAATCCACTCATGAGGTTTACACAATAATTCCTTATGAACTCATCTCGGGGATATTATCAACCCTTCCGGGATACACTTTCCCGTCAAGTATTCACGGCATGTCGTATATAAAATATAGCGACCCAACTTTACCGGTAATTAACCCAATAATTAAATCGGTTAATTCCTTTGGAAAATCAAAGTCTCTAATATTAAATATATACACCCGCAATAGTATCGGGGATTGAGAATAAAATACTCCGAGATTTAAATTGATTATCCAAGGCAATCCTAATCAATAAATCTCAAGCTGATCCGCCCAATACACCAAGTGTACAAGTGTGATAAAATAATTAAGATAAATTATTTTCTCTCTCACACAACGACTATACCGATGGATTAGTTCGTGTCCATCTAGGTCGTGAGCAACTGTTCGATTAAATACGAGTAACCGATAGTATGATCTTCTGTGCGCCCATGCAGCACCATACTAACTACAACGTATAAAATCCAGAACTATGATTTGCATATATTTAATTATAAATAATTAAATGCAAATAATTGTTTATTAATTAAATAGATTAAATGCTATGATCGGGAGTTTACCGTTACTTAAATCTAGACATTAAGTACACAACTCCAACAATCTCCCACTTGTACTAAGGTCTAGTCATTTCCTCCAAACTCCCGGTTCCCATACTCATCACGTGCTTAAGGTGTACTTCCGAGTACTATGTGAGTGAGCACTCTAGGTTGCCGCTCTGAAGTTATCTTGGTGACTACTACGTCGTCTCCCTTGACGATGATTCGTATCAGGTGGTACTTGCTCTATGTGTTATCATCACTTTTCGAACTTATGACTTCTTCCAGTTCTCCACGCACCGCTATGTACATAGCCTTTGGTGAACCAAGAATCATATCCAAGTTCAGAGGTCATTCCGGAACCTAACCAAAACTTCCGCTGCCTCTGAGGCTGCTATTCGGTTTATGATAGAGTCCGAGAAGCATCATGCTTATCACTCTTTCATCCTTAGGTTCCACCTCTTCTAAAAGTGAACACATAGCCTGATATCGACTTACACTGGTCCTTCTCTGATTTGAGATCTGAGAACATGTAATCAAAGAAGATTTCGTCTTGCTTAATGTCCAGTACTTTCGCAAGTACTATTAAAACATCTGAACATCTCTTGTCTAGATTACTTTGATATCCTTCCACTACGCAAACCGCATAGTTGATATCAGGTTCTGGTTTTTCAACATTGCATCTACAAAGCTCTCCACACAAGAAGTGTAGGTAACTGCTTTGTCCATATCTATCTCCTTCATGTGTTCGAAACACATCCCTTTAGATAGATGTATTCTGTTCCCGAAAGGTAATAACCTTTCTCAGAATTGTGCATGTTTAAAACAAACCATAATCGTATAAGATATCTTAAGAGAAGTACAAATGTTCTAATCCAGAGATCGAAACATTTCTAAGAACATGATCCAACTTCATCTTAATCTTATACCTCGATTCATTTAGACAACCTCTATTTTATGTCTGACAACATTTTACATTGTCGCCAATGATAAAGTGTTATCTACACAAAATTCCGAGAAACACCACATTTGTTTCCATTACGTCTCTAACACACCTTTCTCGCAAATCTATGCAGACCTAGGGATCGATTTCATGTATACTGGATCCAGAGTTCAAAACTCCTCCAGTCTTATGAACATCTCTGGTTGCTTAACAACCTCCCACTGCAATGGCGTTCCGGTGTATAACAGTAACAACATTAGGTGCAGTTAGTGGTGTACTACTACTCGGTCAGGCTGGTTCTCAGTCTTTCCCTTTCCTCATTTTAAAGTACTTTGTCAATTAGGGCATTGTAGTTCATCTAATAGTTTTTCCTCTATGAACCGGGCGAGAACACCCTTCTGGTTCGTAGTACTATTGAACATACAATTACTTGTTCTTCTAGGATATTCTACAACCACATAGAATGTGCCGTTGTGTCCAGAAATATCCATAGAACATAGGTAGTTCCGAACAAACTTGTTCTTTTACCATTAGAATCCCATTTCTCATTCCTGATACACCATGTCTACACATCAGTGCATGCGCTTGAGACTTAATCTCAATCTTTGATTTATGCTATGTGTTATTTAGATAGGTGATAGCCTCCGCGATCAGGTCGCAGGCTATAAATGGATATACTTTGAAGGATCCCCATAATGGCTTTGTGTTGAAAAACACTCCGCCTTCATGGCACAGCAAGTAGTCCAATCCATCTTCGAGTATTCTTGAAAGAACGACTCGTACCTTCTCTAATCTCACATACCGCATTAACCATAAATCATTTCCTATACTTGTCTGAATTCCATCCTTTATCAGAAAGGTTAACTCAGCTGTATCATCTTTCAAGATCGATTCTTAGGTCGGGAGGTCCATTCCTCCAACTATAATTGATCAAATCAATTTCGACCTTTTGAATCCCTTTTGAATAGATACTACCAAGTTCAAGAATTCACAAGTATAATGATTGACAAGAGAAATACATCTAATAAGTAAAACAAGTTATATATAACGGTTTGTTGCATCGTGGTAGACTAAGGATTCATCATTCATGTATTGCTATCTAATGTACCAGAATAGATATCACCATTATTTCTTATCCAAACCATCAAATGATTAAAGAAATAAAATATCCATTAATAATAAAGAAAACCAGAACAAAAGTTCTTTTTCAAAATAAGGGGTACATAAAGCAATAATTGAAATGACAACTTAAAACAGATAAATGTCTTCCACTGCAACTGCTGCTACCCCAACAGCTTTGCCCATGTAGACTCGAACTCTTCTTCTCTAAGTCGCCGGGTTTTCTGGAACCCCTGCATTTAATGCACATACCGTCAGTGGTTCCATATCTACACACCAGAATTCTGGTAGATAATACCGCTGACTATGTTTTTACGACTAAAGAAAAATTCGTACCTTTGAGAGGACATTCAGACTTCCAGTGTCCAGACTTGTTGCATCGGAAGCACTTGCCCTTTGGCTTACTAGCCCCCACTCGTGGTCCACTCCTCTTGGCACCACTGGGTTTCATGGCTTGCTTCCTTTTCTTGCCCCTACCTCCACCAGGCTTAAAGCCTTTGGACTTGGTAGCTACAAGCGCTTGAGACTTGCCCTTTTTGTAGATCCCCTCTGCCGCCTTCAGTTCAGTCAGGAGTTGCGCAAGAGAATAAGATAGTTTACCGATATTATAACTCATGCGAAACTGCTCAAAACTAGGGGTCAGAGACTGGAGTATGATGTCGACTTGAGTGTCAGCATCAATCTGAGCTCCTAGGATCTCAAGCTCATTCAACAGACCCATCATCTTAAGAACGTGCTCCCCTACGGGCGTTCCTTCAGACTGAGTAGTTGTCATGAGGACTCTCATGGCTTCTTGCCTTGCCGCACGATCTTGCTCCCCAAACATCTCCTTGAGGTTAAACAGCATATCATAGGCAGTGTCCATCGACTCATGTTGGGTTTGGAGTACATTTGACATTGAAGCCAAAATATAGCACCTAGCCATTTCATCAGCCTTTTTCCACTTCCTATATGCCAGTTTTTCCTCATCAGTCGAGGCAGCCGTGGGTTCAGCAGGGCATACTTCATGGAGTACAAATTTGTACTCTTCCGAAGTTAGGACAATGTCTAAATTTCTCTTCCAATCAATATAGTTGGGGCCAGTGAGCTTATGCTCCTTGAGTATCATAGAAAGTGGGTTCATAGCTATTCTCTAAACCTATAAGCACATTTAAACAAACAATCAATTTAATATCCGATATTATCTCCCTCAAATAATATCATTAAATTACTAATCACATCTAAAATCCCATCAGGTAAGGCAAGCCACGTGGTGTGGACGTTTACCCACCCAAATAATTTAGCAATTAGATTTTCTTTGGTCATACATCACTTATAGCGTAACCTCGTGGGGAGGAATACTACAAGGCGTATCTAAGTGTAAACCATTACTCATCACCAAAGTGAATCGTTTGGAATTGCTACATTACCGCAAGCCACGTGGTG
This sequence comes from Euphrasia confusa, assembly GCA_954870475.1. Taxonomy (NCBI): domain Eukaryota; kingdom Viridiplantae; phylum Streptophyta; class Magnoliopsida; order Lamiales; family Orobanchaceae; genus Euphrasia; species Euphrasia confusa. The sequence continues at coordinate 26,012,941 of OX940958.1, forward strand.
TGGACGTTTACGACAACTTCACAACTCTTCACAATTCCTTACAACTGTCTACATCAATTAATCCAAAATCCGTCAGTGTAGCAAGCCACGTGGTGTGGACGTTTACGACACTAAGAGACTTTTATAATTGACTCCCAATTACAAGATCCATTCGATTTTCGTAAATCAAGACGCGGAGAATCATAAGTGAAACTCGAAGTTTCTAACCAGTGATTCACCATGCGAACAACCCTATCTCTCATGAATGAGGGAGCCGAGCAGACAATCGACCCACCTATCAAAGAATGGCACGAAGGTCTCTAATTTGTGTCATCCACATGACCAAGTGGCTCTGGCTCCATTCCACTCCCCGGGGTGAGAATGAGTCGACTTGAAGTCAGTTTCAGAAAGACAAATTAGGCATTGTTTGATAAACTTGATCAATGTTTCTTGTAAGAGAAATTACAAGAATTCTCCTCCAATGACACATCTATACGAACTTCAAAAATCCATAAGAGTCACTAAGAGAACAGTAATGGAGACCATGAGAATGTTTCCATCCCCTCTCCCACTTAGCTTTTTATAACAAAGGGATACGCTATCTAATGCATAATTAAACACATAAGCATGCATGAAAGCAATAAAGCACATAGCACATAGTCAAAAATAATGCTAGAGAAATTATTTTCCCGACTATCATGGCTTTATCTTCATATGCATCTTCTAGTCTTCAGTCTTCGTTTCTTGAATGCTCCATGTGACGAGAATATTAATCTCTAATATTTAAATCTATTTATTTTCAATTAATCCAAAAGTTACTTAATTCGAAAATTAAGTCAATCGAATATATCAAAAATAAAATTAAATATCATTAATATTTTTATTTATTTATTTTCCTATCTAGTTCTATTAAATCTCTAGAATAATCTATCCAAGTAAAATTTGGAATATTCTAGAAGACATCTATAATAGAACAAGGAAATAAAATAAATTAGGACTCACTACTTTCCAAATTTATTTTTATTCCTAATCCATGAATATTCCCATGAGTAGGAATAATCAAATAGGAAAAATAAATTTAGTACTAAATTAATTAAATTTCTAATCTATGAATAATTCCATGAAAGAAATAAATCAATAGAAATAAAATTAATTTAAATTAATTCTTTTCCTAATCCATGAGAGTTTCCAAAAGGAGAACAATCAAATAGGAAAAATCCGAATTAATTTGGAAAGTAATTTCTTGGTAGGAATAGCATGGGATTGGGAGACCCCACACCATCCCCACCTAGATGGATCGGCCGGCCACTCGGGGAGGAGCGCCGCCGCCGCCTAGCCACGCCGGCTAGGCCATGGGTCGATCACCATCATGGGATCGATCCCAAGCCCTACTCTCTTCGTCACTTCTTCGTCTTCCGGCGATCGTCTCATCATCGAACCAACGTAAATAATTTACAAAAATTAAATTACAATTCCGGTATCGATTCTATACATGAAATCGACCCTATACATTTTCCGGAAAATAAAGAACGTAATAATAAATCCTAAATTCGGTCAACCCCCGAATTTTTTACTATTACAAACATTCAACCACACAAAACGAATCTCGACATGTCCGAGAGTTTAATAATCATGATAATTAATTAAGCAATAATTAAATCAACCATGATAGCCGGAAATCCTGCAAGGTAGAACAATAATCGAATATATACATGAACACGAAACCAAACGCTCTGATACCATTTGCTGGGATTCGATGTCCCGGGCTATCAAAAAAAATTGCGGAACCGATAACCCGATCAAAAACCCTCGATCACCGAAGATTGGATCCCCGACTCATCCGCAGGAGTCCGACCTTTGGAGACTACGCGCCCGAAGACACGCAGCCCGCCCCCAGCCGATTTTCTCCCACGAGTCGGATCCACGAACGCGAACCACCTCACGAGCCGGGGCCCGACCGAACGCCTAGCGAAGCCCGAAGGCTGCGTGCGCCCAGCCGAGCCCCCGCGAGGGGCTCGCGATCGTCCTCGACGATCGCTGGGATCGCTCGCGCGATCCCCGGGGCTGCTCGTAGCAGCCCCGCAGCGAGTCGCTGACTCGCTGCTCGCACGGGGTCAGCCCCGTGCGCATCCGCTACGGGAACACCCGTAGCGCGCACGAGGCAGCTGCGGGTTATCCCCGCAGCGACCCGCGATCGAGCTCACGGGCTCGATCGCCCCTCGGCTTCGGCCGAGGGCTTGCTTCCGACGCGCCGCCGTCGAAGGGGCGGCTGGGGTCCGCCACGGCACCAGCCCGTGGCACCCCAGCGATCGACCGAAGTCGATCGCGTGCCCCGGCGTCCAGCCGGGGCTCCCCTTTCGGCGCGCGGTACCGGCGGTCGAACCCTAGGGTTCGGCCGCCCCTCTCGATCCCGACGGGGATCACGAGATCCCCGTATCCCGGTCTCGACGCTTTCCCGGATCGTCTTGTTCATGTATACATCACAATTAAACGACACAATTAATCAAGAAGGGGGTTTCTCGATTATTACCTCGATTCGTTGTACGGAGAAACGAATCTTGTTGATGACCTTGCGACCTTCCCGCGTATTCCTAGCACTTCGTCCGAACGTCGTGTGGGCGACGATCTATCGGATTCCTATGGATCTTCCTCACTCTCAAGACTTTATGATTGGCGTAGGTTAAAATCAAGTTCTCTCTTGAAAAGTGAAGACCATGTAGTGCTTATATAGGCTACGTAGGGGATCATAAGGAGAATAAATATTGGGCTTCTAATATTGAAAATTAAATTGGGTCCAACCCAAATCTATTAATTCTTATCAATATTAATTTTATTTATTTTCCACTATATAAATAAAATTGCACTCCCAATATTATTCCATATTATATCAAATAATATTTCTCCGATTAGTATTATTTATTCCGTGTATTTAAGATTTAAATATCCATGAATAAATTTATTTATTGCTCAATAAATAATATTCATATCTTATATCCGAGACTAGTACCGTTCAACCTTTATTATTGTGCGGAACGAATCCACTCATGAGGTTTACACAATAATTCCTTATGAACTCATCTCGGGGATATTATCAACCCTTCCGGGATACACTTTCCCGTCAAGTATTCACGGCATGTCGTATATAAAATATAGCGACCCAACTTTACCGGTAATTAACCCAATAATTAAATCGGTTAATTCCTTTGGAAAATCAAAGTCTCTAATATTAAATATACACACCCGCAATAGTATCGGGGATTGAGAATAAAATACTCCGAGATTTAAATTGATTATCCAAGGCAATCCTAATCAATAAATCTCAAGCTGATCCGCCCAATACACCAAGTGTACAAGTGTGATAAAATAATTAAGATAAATTATTTTCTCTCTCACACAACGACTATACCGATGGATTAGTTCGTGTCCATCTAGGTCGTGAGCAACTGTTCGATTAAATACGAGTAACCGATAGTATGATCTTCTGTGCGCCCATGCAGCACCATACTAACTACAACGTATAAAATCCAGAACTATGATTTGCATATATTTAATTATAAATAATTAAATGCAAATAATTGTTTATTAATTAAATAGATTAAATGCTATGATCGGGAGTTTACCGTTACTTAAATCTAGACATTAAGTACACAACTCCTCTTACGAAGTACTGGATTAACCTGTACACTGTCTAGATTTAATGTCTAGATTTAAGTAACGGTAAACTCCCGGTCATAGCATTTAATCTATTAAATTAATAAACAATTGTTTGCATTTAATTATTGATAATTAAATATATGCAAAATATAGTCCTGGATTATATACGTTGTAGTTAGTATGGTGTGCGACGTCACACAGAAGATCATACTATCGGTTACTCGTATTTAATCGAACGGTTGCTCACGACCTAGATGGACACGGACCAATCCATCGGTATAGTCGTTGTGTGAGAGAGAAAATAATTTGTCTTAATTATTTTATCACACTTGTACACTTGGTGTATTGGGCGGATCGCTTGAGATTTATCGATTAGGATTGCCTTGAGATAATCGATTCAAGTCTCAGAGTATTTTATTCTTAATCCCCGATACTATTGCGGGTGTGTATATTTAATATATGTGACTTTGATTTTCCAAAGGAATTAACCGATTTAATTATTGGGTTAATTACCGGTTAAGTTGGGTCACTATATTTTATATATGGCATGCCGTGAATACTTGACGGGAAAGTGTATCCTGGAAGGGTTGATAATATCCCCGAGATGAGTTCATAAGGAATTATTGTGTAAACCTCATGAGTGGATTCGTTCCGCACAATAATTAAGGATGAATGGTACTAGTCTCGGATTCAAGAGATGAATAAATTAATTAGAAATAAATTAATTTTATTCATGGATATTTAAATCTTAAATACACGGAATAAATAATACTACCGGAGAAATATTATTTGATATAATATGGTTTAATATTGGGAGTGCAATTAATTTATATAGTGGAAAATAAATTAATTAATATTAATGGGAGATTAATAGATTTGGGCTTGGGCTCAATTTAATCATTAATATTGGAAGCCCAATATTCCACCTCCTATAGATCCCCTACGTAGCCTATAAAAGCACTACATGGTCTTCACTTTTTCATAAGGCAAGATTATCATACTTGATATTCTAGAGAGTTGAAGAGGATCCATAAGCTTGGAGGATCGTCGCCCACCCGACGTTCAAGCTAGTGCAAGGAATACGTGGGAAGATCGTAAGGTCATCAATTGAGTTCGTTTCTCCGCACAACGAATCGAAAGGTAAAATCATATACTCTCTTCTATGATTTTATATGAATATGATTGTGATACATACATGAACGCACGATCCGGGAAAACGATGAAATTCGGGGACGGGGATTCGAGGTCCCCGGCGAACGTTCAAAGGACCCTCGGCTGGGAGCCGAGGGAGTCGATCGAACCCGAGGGTTCGATCGTGTGCACGCGAGGAATCCCGGCTGGGAGCCGGGGTGGGCGATCGACCGTGGTGGTCGATCGCCGGGCAGCCGCGGCGGGTTCGCCGCTGGGCGAACCGCCCTCCTCGGGCGGTGGCGGTGAGTCGCCGGACTCACCGCCCGGGGCTGCCGGAGCAGCCCCAGCGATCGCATCCGTGCGATCGCGAACCCCACGATGGGGTTCGGCTAGGGTTTAGCCGCGGGTTCATCCCGCAGCGATACTCTTGTCGAGCCCGGTTCTTCGTGGTGTTTGTGATCGGTTTCCGGCGATGGGATTTCGGTCGGGGTTATCGGTTCCGCAATTTTTTTGATACCCCGGGATATCGATTTCCAGCACATAGTACTATTGAACACACATCTTTTGTTCTTCTAGGATATTCTACAACCGCATTTGAATGCGCCGTTGTTTCCAGACATATCCATAGAACATAGGTAGTTCTGTATAACTCATGATTTTACTATTTCTATAATGTTGGAAATCGATATCCCGGAATTAATAAATTTAAATAAATAAATTATCTAATTAATTCCGACCGAAATCCTTCGAATATCCGGATTGTCTAAATTGCGGAACCGACAACCCAATCGAAATCCTTTCGCCGGAAAACAACCACGAACCACCTCACGAACCGGAGCCCGGCCAAGAACACCCGCCGCGGGATGAACCCGCGGCTGCCCTAGCCGAGCCCCCGCGAGGGGCTCGCGATCGCTGATCGCGATCGCTCAAGGCGATTGATGGGGCTGCTCCGGCAGCCCCGCGGCGAGTCCGGCGACTCGCCGCTCACGGTGGAACGGGGGGCGGCACCAGCCCGCGCACCCAGCGATCGAGCACGCGCTCGATCGCACCCCCGGCGTCCAGCCGAGGTTCTCCCACTTCGCGCACGGCGATCGCGCCCTAGGGCCGATCGCCACCCTCGGCGTCCAGCCGAGGGTTTGTTGCTTTCGATCCCGGTGGGGCTCGCTTGACCGCACGCGGCCCGGTGATCTCGAATCACCACCGCGCGGTCAAACCCCATCCCCGGGTTCGTCCCTCGGATCTTGGTTCATGGTATTTTCACGATAATTAAACGATAAAATCATAAAGAGGGTTTTACGATTTACCTCGTTCTCGTTGTTCGGAGAAACGTAGAACTCAATTTGATGACCTTTGAGATCTTCCCACGTATTCCTTGCACTAGCCCGGACGTCGTGTGGGCGACGATCTACCGAACTCCATGGATCTTCCTCTCTACTTTCTCTCTCTCTCTCTAGAATTGTGATCTTCAAGTTATGAGACTTATGAGAATAGAGAAGACCATGTAGTGCTTTTATAGGCTACGTAGGGGATCTTAAGGAGGTGGAATATTGGGCTTCCAATATTGAAGATTAAATTGAGCCCAATGCTCAAGTCCATTAATCCTTATCAATATTAATTAATTATATTTTCCACTATATAAAATTAATTGCACTCCCAATATTAAACCATATTATATCAAATAATATTTCTCCGGTAGTATTATTTATTCCGTGTATTTAAGATATAAATATCCATGAATAAAATTAATTTATTGCTAATTAATTTATTCATCTCTTATATCCGAGACTAGTACCATTCAACCTTAATTATTATGCGGAACGAATCCACCTGCAGGGTTTACATAATAATTCCTTATGAACTCATCTCGGGGATATTATCAACCCTTACGGGATACACTTTCCCGTCAAGTATTCACGGCATGTCATATATAAAATATAGTGACCCAACTTAACCGGTAATTAACCCAATAATTAAATCGGTTAATTCCTTTGGTAAATCAAAGTCACTTATATTAAATATACACACCCGCAATAGTATCGGGGATTAAGAATAAAATACACTGAGACTCGAATCGATTATCGCCGGCAATCCTAATCGATGAATCTCAACGATCCGCTCAATACACCAAGTGTACAAGTGTGATAAAATAATTAAGACAAATTATTTTCTCTCTCACACAACGACTATACCGATGGATTGGTCCGTGTCCATCTAGGTCGTGAGCTACTGTTTGATTAAATACGAGTAACCGATAGTATGATCTTCTGTGTGGGGCCCGACACACCATACTAACTACAACGTATAGAATCCAGGACTATGTTTTGCATATATTTAATTATAAATAATTAAACGCAAATAATTGTTTATTTATTAAATAGATTAATGGCAATGGATCGTGAGTTTCTGTTACTTAAATCTAGACATTAAGTACACAACTCCAACAATCTCCCACTTGTACTAAGGTCTAGTCATTTCCTCCAAACTCCCGACTCCCATACTCATCACGTGCTTAAGTTGTACTTCCAAGAAGTACTATGTGAATGAGCACTCTAGGTTGCCGCTCTGAAGTTATCTTGGTGACTACAGCGTCGTCTCCCTCGACGATGACTCGTATCAGGTGGTACTTGCACTATGTGTTATCTTACACTTATGGACTTGTGATTTCTTACCATTTGCCATTGCACCGCTATTTACACAGCATTTGGCAAATTAAGAATCACATCTAAGTCCCAGAGATTATCCCGGAGTTATACCAAAACTTCCGCTGCCTCTGAGGCCGCTATTTGGTTACCCATGGCAGAGTCCGAAAAGCATCGTGCTTATCACTCTTCCATGTTAAAACTCATTCTCCTTCAATAGTGAAACACATAGCCTGATATCGACTTACATTGGTCCTCATTCGATTAGAAATCTAAGAGAATGTAATCCAAAGAAATGCTCGTCTGCTTCGTAATCCAGAACATAGTTTCCAGTACTTCGAAAGTACTTAAAATGTTCATTACAATAGTCAAGTATTCCTTTCCAGGATTACCTTGATATCCTCCCACTATGCTAACCGCATAGCCGATATCAGGTTCTTGTTTTCAACAATGCATTTATTAAGCTTTCCACACTCAAAGTGTAGGAAACTGCTTTCATTGCTTCTATCTCCTTTTGTGTTCCAAAACACATATCCTTAGATAGATGCATTCCGTCTCTGAAAGGTAACGAACCTTTCTCGGAATCTTGCATGTTTAAAACGAACCATAATCATTTATGTAAGATGTCCAGGAGAAGTACAATGTTCTTTCAAGAGATCCAAGATCTCAAGAACATGTCCAACTTCTTCCATTATCTTTCATAATGATTCATCTAGACAACCATCATTTTATGTCTGATAACATCTTTACATTGTTGCCAATGATAAGAGTGTCATCTACATAAAACCTCCGAGAAACACCACCTTGTTTTCCATCACGTTTCCAATACACACAATTCGTCTATGCTTTTGATGAATCCATAAAATGGACTATCTCATCAATTTGCAAGTACCACGAATTCAATGCTTTGTTTCAATCCATAAATGGATCAACTAAGCTTGTACTCTAAATGATCTCGCCTCTTAGCAATAATCCTTATTGCTCTCCAAGAAGGCACATTTAGATCTAGTACGGCCTTCATGTAGATCTAGGGATCGATTTCATGTATACTAGGTCCAAAGTCCGAAGACTCTCCTAGTCTTATGAATATCTCCGGTTGTCCCACAACCTCCCACTACAATGGCATTCCGGTGTATAAACAGTGATAACAGTAGGTGCAGTTAGTGGTGTACCGCTACTCGGTTCGGCTGGTTCTAAGTCTTAATTTTTCTCTCTCATTTCAAAGTATTACGTCACCTTGGGCTTGTGGTTCATCATATAGTCTTTCTCTAAGAACCGGGCGTTAGAACTTATAACGTCCTTCTGGTTCATAGTACTATTGAATACACATCTTTTGTTCATCTAGGATATTCTACAATCGCATTTGAATGCGTCGTTGTTTCCAGACATATCCATAGAACATAGGTAGTTCCGTATAACTTATAATTTTACTACTTCTATAAGAGTTCCATTTCTTGTTTACGACACACCATTCCTACACAACAGTGTATGGTGTAGTCATTTGGGATCAAATCCCAATTTCTGATTAGTATGCCATGCATTCCTCAGATAGGTACTTGCCTCCGCGATCAAATCGCAAGCTACAAATGGATATACCTTGATGGCTCTCCACAATTGCTTAGTGTCCATTGACTTGTCAAAACACTTGCTTTTGTGGCACATCAGGTATTCTAATCCATTTTTCGAGTAATCATAAAATGAAGTACTCGTACCTTATTGTCTGAGTAGGCATAGGTCTGCATACATCAGAGTCAATCAATTCTCATACTTGTCCGGATCTTACATCTTATATCCATAAAGGATTGCTTAGTCATATTATCTTCCAAATTAGATTCTTAGGTCGGAAGGTCCACTCCTTCAACTTAATTGATCAAAAATCAATTTTCGACCTTTGAACTTCTTATTTGAATAAACATGACTCAGCATAAGAATCCACAAGTATAGTTGATAAATAAATCTCTTACTAGTAAAACGAGTTTCATACTACGGTTCATTGCATCGTGGTGGACTCAGGATTCATCATTTATATATTGCTAGCTAATGTACCAAAATAGATATTATCATTATTTCTTCTTATAACCATCAAATGATTAAAAGAAATAAAATATCCATTAAATTTCAGAAATCCAGAACAGAGTTCTTTCTAAAATTAAAGGTACATAAAAGCAATAACTCAAAATGAAATCCTATAAAATGTCCTCCACTGCAACTGCTGCCTCCTCTACAGCATTGCCCATGTAGACTACGATTTCTTCTTTTCTAAGTCGTCGGGTTTCCTGGAACCCTTGCATTTAAAATGCACATACCGTCAGTGGTTCCATATCTACACACCAGGTTCCGGTAGATAATACAACTGACTATGTTTTACGACTAAAGAAAAATTCGTACTTCCTTTGAGAGGATAATCAGACTTCCAGTACCCAGACTGTTTGCATCGAGAATTCTTGCCTCACGGCTTTCTCGTCCCATCTCGTGGTCCACTTATGACCACTGGGTTTGCTTGCTTTTCCTTTCCCCGGATTTTACCCTTAGGTTCGAAACCTACGGCATTGGCTACAAGAGCTTGCGATTTCTGTCTCAACTCGTCTAAAAGGTCAATCATTTCAAAAAACGTTTTTAAGCGTTTCCTCGAAGGACTGGCCTTTATGAGTATCCTCATCGCCTCTTGTCTAGCCTCTACATCATGTCTAAACATCTCCTTGAGTTTGAACATGATATCAAGATCAGTTCTTTCCTCAAATGTTACGACATTAGTAGGTTCGGGAGGGCAAAGCTCACTGAGTACAAACTTGTACTCTTCAACAGTTTGGGTAATGTCTAGATCTCTATTCCAATCATTACATTCAGGGACCAATGAGTTTAAAAATCCTTAAGTATCACATAAAGTGGGTTCAAAGCCATATCCTAATCTATGAGCACATATAACAACAAACAATCGATTTAATCTCCGATATTATCTCCCTCAAATAATATCATTAAACCACTAATCACATCTAAAATCCCATCAGATATGGCAAGCCACGATAGTGTGGACGTTTACCTATCCAAATGATTTAGCAATTAGATTTGCTTCGGTCGTACATCATCATTAGCGTTACTTCTATGGGAAGAATACTAAGAAGCGTACCTAAGTGTAAACCATTACTCAGTATCTAAGAAGATTGTTTGGGACACGCACATTCACCGCAAGCCACGATAGTGTGGACGTTTACGTTAACATACGCTCCTTTACTCCCTTCTATAACTGTCTACATCAATCGTTCCAAAATCCCATTCAATGTAGCAAGCCACGATAGTGTGGACGTTTACTACACCAAAAGACTTTTACAATTGACATCGAACTACTTGAATCATTTAATCTTGTAAATCAGGACGCGGAGAATCATAAGTGAAACTCGAAGTTTCTAACCAGTGATTCACCATGCGAACGACCCTATCTCTCATAAATGAGGGAGCCGAGCAGACAATCGATCCACCTTCAAAAGGATGGTACGAAGGTCTCTAATTTGTGTCCTCGACATGACCAAGTGGCTTTGGCTCCATTCCACTCCCCGGGGTGAGAATGAGTCGACTTGAAATCAGTTTCAGAAAGACAAATTAGGCATTGTTTGATACACTTAATCAATGTTTCTCGTAAAAGGAATTACAAGAATTCTCCTCCAATGACTTGTCTATACGAACTTCGAAAGTCCATAAAAGTCTTCAAGAGAACAGCAATGGAGACCATGGATATGTTTCCATACCCTCTCCCACTTAGCTTTTTACAATAAAGGGATACGCTATCTAATGCATAATTAAATACACATAAGCATGCATACATGAAATAAAGCACATAGAATATTATCACATAATCAAAATAATACTAGAATATTATTTTCCGACTATTATGGCTTTATCGCATCCCCGTACGCATCTTCTAGTCTTCAGTCTTCGTTCTTGAATGCTCCATGTGACGGGAATATTAATTCCAATATTTATATCTATTTATTTTTAATAAATCCAAAAGTTACTTAATTCGAAAATTAAGTCAATCGAATAAATCAAAAATAAAATTAAATATTATTAATATTTTTATTTATTTTATTTTCCCTTTCTACTTCATTAAATCTCTAGAATAATCTATCCAAGACCCACTTGGAATATTCTAGAAGACTTCCATAATGAAATAAGGAAATAAAATAATTTATTTTATTTTCCCTTTCTACTTCATTAAATCTCTAGAATAATCTATCCAAGACCCACTTGTAATATTCTAGATGATTTCCATAATGAAATAAGGAAATAAAATAATTTAGGACTCCTAGTCCTTCCAAATTAATTCCTTTCCTAATCCATTAAAAATTCCATAAAGGAATAATTAAATAAGGAAAAATTAATTAAGGACTTTCAAAACTTTCCAAATTAATTATTTTCCTAATCCATTAAAAATTCCATAAAGGAATAATTAAATAGGAAAAATAAATTAATTATAAATTTATTCCTTTTCCTAATCTATGAAAATTCCCAAGAATAGGAATAATCAATAAGGAAAAATAAATTTATTCTAAATTTATTCTTTTCCTATTCCATGAGAATTCCCAAAAATAGGAATACTCAAAATAGGAAAACCGAATAATTTAGGAAAGTGAATCTTGGCCGAGATGAACGCGGGTTGGGGATCCCCACGCTCACCATGATCGACCACCCACCTAGAGGAGTCGAACTCCTCATGGTGGTCGATCGAGCCTCATGAGATCGGCCATGGGGATGGCCGATCGAGCCCTCCCTCTCTTCTTCTCCTCCGTCACAATTTTCCGGTCGTCGTTTCGGAATCGATCCAACGTAAAATAAGTTACAAATTTATTACTACGATATCCGGTATCGATTCTCTACATGAAATCGACCTCATACAATTTCCGGAAAAATAAGAACAAGCATTCACCACACAAGAACAAATATCGACATCACCGAGAGTTTAATAATCAAGAGAAATATTATGACATTAATTAACAATAATTAAATCTAGCCATAATAATCGGAAACCCTGCAAGGTAGAACAATTTATCGAAAAATACCATGAACTAAAACCAACGCTCTGATACCAATTGTTGGAAATCGATATCCCGGAATTAATAAATTTAAATAAATAAATTATCTAATTAATTCCGACCGAAATCCTTCGAATATCCGGATTGTCTAAATTGCGGAACCGACAACCCAATCGAAATCCTTTCGCCGGAAAACAACCACGAACCACCTCACGAACCGGAGCCCGGCCAAGAACACCCGCCGCGGGATGAACCCGCGGCTGCCCTAGCCGAGCCCCCGCGAGGGGCTCGCGATCGCTGATCGCGATCGCTCAAGGCGATTGATGGGGCTGCTCCGGCAGCCCCGCGGCGAGTCCGGCGACTCGCCGCTCACGGTGGAACGGGGGGCGGCACCAGCCCGCGCACCCAGCGATCGAGCACGCGCTCGATCGCACCCCCGGCGTCCAGCCGGGGTTCTCCCACTTCGCGCACGGCAATCGCGCCCTAGGGCCGATCGCCACCCTCGGCGTCCAGCCGAGGGTTTGTTGCTTTCGATCCCGGTGGGGCTCGCTTGACCGCACGCGGCCCGGTGATCTCGAATCACCACCGCGCGGTCAAACCCCATCCCCGGGTTCGTCCCTCGGATCTTGGTTCATGGTATTTTCACGATAATTAAACGATAAAATCATAAAGAGGGTTTTACGATTTACCTCGTTCTCGTTGTTCGGAGAAACGTAGAACTCAATTTGATGACCTTTGAGATCTTCCCACGTATTCCTTGCACTAGCCCGGACGTCGTGTGGGCGACGATCTACCGAACTCCATGGATCTTCCTCTCTACTTTCTCTCTCTCTCTCTAGAATTGTGATCTTCAAGTTATGAGACTTATGAGAATAGAGAAGACCATGTAGTGCTTTTATAGGCTACGTAGGGGATCTTAAGGAGGTGGAATATTGGGCTTCCAATATTGAAGATTAAATTGAGCCCAATGCTCAAGTCCATTAATCCTTATCAATATTAATTAATTTTATTTTCCACTATATAAAATTAATTGCACTCCCAATATTAAATCATATTATATCAAATAATATTTCTCCGGTAGTATTATTTATTCCGTGTATTTAAGATATAAATATCCATGAATAAAATTAATTTATTGCTAATTAATTTATTCATCTCTTATATCCGAGACTAGTACCATTTAACCTTAATTATTATGCGGAACGAATCCACCTGCAGGGTTTACATAATAATTCCTTATGAACTCATCTCGGGGATATTATCAACCCTTACGGGATACACTTTCCCGTCAAGTATTCACGGCATGTCATATATAAAATATAGTGACCCAACTTAACCGGTAATTAACCCAATAATTAAATCGGTTAATTCCTTTGGTAAATCAAAGTCACTTATATTAAATATACACACCCGCAATAGTATCGGGGATTAAGAATAAAATACACTGAGACTCGAATCGATTATCGCCGGCAATCCTAATCGATGAATCTCAACGATCCGCTCAATACACCAAGTGTACAAGTGTGATAAAATAATTAAGACAAATTATTTTCTCTCTCACACAACGACTATACCGATGGATTGGTCCGTGTCCATCTAGGTCGTGAGCTACTGTTTGATTAAATACGAGTAACCGATAGTATGATCTTCTGTGTGGGGCCCGACACACCATACTAACTACAACGTATAGAATCCAGGACTATGTTTTGCATATATTTAATTATAAATAATTAAACGCAAATAATTGTTTATTTATTAAATAGATTAATGGCAATGGATCGTGAGTTTCTGTTACTTAAATCTAGACATTAAGTACACAACTCCAACATATAAGAGTTCCATTTCTTGTTTACGACACACCATTTCTACACAACAGTGTATGGTGTAGTCATTTGGGATCAAATCCCAATCTCTGATCAGTATGCCATGCATTTCTCAGATAGGTACTTTCCTCCGCGATCAAATCGCAGGCTACAAATGGATATACCTTGATGGTTCTCCACAACAGCTTTGTGTCCATTGACTTGTCAAAACACTTGCTTTTGTGGCACATCAGGTATTCTAATCCATTTTTCGAGTAATCATAAAATGAAGTACTCGTACCTGATTGTCTGAGTAGACATAGGTCTGCATACATCAGAGTCAATCAATTCTTATACTTGTCCGGATCTTATATCTTATATCCATAAAGGATTGCTTAGTCATATTATCTTCCAAATTAGATTCTTAGGTCGGAAGGTCCACTCCTTCAACTTAATTGATCAAATATCAATTTTCGACCTTTGAACTTCTTATTTGAATAAACATGACTCAGCATAAGAATCCACAAGTATAATTGATAAAGAAATCTCTTAATAGTAAAACGAGTTTCATACTACGGTTCGTTGCATCGTGGTGGACTTAGGATTCATCATTTATATATTGCTAGCCAATGTACCAAAATAGATAATATCATTATTTCTTCTTATAACCATCAAATGATTAAAAGAAATAAAATATCCATTTATCAGAAATCCAGAACAAAGTTCTTTCTAATATGAAAGGTACATAAAAGCAATAACCCAAAATGAAATCCTATAAAATGTCCTCCATTGCAACAGCTGCCTCCTCTACAGCATTGCCCATGTAGACTACGATTTCTTCTTTTCTAAGTCGTCGGGTTTCCTGGAACCCATGCATTTAAAATGCACATACCGTCAGTGGTTCCATATCTACACACCAGGTTCCGGTAGATAATACCACTGACTATGTTTTACGACTAAAGAAAATTTCGTACTTTCTTTGAGAGGATAATCAGACTTCCAGTACCCAGACTGTTTGCATCGAGAACACTTGCCTATTGGCTTTCTCGTCCCATCTCGTGGTCCAAGTAACTTAGAACCACTGGGTTTCTTTGCTTTCTTTTCCTTTCCCCCGATTCATGCCTTTAGGTTTGAAACCTTTGGCATTGGCTACAAGAGCTTGCGATTTCCGTCTCAACTCGTCTAAAAGGTCAATCATCTCAAGAACGTTTTTAAGCGTTTTCTCGAAGCGACTGGCCTTTATGAGTATCCTCATCGCTTCTTGTCTAGCCGCCTATGTCAATAGGCTCGGGAGGACAAAGCTCACTGAGTACAACCTTGCACTCTTTAACAGTTTGGGTAATGTCTAGATCTCTATTCCAATCATTACATTCAGGGACCAGTGAGTTTAAAATCCTTACGTATCACAGAAAGTGGGTTCAAAGCCATTTCCTAATCTATGAGCACATATAACAACAAACAATTGATTTAATCTCCGATATTATCTCCCTCAAATAATATCATTAAACCACTAATCGCATCTAAAATCCCATCAGATATGGCAAGCCACGTGGTGTGGACGTTTACCTACCCAAATGATTTAGCAATTAGATTTGCTTCGGTCATACATCACTTATAGCGTAACCTCGTGGGGAGGTGATTGCTCAAAAGTTATTTATAAAATCCGAAAGATTTACTAGTGTAAATCCCCCGAGTCGGTCTCTCGTGGAACAATACTATCGGCACGTGAGATGGTTTTTGTATATGTTAAGTTCGAGTTTCGAAAGGGTAAAGAAAATCATTATCATCTAAGGGGGGTTGCAATTGAGTGTTTGATTATCAACTAGTACGAGTATTTAAAACGAGTATTTAAAGGTCGAGTTGTAACAAAGTGTTTTGGAAGCAAGGGTGTAACAATTACTTTTCCTAACGAACTAGAGTTGACGAGAATTATAAAATTCTCAATTAACTAATAATCGGACTAGGATCACGGTGTTGTCACGTTCTCCCTCACCAAAGATCACTCACACATCGACCGTATGATCCACTAGCGATATACCCGAGGTTGTTCGACACGAAACCACAAATCGAGAGGTGTAATTGTCCAATTACTAGAAATCAAGTTACTTAAGAAATCAACTCTAATTCATTGAAGAATTTCATCAAACACCCTTACAAAAGGTTTAGCTAGTCATGGTCAAGCACTCAAATTCACAATCCACAATCGAGTAAGCCATAATCGAGAGTAAAACGAAGAGAATCTCACCACGAGAATGATGGAATCGATGGATGAAGAAGATAATCGAGTCGAGCTTCCGAAATCGAGGTCGGACTTTTACGTGTCACCCGGAAAAACCGCTCCGATCAAAACGTCGGGCTCGAGGAGAGGAAGATCGTTTGTGAATGACATTCAATCGGATTCTCGACGTACGGAATTTAGATCGTGAATTTGTGTAGAGAAATTGAAGAACATGGAAATGGAAATTGGATTGCTTGAAAAGAAAGCTAGAAATGTAATGTGTAAAGTGAGGAATGAAAGTTAGTTACAAAAATCCAAGCCAAAATACTATTTATACCCTTCAAAACGAGGGTCAAACAAAGTCAAGGGGTGAACTCTCAAATCCGGATGCTTCATCTCGTCTTGTCGTCCGACAGCAGATTCCTGTCGTCCGACAAGTGCTCTGTTGTACGACTTCTCGGAGGTGTCGTACGACATCTTCGCGTCGAACGCAGTAAATCACACCGCACGACGTCGGGGTGCACTGAACCCTTGCGTCGCTGCAGCTCAGATCACGTCGCACGCGGTGATTTTGTCGTCCGACAGATTCTGGTGTCGTCCGACAGGCGTGTCGTCCTCCACACTGGGCGTTCAATCGGATGTCGTCCTCCATAGCTATGTCGTCCGACATGTCTGTAGTTGAAACGCCATGTCGTCCGACAGGCAGTCAACTGTCTCCTGAAAAGTCAACTTTCACTCGTTTTCCTCCCGTTTCGCCTACAAAACACGGAATATGCCTCGATCACACTATTCCAACCAATAATGACTATAGGCTACCTAAAACGGAGGAAAGAGTAACGAAAGAAAGCGGAAAGGACCACGAACCGACCCGAAATACGCACCAAAAACGGACCAATCAACCCCCCCACACTTAAGTCCTTGCTCGTCCTCGAGCAAACAAAAGAACACAAGTAGAAGCGAAAACAAGGCAAGTTCTCCACAAAAGAGGTTAGAAATTAATTCCGGCTATCGATTAAAACACGTACTACCGAGAAGTAGTCAAACACGACCAAGATCATATCAAACGAGTTCATAAGCAATCGGGTTACCTCAACAAACCGTCTTTTTCCTCACAAAGGGGTGCACTCGTTTCTTATAACTCTCGAAGCAAGGGTCCACTCAAAACATGCTATGCAAGCGAATAGAGGCAAATCAAGAGATACTTGCATATAAGAATAACCGGGAACAAAGAGTGTATAAACACGGAAAGACGTCATATAATAACTCAAAATGCGCAAAGGATAACAACCATAGGCAAGCATACACGGAAGACTCCACTCATCAAGTTTATCAATCTCAAGAATCAAGGAACTCTAATCAACACAAGGTTGTAATGGGGCTAGGCTAAGGGAGATTCGGGAAATTTTTGGGAATAGTAGCTCATTGACCATTGTGGTCCCAACCTTATATCTCCTTTCCTCACCCTCATCACCACACTCAACTCTTACAATAACACTCAAGGATCACTTTTATACAATGAAACACTTAACCCATTTTTCGGGTCATCAAGGAATAATAATCGAGTACTCACGCTTTATGAATATAGAATGATGCTCACTCTCAATAAGAACTCTCTCATATATAGTGAATATTTCTTCACTTTTTTTTTTTTTTTTTTTTTTTTTTTTTTTTTTTTTTTTTTAATACAGAGAGGCAATAATAGCATGGAGCAATATTTGGGAGTACGTGTGGTTTAAATGCCCACATAATAATGAATCAATCAACACAAAGGTGGCTACTAGCAAACACCTCGAGGTACGAAACCCTCATCACACAACACGGAATCTTTCTCACACATATAGAATGGAATACTCACACTCCAACATCGGCTTGGGGGTGATGAAAGAACGGGTATAACGTGGTCTCAAAGGGTTTAGCTAGGGTGTCCCACGACGGGCTCGGGGGTTTAATAAATCTCCTTGAAATGGTTTGATCCTAAGTGATTAGTTCCCATCATTTTCAAGATCATGAATGTTATGATAAAGAGCTTTGAAATCCGAAATACACGAGTTCTAGTTATCTCATACCCTTAAACACACAAAGTTATAGAACAAGGAAGCATGAGTCTCAAAGAAACAACGAGATTTTAGAATTATCGCTCAAGAAAGACGTTAATCACGGTTCAAACCTCACAATTGGCTTTTGAAAAATTCGAGTTTGTTTAAAGCAACCAAATTACTTACTTACTCATCCAACAATCAACTTAGAAGTGTCCAACCTTTTCTCAAAAATTTTTAGTTAAGCCGGAAAGAACTTCAAATTTCGATCGTTTCAAACTTCCCGAGGTTTCGGACACCCCCCCCCCCCCCCCCCCACACACACACTTAGTAATAGAGCATGTCCCCATGCGAACAAACAACATGCATATGTAATGAAAAATCGGGCATGACCTCTACGAATATGATGAAGCCGGGGGAAACAACCAAAACCACACAATGCAACAATAACAATAAACTAAAGCACAAACACATAACACGAATAAAAACCAACCAAAGTCAAATATCCACCAAATAACAATCAAAAGGGAACATCCCCACAAACCAAGTTTAAACAAACATCCACCAAGGCACACAAATAAAAATAGAATCCAAATCACACAAATAGAAAGAAAGACTCAAAACAAGCTCAAAAGAGTACGAGCAAATGAAAAGATAGGGTAAGATGCAACCATCAATCAAGGGCCGGGGCGATCAAAGTACTCGTACGCCCGGGTCTGAAATGCATCCCAACGAGCATCCACGAAAGCCTCCCGAGCAGCAACACGAGCAGCCTCGTCCCTCTCTCTCGTCCTCCGCTCCGTCTCGGCAATCTCTAGTAACCCGACCCTCGTGCCAAGTGCTCCGATCTGCAAGTCGAGGTGAGTGCGGAGCTCGGTGAAATGAGTGCTCCAATCCTGGCTAGCACCGGAAGAAGAGGAAGCTCCCGCAGCATCAATGACTGGGCGAAGAACAAGCTTCTGGGCTTTGGCCCGCTGATGGATAGGCCAGAAGTGAGTCGGGTCCTTCATATAGGACCCTCGAGTGAGCTCGTCGCAAGAGATGGCCTTCGTGTCGGCCGGGTCAAGGTCTCCTACATATGTCGCAATGTCGACTCCCAAGTGGACGGCAAGCATAGAAACAAGAGTCCCGAGGCTGAGCTTTAGAGGTGGGCGCCGAACAAGAGACTCCAGCATCGAGAATACAGCACCAATCATGGAGATCCGAGTGCCGAGGTGGGCACGGTGAATGGCCCAAAGCTCCGGTGCGCTGATCTTGTTGGCCTCCAGCTTGCCGAAGATCGTCGTCGCAAGGAACTTGTGCAAGAGCACAAGCTCGGGGTCCGCCAAAGAGCTAGTGTTGACCCCAGAAGTCCAAGTGCCGTAGGGGGTCAATGAACACCAAGCCTCGCTCGCATCCCAATCAGCTGGAGGACCCAACTCTCCGTCCAGATGAAATCCCCAAGCGTCGTGCATCATCTTCGGAGTAAGGGTGTGCTGAACTCCTCCTAGACGGAAAGTAGCGATCTGGCGCTTCCGAGCCTTCTTGAAGCTCAGAAGAAACTCGAAAGTGAGCTTCGGATGGTGTGGGAGATCGGATCGGGCGACCTGGAGGATGCCGAGGTTAGTGCACACCTCCGTCGTGCGGTCGTAGAGTCCGAGGCCTCTGATGAAAGTCCAGTCAAAAGGGCGAGCAGGTGCCACCTGTTGGAGTTGTGTACTTAATGTCTAGATTTAAGTAACGGTAAACTCCCGATCATAGCATTTAATCTATTAAATTAACGAACAATTGTTTTGCTTTTAATTACTTGATAATTAAATAAATGCAAACCATGGTTCTGGATTTTATACGTTGTAGTTAGTATGGTGTGCATGGGCACACAGAAGATCATACTATCGGTTACTCGTATTTAATCGAACAGTTGCTCACGACCTAGATGGACACGAACTAATCTATCGGTATAGTCGTTGTGTGAGAGAGAAAATAATTTATCTTAATTATTTTATCACACTTGTACACTTGGTGTATTGAGCGGATCGTTGAGATTCGTCGATTAGGATTGCCGGCGATAATCGATTCGAGTCTCAGTGTATTATATTCTTAATCCTTGATATTGTTGCGGGTGTGTATATTTAATATAAGTGACTTTGATTTACCAAAGGAATTAACCGATTTAATTATTGGGTTAATTACCGGTTAAGTTGGGTCACTATATTTTATATATGGCATGCCGTGAATGATTGACAGGACAGTGTATCCCGGAAGGGTTGATAATATCCCCGAGATGAGTTCAAAAGGAATTATTGTGTAAACCTCATGAGTGGATTCGTTCCGCACAATAATTAAGGTTGAATGGTACTAGTCTCGGATTCAAGAGATGAATATAAATTAATTAGCAATAAATTAATTTTATTCATGGATATTTAAATCTTAAATACACGGAATAAATAATACTACCGGAGAAATATTATTTGATATAATATGGTTTAATATTGGGAGTGCAATTAATTTATATAGTGGAAAATAAATTAATTAATATTAATTGGAGATTAATAGATTTGGGCTTGGGCTCAATTTAATCATTAATATTGGAAGCCCAATATTCCACCTCCTTTAGATCCCCTACGTAGCCTATAAAAGCACTACATGGTCTTCACTTTCTTCATAACAATAAGACAAGAATATCAATAGTTGATAGTTCTAGAGAGTTGAAGAGGATCCATAAGCTTGGAGGATCGTCGCCCACCCGACGTTCAAGCTAGTGCAAGGAATACGTAGGAAGATCGTAAGGTCATCAACTTAGATTCGTTTCTCCGCACAACGAATTAAAAGGTAAAATCATATACTCTCTTCTATGATTTTATGTGAATTGATTGTGATACATACATGAACGCACGATCCGGAAAAACGACGAACTTCGGGGATGGGGATTCGAGATCCCCGGCGAAGGTTCGAAGGACCCTCGGCTGGGAGCCGAGGGGTGCGATCGAGCCCTAGGGCATCGATCGCGGGGCCCACACGAGGACGCCCCGGCTGGACGCCGGGGCACGCGATCGACCGTGGGGTCGATCGCCGGGCGAGCCGCGGCTGGGCCGTGGCGGGTGCGCTGGGCGCACCGCCCTCCTCGGCGGCGGCGGTGAGTCGCCGGACTCACCGCCGGGGGCTGTTCGGAACAGCCCCATGGGGATGCGCGTGCATCCCCGGCGATCGCTAGGGTTAGCGATCGCGAGCCCCGTGCGGGGGCTCGGCTGGGCGCGCGGGTTCGCCCCGTGCGGTGCTCGGTCGAGCTCCGGCTCGTACGGTGGTTCGCGGTTTCATCTCCGGCGAGAGGATTTCGGTCGGGTTGTCGGTTTCCGCAAATTTAGATAACCCGGGATACCGAATTCCAGCAATTGGTATCAGAGCGTTTGGTTTCGTGTTCATGTATGTGTTCAATTGCGTTCTACCTTGCAGGGATTCCGACTATCATGGTTTAATTAATTGTTAATTATTGGTTTAATTAATTGCTATTTAATTTACCATGATTGTTCGTTTATTAAACTCTCGGACATGTCGAGATTCGTTTTGTGTGGATGAATGCTTGTAATAGTAAAAATTCGGGGGTTGACCGAATTTAGGATTTATTATTACGTTCTATGTTTTCCGGAAAGTGTATAGGGTCGATTTCATGTATAGAATCGATACCGGAATTGTAAATTTATTTCTTGTAATTTATTTACATTGGATCGATGCCGAGACGACCGCCGGAGAACTCGTGTGACGAAGGAGACGAAGAGAGGGACTAGGGCTCGGGATCGATGGGATCGATCCCATGATGAGATCGATCGACCGGGGGGCTGCCCGCGGACTTCCGGCCGCGCCGGCCACCGGTGGTGGTGGCGCGTGGCTAGGGGGCGGCGGCGGTGGTGCCCGACGGTGATGGTGGTCGACGGTGGGGGTGGTATGGGGATCCCCAACCCGTGCTACTCCTACTCCTACCAAGATACTACTTACCTAATTAATTCAAGTTTTCCTATTTTGAGTATTCCTAACTTTGGGAACTCTCATGGAAATAGGAAAAGAATTAATTGGAATTATTTTTATTCCTTATTCTATTATGGAAATCTTCTAGAATATTCCGAGTTCTACTTGGAATAGGATCCTAGAGATTTAATAGAATTGGAAAGGAATAAAAGTTAATTTAGGATTGATTTATTTCCTAATTGATTATTCCTATTTTATGGGAATTTTCATAGTAATGGAAATTAATTAATCTTGGAAAGTAGAAGAGTCCTAATTTATTTTATTTCCTTATTCTATTATAGAAGTCTTCTAGAATATTCCGAGTTTGACTTGGATAGATTATTCTAGAGATTTAATAGAATTAGATAGGAAAATAAATAAATAAAAATATTAATAATATTTAATTTTATTTTTGATTTATTCGATTGACTTAATTTTCGAATTAAGTATCTTTTGGATTTATTGAAAATAAATAGATTTAAATATTGGGATTAATATTCTCGTCACATGGAGCATTCAAGAACGAAGACTGAAGACTAGAAGACGCATACGGAGATGGAATAAAGCCATGATAGTCGGGAAAATAATTTTCTAGCTTATTTTGACTATGTGATATGTGTTTTATTACTTGTATGCATGCTTATGTGTTTAATTATGCATTAGATAGCGTATCCCTTTTGTTATAAAAAGCTAAGTGGGAGCGGGGATGGAAACATTCCCATGGTCTCCATTACTGTTCTCTTGGTGACTCTTATGGACTTTTGAAGTTCATATAGATGTGTCATTGGAGGAGAATTCTTGTAATTCCTCTTACAAGAAACATTGATTAAGTTTATCAAACAATGCCTAATTTGTCTTTCTGAAACTGACTTCAAGTCGACTCATTCTCACCCCGGGGAGTGGAATGGAGCCAAAGCCACTTGGTCATGTGGATGACACAAATTAGAGGCAGTCGTACCATTCTTTGATAGATGGATCGATTGTCTGCTCGGCTCCCTCATCTAATGAGAGATAGGGTTGTTCGCATGGTGAATCACTGGTTAGAAACTTCGAGTTTCACTTATGATTTTCCGCGTCCTGATTTACGAAATCGAATGGATCTTGTAACTGGGAGTCAATTATAAAAGTCTCTTAGTGTAGTAAACGTCCACACAACGTGGCTTGCTTCACTGACGGATTTTGGATTAATTGATGTAGACAGTTGTAAGAAATTGTGAAGAGTTGTGAAGTTATCGTAAACGTCCACACAACGTGGCTTGCGGTGATGTAGCAATTCCAAACAATTTACTTTGGTGCTGAGTAATGGTTTACACTTAGATACGCCTTGTAGTATTCCTCCCACCGAGGTTCCGCTATAAGCGATGTATGACCAAAGCAAATCTAATTGCTAAATCGTTTGGGTGGGTAAACGTCCACACACCGTGGCTTGCCTTACCTGATGGGATTTTAGATGTAATTAGTAATTTAATGATATTATTTGAGGGAGATAATATCGGATATTAAATTGATTGTTTGTTTAAATGTGCTTATAGGTTTAGAGAATAGCTATGAACCCACTTTCTATGATACTCAAGGAGCATAAGCTCACTGGCCCCAACTATATTGATTGGAAGAGAAATTTAGACATTGTCCTAACTTCGGAAGAGTACAAGTTTGTACTCCATGAAGTGTGCCCTGCTGAGCCCACGGCTGCCTCAACTGATGAGGAAAAACTGACATATCGGAAGTGGAAAAAGGCTGATGAAATGGCTAGGTGTTATATTTTGGCTTCCATGTCAAATGTACTCCAAACCCAACATGAGTCGATGGACACTGCCTATGATATGATGTTTAATCTCAAAGAGATGTTTGGGGAGCAAGATCGTGCGGCAAGGCAAGAAGCCATGAGAGTCCTCATGTCGACTACTCAATCTGAAGGAACGCCCGTTGGGGAGCACGTTCTTAAGATGATGAGTTTGTTGAATGAACTTGAGGTCCTAGGAGCTTCTATTGATGGAGAGACGCAAGTCGACATCATACTCCAGTCTCTGGCCCCTAGTTTTGAGCAGTTTCGTATGAGCTATAATATGGGTAAACTATCTTATACTCTTGCGCAACTCCTGACTGAACTAAAGGCGGCAGAGGGGATCTACAAGAAGGGCAAGTCTCAAGCGCTTGTAGCTACCAAGTCCAAAGGCTTTAAGCCTGGTGGAGGTAGGGGCAAGAAAAGGAAGCAAACCTGGAAACCCAGTGGTGTCAAGAGGACTGTACCACGAGTGGGGGATGCAAAGCCAAAGGGTAAGTGCTTCCGATGCAACAAGATGGGACACTGGAAGTCTGAATGTCCTCTCAAAGGTACAAATTTTTCTTTAGTCGTAAAAACATAGTCAGCGGTATTATCTACCAGAATTCTGGTGTGTAGATATGGAACCACTGACGGTATGTGCATTTTGAATGCAGGGGTTCCAGAAAACCCGGCGACTTAGAGAGGAAGAATTCGAGTCTACACGGGCAAAGCTGTAGAGGAGGCAGCGGTTGCGGTGGAAGACTTTTATCTGCTTTAGTAGTTAAATAGGATTTCATTTCAAAGTTATTGCTTTATGTACCCTTTTATTTTAGAAAGAACGTTTTGTTCTGGATTTCTATTATTTATGAATGGATATTTTATTTCTTTAATCATTGGATGATTTTGATAAGAAATAATGGCATTATCTATTCTGGTACATTAGATAGCAATATATGAATGATAGATCCTAAGTCTACCACAAATGCAACAAACCGTTCTATAACTTGTTTTACTTATTAGATATTTCTTTATTAATCATTATACTTGTGAATTCTTATACTTAGTAGTATTTTTCAAATAAGATTCAAATGGTCGAAATTGATTTGATCAATTAAAGTTGAAGGAATGGACCTTCCGACCTAAGGATTGAATTTGGAGGATAATACGTCTAAGCAAACCTTTCTGGGAAAAGGATAGAATTCAGACAAGTATTAGAAATGATTAGATATGCAGACATATGTGTAAATTAGAAAGGTACGAGAAATTCTCTCAGAGAATACTCGGTGATGGATTAGAATGCTTGATGTGCCATAAAAGCAAAGTGTTTTGACTAGTAAATGGACACAAAGCAATTATGGGGAACCATCAAAGTATATCCATTAGGAGCCTGCGACTCGATCGCGGAGGCCATCACCTATCTGAATAACACATAGCATAATCAAAGATTGGGATTCAATCCCAAAGGACCGCGCCATACACTTACGTGTAGGGATGGTGCGCTATAAAGAAATGGAAAATCTGATAGTAAAAGGACAAGTTGTTCGGAACTACCTATGTTCTATAGATATTCCTAGATACAACGACATATTGAATATGGTTGTAGGATATCCTAGATGAACGAAGTATTGTGTGTTCTATAGTACTATGAACCAGAGGGACGTCTCGTCCGGTTCATAAAGAAAGACTATTAGATGAACCACAAAGCCTGAACTGACGTAATACCTTGAAATGAGAAGAAGGACAAAAGAATAGGAACCAGCCAAACCGAGTAGAAGTACACCACATACTGCACCTATTGTTATTACTGTTATACACCGGGACGCCATTGCAGTGGGAGGTTGTTGAACAACCAGGAATATTCATAAGACTAGAGGAGTTCGGACTCTGGATCTAGTAAAGATGAAATCGACCCCTAGATCTGCATAAGGGCAGTACTAGAACTAAATGTGCCTGCTTGGAACAATAAATATTATTGTTAAGAGGCTAGATCATTTAGAGTACAAGCTTAGTAAATTCATTTATGGATTGAAGTAAAGCTATGAATCGTGGAACTCGCGAATTGATGAGATAGTCCATTTGATGGATTCATCAAAAGGCATAGACGAAAGGTGTATTAAAGACGTAATCGAAACAAGGTGGTGTTTCTCGGAGATTTTGTGTAGATAACATTTTATCATTGGCAACAATGTAAAAGTGTCATCAGACATAAAATAGTGGTTGTCTAAATAAATCGAGATATAAGATTGAGAAGAAGTTAGAGCTTGTTCTTAAGATCTTATGATCTAGAGATAAGAACATTGTACTTCTCCTAGACATCTTATACGATTAAGGTTTGTTTTAAACATGCATACTTCTGAGAAAGGTTATTGCCTTTCAGAGACAGAATACACATCTATCTAAAGGTTGTGTGTTCGAACACATGAAGGAGATAGATGAGGACAAAGCAGTTTCCTATACTTCAAGTATGGAAAGCTTTATAGATGCAATGTTGTAAAACAAGAACCTGATATCAACTATGCGGTTTGCGTAGTGGGAGGATATCAAGGTAATCTAGGCAAGAGATTTTCGGATGCTGTAATAGTACTTGCAAAGTACTGGATTATTAAGCAAGACGAAATCTTCTTTGATTACAGATTCTCAGATCCAAAAATCAGAGAAGGACCAGTGAAAGTCGATATCAGGCTATGTGTTCACTTTTAGAAAGAGGTGGAACCATGAAATGAAAGAGTGATAAGCAGGACGCTTCTCAGACTCTCTCATAACCGAATAGCAGCCTCAGAGGCAGCGGAAGTTTTGGTTAGGTTCCGGGATAACCTCTTGACTTGGATATGACTCTTAGTTTACCAAAGGCTATTGAATGGCGGTGCACGGTGAACTAGAAGAGGGCATAAGTCAAAAGTGATGTTAACACATAGAGCAAGTACCACCTGATACGAGTCATCGTCAGGGGAGACGACGTAGTAGTCACCAAGATAACTTCAGAGCGGCAACCTAGATTGCTCACTCACATAGTACTTCTCGGAAGTACACTTTAAAGCACGTGATGAGTATGGGAACCGGGAGTTTGGAGGAAATGACTAGACCTTAGTACAAGTGGGAGATTGTTGGAGTTGTGTACTTAATGTCTAGATTTAAGTAACGGTAAACTCCCGATCATAGCATTTAATCTATTAAATTAACGAACAATTGTTTTGCTTTTAATTACTTGATAATTAAATAAATGCAAACCATGGTTCTGGATTTTATACGTTGTAGTTAGTATGGTGTGCATGGGCACACAGAAGATCATACTATCGGTTACTCGTATTTAATCGAACAGTTGCTCACGACCTAGATGGACACGAACTAATCTATCGGTATAGTCGTTGTGTGAGAGAGAAAATAATTTATCTTAATTATTTTATCACACTTGTACACTTGGTGTATTGAGCGGATCGTTGAGATTCGTCGATTAGGATTGCCGGCGATAATCGATTCGAGTCTCAGTGTATTATATTCTTAATCCTTGATATTGTTGCGGGTGTGTATATTTAATATAAGTGACTTTGATTTACCAAAGGAATTAACCGATTTAATTATTGGGTTAATTACCGGTTAAGTTGGGTCACTATATTTTATATATGGCATGCCGTGAATGATTGACAGGACAGTGTATCCCGGAAGGGTTGATAATATCCCCGAGATGAGTTCAAAAGGAATTATTGTGTAAACCTCATGAGTGGATTCGTTCCGCACAATAATTAAGGTTGAATGGTACTAGTCTCGGATTCAAGAGATGAATATAAATTAATTAGCAATAAATTAATTTTATTCATGGATATTTAAATCTTAAATACACGGAATAAATAATACTACCGGAGAAATATTATTTGATATAATATGGTTTAATATTGGGAGTGCAATTAATTTATATAGTGGAAAATAAATTAATTAATATTAATTGGAGATTAATAGATTTGGGCTTGGGCTCAATTTAATCATTAATATTGGAAGCCCAATATTCCACCTCCTTTAGATCCCCTACGTAGCCTATAAAAGCACTACATGGTCTTCACTTTCTTCATAACAATAAGACAAGAATATCAATAGTTGATAGTTCTAGAGAGTTGAAGAGGATCCATAAGCTTGGAGGATCGTCGCCCACCCGACGTTCAAGCTAGTGCAAGGAATACGTAGGAAGATCGTAAGGTCATCAACTTAGATTCGTTTCTCCGCACAACGAATTAAAAGGTAAAATCATATACTCTCTTCTATGATTTTATGTGAATTGATTGTGATACATACATGAACGCACGATCCGGAAAAACGACGAACTTCGGGGACGGGGATTCGAGATCCCCGGCGAAGGTTCGAAGGACCCTCGGCTGGGAGCCGAGGGGTGCGATCGAGCCCTAGGGCATCGATCGCGGGGCCCACACGAGGACGCCCCGGCTGGACGCCGGGGCACGCGATCGACCGTGGGGTCGATCGCCGGGCGAGCCGCGGCTGGGCCGTGGCGGGTGCGCTGGGCGCACCGCCCTCCTCGGCGGCGGCGGTGAGTCGCCGGACTCACCGCCGGGGGCTGTTCGGAACAGCCCCACGGGGATGCGCGTGCATCCCCGGCGATCGCTAGGGTTAGCAATCGCGAGCCCCGTGCGGGGGCTCGGCTGGGCGCGCGGGTTCGCCCCGTGCGGTGCTCGGTCGAGCTCCGGCTCGTACGGTGGTTCGCGGTTTCATCTCCGGCGAGAGGATTTCGGTCGGGTTGTCGGTTTCCGCAAATTTAGATAACCCGGGATACCGAATTCCAGCACCACCTTTCCGGCACGAAGACGAACGTACTGCTCCGCCTCGTCGGCCTCCGGAGTCAAACCGTAAACTAGGCCACCTCCATCGGCCAAATCGAACTCAGCTGCCTCGGCCATAGCTTCCTCGTTGTCCATGATCGCAAAGTTCGGATAATCGGGCTTAGAATCTGCCAAGAGCTGAACTGACGGAGTGAACTGAGCTAGATGTCGGACGACACTGGTGTTGAACAGTGGATATGTCGATCGACAGGTCCAAATTCCCAATTCAGAACCCTAATCAGAGAATGTCGGACGACATGGAATTAGTAAGCAGGAATGTCGGACGACAACAAGGGATCCCCAATCTGCAACCTTGATTCTGGGATGTCGTACGACTCACAAATGAACAGCAAGGGTGTCGTACGACACGGTTCAAACTCAGATTTTGTTCCGGCGAACTCGACTGAAACTGAATGAATAAGAGAGAAAGGCAAGCCGGAAACCTGCTTTCGGGATGGCGGTGGTCGTACGGGCGGTGATGTGTCGGGAATCGGAGCGGCGGCGGTGTGTGCGGGAATCGTGCGGCGGTTCGGGCGGGAATCGCGCGGCGGTTCGGGTGGTAGCCGGGCGATGAAGATGTTGGTGGTGGTCGGCGGCGGTGAGTAGCAGTGGCGGGAGTGATGTTGTCGGGGAGAGATGTTGTCGGACGAGGGAGTTTTAACGGGGGCGGTGAAAAGGAGGAATTGAGGTGGGGGCGGATTTTAGGGTTATGCATTCAGTTTTAACCCCGCAGCTCACTTTGTCGGGCGACACCGAAATCCTGTCGTCCGACATGCCACGTCATAAGTCGCACGACTCAGAACACAAATGTCGTGCGACATCCAGGGTAGTTATAGATGATGTCGGGCGACAAACTGGTCAGTTTCAGAAACTTTTTCGCGACTCGACCCCATTTTCGTCCGTCTCGATCCACAATTCAGCATCCAACAAGTGAGTAGGCTCTCACAAGCACCTTTTAACGTCAAAGGCTCGACGTTCGTGGGTAAGCCCCCACGGGGCGCTCG
This sequence comes from Euphrasia confusa, assembly GCA_954870475.1. Classification (NCBI taxonomy): domain Eukaryota; kingdom Viridiplantae; phylum Streptophyta; class Magnoliopsida; order Lamiales; family Orobanchaceae; genus Euphrasia; species Euphrasia confusa. The sequence continues at coordinate 26,043,000 of OX940958.1, forward strand.
TCTACGTCCCGAGCTCGGACACTCCACGTCTCAAAACTCAATCATTACGGGCATTTGCCCGTGCCAACTCATCAAACCGAGACTCCACATACCGTCGAAGATCCTCAATTTGAGCTCTCCTAGCATTATCCCGTTGTTCGGCATCACGGAGTTGAATAGCATGGTGGTCACTTTCTTGAGCACGGAGTTCGGAAAATTGATTGAACATATCGCTCCGGAGGCTAGCCAAGTCCATTTGAGAATTAAAAACCGGGGCCGGTTCACTAGCAGCCCGTAGACGGTCGGATTCCAGCTTCTCCAAGTACCGTTTGACGGTCCCCCGTTCGTGAAAAGGACGGAACATATTTTTATCCTCCATATACTCCCCGTGCAAAAATTCTTGATAGCCAATTTTCTCCGGAACAACAACCACAAATTTAGCCGGTTTCTTCGATAAATCAAATACCCTCAACCGGACCGCCAAGATAGTCAACATCAAACCCAAACAAGGATGAAAATTCTTCCTCTTCGCCACACTCTCAATTTGTTTAAAAATAAAGTCGACCAAGCAAACCCGAATATTCTTGTACGCACAATGAAGGAGCCACAACTCTTGTGTATTGACTTTGTTACCTTCTTGCTTGTCCATGAGATTTTGAGAGATAAATTTGTGCAAAACCACCAATGCCGGGTCCTCAAGAAATGCGTTCCCAATACCTTGTGTCGACCAATTATCGAACGTGGTCAACTCTTTCCAAGCCTTCCTTGGATTCCACTCACTCGGGGCACTAGAAATTCCATCCAAATTTATTTTCCACACCGACTTCATCACCTCCGGAGTCAACTTATATTCCTTGTTCAACATCCGGAAAGTAGCAAATTTCCGGGATTCATCCATCCGGTAAGTACACAAGAACTCCGTAGTAATCGGCTCATACAAGGCTAACTCACTCGTTCCCATATCCTCCAAGCCGAGTGGAACAAGCAATTCAAAGACTCGATCAAAAATCCCCATTTTTTCAAAGAATTCTTCATCAAGAACACAAGGTGGAATCGGAGGTTGCCCATAAATTTTTCGATAGATAGTTACCTCTTTCGGGTCCTTAGAGGTGAATGGAAGCCCATAGTCAACCTCGACAACTCCGGAAATATCCTCAACCACGTTCTTCCCCTTCGAGCCTCCACCGGATTTAGTAGCCGGAACCGGAGTGGATTGGGCGTTTGTCGACAAATCCGTTCGAGTCCTTTTCCCGGCATTTGGACGAGACTTAGACATGATGAGGTGCTTAGTGAAGCTCTCCAATTGATTTCGCACTTGAGATATGAAGAGAATAGAAGATTTGGGCGAAATGGGCAAAATTGGATGTATTTGGGGATCTGCCCGCTCAACTTGTCGCACGACACAGAATCCTGTCGTCCGACATAATGGAATCTTGTAGTCCGACATAAAGTACCTGTCGTCCGACAAATCCACTGCGTGCGACGTAAGTGGGCCGCGCTCGACGTACAGGCCAGAGCCCAAAACTGAGGGTCCACGTCGCTGCAGCCCATCCGCTGCGCTCGACGTAAATCTGTCGTGCGACACCAAAATCATGTCGTGCGACAAGGGCCCTGGACTCCGATTTTTGTCATTTTCATGGTGAGAAGGCCCTCACCAAGCACTCTTTTACGTTGGAAGTATGACGTTCGTGGATAAGCCCCCACGAGGCGCTAGTTTAACGTCGTTAGCTCGACTTAGCCAAAGCCGAGTTATTAGGCACAACCAACGGGCTCGTATACGGCCTCTTCCAATAAACTCACCTCGACATTTTCCTTCATGGTATCAACCCCATAATACGGTTTAACTCTATGTCCATTCACTTGAAAGGCACATTTAGTCTGAGGATCGTAAAGCTTCACCACACCGTATGGGAATACCTCCGCTATCTCATAAGGCCCACTCCATCGGGATTTTAACTTTCCGGGAAATAGACGGAGTCTAGAGTTGAAAAGTAGAACTTGCATCCCGGCTACTAACTCCTTAGGCACTATGTGTTTATCATGGAACTTTTTCACCTTTTCCTTGGTAATTTTGTTGTTCTCATAGGCCTCGTCTCGTAGCTCCTCCAATTCCGTTATCTCCAAAAATCGATGTTTTCCCCCATTCTCGACATCAAGGTTCGTTGCTCTTATAGCCCAAAATGCCCGGTGTTCGATCTCAACCGGCAAGTGGCATGCCTTTCCATAAACAAGACGAAATGGGCTCATCCCAATAACGGTTTTGTAAGCCGTTCTATACGCCCAAAGAGCATCGACAAGTCTTTCCGACCAATCTTTCCGAGAAGGCTTCACGGTTTTCTCAATAATGCCTTTGATTTGTCGATTGCTCGTCTCCGCTTGCCCGGAATTTTGTGGATGATAGGCCGTGGCTACCTTATGACTCACCCCATTCTTCGTCATCAACTTCTCAAAAATTTTGTTGCAAAAATGAGTACCTCCATCACTTATGATCGCCTTTGGAAATCCGAATCGAGAAAAGATGTATTCTTGGATAAAGCTAATGACCGTGTTAGCATCACATCTTCGAGTGGGGATCGCTTCGACCCACTTGGATAGATAATCCACGGCTAGGAGAATATACTCGTATCCTCGAGAACTTGGGAAGGGTCCCATAAAATCGATTCCCCAAACATCGAATACCTCCACCACGAGATTAACTTGCATCGGCATCTCTTGTCTAGCCCCGATATTCCCCATTCTTTGGCAACGATCACAAGAAGTACAAAAGGCTTGAGCGCCCTTAAACAATGAAGGCCAATACAAACCCGATTGGAGTACTTTAAATGCCGTCTTTTTCCCTCCAAAGTGTCCACCATACAAATCCGAATGGCAACATACTAGCACATCTCGTTGCTCATTCTCCGGGAGACATCTCCGTATAACATCATCTTTTCCCACCTTGTATAAGTATGGGTCGGCCCAAAAGTAATATTTACAATCATTCACGAACCTTTTCCTAGCTTGAGAAGTCAAGTCCTTCCTTAGAGCTCCGACGGCAATATAATTCACTATATCCGCATACCAAGGACTTGGCTCTACTAACATCAAATCCTCAAAAGGAAAAGCTTCGAAGACTCCCTCATAGGCATTTGCTTTCAAGAAGTCGCCAACCGGTTCAAGGCGGGACAAATGGTCGGCCACCATATTTTCACTCCCTTTTCTATCACGGATCTCCAAGTCAAACTCTTGGAGCAAGAGCACCCAACGGATCAACCTTGGCTTAGAGTGTGGCTTCGTTAGAAGGTATCGAAGAGCCGCATGATCACTATACACAATAACCTTGGATCCAATGATATAAGGGCGAAATTTTTCAAGAGAAAACATCACCGCCAAGAGTTCTTTTTCCGTCGTTGTATAATTCAATTGAGCTCCGGAAAGAGTCAAGCTAGCATAATAGATAACATGAGAGAGCTTGTTGACTCTTTCGCTAAGAACCGCTCCCACGGCCGAGTTAGAGGCATCGCACATAATCTCGAAGGGAATGTTCCAATCGGGAGCACATACAATTGGGGCCGTAGTAAGCTTCTTCTTCAAAATTTCAAATGCCTCCGTGCATTTATCATCAAACTTAAACTCCACGTCTTGGCTCAAAAGATGGCAAAGAGGTTGGCTTATCTTAGAAAAATCTTTAATAAATCACCTATAGAACCCGGCATGACCCAAGAAACTCCGAACCCCCTTCACATTCACCGGAGACGGAAGTTTAGAAATAACCGAAATTTTAGCCGGGTCTACCTCAATACCTTTCTCGGACACCACATGTCCCAAGACTATTCCACTTCTCACCATAAACTGGCTCTTTTCCCAACTCAAAGTCAAACTCGATTCAATACACCTTTGGAGAACTCTATCGAGCTTGGCAAGACAATCATCAAACGAACTCCCAAATAGAGAAAAATCATCCATGAATACCTCCAAGAAATCTCCAATGAACTCCGCAAAGATCGCCATCATGCAACGTTGGAATGTTCCGGGAGCATTACAAAGACCAAAGGGCATTCGTCGCCAAGCAAACGTACCAAAGGGTGTAGTGAAAGTCGTCTTCTCTTGGTCTTCCGGTGCTATAGTGATTTGGTAGTACCCGGAAAGGCCATCGAGAAAACAAAAGAACATATGGCCCGCGAGTTTGTCTAGCATTTGATCTATGAAAGGCAAAGGAAAGTGATCCTTTCTAGTAGCCGCATTTAGCTTTCTATAGTCAATGCACATTCTCCAACCCGTCGTCATCCGAGTCGGAATTAACTCCTTCTTCTCGTTCTCTACAACCGTGATACCACCCTTCTTCGGTACCACGTGCACCGGGCTAACCCATTTGCTATCCGAAATGGCATAGATTAGCCCTTCATCCAAGAGTTTCAAGATCTCTTTCTTCACAACTTCTAATAACACCGGATTCAACCTCCGTTGGCCATCTCTCTTAGGCAAGGCCCCATCCTCAAGAATAATCCGGTGAGTACAATGGGTCGGGTTAATACCTTTAAGATCCGAGAGACTCCAACCAAAGGCTCTCACATTACGCTTTAGGACCTCAAAGAGAGCTTTTTCTTCGTGCTCATCCAAGGTCGAGCTTATGATTACCGGTTTCAACTCACCCTCCTCCAAGAAAATATACTTCAAGTGTTGAGGTAATTCTTTTAACTCGGCTTTACTTCCCGGGGGCAAGATATTCCCCCTCACTTCAAATTTTGGAAGCTTGTCCTCAAGCTTCTCCTCCAACATTTCCTCGGGGAGTACAATGCCCTCGGTTTCCACATCTAAAACCTCTCCAATCTCAACCTCTCCTTCAACCACCAATTCATCATTAAGAGATAAGAAAGATTCGTCACTCAACAACTCCTCTTCTTCCACCAAGACCTCCTCATGAACAATATCAATATTCTCCACCGGAGTGTGTTCAAATTCTTCCAAGAAGTTTATTTCGGCTAGGTGATCGATAGAGTCTAGAAATGAGCATTCTTCCACAAATTTAGTAGAAGGAATTGAGATACCATCCTTAGCCGAGAAAGAGACCGTTTCTCCCAAAACCGTCATTTGAAGAGACCCATTCTTAACATCGATCAAGGTATTTGTTGTGGCCATAAAAGGTCGACCAAGGAGGATGGCATGATCTTTCCCATCTTCTTTGACTTCTCCAACATCAAGAACGACAAAGTCAACCGGAACAATCAATCCCCCCACTTTCACAAGAACATCCTCGATTATGCCCTTAGGATATCGTACCGATCGATCGGCCAATTGTAGACACATCCTTGTGGCTTTGAGGTCCCCCAAATCCATCCGGTCAAACACGGAGAATGGCATCAAATTAATTCCGGCACCGAGATCTAGCATTCCCGAGACTTCACGACCATTACCCAAAGCAATTTTAATATTGAAACTTCCGGGATCACTTTGCTTTTCCGGGAGTTTATGTTGAAGAATCGCACTAGCCACTTCGGAGACAACCACTTTCTCATCATCAATAAACCTCCTCTTTTTAGAAGCCAAATCCTTGAAGAATTTCACGTAGGCCGGAACCGTACGAATCACGTCAAGAAGAGGAAGGTTGATATTCACCTTCGAGAGAAGCTTGTAGATGTCTTGGAATTGTTGCTCTTGTTTGTCATTGGTGAGACGAAATGGATAAGGCGGGCGATAAGGGTTCGCCGTCTTATGTAGAATTTGTTCCTTGGGTGGCGCCTCGTTTTCTTTCTCCTTTGGTAGGACTAAAATAGGTGGGTTCATACGTACTCCGTCATCCGAACTCACCTCTCCCACTTTGTTATCTACGATCTTTCCACTTCTCAACATAGTCACCGCCTTTAGATGAGATGGTTGACTAGGGAATGTACCCTTTTGGAGTTGTTGATGAATCTCACCAAGACTCGTAGCATGTTGGCCCAATTGTGTCTCTAGATGTTTGTACGCGGCCTCAAGAGTGGCAATCTTCTTGTCTTGTTCAATACGATGATTAGTAGAGGTTTGAACATAAGCATGAAACTCTTGCATCAAAGTAGGTCTCGGTTGTTGATTCGGGCCTTGATATGGAGGTCGTTGTCCCGAGTTTTGTCCGGGTGGTTGTTGATAATTATTTCCGGACCAAGAGAAATTCGGATGATTCTTCCAAGCGTTGTTGTATGTGGGTGCAAATGGATCATTCTTGGAGTGTACCCCTTGAATCGCATTAACCTCAAAGTCTTGAGGTGGTGCGGTTTGTGGACAATTATCGCCTCCATGGTCGGGTGATCCACACACACAACATACCTCCCTTCTCCCGTCCGGTTGTGCATCTCTTTTCATCAATGTGTTCATGCACTTAGTGAGCTCGTTCATTTGATTAGCCATTCCCACATTAACCTCATTGGCATTTACCTTATGCGTCCCACCCGTATGCACAATGGCTTGAAGAGAATTTTCCGCCAATGTCTCACACATCAAATTGATCTCCTCACGATCCAAATTACTATAATTACCTCCGGAGGCATGGTCGACCGTCATCCTAGACTCCCGGTCTAATCCATTGTAGAAGAATTGCCTCAAGAGCTCCGGAGGAAAGTTATGATGTGGGCATGCTCTCTCCAATGCTTTATACCGTTCCCACGCTTCATGAAACGGTTCATCATCCTCTTGTCGATAGGCAACAATTTATTCACGCAAGGCTTGAGTCTTATATTGAGGGAAATACCTTCCCGTGAACTTATCAATCACCTCCTCCCATGTCCGTAAAGAATTCGGAGGCAATGTAAGGAACCAAGAACGTGCCTTCTCTTTAAGACAATGCGGAAAACACTTCATCCATAATTGTTCTTCCGGAATCCCATTTAGAGGAAAGTCCTTAAGAGTCGAATAGAATTCACGAATAAAGTCTAAAACATCTTCCTTCGAAAACCCATGGTATGCCGGCAATTGATTAAGAAGGTGAGGCTTGAGCTCAGAGTTCCGGGCTCCCGGGCCAAGAAGAATGCAAGATGAGTCGGCATGAACCCTTGGTTTAGAGAAGTCACCGATTCTCGGGCGTTGAGGCTCGAAATTACCGGCCGGAGGACGTTGATAAGCAAACCGATGTCGTTGACGCTCTTGCTCACGATTGCGGTCATGATCTCGTTCATAATCTCTATAGTTGTCGCGGTCACGATTACGGTGAGGTGGAGGTTGGTAATACCCCCTCCCATGATAATACTCATCATCCGTCTCTTGAGGTTGACCCCTATAACCCTCACGGTCTTCGTCGGAATAACGATGACTTCTCCGGTTGGAGCCCCTATCGTCCTCGGAATGGCGGTTATGTTGATGAGGTACACGCTCTCTATTATCATTCATACGAGGTGAACGGTTTTCTCTTCCGGAATGAGAGTGATGAGATCCTCCATCATGAACAATGTTGTCATGGTTCTCCATGGCAATAGCAAGGAAAGGTGTAGTAGGAACGGAGAGTGGTATGAATGTGAGTAGTGGCGGATGCTCGGATGTAGAGGCTAGATTACGAAGAGCCTTAGATTGATTCACGTTGTCAATGTATGGCAAGAGTAAGGGTTGAAGACTCCTTCGACCTTGCATACACAACAACAAACAAAAAGATCAAAAGGAAACAAGAACTTAACTAACACAAAATTCAATTCACGTCGCCTAAATTGTTCCCCGGCAACGGCGCCATTTTGATTGCTCAAAAGTTATTTATAAAATCCGAAAGATTTACTAGTGTAAATCCCCCGAGTCGGTCTCTCGTGGAACAATACTATCGGCACGTGAGATGGTTTTTGTATATGTTAAGTTCGAGTTTCGAAAGGGTAAAGAAAATCATTATCATCTAAGGGGGGTTGCAATTGAGTGTTTGATTATCAACTAGTACGAGTATTTAAAACGAGTATTTAAAGGTCGAGTTGTAACAAAGTGTTTTGGAAGCAAGGGTGTAACAATTACTTTTCCTAACGAACTAGAGTTGACGAGAATTATAAAATTCTCAATTAACTAATAATCGGACTAGGATCACGGTGTTGTCACGTTCTCCCTCACCAAAGATCACTCACACATCGACCGTATGATCCACTAGCGATATACCCGAGGTTGTTCGACACGAAACCACAAATCGAGAGGTGTAATTGTCCAATTACTAGAAATCAAGTTACTTAAGAAATCAACTCTAATTCATTGAAGAATTTCATCAAACACCCTTACAAAAGGTTTAGCTAGTCATGGTCAAGCACTCAAATTCACAATCCACAATCGAGTAAGCCATAATCGAGAGTAAAACGAAGAGAATCTCACCACGAGAATGATGGAATCGATGGATGAAGAAGATAATCGAGCCGAGCTTCCGAAATCGAGGTCGGACTTTTACGTGTCACCCGGAAAAACCGCTCCGATCAAAACGTCGGGCTCGAGGAGAGGAAGATCGTTTGTGAATGACATTCAATCGGATTCTCGACGTACGGAATTTAGATCGTGAATTTGTGTAGAGAAATTGAAGAACATGGAAATGGAAATTGGATTGCTTGAAAAGAAAGCTAGAAATGTAATGTGTAAAGTGAGGAATGAAAGTTAGTTACAAAATTCCAAGCCAAAATACTATTTATACCCTTCAAAACGAGGGTCAAACAAAGTCAAGGGGTGAACTATCAAATCCGGATGCTTCATCTCGTCTTCTCGTCCGACAGCAGATTCCTGTCGTCCGACAAGTGCTCTGTTGTACGACTTCTCGGAGGTGTCGTACGACATCTTCGCGTCGAACGCAGTAAATCACACCGCACGACGTCGGGGTGCACTGAACCCTTGCATCGCTGCAGCTCAGATCACGTCGCACGCGGTGATTTTGTCGTCCGACAGATTCTGGTGTCGTCCGACAGGCGTGTCGTCCTCCACACTGGGCGTTCAATCGGATGTCGTCCTCCATAGCTATGTCGTCCGACATGTCTGTAGTTGAAACGCCATGTCGTCCGACAGGCAGTCAACTGTCTCCTGAAAAGTCAACTTTCACTCGTTTTCCTCCCGTTTCGCCTACAAAACACGGAATATGCCTCGATCACACTATTCCAACCAATAATGACTATAGGCTACCTAAAACGGAGGAAAGAGTAACAAAAGAAAGCGGAAAGGACCACGAACCGACCCGAAATACGCACCAAAAACGGACCAATCAGGAGGAATACTATAATGCGTATCTAAGTGTAAACCATTACTCAGCACTAAAGTAAATCGTTAGGAATTGCTACATCACCGCAAGCCACGTGGTGTGGACGTTTACGACAACTTCACAACTCTTCACAATTTCTTATAACTGTCTACATCAATTAATCCAAAATCCGTTAGTATAGCAAGCCACGTGGTGTGGACGTTTACTACACCAAGAGACTTTTATAATTGACTCCCAATTACTTGATTCATTTAATCTTGTAAATCAAGACGCGGAGAATCATAAGTGAAACTCAAAGTTTCTAACCAGTGATTCACCATGCGAACGACCCTATCTCTCATCAAATGAGGGAGCCGAGCAGACAATCGATCCATTTTAAAACAAATGGTACGAAAGCCTCTAATTTGTGTCCTCGACATGACCAAGTGGCTTTGGCTCCATTCCACTCCCCGGGGTGAGAATGAGTCGACTTGAAGTCAGTTTTGGAAAGACAAATTAGGCATTGTTTGATAGACTTAATCAATGTTTCTCGTAAGAGGAATTACAAGAATTCCCCTCCAATGACTTGTCTATACGAACTTCAAAAGTCCATAAAAGTCACCAAGAGAACAACAATGGAGACCATGGCATTGTTTCCAATCCCTCTCCCACTTAGCTTTTTACAATAAAGGGATACGCTATCTAATGCATAATTAAATACACATAAGCATGCATACATGAAATAAAGCACATAGAATATTTTCACATAATCAAAATAATACTAGAATATTATTTTCCGACTATTATGGCTTTATCGCATCTCCGTATGCTTCTTCTAGTCTTCAGTCTTCGTTCTTTGAATGCTCCATGTGACGGGAATATTAATTCCAATATTTAAATCTATTTATTTTTTAATAAATCCAAAAGTTACTTAATTCGAAAATTAAGTCAATCGAATAAATTAAAAATAAAATTAAATACTATTAATACTTTTATTATTTTTATTTTCCTTTCTAATTTCATTAAATCTCTAGAATCATATCCAAAACCCACTTGGAATATTCTAGAAGATTTCCATAATGAAATAAGGAAATAAAATAATTTAGGACTCCTAGTCCTTCCAAATTAATTCCTTTCCTAATCCATTAAAAATTCCATAAAGGAATAATTAAATAAGGAAAAATTAATTTAGGACTCCTAAACTTTCCAAATTAATTATTTTTCCTAATCCAATAAAAATTCCATAAAGGAATAATTAAATAAGAAAAATAAATTAATTATAAATTTATTCCCTTTCCTAATCCATGAATATTCCCAAGAATAGGAATAATCAATAAGGAAAAATAAATTTATTCTAAATTTATTCTTTTCCTATTCAATGAGAATTCCCAAAAATAGGAATACTCAAAATAGGAAAACCGAATAATTTAGGAAAGTTGAATCTTGGCCTAGACGAACATGGGATGGGGATTCCCATGTCCATCATGATCGACCACCTCACCTTGAGGAGTCGAACTCCTCATGGTGGTCGATCGACCCTCCAAGGATCGGCCATGGGGATGGCCGATCGAGTCCTACCTCTCTTCGTCTCCTCCGTCACACTTTTCCGGTCGTCGTTTCGTCCTCGATCCAACGTAAAATAAATCACAAATTTATTACTACGTTATCCGGTATCGATTCTCTACATGAAATCGACCTCATACAATTTCCGGAAAAATAAGAACAAGCATTCACCACACAAGAACAAATATTAACATCACCGAGAGTTTAATAATCAAGAGAAATATTATGGACATTAATTAACATAATTAAATCTAGCCATAATAATCGGAAACCCTGCAAGGTAGAACAATTTATCGAAAAATATCATGAACTAAAACCAATGCTCTGATACCAATTGTTGGAAATCGATATCCCGAAATTAATAAATTAATTAAAATTAATTGTCTAATTAATTCCGACCGAAATCCTTTGGAGATCGAATATCCGGGGTTGTCGAATTGCGGAACGACAACTCCAATCGAAATCCCGGTTGCTGGAAATCCGCCACGAACCACCACGGGGATAGCCCAATCAAAACCCTAATCGCGGGAATAGCCCGCGGCTTGTTCGATCGAACCCCGCGTGGGCTCGCGGCTGTCCTTGGCAGCCGCCTAGGGCTGCCCTTGGTAGCCCGCCGGGCATGCTCGAACCCTCGCGGACAGTCCCCGTCAAACCCTAGCAGCGGCACAAGCCGCCGCCGTTCGATTGAGGCGCGCGCACGTCATCGGACGTGCGCTAGGGTTCAGCCCGCTAGGCACGCCCCAGCTGCCCCCCGGGTGATCGAGCTCCAGCCACGGTCGAACCCGTGGCTCACGATCACCCCAGCTGCCGCCAGCCACCGCCGCGCGAGCGGCGGTCCAGCCGTGCGAGCGACAGCCTCTCCGCGCGAGCGGAGATAGCACCGCGCGAGACCGGCATGCTCACGGGGATCCACCTCTTGCCGTGGATTCCTAGCCGCGGCGGTCCGGGGATCCTCGATCCCCATCGCCCGGCATATCCTCGGTTTGGATCTCCGTCCCTCGGATCTTGGTTCACGATATTTTTACGATAAATAAACGATAAAATCATAAAGAGGGCTTTACGATTTACCTCGTTCTCGTTGTTCGGAAAAACGAAGAACTCAATTTGACGACCTTGAGATCTTCCCACGTATTCCTTGCACTAGCTCGGACGTCGTGTGGGCGACGATCTACCGAACTCCATGGATCTCCCTCTCTAATTTCTCTCTCTAGAATTGTGATCTTCAAGTTATGAGAATAGAGAAGACCATGTAGTGCTTTTATAGGCTACGTAGGGGATCTTAAGGAGGTGGAATATTGGGCTTCCAATATTAATGATTAAATTGAGCCCAAGCCCAAATCTATTAATCCATTAATATTAATTAATTCTATTTTCCACTATATAAAATTAATTGCACTCCCAATATTAAACCATATTATATCAAATAATATTTCTCCGGTAGTATTATTTATTCCGTGTATTTAAGATATAAATATCCATGAATAAAATTAATTTATTGCTAATTAATTTATTCATCTCTTGTAACCGAGACTAGTACCATTCAACCTTAATTATTATGCGGAACAAATCCACCTGCAGGGTTTACATAATAATTCCTTATGAACTCATCTCGGGGATATTATCAACCCTTACGGGATACACTTTCCCGTCAAGTATTCACGGCATGCCATATATAAAATATAGTGACCCAACTTAACCGGTAATTAACCCAATAATTAAATCGGTTAATTCCTTTGGTAAATCAAAGTCACTTATATTAAATATACACACCCGCAATAGTATCGGGGATTAAGAATAAAATACACTGAGACTTAAATCGATTATCTAAGGCAATCCTAATCGATAAATCTCAAGCGATCCGCTCAATACACCAAGTGTACAAGTGTGATAAAATAATCAAGACATATTATTTTCTCTCTCACACAACGACTATACCGATGGATTGGTCCGTGTCCATCTAGGTCGTGAGCAACTGTTCGATTAAATACGAGTAACCGATAGTATGATCTCCTGTGTGGGCCCGACACACCATACTAACTACAACTTATAGAATCCAGGACTATAATTTGCATATATTTAATTATAAATAATTAAACGCAAATAATTGTTTATTCCATTAAATAGATTAATGGCAATGGATCGTGAGTTTCCGTTACTTAAATCTAGACATTAAGTACACAACTCCAACAATTGCTCGGACGGGTTATGTATATTTCTCAAGCTTTTTCTTTGTATTTGTTTCTCGTCGTATTCGAGTGCTTCTCGACGAGTCGTTCATTCTCCCAATAGACTCGACTCTCGACTACAATTTATAGGAAATGTTGGAGAAGGTTGTTCGATGAACCTGGACGTTTGACTACAAATCTTGTAACGTCTCACCATTCATGACCAATAATTGTCACTAAATACAATTATTAAAATTTAAAATGTAACTTAAATAATAATAAATATATTTTTATTTATTATTATTAAAAATGCAAAAGATTAGCTTGTAGTCTTCGACTAAATCGGCTCGATTCGTGTGCATGATTTGCACATGTCCCATGCACGCATGCATGAGTGGGAGAATAACTCCAATAATCCATTCACAAGCTAAACGGTGATATCACGTAGATAAATTCACTTAATCTTTTCATTTTTTTCTCCAATATGGGATACATGTCCCTTTGGAATTCTCTTCCAATTCACAATATTAGTTACAATTTAAATCTTTAATTTCTGATTCAATACACGTCGGTTTTGAACGCATGAACTATCAACACGAAGCTCTATTCGAGACGCTTCCTTTCCAACAGTTTAATGAGTACAACATAGTGAGTTTGAAGATTCTATTTTTTTCTCTGAACCCTAATTTCGTGAATTTTCCCCAATTTATATTTTTTTGCAGAAATTAGGAGGTTGTAATCACTTTTTTTGGGTCGACCCTCCTGCATGTGAGAGGTGTTCTCAAATAATTCCTGGTCTGCTAAGAAATATAAACTCCAAAGCGGCAGAGCTGGAGGATATGAAGAAGGATGCAATTCTGATGAAGAGAAGAATCCTCAAGCTGCAGTTGTTTGTTTTTGTTTGATTTTCACTTATTGCCCTGTTTTTTTTTTTAATTTTGAGGAAGAAATGGTGTTGTTGTTAGGTGGCTGTAATGTAGTGTTGGATGTTGAATGTGAAGAATTCAGTTAGTGTTTGATGTTGAAATGGTTTCTTTAGGTGCCTGTAATATTGGATTTTACAAATTCTGTAATGAAGTGTTTATTGTTGAATGTGATGAATTCAGTTATTGTTTAAAGCTTGGATAATGCAAAAGAGGCATGAATTCAGTTTATGCATAAAAGATGACATAAAATTGGGTAAACTGAAACAAAAGATTCAAAGTTTCACAAAAGACTGATCCAAAAGATACACTAAACAAAGGTTCAGAATCATAAGACACAAATCCAAAACAAAACACTAATCCAAAATATCTGAAACTGAATTGTTCAACATGGTTCAGAATCATCAAAACATCATAAACTAAATTTTTCAACAATATAGAACTTGTTCTCCAGTCTTTTCACAAAGCTTGATCTTTCTTGGTTTTGTACTAAACAAAGGGTGAGGAAATGTCAAATTCCTCTTCACAGGCAACTTCTGGAGAGTATTTGCAGGCTGTGATGGCTATGATGAAGAGACTCCAACATCAAACTTGGATGGCTGTGATGAAGAGACTTTTGTAGACCTCAACCTTGGACTTCTCCTTATCACAGGTGCAGAAGAAGATACCTCATTGGGATTTGGTCCAGTTTCCTAGCAAAAACACAAAAAACAGACCTTGTAAAATGTTGGAGTTGTGTACTTAATGTCTAGATTTAAGTAACGATAAACTCCCGGTCATAGCATTTAATCTATTTAAATTAATAAACAATTGTTTGCTTTTAATTATTATTAATTAAATAAATGCAAACCATGGTTCTGGATTTTATACGTTGTAGTTAGTATGGTGTGCATGGGCACACAGAAGATCATACTATCGGTTACTCGTATTTAATCGAACAGTTGCTCACGACCTAGATGGACACGAACTAATCTATCGGTATAGTCGTTGTGTGAGAGAGAAAATAATTTATCTTAATTATTTTATCACACTTGTACACTTGGTGTATTGAGCGGATCGTTGAGATTCATCGATTAGGATTGCCGGCGATAATCGATTCGAGTCTCAGTGTATTTTATTCTTAATCCCCGATATTATTGCGGGTGTGTATATTTAATATAAGTGACTTTGATTTACCAAAGGAATTAACCGATTTAATTATTGGGTTAATTACCGGTTAAGTTGGGTCACTATATTTTATATATGACATGCCGTGAATAATTGACCGGACAGTGTATCCCGTAAGGGTTGATAATATCCCCGAGATGAGTTCAAAAGGAATTATTGTGTAAACCTCATGAGTGGATTCGTTCCGCACAATAATTAAGGTTGAATGGTACTAGTCTCGGATTAAAGAGATGAATAAATTAATTAGCAATAAATTAATTTTATTCATGGATATTTTTATCTTAAATACACGGAATAAATAAATACTACCGGAGAAATATTATTTGATATAATATGGTTTAATATTGGGAGTGCAATTAATTTATATAGTGGAAAATAAATTAATTAATATTGATAAGGATTAATGGACTTGGGCAGTGGGCTCAATTTAATCATCAATATTGGAAGCCCAATATTCCACCTCCTTTAGATCCCCTACGTAGCCTATAAAAGCACTACATGGCCTTCATAAATCATAAGACAAGATTATCATACTTGATATTCTAGAGAGTTGAAGGAGATCCATAGGAGTTCGATAGATCGTCGCCCACCCGACGTTCGAACGGAGTGCAAGGAATACGTGGGAAGATTCAAAGGTCTTCAACTAGATTTCGTTTCTCCGCACAACGAATCAAAAGGTATGATCATCGAAACCCCTCTATGATTGTATGTGAATTATATTGTGATATGTACATGAACAAGACGATCCGGGAAAACGTCGAGACCGGGATACGGGGATCCGGGATCCCCGTCGGGATCGAGAAGGGGCGGTCGAACCCTAGGGTTCGACCGCCGGTACCGCGCGACGAAGGGGGAGCCCCGGCTGGACGCCGGGGCACGCGATCGACTTCGGTCGATCGCCGGGATGCCGCGGGCTGGTGCCGCGGCGGATCCCAGCCGCCCTTCGACGGCGGCGTGCGCACGGGGAGCCCCGGCTGAAGCCGGGGCGGGCGATCGAGCCTCGCTCGATCGCGAGGGCAGCCGCGGGTTGGAGCCGCGGCTGGGCGCCCTCCTCCTCGTCTGGTGGTGGCGGTGAGTCGCCGGACTCACCGCCGGCGGGTGCTGGTCGGACAGCCCCGCGGGGATGCACCCCGCATCCCCGGCGATCGCCATGCACGGCGATCGCGAGCCCTAACGTAGGGGCGCGGCTAGGGTTTAGCCGCGGGCTCGCCCGCGGTGACGCCTCGGTTGTGCTCCGGCTCGTTTGGTGTTCGCGATCGGTTTCCGGCGAAGGGTTTTCGGTCGGGGTTATCGGTTCCGCAATTTTTGATACCCCGGGATATCGAATTCCAACAATTGGTATCAGAGCGTTTGGTTTCGTGTTCATGTATGTGTTCAATTGTGTTCTACCTTGCAGGGATTCCGACTATCATGGTTTAATTAATTGTTAATTATTCGTTTAATTAATTGCTATTTAATTTACCATGATTGTTCGTTTATTAAACTCTCGGACATGTCGAGATTCGTTTTGTGTGGATGAATGCTTGTAATAGTAAAAATTCGGGGGTTGACCGAATTTAGGATTTATTATTACGTTCTATGTTTTCCGGAAAGTGTATAGGGTCGATTTCATGTATAGAATCGATACCGGAATTGTAAATTTATTTCTTGTAATTTATTTACGTTGGATCGATGCCGAGACGACCACCGGAGAACTCATGAGACGAAGAAGACGAAGAGGACGAAGAACCGGGGGGTCGATCAACCCCATGATCGACCCCATGACCGAAGCCATGGGGAGGGGTCGATCGCCCCTCGGCTGGGGCTGCCGCCGGCAAGGTGGTGGCCGGCCGGCTGGGGCGGCGGCGGCGGTGCCCTCTCCGGTGGTGGCGGCGGTCGGTGGTGGTGGTGGTGCGGGGATCCCCAACCCGTGCTACTCCTACTCCTACCAAGATTCACTTTCCTAATTGATTCAAGTTTTCCTATTTTGAGTATTCCTAAGTATGGGAACTCTCATGGAGATAGGAAAATAATTAATTAATATTATTTATTTTCTTATTCTATTATGGAAGTCTTCTAGAATATTTCAAGTTCTACTTGGAATAGGAATCTAGAGATTTAATAGAATTAGATAGGAAAAGAATTAATATTATTTATTTCCTTATTCTATTATAGAAGTCTTCTAGAATATTTCAAGTTCTACTTGGAATAGGAATCTAGAGATTTAATAGAATTAGATAGGAAAATAATTAATTAGTAAATTAATTTATTTCTATTTGATTATTCCTATTTTATGGGAATTTTCATAGACATGGAAACTAATTAATCTTGGAAAGTAGAAAAGTCCTAATTTATTTTATTTCCTTATTCTATTATAGAAGTCTTCTAGAATATTCCAAGTTTGACTTGGATAGATTATTCTAGAGATTTAATGGAATTAGATAGAAAATAAAATAAATAAAAATATTAATAATATTTAATTTTATTTTTGATTTATTCGATTGACTTAATTTTCGAATTAAGTATCTTTTGGATTTATTAAGAATAAATAGATTTAAATATTAGGATTAATATTCTCGTCACATGGAGCATTCAAGAACGAAGACTGAAGACTAGAAGACGCATACGGAGATGGAATAAAGCCATGATAGTCGGGAAAATAATTTTTTCTAGCATTATTTTGACTATGTGCTATGTGCTTTATTACTTGTATGCATGCTTATGTGTTTAATTATGCATTAGATAGCGTATCCCTTTGTTATAAAAAGCTAAGTGGGAGCGGGGATGGAAACATTCCCATGGTCTCCATTACTGTTCTCTTGGTGACTCTTATGGACTTTTGAAGTTCATATAGATGTAGGTACCGGTATACCGATCCAATCGATATACCGTGTGTGCGGAAGCGTGTAAAGCAATAGATCTACTATGCCATGATCTTAGTGCACACTTAATGTGTATAAGAACACATATAAACATATATATATACACATCCAATATATATATATATATATATAAGGTTCAACGATTACTTACTTATGGTGACGAAGTGATTCGTTGATGTCGTTGAGGTGGTGTTGAGTCGATTGAACCACCTCAAATGGATCAGCCTCTCGAAGCTCTCCTTGTGAATGACCTCGTCACTTCTCTTGTCTAGATCGCCCGGATGTTGAAGCCGCACAAATGGCCCGGCCTCTACGTGTTGCACACGAACCCGGATGATTACTTGCTTGCTTGATCGAGTTGATTCTCCAAGAACAACCTCTTTTCTCTCTTTTACTTGTGAATTTCTTGGGTGGTGATTAAGTGATTGTGAAAATCAGATTTTCACTACTTAATACCTTCATTTCCATCTCCATTACCCTCTTGTAACCCCCATAATGAATATGCACCATTATATCACATAATGGGTGGGTAATGGGGAGATGAAAGGTCAAGTACACATCACTATGCCACAATGGCATAAGATGTGGTCTCTCTTGCTTGTGTGGCATGCCATGTCACACTATGTGACATGCATCCATGCAAGCCATGCAATGCATCCCATGCATGCATATAAATTCACGTAAATATTGATTCTAAATCAATATAATTAACAAGCATCGTACATCATCTTTGAGTCCGTGTGTGACCCTGTAGGTATGATTTATTGATCAATATTATATTGTTCCCAACAATTTAATATTATCAAATAATCATTTAACATCCATAGACGACCTTATGACTTTATCGATTGCACACGTAGGATCGAAGGACATATCCCAACAATCTCCCACTTGGCCTTCAGAGCCAGTGTGCTGCCAACTTCCTTTTGTCACTTTATGTCTAAGTTTGAACTTGAGGCAAGACTCGAGTCATCCTCAATCGGTTCAAACCTTTCTTGGACTTTGAGACAGACTGTAAAACCAGATTTATCACTATGATAAGAATCTGGACGTGGCCACGTATTTTCCACAGTCTCGACTCTCCAAGTGGCCGGTAAGACATGTATCCCATTATAAAATGGAGGACAATCCCATCTTGTCAATCCAAGCTCTCCCACTTGCTTCCTGATATACCCAATAACAAGTTTTATAACCTCCTTTTACGAAAGGCGTTTACTTGTATCAAAGTACACCATTTCACAATGGAATCACTCTGGACTACTCAGGTCAGAGGAAATTGCTCGACAGTCAATGAAATAGTATTATGACTCGAAATCTTAAATACTATTCCAGTCGGGTCTGTTCGATCATTAGCTCCCAGCTAATATCTATGTAATTGTACTCGATGTCCCACATCACTAGCCCATGAAGCGGCGCTATAGTACACATTACAATCTAGTTCTTTGTATTATCGGTTTGTCCGTACTCGATTATACGAACTAGGAACAAACATATGATTCAAGTATATCAGTTCAACCATTGGGACTTCATTATGCGGTAAGTCGACCTCATAACCCAATCGATATTACTTAATCATTTGGACAATTCATATAAATTAAACCATATTTATATGAAGAAATATGTATTATACATATGAGTGAATGTCTACCAAATCTCCAAAAGTATCTAATACAGTAATAGAAATCACAACCCATCTCTAAGATGTCTGATCTCTATTGCAGTCGTGAAAGCCTCAAGCTTAAACTGCTGGAGAGGTTTAGAAAGCGGGTTTGCAACCTTACCAAAAGTTGCAACTTTATTATCTCGATGTCTCCACAAAACTATCTCCCAGATAATGTGGAACTTCCTGAGCACCAGTTTTAGACTTGTGGTGCTTCCTAGCTCATTGGCTTGCGCGATAACTCTACTATAAATAGAGAACTATCGGATGGGCTGAGCTAGTTACGCCACCTAGTTCATTCAAGAACTTTCAAATCTTAACTGCCAACATTACAGCATCCAATGCAATACTGTGCTCAGCTTCTGTAGTTTAATCAGCTATATTGTATTGCATGGAACTATTCCAGCAAATTTCACCTCTAACTAGACAAAAGATATAACCAGATTAAAATCGGAAATTATCTTAGTCTGTTTTGAAGTTAGCATTCAAACAGCTTGTTAATATCAACTCTTTTTGTCTTCCAAAGACAACAAAATTCTTTTGTCCATCTAAGGTACATAAGAATATTCTTGGTCGCAGTCTAACGCGCCTCACCTGGATTTCCTTGAAACTGACTCGTCATGCTCAAAGCATATGATACGTCCGGTCGTGTACATATCATGGCATACATTATAGACCCTATTGCCAAAGCATAAGGAATGTTTTACATCCTCTTTTGCTCATCAAGTCCCGTAGGGCCTTGCATCTTGCTAAGAGATGTGCCATGACTCATTGGAATGAGACCCTTTTTGGCGTCTTTCATCCTGAACTTATCAAGTACCTTATCAAAATAGGTCACTTGACTAAGTCCAAACATCATTTTCGATCTGTTCCAACAGATCTTGATGCCCAATATGTACTGTGCTTCTCCAAGATCCTTCATTGAAAAACAATTCCCAAGCCATTCTTTAATAGAATTAAGCATAGAAACATTGTTTCCAATAAGGAGTATGTCACCGACATACAACACAATTAATACAACGTAACTCCCACTGATCTTCTTGTAAAACAAGACTCTTCCGAGTTCCTCTGAAATCCAAATCCCAGTATGGATTCATTGAACTGAAGATTGCTACTTCGATATGCATTCTTTATTCCATAAATAGAACTATAAGCTTGCATAATTTCTCAGCCTTATTAAGATCGATAAAACTCTTTGGCTGTGTTAAAACACAGCCTCTTCTAACTCTCAAACGAAAAGATTAAAAGCAACAAAATAGGCCTTGGACATCTTCTGGACTGGTCCTCGCCCTCCGTTTCAGTTCCGCGGTCGCCGATTTTGGTTAAAACAAGTCATTACCCCAAAAACCACGAACAGCGCCCGCCGTTTTACAACCAGCGGTCGCTGAACACCACCGGCGGTCGCCGTTTCCAAAACGGCGCCCGCCGAAAGGGCAAAAACCCGTCTGCCCCAAAAAAAGAGCTTTCGGCGGTCGCCGTTTCCAAAACGGCGCCCGCCAAAACAAAACAGCGCCCGCTGGAGCTACAACGGCGCCCGCCGTTTGGCTCCAGCAGCCCGGTTTTGTCCGCTTTGCTTCGTTTTGCTTCGGTTTGCTTCGTTTCTTCTCTTTTTCGCCGGAGAGCCGAGATCCTCCATCGAACCATGGACCAAGTCCATCGCTTACAAGTAGTACAATACAAATATAATAGAAAAACCTATCTATTACAAATGATTCCAAGGGACGCAGCCCTCAAATACTACGGCCAATCGAAACGTAAAAAACGACAATTTCATTCACCCGACCACTAACGGTGGCCGGCCTTACATCTAATCACATAGATACAAATAAACAAGTAATCCAATTATGTTGAATTAACCTTCGTGTCCAACACAAAAGTGTGCACGAGCCCTAGTCTCTGATACCAATTGTAGGTACCGGTATACCGATCCAATCGATATACCGTGTGTGCGGAAGCGTGTAAAGCAATAGATCTACTATGCCATGATCTTAGTGCACACTTAATGTGTATAAGAACACATATAAACATATATATATACACATCCAATATATATATATATATATAAGGTTCAACGATTACTTACTTATGGTGACGAAGTGATTCGTTGATGTCGTTGAGGTGGTGTTGAGTCGATTGAACCACCTCAAATGGATCAGCCTCTCGAAGCTCTCCTTGTGAATGACCTCGTCACTTCTCTTGTCTAGATCGCCCGGATGTTGAAGCCGCACAAATGGCCCGGCCTCTACGTGTTGCACACGAACCCGGATGATTACTTGCTTGCTTGATCGAGTTGATTCTCCAAGAACAACCTCTTTTCTCTCTTTTACTTGTGAATTTCGTGGGTGGTGATTAAGTGATTGTGAAAATCAGATTTTCACTACTTAATACCTTCATTTCCATCTCCATTACCCTCTTGTAACCCCCATAATGAATATGCACCATTATATCACATAATGGGTGGGTAATGGGGAGATGAAAGGTCAAGTACACATCACTATGCCACAATGGCATAAGATGTGGTCTCTCTTGCTTGTGTGGCATGCCATGTCACACTATGTGACATGCATCCATGCAAGCCATGCAATGCATCCCATGCATGCATATAAATTCACGTAAATATTGATTCTAAATCAATATAATTAACAAGCATCGTACATCATCTTTGAGTCCGTGTGTGACCCTGTAGGTATGATTTATTGATCAATATTATATTGTTCCCAACAATTTAATATTATCAAATAATCATTTAACATCCATAGACGACCTTATGACTTTATCGATTGCACACGTAGGATCGAAGGACATATCCCAACAATAGATGTGTCATTGGAGGAGAATTCTTGTAATTCCTCTTACAAGAAACATTGATTAAGTTTATCAAACAATGCCTAATTTGTCTTTCTGAAACTGACTTCAAGTCGACTCATTCTCACCCCGGGGAGTGGAATGGAGCCAAAGCCACTTGGTCATGTGGATGACACAAATTAGAGGCAGTCGTACCATTCTTTGATAGATGGATCGATTGTCTGCTCGGCTCCCTCATCTAATGAGAGATATGGTTGTTCGCATGGTGAATCACTGGTTAGAAACTTCGAGTTTCACTTATGATTCTCCGCGTCTTGATTTATGAAATCGAATGTCTCAAGTGATTGGATTTCAATTGTAAAAATCTTTTGGTGTAGTAAACGTCCACACTATCGTGGCTTGCTGCATTGAATGGGATTTTGGATCGATTGATGTAGACAGTTATAGAAGAAAGTGAAGGTTCATGTATTAGCGTAAACGTCCACACTATCGTGGCTTGCGGTAATATACGAGTCCCAAACAATCTTCTTAGATACTGAGTAATGGTTTACACTTAGGTACGCTCTATAGTATCCTTCCCATCGAAGTAACGCTATAGTGATGTACGACCAAAGTAAATCTAATTGCTAAATCATTTGGATGGGTAAACGTCCACACTATCGTGGCTTGCCTTATCTGATGGGATTTTAGATGTGATTAGTGATTTAATGATATTATTTGAGGGAGATAATATCGGATATTAAATTAATTGTTTGTTTAAATGTGCTTATAGGTTTAGAGAATAGCTATGAACCCACTTTCTGTGATACTCAAGGAATTCAACTCACTGGTTCCACACTGCGTTGAGTGGAATAAAAAGTTAGACATTGCTCAGACTGTAAAAGAGTACAAAGATGTACTCAGTGAAACTTGTCCTCCTAGACCTACTATTGTCTCAACTGATGAGGAAATAGCTGACTTTGAGAAGTGGGATAGTGCTCTTGCACTGGCCGCCAATCATGATGTCATGCTTAAACTCAAGTTGATCTTTAGGCAAAATGTAAAGGCTAGAAAAGAGGCGATGAGAACACTCATAAAGATCAGTTGCTTCGAGGAAACGCTTGATCACGTTTTCGAGATGCTAGATCTTTTGGAAGAGTTGAAACAATCGCAAGCTCTTACAGCCAAGGCCAAAGGTTTCGGACCTAAGGTTTTACATAAGGAAAAGGAGAAGATGACAAGAGAGTCCAATGGTCCTAAAAGACTTGGACCACGGAACAGAGTGAGAAAGCCTTCGGGCAGTCATTCTCATGGAACACATTCTGAGGACTGGAAGTCTATGTTTTCTCCTCGAGAAGGTACGAGATTTCCTCCTTAGTCTTT
This sequence comes from Euphrasia confusa, assembly GCA_954870475.1. Taxonomy (NCBI): domain Eukaryota; kingdom Viridiplantae; phylum Streptophyta; class Magnoliopsida; order Lamiales; family Orobanchaceae; genus Euphrasia; species Euphrasia confusa. The sequence continues at coordinate 26,066,612 of OX940958.1, forward strand.
GAAACATAGTCAGTAGCGTTATCTACCAGAAACCTGGTTGGTAGATATGGAACCTCTGACGGTATGTATGCATTTAAAATGCAGGGACACCAGGAAACCCAAAGACTTGGAAATGGAGGAATGATCTACACGGGCAAAAGCTGTAAAGGAGGCAGCGGTTGCGGTGGAAGACATTTATCTGCTTTAGTAGTTAAATAGGATTTCATTTCAAAGTTATTGCTTTATGTACCCTTTTATTTTAGAAAGAACGTTTTGTTCTGGATTTCTATTATTTATGAATGGATATTTTATTTCTTTAATCATTGGATGATTTTGATAAGAAATAATGGCATTATCTATTCTGGTACATTAGATAGCAATATGTGAATGATAAATCCTTAGTCTACCACGATGCAACAAACCATTCTATAACTTGTTTTACTTGTTAGATATTTCTTTAAATTAATCATTATACTTGTGAATTCTTATACTTAGTAGTATTTTCAAATAAGATTCAAATGGTCGAAATTGATTTGATCAATTAAAGTTGAAGGAATGGACCTTCCGACCTAAGAATTGAATTTGGAGGATAATACGTCTAAGCAAACCTTTCTGGAAAAAGGATAGAATTCAGACAAGTATTAGAAATGATTAGATATGCAGACATATGTGTATATTAGAAAGGTACGAGAAATTCTCTCAAAGAATACTCAGTGATGGATTAGAATACTTAATGTGCCATAAAAGCAAAGTGTTTTGACTAGTCAATGGACACAAAGCTATTATGGGAACCATCAAAGTATATCCATTAGGAGCCTGCGACTCGGTCGCGGAGGCCATCACCTATCTGAATAACACATAGCATAATCAAAGATTGGGATTCAATCCCAAAGGACCGCGCCATACACTTGCGTGTAGAGATGGTGCGCTATAAAGAAATGGAAAATCTAATAGTAAAAGAACAAGTTGTTTCGGAACTACCTATGTTCTATGGATATTCCTAGAGACAACGACATATTCAATATGGTTGTAGGATATCCTAGATGAACGAAGTATTGTGTGTTCTATAGTACTATGAACCAGAGGGAAGTCTCGTCCGGTTCATAGAGAAAGACTATTAGATGAACCACAAAGCCTAAAATTGACGTAATACCTTGAAATGAGAAGAAGGACAAAAGACTAGGAACCAGCCAAACCGAGTAGAAGTACACCACATACTGCACCTATTGTTATTACTGTTATACACCGGGACGCCATTGCAGTGGGAGGTTGTTGGACAACCAGGGATATTCATAAGACTAGAGGAGTTCGGACTCTGGATCTAGTAGAGATGAAATCGACCCCTAGCTCTGCATAAGGGCGGTACTAGATCTAAATGTGCCTGCTTGGAACAATAAGGATTATTGTTAAGAGGCTAGATCATTTAGAGTACAAACTTAATAAATCCATTTATGGATTGAATTAAAGCTGTGAATCGTGGAACTTGCGAATTGATGGGATAGTCCATTTGATGGATTCATCAAAAGGCATAGACGAAAGGTGTATTAGAGAAGTGATGGAAACAAGGTGGTGTTTCTCGGAGATTTTGTGTAGATAACATTTTATCATTGGCAACAATGTAAAAGTGTCATCAGACATAAAATAGTGGTTGTCTAATCGAGATATAAGATTGAGAAGAAGTTAGAGCTTGTTCTTAAGATCTTATGATCTAGGGATAAGAACATTGTACTTCTCCTAGATATCTTATACGATTATGGTTTGTTTTAACATGCAATGTTGAAAATAAGAACCTGATATCAACTATGCCGTTTGCGTAGTGGGAGGATATCAAAGTAATCTGGACAAGAAATTCTCGGATGCTATAATAGTACTTGCGTGAGTACTGGATATTAAGCAAGACGAAATCTTCTTGGATTACACATTCTCAGATTTAAATCAGAGAAGGGCCAGTGTAAGTCGATATCAGGCTATGTGTTCACTTTTGGAAAAGGTGGAACCTTTAATATGAAAAGAGTGATAAGCGGGATGCTTCTCAGACTCTCTCATAACCGAATAGCAGCCTCAGAGGCAGCGGAAGTTTTGGTTAGGTTCCGGGATAACCTCTAAGACTTGGAAATGACTCTTGGTTTGCCAAAGGCTATTTCATAGCGGTGCATGGTAAACCGGAAGAAGTCATAAGTCGAAAAGTGATGTTTAACACATAGTGCAAGTACCACCTGATACGAGTCGTCGTCGAGGGAGACGACGTAGTAGTCACCAAGATAACTTCAGAGCGACAACCTAGAGTGCTCATTCACATAGTACTTCTCGAAAGTACACCTTAAGCACGTGATGAGTATGGGAACCGGGAGTTTGGAGGAAATGACTAGACCTTAGTACAAGTGGGAGATTGTTGGAGTTGTGTACTTAATGTCTAGATTTAAGTAACGATAAACTCCCGGTCATAGCATTTAATCTATTTAAATTAATAAACAATTGTTTGCTTTTAATTATTATTAATTAAATAAATGCAAACCATGGTTCTGGATTTTATACGTTGTAGTTAGTATGGTGTGCATGGGCACACAGAAGATCATACTATCGGTTACTCGTATTTAATCGAACAGTTGCTCACGACCTAGATGGACACGAACTAATCTATCGGTATAGTCGTTGTGTGAGAGAGAAAATAATTTATCTTAATTATTTTATCACACTTGTACACTTGGTGTATTGAGCGGATCGTTGAGATTCATCGATTAGGATTGCCGGCGATAATCGATTCGAGTCTCAGTGTATTTTATTCTTAATCCCCGATATTATTGCGGGTGTGTATATTTAATATAAGTGACTTTGATTTACCAAAAGAATTAACCGATTTAATTATTGGGTTAATTACCGGTTAAGTTGGGTCACTATATTTTATATATGGCATGCCGTGAATAATTGACCGGACAGTGTATCCCGTAAGGGTTGATAATATCCCCGAGATGAGTTCAAAAGGAATTATTGTGTAAACCTCATGAGTGGATTCGTTCCGCACAATAATTAAGGTTGAATGGTACTAGTCTCGGATTAAAGAGATGAATAAATTAATTAGCAATAAATTAATTTTATTCATGGATATTTTTATCTTAAATACACAGAATAAATAAATACTACCGGAGAAATATTATTTGATATAATATGGTTTAATATTGGGAGTGCAATTAATTTATATAGTGGAAAATAAATTAATTAATATTGATAAGGATTAATGGACTTGGGCAGTGGGCTCAATTTAATCATCAATATTGGAAGCTCAATATTCCACCTCCTTTAGATCCCCTACGTAGCCTATAAAAGCACTACATGGCCTTCATAAATCATAAGACAAGATTATCATACTTGATATTCTAGAGAGTTGAAGGAGATCCATAGGAGTTCGATAGATCGTCGCCCACCCGACGTTCGAACGGAGTGCAAGGAATACGTGGGAAGATTCAAAGGTCTTCAACTAGATTTCGTTTCTCCGCACAACGAATCAAAAGGTATGATCATCGAAACCCCTCTATGATTGTATGTGAATTATATTGTGATATGTACATGAACAAGACGATCCGGGAAAACGTCGAAACCGGGATACGGGGATCCGGGATCCCCGTCGGGATCGAGAAGGGGCGGCCGAACCCTAGGGTTCGACCGCCGGTACCGCGCGACGAAGGGGGAGCCCCGGCTGGACGCCGGGGCACGCGATCGACTTCGGTCGATCGCCGGGATGCCGCGGGCTGGTGCCGCGGCGGATCCCAGCCGCCCTTCGACGGCGGCGTGCGCACGGGGAGCCCCGGCTGAAGCCGGGGCGGGCGATCGAGCCTCGCTCGATCGCGAGGGCAGCCGCGGGCTGGAGCCGCGGCTGGGCGCCCTCCTCCTCGTCTGGTGGTGGCGGTGAGTCGCCGGACTCACCGCCGGCGGGTGCTGGTCGGACAGCCCCGCGGGGATGCACCCCGCATCCCCGGCGATCGCCATGCACGGCGATCGCGAGCCCTAACGTAGGGGCGCGGCTAGGGTTTAGCCGCGGGCTCGCCCGCGGTGACGCCTCGGTTGTGCTCCGGCTCGTTCGGTGTTCGCGATCGGTTTCCGGCGAAGGGTTTTCGGTCGGGGTTATCGGTTCCGCAATTTTTGATACCCCGGGATATCGAATTCCAACATAAAATGATTAAAAATGGTCTATACACCACTAAACAAAAAAAAACAAAAAAAAGTTACCTGTTTTTTAGTTCCCTTTTGCTTCTTTATTTTACTCTTTTTTGCAGCTGGAATAGGCAAACCTGGAACGAGCACTTCGTACCTGATTTTCGCATGAACGACCCTCTGTGATGCATCACCAGTGTGCAAATGGATTTCCGACCTCCATAATCTGGAACGAGCTTCCCATCAGGAATGACATCAGTTCCCATTCTCAATTTCCACGACATTCTTCAAGAATTGAGCTTCACTGGAAATTGAGCTTCAGTAGAAAATTAATTAGGGTTTTCTGGGAAAATCAAGCGGGATTTAGGTTACTGGAAGTTGAGATTTGGGGACGAAGTACGAATTAAGCTTTGATTCAGATTGAATTGGGTGCGATTTTGGATTGGAATGAAAATTAGGGTTCGCACTTTCAATTTGGGGGTGGAGCTACGGGTTTGGAAATGAAATTTCTGAAACTCTTTTTTGTTTTAATTTTTAATAAAATCTTATTATGGAAAAGACGATAATACCCCCACATGGCCCGAAGCTGATCACGTGCTTTGCACATGTCGCCGGAAAACACCACTTTTGACATTAAAATGCAAAAATGCGATAGTTCAACCACTAAGACGTAAAAAGTTAAAGATCAGTTACCAAAGTACAAAAAGGTCTATAGGTCAGGTACTAAACTATAATTTTTCCAAAATAAAATAAAATTAACTGTATTAATCATTGATTAGTATCTCCAATTGAGAGATAAAAGTCTATTAATACTTCTAATTCTCACCGAAAAAAAAACGATGTAGAAATCATTGGAGGTATGCTAATTTGTAAAAATTAAGATTTCCTAAAAGTTCTGTAAAGATGAAAAATAATATTATCTTATTATTATTATTTACTATTATTAATTAACAAAATCAATATTTTCGTTTTAATTTTTGAAATAGTTAAAATTTTAACATTAAGATTTATTTTATATTTGAACATTATTCTGTATTTTATATAAAAATTAATAAAAAAATAAGAATTTTGAACTAATTAAATTTTTAACGTTTACGGATTATTTGTATTTTTATTTTATATAAAAATTAATTAAAATTAAAAAATTTAAATAGTTAAAATTTTAAGCGAATTTATTTTATATAAAAATTAATTAAAAAATAAGAATTTTGAAATAATTAAATTTAAAGCGAATTATTTGTATTTTTATTTTATATAAAAATTAATTAAAATTAAAAATTTTGAAATAGTGATTATTTAGTATTTTATATAAAAAAATATTTTTTTTAACTTTTACTATTATTATTATCATTATTTAAATATAAATAATAAATAAAAAGTATAAAATAAGTAAGTGGTGAGACTTATAAAATTTATTTTTTGGGTAGAATGGTTGAATGAGGTTAGAAGTTTTTTTTAGGTAGAAGTAGAAAAAATATGAGTTGGCTCACACATTGCCTACTTATCACTAAAAAAATGCTCTAATAATTATTGTATATTTTTTCATCAACCAACAATTCAACTAGGCTACGGAAAACAACTATATAAAAGATATAGCATTTACAAAAATATACATACATGAATAAATTAACATTTTCATAATTAATAAAATTATTCATTAACAAATTTAAAACTATTATTTTAATATTATTCAACTTTTTAATTTTTTAACTATAATACAATAAATATTAATGTTGATTTTTTTATATTTATAAAATAATTAATATTACTATGATTATAATTTAAATTGATATTTAAATTTAAAATTTTTAATATATGTATATAATATTTGGTTGTATAATGAAACCTAAAATATATAGTTCTTCTGACGCCACAGATTTTGTTTACTTAAAATTATTCATTTACAAATTAAAAACTATTATTTTAATATTATTCAACTTTTTAATTTTTTAACTATAATACAATAAATATTAATGTTGATTTTTTTATATTTATAAAATAATTAATATTACTATGATTATAATTTAAATTGATATTTAAATTTAAAAATTTTAATATATGTATATAATATTTAGTTGTATAATGAAACCTAAAATATATAGTTCTTCTGACGCCACAGATTTTGTTTACTAAAATAATTCGGAAGGTGTTAAGAGAGATAAAAAATTTATTGGTCCCATAAATGTTGTCTTTTTTCGATTTAGTCCCACGTACATTCGCTTTTTCAATTTAGTCCCAAATATGTCGAATTGAATTTCAATTTAGTCATTTTTTACCGGAAAATTCAATTTCCGCCGGAATGTGCCCACGTGAAAGTCACGTGATCTGAGAGCATTGATGATGTTTCAGCGCCACGTGTCAATATTTCATTGGTTAACAGCTTTTTTATTTAAAAAAAAAAAAGAAAAATACACAAAAATACATTAATACATAATATTTGAATTTAAAAAAAAATACATAATAAATACACAATAAATACGGTGGAAAAAAAAGATAGATTAAAAGAGAGGAGTTTTGATTGGATGTTGATGATGATTCACGCTCGTCTGCTTCTCAAACCAATCGTTCCCCTTGGGGGCGAGAATCCGGCACCGACGAAGGCGATCCGTTCGCCCCAGATGGGGGGTCACGAGAGGAGGAGCGGGTACCAGATCCAGAAGACGAGGAGGCCGAGGAGCTCTTGGAGATTTGAGTCGTGGTCGAGGCTGTTGTAGGCCATGTGGTGGGCGTTGTGGTTCCACTTCCACCAGGCGATGCTGATTCCGGCGAGGCAGTTTCCGGAGAGGATCTGGGCGTAGCGATTGAGGCGGGGGGTGTGCATCACGGGGTGGTGGCCGGAATCGGTGGAATTAAGTGGCGTGGCCCTTGGTTTCGTAGAGGTCGAACTTGGTGAACTCGTGGACGAGCTTGCGGTAGTCCTTGGAGGTCTCGGAGACGGAGTGGTCCTGGAGGTGGAGTCCGGTGGAGAGGGGGGGCAGGGAGTTCCACGCGGAGGCGGGGTGGACGGCGACGAAGGTATCAGTGGCTGGCGTCCTTGCCGGAGAGGTGGAGGAGGGGCTGATCGCCGCCGGGGTGGATTTTGGCCTAGTCGGTCCGAAAATTTTGCTCAGAATAAAGATCAGAAAATTTCTCCCCCAAATTTTTTTTCACCGTATTTATTTTGTATTTATTATGTATTTTTCCTTTTTTAGAATTCAAATATTATGTATTAATATATTTTTGTGTATTTTTCTTTTTTTGTTTAAATAAAAAAGTTGTTAACCAATGAAATATTGACACGTGGCGCTGAAACATCATCAATCGTCGGCTCTCAGATCACGTGACTTTCACGTGGGCACATTCCGGCGGAAATTGAATTTTCCGGCAAAAAAGGACTAAATTGAAACTCAATTCGACGTAATTGGGACTAAATTGAAAATGCGAATGTAAGTGGGACTAAATCGAAAAAAGGCAACATTTATGGGACCAATAAAATTTTTATCTCGGTGTTAAGATAAAATTATTTAGTTTGAAATAAAATTTGGGTCGGTCCTGTGAACAGGTCCGATGACAACTAATAGTCACAAAATCTTAACAAATTACAAGCTAAAACAATACATTTATAAATTATTGCAATTCAATCACATATCACATACCTTAAACATAAATATTAAGAAGACACGAAAGAAAACCTCTACATAAAAGTATCGTGCAAATACAACCTCAACTTAGAGAAAAATCTTAACTCCCGTCGTCCCGTTTTCTATTAGACCATCTCCAATAAAAGATATTTAATTCTCTAAATATTATGTGTCACTGTTATGAATATTATTAATTAGTGAATGACTAGTTTACCCTTTCTTGGTGAACAAGACAGAAACCCTATTTTGTATCCTATATAAAGGGGTCTCCCCATATGAATGACATAACAATTCATAACAATTCTATTCTCCTCTCATATTGTCTCTCTTTCTACTATATTATTCTCTCTCAATTCTCTTGAGTTTATAACACGTTATCAGCACGAAAGCTCAACCGCGTTCTTCATCGAAGATCTAAACTTCCAAGATCCGAAGTACAAGGCAAGAATTTATATTTTGTTTATATTTATTAAATAATTATAAATATATCTACTTCTTCTCCTCTTCTTCCCAAAAGTAACATGTTCCCGAAGAACATTATAATCTGATATTCCTGAAGTAATATCATATGTTCCCAAATAACATTATAATATGATATTCCTATAGATATATCAATATCAAATTGATTATGATTAAATATTAATTATCTCGAAGAAATATCAAAAGAAAATGTTCCTGAAGAACATGATATGATATTTCCGAAGAAATATCAAAATAAAATGTTCCTGAAGAACATCGTGCGAAGTTTTTCATGATCAAGTCATGTATGTGCGAACTCGACCCATGAATCAATTGATATATTTCTTGAATTCCAAAGTGGATGAAATTTGAGGAAAAATTAATCAAAACTTTGTTGAATAAGTCGATGGTTATTTTCTTGAATATTGGGATAGCCACATGAGTTTGAATCCCCATGAAAATTTGATATTCCTGAAGTAATATCAAATCAATTATTTTTAATATATCAATTAAATTGAATGTTCTTGAAGAACATAAACTGTTTAAATATTATATTGATCGTTCTGGAAGAACATCATGATTTGATATTATTCGATAAATATCAAATTAAATTGATCCCGTAGTAGCAATACGTTTGGAAATATCAAATTAAATTGCTCCCGTAGTAGCAATAAGTTTTATATGATCCCGAAGATTATTATGGTATGATATACATGAATAAATATCAAAATTAAATTTTAAATGTTCTTGGAGAACATCGTGATATGATATTCCCGCAAAAATATCAAATCAAATTGATATTTTTATTGATTGCTCTCGAAGAAGCAAAGTTCAAAACATTAAATGTTTTTGAATAAAGGTACATCATGATACTCATAGTGAAACGACATATTCAATTTCTCGTTGAAACAATGATTATATAAATTATCCCGGAAGGATTTCCTTTGAAAATCGAGAACAACTGAATATCGTAAAAGTCGATTCCAATTAAATGTAATTTCTGAGAAAATTATATATTGAGATTTATTTTTATCCCCGAAGGATCATTGGGAAAGATACTGTATCCCCGAAGGATCGTTGGTAAAACAACTGTTATGCAAATGATGACATATTAAGAGTGGGCTCCGGAAGAGCTGTACTAATTATCCCCACGAGTACTACAAATGTACTTAAAAATGAAAATGATGCATATCATGATTAAGTGCGTGGAAATTGTTATTTCCCAACTGCGAATAAATTTTATATATGCAAAGTTATATTCATATCACCACTAAAATGTATTTTTATGAACGGGCATAATAGAAAAAGGTATATTAAATATCTCGAGCCCACGATCCAGAAGATCGGTTTTTAGCATTTATGCTGATTTGCATATTTAAGGAAGATCATTTCTCGGCATTAGTGGGAGATAAGAATATGAAAGATATAAATGCCGAGAAATTTCATGGAATTAAAACGATCTTTAATTTTAGATCCACGCATCAATCAATTGAACCTGAAGTTCATGAAATAAGTGACTTGCAATATTCAGCAAGTAATCTGCCAAATTCATTTATATATTAAAGAAGGTGTGACAAAATCACATATATTTGTGATAAATGAACTATAAGAGTTCAAATATCAAAGAGATCAATCAAATGTTGATTCTAATATACGCCTGAAGCGTAGTAGATCGATCTTAAGATATAAAACAAATCCGCGGAAAAACAAAGAAATTAAGTCACCCTCAAAATCTCCTGAAGAGAGTTAGATGTAAATCCCATTGAAAAAGAATGTGCGCATGATAATAGAAAATCGTGGGATTGCGGAACAACCAAATTAAATATTTTGGGAAATGATGAAAGATTTGGTTGATAGAATGAATTGTCATCAACATGGAAAAAGTCGTCAACGACATATTTGCCTCAGTTGCTCTAGAAAAACTGGATCCAAAATTTATCAATAATAGTGTGCCGGCAACACTCAAAGAAATAGAAACGAGCAATTGAGGTTGAGCATGACTCGCTGAGTAAAGATATATTTTGACTCTATAATAAACACCTCAAAATATTATCCCACAAGGATATACGTGGGTGTTCGTAAGAAAAATGAGTAATGATGTGGTGAGATATACAAGCGAGATTAGTTGCTCAAGAGTTTTTCGCAGAAACTCGATATTTTTAAGGATGACATTAAGTTCCGCTAACTTATACTTCTGGCAGCAACAACGATAAATGTAGATATGCATGAATGTATGATATGACCATTTAGAAGTCATTCGAAAGATACATACATACAAATCCTGGATGGATTTTAAAATTCCTGATATGAAAGGAAATGAAAATCAGAACATTTACAATATCATATTATATATGTCATTATGGACAAAAAATGATATTGAAGACAAGGTCCCGAAGACCAGTGATTGGTCCCGAAGACCAGTGATTGCACTCTTTTTCCCTCTACTAAGTTTTTGCCCACGGGGTTTTCTTAGTTAAAGGTTTTTAACGAGACAATCACCACAATATAAATGTGAATGCCATGTACTCTTTTCCTCGAGTATTTTTTCCTACAAGGTTTTATAACGAGGTTTTTAACGAGGCATGTACATCACTCAATAATAATTAATGAGGATATTAGTATGTTCCATATGAGTTTATTTTCGAGATAAAGTGAGATATTGAACCTGAAGTTCAAATGATTGTGAATTGAAGTTCACATTATTGTTCATTTGTCAAGAAATGTATATTGAACACTAGACGCATATAAAATACTCCAGAAGAGTTACCGGGCGGTTATAGCAATTGTGGATGCTCTAGTCAATAGATGTCTGGTAAAGGCATATCCCAGAAGGACGAAAAATATACAATAATACAAATGAATGTGAAACTCAACAATTCGAAAGTTGAGTCCTGAAGACCAAAATGTATATTTGAATAACTAAGTTTTTCCTATATGATTTTATTAGTTACAGGTTTTAATGAGGCCGATTGATCACAAAGTCAAAGATCTTCGGTGATTACAATCAGGGGGAGCAAGTTGTACTCTTTTTCCTTCGCTCAGGTTTTGTCCCACTGGGTTTTCCTGGCAAGATTTTAACGAGGCAACAATACTGCAAATAGTCATTCAAAGGGGAGTGTTATGAATATTATTAATTAGTGAATGACTAGTTTACCCTTTCTTGGTGAACAAGACAGAAACCCTATTTTGTATCCTATATAAAGGGGTCTCCCCATATGAATGACATAACAATTCATAACAATTCTATTCTCCTCTCATATTGTCTCTCTTTCTACTATATTATTCTCTCTCAATTCTCTTGAGTTTATAACAGTCACATCATTGTATTCCATTATCAAATATTTTCACTTATTTTTCAGATATCTCATATTATACTATAACAAATATTTCCAAAGTTATTCAATTTTTTCTTCCCTTCACATCATTAAAATTTTAATTTTTTTTCAAAAATTGAAAAAGGAAATTGTATCCAAATCAAACAAACTTAGTCTTTATTTATAGATTTGGAAAATAAAAAATATTGATTTAAAAAATATAAAATTATTATTAATTATATATTAAAATATTATTTATAAAGGTAAGATAAAATTAAATGTTCTACATGTGCATCTCTTACCTATGGTTCCTACTTTTTTTACTTTTGGCAGAATAACTAAGAAGTTATTATTCAATAATCTTTTAAAAAATGTATAAAAAGATACACCTCTTAAATAATTCATATTGGAAGGAATTATTCCCTTCTACTAAACACATTCTTTTATTAAAAATTAAAATTATACTTTTAAAAGTCTATAACATCCTTGTTAAAAAATAAATATAGATTATAAATATTTTTAATAATACATGCTACCAATTTACATGGAGTAACTCTTTCAATGTCCTACTGAAAAACTCCTTCGAGGTAAGGCAGCTTGACTTCGGAAGTGATCGAGCTTTCCGACAACCCATCAGTCCGATAGAGCCAGACGCCGATGTGCATCTCGAGTGGATGCACATCGGCGAGAAAATGAGGTTGCTGCCTTTGGCTTGGCCGCTTGGGTGGAGATGAGGTGGCTCTCCAGCGACGAGGAGACGTAAGACTGCTTCATCATTTAGTCGACATTTTATATGGTGTTCGAGTGTTGTGTTGTGTTGTGTTGTGTTTTCTTTTCTTCTTCCTCAGGACTCTTTTATAGATGAGAAATCAAATAAAATTTATATAGGAGATCCATGCAGTATAAAATATAGAGGCCGCCGCCGGAGTCAATTTCGCCTAACGGAAAGATCACCGGACTGTTTTTTTATTGAAATTGGTTGAACTGAACTTAACTTAACTTAATATGTCTAAACTGAACTGAAATTAATATGTTCCAACTAGACTGGATTGAAATTAAGTTCGATTTAATTTAATTTTAAAATATTAAAATAATAATAATAAAAAAAAAATTAAATGAATGAACTGGATTTAATGAATGTGACTGAACTGAATTTAATGTATCTTAAACTACATAACCTTATTTATTTTTATTATAAATGGGGTATATTAAGAATAAAAAAAGTGTATTTAAGTAATTAATATTTCGTTCTGTTTGTAGGGAGTAATTAGTAAAGAGGTTTAATATAAAGGATATATTAGGAATAAAAAAAGTGTATTAAGTAAAAAATTAATATTTTCTTCTGTTTGTAGGGGAGTAATTAGTAAGTAGGTGTAGTATATTAAGAATAAAAAAAAGTTTATTAAGTAAAAAATAATTTGTTTGTAGGAAAGTAAATAGTAAGAAAGTGTACTTAAATTTAAAGTGTATTAAGTAAAAAATTAATATTTGGTTCTGTATGTAGGAGAGTAATTAAGTAAGTATAATTATAAATTTTAGATATAGTGGTGCGAATAGCGTTAACTTTTAATATAATACATCAACTAAAATATCAATTATACCCTTAAATTAAAAAAAGGGTATACATATATTATATTTCTTTTCCATTGTTTAGGTTAATAATATTTTAAGGAATCGTACCCAAAATACCCTTTTCAATTAAAAAAATAATAATAACTAACTTAATATAAATACATGTTTAATTATTCTAATAACGTAATTAAATAAAAAAAACTCACTTTATCCTACACTCCCCTTTTCAATTACAAAATATAATAATAACTAAATTAATATAAATACATACTTAATTGTTCTAATAACATATAATAATAACTAAATTAATATAAATACATACTTAATTGTTCTAATAACGTAATTAAAGAAAAAAAAAACTTACTTTATTTTACACTCGTTTTTATCAAATTTGTTTTTTAAGATTTTTTTTATTATTTATGATTTTTTATTGGATATCAACAAAAATATAATTAGTGCTCTAGTGCATAAATAAAAAACTATTAAAACCATTCGCTAAAAGAAATTTAAAAATATAAAATCCTAATCTACAAGTAGAAAAAGAATTGATATTCAATCTAATAATAAAAATTAATAAACTCTTTTCTTTAAAATTACTTTAAAACAATACAATACACAACACCGTTTTAAATAAAAATCTGTAAAATTAAAACTAACTTATAATCTAATATAGATATAAAAAAACCGAATATAAAAAAATACAGAAACACAAATTTGAAAAAAATACAGTAAAAGAGCAAATAGAAACCAAGACAAGATAATTTGTTTAAATTTAATTTATAAAAACAAAAAATCAATTAAAGTATTTTACGAGAAAATGAGCGTTCATTCAAGAAGGGTTAAGAACCGGAAAAGAAGTGTTAATACTTAATAGTGATCTCGTTTAACAATAATTGAGCACATGTGTATCTTCTGACCCCAGAGGCGTAATTTATTCGGAACAAAAAAACAGCATATTATCTTGGCCTTATACTCTCCTATAACAACCACCACCTCAATTATTTTGTTGTTTCATGTTACTCTTCTTCTTCTTCTTATCACTTTGTCACATAAACTAAAACCACTCCCCATCTCTCTCCCTGCCAAATCTTTGTAAAGGTGATTTCAGAACACTTCTCTCCCACTTTCAGTCAGATCTATAGTGTGAATTATTAATTTCGATTTCGAAAGTTTTTGAAGCTTCAGGACAAAAACCACAAATGAAGGGCTCTGCATCTGAACACAGTTTTTACATCGACGACGACAGCGAGGAAGAAGCCGACGCCGGAAACGATGATTCCGAATCGTCGCACTCCGACTACACCGACGACGCCCAAACCAAGCCCAACTCCCTCAACCCCTCTTGGCCTCAGAGCTACCGGCAATCGATCGATCTTTACGGAAGCGTCCCGTCTCCCGGCCTCAACTTTCTCGGAACATCGACATTGTCTCGCTTCGGAAGCTCTTTCCTCTCTTCCTCCCTCACGAGAAGGCACACCCCCGAGATACTGCCTTCTCTCTCTAAGCCTCTTATAGAGGATGAGAAACCCCCGAAAGAGAAACGAAGCAGCTCGCATTCTCTTCTTCCGTCCAAAGTAAAGAAAGCCTCCGCGGAGGTGGATTCACACGGAGTCCCGATTTCTGGACGATGCTCGTACAGCCAATCAGTGTTGAACGGTAAATTTAGTGATTTTGTTTTTCTTCTTTTAATTAGTTGTGTGTGTTCAACAACTAACTATGGTGATTTGATTTGATGATGAAGGCATCAACGTTCTGTGTGGAGTCGGAATCCTCTCGACTCCTTATGCTGCGAAAGAAGGGGGCTGGGCCGGGCTTTCCGTGTTATTTATATTCGCTCTGCTTTCCTATTACACGGGAGTCCTCTTGAGGTACTGCTTGGACAGTCAACCGGGCCTTGAAACCTACCCGGACATCGGCGAGGCTGCGTTTGGCACCTTGGGGCGTGTAGCCATATCCGTATGTTCATAATTATTATCTATCTTAAAGTCATTTGTTGATTAACCGTCTTATGGATTTTCTGTTTTTGTCAACGCAGATTATTTTATACGTGGAGCTATATGTAAGTACTTTCGGAGATTCCAATAGTGATCTTGTTTGTTTGTTTGTTTGTTTGTTTAGTAGTGTACATTTTAGGGCGAAAATTTGACTATGACTTGCATTTATTTTATGCTGTTTTGGTTATATTTTAAAGGCTTGCTGCATTGAATACATTATACTGGAGAGTGATAACCTCTCGTCCTTATTTCCAAACGCGCATTTCAACTTGGGAGTGGTTGAATTGAACTCTCCCCAGCTTTTTGCGGTGATGATGGCCCTTGCTGTGCTTCCCACGGTCTGGTTACGAGACCTCAGTATTCTCAGCTACATATCTGGTCACTTCTTTTTCTTTGTAATATTATTACTTATAATAATTCTTCAACATAAACGAACATTAACTCATTTGTTTTTTCTTTTCTTCGAGGCATTCTCAGTTGGAGGAGTTATTGCATCAGTCTTAGTTGTTGCCTGTCTCTTCTGGGTTGGCTTAGTGGATAAAGTCGGCTTTGAGACTACCGGGACAACCACTCTAAACCTTTCGACTCTTCCGGTTGCCATTGGTTTGTACGGTTATTGCTACTCCGGGCACGCTGTTTTTCCCAATATTTATATGTCAATGGAGAATCCTCGCCAGTATCCATCTGTACTTTTAACGAGGTAATGCAATTTTTTTCCATTTTGGTTCCCAATATATTCAACATGTATTTTGAAGTCATGAGTAAATTTGTGAAGGGCAGTTTTGGGTTTTGCACTCTTTTGTACGCATCAGCTGCTGTTATCGGGTACATGATGTATGGTGAGTCCACAGAATCGCAGTTCACTCTCAACATGCCCAATGACTTGGTTGCGTCCAAGATTGCCCTTTGGACTACGGTAGGCAGATTATATATATAGTTAGTGTATTCTTTCGATGAATTTCATTTATCTGATGATTTTCGTTCAAGGTTTCTATATGCTTATTACGAGGATCGAATTCTCCAACTACTTTAACTTGTGTTTCCATTTGGTCCTTTGCAGGTCGTCAATCCATTTACAAAATATCCTTTCTCCTATGGAAATGGAAACTATATTTATTTTCCCTTCTTGCAACACTCTTCAATAAATAAATTAGATATCTATGAGCAAATACAGCTTCTTCCTTAACTGAAAGTACGTATGCGTTAACCATGACTCCTGTGGCAATGTGTCTTGAAGAATTGATACCGTCTAGACACTCCAAATCATACATATACTCAATCCTCATACGGACCGCATTGGTCATGTCTACGTTGGTCCTCGGTCTCATCATCCCGTTTTTTGGTATGTCGACTTATTCTAGTTCTCTCATTCTCCCTTCTCTGAAGACATATATAACTCGTTATTCTACGCCTTAATTTTTCATTGCCATGCAGGTCTTGTGATGGCCTTGATTGGTTCGTTACTTACTATGCTGGTGGTAAGTTCATTCGACATATCGTCAACTTTCTATGAAATGACTTATAATAAAGCCTAACACCTCGAGCGTTCTAATATTTTATTATTCGATCAATTTACTTTGGCAGACATTGATTCTTCCATGCGCATGCTACTTGAGCATCTTAAGGGGGAAAATAAGCTTACTTCAGGTAAAGCTATGTTTCAGTTTGGATGGAGGTATTTCGAAGAAGTCGTTTTTTGGTTGGTTGAAATATCAAATACACTACAAATTCGATTTCTTTTAACAAATACTATTACTTAATGAATAATTTGTTTGTGCCACTCTGGATTGAGAGTACATTCTGATGCTTGAATCAAAATCATTTATAACTGTTAGTAGTTAGTACTAAACCTTCATGATTTTATCGTTATTATTTTGTTCCTTTTGAAGGGGTCGATGTGTGTATTGGTGATCGGAGTAGGCATAGTATCGTTGTCCATGGGAACATATTCTGCACTCGCCAAGATCATCGAGAACTTGAGTTGACAGGGAACTTGATACCTCAGCTTTATATATACTGAAATTTAAAATGTGATTGATACATAATTATTTATTCGTTGGCTGTTGTGTTGAGTAAGAATGACTCTCATTTGGTAATGTGGACTTGATTAAGAATTTTGTCTGAAAAATATGTTTAAAATAAAAGGGAATGTATGTTTCCCTACTGTGTTAATGAATCAATAAAGGTCTTCGATCTTTACAATTGTTTCCTCCGTGTTCTGAGTTCTTGCTTGTCTCCCAGTCCCAGGAATAGTGAAATTGTCAGCATTTGTGACCTGTTGTACGTACTTGTATGGCTTCCTTCAAATTTATCCAACGTTCTCTTTTATAATTTTTGTCTAGAATTCACTTACAATTACTCCCTTTATCTTCAAAATAATGCATACTTCGTTCCCAGGGGCATAGCCGAGTGGTAAGGCCTGTGATGATGTGGGTGAAATTCCCCGGCGACGCAGGGTTCGAACCTCGGGTGGGGCAAATTTTCATTGAAATATTATGAAGGTTTGTCCTGGGGTTCGACCTGTTGGCTCTCTCGCACAGGTGTCTGCTACTCGGGCACATCCCTCGATTTACATCCTACCCGATCGAGGGACCTCCGATCGGGTTGGGGTGGAGTTTCTCGTCTCTCCTCCTAATCAAAAAAAAAAAAAATAATGCATACTTCTTTTTTTGGTTGTTTATTAAAACAGTACACATTTATAAATGAAATGCCTTTTCACAACTTATCCCTTTCAATAGACATGTATTTATCTTTATATTACTCTCTCCATCCCCAAAGACTACATAGGTTTTGTGTATTGTCAGTTTTAGTAGACGACGGTTCCACCGTGAGTTTTATCACCGTGTACGTGTATTATGACTATTATCACGGTAGAGTTTAAGACGGTGATATATCTCACGAGTGATATACACCGTGTGTATTTACGGTTTTGTATGAGCACGACTGTGATTTATCTCACGGTGTAAATTTATAATGTGTACTTACGGTCGTGTATGATCACGATTCGCGACAGTGTTTTATTTCACGGTGTATGTGTAATTACGGTCTTGTATGAGCCCGATTCACGATGGTGATTTATCTCACGGTGTACATACACCGTGTGTAATGTACACCGTGGAAAAACACTGTTTTGTATGTTCAAGGTCGTGTATATGTACACCGTGGAAAAACACCGTTTTGTATGTTCACGGTGAATTTACATCGTGATATTCTATAGTTTTTTTCTTACGGTGGTGTAATTTCACCGTGTCGTTATATTTTGCATTTTTTATCGTTTAATTCTTTAATTTATTTCACATTTCAGTCTGAATTTGAATGGAAGAGATCAACCAATCTGCAGTCGGTCACTTTAAGACTCATTTTGTACACTCGCTACGAAGTTCCGACACAGATCACGAATACAATATCGAGTATCGGGGGTGATGCCGTTGGAGTTCGCGAATTTTTTGCGCTACCTTGCATTAAAAGTGTTCTAGGTGAGCGATAATTAAGAAGTCGAGATGGAAGAATATTGTGTAGGTAAGCAAGCGGCTGTATGTAGAACATCTACCCAATATTTTGGAGGGAGAGAGGCATGGGAGAGTAGTACTAGCATGATTTCATTGAGACGACGAATCATTCGTTCAGCCTTACCATTTTGAGGTGAGGTGTGGGGACATGAAAAACGAAACAAAAGACCATGACTAGAAGCGAAATTTCGAAAATTATTATTATCAAATTTGCGACCCATATCGCATTTTTTAATTGAGCGATTAAACTGAGTCTTGACCATGGAATAAAAATGTTGGAATTTAGCAAGGACCTCAGATTAAAATTTAATTGGATAAACCCAAACAAATTGCGTAAAATTGTCAATAAGCACAAGATAGTATTTGTAACCAGTGTGACTAGCAATAGGAGAAATCCATAAATCGACATGTATTATATCAAAAGAGGATGCAGTAATAGTAGTAGACTCAAGAAAGTGTAACCGACGATGTTTGCTAATTTGACAAGATGGACAAAGATTGGAGTCAAGCTCCTTATCAAAAGTAATTCTCGAATGACTCCTAAGATGTTGCAAAATCACGGGACTGGGATGACCGAGACGGTAATGCCATGTGGAAGGAGTTAAACCATCGAAGGAGGTGTGTTTGTGGGGGGCAACTCGGATGATGACACTGGATATAAATCACCATGACTATTGTTCCTCAGAATCGTTTTCCCAGTCTGGAGATTCTTCACAGAAAAACCAAATGGGTCAAATTCAACGGAGACATGATTATCCGTAGTAAATTGTCGGACGGAGATAAGGTTCTTTATGATGTGAGGAGTATATAAGACATTATGGAGATGTAAGGTGCGATCGTTTGTGGGTATGGTGGAATAATGTTACCATTACCAACAAGTATAGACCGAATAGTAGAACTATTGGAGGATGGGATAAGAGTACCTGCATCTGATGTCAAGTGAGACGATGCGCCCGTGTCCATTTACTATTGACCATCAGTTGTATTAAAGGCCATAGCATGGAACGCCTGACTGAGATCAGTGGGTTGAGGTTGCTCGAACTCAGACAGATAAGCTTGGGCAGGAGCATCAGTAGGAGACGTTGGTGCTCGAGGGGTGATAGGAGCAGCGAATGGCTTGACGTTGTTGTTCAAGTTCCAACATACTACAGGACGCAGCGAATGTGAGAGAGCACCTTATACCCACGAGCGTGGAGCTTGAAAAGCTTGACCCACGATGAGTACGAAACCTTTGGTGCCATCAAGAACTCGTACCTTATGTTGAATATTGGATACAAAGTAGACGGGGTGAAGCTTCGTGAGGGAAGTATCTGTAGTATCTTTTGTGTATGGTTGTGTGTATCCATTAGAGGAAGATGGAAGAAATGAAAAATCGAATAAATCGAGGCTCGTGTTCAACACGATTTCCTTAAAACAAATTCGTCCTCTACGGGTACGATTGTTTCCCAGGATACAACGATTGCAAAGCAAAACATTTGCTTACGGCGAACTGAGATGTTGCCTAAGTAATATCACCGGAGGGTCAAAGAAACGAGATAAACAAAAGAAAAACGAGAGCGATTGCTCGGAAGATGTTTGTATATTCTCTTGTTCATCTTCGATTATTTTCGTGTTCTTCTTAAGTGCTTTCTATGCAAAATCGATTGCACTTATATAGAGATATTGGAGACGAAAGTACGTTGAACGTGGACGATTTGATTACCACAATCGTAACGTCCCACCATTCATAGCACCACACTAATGGTCACTAATGACCATTATTTCATAATTAAAATCAAATGTAACTTATATAATAATAATAATACAATTATTTTATTATTATTTTATTATTTTTCCAACAATAAAATAGCACAAATGTATGTATAATAGGGTACTCCCCTATTTTTATGAACTACACCATGCATATTTTATTACGTAGGATATTATCTCATTTGGAATTCTCTTCCAATTAAGTTACATCTTTGAAAATTAATTTCTCATTCATACTTCTCGAAATTGAGCGTATGAGATATCAAATCGAAGCTCTCTACGAGACGCTCATTTTCCAACAATCCCCCACATGAATGAAAATTATACAGACACCATAAAGAAAAAGCTTGGTGATATAACTCAACGTTAGAAACGTGCATAGAATAGGTAGGTGTTACCCTTTGAACCTTTCCTTGTGAAAGCATACTTATTTTACTAGTTAAATAGTAGACACCATTTGAACTATTCACCATTTGTGTAAACAATGGTATGCTCCACTCACGTTCTTTCTAACAACTCTCAGTTCTCATAGTTATGTTCATTTTGGCCCTGAACATCTGCCTGGTTCTGTAAGAGTGTTTAAGAATATGCCTTACTATATTCTCTTCGAATCGGCCCCACTTCTCTCTTACATAGGTGATTTCTTTTGAATCATTAATAGCCATATGATAATCCTCACAACATATCACTGTAACATCTCTTAGGCAATGGACTTTCATGGAAATTAAATTCCCCCACATAACAGTGATAACGGAGTTAGACAATTAGGTTGTCCTTTTGAACCTAGTTCTTGGGATCTCCAGTCATATAGGTAAGGTTTTCCTTCGTCTCAACTCTCTTTCTTTAAGGCTTAAGTCCAATCCTTTAGATGACGACATTACTAACTCTCGATATAACCATTTCTTTGGTTAATTGACTGCGATATTATCTTTAGATCTTACATAGTCTATTGAGATAATTCCAGTAGAGAGTAGTTGTCATACATTGTGTTCTTCCAATTACAAATTGACAATCACAATTAATACTAATTGGATACACATGTTTCGTCTACTTCGGATGTTCTTTATAACTTCCGATTTTATTTTGTACAAATAATTCATATTTCAATATGAATTTCAAAAGTCTCATATTTACTTCTCATTAAGTAAATGTTATTTTCCTTAAAATTTTATTGATAAAAATCAATCAATAATAATTTTGACTTTTCTCTTTTATTTACTTCTCATTAAGTAAATAATATTAATTGTGAGAATAAATTATTATTACCTCATTCATATCATTATATGAATTTCAATAATTTATTTACTTATTTTCAACAAATCTTTATACCACATTCATAACTCTTTATGAATTTCAAAGGGTTTATTTCAATAAATAACATTATAATAAATTTCACTATTTATTATATTCAACCAATAATAAATTTCATTATTTATTATTTTCAACCAATAATAATAATATAATAAATTTCACTATTTATTATATTTTAATGGTAGTCATAAGTTGTACTTATTTTCTCACCATAATTATCAAATAATAATTTCATCATTATTACATAAATAATAATAATGTCCATATTATTATTTATATCATATCAAATAATAAAATATGCATAAAATGCAAATTTTTATTATTTAATTATATCAAAAGTTATATTCATCAACATCTAGTGATTTCACATTTAATCAATTATCTTTACGATAAATTGAATCAAGCAATTATACAACATTTTCGATAATGTTTGCTCGAACTATTTTGTTCATCATTGAACATTTCTTGTACATCACTACATGTGACAACATTTTTTTTTCCCCGACTTCAACAAAATCGTTGAATTTTTT
Organism: Euphrasia confusa; assembly: GCA_954870475.1. NCBI lineage: Eukaryota > Viridiplantae > Streptophyta > Magnoliopsida > Lamiales > Orobanchaceae > Euphrasia > Euphrasia confusa. The sequence goes on from OX940958.1 coordinate 26,088,798, forward strand.
TTTCTTGGTTTATCACGATGATTAACCGAAAAATATCATCTAGTGTGGCGCACCACCACTAGGTCCCGAGGGATACATGTTCGTTCACTCAATCGAGTTCGAACCATCTCCGGTCGTAAGCACAAATAATCATTTCAACCATCAAACTAATTTGTTTTAAGTTTGTATTATCTTTTGTGTATGGTTGTGTGTATCCATTAGAGGAAGATGGAAGAAATGAAAAATCGAATAAATCGAGGCTCGTGTTCAACACGATTTCCTTAAAACAAATTCGTCCTCTACGGGTACGATTGTTTCCCAGGATACAACGATTGCAAAGCAAAACATTTGCTTACGGCGAACTGAGATGTTGCCTAAGTAATATCACCGGAGGGTCAAAGAAACGAGATAAACAAAAGAAAAACGAGAGCGATTGCTCGGAAGATGTCTGTATATTCTCTTGTTCATCTTCGATTATTTTCGTGTTCTTCTTAAGTGCTTTCTATGCAAAATCGATTGCACTTATATAGAGATATTGGAGACGAAAGTACGTTGAACGTGGACGATTTGATTACCACAATCGTAACGTCCCACCATTCATAGCACCACACTAATGGTCACTAATGACCATTATTTCATAATTAAAATCAAATGTAACTTATATAATAATAATAATACAATTATTTTATTATTATTTTATTATTTTTCCAACAATAAAATAGCACAAATGTATGTATAATAGGGTACTCCCCTATTTTTATGAACTACACCATGCATATTTTATTACGTAGGATATTATCTCATTTGGAATTCTCTTCCAATTAAGTTACATCTTTGAAAATTAATTTCTCATTCATACTTCTCGAAATTGAGCGTATGAGATATCAAATCGAAGCTCTCTACGAGACGCTCATTTTCCAACAATCCCCCACATGAATGAAAATTATACAGACACCATAAAGAAAAAGCTTGGTGATATAACTCAACGTTAGAAACGTGCATAGAATAGGTAGGTGTTACCCTTTGAACCTTTCCTTGTGAAAGCATACTTATTTTACTAGTTAAATAGTAGACACCATTTGAACTATTCACCATTTGTGTAAACAATGGTATGCTCCACTCACGTTCTTTCTAACAACTCTCAGTTCTCATAGTTATGTTCATTTTGGCCCTGAACATCTGCCTGGTTCTGTAAGAGTGTTTAAGAATATGCCTTACTATATTCTCTTCGAATCGGCCCCACTTCTCTCTTACATAGGTGATTTCTTTTGAATCATTAATAGCCATATGATAATCCTCACAACATATCACTGTAACATCTCTTAGGCAATGGACTTTCATGGAAATTAAATTCCCCCACATAACAGTGATAACGGAGTTAGACAATTAGGTTGTCCTTTTGAACCTAGTTCTTGGGATCTCCAGTCATATAGGTAAGGTTTTCCTTCGTCTCAACTCTCTTTCTTTAAGGCTTAAGTCCAATCCTTTAGATGACGACATTACTAACTCTCGATATAACCATTTCTTTGGTTAATTGACTGCGATATTATCTTTAGATCTTACATAGTCTATTGAGATAATTCCAGTAGAGAGTAGTTGTCATACATTGTGTTCTTCCAATTACAAATTGACAATCACAATTAATACTAATTGGATACACATGTTTCGTCTACTTCGGATGTTCTTTATAACTTCCGATTTTATTTTGTACAAATAATTCATATTTCAATATGAATTTCAAAAGTCTCATATTTACTTCTCATTAAGTAAATGTTATTTTCCTTAAAATTTTATTGATAAAAATCAATCAATAATAATTTTGACTTTTCTCTTTTATTTACTTCTCATTAAGTAAATAATATTAATTGTGAGAATAAATTATTATTACCTCATTCATATCATTATATGAATTTCAATAATTTATTTACTTATTTTCAACAAATCTTTATACCACATTCATAACTCTTTATGAATTTCAAAGGGTTTATTTCAATAAATAACATTATAATAAATTTCACTATTTATTATATTCAACCAATAATAAATTTCATTATTTATTATTTTCAACCAATAATAATAATATAATAAATTTCACTATTTATTATATTTTAATGGTAGTCATAAGTTGTACTTATTTTCTCACCATAATTATCAAATAATAATTTCATCATTATTACATAAATAATAATAATGTCCATATTATTATTTATATCATATCAAATAATAAAATATGCATAAAATGCAAATTTTTATTATTTAATTATATCAAAAGTTATATTCATCAACATCTAGTGATTTCACATTTAATCAATTATCTTTACGATAAATTGAATCAAGCAATTATACAACATTTTCGATAATGTTTGCTCGAACTATTTTGTTCATCATTGAACATTTCTTGTACATCACTACATGTGACAACATTTTTTTTTCCCCGACTTCAACAAAATCGTTGAATTTTTTTTTCTTGGTTTATCACGATGATTAACCGAAAAATATCATCTAGTGTGGCGCACCACCACTAGGTCCCGAGGGATACATGTTCGTTCACTCAATCGAGTTCGAACCATCTCCGGTCGTAAGCACAAATAATCATTTCAACCATCAAACTAATTTGTTTTAAGTTTGTATTATCTTTTGTGTATGGTTGTGTGTATCCATTAGAGGAAGATGGAAGAAATGAAAAATCGAATAAATCGAGGCTCGTGTTCAACACGATTTCCTTAAAACAAATTCGTCCTCTACGGGTACGATTGTTTCCCAAGATACAACGATTGCAAAGCAAAACATTTGCTTACGGCGAACTGAGATGTTGCTTAAGTAATATCACCGGAGGGTCAAAGAAACGAGATAAACAAAAGAAAAACGAGAGCGATTGCTCGGAAGATGTCTGTATATTCTCTTGTTCATCTTCGATTATTTTCGTGTTCTTCTTAAGTGCTTTCTATGCAAAATCGATTGCACTTATATAGAGATGTTGGAGATGAAAGTACGTTGAACGTGGACGATTTGATTACCACAATCGTAACGTTCCACCATTCATAGCACCACACTAATGGTCACTAATGACCATTATTTCATAATTAAAATCAAATGTAACTTATATAATAATAATAATACAATTATTTTATTATTATTTTATTATTTTTCCAACAATAAAATAGCACAAATGTATGTATAATAGGGTACTCCCCTATTTTTATGAACTACACCATGCATATTTTATTACGTAGGATATTATCTCATTTGGAATTCTCTTCCAATTAAGTTACATCTTTGAAAATTAATTTCTCATTCATACTTCTCGAAATTGAGCGTATGAGATATCAAATCGAAGCTCTGTACGAGACGCTCATTTTCCAACAGTATCTACTTTTTCAGACATGGCGGCTTGAATTATAATCCCCTTGAGAGGGTCACTGAATGCATTCATAATATATAGTAAACTACAATGTTCAGTTTCTTAATATACATTGGAAATCATGGGATTTCCGTATCAATCTACCTAAGCTAAAGAAGCTAAAGGTAATACAATATATGAAAATATTTTCAATATTTACTAATAATTATAAACACCGACCTTAGTTTCATTGGACATGAAAATGTTGCACTTTCATCTCATCTGCTAACTAAAGACTAAACAGAAATCACTTCATCACATTTCTTCTAGACCCGAAATGATGACAACCCAAAATGATAACAATCGACCTAATAAAAAACAATGGCAAAGTCCCCCTTTATCAATACTTGGGAATTAAGAATGATAACTTTGGGATGGTCACATTAAAGATTTTCATATCTTGGTATGGCTTGTCTTTCTTGTCCGTCTTCACTATCTCTATACTTTGTTACATTGATGATTTAGTAAGCACTTTCATTTTTCACGAGAAATTCAATTTTATTGAAATCATTCATGATGTAAGAGGCAATCATTTGCATGTGAACCAAGTATACAATAAATGCAAATATGTTTAAATATAAAAATATATTTCAATTAAAAAATAAAAAAATAATAATTTTCTTAAACTTTGTGTCCAGAAAAGTATGACATCTATTAATGAACAGAGAGTAATATTTTTATATTTTTCTATTTATAGTTGATCTTATAAAACTTTTGGAGTTATTGGATTTCGTCAGCAAATAATCTGCTTGCTTAAACACAGAAGATTAAGGATAACCAATAAATGATTCCTAGCACAATTCAACTTGTTCAGGGGAATATAATTAAATTGCAAACAGGTCCGTTTAAGGGCCCGAATTATGAAAATTGGCCCTAGCATTATAATTTTCTTAAAATTATAAAAGAAAATTTTATTTAAAAAGTATTAAAATTAATAATAAAAATAATTAAAAAATTCAAAATATATCAATATCAAAGTATAAACTATTTTAACTTAAAAAATAGCACATTTTATATACATTCTATATAAAAAAAATCATCAATATAATAAAAATTCTATATAAATAAGAAACAAATAAAAAATAATCAAAAATTTAAAATTTGTATATTGCACGATTAACAAAAAACATAAAAAAAATTGGTTTTGAAATCATATTTTCTAATCAGAATTAAAATTAAATATTAATTAATTATTTATATTCTTATAATTTCATTCATTTTTTAAAAGAATAACTAATAAATATTGAATTTTGTTTAAAACAAGATACCACTAATTATGATTCACAATACCTTAAATATTTAAAAGTAAAAATAAAATTGCATAGGACCATTTCAAAATTACAATTAAATTTTCGCTGCAAATAGTTTTCAAGTACCAAGTGTCCAACATTGATGCAGCCCCAGAGTCGTCAATGATACGAGACCCGGTACGAGTTCCAGCTGGACTAGTGACGCGCTCAAGAGCCAAGAAGTTCAAGGCAAGCTTGATGGTGATGATCCAAGAAATCTGGGCGCAAGAGCTATTGAAGAAACCCATCGGTGATGTGGAGAAGCCAATCATTATCAACCTGATTACGTACGAGGAGGCCGAACCAACAGAAGGCGTTGAGTTTCAAGCTGGAACAATGAAGACGAAGCTGGAACGGAGGTCAGACGTGAGCCGAGGACGCGCCGCAGAGTTCAGCCACGAAAATGGCTTGGTGTCGTCCGACACCATATCTCTGTCGGACGACAAAGTCGCTGCGAGCGACGCAGGTCGGGCTGCAGCGACGTGGGGGTCCAGAACATCCTGGCGTCGAGCGACGTGAACCACTACGCTCGACGTGAAGATGTCGGACGACAGCTATTTCCTGTCGGGCGACAAGTTGATGTCGGGCGACAGCCTTTTCTGTCGGACGACATGAGTTCAGATTTGGAAATCGCGGACGTGAATTTTAATTCAGCGTTTTTATTCCTTTTCCTTTAATTTTTAGGTCAGCCTATATAAAGGCATTGAACCCTATTGTTTAGAACACAACTTTTATGATAATTGATTATTTTGCGAGATTATTCTCTCTACTCTTTTCGTTCTCTTTTCGATTGTGCCAAAAGAGATCAACTCGACGAATCAACGAAGCATACATACTTCATTCGTGTGTCTTCATCGTTTCCAAGTAGCTGCATTAATTCCGTTCAGGGGGTTAGGTTTTCAATCTAATCAATTCAACGAATTAGGTTCAGAAGTTTGGGGATTTCATCCATCAGGTATCTGAAACCCGAATTCCGTGTTCAACGTATCAATTTCTTTATCTATCAATCGAGGTACGTATCATCTGGTATCAGAGCTAAGGTTCGTATCATTTGGTATCAGAGCCCAGATTAGGGTTCTAAATTTTTCGATTACGTAACCTCGTTTTTTCTTTCTTTCGTTTCGTCTTCCTTCGTATTTCCTTTTTCTTATCTTTTTATTAAAAAAAATAAAAAAATAAAAAAAATATTTATTTTCGAAAATTACTGTTCATGAACAGTAATTATTAAAAAAAAATTGAATTTGTGCTCGATTATTCTTTTATTGTTGTTCATTGTTCGTTCAGCAATTTAAAGTCATTCTTTCATTCGTGGACTCTGTTGGGTTGAGATTTTTGTTGGAATTGAATTCGACCGGTAGATTGGGAGAGTTCGAGTCTTGAGAGAGAGAAAGTGAAAGAAACCGAGCGTTGAGTGACTTACCATATTGAGTGATACACGAGAGTGGTGAGGATTCTTTTGTTTTTGTTTCTAACGCTTTTGCAGGATGTCTGAGGTAGACGAAAGGTGGAACAAGGTGGGGCTACTGTTAGAGTCCTTGTTCATCTGATGCGTAATGACGTACAGGTGAAGACTGTTGATGAGGGCGAGAAGCCAGAACCATCGGCTTCAGTGGAGTCCGAAGAAGAGTCGATTTCGGTGGAGTCCGAGGAAGATTCAACTTTGGTGGAGTCCGAGAAGGAGGAGGAGATTCTAGCCCCTGATTGTCAGCTTTCTATTGTTAGCAGAGTTGTTGTTGATCTGACTCAGTCCGATGATAGGGAGCAAAGGGAGAATCTACTTCACACGAGGAGTGGTCCGGACGAGGTTGGTGTAAAGATGGTGCCACGATTGACATTGACTATGGTGAAGCTCCCAGAGCCTTGTCGAGTGGGGTGGATGAATGAAACTGGTGTCATCAAGGTGACCAAGCAAGGGACTGAGCATCCGACTGACGTGGTTCCAAATGTGTTCGTGAGGGTGGTGTTCGAGCCTGGCATCGGCTTGGATTTGAGGACAAATCCTCTTCAAGAGGAGGGGAATGATGCAACCTAAGATCCGGGACGACGAAGAGAGCATCAGAATGAGAGTCAAGGACGAGCCGAGAAGTTCGGGGAGGATTTTGGCGAGATGTCGGGCGACATAGAGCAGCTGTCGGGCGACACCTCCCAGCTGTCGGACGACAGGTCCTGGAAGATTTGGTACGGAGCAGATTCGATTCGCAGGATGAGCCTGCGAGCGACGGAGATTTGTCGGGCGACAGAATTTCCTGTCGGACGACATCATATCCTGTCGGCCGACAGGTTCCAAAAGAGGGCGGCGGAATTTAGGTCTCCGCGTGAAATACTAGTTTTATTTCCTTTCTTTTATGTTTTTTAGTTTGCCTATATAAAGGCTTTGCTTTTCATTATCTTAGAAGAACATTATTGATGAATAAAATTACTTTTTTGTGAGTTTTACTAAAATTCTCTCTGGAGTTCGAATTCTACCCGACTATCCAAAGAATTCAACCGACTAATCAACGAAGCGATCCACCCTTCGTTCGTGTGTCTTCCTCATCCCCGAGTTGCTGCGTCGATCACGTGTTGGGGTCTAGGGTTTCGTCCTTAGATTATTTCACGAATCAGATTCAGAGGTTTTGGGACCTTTCCACCGGTATCATCTATCTTTTCTTCTTTCTTCTTCTATCCATCAATCCCCAAACGAGGTTTGTATCATCTGGTATCAGAGCCCAGACTAGGGTTTCTCATTTCTGATTACGTTATCTCGATTATCTTTTTCCTTTTGTCTTCTTTTCTTCTTGCTGAATCGGATCTCTTTCATCCGTAAGCACAAAAAAAAAATCATATAAAAATTATTTCGATTCCGTTTTTCTCAATAAGTTTTTTTTGGGATTATCGTATTCTTGTTGCTGTTCGTATTTCCAGCCATAACAAAAAAAAAAAAAAATTGGCGGGAAAATTTTTCTTCAACCAAAATTTTGTGTGTGATTCCTGAGTTTTCCGGCATCGTTTTGAGCCAATTTGGTGCTATCTTATTTTTTCGTTTCGAAATTTCCGATTTTTGTTCCTTCCTTCATACGTGGTATTGTGTGTTTTGTGGATCTTGTCGAGTCTGGTCTCGTCTGGTAGATCGAGGAGTTCGATACTTTGAGAGAGAATACGAGTGGTAAAAGGCAGAGTGTGTGAGAACATTAGAGTGAAAAGAGCCATACCTGAGTGAAACACAAGTGCTGAGTGAATCCCATCCTGAGTGTGATACACAAGCGTTTGTGAGGTGGTGAGGTTCTTTTACTTTATTGCTTTTATTACTAACTTTTCTGTGCAGGATGTCTGAAGAATCGAAGAATAAGTAGACAATTGAGGGGTCTACTGAGAACCTCCATGTTAAGTTCCTTATGGAAGCATTGCGTACTGAACTAGGGAAGATCATCTCAACTGAGATGGATGTGGTGCATGATCGACTACTTGCCCTAGAGGAAAACTCCCGTCGAGAGAATACAAAACATCGGAGAGTCGCAAGGCGCAACGTAGGTCGAATTGACCAGCATCGTCAGATTGGCCGAAACAGGGACGCTAATTCCGAGAATGATGAAGCTCCTGAAGTAGATGACAACTTGGGCAACATCAAGATGAATATTCCTTCATTCTTAGGAAAGAACGATCCTGAGTTGTATCTGGAGTGGGAGAGAAAGGTGGAGCTGATGTTTGACTGTCATAACTATTCTGAGCTTAAGAAGGTGAAGTTGGCAGCGATAGAGTTCTCTGAATATGCACTGGTTTGGTGGGATCAGTTTGTCACCAATCGGAGGCGGAACCGAGAACAACCTATTGAAACATGGGCCGAGATGAAAGCTGTGATGAGGAAGCGATTTGTTCCTACTCACTACTACTGAGAGTTGTACAACAAGTTGCAGAATCTACGACAGGGGTCGAAGAGTGTGGATGAGTACTTCAAGGAAATGGAGGTGTCTATGATTCGAGCCAACATTGAAGAGGATCGAGAAGCTACCATGGCTCGGTTTCTAGCTGGATTGAATTGGGAGATTCGTAATGCGGTGGAGTTGCAACTGTATGTAGAATTGGAGGATATGGTTCACATGGCGATAAAGATTGAGAGTCAGCACAAGAGGAGGGGTAGTTTTAGCAGTGCAAAGCCGAATCAGTCTTCCTGGAGATCACCCCAAGGCCCGAGTGTTCTACATCTAAAGGGAACCAATGGAAGAGAGAGGTTTCACCTCGAGATGAGAAGAAGACCTTCTTTAAAGGTCGTTCGGAGGGAACAAGTCCAGCGACTCAGGTCAGCCCATCAAATCCTGATAGCCGCAACAGAGATAAGAAGTGCTTCAAGTGTCAGGGATTTGGGCACATTATGAGTGAGTGTCCTAACAGACGACTCATGATCTGTAGAGACGACGGAGAAGTCGTGACTGATGATGAAGGTGAGGAACCGGCACCTACAGCTACAGTGGATTCCGAGGATGAGGAGGAGATCCTACCAACCGAAGGCCAACTATTTGTAGCTAGGAGAGTATTGAGTGCCCAGACACAGCCCGTTGAGAGGGAGCAGCGAGAGAACCTTTTCCACACGAGATGTCATGTGCAGGATAAGGTGTTTAGTGTCATCATTGACGGAGGGAGCTGCACGAATGTGGTTAGTGCTACCATGGTTCAGCGCTTGGGATTGACGGTGGTGAAACATCCCAAGCCATATCGTCTGCAGTGGTTAAATGAGTGCGGCGTCATTAAGGTGACCAAGCAAGTGAAGGTACCTTTCCGCATTGGGAAGTATGAGGATGAGGTGTTGTGTGACGTCATCCCGATGCAAGCGAGTCACATATTGTTGGGACGACCGTGGCAGTTCGATAGGAGAGCCATACACGACGGCTTCACCAACAAGTACTCGTTTGAGTACAACAATAAAAAGATATCACTTGTTCCTCTCACTCCTAAACAAGTTTACCAGGATCAAGTACAGATGCAAAAAGAGGCAGCAAGGGCGACTCCCAATGAGCAGCCCTTACCCACAAAGGAGAACGCCTTGATACATAGAGCCTATCTTGCTCGGGCTAGTGAAGTGAAGGAGGCGGTGAATGAGAAGAGGCAACTGTTCGTGTTGTTGTGGAAGGGGAACCTGGTTATTACTAACGATCTACCCCCTCTTCCCCCTTCTATTCAGTGTGTTTTGCAGGAGTTCGATGATGTTTTCCCGGAGGATACACCACCTGGTTTACCACCCATCCGAGGGATAGAGCATCAGATCGACTTTGTACCTGGAGCTGTGCTACCAAACCGCCCGGCTTACCGCACCAACCCGGAAGAAACAAAGGAGTTGGAGAAGCAGATTGTCGAGTTGTTGAACAAGGGGCACGTGAAAGAGAGCCTGAGTCCTTGTGCGGTACCAGTCCTTCTAGTACCCAAAAAGGATGGCACGATGCGGATGTGTTGCGATTGCCGAGATATTAATAACATCACGGTAAAGTATCGACATCCCATACCTAGGCTAGATGATATGCTTGATGAGTTATGTGGTTCTTGCGTGTTTTCAAAAATTGATTTACGTAGTGGGTACCATCAGATTAGGATTAAAGAAGGAGACGAATGGAAAACTGCTTTCAAAACAAAACTTGGCTTATATGAGTGGTTAGTTATGCCTTTTGGACTTACTAATGCACCTAGTACTTTTATGCGATTAATGAATCATGTTTTGCGTGCTTTTATTGGAAAATTTGTCGTAGTATACTTTGATGATATCTTAGTGTATAGCAAAAATCATGATGAGCATGTGGGTCATTTGAGGATGGTTTTGTTTGCACTTAGGCAAGAGAAATTGCATGCTAACCGTAAGAAGTGCGTTTTTAGCACGGATAGGGTTGTTTTCCTTGGTTTTGTTGTTAGTGCACAGGGTGTACAGGTTGACGAGGAAAAGATACGAGTTATCCAGGAGTGGCCAACGCCAAAGAGCATTGGAGATGTACGGAGCTTCCATGGTTTGGCCAGCTTCTATCGACGGTTTGTGCCTAACTTCAGCAGCATGGCGGCACCTTTGACCGCAGTGATCAAGAAGAACGTGGAGTTCAAGTGGGGAAAGGCGCAAGACGAAGCCTTTCAGCATTTGAAGGACAAGCTGACACACGCCCCGGTATTATCTCTTCCTAACTTTTCTAAATCTTTTGAGATTGAATGTGATGCTTCTGGAATTGGTATTGGTGCAGTGTTGATGCAAGAACGTCGTCCGATAGCCTACTTCAGCGAGAAGCTAAACGGAGCAACGTTGAACTATCCAACGTATGACAAGGAGTTGTATGCCTTGGTGAGAGCTCTTCAAACGTGGCAGCACTATCTATGGCCTCGGGAGTTCATCATTCACACCGACCATGAGTCGTTGAAGCACCTCAAGGGTCAGAACAAGCTGAACAAGTGACATGCGAGATGGATGGAGTTCATCGAGACGTTTCCTTACGTCATCAGATACAAGCAAGGTAAGGAGAATGTGGTAGCTGATGCCCTTTCTCGGAGGTATGCTCTAATTTCGACCTTAGATGCTAAGTTACTTGGTTTTGAGCATATTAAGGGTCTATATGAGCATGATGATGATTTTGGTGAGATTTATAAAGCATGTGCACAGACTGCTAGTGGGGATTACTTTAGGCATGATAATTTTCTCTTTAGGAAAAGTAAACTGTGTGTGCCTAAATGCTCTTTACGTGATTTGTTATTGCTTGAATCTCATGGTGGAGGATTAATGGGACATTTTGGCATTGCTAAGACTTTATCTGTTCTACATGAGCATTTCTTTTGGCCTCATATGAAACGTGATGTTGAGAGAGTTTGTGGTCGTTGTCTTATATGCAAACAGGCTAAGTCTAGAGTTAATTCCCATGGATTATACACACCTTTGACTATTCCTGCATCACCTTGGATTGATATTTCTATGGATTTTGTGATGGGTTTACCTAGGACTAAGCGAGGTAGTGATTCTATTTTTGTGGTAGTTGATCGTTTCTCTAAGATGACACATTTTATTCCATATCATAAAACTGATGATGCATCTCATGTGGCTGGTTTATTCTTTAGAGAGATTGTTAGACTACATGGCATGCCTAGGACTATTGTGTCTGACAGGGATTCTAAGTTTCTGAGTTATTTCTGGAAGACATTGTGGTGTAAGCTAGGTACGAAATTGCTGTTCTCTACTACTTGTCATCCCCAGACTGATGGTCAAACTGAGGTAGTAAATAGGACTTTGTCTACTTTACTACGTGCTATTATACAGAAAAACATTAAGTCTTGGGAAGAGTGTTTGCCTCATGTAGAGTTTGCGTATAATCATTGTGTTCATTCTGCTACTAAGTTTTCACCTTTTGAGATTGTGTATGGTTTTAATCCTTTGACTCCTTTGGATTTATCCCCTTTACCTGAGCATGAACATAATGATCTTGATGGCCAGAAAAGGGCTGATTTTGTGAAACAGATACAAGAGACGGCAAGGATGAACATCGAGAGGCGAACCAAGCAATATGCCGAGCAAGCGAACAAGGGACGTCGCAAGGTAGTGTTTGAGCCTGGTGATTGGGTATGGTTGCATATGCGCAAGGAGAGGTTCCCATTGCAGCGCCGGTCGAAGTTACTTCCTCGTGGCGATGGACCATTCCAGGTGTTAGATCGTATCAACGACAACGCCTACAAATTGGATCTCCCAGGTGAGTACAATGTTAGTGCTACTTTCAATGTTACTGACTTGAGTTCGTTCGATGCAGGTGACGACTTGGATTTGAGGACAAATCCTCTTCGAGAGGAGGGGAATGATGCAGCCCCAGAGTCGTCAATGATACGAGACCCGGTACGAGTTCCAGCTGGACCAGTGACGCGCTCAAGAGCCAAGAAGTTCAAGGCAAGCTTGATGGTGATGATCCAAGAAATCTGGGCGCAAGAGCTATTGAAGAAACCCATCGGTGATGTGGAGAAGCCAAGCCTTATCAACCTGATTACGTACGAGGAGGCCGAACCAACAGAAGGCGTTGAGTTTCAAGCTGGAACAATGAAGACGAAGCTGGAACGGAGGTCAGACGTGAGCCGAGGACGCGCCGCAGAGTTCAGCCACGAAAATGGCTTGGTGTCGTCCGACACCATATCTCTGTCGGACGACAAAGTCGCTGCGAGCGACGCAGGTCGGGCTGCAGCGACGTGGGGGTCCAGAACATCCTGGCGTCGAGCGACGTGAACCACTACGCTCGACGTGAAGATGTCGGACGACAGCTATTTCCTGTCGGGCGACAGCCTTTTCTGTCGGACGACATGAGTTCAGATTTGGAAATCGCGGACGTGAATTTTAATTCAGCGTTTTTATTCCTTTTCCTTTAATTTTTAGGTCAGCCTATATAAAGGCATTGAACCCTATTGTTTAGAACACAACTTTTATGATAATTGATTATTTTGCGAGATTATTCTCTCTACTCTTTTCGTTCTCTTTTCGATTGTGCCAAAAGAGATCAACTCGACGAATCAACGAAGCATACATACTTCGTTCGTGTGTCTTCATCGTTTCCAAGTAGCTGCATCAATTCCGTTCTGGGGGTTAGGTTTTCAATCTAATCAATTCAACGAATTAGGTTCAAAAGTTTGGGGATTTCATCCATCAGGTATCCGAAACCCGAATTCCGTGTTCAACGTATCAATTTCTTTATCTATCAATCGAGGTACGTATCAAACATGCACACGATTATCAATAGTGTAAGAAAAGTGAATCCAAGAAAAGTCTATAGGGACAGAGGGACCAACCTCAATGTTAAGAGAAAATGTTTCGAAAGGCTCAAAGAATTTTGTAACTTATAGATGAAACTTGCTTGTTTTAGATTATAATTGATACATAAATGTTCGGCTTGAGAAATAAATACGTGTGAATCATTCATATAGCCATCCAAATTGAAAGTTGAATTAGATTTAGACCACATAGTTATAGTGGATTTAAAACGCTTATCCTAGATTGACTTTGTGGAGACATGACGATAGAGTTGCAAGTGAATCAATTTTTTTGCTGCGATTTGTGATTTAATTAGAATTTTTTATTATTCGTAAGAAAAAATATCGAATACGAATAGAAATGTGAATCCTTTTTAGTATTCGATTCAAATATTATACTTATAATTCGATTCGAATCAATACATTTTAAAATACGAAGTATTTTTTATGATCAGAACAGAAAATATGTATTATTCAGTTTATATTTTTGAATAATTCTTGTTTTATATTTTTTTACTTAATACTACATCATTTTTTTATTTTAATAAAAATACTATAATTTTATTTTTTATTTGTTTTTTTTACATTACATTTTTTAATAAGAATAATTTTTTTCCTATGTGCATTGTTGTACCGCTACACTTTTTTATTTTTAGAATATTAACATTTACAAAATAAAAATAAAAAATTTACTTGCATATTTTATTTATCAAATAAAATATTAGCACTTTTTTAATTTTTTTATTAAATTTATAAAATTGTTTAACAATACTTTGACAAATAAAAATATTAATTAAATTTAAAAATCATATTTAATTAGGTGAAAATATTATTTAAACTAAAAAATTTTAAAATCTAAAACTAAAACAACTTGTTGCCCACTAAGAGCCTTAAGCTGTTTAAGAGCTTACAAGCTCATAAAATTTGCTTGGTAAATTTTTATAAAAAAATCTTTAAAAACTTTAAATAAGCTGTTTAAAAAAAAGTAAAGGGGATGTACTGTTTAAACAGTTTATAAGCTCTTGTAACTTAAACAATAAAAGACTAAAATACCCTACAATTATTACCTTTTATATATATAAAAAAAATTCAAATTTATTATTTAGTTAATATAATTATTTTTAATTATTTTTTTCATATACAACAATTTTGTAGTTTTATTTATATAAGATTTTAAATTGTCAAACAAGTTAACATCTTATAAGTTTATATATCTATTTATCCAAACGCTTCAACAACTTATTTATTAAATAAGACATAACAACTTATCATCAGCTCTTAAAACAACTTATAAGACATAACATCTTATAAGTCTTTTTAAATAAGCCCCTACAAACGGACTCTAAGACACTAACAATGATACTCTATGTGTTTATTTTAAATTAAAAATAATATTTAATTGAGAAAAAAATGGTAGGTGGCCAGTTTTATAATTTATATATATATATATATATATATATATATATATATAGGCAATAATAACGTGTGTTGATTCTCACCATAATATTATGTTCTGCATTTGATTTAAACGCTTATATTAAATACTAGAATCTAATGATCTAGATTAAAGTAAATGTATGGTGCCTGAAAGGCACGGTAGACTCCCCCTATATTTATATGGGCCCCTTTTACCTATATTTATATGGGCCCCTTTATGATTTGGGCCTTGGGCCACCGCACCTGGGCCTATATGCTCAGGGTCGGCCCTGATTGCAAGAGAAACACATAAACAAAATCAATTGATCAAGAGAGATAAATAATAAGAGAGAGAGAGTAGAATAGTTTCATGTTTTGTAAATAATTATGACAAGACCCTGATTGCAAGCGAAACACATAAACAAAATCAATTGATCAAGAGAGATAAATAATAAGAGAGAGTAGAAAAGTTTCATGTTTTGTAAATAATTATGACAAGAAAATATGTTTTCTCTTTCACTCTGATCTTTCTGATCTTTTATGTACCCTTTAATCTATTAATGTGATTTCTTCTCGACTAACCTATTGCACACTTTGGTCAATCCAATGCTCGCTAATTATGTACCCGTAATCTTATTTTGAATTTTAATGAATGATTCGGCTTTTAATTATTTATCTAATTCGTGTTCTTGGTGATAAATATGCATGCAAAGTAGCACGAAATTATGAAAATATCGTATTCCACGACAAATCACAGAACATGAATGAAATTACAAGTTCGTGCTAAGACAAACACGAATTTATAACATCTTCGTGCTCTGCTCCCTTTCGTTTTTACCTGGGCACGTAAGAGACACATGTTCGTGCTTAGTAGTGTCACGAGAGTAAGACGTCTTCTCAAAAAACGAGCGTTTACTTATCATTTTTATTTAGCTGTTTCTTTTTATTGACAAAAAAAAGTAAGTAATTTTGTATTTCTAGGCTAAATTGTATAAAAACATATATTGTTATATGAGTAGCTTCAAAAAATGTTTTTTAAAGTTATTGGTACTTTTTGTGTATTTTCTGAAAATATGCACTGAGAGCATGTTTAGAGAACTTATTTAAAAAAACTTATAAAATGTTACGTCTTATAAATTATTTTAAGAACGGATAAATTATTATGTTTTATTTAATAAATAAGTTGTTAAACCGTTTGATAATATATATATATATATAAACTTATAAGATATTAATTTGTTTGATAATTTAAGATTTTATATAAATAAAATTATTAAAAATAAATTGTTATATATAAAAAAAATAATTAGAAATAATTTTATTAATTAAATAATAAATTTGGAATTTTTGTATAATATATAAAAGTTAATAATTTTAAAAATATTTTAGTCTTTTCACTTATAAGAGTTTATAAACTATTAAAAATAAGTTATCTCAAGCTTATAAACTCAGCCAAAACAAACTTTAACTATTATCATTGTACTAAAGCTCAGCCAAAACAAACTTTTAACTATTATCACTGCACTAATAATTTGATATTAATTTTTTTTCTGGCACAATAAAATTAAAATCAAACGCAGTTGGCTTTGTATCCCCGATTCTTCGTGCTGCCCAAACTACTTCAACTCAGCTATGGAGATTTTGCCGTTAGTTAAAACCCATAATTTAAAAACCTCGTTCTTGTGCAGTCCAAGCCGATCCGTTAATTCCAACAGAAACCCTATTTTCAATACTGAAGCAAATTCAATTTCCTGGAATTGTTTTCGTGGACCGAGGAGTTTGAGATTAGTGCTACACAGTAGTTATGGTGAAGGCGGGGCGATTGCCCATATGGGTCTCGAAAATATGCCGCTTTCCGTGGATTTGGAGCCTCTCTTCAGTGAAACCGACTTCGATCGGGTCGTCGCCCAGGCTCAACAGCTCGAAGAATCAGTCGTCATTTTATGGTTCGATTTTTTTTTGTTCATTCTAAATTACTTCTTACATTGTTTTATTGTAAAAAAATCATGATAAAGCTGTATTGTGAATTGTGATGTTCACTTGGGAAAGCATTATTTGTATGGAGAGTTGCATTATTTGTAAGGGAGAGACTTTCGTATAAGCTTAGTGAGCTACTATCACCAATTGGTTTTAGGATGAAACCTACTTAGGTGGACTCAGGTCTCCCTCTTCCGTCTTGCGTGAGACCGCACTCACACTCACACACCTCCGATTTCTACAAATCATTATGTTTTTAGCCTACATGAATTTGGTGGGTATATAGCATTAGATGTAATTTTGTTGGTGGTGTGACAAGTCTTCTTGATGTTTATATCAATGATCAGTGAGTTTCTTATTGTAATATAATTTGTACTATTATTTTTCTCAAGCACAAATATTAATTCTGATGATAAGAGTTAACATCAATCCTTTTTGAAACGATGCTGGCTTAGGACGCAAGGTTTCCATCTTGTTATGTTAAGGTTGGTTTCGAACTTAAACCGATTAGGTATTATGAGTGCTTATAACTAAGAATTAAGATTCTTGAAAATGAAAAATGATGTCTTATTGCTGTGACTGAAGGAACATTGAGGTATTATATGCCCCTTAATAATTAATATGCGCACGTTCAAGGCGTAGTAATGTCATACTCAATTGGTAAGTAATATTTCTGATAGGGTGAAAGAACATAGAAGTACTCTTTGTTTCTTGGACTGTATTTAAAAATAGGAAACTATACTATTGCGTATTTGTCTTTAAAAGAGTTGCACGAGCTGTATCATTTGTAGAGTTAGTTGTGGCCTCAAGTTTCATGCTTATGTTTTTGAAGGGTTTAATGAAGTTAGCAGATAGTTTTTTACCGTTTGCACATGTTGATGGCAATTTCCATCGGAACCTCGGAGGGAATCGTTTTAGAGGCGATAGTAGCGGTGGGAAAATTGAGTTTCTTTTCTTTTCTTTGGAAGAATAAGAAAAAAAGAAAAAGAAAAATAGGAGATAAGGAGCAAGAGTGAAAAATTAAGTTGCTAATCAATTTTGAATCATACAAGGTTTGTCTTGTAAAATGCCGAACATATATTTTCCATAAAATTGTGAATTCCCTAACCAATCAATCTTGAGCAACAATACTTATTCTTACTGGTGTTAATGGCTCAAGAATTTCCTACATTATCATTCTAGCTCAATCGTATCACTCCATCTAAACAATTTCGTCAACCACTGAGTAATTGCCTTTTTGGAAATCAATTATTTTGAGCTACCCTTGCAACTGCTTATGTCGTATGTAAATATGTGAGGTGTGTGGATATGTAGGATGGCAAACTGGTGCAGGAAATGCATTTATTTGAAACCAAAGCTGGAAAAATTAGCGGCCGATTATTATCCGAGGTTTGTTCTGTTTTTATGCATCACATTCGAAGACTCTTATTATGTGTGTCTTGTCTATTTTAAAATTTAAGTGCCATTGACTTTGCTTCTCAGCTACTCATTCATATTTGTTGTCTCAAAGCAGCATTTTATTCTACTTGCATAATGAGAATCGAGCAATTTTTCAAAAACTTTAATACAAAAAATATTGTAACATATGAAATGTTAATACATTGGTGATATTCATTTTGTTTCATACTTCTGCGCATTGTGAAACGGGAATCTTGAGGGATAGTTACAAAAATTACAACAGTAGTTGGGTCTAGTTACAAAAACACTCGCTTATCTTGTAAAATGATACATATTCTTGTATTTACCCAACTGATTATTTTTGTAAATATGCTAAACTTTAGGGGTAGTTTTTGTTATTACAATATAAGTGTAATGTTATTTATAAGGTAGTTCGGAAAGGGGAGATTTGTAATTTTTAAGAGATGTGTTTATTTGTTTTTGTAAAAATGATCCCCTAATGTCCTTATATATGTTTCATTTTTTTTTTTTTTTAACATTGTGATGCAGAGTAAGATTTTATTCCATTGATGTGAATAATGTGCCACATAAGCTCGTGGTTCGCGCAGGAGTTACTGTAAGTTCACTCTTTGTATTATAACTCTTTCATCATACACAATTGAAACCCTTTCCGGCATTACCTTGTAAACTTGCGGGAATTCAGACTGGAATTCATTTTTAATGTTTTTCATGTTTATACGAGAAAACCGAGCAGAAGATGCCAACTATACAGGTAACCCTCCTCACAATTCATAAATGATTTACAAATCGAGTTTTATTTATACACGTTTAAAATACGCTGTAAACATGTCTCAGCTATGGAGGGATGGCAAGAAACAGGCAGAGGTGATCGGAGGCCACAAAGCATATTTGGTAGTCACTGAGGTTCGAGAAATGATCGAAAATGAAAATGGCATGTTGTGATCAAATACTTATTATGCACTTTATTTTAATGGAAATTTTGGGTGAGTCGAGTATGAAATTTGTGTCGCAACCACGAAAAGGGTAAATAAATTATCCAAGATTCTTGACGACAACATGATTATAAACCAATTGCTTCACCAAGTTATGTTTTACGACTGATGAAAACACGTTATAAAATGTGAGATTCAATAACCTTATAATCTCGGTTTTTGGGAAAACGATGATTTGTTGCAATCGGAGTTCAATATCTCAATTGCTGATCTTCGCCTTTTACAATGTAACATAACCTCAACGCATTCGTGTTGTTATCTGAATGTTTCGTTAATTCCTAGTCAGGGATGATTAGAATTAATTTTTCATTGGACTGTAATGTTGGTTATTTCAATGAAGTAATTTAGTCAAAACAAAAAATCGTAATTATAGGAGATACAATAGTACAATCATTCTCTGCAAACACACATACATAAATAGCTTGAGTTCACAATTAAATAATAATCACATTTCCTTACAACATCATCATATATAAATAACATCCAAGAAAACTCTCACCTTCCTAATCATTTTTTCCTGTAATCCAAAACAATCAATCCCAGATCACATTTGTGCATGCATGAATATTCGTACGTTTTCCTGTTATCGATCCATCCGTGTTCTGTCTTCCATTCATTTTCTTATTAAGGTTTTTTTCTTGTATTTTCTTGATTAAAGGTTTGGTGTTATTTCTGATGATCGAGGTGATCAACCTTTGCACATAACACGATGAGACGAGGCTCACATTCTAACGGGGATTTGATCCCCGAACGAAACATGGGAAGAAGCACGAGTGCACCTGTAACAATCGAGGGCGCTTTGGGCGCAGTCGAAAGCCTTTTCAACCACCCCGATTTCGCCAAAGCTCACGGGGGAAGTGCCACCATTGCTGCCCTCTCCGAAGACGAAATCCGATCACATCCTGCGTATTCCGAATACTACTATTCGCACAAGAATCTCAACCCGAGGCTTCCCCCGCCCACGCTGTCTGAGGAGGATTGGAGAGTCGCGCAGAGGATTAGAGCCGCCTTCGGTTTGGGTGTGAATCTGAGCGATGAAGATAATAATAATAATAATAATAATAATAATAATAGTAATGGAGAGATGAGGAAGGCTGCTTTGATAAACCTGTCCAGGAAGAATTCTGTTGAGTCGTTTGAGAAAGGATCGAGCTCTGAGATGGGAGCTAGAAGGAAGAGTTTTGCTGATATGCTCCAGGTTAATTTCTACCTACACTTTGTTGTTTTTCATTGTTTTAGTGTAATAATCGAGATATGAATCGAGTAATATATGTTTTGGTTTCTTGCAGGAAGGGCAAAAAAAGGCTTTTACGAGCTCGGAAACTACTCAGAGGCAGAGTAGCAACTCGAGTTACCCTCCTCCGTCGAGCATTTTCGAAATAGACGACATGGCAGCCTCTCTGTCTTTACTTCAAATGAATAATAATAATAATAATCATAAACTGATTAATAATAATAATAATCAGCAGCAGAATCATAGAGTGGATAATCGGGGCAATGAATGTCCTCGAAGGACATCTTCTACTTCTAACCTTCTCCGAGCTCAACAGCAGAATCTTTTTAATAGTGGGGAAGGGCAGAGGCTTTCGAAAACGAGTGCCCCTCCGGGGTTTCGTTATCCCACTACAGATCCTCACGAAGTTCCGTACATGCAGAAAGCGAATTCGAGTTCCCTTCCGCATAGCCACGACGATTTGAGGGCTCTGGAGAGAGCTTATCTGGAGGTGTTGCTCCTGCAAAGGAGGCAGCAGTATCAGCAGTCGCTCCTTTCGCAGCAACAGGCCGCGGGGCCCACTGCGTTTATGAGCCCGTCTCCGTTGAATCAAGGGAATCAGGTGGCGTGGTCGAGAGCTGGTTCGAGAGGTTTGGGGATTCAGAAGGAGAAAAGCACTCCCAATTTGAGGAGCTTTAAGGGGGAACCGAGCAACGTGAAAGGAAGATTCGAATCGCTTTTGGAAGTGCTCAAGAACAACAAGACCAAGTCTTTGGAACTTACCGACATCATTGGTCACGTTGTCGAGTTCAGCATGGATCAATTTGGGAGTCGGTTCATTCAGCAGAAGCTGGAGAATGCTGCTGTAGAAGAAAAGACGAAGATACTCTTAGAGATCATTCCCAACGCTCGTACCTTAATGACTGATGTATTCGGGAATTATGTAGTGCAAAAGGTCACATTTCATTTCATTTCATTTCGTCGATAGTATCATGCATGGTCTAACAGATGGTATCGATTGATCAGTTCTTTGAGCATGGGACTGTAAGCCAAAGAAAGGAGTTAGCAGGGCATCTGATTGGGCATGTGTTGCCTCTCACTCTACAGATGTATGGATGCAGAGTTATACAGAAGGTTAGTTTTTTTTTCTAATTATTTAGCTTTTCGCACTTTGTATCTATAAATTTATTCGTTGAATCTATGTATTATAGGCCTTGGAAGTGGTTGATACGGAGATGCAGGCTAAGATGGTTTCTGAGCTCGAGGGCTCCGTGATGAAATGTGTTCACGATCAGAACGGGAATCACGTGATCCAGAAGTGCATCGAGTGTGTCCCTCGAGACAAGATTCAGTTTATAGTAACACCGTTTTTAGGACAAGTTGTGGCCTTGTCCACACATCCTTACGGCTGTCGTATGATTCAGGTAATTAATTAGTTTGTTGTTTTCTTCCTATAATGAATAAATAAGCAATATTTGATAATTTGTGAATGGTGATAGAGAGTTCTTGAGCACTACGATGACCCGAAAACTCAAGAAATCATCATGGGTGAAATCATGAGTTCTGTTTGTAAGCTAGCTCAGGATCAATACGGAAATTACGTCATTCAGGTGATTCTCGGAATGTGTTTATTATATCCATTATTCTCTACTTAATATATATATTTTGTATTTGTATACGCGTAGCATGTCGTTCAGCATGGGAAACCGCACGAGCGTTCGGCGATTATCAGCAAGCTTGCGGGTCAAATCGTGAAGATGAGTCAGCAGAAGTTTGCTTCCAATGTTATCGAGAAGTGTTTGACTTTCGGTGGTCCTGCCGAACGTCAACTCTTGGTCAACGAGATGCTCGGCTCGACTGATGAAAATGAACCATTGCAGGTGTGTATAACTCTGAAGCTTTCGAAAAATTTATACTGCAGTAAAAACTCAAGAAGTCGATCTGTGTGCTTTACTTTACAGGCTATGATGAAAGATCCATTCGGAAACTATGTTGTCCAGAAGGTTCTGGAGACATGCGACGATAAAAGCCGGGAACTGATTCTCTCGCGCATTAAGGTTCACTTGACAGCACTCAAGAGGTACACTTATGGAAAACACATTGTATCCCGTGTGGAAAAGCTCATTGCGACTGGAGGTGAGTTCACTTGACATCACATTATATTTCTGCTCACGTCTAATCACTGACTTGTTGAAAAAAAATATCGGCCTCTGCAGAAAAGCACATTGGGAAATCTTCGTCGTGAAGTAATGTGGAGAGGATGGAACGATGTATTTGTTGTAAATCGAGTAGTAAATAACTAGTAGGTTTTGCTCGTATTTGAGCCGATAATAATTTTTTATTTTATTTTTTCTTGTATTTGATTTGTTGCCAGTATATATGATGGTGAAGAGACTCTCATGTTGTTTATGTATGAAGAAATAAGGCCAAACAGAGAGATGGCATTTTCTTTCTTTTGCTGGTTGTGAAATTTTTGACTCTGAATAAATGACTTTAGTTTTTACCATGTGTTATTTTTATTACAGAACAATCTGAGTTTTTACTGTTGGTTAATTTAAGTTGCATAATAATAACTTGTTGAAACTACACATGTTTTTTATTAGCAAACTCCATGTTGATGATATGCAACTGCAAGACTTAAATTTATTGAGTTAAATACAAATATATCCCTTGTACAAAAGAATTGAATGAATGTGAGGATATATGCACAATCAAAGAATATAGTCAGTCATCTAACTCAAAAACCAACTCCCACAAGAAGCTCGTTACGTGATATCGATGCAAGTCGAATCCAGAGTCACCAGACTCACCACCACCACCACTTCTTTTTCTTGCTCTCCACCAAAGGCAACTCTACGAAGAAGAAGAAACAAGTGTAAAACTAGGTAGAAAAGTAAAACATAATCGTATGTATTCGAAGCTACAAGTAAATGTTTACCTCCTAACGGGTAAATTGAGTTGTAGTGCACTTTAGACCAATAGCTCAAGAATATAGCTGCATCGAAATCGAAGTTTGAGTTAAACCCTTACAAACCTTCCGTCCAGTATCAGTCTTACACTTCACCACAAACGGGAAAGGGAAAAAAAAGTTTCGAGAGCGGGTATAAAAGTAACTTACTTCTACCTGACTTTTGAGTTTGAGGAAGAATCTCAATATAGCATGTATCCTTGAATGAAGTTATGATGAAAATCTTGATGCCAAACTGTACCATAAAATCCAAACAGAAATGTCGAACATGTATTTCACATGGAATTATTATTCCGAACATGAAGTCAGTTCAAATCAATGGACATAAATACATAATAAACGAAAAGGGGATAAACAGAAGAAAGAAAGCATACCCAATCTGCCGCAGCCTGCAAAGTGACATGATCACCCCATTCCCCATTTCTGTAAATCGTGAAAAAGTTGGTTTAACATATTATAACGCAAATAAAGATGAAAAACGATCTCTGAAACACGTTAGAAGTATTACTTGCTCATTTTCTTCAAATATTCACCATAAGCCATCGGGACATAGTTTTCGTACAGCTCAGCTCCTGACTTCAGCTGAGCAAAATAGCAAAAGAAAGTGTGAAGATATTCTCTTTACATTTTTTAACAACATAGTTAAAATGTTTTTTTCTTAATCTTTGTCCCCACGAAAGTGTGAAGATATTCCTGGGACGGATAGAGTACAATATAAGTATATATCATGACAGAAAAAATGAAAATAATCGAATTTCAAGGGCAAAGGTGTAATTCACGAGAAAGTACCTGATCCACTACTTGCTCTCTGACAAATTTGTGATGCTCTGGTGTCCTGTAGATTTGATCCGACAATGAACGGAACTAAAAAAAGGCGATAAAAACCTATAAGCAAAAATGGCGAGCATAGGTAGAGAGCATAGAGTAGAGATGTAAACAAACTAACCTGACAATTACCATCTCCCGTGATTTTTAGTTCGACCAAGTCATATAACTGCAACCTGGCATACAAAAGTAGGAGTCGACAAACAAATTCAGTCATTAAGACGGAGATAGCAAAGCAAATAAATAATTTTTAGTTTTGGAATGATCACTATTTAAATCATTTTTAATCCATTCGAGGGCAAAAGACCGAAAGCATCAAAGTAATGCTCGATTGAGATCAAAGTAATGCTCGATTGAGAGAAGAAGACCAGTTTCAAAATAATAGCAAAAGAACTGCACAAGTAACCACACAACATAGAAATTCGCGGATAGAATAGCAAATAAAAGGGAATAGATAGATGCATTCATTGCAAGCATTTGAAACCTATTAGACAGCCGCTCACGATCTGACGTGGCTTCATCAACAGATGATATTTCTTCGTTAATTTTCGGAACATGCTGCAGAAGTGAAAAGAAAAATGATAATAAACCCAAGTCCATAACGATCGTAGAGTACATGACCGAGCAAGAGACACAATGAAGTGATTCTTAAAAGATGTCAGAAGGAAAATAAGCCATTGACTAAGATAACTGGATTTTTCGGTTATTAAGCTAACATAAAGAGCTAATCTATGTAAGAGTCTTACAGGAACTGGAACCATCTGATTTAGCCGTTTGCCCAGTTCACCGTCAAGAGCCGATTCACATTCCATCTCTGGCAAAAGATCTGGATCTTCCCTCTCTATTGACAACCTTTCTACTTCGGTGACAACTGCTTCATCTTTGCATTCCTCTCCTTTATTATTAATCTGGCAATCTGCAAACAAAAACAAATAAGTAAATTGAGAGGAGAATAAACAGAGTGCTTGCAAAAATAAATTGTTTAACTGCGAGCAATATATAAGTTAAGTGATAAACGAGAAGCAGAATCGTAAACTCAAAACATTCGTTCCACTGCTTTTAGATTTCGATTTACTCAAGCAAAGTCAATGAAGCACAAGTTGACATTTCAAAACACTAAAGGCAACTTACTTGTTGTTTCTAGGATCTCTGTACCAGAATTCATGTGCCATCCCAAAGGCCCGAGCAAATCCTGAGCAAGAATAGATGCTTTCTGATGAACTTCATCGGGTGATGATATTCCCGATGCCTCTGAAGCATAAAGCTCTGATAATTCTTCCTGAAGGGCTTCGGCAATTACTTTGTCATTTTCCACAACAGAATGCGTTGGGTGAGAAAAGCCAAATCTTTCTTTGGGAGAGTCCGTCCTG
Organism: Euphrasia confusa; assembly: GCA_954870475.1. NCBI lineage: Eukaryota > Viridiplantae > Streptophyta > Magnoliopsida > Lamiales > Orobanchaceae > Euphrasia > Euphrasia confusa. The sequence goes on from OX940958.1 coordinate 26,114,364, forward strand.
GAGATATCCTCCTCGTAACAAGTAACAGTTTGTGGAGAGCCGTTATCATCTGTTAAAGAGCAAACATCTATGAGGTGCAGGCCCCACCGAACCACGTCCGGATCTAGCTGGTGTATGGTCATCTTCTTAGTTTGACCAAAACAACCTTCGGCAAAAATGCATGTGTGCTGTGTAGATTGCTGAGTATGCCGTCTTCTCTCCTACAAAAATGAAACTAAAGATTGATAGCTTTCTAACCTCTACAATGAACTCACTACTCACTCAATACACGGAATAGGTGAACAAAATTTTCCCAATAAGCTTACAGTATATATGTAGTCATGATATAACCCAGTGGATAAAATGCATAACAACCCGAAATCTCTACTAAAAAATCAAATCACAAACTCAATTCATTATCCTTTAATATGTAAGACATAAGATATTAAAAAGAAGCGCTTGAAGTCTTTGATCAATTTCTCAATAACCTTTTCGATTAGTCTTGCAAAAATCTTGCAACCCATTTAAGAAAATCAACCTAATTTCATATTCTACATTGTTCAATTCGATCATAATGCCAATTGAAAATCAGAAAGACATTTTTTAACATAAAATGAAAATCAGAACATAAATATCACATAAATATCAAGAAATAAGAAAACACACACACTCGATTGATCCGAAACCTTAACTATCACGAAAAATCAAAACCCATAATTCATCTGCAAGAAAATTAAAAGGCAAATACGAACTGAGATTTGCTGAAATAATGATAACAAACCTCTTCATTGGAGACCCAGGTTTTTCGGGGTAAATAAATAAATTTATTTATTTTTGTTTTTAATATATATCAAAACGGTGCTCCAGTTTTGGATGGGAAGGCGAAAAATGGTGGTGAACGGTAGGCCGTAGCCGTAGGGGACAGTGGGTTGCCGCCGCCGAGGGCGGCGTGGCGTGGGGGAAAAATAAATTTTAAAAGATTTTTTATTTGGGTGAAAAATTAAAAACCAAAATTGGCTATTGTCGAATTATATAAGTAATTTTCGACATAGCGAATTTCACATGATGATTCCACATTCATCGTAGCGAATACACATTCGACCATGATTCAACAAACATAAATTTGACAAAAGATTTGACAAGTCGAATTCGGGATTCGACAAATTTTCGACCTAATTTTTTGTAAAAATGAATAGCCCACCACCTTACCTTAATTCATTTCAAACGCAATCTCTCACTTTCACTTTCGTCACAATTTATATTAATAGTTAAATTTTTTCGACATTTATTTTGATAGTAAAATTTATTGACATAAAAATTTGCACTTCTTAATGTCAGTCAATCAAATTGTATTCGACAAAAATATGATAGCATTCGAAAAATATTTTTTTGCATTCGACAAACAATTCATAACTTTACACAAACACTTCAAATACATGTAAGATAACATTCAACACATATTTCATAGCTTTTGCTTAAAAGTCCATGCATACGACAACCAATAGTATTCGATTTGATTAATAAATTGTCAAAAGTTGATTAGCATTCGACAAACGGCTACATAGATTTGATAACATAATCATTGCATTCTACCTAATAATTAAAAGCAAGAGTACTTTAGTAATAGAAAATCGATTTTTTATATGCTCGTATAAAAAAGATGTTTTGTTATCCTATTTAATGCATTTTTAGCATTTACACAATTAAAATACACTAAAGAGGGTAATTTATAATAGACGCATACTACGTACTTCTTTAATTTATACACATACTACGTATTCTTTTACACTTAAAACTTAATAAACCATCTTTTTACACTAATCTTGATTGAAAGACCCAATTTACCCTTATTTCTACCGCATACTACGTACTTCTTTAATTTATACACATACTACGTATTCTTTTACACTTAAAACTTAATAAACCATCTTTTTACACTAATCTTAGATTGAAAGACCCAATTTACCCTTATTTCTACCGCACCTTGATACACACTCCGCGAACTAGGATCAAATAATAATTGATAAAATGAATAAACGACAATTGATCAAATAATCGTTGGATTGATTATCATGTTGAATCGAATAAATGTACATTGATCTAATAAATAATAATGTATTGATTATTTTTCGATGAATAATATTCGAGTGAATAATATTTAACGAATAAATGTCAATGAATCGAATAATAATTAACATGATCGATTAATTATTTTCAGTACAACTACTCACCATTATAACTACTTAAGTGATTTGATATCACATCGAATAATATTTGAAGGATTGAAAATATTTCAATGGATCGATTAATTATTTTCGGTACAACTACTCACCATTTCACCTTTTACCTATACCTATTACTTCGTATCTGAAGTATAAACTCCCTTAGACCATCTGTAGCAATCACTCTCAACACAACCTACCTAATTAAATATTATTTTTTATGCAAAACTTTCAAATTATTCAACTCAGTGCACAATGAAGGTAATCTATACTTATTTAATCGTGATTTGTACGAAGTAAGTTGGAGTTATATTGTTTTTTTTTTTTCATATTACAGATGTCATTCTTACATAATTAATATTGAAACATGGTGGTTTCTTACTGGAATGCGATTATGGAAAAGAACTATAAAAGCAACAAAATAACATGTTAGCGATTATGGAAAAGAACTATAAAAGCAACAAAATAACATGTTAGCGAGAGATTACTCTATGTTTTCAGGATTGTAAAGAAAAGCCTACATTACATAGATCACGAACATCATTTTCCAAGAACATAATAATGAACCAAAATAAAAATTTGTTGTCATTTTCCCAAACTAATACACTATTTTGAGTGAGAAATGTAGTAGTATATTTTAGTGAAATATTATAAATTTTGTTTTGAAGTAAAATTTTTGTTCCACCCCAACGTAGTCGAAAACATTCCTGGATTTACATTCACAGATCAAAGGCCAACAATTTTCAACAAGAGTCTCCTAGTAAAGTTGTGAAGCACATCTCATCTCTTGGTTTACATTATTATGGGTTTCCACTTGACTGAATGCAATAAGCCCAAAACTTGTAGCCCAATCTAAGTCTTTATTTTGAATTCGAGTTTGAATTCGATTCCGCACGAAACAAAGATCTTAAATTCAATTGACGGAAAAAAATTCGAAATTTCAGATTGACAAAAATCAATGACGGATTTAAGTTTGGGCTTTCTCATAGACATCGTGGACGAGGAATGGATGAGAGATACTCTGCCTGATGACGGTGATCTCTACACTTCAATTCAATTAGGGTTTTTATTTTCTGCCTTGAAATTATGCCAATCTTCAAATACTAGGGTTTTTATTTTATTTTTTATTTTTTTTTTTGCTTTCAGATCTTCCATTACCACCTGTACTTGAATCCAGAACTGACGACACTGAAGATTCAAGTATGTTCCTTTTTTTTTTTTGCAGTTTTTTCATTTTCAAAATATTGCAAGCACCCCCTTGAGTTTTACAGTTGATCAAGAAATGCCCCTTCACAATGGGTATTTTGTAATTTGATTAGATTGTTGGGGGTTATTTATAATGAAACCTGAAAATAAATTGGAAGCACTTTGCCTTTGTTTTTCTTGTGCAGAATTTGTGTAACAATTTTGTTGATAAGAAACATGAATTTACGCGATAAACATAATTTACTGTATAAGGTAATAGCAATTGTGTCCGAGAACTTGGATGAAAAAGAAACAATGGTCATTAGAACAAATACCTACTTACAGACCCTCGTCTAGTTAGTTTAATGGCTTGTTGGGTCCTTAGATATGAAATTATAGGTGTACTTTCTGTTACAATAAACTGTATGATCATAATCATTGAATCTACATCCATACTTTTTTTTTAGATTTAAAGTAAGTGTTCGATAATGATTATTGTATTTTCGTGCATTTGCTTTCTTGTGTATAATACGGAGTATATATATGTTGATTAGATTTTATAGATTAAAAATATTATGTATTTTCAATGATGATGATGATGTTCATGTAGCATATTGTAAATTTTCATATATTGCTTAGAGAATTTTGATATATTCATTTTTTTACTTTATGGCATTTTTGGTTTTCGTTTACCTTTTTTTTTTCTTCAGATCAAGAAACTAAACCGGTTGAGGCTGATACTTGGCATGATCTTGCATTGGGGACGCAATGAGATTCCAATGCAATTACATATTATAGCTTCTGAGATAAGCATTTGTTGAGATAATACTGTTTGAGATTAAGCATTTGTTCGGATAATTCTGTTTTGAATTGATGTTATAGCTTCTGAGATTAAGCATTTGTTCATATAATTCTGATTTGAATTGATGTTTACTGGAGCTCCAATAATTCTGATTTGAATTTGCATAGGCTTTCTGTTGAACCAAATTGGGGGTTTTCATTCTAATGAAATCAACCTGTCTACTAAAGATAATTAGTCATATGTATTGAAAGGTTGTTGATATAATTAATTCACTTTGGGTTTGACAAATTCAATTTTGTCCCATTTAATGGGAGTGCAAACTAGGAAATACAATGTGATTTATGGCCCATCTCAGTGGGGGCGAGTATAGGGCGTACTCGTTTCAAAATTACAAGTCACTTAATCAAAATGATGAATTCCAAAGGGAAGAGAAAGCACGACTGATTTAATTAAGCCAATGATATTTTAAGGACGATAACATCAAAATGATGAAATAAAACAAGGTCTTAGTTTAGAAAACATACAGACGAGCTTCCTCTGGGACAACTCATGATTTACGAGCCTATCTCGTAACCGCGATATCTCCTCATCTTTTGATTCAATAATTGCAGAAATAGCTTCTTCGGCTTCAGCTTGTGCTTGACCCCTTCTAATAGCTACGAAAACAAATCTAGTCACGACTACTTCCTGGCAAATTTGATCCATTAAGTTTAAGAAATGCCGATTCACGGTTAAAGATGCCATATAGCTTACTGAGTGCGTGGGTGTGTTTGTTTCACATTCAGTTACAATACCCACAGCCCAGCTACAACACACATGCATATATATGTATATATATATTCCGTTCACAATATTGATCATCGGGCGTAACCACTCAATCACAATCAGTATCCGCGCGATTAAGAAATTCCTCTCCTCTGTTGTCTTCTCCAAGATCGCCTCCAAGAAAAATAAATGGCGGAAAAATAGAAAAAAAAAATGTCATGATGAGGTTTGAACTTTTGACCTACAAATTCTACCAACTAAATATAAATATTTTCAAAAAAGGTAATTATCTTACATACTATAATCTCAATCTTATAACTATTTATAAAAAAGAAAGATTTACTCAAACAACTCTTTTAATTATTTGAAATTATTTAATATTTTTTATAAAACAAAATTAATATGAAATCTCTTAATTGCACTTTCCAAAATAAACTACCAAACACACACTATTCCGTATATCACAAATCATAAACGAAAGGGAGTTGCTATTTGCACCCCCAAAATGATAAGTATACCAACTCAATTATAATCATAATTATATTATTTAGTTAAAAGTCAATTATATCCCTATTAACTTAATTATATAATTAATTCTCATACACTTCTTTTTCTTTTTTCCTATCTGCGCAACTAAAAAAAATTATTTTTTTATCTTTTTCCCTCACTCTGTAAATTTCATACGCAAGTTTTTTTTGGCAAATTTAATTTTTTTTTTTTATCTTTTTCTCACTCTGTAAATTTCATACGCAAGTTTTTTTTTGTTTTTTCATTTCATTCGCAAGTCTTTTTTTTTTTGTTTCTTCCAATTATATGCATATATGGACAAGGAAGAATTAGAAGTGTTGTTTCCACCATAAACATGTGAAAAGCCAAAAAGTACTCGTTCTTCTAATTAGATGGGTTTGACGGAAATATATATATAATATGTATAGTGATTTATATTATTAAATTCTCAGATGGATATAGAAGAGAAGCACCTGTTTTGTTTTGTTTTTAATTTTATTTTATATGTTGTAGTTAATTTATATTTTGTGTGTATATATATGTATAGTTTTATATTTGAGTTTGAATAATATTGAAAAATTATATGATTTTTTTTAAATATTAATGAACATTGATAATAAAACTTTTTTTTTAAATTAACGCAATTTTAATTTATTGTGTTAGTTAATATATAATTTAATAATATTATAGTTTATAAAAGATTAAAAGGTGGTGTATTGTTATTTTTTTAAAGGGTATTATTGATAGATCGAGGAGTTTATTAAGTAAAATTTATAATAAGATTTATAATTTAAATAGATGTATGAAGTAAGTGGTGTACTTATCATTTTTAGGGGTGCAAATAGCAACTCCCTATTTTTATTTTTATTATCATTACTATCACTTATTATTACTATCTCCGAGCAAATTCGACTAGACATTGTCAGATCGAATGAATAATTTTCGACCAGTCGTTTCTTCTTTCTCCGTTGATTATAAATGTTTAATTCTTTTCATTTAATTAGTTTTCTTCCACAAATTCATGATCACAATAAAATAAAATATATATACTTAGATTCTTCAAAAGTAAGAAAATTATTTAAAATTTTATAAATTAATTGAAAGATATATTAAATTGATAATTATTTCAAATTTAATTGTATATAATTTTTAATGTAACAATATTGAAAATTTATGATTTTTTGTATAGTAAATATTTTCCTTACTAGTTTCCTTCCACCGTCGACGACATAGTTTCTCTGAATCCACCGCGATTTACAATTTCTCTCATTGCTCTGAAAGTCGAAGGCGTAGTTTCTCTTCCAAAAGCTCCCACCGTTGAGATTGTAAGGTATGACTCACAATTCGTGATAACTGTTTGTACATTAATGAGTGATTAGATTGAATGCCCGATTTAGGGTTATTGGATTTGTAGTTTAATTCGACCCAAATTAGTAGTTTTTAAGTTGGAATTGAAGTGATTATATTGCATTACAGATTTAGGGTTCTTGAATTTGTGATTTAATTCGACCCAAATTAGTAGTGATTATGTTGGAGTTGAAAGTTTGTGTCTGCTGAAATTTCGCATGTCGTTCTTTTCATAAAACCCATCTACATCTGGTCCTAGTAGAACGATCACAACAATCTGTGGGTATGTGAGTTGGTAGATTGTTCTTGTATCTATTGTTCAAATAATATAATTTTGCTAGTTGGTCAAACTGATCGATAGTCAGGAATGAGTCCTTGTGTAAATAGTTTCCCATCCAATGTAAGGAGCTTGATAGCAACGGGGATGCTTGATGGAGTTGCAGTGAGATATATTTCTATGTCGCGGGAGGTAATTTCTTTGTCTACATTTTTTTTCATAGCTTTGGTTATGATGTGAATGGCTAGGCTAAACATAATGTATCTTTGTGTGTAATAAGGACCTGCGTGGGATTATCAAAGGCTGTGGTTATCTTTGTGGGTGTCAATCTTGTAACTACTTTAAGGTAATCCGTTTGTTTTATATATTATCCATTGGAGTGTGAGTATCTCTGTTACTTATATCCACAAATATTTTCTTTATAAAGGCTCTTAATGCATACTAGTTTGAGCGACATGCTGATTGCTAGACAAAGCACAAGAATAACCACATATATTTTGAGAATGGGAAGACCATCTATCAGATAGTTCAGGAGTTAAGAAACACCCCAGAGAGTATGCTATTTGACGCAATATTAAATGTGACCAGATATCCTATAAATCAGAAAGCTTTCTGCACTTGGAAAGGTATCGTATTCATCACACTCAACTACTACTCAAATACACTAGCTGTAACTAGTTGCTCATTCCCACCTTGTTTCATTGTAATAGAATCATACCAAGCAGCAACTCGTGAGCTTCAGCTTTTTTATGGGAAGGAAGGGCTAAACCGATGAGAACACATCTCAACGTTGAGAACCTGATATACATTTGTGTAGAGGATGGTATAGTAACTTTCATTTGCAGGGCGAAACTATATAATCTGGCCAGTTGCATAAATTATGTACGGATTGCTAACTTGAATTTATATTAGTCGATTTAATTCAATGGCAGAGAGGATGGAATGACCCGAATGAGGAAAAGCTGTTTTTTTATGTTGATGCGGTGTATTTTATCTAATAGTGAAACCCACATTTCCTGAGATTGATCATAGAGAGATAATTCAGTTACTTGTATTTATTTTTTGCAAATGAAATTGAGTTGGACAATATGTTCTCGTTAGTGTCGCTCAACCATCTGTTCCTCTTCTGTGGATACACCGAAGCTAAATCAGGTCATCGTATAAATGCATATTGTATGTATTAATTTGTTATTTGAAAATGATAATTAAACAAAAAAAGAATTGAAAAAAGTGAGTTATTGATTGAGGCACATGCTGGGAAGATTCTCTACTAGGAAAATCGCCAAGAGGAGTCTTGAAAATGACTTTCAGAATCTCTTTCAAACACGGTACCTTTTTGGGTAGTGTATAATGAGGGTCATTGTTTGGCTTTCAAACTAACAGTAATAGTTATATGTTACTTATTTTTTTAACAGTGTTGGCTTTCAAACTAACAGTAATAGTTATATGTTACTTATTTTTTTAACATGTTGGCTGATAAAAAATGGTTTAGCTGCATAAGATGAACTATTACATACACTGCTTCGGCTTGTACAGTGTATTTGATATTTAAAAAATCATAACTTGTACTAGTAGTTTAAGAAACAAGTATTGTAGTAGTGTGATAGATTAATTTCAGAATTTCTTACAAACACTGTACATTTTTTGGGCAGTGTATAATGAAGGTCTAGATGCGTAACGTGGTTTAATCGCACGAGTTGTTTGCTAGAGCTTGTTCATATACATAACACCTATTACTGCCAATATTTTACCCATGATTACATGGTGGGATTGGTTGCTGATAAGTAATGGTTTAACTCCCACCATCAGAGTTTATTACATACACTGCAGAGTCTGTTTTGGACAAATATTAATATTACTTTCAGAATCTATTGCAAACACTGTACATTTTGAATCGTGTTATTTATAGTTTTAAATGCTACAAGTTTTTAATTGTTTACACACAAGTAGTTCACTAGATTAATAGAAACACTAACTACAAATTGTTTATGGGCATAACACCTATTAGAACTTGTTCATGGACATAACATTGATTACACTGTTTATATTTTAACCCATGTTCCGTAATGATTGGTTGATTACATCATATCACTATCCATTGTGTCCTGGATCGGCTTCACAATTTAGTGAAAAGTTAAATGTAATTTATCTTCAACCATAGTGCAACTGTTCAACCATACCAACAGTTTATTTTAACCACATCTTGGATTGCGGTGTGTACGTCATGCACTACATGGACACACTTGCACATGAAAAGTACGTGGGTTGTGAGTTTGACGAGACACAATTTTTCTGGGTTCTGGTGCAGCAATCACAAGCTTGTATCTGGAACATTTTAGATGAGGCAAAAACTTTGAAATATCAATTTAAACAGAATGCCAACATTACTTCAAATTTTGGCTTCTCAAATCCACAATTGGTAGATAAATAATTAAAGTGCTTCTTAAGTCGATAATTTCTCAAGATTTTGCTTTTAAATGTAGCAACTAACCCTCCAGTTGTGGCGGTTGCAGGCTGACTAGCAGCATCGTTCTTCTTTACATCAGCTAGCAAGGAATTAACATGGTCATCCTCAAAACCAAAGTCACAGGATTCTTCACAGAAAATCAATATGAAAAATAATAGACTCACTAGTACTATTATTTCAAAATCCTTTAAGCAGTGAAGAAAATATTAGTCACAACTTAAGAAAATATTAGCCACGGACAAAAGTAAAGCTTTATTTTTCAACGGGATAAAGCAGTTCGTGGCTCACTTGTAAGGGTATCAGAAAGGAGGAAGACGTATTTAACAAAATATAGTTTGGCCTATTTCACTCACATGGATGTTAGCATGTATAAGCAACCGATCCAGTTCATGTAAGAGGATGCCGTGTGCAGAATCATGATCACCTTGAACCCCACTGTCTATGTATATTGTGGATTTAAAACTTGGGGAAGTAAAAGTAATAAACCACCCAATGACTTACTCTGTCCAATATATTCTGGCATCAGATTTGAAGAGAAAAAGTATTGGTCTCACTTTTATTCAAAAAACGATGTGAGTGGTTAATAGGAGTAGATGCTAACAATAGAAAAATGCAAATACCACGAAATTGGTTTCACTTGTCAGTATCCTTAGATAGAAATTTGGGCTAAAATGTGAGTAGTTAAAACAAAACGATTTTGACTAATTTTGCCTAAATTTAACCGAAAACCATCGCTTCCAAAACCTCGATCGGCCGTAGCTCATAAATTATTCAAATATCAGCTCAGTTATCCAATACAAACAAACTCAGGAGAACAACAAAGAATGGATGAACGGCTAGTTGCTGTGATAATTTTGAAAAACTCAAAAATCTCAAACCTAAACTACTTACCGAAAAAGACTGATTGATATGAATTTTCTTGTCCTAAAACGTTTATGATTTTATATGCAATAAATTATATAAATAGTTTATATAAGGTAGGTAATAAAAATCATATAAATTTGATATAATACAAAGGATAAAAATGACTATTCAAATTTGAATAGACTACCTAAATTGTGATTAGATTAAATATCATGGTATTTAATTATATAAATGCAATAAATTAATTACCTTTTTTAATAAAAAGTTAAAATAGGATATTTTTTTAAGAATCTAAAAATCATTTTTATTTTTTCTCTAAATTACTCTTTTAAAAACAAAATAAGAAGCAATTTTTTAATTTTTTTTTGTTATATATAATAGAGATTGATAGTATTTTTCATTTTGTTAGCTATACATACATTGATTGTATTTTTCACAACTTCATCAGACAGATTTATTGTCAAGCTTGAGAGGTTTGGTTTCAAACCTCGGTTTGCCTTCCAACATAACCATGAATGAGAAGAAGTCTTTAGACAGATTGTTATATTTGATTCAAGGCAAAGTTACAGTGCCACATGCTAGCTGTTACCATTCTCAGTTTGCTCAAGGTTCTTCCAATAACTCAAAAAAATATTACCTCTGTCCTAAAGCAATGATCACACTTCTTTAACAAATAACAAAAGAGTGACCATTAGCAATAATCACACTTCTTTCACAAATAACAAATGAAGTGTGACCGTTAATATGGAAGAGAGAGAGTATGTCAGTAACAACACAACAAGCTTTTATCGGACATGCATGTGGTTCTATACACACCCGTAAGTGATAAAAGATTGACAAAGAATGCATATATATGATTATTTATAAAACCAAGGGAAATGCTCAGCAGCGGAAAACAAAACAAACAGAAGAGGAAAACAAAACAAATAGAAGATTACATGGCATAGGTCTTCCTATAATGTAGAGCTGGACATTGATATTCTTGATACATAAGAATCAAAATAAAGCACTATCAAATCTTATCTCATTGTTGTCATGTAATCAAAAATTGAATTCATTGGGAAATCTTAACTGTTTGGTTTAGCTATCAACTCTTTGGAATGGATGAAACAACTTCAATTGTTAAATAAGGCGAACATTTTGGAAATGTTGATAAAATCTCTCTAAGCTCTTCTGGTTTATAACATGGACTGTATCCCAGGACACAAAATTTCTTTAGTTGCTCTGCATTCTTCAAAAAGAACTTTAGTACATCATATTGAGCTGTAGTACATTCAGGAAGTAGATGATAAAACCCGCGAATCACAACTTCTTCCAGTTGAGATACAATACAAGATGGCATTGATTCCATCACTCCAAGATTATAATCATCCCACTGACACTGATCGAGAAGGAAAAAGAAGCTTAGTTTCAATTTATATTAAATGAAAGAGTAATATAGGGAAAAGTTTATTATAATTTATAATATTATAACTTACACTGTATAAAATTTCGTTTACAATTTAATGTTTAATTTTTTTAGTTTTTTTATTTATTAAAGTAATTTTAAGATTTAATTACAGAATATTGTAATAACCGTTAAACTCTATATAATAAATAATAACTAATAATAGTTGTTAAATTAATAAAATTCAAATAATATTAAATAAATTGCACTTAGGAAAAAGTGAGTTACTGAATTTTAACGAAATTTAAACAATTTCACTTTATCCAAAATCTCCATAAATGAAAATGATGACATTTATATCTGCTTGCTAACATAAAATATACAGTGTAACCACATCATACCAGATTTATGGACAAGTGTTTCAATGATGGCGCCGCGTGAAGTAACTCAAATAGTTGTCTAGCATTATTCTGTTCACACAAGGTTAGTCGCTTCAACTTATCAAGACAGCGAAGACGAGGTCCGGACAGTAATACCTGTGTAGAGATGAGAGATGCTTATTAAGAGAACAACGTAACAAGGCTACAAGCAATTCTAATAAAACGTTGTTGAAGCAAGGTTTGATTGTATATGCTGAAATGCATATTAATTAGTTTTGAACTAGCGGAACAAATTCTAGATGTAATATTATTAACAGTATATGATATGAAAGATGCAAATAAAAACAAATATTACTACTATATGAGATGAAAGATGCAAATAAAAACAATAATTGATGCCTCAAAACGATCTTATGCGGCAAAGTTCTACACTTTCATATGGTCTTAAACGCACTAGCATAAGAAAGGGAGTAAGAGAACTAACATTGGCCACGAAATCTGATAGCTCCAACTCTTCCAAACAAGTGCAGGTGTTAAGTAGTTTTCGAACTCGTGATCCAATATTGGCAAGTACATGGATATTGTCATCCAATTCATCACCATAACATTTTAGTTTTGCGGAAACAATTGAGGATCCATTCAAAATGAATTTTTCTGGTAAACCATCTTCGCATACGAATGTAGTAAGCCTAGGAGCAACAATCATGATGGAATAGTTGTATTCCTTCTCGATGTTATATGGGGTAGAAATGAAAGTAGTAAGCGAAGGTGCATATATTTCCACGGACTCCATATTCAACCATTCACATTGGTGTAATGTAAATGTTTCTAGAACTGGAAAAGTAAATGTCACTTTCCTAGCATTAGCATTCCCATTCACAATATGTACGCCTCTAAAAAATAAGCCGGTGAGGTTAGGAAAGAAATTCTTCGGAAGAACATTCAAGATGCATCCAAACTGCTGTAGATTAAATGTTCTCAATGAAGTGGTATTCATAAGGCTATAAGGGAAGATAAAGCCTTTCTTAGAAAAACATAGTTCAAAACTCTCAACTCCCCGTCTCAGTACAGCAGAAATCCATGTTTGCATGCGACCCAAGTCCTTATAATACAGACACTTGAGATTGAAGCTTCTTAAAGGATGTTGAGGGGAAATTAGTATCTTATCCATAAACTTAACAAAACTTTTCCTTCTAAATCTTGTCGTACTGGGATGACACCACCACCAACATTCATCAATGAGGACATTGTGAGATGCGGTCCATTTGCCTTCCCAGTGTTTTGACAAGATACAAGTTCGAAACGCATCTTTTGTTGACAAACGGGACAATATGTGAGTTAACACACTTTCATGTAAATTAGTAATTATTTCTTCTGTGCTGTTGTGGGCAAGAACGAGATTACGGGGTTTCTTTCTTGAGTTCGTAACAGCTTGATTGCTTGAATTCATAACGATTTGAGAAATTAATCAACCTGGAAGGGATCATTAAAAAAAAGTATTTCACATTGCTATATAGAAAGAGCTTACAAGTATTATATAGAAAGGGCTTACAAGTATTAAGCTTTTCATAGTATTAAAGAAATTGGTAGGGATCAACAGAATAAGACAGGGGTTGGGGATTGAAGAGGTAGCAGTATCAAAGCAAACACAGCTAGTAAGATGCCTCTCCTCAGCCCTCAACCAACTTTGAGGGTCTCGGAGTACCAAAACAAACAAAGAATTACCTTTACTAATCCTAATTCTGATCAAACAAAAACAAAGTATATTGGTTATGAAAAAGACCACATAAACAACAACAAGAAGGTTTAACAATAACTTATAAACAAATTATTTAACAACAATAATTCAAAATTGATGATGATAACGTTGGAGAAAGATATTGATCCACCTATGGATTCAATTATAAACAGATTATTCAAAATTGATGGTGATAAAGTTGGAGAAACCATCCATCCGATGGATTTGGTTTAACAATAACTTATATCAAAATTGATCCGACGGATCTGGTTTACCAATAAATTTTATCAAAATTGATGTTGATAAAATTGGAGAAACATATGAGAAACGTATTGATCTATCTATTGCTTACTCTGATCGATGAGATTCAAAAAATATATTCTTTCGATCACAAGATTGAATCTGTTTATGTATTTGTACTATTTGTACTAATAGGGTTTGGGACGACATACCGCATATAAATATATATATATATATATATATATATATATATATATATATATATATATATATATATTTATATATGAGTATATATCCTCTCGTTTTCTAGGATGAAGGGGCGGTGCAGTATTGGTGTCGTCAATTCAATTCTTTCATTACACTGTATTTGTAATAACCCTAACTATTTAGAAACAAAAACATCTAACTAAAGGATTAAAGAACGAGACTATCCAAGAAGAAAAGAAACGGGAGCCGACAAGAAGAGAAGGAGGGACGACCTAGAAGAAACGAGAAAAGGGACGCGGGCGGATGACCGAGAAAGAAAGAAAAGGAGAAGAGGGGAGAGACGAGGATCGAACCGAGAAGAGAAGAAGAAGAAGGACTGGATGCTCAACGAATCTCAAGAACATTTCGATCTCGTAAATTAAACACAGGCAAGTGAGTTTTTGGTTTCATCTAATTAAGTTTAAGTATATGGTTTATGATTATCATTGAAGTATGAATTCATATTTATTGTTTGTGCCGTGTGAATATGGATGTGTGTAGATGTATGTTTAGGCATATAATATGGCTATATGTGTGTGTTTGTACGTGAGCGTTTATATGTATAAGTGCAGATTGTGTGTAGTGAGTATTTACATAATATATGTATGTTGTATGTGTGTGTGTTGGGCAACGGGCTGCTGCTTATAGCAGCAGCAAAGGGTTTCATATTATATATATAATAAATAATAAATTACTTAAGATTCATGAAATGGGAATAATTTGATGTTAAAACACTAATATTTCTTGACCGTGTATATTGTGATTTATATGTCTATATGCATGTACATGTTAGTTATAGTGTATAAATTGTGGCTGCTGCTTTTTTAGCAGCAGAATATATGCTTAGTCAGCCGGAGATGAGGGTGGGCCAAAATCTTATACTTAATTTTTTTTAAGAAAAAAATCGAAAAGGTGATAAATTTAGGATAAAAAAATGTCGAAAAGGTGATGACTTTAGGCTCAGTTCATTTAGTATTTGTTTCAATAAATGTAATCGAATTTTTATTCCATTTTTCTTTTATAAAAGTGGTATAGTAACTAAAATAGTTTAGTTCATACTCATTCAAATAGATTAGGTTTGTTTCAAAATAAATTATCGACTACATGATCTCGAGAACCTTATCGACTACATGATCTCGGGATTTTGAAGCGAGCTAAGCACAGAACTTTAATCATTTATTTTCACACCCAAAAGTGCTTCTTCACGCCCCAGGTAGCGGTCGCTACCTGTAGGTAGCGGTCGCTACCTATGCGATTTTAGACCTGCGCGGAAATTCTATTTTCTAGGGTTTTTTGTAAGGCTTCACATATAAAAGCCAATTAGCATCTATTTCGTTTTTGTAACACCTACAAACTAGAGAGAGGAGAAAAGTGAGATTTAATCTTGAGAGATTGTAATCGGTGTAATTGTTTCTCGAATCTAGTGGAACGGATCGTGACGGCGAAGAGTGGA
Source organism: Euphrasia confusa (assembly GCA_954870475.1). Lineage (NCBI taxonomy): Eukaryota > Viridiplantae > Streptophyta > Magnoliopsida > Lamiales > Orobanchaceae > Euphrasia > Euphrasia confusa. The sequence goes on from OX940958.1 coordinate 26,130,223, forward strand.
CGTAGCCTATTCGGGTGAACCACTATACATCTGGTGTCGTTTATTTTTCTTGCTCTTATTGTCGTATTGCTACTCATTATTGTTGTGCTATTGCCGGATCGTTGGGGTTTGTATTCTTGTGTTTCCGCGTAGAGGTGATTTGGACGATCGGGTTGATCGGATCACCTCCCAACAGACCTAGGGTTAAAATCCATTCATGCATACAAGGTTTGCGATTATATGCTAAATTGAATTTGCAAATTGTTTGAGGCTTAAGAGCAATTACATTTGCATACGTGTATGAGGCTTAGGGGCAATTACACCAAATAGAATAATCGAACCCACTAGGATCAACCGAAGACGGACATTCTAGTATATTGTGCAACGTATGAATTTTAACCCGAAGTCGAAGATTGATGAACCGAAAACCCTAGTATCACTTTCATTGATTACATCCCGTATTTATTATTTGATTATTTATTTTTCTTAGTAGTTAGATAACATTTTAGATACACAACAAAAACCACAATATGCATTATGCTTATAACTCTCTTTTGAACGTGTAAACATTTAAACGCATACACTGATATCGATAGTAGTGTTCCCTGAGACCGACTCGGGCGAATTGCTTTTGCAATTTGTTCAGACATAAATCATTTAATTGTTTCGACCCGACTACAACGGTCGAATCAGTTACCAATGAATTCACTTAGACATCTCCTAATGGAGATCTAGTCACAAATCTAAATCACATCTCCTAATGGAGATCTAGTCACAAACACCTTCAAGGCACAACCTAAATCACATCTCCTAATGGAGATCTAGTCACAAATCACCATGCAAATCAACTCAATCAACATATATAACATAGATACAATCATAAGCATGCTCATCAAATCCAAATCCAAGACAATATTCAATCCAAAATCTCAAGACAAATATGAAAACTACAAAGAAAATCTAAAGTAAAGAGTGAAAAAAATAGAACAAAAGGTAGATCGTGTAGCTCCACGATGATGTGAGCTCTCCGTCGAAGGAATCAATGGCCTCTTCTTCGGTAGATGATGAGTTGTGGATGATCTTCCTCTCTTCCAAATTCTCCAAGTGTTGTGTTCTAAGGTGTGGGGGTGTTTATGGGTGCTAAGGGTTTCAAGGTTGTGGAGAATGAGTAGCTCCCTTCTATTTATAGCTTTTCCTCCATCTCAAGTATATTGACTCAATTGCCCTAAAAATTCTCCCTAAAATCAAGTCAAGACAAGTCAACACTTTAATTACTCTTCAATTTGTTCTTGAACTTTGCTAGTGAGTTCGGAGAATGATTTCTTCTTGCTCGGTTATAATTGCGCAAATCCGACCGTTGAAGTTGTAGATATTGAAGTTAAGAACTTGCTCTCAAAAGTTCAGGCCAGTCCGACGGTTAACGGAGCTGCAATCGCAATTTTTCTAAACTGCGCAGTGCAGTGCGTACAGGCCCAGTGCGGCGCGCTGAGTTTGCACTAGGAGGCAGCTCGGCGCGCTGCACCTTCAATTTTTTTGTCAGCGCGGCGCGCTGCAGTTCTTTCAATGTTGGAGCGCTGCGCGCTGCGAATCTTTGACTTTTTGCCAGCGCGACGCGCTGGAATCCTTCATAAATGGGGCGCTGGATGAGATCTCTTCTATGCGTAGCTTCTCGAGTTTCATCATATCTTCCTCATACAAACTCCGATTGACACGATTCGAAAAGCTACAAAATCTAGACTTCAATATCTGCAATTCTATATCCAGAACATCTCCCTAATAAAATTGTGCTGGCCGGGGTGAAGCTTCAAAGTCAATGCATAGGTACATAAAATTTTCAGCAACCTCTTCTAACTTAATAGAACATTTCTCCCAACTCCGAACTCCGATTTGGTTGATTCAAAATTCTCCTGAAACTAGACTTCGAGATCTTTCCGGCCATATATATCTTGACACCTGGAACATGGCCCACATTAGCAGTTTATTAGTCGAAGTTGCTGCAGTTCCTCTCGACCATCGGCTCGATCATTTTGTCATTTTTCCTACATTTTAAGCTCAAAACAACACTATACCACAAGTGAGACCGGTCAAACCAATAATATACATAATACCCTAGAGATCACACAAAAGTCAATAGACAAAACCATTCTGATGCTCAAAATTATCAAAATCTATAAAAAAAACACTCCAAAAAACATAAGAAAAGTGAGCAAAGTATCGGCACTTCACAGAATTAAACACATTCAAAGAATTAACAATTCCGACGTGTGGACCCCCGTAGTTTACTCGTCAAACTAAAGAAATTATGCTAAAATTCCAACACATATATAGTGAATGAACACCACAATGAATTAGGAGTGCAACTAATGAAAAAAATGTAAATATTTTTGGGTTAATATCACAAAAAGTCCTTCAAGTTAGACCGATTCCACAATCAGTCATTTATATTTTTAAAAAAAATCAACATTCGTCCTATTTGATAATTTTTTGTTGAATTTTGCACGATGATCGTGCCTAAAAGTTTCGTGACATCTTACTTTAGCGTTCTGTCTTGTTTGAAAACAATTCAATTGAGTTAGTGTCACGGAAACGTGATTTGAAAGAACGATAGGCATTCAATTTATTCATGTTTTTGTGACACTTACTCAATCAAATATGCATAAATTATGACAGAACGCTAGAGTTAGATGTCACGAAACTTTTAGGCACGATCAATGTGCAAAAATCAACTAAAAATCGTCAAATAGGACGAGTGTTGATTTTTAAAAATTATAAAGGACTGATTGTGGAATCGGTCTAACTTGCAGGACTGTTTGTGATATTAACCCAATATTTTATAAAATACATATTCAAGATTTTAATCAGGGGCTTCTCTTCCTAATTAACATACACAAATACATAAATGATCACATTTCTGTATACAATGTGCAATTTCAATTGACAAAGTTCGATGGGCCATCGTGTGCAAGACGACCCTTCCTAGTATTATTGTGTATAACTAATTAAGCCAGCAGGTTTTATTGTTTTAATTAAATAAAGTATTAAGATATATTGGAAGTATGAATCATTGTTTCAGTCGTTCTACTTTATTTAAGCCGTATATCGGCAGGAGTCATTGTTTTAACTAAAAATCCTAATTAAAATAAAACTCTAATTAAATTGATTATATATATATATATATATATATATATATATATATATATATATATATATATATAACTTTGATGGTTTGATTATTCATTTCTTTTATTGCAGATGCCTATTCAATTCTGTTTTAGTCGTGCTACTTTATTTAAGTCGTATATCTGCGAGAGTCATTGTATATAACTCTGATGGTTTGATTATTCATTCCTTTTATTGCAGGTGCCAATTCAACTTCATTCTGCTGCCGAGAATTCTTTTAAATCATATTGTTCTAAACAAAATTGAAATTGTAATATTCACATATGTCCTTCAAATTTAAATTTCACATTTTTATGTTTTAGTTTTAATCTTAGGAGATGTCGATCAACAAAGCGAAATCAATTGCTATCAATGATATTGATATTAGCATGGAAAATTGTAGTATTATTGTTCACATTTTATCTTTATGGATCCAAAAAGATAGATGGGAAAATAATACAATGTTAGGTATTTTGTAGCAAATTACCAAACATGGATTAGTAATCAGTAATACTGAATTACTTTGCACGTTTCCAGAAAGTGAACAAAAGAAAATAGGAAAAGAAAATAAATAAAATAAAATTACACTTTTTGATCTTCGATGACTGACAAGTACTGGATTGCGGGTAGTCGAGGCTCTTTCGCTATCCGCAAGACAAATACGTCCCGTGTATGCTACGGTTTTTCAGACGTAATGCCCCCAAAGATACAACGACTTTACTCGTTCTCGTCTGAAGCACGCCTGACTCGAACCACGATCGAACTGGGATATTGCTGGGAGTATGAACACATTATGAATATGCTGAGAATTATTTGTTGTTTTCTGTGTATGATAATGCACCTAGGACTCACTATTTATAGTGATCCACAAGCATATGAGGGGACATTTAGGGCATTCAAGGTGTGTAATAATGGCCCATAACCACCCATTAACACCACCCTAGAACTCCATGTTCATGATACAAACCACCACAACACTACTTCAAGTAAGTGTCTCTTGGAGTTTTAATATTAAAAATAATAATAATAATAATAATAATAATAATAATATAAATACAATTATATAATTATTATTAGTTTTTTATTTAGGCCCAAGACCCCATCTAGCCCACTACATGAGCTCAATCAATATAAGGTTAAGCTCGTGAGCAAAACATTATATACATGCCTGTCCAGTAAGCCAATTTAAATGACTAACTTCAACAATTTATTTCTCACTCACCGAAAATTGGATTTTGACGAAATAAAATTATATAATTATCTACGCGAAACGTAGAAAATTATCATACCAATTAATTGTCAATCTGAATTAATTTCATAGCCATTCAAATCGGTCAAACCTTGGGAGACACCCATTTTATTTAACCGATTTTCCAACATACAATTGAGATGTTTCTACTTGACGAGCAGGCAAGTCTATATATGTTACTTTAGTAATTTAAAATATTAACATATATCATACTATAGATTATTTATTTATTTATTTTTGTTTAGGGCAATAAAATACAAGCATTTGTGCCTCCGAAGCTCAAAAAGAAGTTTATACCATTCCTTAAAGAACGACATCTACGCAAAATTTTGAATTTCACAGTTGAAGACAACATTGTTGAGACTCAAAACGCTAAAATCATCCATAAGAATAAACTAATTTTTAAATTTGGAACCAAAGTGACAGAATGTAATGATGATTCTATAATTCTTGAAGAATGATTTGAATATTACTCCTTTTGAAAATATCGATGCCGGTAGTGTTGATGCACAATTCACTTTAGTTCGACAAAAAAATCTCAATTGTACAAAAATTTCAATCAAATGTTATATTTATACTAGTATGTGTTCTTAAGAAAAGTTTATAATTTCAATTTGTTGCAGATGTTGTCGGTGAGATTGTAAAAGTTGGTAATAAGTGACTATCCAACAATGAGTATGTTATTGTTATTTTTATATATTTTTGCAATTTTATATTTTAAATTCAATAAAAATAAATAAATATAACCTATTTCAGTGAAAAACTATTGTTATGTGTTTTATGGGAAGCTTACGCTGATCAACTTAAATAGTTTATTGAAAAAAGAGGAGACAATAATAAGGTTCCTCTTATCGTTGCTTTACAATTCGTGGTGTTATTTACTTATAAAGGTTGTAAATTCTCATAATTACATTTATATATTCTTATATATTATATATATTTTTAATTATATGTATAATATTCAAATTATAATATGATTAGCATTTCTAACTTAAAAAGTTCATTGAAAAAAGAAGAGACAATAATGAGGTTTCTCTTATCGTTGCTTTACAATTCATGGTGTTATCTACTTATAAAAGTCGTAAATTCTCATAATTACATTTATATATTCTTATATATTGTATATTTTTTTTTAATTATATGTATAATATTCAAATTATAATATGATTAACATTTCTATAAAGGAGTTAAACGTGTCTCCACTATGAAACATGGTTCTATGATACATCTCGATCCATCAATTTCAGAAATTGCATATTTTTAGAACAGGTTTATTATCTAGATATTTTACGTTTAATTGATAAATATCATTATTATTTTTTACTTCTTTTTGCACATGTTTGCTTATTTGGGCTTAAATTTAATTTGAATTCAAAGAATATTATCCGGCTATGAGTGTTTCATAATAATTATGTTTACCAATATTTTTTTTTAATTTATACATTTTACCATGCGTGCCATGGGAGAGAGAGATTCAGTTTTGGGATCATCGGCGGAGGGTGGTATGAGGCGGAAGCGGGGAGGGAGTTGAGATTCAGTTTTGGGATCAGCGGCGGAGGGTGGTATGAGGCGGAAGCGGGGGAGGGAGTTGACTCCGAAGATGGCGAAGGAGGACTGAGATTCATGGAACTCAATTTCGAGGGGTTGTTGGATTGGAAGGTGGAGGAGACGAGGGAGAATTCGGATTTGAGGGTGGGGAGGGCGAGCTAGTAGAGCTGTTTGGCGTCGAAGAAGATTAGGGCGTGGAAGGGGCGGGGGTTGGGAGGAAGAAGATTAGGGCGTGGAAGGAAAACGGGTTCCTTCGAATGTGTGAACCTAAATACCATGCATTTCTTGAATCTAAATAAACCTTGTTGGTACTACGTAGCTATTACAGTGCTTGTTTCTGGATTAGAATCAGTACTACTGAAACTTTACACTTTTCCAGAAACTAAAATAAAATAAAGAAATGAAGAAGGTAAAGATATTTACACCTCCAATTTTGATTTACGCACCTTTATTTTATTTTATTTAATCATATAAATTAGTAAAATACCTAAATGATCCTCTTTGAAATATTATTAGTATCCATTCCATCAAAATAAATAAATAAAATAAAAACATAAAAGACCCTCTCGGCCTCCTCAATGTGCATCTCCGATAGACCGATGACCATGCTCTGATCTTCGACCTGCGGTGATTCATGGAGGTGGGCGGAGCCGCTACACAAAGAGTGCGCTCTGGGTAAACTCTCGGGTTGGACGTATTAGCCTGCAAACTACGCCAACCAAGTAAACCACACTAGGCAAGCCCTGCGCTCTGGGTAAACTCTCGATCGCTATTCGAATAGTGCGCTCTGGGTAAACTCTCGGGTTGGACGTACTCAGGGGCGGACCCAGAATTATATTTCAGGATGGGCCTATTATTTCTTTCGTTCACTTAGTATTTATATTATGTTCGAATGTCCGATTTCATTATTTCATTGAAGTTACAGATTCTAGAAACTCGAGAAATTTTGATTGAATTATGATACAAAGAAGAAAAAGATCGATTAATCATTCTATGATTAAAATAGAATAATTTACCACCTCTTTTTATGTTGGGTACATATATAACAGGTATATAACCCACTATACAAAACCTTTATGAATCTCGAATAGAGGGATAAGGGGGGTTTTGTTGTTGCGAACTCATAAAAATTAAAAACATTACTACTTTTAAATTTTTAACCAAAAAAATAAGAGATAAAAATATATTTTAAGTTAAAAAGTATAACAATTATGAGTAAAATTTAAAAAAAAATGTTAAAAGTAAAACTAAATTTTATTTTACAATTAAAAAATTAATTAATTATTTTATTTTTTAGAGTATGAATACTATTGTGGGATGTTTCAAAATGAAAATGTGAATACCATTGTATTTATTAAAATATAAATATCATACTTAATAGTAAATAAATCAATTTTGAAAGAGGGAAGTAATATATAAAATTCATATTATTGTACTTCAATTTAATTATTTATTTTTCATATTAGCTAGGTGTATTTTACATAAAAAATGATTTTATTTAAAAAAAATGTACTCATGATTTAAAAGTTACATCACAATCTATATTTTAATAATTTTTTTAATACGATATATTTTAATAATTTTTTTAATACGATAAGTTCAATACGTACAATTTCAAAAAATATAATATTACTTCAAAAATAGATAGTGGTGTGTAAATTGAACACACTGTGATATTTTTCTATTATTTTGAACTACCAATATTTTTAAATAATGTAAATGTTAGTATATTTTAAAAATATGTATATAATTATATCTATAATTATTTAACTAATTTTGAGAAATAATTATTTGTCATAAATATATATTAAAATTAGTATAAATATATAATAAAAATACATGTGCAAGACAAAAAAAAAGGGTGAAAATCATTATTATGGGTAAAATAAAAAACAGTCCTCAGTAATCCACATTCATTTCTGTAGTTTTTGAAAAAATCACGTTCAGTCCTTTCCGACTATTTTTGACCGGAAATTTGACGTGTCATCCTCCTCCCGGAAATTTGACGTGTCATCCTACGTGGCATCCTCCTCTCTCCACATTCATTCTTGTAGTTTTTGAAAAAATCACGTTCAGTCCTTTCCGACTATTTTTGACCGGAAATTTGACGTGTCATCCTACGTGGCATCCTCCTCTCTCCACATTCAACCAAAGTATACTAATGGTTAAATCTCAATATTTATGCTATATATAAGTATACGTAATTTTATTTAATTTTACTATTAAATTTTTTTATTATTTTATTAAATTTGTTAAATTCAAATATATTATTTGAAATAAATATATTGCATAAATAATTACTGTTATTATTATATTTTTTTAACAAAATTATATTATTAATAAAAATAATTTATAAAATATATATTTTTCATTATAATTTCTATTATAATATTAACAAGATTATATTTAGTTAAATTTTAAATACAATTTAATATTAAATAAAAACTTTCATTATAAATTCAAATTTTAAATACAATTAATTTTAAATACAATTTAATATTAAATAAAAAAATTATTATAAATTCAAAATTTAAATATAATTTAATATTATACTGTATGTACTAAATTTATTTTTCAAAATGTTAGTTAGTTAACATAATTTTAACTCTCATTTAATATATTTTATAAATTTTTAACACGATTAATTAATAACTAAATAAAATGTTTTTAATATTATAATAAAAATCATAATGAAAAAAATATATTTTATAAATTATTTTTATTAATAATATAATTTTGTTAAAAAAATATAATAATAACAGTAATATTATATTTGAATTTAACAAATTTAATAAAAGAATAAAAAATTTAATAGTAAAATTAAATAAAATTACGTATACTTATATATAGCCTAAATATTGAAATTTAACCATTAGGATACTTTTGTCGAGTGGCAATAGTCTCTCTTTTTGCCCTTGAGGTCAAAGGTTCAAACCCTACCCCAACCATTGAAAATAATTTTGATTTTTTGCCCTTGAGGTCAAAGGTTCAAACCCTACCCCAACCATTGAAAATAATTTTGATTTATAGAAGATGACGTGGCATAGTGATGTGGCTATAGCGGGCCCATTCAGATGACGTGTCATGCTGACGTAACATATGATCGGAGAGGAGGATGACACGTCAGAAGTCCGGTCAAAAATAGCCGGAACACCTTGCTGCAAACGCTTCGATCATATCCATTTGAACGTTGCAAAACCTTTAATATTCTCACCTGCCAACCATCAACTCAATTTCAAAAAGGAGACTGATACACACCTGCAAAAACCCTTTCCCCGAGATTTTATGATTACAGTTTTCCCAAATAATTCAACTCCTATTCAAAACCAGTAATCAATCCCTATTTTCTCTCCACAAGTCTCTCCCTCTTCTTTCCAAAAGTCTAAAAACCCTAATCAGTTTTTCACCTTTGCTATCGATTTCTCTCTTTCACCATGACATCTTCCTCAAATCCAAAATCCATGTTTGATGAATATATGGACGACCCACTCTTTTTGGAGTGTGCTCAAAAGCTTCGCCCCGATGCCACGAGAGATAATCTCACCCCAATCGAAGTTGTTGTTGCTTTGAAGAACATGATGGCGGTTCAAGAAGAAGTTCGCGCTGTGAAGGATGTTTCGGTTGCTGGAACATGATACTGGAAGCTTTGTTGATCCAAATGCTTCAGGTTCATCTGGATCTGGCATCTCACCTTCTTTGCAAGATGATGTCCAGCTTTTGACAAAGAAAATTGCTGATACCCTAGCTAAGTCCATTGCTACTTCTCTCTCTCCTTTGCTATCTGACAATCTGGTGTGTCCATTTTTGAAAAACATTCTACACAAAAAGGGGGAGGATCCATATCCATGTGAGGATCAATGGAAGGAATGAGCATGAGCAAGGAGCACAGTGGTGATGATGCTGGAACAACTGAAGCTGAAGGAGAACATGAAGATGATGACTTGGATGAACATGATGTAAATGTCCTTGTGGACAATTTTGAAACCACTGATGGTGATCCAGTCACTGATTGAGAAGGCCCTGACTTATCGGGTTTGTTTGTTTTAATGATGTTATCTGTACCTCTGAATAATTTCCTTTTATGTCTTTTTGCTCTGAACAATTTACCTTGCTTTGATGGTCATGTATTTTGAACAATGTTCTGAAGCTTTGGTATGTTTGAACAATTTCTTTTATTTGTCTTTTATCTAAAAATGGTGTGATAATTTCTTGATTAGATTACTCTCTTATTCTGTTCCATGTTGGATCTTTGTTCTCTAATATTGGAAGTAATGGATTAAGGGGGAGTGCTATTATTTTTACTTAATTCATCTTGCTCTGATCTTATTATATGCTTCTAAAACTTAGAGAGTTTTGATTAAGGGGGAGTTAGTCTCACTGCTCATCCCTTGAGTTTTGTGAAAAAAGTTAAAAAGGGGGAGTTTGTTAGTATTATGTGTACTGTGCAATGTTTTGCCACAATACACTTATACGATTTTTCTCTTCCTTCACAACTTGTATTATTGTATATCATACATATTATGTGTGATTTGTTTTAGCATGTAACACTCATGGTACGTGCGCATAATAACAATCAACACATTGGAAGTCAAGCATTGAAGACCTTGATGCGACTATGAGGATTACTCATACCGCAGCAAGCTACTATGTGAAGACTTGAAGACTTGAAGACCTGAAGACTTGAATATCGAAGACTAGAGACTCAAGTATTTAAAGGCAGATAGTTGCGACAAGCATTTTATAGCAAGTTGGTCCAGCGCAACGTCTTGCGGCAAGTGGTCAACTCTGCGATCCTAAAATATCGCAACTAACTTATGACCTAGTGAAACTAGGGATTTCGGTTGATTTCTTGGCCTATAAATACTGGATGTCTCCAGGCTATTTCACCAACTCTTCAACACTATATTTTCCATATTTCCGTAAAGAATCCCTTTGTGGATCAATAGGTTTAGCTACACTACATATTTGATAGTAGATCATAGTGATAGGTTGTAGCTTGTTTTATTGTGTTGATTGTTCATGATCTTTCGATCCGACGACATAAGGAATATACGAGTTATATCTCCTGATGCTCGATCTCTTGTAAATCCTAGATCATACCCGTTTGTAAAGACTCGTCTCTTTAATAATATTTTAGTCGTAAGGCACGTTTTGTATGGAATATCTTTCGATATTTCCATACATGATTTAAATACTTGTCTCATTTACTTTTTCAGTCGAGTGAGTGTGTTTATAGTGTTTATCGCGTGTGTGCGTTGAGTTGTGTTGTGTTGCGTTGTGTTTAATTCGTTATCGTGATTTATTATCGTTTTACTTTCCGCTGCAATATACATATATCTATACATATAAATATATCTATATATTTATCGTTAACGCATTATAATCATTATAATCGAAGATACCTAAATCAAAGTGCTGTGTGGCATTTTTCGGACATCTGGGTCGGCCCATTCTCGGCCCAAATGCTAGGCTAGCCCAAGAGCAAGCCCACCAAACATTATCAAGACAACCCAGCGCAACAAGGCCCAAACCCCGTGACCTGGTCGGTCATGGCCGACCAGAGCGGACAGGCCTCTGGGCAGACGCAAGGAAATCTAACTCCCGATTCGACTAGGTCGAACTCATGATCGACCAAACTAATATCATTGTCCGAATAAATAAACCTCATGGAGACGACCTAAAACCGGTGTGTGCCGAACACACCAGCCGACCAGAACACGCAAAACCCGTAACTCGTCAACAAGGGCTGGACGAGCGCCTCCAGAGAGCGCGAAGAGCAGAGGTGACGAACAGGATCGCCAGCTCGAGCGATGGGTTCCCCTTCCCAATAAGGAATGTATGAATGTACCCTTTTGGGCCGGTCCATTAAGAAGCCCAAAACCAAATCTAAAAGAGGAAAAACCCATTTCCCAAGAAAGCAGGGTCCGCCCTAATATTTTTTATAAATACAGAAGTTGTACTGTAGCAAGGACACATTTTTCGAGATTATTAATTGAGGGTACGAAATCCGTTTGGCAGCTCGTCCCACACTCATAAGCTGCTCGCATTGTACTCGTCCAATCCCCAAAATCTCGTATTTCTGTTCGGTGGTCGGAGACCAAATTTTTCCACCATCAACATTTGGCGCTAGAAGGAGGGGTGATCCTCGGGCGTTGGAGAGTAAGCTAGCAGTACCATGAGGTCGATTGACGAGGTGCCGAGCTCGGAGGGACGTCCCGAAGAGCATGCGACTGCGAGTGATAAAGGGAAGACTCCGGCCTTGCCAGAGTCCGCTGAAGGGGTTCGCCCGAGCTCCCTCTCGAACGAGGAGCAAGCTCAGTGGGCTCTCATCAAAATGTTGAGGGCTCAGGAGAGAGAGTTGGCCGAGCAGCAACGAGTCCTACAAGATCAAATCGCTGGAGTAGAAAAGAGAGTTCATCTGGAAGAACATGGTACGGGGGATGCCTCAGCTCTTGTCCCCCGAGGAGGTAAAACGTACCGTACACAAGCTACAACGGACAACGAGCCTCCCAGCTCGAGCAAAGAGTAATGATCGGGGCATGCCCGGACCGAGAAGGTTAGAAACGGAGTTCGAACAGACCCCAGTGAGTGCGGAAGTTGCGAAGGTTAGTGGAGGTCGAAGCGGAATGGCCACCGATGGCCGCCGCCTGGTAGGGAATTCAATATCCGCGAGTGGTTATGATGGAGGGTCTAGCGACCCCGATTGGGAACCCACCGAGGACAGTAGCGCCTCCGAAGACGAGCAACGTGTGGGCACGTTGGAGCGCTCCGAGCAGGGCCGGACGAGGGGCCGACCAATGCGGAGAGCCATGGAGACGAAGAGACGGCGGACCACCCAGATGGTTGAAGCTTCCACGGATCCTGTGGTGGCCCTACTCCAGAGGAGGCTGGAGGAAATGGAAAAGAGGCTGAACGGGGCAGGGGGTGATCACTCCCATTGAATCGCGTTGAACGAGCCTTTGGCCCAACACATAGAGAGGGCGCCCACTCAGCCGGATGTTGCACCAGTTTTAACCCTCATCTACGACGGGAGGACGGATCCCGAGGTACACCTGAGCAAGTACCATATCTATATGGTGGGGAGAGGCGCCACGGACGCGACGAAATGTCGCCTATTTCCTCTAACTCTTGGGGATGCGGCCCACAAGTGGTACACCGGTCTCCCGTCTAGATCGGTTGAGAATTTCGAAGATCTAGGGACTTTGTTCGGATCCTTTTTTGCATCAAAAATCCGGCAACCTGAGAGCCAACAAAGGCTCACGGGGATCAAGCAAGGAAAAGACGAGTCCGACGAAGCTTACATCGACCGGGCGGAAGGGATAGCCTTGAAGGGGGAGTCGATCAAGGACGAGGTGATTGTGCACGCGGTGGTCGGCGGGATCAGGCCGACCTCCGAGCTTTTCAAGGTCATGATGAAGGAATACCCCAGGTCGTACTCAGAGTTTCGGAGGCGAGCAGGAGCGGAATAAACCAGCAACGCTTATATGCCAACGTTTAAAAGAGATGGAGTGGCAAGAAAAGCCCGAGCGGACGGCGGTTGAAAAGAAAGAGTGGGTGAAGAGACCAGGCCTAACAAGGCCATTTAGTCAGGTTCGCAAGACAGATCCTCCAGCCACCGCAGCAGTAAACGGGGTGTTCCTAGGGCGATCTGCGGGAAGGATTTTGGAAATCCTCCGGACACACCACATCAACGTATTGACGACGCCACCGCCGATGCACACCCCGCCTGAAAAACGGAACCAATTCAAATGGTGTTCATTCCATAGGGAGAAAGGTCACGCCACCGACGAGTGCAGAGATTTGATAGCCCAGTTACAGCAGCTCTACAACGAGGGAAAGCTGGGAGGAATGTTGAGAGGGCCCGACCAGAGTCGCCAAGGGAGGAACCGGAACAGGCGGGATGAACGCCGCCCACCTCGAGACGGTGCTCGTCCTCCTTTGCCGCCGCCTGCCGACCACCCTAGGCTCCCACCGCCACCGCCCGTCGCGGATGAGGTTCGAGCCCAGCAGGCACCTCCGTTGAGAGAAGGCGGGCGGATAAACATGATCGGCGGGCTAGTGCCGGTCATGCACCGGTCGAAACGACAGAAGAAAGCAGAATTGCGGATGTAGGAAAGCGTTAACGTCGTCGTTCCATTCCATGAACCAAGCATCTCCAAAGGTACGACCATTTCTTTCTCGGACTCTGACCGAGAAGGGGTAAGATATCCCAAGGCCGACGCTCTGGTCATCACGACCAAGATCTTAGGGATGGAGGTCGCGCGGATCTTGATAGACAAAGGGGCGTACTGTAACCTGATTTTCAAGCCTACATTGGATTGCCTGGGAAACATGGCGGAATATATAAAGCCTTACGACGGTGTGCTGGCAGGATTTGGAAACGTGGTGGTGGCCCCCTACGGCAAGATCAGCATGGCGGTCGAGTTGGTCGACTGGAAGGACCAAACTGTGAGTAACATGAGGGTGTTGGAGTTTGTAATCGTTGATCAGGAGAATGCTTATAATGTGTTCTTAGGTAGTCCTTATTTGGATGCGTTGGAGGAAGTGGCCTCGACGCACTATTATTGTATCAAGTTTCCCTCCCCGAGCGGATCCGTTGGGACCGTGAAGGGAGATCAGTACATGGCAAAGAAATGTTTTGATTATCCCATTTTTTCGATTGCGGATCCTATCGGAAGACCTGAACCTATGCAAGTGTGCGACCTGGTAAGTCGGGAAGACACTACATGTTCGGCCTCGGGTATGATTTTGGAGGACCAGGGCCCCGGGCCGGAGGCCCGAGCAGAGGCCGAACATGCTCCCCGGTGGGGGAGAGACGAGCCATACGATAATCCTGCCGAGGAATTCGATGTGCTCGGCATACGGTTGGATGAAGTTCCGACGGTTTGCCCTGTGAATCAGTTGGTGTCCGGGAGTGACCCAGTTGGAATTACTGCTAGGGACGACGATTTGGAACCACGTTTGGGTTTCGAACCCGAAATACCGGACCCAAGGGGACCAGGTCAAACCATTTTCGTCAACGAGTTGGAGCGCGTCTCACTCGACGCGGGGAGGCCAGAACTGGAAGTTCTGATCGGTAGGAGAATACCGGACAATATTAGGGAGGAGCTAATAACCTTCCTGAAGGAGAACGTAGACGTTTTCGCGTGGTCGCACAAGGATATGGTCGGCATCAGCCCCCACCACGCTTGTCATCGTCTGAAGATAGACCCGAATATAAAGCCTGTTGCACAGAAACGTAGAAAGTTAGGCCCGGAGAATTACGAGGCTTTGGCAGTCGAAGTAAAGAAACTCTTAGACAACAAGCTGATCGAAAAGGCGGACGGGGAGCCCCAGTGGATAGCGAACGCGGTTTTGGTCAAAAAGGCGAATAACACCTGGCGCTTATGCGTCGATTTCAAGTATTTGAACAAGGCTTGCCCGAAAGACCATTTCCCGTTGCCGCACATCGATCATCTCGTAGACAATACTTCGGGGTACGAGCTACTATCCGGTTGCGACGGTTACGCCGCCTACCATCAGATTCCGATGGCCGAGGAAGATGTCGAGCACATTTCCTTTTATGCAGAGCGAGAGATAATGAGCTGGAAGAGAATGCCCTTTGGTCTGAAGAACGCGGGCGCAACCTACCAGAGGCTGGTGAACGGAATGTTTGCCGACCAGATCGGAAAGACGATGGAGGTCTATGTAGACGACCTCATCATCAAGAGCAAGAAGGCCGAGGACCATATCCCCGATTTAGCGGTGACCTTCTGATGGAGTTATATTCTAAATGTCTAGTTTAGTGACAATATGGAACTCCTTATCTGTGTTTTTCATTATCTATTAATCAAACTGTCGGCATTTTGTCTATCATGTACTCAAATGCAATAGTCCTAGATATATACGTTGTAGACAGTATGTCGTGAGGAGACACGCGGAAGATCATACTGTCGGTTACTCGTATACTATCGAACAGAAGCTCACGACTTAGATGGACAGGGACAATCCATCGGTACGTCGTAGTGTGACTGGGTAATAGTTGGTCTTGACTATTATGTTACACTCGTACACTTGGTGTATTGAGCAGGACCACGGGAGGGCGTTCGATTTATACTAATCGAAGTAATCGAACTAGACCTCAGATATTACGGATATACGAATTCCTAATCCCTTTATAATTATAGGTGCGTGTGTTCAATTCTCGGTTCTTTAATATGCCAATGAGTGAGACTAATTGATTAGTCGAGATACTCGGTAAATTGGGAATTGGAATTGTACACACGGCATGCTATAAATTATAGACAGGAAACCGTGT
The DNA here is from genome assembly GCA_954870475.1 of Euphrasia confusa. NCBI lineage: Eukaryota > Viridiplantae > Streptophyta > Magnoliopsida > Lamiales > Orobanchaceae > Euphrasia > Euphrasia confusa. The sequence goes on from OX940958.1 coordinate 26,146,455, forward strand.
CCCGTTTATCGGGTTGATGATGTCCCCGAGATGAGCTCATACAGTTTATCATGTAAACCCTGCAGGTGGATTTGTTCCACATGATAATAAGGATGAGTGGTACTAATTTTTCTTTTAAGGACTCCTAGTTAATTAATATTGCAATTCAGCCCGGAGTTTATTTACCTAAGGGGTCCCTAGTTTAGCTCTATTTAAACCCCCCCCCCCTTGCCCTCTCCTAAACCTATCATTCGCCGCATTTATTTTTGCAGAAGAAATTAATTGTCTTAGCGCAAATATAATTTCCTCTGTAAAAATTAATAAAGCTTTGCGCAATTATTTTACACAGTAAAGTAAAAAGGATATTGCGGTGGTTTATCAGAGAAGCAGAAAAGGAGAGTCCAACAGATCTTTGCCCACACAACGGTTGGAATCGGGGCAGAGACATACACTAGCAATCTCTAAGGTCTCAACAATCGACCGAGAGGTATGAGATCGAATTCTCTATTCCGCAATTTTATTCGATCTAATTTCTCGTTGATCATACTTTGAACGTAAGATCGGGTTCCATGGTTTGGATATGATGTTCTCGGACTGCTGGGAGGTTTCTGACCTCCGGCATGGCAGTCGGATCGAGAAAATCGCATCGGAACAGCCAGAACGGGCGAATCCCGCCGCTGTTCGCGACGGGTGTCGGACGACAGGTTTGGCTGTCGGCCGACAGGCTTGTCGGACGACACCTTCTGGTGTCGGACGACAGAGAGGCCAGAAGCCTCTCGTTTTGCGCGGTCGTGCCTCGGGTGCGATGGCTGGGTGCAATTCGGGTCAGGGGTTTTGTCGTGAACACAGTAGGTGTTGGAAATCGACTACCCGGGACGTGTCCGTTCGATCACTCGAACATCCGAACGCTCCCAGTCGACCCCCAGGTCCGTTACTCCGTTCACGTGCCAGCCCGTGTCCCGATTCACGCCCAGCCATTGCCCCGAAGGACAACCGCGCGAACCGGAGCTGGCTGCCCGAAAAACAGCGAAACGGCGGTCGCCGTTTCTAAAACGGCGGTCGCCGTTTGTCCTTCAGCAGGCGCGAACAGCAGCGCGACCTGCTGTTCTGGGCTCGTTTCTGGGTCGTTTTTCCTCATCCGACTACCAATCCGGAGGTCCTAGAACCCCCAGTAATCGAGGAATACGATCCACGAGATCCGGAACCCGATCTTACATCCGATGTATTTTCAACGAAATAGAAATCGAAACGTATGCGGAATAAGGGTTTCGATTCCATACCTTTGTCGTGTGATTCGGAGAAGCCGAATTGTTGAGACCACGAAGCCTTCCGGTGTATGTCTCTATCCCCGACGTTCAGCCGTTGAGTGGGCAACGATCCGCTGAACCTTCCTCTTCTCCTTTCTCTCTTGAACCCACCGTAGTAATAATATCCTCTGTCTCAGAAATATATTTGCGCAAGCAGAATTATTTCTAAATTAATTAAGCAGGAAAAATAATTGCGCAAGCTTTTATTTTCTCTTCAGAATTAATTATAGCGTTTTGATCTTCTAACTCAGAAATATAATTGCGCTAGCAATTAATTTCTCCAGAAAATAATAACAGCGCTAAACTATTTATTTTTACAGAAAAATAATTGCGCAAACAATTTATTTTTCTCCGCAAAAATAAAATAGCGGCGTTTCTTAGGTTTAGAGAAAGAGAGGGTAGGGTATTTATAAAGCTACACCAGGGACCTTATGGAAATTAATTATTAGGCTAAATTGCAATTTAATTAACTCGGCGTCCTAAAAGGCAAACCTTAATTAAATTCCACAATTTTAATTATAATTAATTCCACTATAAAATTATAATTGAATTCCCAATAATTAATTTATATTATTTCAACAATAATAATTCCGCCGAATTACATATACGACTTTCCCCGTGTTTAAGATATCGTATGTCCACGAATTAACTTTAATTACTAATAATTAAATTAACTCGTTTCTTGTTATCGAGACTAGTACCACTCATCCTTATTATCATGTGGAACGAATCCACCTACAGGGTTTACATGATAAACTTTATGAGCTCATCTCGGGGACATCATCAACCCAATAAATGGGACACGGTTTCCTGTCTATAATCTATAGCATGCCGTGTTTACAATTCTGATTCCCAATTTACCGAGAATATTGACTAATCAATTAGTCTCACTCACTAGTAAGTCAAAGAACCGAGAACTGGACACACGCACCTATAATTATATAGGGATTAGGAATTCGTATATCCGTAATATCTGAGGTCTAGTTCGATTACTGCGATTAGTATAAATCGAACGCCCTCCCGTGGTCCTGCTCAATACACCAAGTGTACGAATGTAACATGATAGTCAAGACCGACTATCTACCAGTCACACTACGACGTACCGATGGATTGTCCCTGTCCATCTAAGTCGTGAGCTACTGTTCGATAGTATACGAGTAACCGACAGTATGATCTTTCGCGTGTCTCCTCACGCCATACTGTCTACAACGTATACATCAAGGACTATTGCATTAAATGCAATCATGCTTGAATCATATCTTGAATTAAGGTATAGATAAGGAGTTCCGTATTTGCACTAAACTAGACATTTAGAATACAACTCCATCAGTAGGAACATTGGATGTCGACTGGGCTTGTCCGGATGTTCGAGTAGTCGAACGGACATGTCCTGGGTAGTCGATTTCCAACAATTGGTATCAGAGCCGGTTTTGTTCGTTCTTTGTATTGTTTGCGAGAATTGTTATGCAGGTTCACCCGATTATTATGGCCAATTTATTTTTGGTATTTTGTGTTGTATGTGTGTGGTTTTGATTAAACTCTCGGGCTTGTCGAGATCGTTTTATTTTTGGAAAGTTGCTTGTTTGTAATAGATAAAAACGACGGGTTGAGTCGTTAGGTTTATTTATTTTTCGTTGCATCCGGGACTTGTATAGGGTCGATCAAAATGTATAGGATCGATGCCGGACTTAGTAGAATAATTTTGTAATTAATTTCTGCTATTGGATCGAGACGAGATCGAAGCCCGGAGGAACGAGAATCGAAGTCGAGACGAGCAACGAGTTCGAGTTCCAAGAGACGTGCATTCAAGATTTTAAGGCCATAATAATCGGGCCACGTTAATTGCTTTCTCTGTGATTTACGTGTTTTATTATGCTTATTATCTTATGCATGATTATCCCTAAATCGTAAAATACTAAGTGGGAGAGGGATTGGAAACAATCCCGCGGTCTCCATTCTCTGTTTCGAGAGTGATGTGTATTGACTTACGAGTTGGCTTTAGTGTCATCCTCCCTATCGGATAAAGTCGATACACGGAAATCACTTTGATCGAAATTCGAATGAAATTCCAATTTTAAAATTGAACAATTAAGTTTCTCAAAGCAATGCCTAATCAGTCTTTCAAAGACTAATTTCAACTCGACTCATTCTCACCCCGGGGACTGGAATGGAGCCAAAGCGCTTGGTTATGTCGATGACACAGATTAGAGACATTCGAGTCATTTGATGACTGGATCGATTGTCTGGTTGGCTCCCTCACCTAGTGAGAGATAGGGCTCAATTGCATGATTGATCGCTGGCTAGAAACTTCGAGTTTCACTTACGAGATATCAAGCTTTGATTAACGAAATTGTGAAATTTATTAAATGGAATTCAATTAACAAAGTTGTTTGTTTAGTAAACGTCCACACTATCGTGGCTTACTAGACGGAAATGGAACTTTAGGTTAATTGAAGCTCGACAGTTATAGGAAATCGTAAAGGGACCGCATGTCAACGTAAACGTCCACACTAACGTGGCTTGCGGTGGGCGTGTAGTTTCCAAGCGGTTAACTTAGTACTGAGAAATGGTATACACTTAGGTACGCTTTACAGTATCCTCCCCATTGGAGTCACTGCTGTAATGATGTACGACCAAAGTAAAAGTCCAGTTATAAAATCGTTTGGACTGGTATACGTCCACATGAATGTGGCATGCTAGTCTGATGGGATTTTAGGATTGATTGGTAAATTTAATGATATTAATTAAGGGAGTTAATATCGAATTAAATTTGACGGTTTGATTTGTCTCTTTTATAGATATGGCACTCAATCCGCTGTCCATTATACTAAAAGAAAACAAACTCACTGGTCCAAACTATGTTGATTGGAAACGAAACTTGGACATTGTCCTAACTGCTGAGGAGTACAAATAAGTACTCCATGAGGTTTGTCCTGATGAACCTACTGATACCTCCACTCCTGAGGAAAAGGAAGCTCATCGGAAGTGAGTCAAGGCTGATCAGATGGCGCGGTGCTACATTTTGGCTTCTATGTCAAATGTGCTGCAACATCAGCATGAAGCCATGACCACTGCCTATGATATGATGCTTAACCTCAAGGAGATGTTGTTGGAGTTATGTACTTAATGTCTAGATTTAAGTAACGGTAAACTCCCGGTCATAACATTTAATCTATTAAATTAATAAACAATTGTTTGCGTTTAATTATTATTAATTAAATATATGCAAATCATAGTCCTGGATTTTATACGTTGTAGTTAGTATGGTGTGTATGGACACACAGAAGATCATACTATCGGTTACTCGTATTTAATCAAACAGTTGCTCACGACCTAGATGGACACGGACCAATCCATCGGTATAGTCGTTGTGTGAGAGAGAAAATAATTTATCTTAATTATTTTATCACACTTGTACACTTGGTGTATTGAGCGGATCGCTTGAGATTTATCGATTAGGATTGCCTTGAGATAATCGATTTAAGTCTCAGAGTATTTTATTCTTAATCCCCGAAACTATTGCGGGTGTGTATATTTAATATAAGTGACTTTGATTTACCAAAGGAATTAACCGATTTAATTATTGGGTTAATTACCGGTTAAGTTGGGTCACTATGTTTTATATATGGTATGCTGTGAATACTTGACGGGAAAGTGTATCCCGGAAGGGTTGATAATATCCCCGAGATGAGTTCATAATGAATTATTGTGTAAACCTCATGAGTGGATTCGTTCCGCACAATAATTAAGGTTGAATGGTACTAGTCTCGGATAAAAGATATGAATAAATTAATTAGCAATAAATTAATTTTATTCATGGATATTTAAATCTTAAATACACGGAATAAATAATACTATTGAAGAAATATTATTTGATATAATATGGTTTAATATTGGGAGTGCAATTAATTTATATAGTGGAAAATAAATTAATTAATATTAATGGGAGATTAATAGATTTGGGCTTGGGCTCAATTTAATCATTAATATTGGAAGCCCAATATTCCACCTCCTTTAGATCCCCTACGTAGCCTATAAAATCACTACATGGTCTTCACTTTCCAACAACAATAAAACAAGAATATCATACTTGATATTCTAGAGAGTTGAAGAGGATCCATAAGCTTGGAAGATCGTCGCCCACCCGACGTTCAAGCTAGTGCAAGGAATACGTGGGAAGATCGTAAGGTCATCTTGATTTCGTTTCTCCGCACAACGAATCGAAAGGTAAAATCATAAAACCCCTCTTATGATTTTATGTGAGTTAATTGCGATATGTACATGAACACATGATCCGGCAAAAACGTCGAGACCGGGATACGGGGATTCGAGATCCCCGTCGGGATCGAGAGGGGCGGCCGAACTATAGGGTTCGACCGCCGGTACCGCGCGACGAAGGGAGCCCCGGCTGGATGCCGGGGCGAGCGATCGACGGCAGTCGATCGCTGGGGATGCCACGGGCTGGTGCCGTGGCGGATCCCCGCCCCTCGACGGCGGCGTGCGCCAAGGGAGGCCCCGGCTGGACGCCGGGGCGTGCAATCGAGCTAGGCTCGATCGTTGGGCAAGCCGCGGCTTCGCCGCGGTGGTCAGCGGGGCTGACCACCCCTCCTGGCGGTGGCGGTGAGTCGCCGGACTCACCGCCGGGGGCTGCCCATGCAGCCCATGCGATCGCCATGCACGGCGATCGCGAACCCCGCGTGTAGTTCGGCTAGGGTTTCGCCCTCGCGGCGATTCTCTCGTCAGACTCCGGCGACGCGGCGTTCGTGATCGGTTTCCGGCGACGGGATTTCGTTCGGGGTTATCGGTTCCGCAATTTTTGATACCCCGGGATATCGATTTCCAACAATTGGTATCAAAGCGTTTGGTTTCGTGTTCATGTATGTGTTCAATTATCGTTCTACCTTGCAGGGATTCCGACTATCATGGTTAATTAATTGTTAATTATTTATTTAATTAATTGTTATTTAATTTTACCATGATTATTCGTTATTAAACTCTCGGACATGTCGAGATTCGTTTTGTGTGGATGAATGCTTGTAATAGTAAAAATTCGGGGGTTCACCGAATTTAGATTTATTATTATTGTTCTATGTTTTCCGGAAAGTGTATAGGGTCGATTTCATGTATAGAATCGATACCGGAATTGTAAATTTATTTCTTGTAATTTATTTACGTTGGTTCGATGCCGAGACGACCGCCGGAGAACTCATGTGACGAAGGAGAAGATGAGAGGGAGGACCGGGGATCGATCACGATGATCGATCCCATGAGATCGATCGATGGCAAGGGCGAGGGGCTCGATCGCCCCTGCCGCGGGCTACCGCCGGTTCGGTGGCTGGCCGGCGTGGCTGGGCGGCGGTGCTCCTCCCCGGGGGCCGGCCGGTCGAAGGTGGGGTGGCGTGGGGTCTCCCGATCTCATGCTACTCCTACCTAGATCCTTTTTTCCTAATTGATCCGGTTTTCCTATTTTGAGTTTTTCCTATTTTTGGGAACACTCATGGAAATAGGAAAAGAATTAATTGGAATTAATTTATTTCCTTATTCTATTATGGAAGTCTTCTAGAATATTCCAAGTCCTACTTGGAATAGGATTCTAGAGATTTAATAGAATTAGATAGGAAAATAATTAATTAATAAATTGATTTATTTCCTATTTGATTATTCCTATTTTATGGGAATTTTCATGGAAATGGAAATTAATTAATTTTGAAAAGTAGAAGAGTCCTAATTTATTTTATTTCCTTATTCTATTATAGAAGTCTTCTAGAATATTCCAAGTTTAACTTGGATAGATTATTCTAGAGATTTAATAGAATTAGATAGGAAAATAAATAAATAAAAAATATTAATAATATTTAATTTTATTTTTAATTTATTCGATTGACTTAATTTTCGAATTAAGTATCTTTCGAATTTATTGAAAATAAATAGATTTAAATATTGGGATTAATATTCTCGTCACATGGAGCATTCAAGAAGAAGACTGAAGACTAGAAGACGCATACAGAGATGGAATAAAGCCACGATAGTCGGAAAATAATTTTCTAGCATTATTTTGACTGTGATATGTGCTCTATTACTTGTATGCATGCTTATGTGTTTAATTATGCATTAGATAGCGTATCCCTTTGTTATAAAAAGCTAAGTGGGAGAGGGGATGGAAACATTCCCATGGTCTCCATTACTGTTCTCTTGGTGACATTTATGAGCTTTCGAAGTTCATATAGACATGTCATTGGAGGAGAATTCTTGTAATTCCTTTTACAAGAAACATTGATTAAGTTTATCAAACAATGCCTAATAAGTCTTTCTGAAACTGACTTCAAATCGACTCATTCTCACCCCGGGGAGTGGAATGGAGCCAAAGCCACTTGGTCATGTGGATGACACAAATTAGAGACATTCGTACCATTCTTTTGAAGGTGGATCGTTTGTCTGCTCGGCTCCCTCATCTAATGAGAGATAGGGTTGTTCGCATGGTGAATCACTGGTTAGAAACTTCGAGTTTCACTTATGATTCTCCGCGTCTTGATTTACGAAAATCGAATGGATCTTGTAACTGGGAGGCAATTATAAAAGTCTCTTGGTGTAGTAAACGTCCACACAACGTGGCTTGCTATACTGACGGATTTTGGATTAATTGATGTAGACAGTTGTAAGGAATTGTGAAGAGTTGTGAAGTTATCGTAAACGTCCACACAACGTGGCTTGCGGTAATATAGCAATTCTAAACGATTTACTTTGGTGCTGAGTAATGGTTTACACTTAGATACGCATTATAGTATTCCTCCCCACGAGGTTACGCTATAAGTGATGTATGACCAAAGAAAATCTAATTGCTAAATCATTTGGGTGGGTAAACGTCCACACAACGTGGCTTGCCTTACCTGATGGGATTTTAGATGTAATTAGTAATTTAATGATATTATTTGAGGAAGATAATATCGGATATTAAATTGATTGTTTGTTTAAATGTGCTTATAGGTTTAGAGAATAGCTATGAACCCACTTTCTGTGATACTCAAGGAATTCAACGCACTGGTTCCATACTGTGTTGGATGGAATAAAGAGTTAGACATTACCCAGACTGTTGCTGAGTACAAGTTAGTACTCAGTGAACTTTGTCCTCCAGAACCTACACGTGTCTCAACTGTTGAGGAAAAAGCTGATTTTGAGAAGTGGAACAGTGCTTTTGCATTAACCACTAATCATGACATCATGCTGAAACTCAAGCTTATGTTTAGAGACAACGAGAATGTTAGAAAAGAGGCGATGAGGATACTCATAAAGGTCAGTCGCTTCGAGGAAACGCTTGAACACGTTTTCGAGATGTTAGATCTTTTGGATGAGTTGAGACAATCACAAGCTCTTATGGCCAAAGCCAAAGGTTTCGAACCTAAGGGCATAGACCAAGGAATGGAGAAGCAGACAAAGAAGCCCTGTAGTCCTGTACTTGGACCACGGAATAGGGTGAGAAAGCCTTCGGGAAATCATTCTCAAAGAAAACTTTCTGGGGACTGGAAGTCTATATGTTCTCCTCGAGAAGGTATAAGATTCTTGTTGGAAATCGATATCCCGGAATTAATAAATTAAATAAAATTAATTATCTAATTAATTCCGACCGAAATCCTTTGGAGATCGAATATCCGGAGTTGTAGAAGTTGCGGAACAACAACTCCAATCGACTCCCGGTTGCCGGAACATCCCGCCACGAACCACCACGAAGCCGGACTCAACCAAAACCTCAACTACGGGCGAACCCGGGCTGTTCGGTCGAGCCCTCGCAAGGGTTCGCGGCTGTACATGGCAGCCGCCTAGGGCTGCCCTTGGCAGCCCACTGGACACCCCCAGCAACACCCCGCTGATCGCCCCCAAGCCACGGTCGAACCGTGGCTAGCGATCAGCCCGCAGCCACCGCCGCGCGAGCGGCGGTCCAGCCACGCGAGCGGTGATCGCTCCGCGCGAGCGGCGCTGCTCCAGCAGCCCGCTGGATGTGCACGGGCGATCGAGCTCGTGCTCGATCGAGTCTCGGCGTCCAGCCGAGGCTCATGCCCCTCGACCCCTCCTAGGCGAGCCGTTGATCCGCCGGCGGTCCGGTGATCTTCGATCACCACCGCCCGGTTCAACTTCGACATGGGTCGCGTTCTCGGATCTTGGTTCATGATATTTCTACGATAATTAAACGATAAAATCATAAAGAGGGTTTTACGATTTACCTCGTTCTCGTTGTTCGGAAAAACGTAGAACTCAATTTGACGACCTTGAGATCTTCCCACGTATTCCTTGCACTAGCCCGGACGTCGTGTGGGCGACGATCTACCGAACTCCATGGATCCTCCTCTCTACTTTCTCTCTCTAGAATTGTGATCTTCAACTTATGAGAATAGAGAAGACCATGTAGTGCTTTTATAGGCTACGTAGGGGATCTTAAGGAGGTGGAATATTGGGCTTCCAATATTGAAGATTAAATTGAGCCCAATGCTCAAGTCCATTAATCCTTATCAATATTAATTAATTCTATTTTCCACTATATAAAATTAATTGCACTCCCAATATTATACCATATTATATCAAATAATATTTCTCCGGTAGTATTATTTATTCCGTGTATTTAAGATATAAATGTCCATGAATAAATTTAAATTAATTGCGTAATTAATTTATTCATCTCTTGTATCCGAGACTAGTACCATTCAACCTTAATTATTATGCGGAACGAATCCACCTGCAGGGTTTACATAATAATTCCTTATGAACTCATCTCGGGGACATTATCAACCCTTACGGGATACACTTTCCCGTCAAGTATTCACGGCATGCCATATATAAAATATAGTGACCCAACTTAACCGGTAATTAACCCAATAATTAAATCGGTTAATGATGGAGTTGTATTCTAAATGTCTAGTTTAGTGCAAATACGGAACTCCTTATCTATACCTTAATTCGAGATATGATTCAAGCATGATTGCATTTAATGCAATAGTCCTTGATGTATACGTTGTAGACAGTATGGCGTGAGGACACACGCGGAAGATCATACTGTCGGTTACTCGTATACTATCGAACAGTAGCTCACGACTTAGATGGACAGGGACAATCCATCGGTACGTCGTAGTGTGACTGGAAGATAGTCGGTCTTGACTATCATGTTACACTCGTACACTTGGTGTATTGAGCAGGACCACGGGAGGGCGTTCGATTTATACTAATCGCAGTAATCGAACTAGACCTCAGATATTGCGGATATACGAATTCCTAATCCCTATATAATTATAGGTGCGTGTGTCCAGTTCTCGGTTCTTTGACTTACTAGTGAGTGAGACTAATTGATTAGTCAATATCCTCGGTAAATTGGGAATCGGAATTGTACACACGGCATGCTATAGATTATAGACAGGAAACCGTGTCCCGTTTATCGGGTTGATGATGTCCCCGAGATGAGCTCATAAAGTTTATCATGTAAACCCTGCAGGTGGATTTGTTCCACATGATAATAAGGATGAGTGGTACTAGTCTCGGATAATAAGAAACGAATTAATTTAATTATTAGTAATTAAAGTTAATTCGTGGACATTCGATATCTTAAACACGGGGAAAGTCGTATATGTAATTTCGGCGGAAATATTATTGTTGATATAATATTAAATTAATTTCCGGAATTCAATTATTATTTTTTAGTGGAGTGAATAATAATTAAAATTGTGGAATTTAATTAAAGGTTTTCTTTTAAGGACACCGGTTTAATTAAATTGCAATTTAGCCCCTAATTAATTTACCTAAGAGGTCCCTAGTGTAACTCTATATATAACCCCCCCTTGCCTCTCTTAAACCTAAGAAACGCCGCAACTATTATTTCAGCAGAGAAATTAAATTGCTTAGCGCAATTATGTTTTTCTCTGTTTAAATAAAAGAGTTAACACAATTATTTTTCTGATGAAATTAATTGCTTAGCGCAATTATATTTCTGAGAAAGAAAAAATATTCTTGCGCTGGTTTAGAGAAGAGAGAGCAGAAAAGGAGAATCCAGCAGATCGTTGCCCACACAACGGCTGGAATCGGGTTAGAGGCATACGCTAGAAACGTCTAAGGTTTCAACAATTCGGCTTCTCCGAATCACGCGACAAAGGTATGGAATCGAAACTCTATTTCCGCATTGTTTCGATTCGATCTCGTACGTAATTATACAACGAACCAAAGATTGTTTTATTTGGCTTGGATGTGACGTTCTCGGACTGCTGGGAGGTTTCTGACCTCCGGCATGGCAGTCGGATCAAGAAAATCTCGTCGGAACAGCCAGAACGGGCAAAACCCGCTGCTGGAATCGCGACGATGTCGGCCGACATCAGTTACTGAAGGATTCAATGTCGGGCGACATTGCCCTGTCGGGCGACATCATTTCATGAGTAATTCGATGTCGGCCGACAGACAGGGCAGAATGCCCCGTTTTCGCGCGGTTGCACTTTCGGTGCAATGGCTGGGCGTGATACGAGTCTAGGGCTTCGTGTTAAGTACAGTGGGCACGCCGGGGGTCGACTGGGCTTGTCCGGATGTTCGAGTAGTCGAACGGACATGTCCCGGGTAGTCGATTTCCAACAATTGGTATCAGAGCCGGTTTATCGGTTTGTTGTATAGTTCGTACGATTTACCTTGCAGGATGAACCCGATTATTATGGCCAACATTATGGGATGTTGAATGATAATTTTGTTGTGGTTTGTTAAACTCTCGGGCTTGTCGAGATTGTTTTGTTTTGGAAATGTTGCTTGTTTGTAATAGATAAAAACGACGGGTTGAGTCGTTAGGTTTATTTATTTTTCGTTGTATCCGGGACATGTATAGGGTCGATCACCTTGTATAGGATCGATGCCGGATTTAGTAAGATTTATTCTTGTAATTTTTCTTGCTATTTTTTGGTGGATCGAGACGAGATCGAAACCCGGAGAAACGAGAGTCGAGGAAACGAACCGGCACCGGGCAGCCATCGAACACACCCCGTGTTCGCGACGGGCAGCAGCGGGGCTGGGGTTCGTTCGACCCCACGAGCGACTCAACGAGGCTCGAGACGAGGCTCCAGTGGGAGGAGTTCGTCTCTTGACCCTCGAGCGAGTCGGTGGTGGACCGAGACCGAGACGAGCAACGAGATCCAAGAGACGTGCATTGGAGAACACTTAAGGCCATAATAATCGGGACCACGTTAATTGTTTTTTGCTTGTTTTACGTGCTTTATTATTATGCTTAAGTGTTTATGCATGTTATCCCTTATCGTAAAACACTAAGTGGGAGAGGGATTGGAAACAATCCCGCGGTCTCCATTCTCTGTTTTGAATGTGATGTGTATTGACTTACGAGTTGGATTTAGTGTCATCCTCCCTATCGGATAAAGTCGACACACGGATATCACTGGATCAAAATTCGAATTTAAAATCCACTTATAAAATTGAACAATTATATTTCTCAAAAGCAATGCCTAATCTGTCATTCAAAGACTAATTTCAACTCGACTCATTCTCACCCCGGGGAGTGGAATGGAGCCAAAGCGCTTGGTTATGTCGATGACACAGATTAGAGACATTCGAGTCATTCGATGACTAGATCGATTGTCTAGTTGGCTTCTGTTGGAGTTGTGTACTTAATGTCTAGATTTAAGTAACGGTAAACTCCCGATCATATCATTTAATCTATTTAATTAATAAACAATTGTTTGCTTTTAATTATTATTAATTAAATTTATGCAAATCATAGTCCTGGATTTTATACGTTGTAGTTAGTATGGTGTGTCGGGCCCACACAAAAGATCATACTATCGGTTACTCGTATTTAATCAAACAGTGGCTCACGACCTAGATGGACCCGGACCAATCCATCGGTATAGTCGTTGTGTGAGAGAGAAAATAATTTGTCTTAATTATTTTATCACACTTGTACACTTGGTGTATTGAGCGGATCGTTGAGATTCATCGATTAGGATTGCCGGCGATAATCGATTCGAGTCTCAGTGTATTTTATTCTTAATCCCCGATATTGTTGCGGGTGTGTATATTCAATATAAGTGACTTTGATTTACCAAAGGAATTAACCGATTTAATTATTAGGTTAATTACCGGTTAAGTTGGGTCACTATATTTTATATATGGCATGCCGTGAATGATTGACCGGAAAGTGTATCCCGGAAGGGTTGATAATATCCCCGAGATGAGTTCATAAGGAATTATTGTGTAAACCTCATGAGTGGATTCGTTCTGCACAATAATTAAGGTTGAATGGTACTAGTCTCGGATTCAAGAGATGAATAAATTAATTAGCAATAAATTAATTTTATTCATGGATATTTAAATCTTAAATACACGGAATAAATAATACTACCGGAGAAATATTATTTGATATAATATGGTTTAATATTGGGAGTGCAATTAATTTATATAGTGGAAAATAAATTAATTAATATTAATGGGAGATTAATAGATTTGGGCTTGGGCTCAATTTAATCATTAATATTGGAAGCCCAATATTCCACCTCCTTTAGATCCCCTACGTAGCCTATAAAAGCATTACATGGTCTTCACTTTTTCATAAGACAAGATTATCATACTTGATATTCTAGAGAGTTGAAGAGGATCCATAAGCTTGGAGGATCGTCGCCCACCCGACGTTCAAGCTAGTGCAAGGAATACGTGGGAAGATCGTAAGGTCATCAACTTAAATTCGTTTCTCCGCACAACGAATTAAAAGGTAAAATCATATACTCCCTTCTATGATTTTATGTGAATTGATTGTGATACATACATGAACGCACGATCCGGGTAAACGACGAACTTCGGGGACGGGGATTCGAGATCCCCGACGAAGGTTCGAAGGACCCTCGGCTGGGAGCCGAGGGGTGCGATCGAGCCCTAGGGCATCGATCGCGGGGCCCACACGAGGACGCCCCGGCTGGACGCCGGGGCACGCGATCGACCGTGGGGTCGATCGCCGGGCGAGCCGCGGCTGGGCCGCGGCGGGTGCGCTGGGCGCACCGCCCACCTCGGCGGCGGCGGTGAGTCGCCGGACTCACCGCCGGGGGCTGTTCGGAATAGCCCCACGGGGATGCGCGTGCATCCCCGGCGATCGCTAGGGTTAGCGATCGCGAGCCCCGTGCGGGGACTCGGCTGGGCGCGCGGGTTCGTCCCGTGCGGTGCTCGGTCGAGCTCCGGCTCGTACGGTGGTTCGCGGTTTCATCTCCGGCGACGGGATTTCGGTCGGGTTGTCGGTTTCCGCAATTTTGATAACCCGGGATATCGAATTCCAGCAATTGGTATCAGAGCGTTTGGTTTCGTGTTCATGTATGTGTTCAATTGTGTTCTACCTTGCAGGGATTCCGACTATCATGGTTGAAATTAATTGTTAATTATTCGTTTAATTAATTGTTATTTAATTTACCGTGATTGTTCGTTTATTAAACTCTCGGACATGTCGAGATTCGTTTTGTGTGGATGAATGCTTGTAATAGTAAAAATTCGGGGGTTGACCGAATTTAGGATTTATTATTACGTTCTATGTTTTCCGGAAAGTGTATAGGGTCGATTTCATGTATAGAATCGATACCGGAATTGTAAATTTATTTCTTGTAATTTATTTACGTTGGATCGATGCCGAGACGACCGCCGGAGAACTCATGAGACGAAGAAGACGAAAAACCGGGGGGGTCGATCATCCCCATGATCGATCCCCATGAGGATCGATCGACCCCACGCCCGGGGCGGCCCGCTAGGGTTTCCGGCCACGCCGGCCACCGGTGGTGGTGGCGCGTGGCTAGGGGGCGGCGGCGGTGGTGCCCAGTGATGGTGGTGGTCGGCGGTGGGGGTGGTGCGGGGATCCCCAACCCGTGCTACTCCTACCAAGATTCTACTTACCTAATTAATTCAAGTTTTCCTATTTTGAGTATTCCTAACTTTGGGAACTCTCATGGAAATAGGAAAAGAATTAATTGGAATTATTTTATTCCTTATTCTATTATGGAAGTCTTCTAGAGTATTCCGAGTTCTACTTGGAATAGGATCCTAGAGATTTAATAGAATTGGAAAGGAATAAAAGTTAATTTAGGATTGATTTATTTCCTAATTGATTATTCCTATTTTATGGGAATTTTCATAGTAATGGAAATTAATTAATCTTGGAAAGTAGAAGAGTCCTAATTTATTTTATTTCCTTATTCTATTATAGAAGTCTTCTAGAATATTCCAAGTTTGACTTGGATAGATTATTCTAGAGATTTAATAGAATTAGATAGGAAAATAAATAAATAAAAATATTAATAATATTTAATTTTATTTTTGATTTATTCGATTGACTTAATTTTCTAATTGAGTATCTTTTGGATTTATTAAAAATAAATAGATTTAAATATTGGGATTAATATTCTCGTCACATGGAGCATTCAAGAACGAAGACTGAAGACTAGAAGACGCATACGGAGATGGAATAAAGCCATGATAGTCGGAAAATAATTTTTCTAGCATTATTTTGACTATGTGCTATGTGCTTTATTACTTGTATGCATGCTTATGTGTTTAATTATGCATTAGATAGCGTATCCCTTTGTTATAAAAAGCTAAGTGGGAGCGGGGATGGAAACATTCCCATGGTCTCCATTACTGTTCTCTTGGTGACTCTTATGGACTTTTGAAGTTCGTATAGATGTGTCATTGGAGGAGAATTCTTGTAATTCCTTTTACAAGAGACATTGATTAAGTTTATCAAACAATGCCTAATTTGTCTTTCTAAAACTGACTTCAAGTCGACTCATTCTCACCCCGGGGAGTGGAATGGAGCCAAAGCCACTTGGTCATGTCGAGGACACAAATTAGAGGCAGTCGTACCATTCTTTGATAGATGGATCGATTGTCTGCTCGGCTCCCTCATTTAATGAGAGATAGGGTTGTTCGCATGGTGAATCACTGGTTAGAAACTTCGAGTTTCACTTATGATTCTCCGCGTCTTGATTTATGAAATCGAATGCCTCAAGTAATTGGATGTCAACTATAAAAGTCTTTTGGTGTAGTAAACGTCCACACGAACGTGGCTTGCTATGCTGAATGGGATTTTTGGAAATAGTTGATGTAGACAGTTATAGGGAATTGTGAAGGATTGTGAGTTATCGTAAACGTCCACACTAACGTGGCTTGCGGTGACGTAGCAATTCCAAATGATTCGCCTTAGTACTGAGTAATGGTTTACACTTAGGTACGCTTTATAGTATTCTTCCCAACGAAGTAACGCTATAATGATGTACGACCGAAGCAAATCTAATTGCTAAATCATTTGGGTGGGTAAACGTCCACACGAACGTGGCTTGCCTTATCTGATGGGATTTTAGATGTGATTAGTGATTTAATGATATTATTTGAGGGAGATAATATCGGATATTAAATTAATTGTTTGTTTAAATGTGCTTATAGGTTTAGAGAATAGCTATGAACCCACTTTCTATGATACTCAAGGAGCATAAGCTCACTGGCCCCAACTATATTGATTGGAAGAGAAATTTAGACATTGTCCTAACTTCGGAGGAGTACAAGTTTGTACTCCATGAAGTATGCCCTGCTGAGCCCACGGCTGCCTTAACTGATGAGGAAAAACTGACATATCGGAAGTGGAAAAAGGCTGATGAAATGGCTAGGTGTTATATTTTGGCTTCCATGTCAAATGTACTCCAAACCCAACATGAGTCAATGGACACTGCCTATGATATGATGTTTAACCTCAAGGAGAAGTTTGGGGAGCAAGATCGTGCGGCAAGGCAAGAAGCCATGAGAGTCCTCATGTCGACTACTAAATCTGAAGGAACGCCCGTTGGGGAGCACGTTCTTAAGATGATGAGTTTGTTGAATGAACTTGAGGTCCTAGGAGCTTCTATTGATGCTGAGACGCAAGTCGACATCATACTCCAGTCTCTGGCCCCTAGTTTTGAGCAGTTTCGTATGAGCTATAATATGGGTAAACTATCTTATACTCTTGCGCAACTCCTGACTGAACTAAAGGCGGCAGAGGGGATCTACAAGAAGGGCAAGTCTCAAGCGCTTGTAGCTACCAAGTCCAAAGGCTTTAAGCCTGGTGGAGGTAGGGGCAAGAGAAGGAAGCAAGCCTGGAAACCCAGTGGTGTCAAGAGGACTGTACCACGAGTGGGGGCTGCAAAGCCAAAGGGTAAGTGCTTCCGATGCAACAAGATGGGACACTGGAAGTCTGAATGTCCTCTCAAAGGTACGAATTTTTCTTTAGTCGTAAAAACATAGTCAGCGGTATTATCTACCAGAATTCTGGTGTGTAGATATGGAACCACTGACGGTATGTGCATTTTTGAATGCAGGGGTTCCAGAAAACCCGGCGACTTAGAGAGGAAGAATTCGAGTCTACACGGGCAAAGCTGTAGAGGAGGCAGCGGTTGCGGTGGAAGACATTTATCTGCTTTAGTAGTTAAATAGGATTTCATTTCAAAGTTATTGCTTTATGTACCCCTTTACTTTAGAAAGAACGTCATGTTCTGGATTTCTATTTATTATGAATGGATATTTTATTTCTTTAATCATTGGTTGATTTTGATAAGAAATAATGGCATTATCTATTCTGGTACATTAGATAGCAATATATGAATGATAAATCCTAAGTCTACCCCGATGCAACGAACCGTTCTATAACTTGTTTTACTTATTAGATATTTCTTTATCATTATACTTGTGAAATCTTATACTTAGTAGTATTTTCAAATGAGATTCAAATGGTCGAAATTGATTTGATCAATTATAGTTGAAGGAATGGACCTTCCGACCTAAGGATTGAATTTGGAGGATAATACATCTAAGCAAATTTTTCTTGAAAAAGGATAGAATTCAAACAAGTATTGGAAATGATTAGATATGCAGACATATGTGTATATTAGAAAGGTACGAGTAATTCTTTCAAGAATACTCATTTGATGGATTAGAATGCTTGATGTGCCATAAAAGCAAAGTGTTTTGACTAGTCAATGGACACAAAGCGATTATGGGGAACCATCAAAGTATATCCATTGGAAGCCTGCGACTCGGTCGCGGAGGCCATCACCTATCTGAATAAACACATAGCATAATCAAAGATTGGGATTCAATCCCAAAGGGGCGCGTCATACACTTACGTGTAGAGATGGTGCGCTGTAAACAAGAAATGGAAATCTAATAGTAAATAGAGCAAGTTGTTCGGAACTACCTATGTTCTATGGATATTCCTAGATACAACGGCATATTGAATATGGTTGTAGGATATCCTAGATGAACGAAGTATTGTGTGTTCTATAGTACTACGAACCAGAGGAACGTCTATCGTCCGGTTCATAGAGGAAGACTATCAGATGAACCACAAAGCCTAAAAATTGACGTGATACCTTGGAATGAGAAAAAGGACAAAAGACTAGGAACCAGCCAAACCGAGTAAAAGTACACCACATACTGCACCTATTGTTATTACTGTTATACACCGGGACGCCATTGCAGTAGGAGGTTGTTGGACAACCAGGGATATTCATAAGACTAGAGGAGTTCGGACTCTGGATCTAGTAAAGATGAAATCGACCCCTAGCTCTGCATAAGGGCAGTACTAGACCTAAATGTGCCTGCTTGGAACAATAAGGATTATTGTTAAGAGGCTAGATCATTTAGAGTACAAGCTTAGTAAATTCATTTATGGATTAAAATAAAGCTATGAGTCGTAGAGCTTGCGAATTGATGGGATAATCCATTTGATGGATTCATCAAAAGGCAAAGACGAAAGGTGTATTAAAGACGTAATGGAAACAAGGTGGTGTTTCTCGGAGATTTTATGTAGATAACATTTCATCATTGGCAACAATGTAAAAAATGTTGTCAGGCATAAAATAATGGTTGTCTAAATAAATCGAGATATAAGATTAAGAAGAAGTTAGAACATGTTCTTAAGATCTTATGATCTAGAGATAAGAACATTGTACTTCTCCTAGACATCTTATACGATTAAGGTTTGTTTTAAACATGCATACTTCTGAGAAAGGTTATTGCCTTTCAGAGACAGAATATACATCTATCTAAAGGGTTTGTGTTTATACACATGAAGGGGATAGACAAAGCAGTTTCCTATACTTCAAGTATGGAAAGCTTTATAGATGCAATGTTGTAAAACAAGAACCTGATATCAACTATGCGGTTTGCGTAGTGGGAGGATATCAAAAGTGATCTAGAAAAGAAATTTTTCGAATGCTGTAAGCAAGACGAAATCTTCTTTGATTACAAATTCTCAGATCCTAAAAATCAAAGAAAGGACCAGTGAAAGTCGATATCAGGCTATGTGTTCACTTTTAGAAAGAGGTGGAACCATGAAATGAAAGAGTGATAAGCAGGACGCTTCTCAGACTCTCTCATAACCGAATAAGCAGCCTCAGAGGCAGCGGAAGTTTTGGTTAGGTTCTGGGATAACCTCTTGACTTGGATATGACTCTTAGTTTACCAAAGGCTATTGGATAGCGGTGCACGGTGAACTGGAAGAAGTCATAAGTCAAAAGTGATGTTAACACATAGAGCAAGTACCACCTGATACGAGTCATCGTCGAGGGAGACGACGTAGTAGTCACCAAGATAACTTCAGAGCGGCAACCTAGATTGCTCACTCACATAGTACTTCTTGGAAGTACACCTTAAGCGCGTGATGAGTATGGGAACCGGGAGTTTGGAGGAAATGACTAGACCTTAGTACAAGTGGGAGATTGTTGGAGTTGTGTACTTAATGTCTAGATTTAAGTAACGGTAAACTCCCGATCATAGCATTTAATCTATTTAATTAATAAACAATTGTTTGCTTTTAATTATTATTAATTAAATTTATGCAAATCATAGTCCTGGATTTTATACGTTGTAGTTAGTATGGTGTGTCGGGCCCACACAGAAGATCATACTATCGGTTACTCGTATTTAATCAAACAGTGGCTCACGACCTAGATGGACCCGGACCAATCCATCGGTATAGTCGTTGTGTGAGAGAGAAAATAATTTGTCTTAATTATTTTATCACACTTGTACACTTGGTGTATTGAGCGGATCGTTGAGATTCATCGATTAGGATTGCCGGCGATAATCGATTCGAGTCTCAGTGTATTTTATTCTTAATCCCCGATATTGTTGCGGGTGTGTATATTCAATATAAGTGACTTTGATTTACCAAAGGAATTAACCGATTTAATTATTGGGTTAATTACCGGTTAAGTTGGGTCACTATATTTTATATATGGCATGCCGTGAATGATTGACCGGAAAGTGTATCCCGGAAGGGTTGATAATATCCCCGAGATGAGTTCATAAGGAATTATTGTGTAAACCTCATGAGTGGATTCGTTCCGCACAATAATTAAGGTTGAATGGTACTAGTCTCGGATTCAAGAGATGAATAAATTAATTAGCAATAAATTAATTTTATTCATGGATATTTAAATCTTAAATACACGGAATAAATAATACTACCGGAGAAATATTATTTGATATAATATGGTTTAATATTGGGAGTGCAATTAATTTATATAGTGGAAAATAAATAAATTAATATTAATGGGAGATTAATAGATTTGGGCTTGGGCTCAATTTAATCATTAATATTGGAAGCCCAATATTCCACCTCCTTTAGATCCCCTACGTAGCCTATAAAAGCACTACATGGTCTTCACTTTTTCATAAGACAAGATTATCATACTTGATATTCTAGAGAGTTGAAGAGGATCCATAAGCTTGGAGGATCGTCGCCCACCCGACGTTCAAGCTAGTGCAAGGAATACGTGGGAAGATCGTAAGGTCATCAACTTAAATTCGTTTCTCCGCACAACGAATTAAAAGGTAAAATCATATACTCCCTTCTATGATTTTATGTGAATTGATTGTGATACATACATGAACGCACGATCCGGGTAAACGACGAACTTCGGGGACGGGGATTCGAGATCCCCGGCGAAGGTTCGTAGGACCCTCGGCTGGGAGCCGAGGGGTGCGATCGAGCCCTAGGGCATCGATCGCGGGGCCCACACGAGGACGCCCCGGCTGGACGCCGGGGCACGCGATCGATCGTGGGATCGATCGCCGGGCGAGCCGCGGCTGGGCCGCGGCGGGTGCGCTGGGCGCACCGCCCACCTCGGCGGCGGCGGTGAGTCGCCGGACTCACCGCCGGGGGCTGTTCGGAACAGCCCCACGGGGATGCGCGTGCATCCCCGGCGATCGCTAGGGTTAGCGATCGCGAGCCCCGTGCGGGGACTCGGCTGGGCGCGCGGGTTCGTCCCGTGCGGTGCTCGGTCGAGCTCCGGCTCGTACGGTGGTTCGCGGTTTCATCTCCGGCGACGGGATTTCGGTCGGGTTGTCGGTTTCCGCAATTTTGATAACCCGGGATATCGAATTCCAGCAGCTCCCTCACTTAGTGAGAGATAGGGCTCAATTGCATGATTGATCGCTGGTTAGAAACTTCGAGTTTCACTTACGAGATATCAAGCTTTGATTAATAAAATTGCGAAATTTAATAAATGTAAGATTCAATTAACAAAGTTGTTTGTTTTAGTAAACGTCCACAAGAACGTGGCTTGCTAAATGAAAACGGTACTTTGGGTTAATTAAGATTCTATGACATTTAAATAAGTGAGATTCAATTAATAAAGTTGTTTGTTTTAGTAAACGTCCACAAGAACGTGGCTTGCTAAATGGAAACAGAACTTTGGGATTAATTGAGGCTCGACAGTTATAGAAAGTCGTGGAGGACCGCATGTCAACGTAAACGTCCACAAGAACGTGGCTTGCGGTGGACATGTAGTTCCCGAGCGGTGGACTTAGTACTGAGAAATGGTACACACTTAGGTACGCTTTATAGTATCCTCCCCATCGGAGTCACAGCTATAATGATGTACGACCGAAGTGAAATCCAATCATAAAATCATTTGGACTGGTAAACGTCCACAAGAACGTGGCTTGCTATGTCTAATGGGATTTTGGAAATGATTGGTAGTTTAATGATATCACTTAAGGGAAATGATATCGAATTAAACTCATTGTTTGTTTTATATGGTATTATTCCCATTAAAAGTCAACAAACTCACTGAACCTGATTGTATGGATTGGAAAAGAAACTTGGACATTGTCCTAACTGCAGAGGAGTACAAATGTGTACTCCAAGTCAATTGACCTGCTGAACCAAATGATACTTCCACTACTGAGGAAAGGAAGCTCATTGGAAATGGATCAAGGCTATGAGATGACGCAGAGCAACATTATGACCTTCATGTCAAAAGTGCTGCGACATCGGATCATGCCATGACCATTACCTATGATATGATGCTTAACCTCAAGAATTTTTTGGTTATCAGGACAGGACAGTCGGGCAAAGTGAAATGAGGCAACTCATGACGGCCATCATGTCGGAAAGAACGCCCGTAAGGGATCACGTTCTTAGAATGATGGGCTATCTTAATGAGATAGAGATTCTGGGAACAATTATCAATGGGGTAACCCAGGTTGATTTTGTGCTCCAGTCTCTGCCGAGAATTTTTGAGCAGTTCCGCCTGAACTATGATATGAATAAGGGGTCTTACTCATTGGCGGAGCTCCTGATTGAACTTCTAGCGGCTGAGAGAATCTTTAAGGGTCCTCAAAACACTTATGGCTGAGAAATTGACTCTTCCTAGGCCTTCGGGCGACAAAAGGAAGAAGAAGCAAATACGGAAACCCAGTGGGCCTAATATATCTGGACCACGGAACGGGACAAGCAAGCCCGAGGGGCAAGTGCTTCCGTTGTAAGCAGTTTGGATACTGGAAGTTTTAATTGTCCTCTCAAAGCAACTAGAAGTTAAATTCTCCTTAGTCACCGAAACATGCTTAGTGGTGTTATCTACCAGTACCTGGTGTGTGGATACGGAAACCACTAATCATGTCTGCACTTAAATGCAGGGGTTCCAGGAAACCCGGAGACTTAGATAGGAAGAAGTAATAACCTACATGGGCAATAATGTTAAGGTAACAGACGTTGCAGTGGGAGATGTTAAATAGTTTTAAACTGTAGGATTTTAGTTCTAATAAATTGTCTTTATGTGCCGGCATTTAGAAAGAAATTTCATTTCGGATTTCTAAATTGGCTTAGAATAGATATTCTGTTTCTTCTGATAGTTTCAGACTTGTCGGAGTAGGAAACGGGGATATTATCTATTCTAGTACATTGATAGACAATTTAATACTAAATCTGTGTTCTTCCACGATGCAACAGACCGGAACTAATAACACATTGTCGAACCCCAATAAGAGTAAAGATCCTTCTAGGATGAATCAAATGTACTTATGGAATCTTAGGCTAAATCATTTTAACTTAAGTACGATTCAAAGGATGAAGCTGATGGACCACTCAGCTAGGTTGAAGGAAAGGACCTTCCAACCTTAGAATCATACTTGGAAGTTTTAATGACCAAGCAACCCTTTACGGTTAAAGGGAAAAGATCCAAGAAAGTACTAGAGTTGATTCGCTCTGATATATGCAGACCTCTTTGAAGAGTAAGGCATACTTACTAGAAAATGGGATTAACTCCCAACAGAATACACCATTTATGCCTCGGCAAAATAATGTGTTGTAAAGAAGGAATAGGACTCTTATAGATATGGGAAAGTAGACAATAAGTTATTCGGAGTTACCTAATTTGTTTTGGGATATGGCTTGGAAACAGCGGCGTTTATCTTGAACTTGATTCCTTTGGAAACTTGTACAGATATTCGGCTGTTTATAAGATACCTTAAGAAAACGAATTGAGATATGTAATATAGTCCAAAGGACCAGATGTTCGTTGATTGAATCAACGTTCGGTTCTTAGACATGGACAATATGTATATGCAAGATCACAAGCCCAAGAATAGGGTAATACTTAATGTGCTTAGAGGGACTGATCAAGACTTAGAACCAGCCTAACTGAGTAGTTCACTACTGTAATCTTTAGTCACTAAAGACACACCGGAGCGTCGTCGTAGTGGGAGGGTTGTTAGACAACCCGACAGGTTCATGTTTATAGGAGAGTCTTCGGACTTGTTACCTGGAGAACATGAAGCCGACCCCTAGATCTATGACGAGACGCTGAAAGATCAAGATGCTCAGTCTTGGTAAAAGACGATGAAATATGAGATTGAATCTATGGATTCAAATCATGTCTGGGATCTTGTAGCACCGCTCAAAGGTGTACAAGAGGAAAAGAGGGTCTGACAGGAAGGTGTAAACCTTCAAGGCTAGGCTTGTTGCGAGAGGGTGCACTCAGAAAGAAAGGGATCGATTATGAGTAAACTTTTTCGCCGGTAGCTATGCTAAAGTCGATCCGGATTCTTTTGTCTTCACATGGAAGATGGAAGTCAAGACGGATTTCTAAATCGAAGTCTTGACGGGACCATCTATGTGGGACAACCAGAGGGATTCATCGAAAAGAGCCAAGAGCATTCGGTAAGCAAGCTTAATCAATCTTAGGATTGAAGGAAGCTTCATGATCTTGGACACATGCGGACCTATGAGAAAATCCATTTCATGGATTCATTCAAGGCATGTTTAGGTCCTGTGTGTAATAAAGAAGTGACAGAAAAGATGTGGTGTTTTCTCATTCTTTATGTAGACGACATCCTTCTGAATTGGCAACAATATGAAAGATGTTATCGGACATAAAGGGATGGTTGTCCGAGTAATTCAATGTAAGAGACTTAGGAGAAGTCGGGAATGTTCTTGGGATCAAAGTTATAAATGATCGCCAGAAAAGAACATAGAACTTATCTCGAGTCTCATACTTAAATACAATTCTTACTCGTTGCAGCATACAGAATTCCAAGAAAGGTCTTCACCTTTTAGATGTGGAATTCATCTATCTAAGGTTTTGTGTCTGACACAATAAAGGAGATAGATGAAGAGTAAGCAGTTCCCTGCACCTTAATTGTGGGAAGCTTAATGTATGTAATGCGATGCACGAGACTGATATCTACTATGTCGTGGGCATGGTGGTGAGATATAATAGTAATCCTTGGAAGGATCACTTGACTGATGTAAAGAACATGTTTAGGCTCCTGCAGAGGACCAGGAATTATGTTCTGAGTTACAAAGCAGTCAAGTTGTTTCCTTTGGACTACATAGAATTGAATTTCCAATCAAACAGGGACAGTCGAAAGTCGAAGTCAGGCTATGTGTTCTCGCTGTGAAGTGGAGCAGTCACATGGAAGAATGTAAAGCAGCGATGCATTACGGATTCTACCATGGAAACTGAAAGGATAACGTCTCTGAGGCAGTTAAAAGGTCAGTGTGGCTCCAGAACTTCCTGAGGGACTTAGATGTGGTTTCTAGTTTACCCAAAGCTATTTTGAATAGCGGTGTATTGGAAAACTTGAAATGCCACGAGTCCACAGTGGGAGATAACACGTAGAGCGCAAGTACCACCTGATTCGAGAGATCGTCTAGTAAGACGATACAGTTGTCACCTAGATAGCATCGAGAGGATTGCCTGGTAAAACCCGTTCACAGAGGCACTTCCAGCGAAAGCGTTGGGAAGGCGTGATGAGGTTATGGGAATCTGATGTTTGGGAGAGGGTGACTAGACTTTTAGTATAAGTGGGAGATTGATGGAGTTGTATTCTAAATGTCTAGTTTAGTGCAAATACGGAACTCCATATCTATACCTTAATTCGAGATATGATTCAAGCATGATTGCATTTAATGCAATAGTCCTTGATGTATACGTTGTAGACAGTATGGCGTGAGGAGACACGTGGAAGATCATACTGTCGGTTACTCGTATACTATCGAACAGTAGCTCACGACTTAGATGGACAGGGACAATCCATCGGTACGTCGTAGTGTGACTGGAAGATAGTCGTCTTGACTATCATGTTACACTCGTACACTTGGTGTATTGAGCAGGACCACGGGAGGGCGTTCGATTTATACTAATCGCAGTAATCGAACTAGACCTCAGATATTGCGGATATACGAATTCCTAATCCCTATATAATTATAGGTGCGTGTGTCCAGTTCTCGGTTCTTTGACTTACTAGTGAGTGAGACTAATTGATTAGTCAATATCCTCGGTAAATTGGGAATCGGAATTGTACACACGGCATGCTATAGATTATAGACAGGAAACCGTGTCCCGTTTATCGGGTTGATGATGTCCCCGAGATGAGCTCATAAAGTTTATCATGTAAACCCTGCAGGTGGATTTGTTCCACATGATAATAAGGATGAGTGGTACTAGTCTCGGATAATAAGAAACGAATTAATTTAATTATTAGTAATTAAAGTTAATTCGTGGACATTCGATATCTTAAACACGGGGAAAGTCGTATATGTAATTTCGGCGAAAATATTATTGTTGATATAATATTAAATTAATTTCGGGAATTCAATTATTATTTTTTAGTGGAGTGAATAATAATTAAAATTGTGGAATTTAATTAAAGGTTTTCTTTTAAGGACACCGGTTTAATTAAATTGCAATTTAGCCCCTAATTAATTTACCTAAGAGGTCCCTAGTGTAACTCTATATATAACCCCCCCTTGCCTCTCTTAAACCTAAGAAACGCCGCAACTATTATTTCAGCAGAGAAATTAAATTGCTTAGCGCAATTATGTTTTTCTCTGTTTAAATAAAAGAGTAAACGCAATTATTTTTCTGATGAAATTAATTGCTTAGCGCAATTATATTTCTGAGAAAGAAAAAATATTCTTGCGCTGGTTTAGAGAAGAGAGAGCAGAAAAGGAGAATCCAGCAGATCGTTGCCCACACAACGGCTGGAATCGGGTTAGAGGCATACGCTAGAAACATCTAAGGTTTCAACAATTCGGCTTCTCCGAATCACGCGACAAAGGTATGGAATCGAAACTCTATTTCCGCATTGTTTCGATTCGATCTCGTACGTAATTATACAACGAACCAAAGATTGGTTTATTTGGCTTGGATGTGACGTTCTCGGACTGCTGGGAGGTTTCTGACCTCCGGCATGGCAGTCGGATCGAGAAAATCTCGTCGGAACAGCCAGAACGGGCAAAACCCGCTGCTGGAATCGCGACGATGTCGGCCGACATCAGTTACTGAAGGATTCAATGTCGGGCGACATTGCCCTGTCGGGCGAAATCATTTCATGAGTAATTCGATGTCGGCCGACAGACAGGGCAGAATGCCCCGTTTTCGCGCGGTTGCACTTTCGGTGCAATGGCTGGGCGTGATACGAGTCTAGGGCTTCGTGTTAAGTACAGTGGGCACGCCGGGGGTCGACTGGGCTTGTCCGGATGTTCGAGTAGTCGAACGGACATGTCCCGGGTAGTCGATTTCCAACAGTTAATTCCTTTGGTAAATCAAAGTCACTTATATTAAATATACACACCCGCAATAATATCGGGGATTAAGAATAAAATACACTGAGACTCGAATCGATTATCGCCGGCAATCCTAATCGATGAATCTCAACGATCCGCTCAATACACCAAGTGTACAAGTGTGATAAAATAATCAAGATAGATTATTTTCTCTCTCACACAACGACTATACCGATGGATTGGTCCGTGTCCATCTAGGTCGTGAGCAACTGTTCGATTAAATACGAGTAACCGATAGTATGATCTTCTGTGCGCCCATGCAACACCATACTAACTACAACGTATAAAATCCAGGACTATAATTTGCATATATTTAATTATAAATAATTAAACGCAAATAATTGTTTATTTAATTAAATAGATTAGTGGCAATGGATCGTGAGTTTCCGTCACTTAAATCTAGACATTAAGTACACAACTCCAACAATCTCCCACTTGTACTAAGGTCTAGTCATTTCCTCCAAACTCCCGACTCCCATACTCATCACGTGCTTAAGTTGTACTTCCAAGAAGTACTATGTGAATGAGCACTCTAGGTTGCCGCTCTGAAGTTATCTTGGTGACTACAGCGTCGTCTCCCTCGACGATGACTCGTATCAGGTGGTACTTGCACTATGTGTTATCTTACACTTATGGACTTGTGATTTCTTACCATTTGCCATCGCACCGCTATTTACATAGCCTTTGGCAAATTAAGAATCACATCTAAGTCCCAGAGATTATCCCGGAGTTATACCAAAACTTCCGCTGCCTCTGAGGCCGCTATTTGGTTACCCATGGCAGAGTCCGAAAAGCATCGTGCTTATCACTCTTCCATGTTAAAACTCCTTCTCCTTCAATAGTGAAACACATAGCCTGATATCGACTTACACCGGTCCTCATTTGATTAGAAATCTAAGAGAATGTAATCCAAAGGAAATACCCGTCTGCTTCGTAGTCTAGAACAGTACTTCGAAAGTACTTTTACAGCAGTCGAATATTCCTTTCCAGGATTAACTTGATATCCTCCCACTATGCTCACTGCATAGCCGATATCAGGTTCTCGTTTTCAACATTGCATTTATTAAGCTTTCCACACTTAAAGCGTAGGAAACTGCTTTCAATTCTTCTATCTCCTTTTGTGTTCCCAAAACACATATCCTTAGATAGATGCATTCCATCTCTGAAAGGTAACGAACCTTTCTCGGAATCTTGCATGTTAAAACGAACCATAATCATATATATGTAAGATGTCCAGGAGAAGTACAATGTTCTTTACTTGAGATCCTAGATCTGAAGAACATGCTCTAACTTCTTCTTCATCTCATATATCGATTTTTCTAGACAACCATCATTTTATGTCTGACAACATCTTTACATTGTTACCAATGATAAAATGTCATCTACATAAAACCTCCGAGAAACACCACCTTGTTTTCCATCACGTTTCCAATACACACGATTCGTCTATGCTTTTGATGAATCCATAAAATGGACTATCTCGTTAATTTGCAAGTACCAAGAATTCAATGCTTTGTTACAATCCATAAATGGATCAACTAAGCTTGTACTCTAAATGATCTTGCTTCTTAGCAATAATCCTTATTGCTCTCCAAGAAGGCACATTTAGATCTAGTACCGCCTTCATGTAGATCCAGGGATTGATTTCATGTATACTAGGTCCAGAGTTCAAAACTCTCCTAGTCTTATGAATATCTCCGGTTGTAAAACAACCTCCCACTACAATGGCATTCCGGTGTATAAACAGTAATAACAGTAGGTGCAGTTAGTGGTGTACCGCTACTCGGTTCGGCTGGTTCTAAGTCTTAATCGTTTTCTCTCTTTACAAAAGTATCATGTCATTTTGGGCTTGTGGTTCATCTAATAGTCTTCCTCTAAGAACCGGGCGTTAGAACTTATAACGTCCTTCTGGTTCATAGTACTATTGAACACACACTTTTTGTTCTTCTAGGATATTCTACAACCACATTTGAATGTGCCGTTGTTACCAAGACATATCCATAGAACATAGGTAGTTCCGTTTAACTCATGCTTTTACTATTTCTATAAGAGTTCCATTTCTTATTTCCGACACACCAATCCTACACAACAGTGTATGGTGTAGTCATTTGGGATCAAATCCCAATCTCTGATCAGTATGCCATGCATTCCTCAGACAGGTACTTGCCTCCGCGATCAAATCGCAGGCTACAAATGGATATACCTTGATGGTTCTCCACAATTGCTTAGTGTCCATTGACTTGTCAAAACACTTGCTTTTGTGGCACATCAGGTATTCTAATCCATTTCTTGAGTAATCATCAAATGAAGTACTCGTACCTTATTGTCTGAGTAGACATAGGTCTGCATATATCAGAGTCAATCAATTCTTATACTTGTCCGGATCTTATATCTTATATCCATAAAGGATTGCTTAGTCGTATCATCTTCCAAATTAGATTCTTAGGTCGGAAGGTCCACTCCTTCAACTTAATTGATCTTACAATCAATTTTCGACCTTTGAACTTCTTAT
Organism: Euphrasia confusa; assembly: GCA_954870475.1. Lineage (NCBI taxonomy): Eukaryota > Viridiplantae > Streptophyta > Magnoliopsida > Lamiales > Orobanchaceae > Euphrasia > Euphrasia confusa. The sequence goes on from OX940958.1 coordinate 26,176,633, forward strand.
TTGAATAAATATGACTTAGCATAAGAATCCACAAGTATAAATGATTTAATAAAGAAATCTCTTATTAGTAAAACGAGTTATATAAAACGGTTCGTTGCATCGTGGTGGACTCAGGATTCATCATTTATATATTGCTAGCTAATGTGCCAAAATAGATAATATCATTATTTCTTCTTATAACCATCAAATGATTAAAAGAAATAAAATATCCATTCATTAAATTTCAGAAATCCAGAACAGAGTTCCTTCTAAAATTAAAGGTACATAAAAGCAATAACTCAAAATGAAATCCTATAAAATGTCCTCCACTGCAACTGCTGCCTCCTCCACAGCATTGCCTATGTAGACTACGATTTCTTCTTTTCTAAGTCGTCGGGTTTCCTGGAACCCTTGCATTTAAAATGCACATACCGTCAGTGGTTCCATATCTACACACCAGGTTCCGGTAGATAATACCACTAACTATGTTTTACGACTAAAGAAAATTTCGTACTTTCTTTGAGAGGATAATCAGACTTCCAGTACCCAAACTGTTTGCATTGAGAACACTTGCCTATTGGCTTTCTCGTCCCATCTCGTGGTCCAAAGAGAACCACTGGGTTTCTTTGCTTTCTTGTCCTTTCCCCCGATTCATGCCTTTAGGTTCGAAACCTTTGGCATTGGCTACAAGAGCTTGCGATTTCCGTCTCAACTCGTCTAAAAGGTCAATCATCTCAAAAACGTTTTTAAGCGTTTCCTCGAAGTGACTGGCCTTTATGAGTATCCTCATCGCTTCTTGTCTAGCCGCCTATGTCAATAGGCTCGGAAGGATAAAGCTCATTGAGTACAACCTTGTACTCTTCAACAGTTTGGGTAATGTCTAGATCTCTATTCCAATCATTATATTTAGGGACCAGTGAGTTTAAAATCCTTACGTATCACAGAAAGTGGGTTCAAAGCCATTTCCTAATCTATGAGCACATATAACAACAAACAATCGATTTAATCTCCGATATTATCTCCCTTAAATAATATCATTAAACCACTAATCACATCTAAAATCCCATTAGATATGGCAAGCCACGTGGTGTGGAAGTTTACCAATCCAAATGATTTAGCAATTAGATTTGCTTCGGTCATACATCACTTATAGCGGAACCTCGTGGGGAGGAATACTATAATGCATATCTAAGTGTAAACCATTACTCAGTACCAAAGTAAATCGTTTGGAATTGCTACATCACCGCAAGCCACGTGGTGTGGACGTTTACGACAACTTCACAATTCTTCACAATTTCTTACAACTGTCTACATCAATTAATCCAAAATCCGTCAGCATAGCAAGCCACGTGGTGTGGACGTTTACTACACCAAGAGATTTTTATAATTGACTCCCAATTACTTGATTCATTCAATCTTGTAAATCAAGACGCGGAGAATCATAAGTGAAACTCGAAGTTTCTTACCAGTGATTCACCATGCGAACGACCCTATCTCTCATAGAATGAGGGAGCCGAGCAGACAATCGATCTAGTCATCAAATGACACGAAAGTCTCTAATTTGTGTCCTCGACATGACCAAGTGGCTTTGGCTCCATTCCACTCCCCGGGGTGAGAATGAGTCGACTTGAAATCAGTTTTGGAAAGACAAATTAGGCATTGTTTGATAAACTTAATCAATGTTTCTCGTAAGAGGAATTACAAGAATTCTCCTCCAATGACTTGTCTATACGAACTTCAAAAGTCCATAAAAGTCACCAAGAGAACAACAATGGAGACCATGGATATGTTTCCATACCCTCTCCCACTTAGCTTTTTATAATAAAGGGATACGCTATCTAATGCATAATTAAATACACATAAGCATGCATACATGAAATAAAGCACATAGAATATAATCACATAATCAAAATAATACTAGAATATTATTTTCCGACTATTATGGCTTTATCGCATCCCCGTATGCGTCTTCTAGTCTTTAGTCTTCGTTCTTGAATGCTCCATGTGACGGGAATATTAATTCCAATATTTAAATCTATTTATTTTCAATTAATCCAAAAGTTACTTAATTCGAAAATTAAGTCAATCGAATATATCAAAAATAAAATTAAATATTATTAATATTTTTATTATTTTATTTTCCCTTTCTACTTCATTAAATCTCTAGAATAATCTATCCAAGACCCACTTGGAATATTCTAGAAGACTTCTATAATGAAATAAGGAAATAAAATAATTTATTTTATTTTCCCTTTCTACTTCATTAAATCTCTAGAATAATCTATCCAAGACCCACTTGGAATATTCTATGAAATTGTGTTTGAAGCACTACAGTGTTAAGAACTGCAGTACTTGGTAGACCCGTAGAGTAAACAGCGTTGGGTCTATGAACTATAAAATACGTCAACACAATAAAGAGGTTCTTGAATGAAATCTTTGTATTCAATACTTCAATCAAACATCTATAAGTCCTTACAAACTTATAGAAAGGTCACACGACCAAAAACAACGTCTATTGGTTCAATGTACTAGCGTCCTATGAACCACAGACTAAACAGATACACTATGAACTCCTTCTAGCGAACTCGTTCTAAGTGAATCACAGTAGAGTGAACCGGAGCTTTCTAGCGAATACTCTCGGATTACAATATTTCTCTCTCTAGGAAATTCAATTAAAAGTGTTTTCTTCTACAAACAATCTAGCGACTATTTATAGACCTCGTAAATGAAACCCTAATGGGCTTCCGGGTTTTACGCTTGATGGGCCGAGCCCAAAGCATCTTCTATGGAATCTCGAATATTCCATCACTGACTTGTTCTCAGTCCTTTGTCTCTGGCGAGCCTTCGAACTTCGAACGGGGAGTGCGTAGAGCCACTTGGTGTTTTACTTCAGCGAGTTCGGATTCCCTTAGCAGGGCCTTCTCACTCTTCGCACCTCTGGCTTCATAGCCCTAGCGGGATGAACTCCAGAGCTATGAACTTCTACAGCACTCCTTTGGTGAATCAGTGAAGAGGGAGTTCGAACCCTCTGCAGCTTCGAACTCCAGGGACTTATCAGCACCAGTGCTTCCAAGACCCACAGTGTAATTTGTACATGCATTCAGCTAAGTCTTCCAAGTACTAGCATACTTAGAATTACTTAACCTGTACAAATAACAAAAACACATGAGAATGAAGTTCATTCAAAAACCAAAGTGTGAAGTTCAAGCTAGTTCACAAGAGTCCGAAGACTCTTTATGAACTAGAGCGAACTTACACACTAACAATCTCCCCCTTTTTGAGTCAACTTCATAATCGGGGATTCGAACTGAATCTCCCCCTCAAATTAGTATCACACTCAAAAAGTTGTAAAGATAAACAAGAGCAAAAAGTGAAAGAGATAGAGCGTAGACAAAGGCACACAAGTTCGAACATCAAAAACACTTAGAATAAAATGAAATAAGAGAAACCGAGTTCAAAGGAGTATCAAAAACAAAAACAGTAAATCAGTTTAAACACAGTTATCAGTAGTTCGCATGATAAAGAGAAATTAATCAGATCCTGTGGCTGAATCATCGATCGGAGTGTCAGGTCTTCGATGATCCGTATCATCCAAATCTTCATCATCACTGAATGTGACATCGATGTCTTCATCATCAGTTTTCTGTTCTTCATCTTCGTCCTCTTCCTCTTCTTCATCTTCGTTCTCTTCATCTTCGGTCGCAGGAGTGGGAGAAGGAAGCTGGACAGATTTCTTCTTCGTAGGGCCTTTGTTCGCCACTTGCTTTCTAGGCACCTTTTTCACTGACACTCCAGTCTTTTGATTTACAATGAGCTTCACAGTGTCTTGCGACTTCGAACCTGCAAAAGGTTTGTTAGTTGATTTTAAAAGACCTTTTCCCGCTCCTTCAGCAGGGACAGAGCTTGAAGACTTGAGGCTAGACTTCGATCCATCAGCATCATCTGAGCACGGGAGCCCTTCAGCATCATACTTAGTGAATTTCATTTTCGCTCTCTTGGCAATTGGGATCTCGTCCACATCCAATTCCTGTACCTCATCATCATCATACTTCACAGTATCATCAAATTGAACTTTTCTTTTCTTCCCTTTGGACTTCGAAGCCATGGACTCTTTAACAGCAGCAGCATCCGCTTTTTCTTTTTCAATCCTTATAGTCTCCGCGACTTCGAGGATCTGCTTGTACATTCTTCCCAGTCGTTCGGAGTCCTTGGAAGATGACCCGTCTCCCCCTCGACGGCTAACTCTTCGAACCTTGCGCTCCATGTGTCTATTGATATCCAAGGCCAGTTTTATATAATACCTTTCATTTCGGATATCACGGAGAAGGTTAGTCGGCGCAGCTAAATACAAGTCATCGTCCGAAGAGTCAGAGTCAGTAGAGTCCGAAGGTGAAATTTGAGGCTTGCGCTTCGAAGAGCCCGTTCCAAGAGACAGCTGTGACGCAGCCGCAGTGACATTACGTTTTGTTTTTCCAAACATTTTTAAGTCCACACTTCGATCCCCGAAATTTTCCCAGGGAAGATCTTTCACTCTCTTATTGCTTAAATATGATCCATTCCATACAAAGTTTGAAATCTTTATAGGATCACCATCCGAAGGCAGGGGGCAGAAACCTTGTTCGTACATCAACGAAGCCACCAAATGAGGAAATGGGAGTCTCTCAGCAGCTATGGAATTGTCAGTCTTCGAAGCATAGGAGCACATCTTCTCAAAGACCACCTGTCCCAAGTCCACTTGGATGCCACGACTGAGTCTGTAGATAAGATGGAGCGAACCCGAATGTACTTGGGCTGTGCTAGTTGTAGGAGTCCAGTTGCTAGACACCATTTTGTGTAAGACACAAAAGAATTGAGTTAGCTTAGGGAACGCAGGCTGAGCCGAAGGGTCACGTCCACGAGTTAGCACAAAACCAATCATCTCAGAGTCAGGATGTGTGGTCTTCGGAGAGTCCCAAGAGGCTTCGATCCTATCTCTTTTGAAGAACTTGTTAATGACAGAAGGAGTGAAGGTGTAAACAACGCCGCGAAAGACAAACTTTCCATAGAAAGGAGAGGTGATGTCTGCGAAGTCCTTAGTCACGTGTGCAAAGAAAATCTTGTGCACCTTCGAATAACACGGATAGTCATAGTTGAGTGCACAGTTGAGTTTCATTTTTGCAAGGAACTCAATGATCCCAAGTTTCTTGAGTCTTGAGTTGTAAATTTTCTCATAGGTAAAGAGAGTGTTGGCCATAGCTTTGAAACGAGCCTCCGCAGCCTCAGTATAGAAATCATCGGAGTATCCCACCAGTGGCAGTGTAGGAGAGCGAACCACAATGGTGGTTTTGGCATCGGGTGCTTCGGAGCCCTCACCCTGTGAAGTACCAGTGATAATAGGCGAATCTGGAGATTCAGAGAATACTTCATTAGTAATAAAATTAGAAGTGCGAGCAAGAGAGCCTGCGAACTCGGGAGAGCATCTCTGAGAGTCGTCTGTAATATTCTCCAGTGAGGCTTTGAGCTTTTCTTCCTCTGCTGCCTGTTTCAATTTTAATTTACGAAGTTCAAGGGTAGAAAGATTCGAACCTTGCGACAGAGTAGGACTAGGTAAATATTTCGGTCCCACATCAGAGACAGCCCTAGGGATCTCAACAGACAGTGCCTTCGATGCAGGCCTCTTGGTGAGGGACGGCTTCTTCGAAGCATCTGTAGAAAGTTTCTGTTGAGCAAGTTTTGCATCTTCAATTCTCTTTTTCTTAAGTGCTTCATCAGATTTGGCCTTCGCAGCCTCCTCCTCAGCTTTCTTTTTCGTTTCATTCTCAATACGAAGCCTCTCAGTCTCTTCCTTCTCCTTCTGTTTCTTGAGGAGCTCAGTTCGAACTCTCTCTGCCTCCTCTTCATCTTTTCTCTTCTTCTCTTCTTCAGCAATTCGAAGTTTCTCAGCGGCTTCGAATTTCTCTTTTTCAATCCTCTGTCTTTCCTCTTCAGCCCTTCGATCCTTCTCTTCTTGTTCTTTCTTTGCTAACTCCTTTTCTGCAGACTCTTTTTGTGACTTAAGTTCGAAGAGAGATTTTTTGAGAGAATTAAGTTCTAAGAGAATGTCATCAGTGTCATCCTCTGCCTCTGCGAATCTTAAAGAGCAGGCTTTCACAACAGCGGTTTGAGTAGTGATCTGTGAAGTAAGAAGTGTAATTTTGTCTTGAAGTTCGGAGATAGTCAGATTAGTGAATTGGGAGTTTGAAGTAGTCATTATAGTAGTGCGAACTTTGAAGTAGTTGTAATTGAGTCTGAAGTGCTGTAGTAGTTCGAACTTTGTAGAGAGAGAATTTTTGCAAGGGTTTAGCTCTGAAAACACACAGTGAAAACGTAAACTATGTGTTTCGCGGACGGGGTATTTATAGGCAACAGTGAAACCTCTTCACATTCAACCGCTGGGATCGTGCCACGTGTAGTATCAGTGAAGTTGCGGGTTCGAACTCACTTCCAGTCGTGAAAAAATTTCGAAGCTTTGGAGTCGTACAAGAAAGGATTCATCGAACCCCTGTAAATACTAAGCACGACAAGCAAGCAAGGTAGTGTAATAGAGAACATAAATAATGTAAAAACAAGTTCGAAGCAGAGGTTAGTTTAAACAAGAGATTAGAACAAGTGAGTCCAGTGAGAAAGTGGAATCCAATTCTCAGAGATCAAAACACGAGGTAAAACAAGATTCCAAGTTCGAAGTCACAGAGAGAGACGACTACTATTGTTATCAAGTGGCTTCGAAGGCGTGTAGTGCAAAAATTACATAAAAAGAAAGAGAGTAAGGATTTCGAACCTCCACACTTCTGCGTGTCCCATTGCTAATGCGCCCACAAGGTAGAGATAGAGAGACATCGAACTCTTAGAGCCATGGGAAATGAGTAAGTTCGAAGCAGCAGGCAAGCAAGTATGAATATGTGGTATTACAATGAATCGTTTTTGAAAGAAATTTACTTTTCAATCCTCACAATCACAGAGTCGAGTTCGTGTTTCGTCGGAACATATTGAAGAGTTAACACCGCACAAGAGATTTTAATTCATGAGTGTGAGGTGAACTTTTGAAGGCACTCCGCTTGAGACTAGCAAAACTTCAATCAGAGAGGAGCCGGCGGACAGTTGATCCGGCATTCTCCAGACGAGTTTATAGCTTTTAAATGAAATGCAACAGATGCTCATTACAGCAATCAGAGGGGAGCGAGGATCATCCCGCATCTCCGAAGTGTGATTGAAGAGCATCTTAAATTGAGGCGTCCATGTGCTACCTTTCGAAGAGGTGAGCCGGCGGACAATTGATCCGGCGTCCTCCGTTACTTAGTTTTATGGATCTATGCAAGTGATAGCTTGTGGGAGTTATAAGCCAAGTTCACACGTTCACACTCAGAGGAATAAATACACTTGGGTCCAAAGACTAAAGCGGCCTCGAATCCATGTTCAACTGACAAGACTAATCCACGAAAAGTTCAAAGTGCATATTCAGAGAGTAAGAAAATGAACTTTCAAATTTATCATAGTTATATGTATAAGAAGTATATATGTATATTGCAAATACCAAAGTTCAAGCATTTTCAACATCCAAGCAAGGTGAGTCATACTCTCTTGTCAATCTACCTGTGGGGCTTCCTGCAAAGTGACACACAAAAGACTGAAGCCGTAGCCTGTGTCTCTCCAATTAAGTCATATAGCACACATACATAAGGATTTTCTGAGAGAAATGAATCTCTCCGAAGCCAAAGGTTTAGTAAAGAAATCTGAGAGTTGTTTTTCAGTAGGCACATGTTCCATGATAATTTCACCTTTTTCAACTAAGTCACGAATGAAATGATGTCGAATGCCAATATGTTTAGTTTTAGAGTGTTGTACCGGATTTTGACTGATTTTTATAGCACTTTCATTATCACAAAGAAGAGTTAGAGGGGTACTTGTGATTTGGTAGTCTGCCAACATTTGTTGAAGCCAAAGGAGTTGAGTGCAACAGCTTCCCGCGGCTACATACTCTGATTCAGCAGTTGAGAGAGCTATGCAATTTTGTTTCTTACTATGCCAAGAGACCAAGTTATTTCCAAGAAAACAACATCCTCCACTCGTTCTCTTTCTATCATCAGCATCACCTGCCCAATCAGCGTCCGCATACCCAACAAGAGAAGCTGTAGTGTCTTTGGTATACCATAGTCCCAACTCCGTAGTCCCAGCAATATAGCGAAGGATTCGCTTAACAGCTGTAAGATGTTCTTCTTTTGGTTGAGCTTGATAACGGGCACATAGGCAAACACTAAACATGATGTCGGGCCTAGTAGCTGTGAGATACAACAAACTTCCAATGAGTGAGCGATAGTTGGTAATTTCTGTGTCCTTACTCTTGGAAGCCCGAGAGAGTTTATCAGTAGTGGCCATGGGAGTCTTCATAGGCTTAGCCTCTGCCATATCAAATTTTTGAAGCATATTTAGAGCATACTTGGTTTGTGAGACAAAAATTCCATCTTTTCGTTGAGAAATTTGGAGTCCAAGAAAATAATTGAGTTCTCCCTCAAGGCTCATTTGGAAGGAGGATGACATAGCCGCAGAGAATTCTTTTACCAACTTTGGATTGGTGGCACCAAATACAATGTCATCAACGTATATTTGTGCAATGAGCATATCTTTCCCAACCATTTTAATGAAGAGGGTAGTGTCAGCATTTCCTCTTATGAACCCATAAGCAATCAAGAACTCTGTCAGACAAGAGTACCAAGCTCGGGGTGCCTGCTTTAGACCATAGAGAGCTTTATGAAGACGGTAGACATGGTCTGGCTTCTTTGGATCTATGAATCCTTTTGGTTGTTCAACGTAGGCTTCTTCATCCAACACACCATTCAAGAATGCAGCCTTAACATCCATTTGCCTTAATGGGATATTTCTATAGCAAGCTATGGCAATAAGAAGACGTATAGACTCAATTCGAGCTACAGGTGCGAAGGTCTCATCAAAGTCTACACCCTCAACTTGAGTATACCCTTGAGCAACAAGGCGAGCCTTATTTCTGACAATTTGATTGTGCTCATTTGTTTTGTTTTTATAGATCCATTTTGTTCCAATAATGTTGACATTTTTAGGTCGGGGTACCAACGACCAAACTTTGTTTCGTTCAAATTCGTTTAACTCTTCATGCATAGCAGCAACCCAGAATTCATCCAAAATGGCCTCCTTTATATTCTTCGGTTCAATTTCCGAGACAAAACTCATAATTCCAATGTCTGGAGACATGAACGCCAGGTTTGAAGTCTCAGTCCAAGAGTTCAAAGGCCTGGATGAGCGAGTTGTCCTTTGATCCAAAGTTCCAATAATCAGTTGAGTTGGATGTCTTTTTCTTATGTGAGCAGGGGGTCCTGAGTTCGGAACACCAGTAGAGTTCGAAGTAGTAAGAGGAGAGTTTGAATTTTCTGGGACAGAATCATCATCTGAGGATTCTGTACTGGAGCTAGACTTCGAACCATCAGCAACATGTTGATCAAAAGCCTCAGAGTTCGAAGCTGCAGAGTTCGAACTTCCAGGCTCTTCCCCTTCACATGTTTCATTAGAGCTTCGAATTTTAGCAACAACGTCAGTGGGCTTTCCTTTGAAGTCATGTTCATCAAAAGTTACGTTTGTTGATTCTTGAACAGTACGAGTTCGAAGGTTGAAGACACGATATGCATGACTATTTAGAGCATAACCAATAAAGATAGCTCTGTCTGATTTGGAATCAAATTTCTTCAAAGGCTCACGATCATTCAATATATAACATAGACACCCAAAGACTCGTAGATGAGCAACATTTGGCTTTTTCCCAGTAAGGAGTTCATAGGCAGTCTTCTCTGTTTGGCTTCGAAGGGTGATCCTGTTTATCACATAGCAAGCCGTGCTGATAGCCTCTGCCCAAAATCCTTTAGGCATTTTCTTAGACACCAACATAACAGTGGCCATCTCTTTTAAAGTTCTATTTTTTCGTTCAACAATACCATTTTGTTGAGGCGTTTTAGGTGAAGAGAATTCATGATGAATGCCTTTTCGGTTGCAATATTCAAGGAAAGCTTGATTTTGGAACTCCCCACCATGATCACTTCGAATCCTTTGAATACGTGCCCCATGCATGTTTCGAACCTTCCTAGCCAAACTGTGAAAGGCTTCAAAGGCCTCATCTTTGGTAGCTAAAAAATTTACCCATGTGTATCTTGAGAAATCATCAACAATCACTAGAGTGTACCACTTGTGTCCCAAGCTATGAACTTCCATTGGTCCCATAAGGTCCATATGCATGAGCTCAAAACAGTTGGAAGTTCTAAAGTTCAAGGTTAGAGCAGGGTGTGAACTTCTGGTTTGTTTTCCCAATTGGCACTCGCCGCACACTCTTCTCTCAATTTTTGGTAAAGAATCAATGCCTCTCACAGCTTTGAGGCGAATCAGATTTTCCAAGTTTCGAAGGCTGGTGTGGCCCAATCTTTGATGCCATAAGTCTATCTCATCAGCGGACTTGGTAGACAGACATGTCTCTTCAATAGCATAACAGTTGTTTTTAGCACGAACTCCAGTCAATATGCATTTTCCTTTTGAATTGTAGACTTCACACTTGTCTTTGTTGAACTTTACATCAAGTTCATCATCACACAACTGGCTTATACTAATCAGATTGGCACACAACCCTTCCACATGAAGAACATTCTTTAGAGAAGGAAGACCCTTCACACTCAAAGTGCCACAACCAACAATGTTACCCTTTGCACCTCCTCCATAGGTAACTGGTCCCCCAGAGTGTGGTACATAGTCAATGAGACTCTCTTTCACACCAGTCATATGTCTGGAGCATCCGCTGTCAAAGTACCAAGTTTCCTTATTTCCGGATTTGGTAGCTGTGAGAGCAACATTGCATATAATATCTTCTCGGCGCTTCCATACTCTTTTTACAGTAGGCTTCAAAGGGGCATGAGAGTTTAGCTTCTCTTTCCAGATTTTCTTTACACAACTATTTGAAGCCACAGGGCTTTGAACTTCCTCCCTCCATACCTTTCTGATAGAAGATACATGGTTTTTCTTCAACCAAGATTGTTTAGGAACAAGAGATTGAGACCTTTTCAGATCTTCTATTTTCTTGTAACAATATGGTCTTATATGTCCAGCTATGCCACAGTAATGACAAATATATCTTTTTACAAAGCTTTCACGAGGCTTAGTAGGTCGAAGAGCTATCTTTTTCAACCTTACAGATTGATCAGTTTTAGCCTTCATAGGCCTGGATTCATCACACTGTGTCTTTGAACTCTTTAGGTCAGAAGACTTTGACCTATCTGACACGTTGTGTGTTTTGATGAATTTAGAGACGTCAATCTTGGTCTTCGAACTAGAAGGAATAGATTTAGATGTGGAAGCCAGATTTGTTGTTGATTTTAGAGAGTTTACTGGCTTAGTCTCAACGGACTCCATGATCTTTCTATCCTTTGGTCGAATGAATTTTGGTGGAAATTTTATCGGCTCGGTGTAAACAGTCTCAAGAGTCTCTTTAAAACCCAGTCCATACCTCTTAGGGTTAACACAGCTTATGAGATAGTCAAGTTTGGAAGTTCCAGTATTCAATTTTTTGAATAAGGAATCTGTTACATCCATTTTGTCTTTAAACTCGTAGAGTTCTTTTGTTTTCATAGCAAAGGCTTCTTCCATTCGAGTCAATGATTTTCTAAGAAAATCCTTCTCAGAGTCTTCTTTCTTCACAATTTCTCTCAGTTCATTGACTTCCTTCAGAGCTCTTTCAAGTTCATTTTTAACTATCTTGAACTCTCTTAAGCTAACAGTCTCAGGTTTTGAGGTCAAAACAGTTTTGTAGGAGGATGAGGTCGAACCAGCAGAAGACACAGAGTTCGAACCTTCTGTAATATTTGATGAGAAGCAGAAAATGTTATCATAAGTAGCAACATCCTCCATTTCTACTTCATACTCGCCTTCATACTCATTGTCAAGGGAACCCATGAAAGCATTCACATTCTTTCCATCCTCCCGGACATTATCTCTCTCGTCATCAGAAGAAAACAACGGATTTTCCTCATCAAGGACAAGATAGCTCACATCAACATTGTTCTTTCTATGTAGATTGGGACACTCATTCTTGACATGCCCCATACCTTTGCATTCAAAACACTTGATTTTGGACATATCTTTAGCAGAAGTGTTGGGTATGAACTTCCTGAAGTTTGAAGTGCGGTTTCCAGTAGAGTTAGAGAAAGGAGAGTTCGAGCTCCTCATAGGTCTTTGATTCTGAAATTTCTTGAATCTCCTTTTTCTCCTTATGTCTTGACGGATAAGATAATTCACAGTGTCTTGAAGGGCTACGAGTTTATCTGGATTTGGAGAGCTTAGAAGTGCCAAGGCTTCGGACTCGTCATCAGATTCTTCAGCATAGTATGCACTCACATCCATGGCAGTAGTAGAGCTCGAAGCTGGAGGAGTAGAAGGAGAGTTCGAACCCACTCTCAGTGCTCTCATAGAATTGTCAAGTGGAGACATGTAGTTGTCATCTTTAAGTTTTTTGTTCAATTCATAGTCCTTGAAAACACACATCAGTTCATTGTAATTCGTAGTATTGGCCAACTTAGTGCTTTCCACTGCAACCACTTTTGGTTCGAAAGAATCGTTCAGAGTCCGCAGAACCTTGGTGCATATGTACGAAGGAGGAATAGGATCTCCTAGTTCATGACATTCACTCACAATGGACATGATTTTGTTGTAGTAGGTGTCCAAGTTCTCATCATCACGCATGTGAAGTTTTTGAAAGGCCGTGTTCAGTCCTTTGATCTTGGATTTTTTGATACTCTCACTCCCTTCACATATATTCTCAAGAGTATCCCAAACTTGTTTAGCAGAAGTTAGATGTTTGATGAGTTGGAACATGTGTATGTCAATGTATTCAGTGATAATGTGTATAGCTCGGTCATTAAAGGTTGCAGCTTCATGTTCTGCCTGAGTCCATGTAGATTCGTCTTTAGGGAGGATATCATTGTCAGCATCAGTATATTTAGGTACCTCCCATCCTTTAATTACTGAGCCCCACACTCTTGAGTCAGCTTGTTTAAGTCTCATTCGGGTTTTACTTTTCCAGTAGGAGTAGTTATCAGTGTTGAGAATGACGGGTTTCATAACTGTATATGTTTCCATGATTTCGAACCTCTAGCAAGGATCACACCGAAGTAGCAAGGTGAACTGCTCTGATACCAATTGAAATTGTGTTTGAAGCACTACAGTGTTAAGAACTGCAGTACTTGGTAGACCCGTAGAGTAAACAGCGTTGGGTCTATGAACTATAAAATACGTCAACACAATAAAGAGGTTCTTGAATGAAATCTTTGTATTCAATACTTCAATCAAACATCTATAAGTCCTTACAAACTTATAGAAAGGTCACACGACCAAAAACAACGTCTATTGGTTCAATGTACTAGCGTCCTATGAACCACAGACTAAACAGATACACTATGAACTCCTTCTAGCGAACTCGTTCTAAGTGAATCACAGTAGAGTGAACCGGAGCTTTCTAGCGAATACTCTCGGATTACAATATTTCTCTCTCTAGGAAATTTCAATTAAAAGTGTTTTCTTCTACAAACAATCTAGCGACTATTTATAGACCTCGTAAATGAAACCCTAATGGGCTTCCGGGTTTTACGCTTGATGGGCCGAGCCCAAAGCATCTTCTATGGAATCTCGAATATTCCATCACTGACTTGTTCTCAGTCCTTTGTCTCTGGCGAGCCTTCGAACTTCGAACGGGGAGTGCGTAGAGCCACTTGGTGTTTTACTTCAGCGAGTTCGGATTCCCTTAGCAGGGCCTTCTCACTCTTCGCACCTCTGGCTTCATAGCCCTAGCGGGATGAACTCCAGAGCTATGAACTTCTACAGCACTCCTTTGGTGAATCAGTGAAGAGGGAGTTCGAACCCTCTGCAGCTTCGAACTCCAGGGACTTATCAGCACCAGTGCTTCCAAGACCCACAGTGTAATTTGTACATGCATTCAGCTAAGTCTTCCAAGTACTAGCATACTTAGAATTACTTAACCTGTACAAATAACAAAAACACATGAGAATGAAGTTCATTCAAAAACCAAAGTGTGAAGTTCAAGCTAGTTCACAAGAGTCCGAAGACTCTTTATGAACTAGAGCGAACTTACACACTAACATTCTAGATGATTTCCATAATGAAATAAGGAAATAAAATAATTTAGGACTCTTAATCCTTCCAAATTAATTCCTTTCCTAATCCATTAAAAATTCCATAAAGGAATAATTAAATAGGAAAAATTAATTAAGGACTCTTCTACTTTCCAAAATTAATTAATTTCCATGTCCATGAAAATTCCCATAAAATAGGAATAATCAATTAGGAAATAAATTAATTTAATAATTAATTATTTTCCTTTCTAATTCCATTAAATCTCTAGAATCCTATTCCAAGTAGAACTTAGAATATTCTAGAAGACTTCCATAATAGAATAAGGAAATAAATTAATTCCAATTAATTCTTTTCCTATTTCCATGAGAATTCCCAAAAATAGGAATACTCAAAATAGGAAAACCGAATCAATTAGGAAAGTGAATCTAGGTAGGAGAACACGAGATCACGAGGACCCCGCGTCCCCCACCATCGATCGCCGGCCGGGGAGGAGCGCCGCCGCCACCTCAGCCCACGCGCCACCACCACCGGTGGCCGACGTGGCCGAGAGTTCCCGCGGGCAGCCCCAAAGCCCCCCCTTCGATCGATCCTCATGGGATCGATCATCATGATCGATCCCCGGTCCTCCCTCTCTTCGTCTCCTCCGTCACACTTTTCCGGTCGTCGTTTCGGAATCGATCCAACGTAAATAATTTTACAAAATTAATTTACAATTATCCGGTATCGATTCTCTACATGAAATCGAGCTCATACAATTTCCGGAAAAATAAGAACAAGCATTCACCACACAAGAACAAATATTGACATCACCGAGAGTTTAATAATCAAGAGAAATATTATGACATTAATTAACAATAATTAAATCTAGCCATAATAATCGGAAACCCTGCAAGGTAGAACAATTTATCGAAAAATACCATGAACTAAAACCAACGCTCTGATACCAATTGTTGGAAATCGATATCCCGGAATTAATAAATTAAATAAAATTAATTATCTAATTAATTCCGACCGAAATCCTTTGGAGATCGAATATCCGGAGTTGTAGAAGTTGCGGAACAACAACTCCAATCGACTCCCGGTTGCCGGAACATCCCGCCACGAACCACCACGAAGCCGGACTCAACCAAAACCTCAACTACGGGCGAACCCGGGCTGTTCGGTCGAGCCCTCGCAAGGGTTCGCGGCTGTACACGGCAGCCGCCTAGGGCTGCCCTTGGCAGCCCACTGGACACCCCCAGCAACACCCCGCTGATCGCCCCCAAGCCACGGTCGAACCGTGGCTAGCGATCAGCCCGCAGCCACCGCCGCGCGAGCGGTGATCGCTCCGCCGGAGCGGAGCTCGTGCCGCGCGAGCGGCGCTGCTCCAGCAGCCCGCTGGATGTGCACGGGCGATCGAGCTCGTGCTCGATCGAGTCTCGGCGTCCAGCCGAGGCTCATGCCCCTCGACCCCTCCTAGGCGAGCCGTTGATCCGCCGGCGGTCCGGTGATCTTCGATCACCACCGCCCGGTTCAACCTCGACATGGGTCGCGTTCTCGGATCTTGGTTCATGATATTTCTACGATAATTAAACGATAAAATCATAAAGAGGGTTTTACGATTTACCTCGTTCTCGTTGTTCGGAAAAACGTAGAACTCAATTTGACGACATTGAGATCTTCCCACGTATTCCTTGCACTAGCCCGGACGTCGTGTGGGCGACGATCTACCGAACTCCATGGATCCTACTCTCTACTTTCTCTCTCTAGAATTGTGATCTTCAACTTATGAGAATAGAGAAGACCATGTAGTGCTTTTATAGGCTACGTAGGGGATCTTAAGGAGGTGGAATATTGGATTTCCAATATTGAAGATTAAATTGAGCCCAATGCTCAAGTCCATTAATCCTTATCAATATTAATTAATTCTATTTTCCACTATATAAAATAAATTGCACTCCCAATATTATACCATATTATATCAAATAATATTTCTCCGGTAGTATTATTTATTCCGTGTATTTAAGATATAAATGTCCATGAATAAATTTAAATTAATTGCGTAATTAATTTATTCATCTCTTGTATCCGAGACTAGTACCATTCAACCTTAATTATTATGCGGAAAGAATCCACCTGCAGGGTTTACATAATAATTCCTTATGAACTCATCTCGGGGATATTATCAACCCTTACGGGATACACTTTCCCGTCAAGTATTCACGGCATGCCATATATAAAATATAGTGACCCAACTTAACCGGTAATTAACCCAATAATTAAATCGGTTAATTCCTTTGGAAAATCAAAGTCACTTATATTAAATATACACACCCGCAATAGTATCGGGGATTAAGAATAAAATACACTGAGACTTAAATCGATTATCGCCGGCAATCCTAATCGATAAATCTCAAACGATCCGCTCAATACACCAAGTGTACAAGTGTGATAAAATAATCAAGACAGATTATTTTCTCTCTCACACAACGACTATACCGATGGATTGGTCCGTGTCCATCTAGGTCGTGAGCAACTGTTCGATTAAATACGAGTAACCGATAGTATGATCTTCCGTGTGGGGCCCGACACACCATACTAACTACAACGTATAGAATCCAGGACTATAATTTGCATATATTTAATTATAAATAATTAAATGCAAATAATTGTTTATTTAATTAAATAGATTAATGGCAATGACCGGGAGTTACCGTTACTTAAATCTAGACATAAAGTACACAACTCCAACAATCTCCCACTTGTACTGAGGTCTAGTCATTTCCTCCAAACTCCCGACTCCCATACTCATCACGTGCTTAAGTTGTACTTCCAAGAAGTACTATGTGAATGAGCACTCTAGGTTGCCGCTCTGAAGTTATCTTGGTGACTACAGCGTCGTCTCCCTCGACGATGACTCGTATCAGGTGGTACTTGCACTATGTGTTATCTTACACTTATGGACTTGTGATTTCTTACCATTTGCCATCGCACCGCTATTTACATAGCCTTTGGCAAATTAAGAATCACATCTAAGTCCCAGAGATTATCCCGGAGTCATACCAAAAATTCCGCTGCCTCTGAGGCCGCTATTTGGTTACCTATGGCAGAGTCCGAAAAGCATCGTGCTTATCTCTCTTCCATGTTAAAACTCCTTCTCCTTCAATAGTGAAACACATAGCCTGATATCGACTTACAACGGTCCTCATTTGATTAGAAATCTAAGAGAATGTAATCCAAAGGAAAAACTCGTCTGCTTCGTAGTCTAGAACAGTACTTCGAAAGTACTTTTACAGCAGTCGAATATTCCTTTCCAGGATTACCTTGATATCCTCCCACTATGCTAACCGCATAGTCGATATCAGGTTCTCGTTTTCCAACATTGCATTTATCAAGCTTTCCACACTGCAAGTGTAGGAAACTGCTTTCACTGCTTCTATCACCTTTATGTGTTCCAAAACACATACCTTAGATAGATGCATTCCGTGTTTGAAAGGTAGCGAATCTTTCTCGGAACTATGCATGTTAAAAATGAACCATAATCGTATAAGATATCTATAGAAGTACAATGTTCTTTTCTTGAGATCATAGATCTTAAGAACATGCTCTAACTTCTTCTTTATCTCATATATCGATTTTTTTAGACAACCATCATTTTATGTTTGACAACATCTTTACATTGTTACCAATGATAAAATGTTATCTACATAAAACCTCCGAGAAACACCACCTTGTTTCCATCACGTTTCCCATACACACGATTCGTCAATGCCTTTTGATGAATCCATCAAATGGACTATCTCATCAATGCGCAAGTTCCACGAACTCTAGCTTTGTTACAATCCATGAATGGATCAACTAAGCTTGTACTCTAAATGATCTCGCCTCTTAAAAATAATCCTTATTGTTCTCCAAGAAGGCACATTTAGATCTAGTACTACCTTCATGTAGATCTAGGGATCGATTTCATGTATACTAGGTCCAGAGTCCGAAGCCTCTCCTAGTCTTATGAATATCTCTGGTTGTCACACAACCTCCCACTACAACGGCATTCCGGTGTATAAACAGTAATAACAGTAGGTGCAGTTAGTGGTGTACCGCTACTCGGTTCGGCTAGTTCTAAGTCTTAATCGTTTTCTCTCTTTCCAAAAGTATCACGTCATTTTGGGCTTGTGGTTCATCCAATAGTCTTCCTCTATAAACCGGGCATTAGAACTTATAACGTCCTTCTGGTTCATAGTACTATTGAACACACATCTTTTGTTCTTCCAGGATATTCTACAACCGCATTTGAATGCGCCGTTGTTTCCAAGACATATCCATAGAACATAGGTAGTTCCGTATAACTCATGCTTTTACTACTTTTTATAAGAGTTCCATTTCTTGTTTACGACATACCATTTCTACACAAAAGTGTATGGTGTAGTCATTTGGGATCAAATCCCAATCTCTGATCAGTATGCCATGCATTCCTCAGACAGGTACTTGCCTCCGCGATCAAATCGCAGGCTACAAATGGATATACCTTGCTGGTTCTCCACAATTGCTTAGTGTCCATTGACATGTCAAAACACTTGCTTTTGTGGCACATCAGGTATTCTAATCCATTTCTCGAGTAATCATCAAATGAAGTACTCGTACCTTATTGTTTGAGTAGACATAGGTCTGCATACATCAGAGTCAATCAATTCTTATACTTGTCCGGATCTTATATCTTATATCCATAAAGGATTGCTTAGTCGTATTATCTTCCAAATTAGATTCTTAGGTCGGAAGGTCCACTCCTTCAACTTAATTGATCTTACAATCAATTTTCGACCTTTGAACTTCTTATTTGAATAAATATGACTTAGCATAAGAATCCACAAGTAAAATGATTTAACAAAGAAATCTCTTATTAGTAAAACGAGTTATATAAAACGGTTTGTTGCATCATGGTGGACTCAGGATTCATCATTTATATATTGCTAGCTAATGTACCAGAATAGATAATATCATTATTTCTTCTTATAACCATCAAATGATTAAAAGAAATAAAATATCCATTCATTAGAAATCCAGAACAAAATTCTTTCTAATATGAAAGGTACATAAAAGCAATAACTCAAAATGAAATCTTATAAAAAGTCCTCCACTGCAACTGCTGCCTCCTCTACAGCTTTCGCCCGTGTAGACTCGAACTCTTCTTCTCTAAGTCGCCGGGTTTTCTGGAACCCCTGCATTTAAAATGCACATACCGTCAGTGGTTCCATATCTACACACCAGATTTCTGGTAGATAATACCGCTGACTATGTTTTTACGACTAAAGAAAAATTCGTACCTTTGAGAGGACATTCAGACTCCAGTGTCCAGTCTTATTGCATCGGAAGCACTTGCCTCTTGGCTTTGCAGCCCCCACTCGTGGTCCACTCCTCTTGGCACCACTGGGTTTCCAGGCTTGCTTCCTTTTCTTGCCCCTACCTCCAACAGGCTTTGAGCCCTTGGACTTGGTAGCTACAAGAGCTTGAGATTTGCCCTTCTTGTAGATCCCCTCTGCCGCCTTTAGTTCAATCAGGAGTTGCGCAAGAGTATAAGATAGTTTACCCATATTATAGCTCATACGAAACTGCTCAAAACTAGGGGTCAGAGACTGGAGTATGATGTCGACTTGCGTCTCAAGCTCCTAGGACCTCATGTTCATTCAACAAACTCATCATCTTAAGAACGTGCTCCCCAACGGGCGTTCCTTCAGACTGAGTAGTCGACATGAGGACTCTCATGGCTTCTTGCCTAGCCGCACGATCTTGCTCCCCAAACATCTCCTTGAGGTTAAACATCATATCATAGGCAGTGTCCATTGGCTCATGTTGGGTTTGGAGTACATTTGACATGGAAGCCAAAATATAACACCTAGCCATTTCATCAGCCTTTTTCCACTTCCGATATGTCAGTTTTTCCACATCAGTTGAGGCAGCCGTGGGCTCGGCAGGGCACACTTCATGGAGTACAAACTTGTACTCCTCAGAAGTCAGGACAATGTCTAAATTTCTCTTCCAATCAATGTAATTGGGACCAGTGAGCTTATGCTCCTTGAGTATCACAGAAAGTGGGTTCATAGCTATTCTCTAAACCTATAAGCACATTTAAACAAACAATCAATTTAATATCTGATATTATCTCCCTCAAATAATATCATTAAATTACTAATCACATCTAAAATCCCATCAGATATGTCAAGCCACGATAGTGTGGACGTTTACCTATCCAAATGATTTCGTAATTAGATTTGCTTCGGTCGTACATCACTATAGCGTTACTTCGATGGGAAGAATACTATAGAGCGTACCTAAGTGTAAACCATTACTCAGTACTAAGAAGTTTGTTTTAAGATTCGTATGTTACCGCAAGCCACGATTGTGTGGACGTTTACGTTAACGTACGTTTCCTTCACTCCCTTCTATAACTGTCTACATCAATCGTTTCAAAATCCCATTCAATGCAGCAAGCCACGATAGTGTGGACGTTTACTACACCAAAAGTCTTTTACAATTGACATCCAATTACTTGAAGCATTCGATTTTGTAAATCAAGACGCGGAGAATCATAAGTGAAACTCGAAGTTTCTAACCAGTGATTCACCATGCGAACAACCCTATCTCTCATTAGATGAGGGAGCCGAGCAGACAAACGATCCATCTTCAAAAGAATGGTACAAATGTCTCTAATTTGTGTCATCCACATGACCAAGTGGCTTTGGCTCCATTCCACTCCCCGGGGTGAGAATGAGTCGACTTGAAGTCAGTTTCAGAAAGACAAATTAGGCATTGTTTGATAAACTTAATCAATGTTTCTTGTAAAAGGAATTACAAGAATTCTCCTCCAATGACATATCTATATGAACTTCGAAAGCTCATAAATGTCACCAAGAGAACAGTAATGGAGACCATGGGAATGTTTCCATCCCCGCTCCCACTTAGCTTTTTATAACAAAGGGATACGCTATCGAATGCATAATTAAACACATAAGCATGCATACAAGTAATGAAGCACATATCACATAGTCAAAATAATGCTAGAAAATTATTTTCCGACTATCATGGCTTCATTCCATCTCCGTATGCGTCTTCTAGTCTTCAGTCTTCGTTCTTGAATGCTCCATGTGACGAGAATATTAATCCCAATATTTAAATCTATTTATTTTTAATAAATCCAAAAGATACTTAATTCGAAAATTAAGTCAATCGAATAAATCAAAAATTAAATTAAATATTATTAATATTTTTATTTATTTATTTTCACATCTAATTCTATTAAATCTCTAGAATAATCTATCCAAGTAAAACTTGGAATATTCTAGAAGACTTCTATAATAGAATAAGGAAATAAAATAAATTAGGACTCTTCTACTTTCCAACATTAATTAATTTCCATGTCCATGAGAATTCCCATAAAATAGGAATAATCAAATAGGAAATAAATTAATTTATTAATTAATTATTTTCCTATCTAATTCTATTAAATCTCTAGATTCCTATTCCAAGTAGGACTTAGAATATTCTAAAAGACTTCCATAATAGAATAAGGAAATAAATAATATTAATTAATTCTTTTCCTATCTCCATGAGAGTTCCCAAACTTAGGAATATTCAAAATAGGAAAACTTGAATCAATTAGGAAAGTGAATCTAGGTAGGAGTAGTACGGGTTGGGGATCCCCGCACCACCACCACCATCATCGATCGATCACCGGGAGGAAGCACCCGCCGCCGCCACTCCAGCCGGCCAGCCGCCACCGTCGCCGGCGACAGCCCACGGCCGAAGGGGCGCGACGCCCCCTTCCCTCTTTGGTCGATCATGGGGTCGATCATGAGGTGATCGACCCCTTCGGTCCTTTCTCCCTCTCTTCATCTCCTTCGTCACATGAGTTCTCCGGCGGTCGTCTCGGCATCGATCCAACGTAAATAAATTACAAGAAATAAATTTACAATTCCGGTATTGATTCTATACATGAAATCGACCCTATACACTTTCCGGAAAACATAGAACAATAATAATAAATCTAAATTCGGTCAACCCCCGAATTTTTACTATTACAAGCATTCATCCACACAAAACGAATCTCGACATGTCCGAGAGTTTAATAATCATGGTAAAATTAAATAACCATTAATTAAACAATTAATCAATTAATTAACCATGATAGTCGGAATCCCTGCAAGGTAGAACGATAATTGAACACATACATGAACACGAAACCAAACGCTCTGATACCAATTGCTGGAAATCGATATCCCGGGGTATCAAAAATTGCGGAACCGATAACCCCGACCGAAATCCCATCGCCGGAAACCGATCACGAACACCACGAAGAACCGGGCTCGACAAGAGCATCGCCGCGGGATGAACCCGCGCCTAAACCCTAGCCGAACCCCACCGTGGGGTTCGCGATCGCACGGATGCGATCGCTGGGGCTGCTCCGGCAGCCCCGGGCGGTGAGTCCGGCGACTCACCGCCACCGCCCGAGGAGGGCGGTTCGCCCAGCGGCGAACCCGCCGCGGCTCCAGCCGCGGCTGCCCGGCGATCGACCACCACGGTCGATCGCCCACCCCGGCTCCTAGCCGGGGTTCCTCACGTGCACACGATCGAACCCTCGGGTTCGATCGACTCCCTCGGCTCCCAGTCGAGGGTTCGTCTTGATCTTCGCCGGGGATCTCGAATCCCCGTCCCCGAAGTTCATACGTTTTCCCGGATCGTGCGTTCATGTATGTATCACAATCAATTCACATAAAATCATAGAAGAGAGTATATGATTTTACCTTTGATTCGTTGTGCGGAGAAACGAACTCAATTGATGACCTTACGATCTTCCCACGTATTCCTTGCACTAGCTTGAACGTCGGGTGGGCGACGATCCTCCAAGCTTATGGATCCTCTTCTCTCTCTCTCTACTTTCTCTCTCTAGGAGAATTATGATCTTGTGTTATGTAGAACAGAGAAGACCATGTAGTGCTTTTATAGGCTACGTAGGGGATCTAAAGGAGGTGGAATATTGGGCTTCCAATATTAATGATTAAATTGAGCTCAAGCCCAAATCTATTAATCTCTCATTAATATTAATTAATTTATTTTCCACTATATAAATTAATTGCACTCCCAATATTAAACCATATTATATCAAATAATATTTCTCCGGTAGTATTATTTATTCCGTGTATTTAAGTTTTAAATATCCATGAATAAAATTAATTTATTGCTAATTAATTTATTCATCTCTTGAATCCGAGACTAGTACCATTCAACCTTAATTATTGTGCGGAACGAATCCACTCATGAGGTTTACACAATAATTCCTTATGAACTCATCTCGGGGATACTATCAACCCTTCCGGGATACACTTTCCCGTCAAGTATTCACGACATGCCATATATAAAATATAGTGACCCAACTTAACCGGTAATTAACCCAATAATTAAATCGGTTAATTCCTTTGGAAAATCAAAGTCACATATATTAAATATACACACCCGCAATAGTATCGGGGATTAAGAATAAAATACTCTGAGACTTGAATCGATTATCTCAAGGCAATCCTAATCGATAAATCTCAAGCGATCCGTCCAATACACCAAGTGTACAAGTGTGATAAAATAATTAAGACAAATTATTTTCTCTCTCACACAACGACTATACCGATGGATTGGTCCGTGTCCATCTAGGTCGTGAGCAACCGTTCGATTAAATACGAGTAACCGATAGTATGATCTTCTGTGTGACGTCGCACACCATACTAACTACAACGTATATAATCCAGGACTATATTTTGCATATATTTAATTATCAATAATTAAACGCAAACAATTGTTTATTAATTTAATAGATTAAATGCTATGACCGGGAGTTTACCGTTACTTAAATCTAGACATTAAGTACACAACTCCAACACGCCCCCTAACAGGGGCACACCGAGCAAAGGCGCGCCCCCCGAGCCGATCCAAGATGAGATTCCGCGGAACCCGAAGCCACTTCAGCGTGACACGGTTGCGTGGATCTTGGACCGGACATGACACGGTCGCGCTGATCTCGAGTATGGGTCACGAGCCGAAACGAAGTTGATCTTCGGAGGAGGAAAGGTTACACTCGTGTTCGTCACCATGCGAACCATGCTGCCAGATAGGCCGAACAAGGAAAGAAATGCGACCACTCACGAAGGAAATTTTTAGATGTTTTTGAAGGAAAGAAACCCGGCTTTTATAGAGCGAAAAAGTGGTTGGAAGTTGAAAAGCTGTTAATGACGGTACCACTTCGTACGCTGAAAAGCCGGAATGGACAGGCCCATTCAATGTCACGTTTTAAATGCAACGTTTGACCAGATTCCCTCGCCGACCAGAGGACAACGAGCGAACCTGGGGGGCATTTGTTGTGTTGCATTTTTCGGACATCTGGGCCGGCCCATTCTCGGCCCAAATGCTAGGCTAGCCCAAGAGCAAGCCCACCAAACATTATCAAGACAGCCCAGCGCAACAAGGCCGAAACCCCGGGACCTGGTCGGTCATGGCCGACCAGAGCGAACAGGCCTCTGGACAGACGCCAGGAAATCGAACTCCCGAGTCGACTAGGTCGAACTCATGATCGACCAAACTAATATCATTGTTCGAACAAATAAACCTCACGGAGACGACCTAAAACCGGTGTGTGCCGAACACACCAGCCGACCAGAACACGCAAAACCCGTAACCCGTTAACAAGGGTTGGACGAGCGCCTCCAGAGAGCGCGCCGAGCAGAGGTGACGAGCAAGATCGCCAGCTCGAGCGATGGGTTCCCCTTCCCAATAAGGAATGTACGAATGTACCCTTTTGGGTCGGTCCATTAAGAAGCCCAAAACCAAATTTAAAAGAGGAAAGGTCCATTTCCCAAGAAAGTAGGGTCCGCCCTAATATTTTCTATAAATACGGAAGTTGTACTGTAGCAAGGACACGTTTTTCGAGATTATTAATTGAGGGTACGAAATCCGTTTGGCAGCTCGTCCCACACTCATAAGCTGCTCGCATCGTACTCGTCCAATCCCCAAAATCTCGTATTTCTGTTCGGTGGTCGGAGACCAAATTTTTCCACCATCAACACAAAGTAAATCACAATAACTAAAACACAAATTGTTCTTTACACTTTACACAACATCAATCGATATTGCTGCCACAGTGCACTGCACAATCACACGCTACATACTTTTCAATAGTATTGCTAGCACCCGATTTACTTTCAATTTCAATAAAAAAAATTGTCTCGTTCGATAATTGAATTTGCGTCGTCGAGAAATTACACGCACATTAATTACTACCGGCCTTACCACTCAGCCATACTCTAAGGCTCTGTTTGGTGGTAGAGTTTAATTATCTTACTTTATCTCAAGATAAAACTATTGATATAGTTTAATTATCTATGATAATTTAACATCCGTTTGGTTCATAGTTATTGAATTCATGATAAAATCATGGTTAACAGAATAATGACAATATTATTTTTTCACATATATTAGAATAGGCTCTTGATCTGTCAAATAAAAAATCTAAAAGAATTACTTATAAGTAAAAATAATAATAATAATAATAATAATAATAATAATAATAATAATAAAGAATATAATTTAAAATTAAATAAAATTAAATATAGTTGAATGCACACTTTAAAATAAGAACGGTAAAACAAAATAAATTATGTATAGAACCAAAGTTAAAAAAAAATTGAAAACATATGTAGTACGTAGTACATTTTTAATCAAT
Source organism: Euphrasia confusa (assembly GCA_954870475.1). NCBI lineage: Eukaryota > Viridiplantae > Streptophyta > Magnoliopsida > Lamiales > Orobanchaceae > Euphrasia > Euphrasia confusa. The sequence continues at coordinate 26,202,515 of OX940958.1, forward strand.
CTCGATCTACCCATAGTCTATGTTGCAACAAAAAAATAATTAAGTACTACTTATGTCCCAACTATTTATACACAGATTGATTGATGACTCAATTTCTACTTTTAATTATTTAAATAATTATCACATCAACAACAACCACACAATTTCACTTTACAAATAAATATATTATTTCTTAATCTCTTTTCAAATAGTAAATGAGATATTAACATAAAGACGGAGGGAGTATTTACTTTTGAACCAAAAAATAAAAGCTAAAAAATGTATTTTTAATTAAAACAAAAAAACTAGTTGTGAGTAAAGTTTAAAAAATAAGTAAATAAAGTAAGAATAAAATTGTATTTTAAAGTGAAAGTTGAGACATTAAATAAAAGAAAGTATTAATAAATAGTTGAGACAGATAGAATATAAATTAAGATAATGAAAAATACAAAACATTTTTTTTTGGTTTAAGTAAAGGGTAAATTTGTAATTGTAAATACTATAATTTTAATTACTACATGAACAAGATTTTCTATCTCACCAAAATGAGCTGATAAATCTACTAAAGGTGAACAGTATATAATGGCGGGCCGCTAATCTATCATAGGCCTGTTAAAATCAAACCAAATATGTCAAATCTAAGATAACCTAACTATCATAAATTTATCTAACTTACCAAACAGCCCCTAAGAGTCAATATCACGATAACTTCAATTGAAATTGTTTGTGGTGGATTGCCTTCACTTAAAAATAAATAAATTAAACTCAAATACAAGTTGACGATTGATGGAATCAATTGTTGCGAAAACGATAGATATAGCTATTTTCGTATCAATTCACTGCGGTGCACCCTATCATGTCAAATGAGTTTCTCCTATCAAATAAACTTTGGTAACTTTATTCAACCATTACATATGGAATACATATGGAGCCAGCTAGTGAAATAAAAAAATATGTTTTAAAAAAAACACTCCTACTAGTATAGTTTACACTCCAAGCATTTATGTAAGTGACACAACTCCTCACGTGGCACTAAATGTAGTATTTATGGTTCATGGATTTGTATTTTTGTTCTACCATCTTTCACGATCACATATTTGTTAGATCAATTAATTGCGGTCAATGCAATATACTCCTCACAAAGTCAACGAAACAACAAAAAAACTAATACCACCATCAAAATTAAAATAGGCTACGGATATTTACACCTCCATCTTTTATTTACACACCCTACTCTTTATTTTTTTATTTTCTGAACAATTGTTAAATATCTATATTACCCCCTCTCCTCTTTGTAATTTTCTTACTCTGTACACCCTTCCCGATAGACGGCGACGGAACTCTCCCTCTCCCTCTCCCACATTTTGTTCCGTCATTGCTTCCTCTTCTTTCTCCTCCCCATCACACTCCTCGGTCCTACATAGCCGCATCGGGTGACCGTATACAAGGTCGTCCATCGCCTTATCGGAAAGCTCTACGCTCTAACGGTGATCTACCGCAACAAAGACGACGCAATCTACAATCTATAGTGCCGAAAAAGACGGAACAATGATTTCTCCTCCTCCAATTGCGACGAGAACATCGTCTCTTCGGCGGCACCCGTACGATCCCAAATTCCCAATCGGCAATCGAGATTTACCGGAACATTGGAAACTCCTGCGATGGTATTGAACGTCGGCCTGCTGCTGCAAACTCTCTTTGTCTCCGATCCGATGTCGCTGTGGGGCCGCTTGCCGCCATCGCTCGACTCTTATTTTCTTGCGATGATATTTCTTTTTTCCTTTTTTTTTATTTAATTAATGTATTTATTATAAAAAGGGGGTGTACCCACTAAAATGATACATTAAAAGTAAGGCCATGTTTGGTTGAAAAGATAAGTTATCTTAACCTAACTCAAGATATCTATCTTTTATACTATTCAGATAGGATAGATAAATTAACTGGCGTTTGGTAGAAATCTAATATCTCAATCCTTTTTACGGACGAAAATAATAAACCAGAAAAAAACAAAGAATAAATCAGACAAGAACATCACACATCCAGATCCAAACTTACAACAAATTTCATTCCAATAAAAAAAGTAACAATAAAAAAATACTAACTTGAAATTTGATTTCTCGCCTGCAAAAAAAAATGGTTTTGAAATTAGAGCAATAGAAAGAAATTTGACTACTTTTCCGAAAAATCAAAAAATCAATTTTAAATATATATTTCTGGAAAACCAAAACGAAAATACCTAAATAAAGAAAACGCCGGTGGTCCTTGATGAACCCGATCACTTTCTCATCGACTTCGAAGCCCGGGTTCCACACGAGCAACCCGTATCCGTATACCCAGAAAACCATCTTTTGGATTTCGAATCGGACCCCTGGAGAAGCTTGATTAGCAACGGAGATTTGAGAGATAGAGAAGAGGTGTTGGTTTTCACACTATTTCTCTCTCATGATTTTTGGGTGGTGGGGGCAATGCTACTGTTCAAAGACGATAGGATTATTTATTTTATCTCTAGCAAATGGACCGATATGTCTTTCAAAGAGGAACAGTAGTTACAGACGGGCCTGCTATCTAACGCAGGCCCATTAAACTCAAACCAAACACCACATTATTTAGTTATCTCCGCTAACGTGGTTTTATCCTACCTACCAAACGGACCCTAAGAGAAGAAAGGGGTAAAATTGATATTTTATATTTATTTAAAGTAAAATAAAATTTAATAGGGGTGTGCAAATGAATTAGGGAGGTGTAAATATCCTTACCCATTAAAATATTGAAATAAGCTAGGGCCCTAACAGAGGCCCAACAATAACAGATGGGCCTGAGATCGGGCTCAATCAGTGGCCCAATAAGGTATTTCATCTTTCAGACTAATAACAAAGGTTATTGTAAATGTGGTGTTTATGGTTTATGGATTTGTATTTCTCTTGTGGCCGAGTAAGACCAAGAGATTCGTTCTCCTTCATGTGAGTGTTCGGGTCTGTCTCCCATTTAAGTGTGGGAGTGTTGAGTCGAACGTAGACTTAGTAGCATATATACAATATACTTCGACTTGGTTGACGAAGTAGAGAGCATATAGGATAAGAGTTGAGAGATATGAGATATTTTACTAAGTTCGATAAGAATACACTGAAAATGTTTGATGGAGATCAAAGATGATAAAGCAAGTTATTAATTTAAGATGATAAGAGTCGATATGAAGTCTTAAAAATATCATGAAGGATATTTTTTTAACAACCTCAATTCATAAGAATGGATAAACTACTCTTCGATTTCTTGGAACAACCTCTCCCTTGCCTTAGCCGCCTGCACATTCAATTAAAATTTATCAGAAGTCAGTACACATTCTTAGGACGATATTTATAAATACTTCAAGAACACAAGAAGATGATGAGAACAAGCCTATTTCTCCCAGTTTGTGCAGCTAGTTATTATGGAAAGCATAATCGTCTGCAATGATGCACCGCAGAGTATTCCAATCCAGAAACCTTTTCCTCTAAGATTTAACCAGAAACCTAATGCAACAGCAATTGGAATTCCAAAGAGATAAACTGCAGCAAGATTTATGTATGCCCCTATATGCTGCCACCCACAACCCCTGGCAACACCTGAAATGGACCCTTGGATAGCATCTACTATCACCGATAAGCAAACAAGAGGAGCAATATCCGTTACATAGTCCACAACTTCCTTTTCGTTGCTATAAATGTACCCGAAAACATGCCGACTAGCAAAGAGGTACCCGCTCACGACTATTGCATCTATGGCTCCAAGAAACATTAGAGCAATGACAGAGACACAAGCCCCATCCGGATTCCCGGCTCCCAACTCATTTGACATTCTTGTGCTGAACAATTAAAAACTTGATACGACTTATTACAAAATAAGTTATATATGGAGATTCGCTATACATCATAAGTATCAGGAGATTCATAACTGATCGAGCAACGAGTACATACCTTGCGGCAGCAGCCAATCCATACGGTATTGCATAAAGCGTGGCTATTGTGTTTAGGCTGTTAACGTAAGCAAGCACAACAAATTAATTTGGCAAGTGACATCCATTGGTAAGTGCTTGTGTTAGTATTTAAGGAATGTTTGCAAACACACACACGATATATTCTCAAATAATCCAAGACTTCGTTTTCTTGTGTGTTTTGCAAACACTCCCCTAAATCATTTGTTATGCTTAGCTAGGAATAGAGCGTACCATACAGACAACACAGATGTTTCGAGCTGTGGATTTGGCAAAAGACCTGAGAGCAATATAACTAGCTCAAACGACCACCATTCAAGGCTACAATAAGCAATTTTCGAACAACATTGGAAATGTTAGGAGACTTAACATGAAAAGACGATCATAAGGGAATGGTTTGCACCTTTTGGAATAATTAACATATTCATTGCATCAAAACTAAAAACACTGTGGTTTTGATGACTAAGTAGTAGCGAATGTGCTTAGTGACTGGATGAAAAAGAGAGTGATTTACCAAATCATAATAGCTGAAGGAATTGCAAATCTGAAAAACTCCCTCATCCCATCAAACAACCTCATCGAAATAGGGGCCCGAGTTTTAGCACACTGAGGAGAGTATGCCATGTACAAGCCCAAAATCGTCACGTTTAACCAAATCGAAATCCCCATGGCACCCGCGCCACCGAGATTCCTGAACCCGGACTTTTAAACCAGCGACCAACAAACCACCACGTGGAAACACAGAGTGACGGTGGAGCTCACGAGCATAGGCAAAATCATGCTCTGCATCTGAAAGTAGCGAGTAAGTGGCTGAAGGGTTGCGTAACCGAAAAGTGCGGGGATGAGCCACATCATGAATTTTCCAGCTTCGTGTGAAATCTCAGGATCTTGGCCGAGAAATACAAGTGTCGGCCCCATATATGCCCATAAGACAGATATAGGGACGCAAATGACGAGGAGAGAAAAAATGGCAGTGTGAGTTTGAATTCCGACTCTTTCGTATTGCTTAGCGCCGAAAGCTTGTCCGCTTATTGTTTCCAGAGCACTCGCCATACCTAACTGCTTGAACAACTGATCAGTAAGCAATATGTCCAAACATGTTTTATTACTTTCAGTATAGCACCAAATACTATTTTTTCCGGAATGTATGTTAAAATCATTACTATTGTTTTACATCACTGTCTTATGGTAAGACAGACGACAATCCAATGACGAAAGTCTTTGTGGTAAGACAAATTAGACATAAAGACCCAATTTTTTTTATTCATGAATCATGAATGCAAATGGGGTCCAGGGTAGATATATGTCCCTTGTAAATAATGCAACAAATGCACACAGATATTGTTGGATCTGATGTGTGAATCTGAGGAGGAGGAGGAGGAGGACTAGGATGACAGAATACAGGAAGTATATGAAAGCCAAGCAATTGATGGTCCCCAAAAAAAAATACACAAACAATAATTGAAGCTATGTAAAAACAAGTGAAGAACCAGTGTTTTCTTTGGAGTATGCAGATGCAAGCGCACTCATTAGCAAAGAGTGCAAGTGTGATATAAAAGTGATCTAATTAAAAAACATCGGAACGTATGAATGAATGAATAAATGAATCAATCATAGGATCTTGAACTCCCAATATATAAACTAAACGACAAAAAAACAAGTGAATCGATCTTTGGACTTACAAGCGGGCTAAAACCGGTGACGGCCGAGAGAGAGAAAGCTATGGCAGAGCTGGAAAGAGAGAGCTCGCTTAGATGACCAACCATGGTGAGTGATATAACTTGGAGCAAGAAGAATGATAGAGTGACAGCCATCATTGGCCCTGCTACGTAACCCAACCTCTTCATCTCCGTCACGATTTCCCGACATCTCAAACTCGAACTCAAACTCGAACTCGAACTCTCTTTCGACAACAAACCCTCCTCCATCATCAACTCTCTCTTTTTTTTTTCTCTCTCTCAAAGATATTTGACAATATAATGGAAGAGAAGTAAACTGTTTGTCTGTGTATGGCGTAGCAACTCTTGTTTTTTGTAGGCGCTTCTGAACTACTAGTCCTTGAAAGTCACATAGGATTTTGCACGTGATTTTACAATAATGTACTCCGTACTACTCCCTAACTACTAGTCCTTGACAGTCAAATAGAATTTTGCACGTGATTTTACAATAATGTACTCCGTACTACTCCCTCTTGCTTCCGGGGTGGACCCTTTCACTCTATTTTATTATATACGCTTAGCCAAAAGAATGTTTTTTTGATACACCTTAGGACATAGGATTCTATATGAATCACTCTCTCATTTGAAGTGTTCTATTAAATTTGTAGATGGAGTTTAAAAAATAATATATTTTAATATGTGTGATAGAATTTGAGTGATTATAATTGTTTAAATAATATACTCCTTCAGTCTCGTAATAGCGGTTACACTTTCTTTTTCGTTAGTCTCGTATTAGTTGTCACACGCCAATAAAAGAAATATTTATCCTTACATTTTCAACAGAAAATAATACACTTTTACTTTTAACGTTTCACCTTCTATTTTATACTCAACTCACAACTACTTATTTTATTAATTAAAAAAATACATTTTTACTCCGCACTTTTTGTTAAAAAGTTAATAAAATAACTCACCTTTTATTTTATACTCAAATCACAACTACTTATTTTATTAATTAAAAAATACATTTTTCTCCTCACTTTTTGTTAAAAAGTTATGAAAATATTTTCTTAATCTCCGTGAACACCCTACTACTGTGACAACTATTTCGGGATGAAGAGATGATTTTATTTGTGTGGTTGTAGTTAAAGTAAAATAAAGTTTAAAGTTTTCCATTTTAGATATGAGAGATTTTTAATGAGGAAAAAAAAAAACAGACACTTTGAATTGAATGGAACAGATGAGTAAATAATTCAATGTTGAAAAAATACATTCAACTAAAAATACATTTTCTATTTTTGGATGTCTCAACTTATTATGCACACCCCTAAAAAATAAATAATTAATTTACTTTTATTTTTAAAATACAATTTTAATCCTACTTTATTCACCTACTTTTTAAACTCTACTCACAACAATTTTATTTTTTAATTTAAAAATACATTTTTACTCTTACTTTTTGGTAAAAAGTTAAAAAGTACATATTACTAATTCTCACCCTCTCACCAACCACATATTACTAATTCTCACCCAAATTAATAATTTAATACAGTAATTTTTTTTTTTTAAAACCCATGTCCGGTCAAAGGGTTCTATTTTACTGGGACGGAAGGAGTAACATTTTTTCTTAATTTACGTATCCGTCACCGCATGCATAATTCGCTGAGACGGAATAAGTAATTCATTATGTGCTTTCTTAATATTGACACGGAGTATTTGTTTGGTGCAGCAAGTAATACCTTCGTAATTATATACCCTTATAATAAATTTCTTTTATACATAAAAATAGAGTTAAAACCCAAAAAAGCTCTCACCCCTAACATTTTTAAAGTCATGCATTTCACCTTGACCCACCTCCATCAAACCCACCCCCATTCTTATCATTTTTAAAGCCAGGCCAGCTATTGATGGATGGATGATGCTGAATTCCTTTTTATCTGAATAAGTACTGTTGTGTTCTTTTGTTTTGTGTTAAATTTATGGACCACATTCAAATTTCATTATGCTTCCTTGTTAATTCGATTATAGTGAAAATATTTTTCCCAGTCCGTGGTTTTTCACTATTTTAAGTTTTCACGTAAATTTATTTTATACAATATCTCTTTTATTTTTTATTGTTTACATTGTTTTTAAATTCAAGTTATTCTTTTGCAATAATTTTGAGAATCGAAATTACAACACCTCCCGTCTCACCCGTAACATACAACGACTCGGCAAAAAGGCAACTCCACATAATTTGGTACGAACACCCCAAAATCCACATAGTTGAGTTCGAGTCAGCCCATAAATTTTGGGTTTCACTTGCATCCCTAACCATCATCCTCTATCGTGGGTACTCACTCATCGTCACCTCAGATACTAGTCCTCCGGTCAACATTTGTTACACAATCACTCATTTAGTAGGACTGTATTGGGGACACAAATATGTGGGTCAATTACACCCTCATTATGCCACATGTACTCTATTTGATTAAAAAAATAAAAAATTTGTTAAGTCAAGGATTTTTTTTATTCGGTTACATATTACAATACAATGTAAAAAAAATACAAGAAAAAAAAAATACAAATAATTATGACAAATATAAATTTAAAATTATTGAAATATTTTTCTATTTATTCTTTTTTTTTTCAAAATAAAATTTTATTTCCGTCAAACAAGTATCATAATAATTCTTAACGTGAAATATCAAACAAACTCACATATTCACTAATTTAATACTCCTTCCGTCCATTAGAAAATGTCACATTTAATGTTTGTGAGTTGATTAAAATTAATGTATTTTATGTGTAAAGTGAAATTGAGTGGTTGTGGATTTTTTGAGAATTATTTAAATAATCAAAAAACAAAATTGAGTATTTAGTGAAAGACACCCAAAAAAAAAAAAAAATGAAACATTTAATGAAAAACGAAGGGAGTATAAATTATATTTAGATACTCAAGAGTTGTACATTGGTGGTCCACTGATTTTGTTGATTGTGATTTGTGAAGTGTTTACAACTATGGATGATAGTGACATACTCCTCTGTCCCAATTAATGGTCAGGGAGGCAATTAATGGTCGGAGGGAGAAACACTTTTTAAGAAAAAGTTAAATGGTGAATGTTTTTCCAAAAGTGAAAGGAGTATAACAGTCTTTATTTAGAGAATTAATTTTTATTAATGTTGATATTTTACATTAAACATGAATTTAGAAACAATAACGTCCTCAGATTTCATTCCCAAAAAATCTTTCTAAGGAATATAAATGTTAAAAAATAAATTTCAGATTAATTCTTAAAAGGTTCTTCAAGATTTTCATATTCATCTCGTGTTCTTGAGAGTGTAAAAAATAATCACAAATCTAATAATAAACTCCAGATCTAGTTATATATATATATATATATATATATATATATATATATATATATATATATATATATATATATATATATATATATATATATATATATATATATATATATATATATATATATATATATATATATATATAAAATAGATTTATGTTTTTTTTTTTTAAAAAGAAGAAACGATTTCAATCGACTGCAAATCACAAATCTGTGTAATCAGTAAACAAAAAATAAAAGATCTATGATATCAGACGGTAAAAACTACAGATCTAAAGTTCATAGAATCCATGATTTCTTCAAAAGAAAAAAAAAATTAATTTACCAAGATTAAGAAAGAAGAAGAAGGGAAAAAGATTTTCTTTAGATTAACAAAAAAAACTTGCCGATATTCAGAATTAATTTGTTTGTTGCCGCAAGTAAGTACTAGATTCGGTTTATATCTGAATAAGTACTTTTTTGTTTTTTTATGTTTTATTAAATGTATGGACCACATTCAAATTTCATTATGTGCTTCCTTTATAATTCCTTTTTTATAACGGAGAATCCGCCGCTGCTCGTTAGCTCTGTGTGATAGGCTCAATCGGCACTCAAGGTAAACTCTCGGGCCACATTAGGCAAGCTCTGCGTGACAAGCTCAACCGATAAAGTGTTGACAGGCCGGGGAATTGAACTCGTGACCTGACGGTCTCAAGCTCACCTACTCCACCAACTCGGTTACCCTTGCGGGTTCCTTTATACTCTCTTTGTCCTATTAAATTATCACACTTTCTATTTTTGGATGTCCCAACTTATTATGCACACCCCTAAAAAGGAAATAATTAATTTATTTTTATTTTTAAAATACAATTTTAATCCTACTTTATTCACCTACTTTTTAAACTCTACTCACAACAATTTTATTTTTTAATTTAAAAATACATTTTTACTCTTATTTTTGGTCAAAAAGTTAAAAAGTACATATTACTAATTCTCACCCTCTCACCAACCACATATTACTAATTCTCACCCAAATTAATAATTTAATACAGTAATTTTTTTTCTTAAAACCCATGTCCGGTCAAAGGGTTCTATTTTACTGGGACGTAAGGAGTAACATTTTTTCTTAATTTACGTATCCGTTGTTAGGAGTAGTATACTTAATGTCTAGATTTGAGTATTGTGAACTCCTTGTACACTTTCATTTACTTATTAAATACAAACATTCATTTGCTTTTAATTATTGTTAATTAAATATATGCAAATTATAGTCCTGGATTTTATACGTTGTAGTTAGTATGGTGTTGCATGGGCACACAGAAGATCATACTATCGGTTACTCGTATTTAATCGAACAGATGCTCACGACCTAGATGGACACGGACCAATCCATCGGTATAGTCGTTGTGTGAGAGAGAAAATAATTTATCTTAATTATTTTATCACACTTGTACACTTGGTGTATTGAGCGGATCGATTGAGACTCATCAATTAGGTTTGCTCGGCGATAATTGATTTGAGACTCAGTGTATTTTATTCTTAATCCCCGATATTGTTGCGGGTGTGTATATTCAATATAAGTGACTTTGATTTACCAAAGGAATTAACCGATTTAATTATTGGGTTAATTACCGGTTAAGTTGGGTCACTATATTTTATATATGGCATGCCGTGAATAATTGACCGGACAGTGTATCCCGGAAGGGTTGATAATATCCCCGAGATGAGCTCATAAGGATTTATTATGTAAACCTCGCGAGTGGATTTAATTCCGCATAATAAATAAGGTTGAGTGGTACTAGTCTCGGATAAAAGAGATGAATAAATTTATTAAGCAATAAATAAATTTTATTCATGGATATTTATATCTTAAATACACGGAATAAATAATACTACCGGAGAAATATTATTTGGATATAATATGGTTTAATATTGGGAGTGCAATTAAATTTATATAGTGGAAAATAAATTTAATTAATATTGATAAGGATTAATGGACTTGGGCAGTGGGCTCAATTTAATCTTCAATATTGGAAGCCCAATATTCCACCTCCTTTAGATCCCCTACGTAGCCTATAAAAGCACTACATGACCTTCATAATAGACAAGACAAGATAATCATACTTGATTAGTCTAGAGAGTTGAAGGAGATCCATAGGAGTTCGATAGATCGTCGCCCACCTGACGTTCGAACGGAGTGCAAGGAATACGTGGGAAGATTCAAAGGTCATCTTGATTTCGTTTCTCCGAACAACGAATCGTAGGTATGATATCTAAACGCCCTAGATATTATTCGATTTTGGTTTATCGTGAAATACCGTAGAACGCAAGATCCGAAGGATCGAACCCGGATTAGACGAACGACCACGCGGTGGTGGCGAAGCCACCGGACCGCGTGGACCGCACGCCTAGGGTTCGGCGCGCAAGGGAGAACCCTCGGCCTCCGCCGAGGGGGGCGATCGCTGGGCGCGATCGCCGGCGGTGACGGGCTGGTGCCGTCACCTCCCCACCGCGACGGTGGGGGCTCCTCCACGGCGGGCGGCAGGTCGCCGGACCTGCTGCCGGGGGCTGCCGGATGCAGCCCCATCGAACGCGATGTTCGATCGCGTGAGCGGCGGCTCGCGGGGGTTCGGCCGGGGGCGGGCTGTGCGTCTTCGGGCGCATGGTCTCCGAAGGTCGGACTCCGGCGGATGAGTCGGTGTTCATGTGATCTCCGGCGAAGGTTTTCGGTCGGGTTATTATTTCCGCAAATTTTAATAGCCCGGGATATCGAATTCCAACAATTGGTATCAGAGCGTGGTTTACGTTCGCGGTATTTTCGATAAAATTGTTCTACCTTGCAGGGTTCCGACTATTATGGCTTAATTTATTATTCGTTTAATTTATTTTGTCATGTATGTTGGTTTGATTAAACTCTCGGACATGTCGAGATTCGTTTTTGGTGGTGAATGCTTGTAATAGTAAAAATTCGGGGGTTGACCGAATTTAGGATTTATTATTACGTTCTACTTTTTCCGGGAAATGTATAGGGTCGATTTCATGTATAGAATCGATACCGGATAGTGTAAAATTAAATTTGTAATTTATTTTGCGTTGGATCGATGCCGAAACGACCGCCGGAGAAGACGCGTGACGAAGGAGATGATCAAGAGGGTGAGGACAAGGATCGACCATCCCCATGGTCGATCCACGAGGACGATCGACCCTCGGCCGAAGGAGGACGCCCGCGGGAGTTCCGGCCACGCCGGCCACCAGTGGTGGTGGCGCGTGGGCTGGGCGGCGGCGGCATAGGCGGCGGTCGATGGTGGCACGGGGATCCCCACCCCGTGCTATCCCGGTCCGGTGATTCTCTTTCCTAATTGGTTCGGGTTTTTCCTATTTGAGAATTCCTATTTTTGGGAACTCTCATGGATTAGGAAAAGAATCAATTTGAAATTAATTAGGATTCCTAATTGATTATTTCTATTTTATGGAAATATTCATGGATTAGGAATCTAATTAATTTGGAAAGTAGAAGAGTCCTAAATTATTTTATTTCCTTATTTCATTATGGAAATCATCTAGAATATTCCAAGTGGGTCTTGGATAGATTATTCTAGAGATTTAATGAAGTAGAAAGGGAAGATAAAATAAATAAAAATATTAATAATATTTAATTTTATTTTTTGATTTATTCGATTGACTTAATTATTATCAATTAAGTATATTTTGGATTTATTAAAAATAAATAGATTTAAATATTGGAAATTAATATTCTCGTCACATGAAGCATTCAAGAACGAAGACTAAAGACTAGAAGATGCGTACGGAGATGGAGTAAAGCCATAATAGTCGGAAAATAATATTCTAGTAATTATTTTGACTATGTGATAATACTATGTGCTTTATTACATGTATGCATGCTATATGTGTTTACTTTTATGCACTAGATAGCGTATCCCTTTGTTGTAAAAAGCTAAGTGGGAGAGGGTATGGAAACATACCCATGGTCTCCATTGCTGCTCTCTTGGTGACTTTTATAAACTTTTGAAGTTTATATAGATAATTCATTGGAGGAGAGTTCTTGTAATTCCTCTTACGAGAAACATTGATTAAGTTTATCAAACAATGCCTAATTTGTCTTTCCAAAGCTGATTTCAAGTCGACTCATTCTCACCCCGGGGAGTGGAATGGAGCCAGAGCCACTTGGTCATGTCGAGGACACAAATTAGAGGCAGTCGTACCATTCTTTGATAGATGGATCGATTGTCTGCTCGGCTCCCTCATTTATGAGAGATAGGGTTGTTCGCATGGTGAATCACTGGTTAGAAACTTCGAGTTTCACTTATGATTCTCCGCGTCTTGATTTACAAGATTAAATGGATCAAGTAATTGGGAGTCAATTATAAAAGTCTCTTGGTGTAGTAAACGTCCACACCACGTGGCTTGCTATGCCGACGGATTTTGGATTAATTGATGTAGACAGTTGTAAGTAATTGTGAAGAGTTGTGAAGTTATCGTAAACGTCCACACCACGTGGCTTGCGGTAATGTAGCAATTCCAAGCGATTTGCTTTGGTGCTGAGTAATGGTTTACACTTAGATACGCCTTATAGTATTCCTCCCCACGAGGTTCCGCTATAGGTGATGTATGACCAAAGAAAATCTAATTGCTAAGTCGTTTGGGTGGGTAAACGTCCACACCACGTGGCTTGCTTTACCTGATGGGATTTTAGAGGCGATTAGTGATTTAATGATATTGTTTAAGGGAGATAATATCGGATATTAAATTGTTTGTTTGTTTTATGTGCTTATAGGTTAAGAATGACTGTGACCCCACTTTGTGATATACTTAAAGATGAAAACTCACTGGTACCATATAGTACTGATTGGAAAAGAAATCTAGACATTGTTCAAACTGTCAAGCTTTCTGAATCCACTGTTGTTCCAACTACGTTGAGACATGGTGTGGAAGCTAGGCAAGAGGTGTTTAACATACCCACGGAATTGTTCCTCAATGAGTCCCTTAAAAATGGCTCGGCGAAGGCGATTTTTGTGCGTAAGTTAAGAGAAACACGAGCTCTTGTGGCTAGGCTAAAAGAAAAGCGTGCAAAGAGACCCTGTGGTTTAAAACCACAGATTGGGGAAAACAAGCGGTTTCGCAGATGCTTTCGATGCAAACAGTTTGGGCACTGGAGGTCTGATTGTCCTCTCATCAAAGGTACGAAATTTTCCTTAGTCACCGAAACATTATCAGTGGTGTTATCTACCAGCACCTGGTGTGTAGATACGGGGGCCACTGATCATGTCTGCAATTCATTGCAGGGGTTCCAGGAAACCCGGAGACTTAGAGAGGGAGAGATCGTGGTCTACATGGGCAATGCCGCGAGGGTGGCGGCTGTTGCAGTGGGAGACGTACACTTACGCTTTAGTAGTGATAGGGTTTTAGTTTTACATAATTGTCTTTATGTACCCAACTTTAGAAAGAATTTAATTTCGGTTTCTAAACTAATTATGAATGGATATTCTGTTTCTTTTGACCACTCCGTGATCATAAGAAGAAACAGTGAGATTATCTGTTCTGGTACATTGGTGGACGATTTGTATGTACTAAATCCTGAGTCTAACACAATTCAACTAACCGAGAGTAATAACACATCTACGAACACCAATAAGAGAAAGGAACCTTCTAGGATGAATCAATTATACTTGTGGCATCTTAGGCTAGGTCATATAAACTCAAATAGGCTTCAAAGGTTGAAAGCTGATGGTCTAATCAGCAATGTTGAAGGAGAGGACCTTCCAACCTGCGAATCCTGTTTAGAGGGTAAAATGACCAAGCGTCCTTTTTCTGGTAAAGGACGGAGAGCTGAACAAGTATTGGATTTGATTCACTCTGATGTATGCGGACCTATGTCTACTCAGGCAAGGGGAGGGTACGAGTATTTCATCACCTTTACTGATGATTACTCAAGGTATGGATATGTATACCTGATGCGCCACAAGAGTGATTCTTTTGACAAGTTCAAGGAATTCAAGGCTCTTGTGGAGAACCTTCGTGGTAAATCCATAAAATGCCTGCGATCTGATCGCGGAGGCGAGTACCTGTCTGGAGAATTCAAGGCATACATGGCAGAGAATGGGATTGAATCCCAACTGACCTCACCATATACTCCTCAGCAGAATGGTGTGTCAGAAAGAAGGAATAGGACTCTTATGGAAATGGTGCGTTCAATGATGAGTTACTCGGATTTACCTGTTATGTTCTGGGGACTTGCCTTGGAAACAGCAGAGTACATTCTAAATAGGGTTCCGACCAAAACAATACCAACTACACCCATGGAATTGTGGAGTGGGCGTAAGCCTAACTTGAAACACATTCGGATCTGGGGTTGTCCAGCACATGTGTTGCGACAAGGTGCCGATAAGTTAGAACCTAGATCAGAATTACGGCTGTTTGTAGGATACCCGAAAGGAACTAAAGGTGGCATGTTCTATAGTCCTAAGGACCAGAAGATCGTTATAAGTACTAACGCTCGGTTCTTAGAGGAAGACTATGTCATCGACCACAAGCCCAAAAGTGACATAATACTTGATGAGTTGAGAGGTAACAAGGAAGACTTAGATACAGCCGAACCGAGTATAGATACACCACTAGAATCTGCACCTGACACTGTCACTGTTAATACACCGGAACGCCGTCGTAGTGGGAGGGTTGTTAAGCAACCAGACCGATGGATTGGACTGGGTGAGTCTTCGGACTCTGGACCTGGAGTTCATGAAATCGATCCCTGGACCTATGATGAGGCGGTACAAGATATAGATGCGCCTTCTTGGAAGAAAGCGATGAAATCCGAAATAGAATCTATGGATTCTAATAAAGTCTGGGATCTTGTAGAACCACCAAATGGCGTAAAGCCAAT